>CM065595.1:109389974-110678877 GCA_033119425.1 Bufotes viridis
ATTCATAGCTCATAGGTTCATGCATTCAATAGTTATGTGACGTACCTATAACATCCTTTGTTAAATGGCCTTATTGCTGTAGTGGGCAGCTGTAGGTCACCACCCAGCAAACTCGTGGGCACGTTCATGCAATTTTATATCAAAGTATAACAATTTGGAAGAATGTCTGACTCAAACAGAACTTGATATGTCCTCTCCTTCTATCTCTGATGACAATAACAGCCTTTGCTCTTGCTTCCTGATGTCACATGCAACTTATCCCATCCCTTAGGCCCCATGCACACAACCGTATCCATCTTGGCGGTCTGCAAACCACAGATCTGCAAAGTACAGTAAACGGCCATGTGCGTCGTGCATTTTTCCCTTCTACAACTCAAGCACTATGTTACAAATGGCTATTCTTGTCTGCAAAATGGACAAGAATAGGACATGTTCTATTTTATTTTTTATTTTTGCGGCACCATTGAAATGACTGGGTTCGCATCCAATCCAGATCATATAGAAAATATGGTCATGTGCATGGGGCCTTATGGAAAGACAAGCTATTCATACTGCCCTCTCTGACTTCAAATGAGTGCTGCTCCCTGATAGTGCCCCTAGAATATTAAGCCTGGTGTCATTGGAAAGCTGAGATTTGGCTTTGACATACCAAGGTGTAAGCTATATTCCTAGGATTCTAGCCATGCATTTACAGTTATAGCACATTACAAACGTCCTTGTCGGGGTTAAATAATGTTCCCACCGTCATGGTGAATGGCATTTGGTTAAAATATTTCGTCCCTTCTTGGCAGGTGGGGTCCAACGCTGAAAGCAGCTCAGTACCCCTACTATTGTGAACAACTAGGTTTTCCAGAGGTTGGACGTCTACCAATCCGAATCATGGATAGGTGATAATGGTTAATGACTTTGTGCTGCAGCTCTGCCCCTATCACAACTCAGGAGGTAGTTGAAGGATGGAATTGAGCATGTGCGTCCACCTCAGCAAGGTGGACACAGAAAAAGGAGGAAGACCAAACAGCAGGTGGCACGATACAGATGCATTTTATTGAACAACTCGACGGCTATACTACATCTTTAATTACGTGCTGTTACGAAAGTGTTCAGATCCAGGTGTTGGTTTGAAAACTGCTGAATATTTTTCGTGGGACAACCCCTTTAAGGGGTCTTTCACATGGGCGATTTAAAGTGAAAGGGGGACAAACAATTGTGCTAACAATTATTCTTCCTCTCTTCACTTTTTTCCTGCTGTCAGCAGCACCTCTCGTGCGATGTACTACCAACAATCGAGTATTTTTAGGTGCCGCTTGAAAGATGCTATCACCCACCAAACAAATGTGATTTGTCGAGTAATTGGCAGCACTTTAACACGGACCAGTTACCAGGAATGAGCAATCGCGCAAACGTTTGTCCCCAGTAATAGGCCTGATCCTCGGCCAATGTGAGAGTCCTAATCTTCATTTGCTGAAACGGTAATGACTATTTAAAGAGCTTTGTACAATATTCAAGGTTCCAGTGCAGGAGGATAGTATTGGCCCCCCAGAAAGTTACTCATCCAGTGTGTGTTTCCTTTCTCAGTGTTGGTTAGTCCGCAGATGTCTTCCTATTATGCCGGCATGGGAGAGCTCTATTCCTCAGGGCTCCTGATAGCATTTGTGTCTGTTATATGTAATTACATGATGATCTCATGAAATCTCTTTACTGTTCCTCTGCTTTCAGGGCTGTAAAGAAGAAGAAGCCAGAGCCAACTGATTACAGCAAGATGAGGCCTGGACAGAAACGCAAAATTATGTAAGCACTGAAAATGAAGAAATTAAAAGGGTTTTCCAAGATTATTTTTTTTTTTTTTTTTACTGATGACCTATCCTCAGTATCTGATCGGTGGAAGTCTGATGCCTGGGACTCCGGCCGATCAGCTGTTTTGATGTATCAGCCATTTGTCTGCAAAGTTTAGTAATAAATCCACCAATTATTCTCTTAAATTTTTCCTACAGTCCTCAAAGGGTTTTCTGGGGCGTAGATATTGATGGACTATCCTTAAAGGGGTTGTCTCCCTTCAGTAAGTAGCATTTATCATGTAGAGAAAGTTAATACAAGCCACTTACTAATATATTGTTATTATCCATGATTCATTTTTCCATCACATTATACACTGCTCGTTTCCATGGTTATGACCACCCTGCAATCCATCATTGGTGGTCGTGCCTGCACAATATAGGAAAAAGCACTAGCCTAAGTGAGCTCCCATGGTCCCGGCCACCAGAGAGGCCCGCGCTTTTTTCTATTGGGTGCAAGCACGACCACCACTGATGGATTGCCGGGTGGTCGTACCCATGGAAACGAGCAGTGTATAATGTGATGGAAAAATGAATCCAGCCAGCAAAGGAAGCGATATGGACAATAACAATACATTAGTAAGTGGCTTGTATTAACTTCCTCTACATGATAAATGCCACTTACTGAAGTGAGACAACCCGTTTAACCACTTGCCGCCACGCTAACGCCGATGGGCGTCAGCGCGGCGGCTCTCTCAGGTCTCACTGCCGCCTATCGGCGTCATCTCGTGAGACCCGAGATTTCACATGAGCGCGCGCGCGTCGTGCGTGCGCGTTCATGTGATCGGGCCGGGACAACTGAAACTACAGCCTGCCAGCGCTGATCATGCGCTGGCAGGCTGTAGATGCTGGAAAAACCGCATTTAAATCGCATATCAGGCGCTGTTTTTAAACAGCGTCTGATATGCCTGCTATCTGCTCGTCTGGTGGTCCCTTTGTTTGGGACCACCAGAGGAAACTATAGGAAAAGTGCACCAATCACTACACACACCCCCTCCACCCCCATCACTGATTAACCCCTGATCACCCATGTCACCCCCTGATCACCCCCTGTCACCCCCTGTCACTAATCACCCCCTACAGGCTCATTCAGACGTCCGTATGTGTTTTGCGGATCCATGGATCTGCGGATCCATGGATCTGCGGATCCGCAAAATACGGACACCGGCAATGCGCTTTCCGCATTTTGCAGATCCGCACAGAACTATATAGAAAATGCTTTTTCTTGTCCGCAATTGCGGACAAGAATAGGACATGTTCTATATTTTTGCGGAACGGAAGTGCAGACCCGGAGCGCGGATCCGTAATTCGGATCCGAGCGGGACAAAGTCTGTCCCCATAGAAATGAATAGGTCCGCAATTCCGTTCCGCAAACAGAATTTCGGATGTGTGAATGGGGCATAAGGGTCCCGTTATCACCGCCAGTTAGTTAGCTACTTGTTAGTTAGCTAGCGCCCACCGCACCGCAATCACTGATTTTGGCAGAGATTTTTCATCCACATTGACCGATGCGAATGAAAAAATCTGTGCCGTTCATTTATTTTTTTTTCAGCGCAGCGGCTGAGCGGAAAAAAAAATCTCATTACCCGTATGCTCAATATAAGGAGAATCGCAGAAACTCCTAATGCTGGCCATACGTGTAATGATTGCGGAGACCCCTAAAATGCCAGGGCAGTACAAACACCTCACATGTGACCCCATTTTAGAAAGAAGACACCCCAAGGTATTCCGTGAGGGGTATGGTGAGTTCATGTAAAATTTTATTTTTGTCACAAGTTAGTGGAATATGAGACTTTGTAAAAAAAAATATATATATATATATATATATCAATTTCCGCTAACTTGTGTCAAAAATTTTTTTCTGTGAACTCGCCATACCCCTCACAGAATACCTTGAGGTGTCTTCTTTCCACAATGGGGTCACATGTGAGGTATTATACTGCCCTGGCATTTTAGAGTGCTAAAGTGTGAGAATCCAAATGCGTAAAAATGCCCTGTGAAATCCTAAAGGTACTCATTGGTTTTAGGGCCCCTTTGCGCATCTTGGCTGCAAAAAGTGTCACACATGTGGTATCGCCGTACTCAGGAGAAGTAGGGCAATGTGTTTTGGGGTGTATTTTTACATATACCCATACTGGGTGTGAGAAACATCTCTGTAAATGACAACTTTTTAAAAATTTTATTCAAAGTTGGCAATTTACAGAGATATTTCTCTCACCCAGCATGGGTATATGTAAAATACACCCCAAACACATTGCCCTACTCTCCTGAGTACGGCGATACCACATGAGTGACACTTTTGCAGCCAAGATGCACAAAGGCCAAATTCAATGAGTACCTTTAGGAGGGCATTTTTACGCATTTTCTTCTCACGCTTTAGGGCCCCTAAAATGCCAGGGCAGTATAAATACCCCACATGTGACCCCATTTTGGAAAGAAGACACCCCAAGGTATTCGCTGAGGGGCATAGTGAGTCCATGAAAAATTAAACTTTTTGTCAAAAGTTAGCGGAAAGGGAGACTTTGTGAGAAAAACAATAAAAATCAATTTCCACTAACTTGTGCCAAAATTTTTTTCTATGAACTCGCCATGCCCCTCATGGAATACCTTGGGGTGTCTTCTTTCCAAAATGGGGTTACATGTGGGGTGTTTATACTGCCCTGGCATTTTAGGAGCCCTAAAGCATGAGAAGAAAATGCGTAAAAATGCCCTCCTAAAAGGTACTCATTGGAATTTGGGCCCCTTTGCGCATCTTGGCTGCAAAAAGTGTCACTCATGTGGTATCGCCGTACTCAGGAGAAGTAGCGCAATGTGTTTTGGGGTGTATTTTTACATATACCCATGCTGGGTGAGAGAAATATCTCTGTAAACTGACAACTTTGTATAAAAAAATTTAAAAGTTGTCGTTTACAGCGATATTTCTCACACACAGTATGGGTATATGTAAAATACACCCCAAACACATTGCCCTACTTCTCCTGAGTACGGCGATACCACATGAGTGACACTTTTGCAGCCAAGATGCGCAAAGGGCCTAAACCAATGAGTACCTTTAGAATTTCACAGGGCATTTTTACGCATTTAATTCTCACGCTTTAGGTTCCCTAAAATGCCAGGGCAGTATAAATACCCCACATGTGACCCCATTTTGGAAAGAAGACACCCCAAGGTATTCCGTGAGGGGCATGGCGAGTTCACAGAATTTTTTTTTTGGCACAAGTTAGCGGAAATTGATATATTTTTATTTTTTTATTTTGTTTTTACAAAGTCTCATATTCCACTAACTTGTGACAAAAATAAAATTTTACATGAACTCACCATACCCCTCACGGAATACCTTGGGGTGTCTTCGTTCTAAAATGGGGTCACATGTGGGGTATTTATACTGTCCTGGCATTTTAGGGGCCCCTAAAGCGTGAGAAGAAGTCTGGAATCCAAATGCGTAAAAATGCCCTGTGAAATCCTAAAGGTACTCATTGGAATTAGGGCCCTTTGCGCACCCAGGCTGCAAAAAGTGTCACACATGTGGTATCGCCGTACTCAGGAGAAGTGGGGCAATGTGTTTTGGGGTGTATTTTTATATATACCCCTGCTGGGTGTGAGAAATATCTCTGTAAACAACAATTTTTAAATTTTTTTATACAAAGTTGTCAGTTTACAGAGATATTTCTCTCACCTAATATAGTATATGTAAAAATACACCCCAAAACACATTGCCCTACTTCTCCTGAGTACGGCGATACTACATGGTGACACTTTTGCAGCCTGAGTGCGCAAAGGCCCTAAAACCAATGAGTACCTTTAGCTTTTCATGGCGGCTCACAATTAGCCCGCCCAAAATGCCAGAACAGTACAAACACCCACAAATGACCCCATTTCGGAAAGTAGACACCCCAAGGTATTCACTGAGGGGCATAATGAGCCCGTATGAGATTTTTTTTTTTTGCCAGAAGTTAGCAGAAATGGAAACTTTATTATTATTTTTTTCCTCAGAAAGTGTCATTTTCCGCTAACTTGTGAAAAAAATGAAATGATACATGAACTCACCAAGCCCCTCCGCGAATACTTTGGGGTGTCTTCTTTCTAAAATGGTGTCATTTGGGGGTATTTATACTATCCTGGCATTCTAGCACCTGAAGAAACACGACAGGTGCTCAGAAAGTCAGAGCTGCTTCAAAATGCCGAAATTCACTTTTTGCACCATAGTTTGTAAACGCTATAACTTTTACCCAAACCAATAAATATACACTTATTGGACTTTTTTTTATCAAAGACATGTAGAACAATACATTTAGAGAAAAATTTATATAGAAATGTAGTTTTTAAAAAAATTTACAACAGAAAGTGAAAAATGTCATTTTTTTTGCAAAAATGTCGTTAAATTTTTATTAATAGCAAAAAAAGTAAAAATGTCAGCAACAATGAAATACCACCAAATGAAAGCTCTATTAGTGAGAAGAAAAGGAGGTAAAATTCATTTGGGTGGTAAGTTGCATGACGGAGCAATAAACGGTGAAAGTAGTGTAGTGCGGATTTGTAAAAAAGGGCCTGGTCACTAGGGGGGTATAAACCTGTGGTCTTCAAGTGGTTAAAACTCAGCTCTGTCCGTCAGCAGGCGTTGCAGGAAACTATACAGTGTACAGGGCTGGAAACAGGTGGACTGGGAACTTAAAGTGGCCCTGGATAAAAAATAAAATAAAAGAAAACTAAAAGTGGCCCCAAGTTGTAGGTGAGTACAAATTAACAGAAGTCGGGGCAATACAAGCCACAAGTAGGCGGGGCCAGCAATACCATAGTACAGCATAAAATACCGCCCCAGCAAAACCAAATACCACAGTGCAGCATAAAATACTGCCCTATGATCATACTGAGGGCGGTGATACAGCTGAATTCAGGAGGGCACCTTCCGCTGCTGCCCAGATGCATAAGTACCTGATGCTCCTAAATAATTAGGGCTGAGAGCATCAGATCCTTATATACCTGGCCAGTGGCCATGAGTAGGGCTCGGGGGTCCCGCTGGGCACCAGCCCAATGGGAAATTTCCCTGTAGGGCAGGGGTAGGCAACCTCCGGCACTCCAGCTGTTGTGAAATTACAACTCCCAGTATGCATACCTGCTCCGCTCTTCTAAGAACTCCCATAGAAATGAATAAAGCATGCTGGGAATTGTAGTTTCACAACAGCTGGAGTGCCGAAGGTTACTGATCCCTGCTGTAGGGTATATGGCCAGTCTGCCTCTGGCTGGAAGCAAGAAGACGGTCTGCTGTGTAATGGCCGTGGCAGGGTACTGGAGCTTAGCTCTTATTTAAGTAAATTGGAGCTGACTAGCAGTACGTCAACGCCAGAAGCTTCCAGTAGACAGACTCTCCCTTCCACTTTATAGTTTCCAGCGCCGGCAGCTGTCCAGCATAGTTGATCAGAGCGGTTGTTGGACCCTCACAGTCTGAAATTGATGACCTATCCGGAGCATAGGCCATCATCATAAAAGTATTGTAAAACTCCTTTATAGAGCTTTACCAAGCTTTAAATGTATCCTGGAAGTGTCTGGCTGGGACCTCCACTAATCACAAAGACAGGGGTCCGGTGTCCCTCTTGTATGAATGAATCGGCAATGGAGCAAGTGCGCAGCACTCTATTTATGTCAATGGGACTGCTGGCGATAGCCAAGGGCTTTCTCTGGTTCTCTGCCATTGTATGTTCTTGTGATGAGCGGGGGTCCCAGCAGTCAGAACCCGACTGATCACTGATCTCCTATCCTGTAGATAGGGGATTAGTTTAATTGTTGGCCCCACCAGAAACATTGTCTTATTAATAATTTAGCGTCCGTAGGGCTTACAAACCTTTCCCCAAAGAATTAGAAGGCATAAGGTTTTGGCCTTTTTGTTTCACTTACTTGATGTCTTGTGATAATTCATGGAAGCCTCAGTTCATCTGTGTATGTGTTCTTACATGCAGCGTGTACAGTATGTCACCTACTGGCACAGTAACCTTCTTCATTATGTGCGCAGCCTGCTGCCTCGTATGACTCTATGCAGTATTTTTACTGCCAAAGCTGGGATCTGGCCCTTTGTCCTGGCAGAAAAGCCTTTCCCAAACAGAATGCATCCAAATATGCCTGAACCTTGTTATTACTTGTGCTTCGGAGATACTACAAAATCTCCAAAGCACAAGTAATATTTTTATGTGAAAGCATTCAGAATTGGGGACGTTTGTTCTTATTTCTCAGTTTATTGAAATCGGTAATCTTTGCCCTGGTTGTATTTTATGGGGTCATCTGGCCTTGGAGCCAACTAATCTAGTGTTTGGAATCCGTGCCCAAATGAAAACTTTAAAAAACCCGCTCGCCTGTCTGCAGTCCCACCGTTCTCACTCCGTGGCCCCATTCTCAGACTGCTTTGGCTCCCTGCGAGATTGGAAGTGGCTTGGGCCCCTGATTGCTGCAGCCCATCACTGGTCTCGTATGTCACCTATTCTGGAACAACACATCAGAGAGCAGAAGTGGGTGGGACTGCGGACAGGCGATTGAGTTTTTGTTCTTTTAATTGCAGGTTCTGCCCATTGGGTTTCTGCTTTTAGGCCAGACAACCCCTTTTACATGGGTATTTAGGGTGAGCAGCAGTACCACCGTGGCACGTGGCTGATGCAGTTTTTAAATTGATTGTTAGGCTATAGTTTCCCACTGGCGTTAAACAGTTTTGGTAGAGGAACAGCCTGCTGGAGCTCATCGCATCCGGCACAGCCGGAAACTGCCGCAGCACTGCCAGGCCCCATTGACTATGGGACCCAGCAGGGATCTGACCTGTTTACGGTATTAGTGACGAGATTCGAGCAGACAAATACAGCTGCAAGCAATGTTTTTTTATATCCAGCCGAATGCCGGCACTAATGCCGTAAACAGGCCAGATCCCCGCTGGGTCCCATTATAGTCAATGTGCTTTGGCGAGGAAAGGTAGTATCCGGCGGCTATGCCGGATGCGGTGAACTCCAGCAGGCTTTTCCTCTACCGGAGCAGCCTTCCTGAACTGTTTAGCGCTAGTGTCAAACTAGCCTGGGTAGGTGAATAAACTGGACATCAAGTATTCACTCCTATATTAAAGGGGTTATTTGAGATGAGAAAAAGGTCTATTATATTCCTAGCAATGACTGTGTATGATAACAGACTTGTTGGTTCTTTAATATACTATATTTTTCAGACTTTTTTTTTTTGTTTTTTTTAAACTTCTGGTCCTTGGTCTAATGGGGGCCTGATCTGAGGCTGATGGAGCTTGCGGTTCTGATTTTGGGGTGTCTCTATCAGGTACTTGCATGAACTTCATGCTGTGCTTTTTAGTAGCAGCAGTACAGTTGATGGGTCATAGGTCTGAAGGTACTTTGATTGTTTGAGTAGGTGGTACTTGGCTAAGGCTGGCCCCTACACATTGGGTAACTGTTGGCCAAACGCTGGTTTGGCTTACTACTTTTTCTCCCAACCCCATCATAAACATGCACGACTGCCATGCACATATCTGTCCGAAACTAGGAAACGAGTAAGGCAACATTCACGTGACGTTAAAAAAAAAAATGGCTGTTAACGGCAGTATGGTCCATCTTATATTAACACTGGGGAGACAAAAGGTATCTATCGATGTGATTCCTTAGTTTTGGTTCCCACTGAGGTCGATGCTCAAATATCCTAAAAGTCAAAGAAGAGACGGCCCAACATAGTGAAATACCGCCATTTGAGTTTAAATAACGTGATTTATTGTACTCTCAAGATCCGTAAAACAACACGCATATAAAATGTGCACGTCCTCTCAGGAAACACCGGACCCGGTTTCGCCTCCGCTTAGTCAGTGGCTTGTCCCCAAGAACATCAGATAGTCATGTGTGTGTCTGCTGCCCACACTCATAATGTATTTTATTCTATTGGAGGCAAATAAAAGAGCGAGATGAACTGGCTGGCAGGCGTCTGACATGTTGAGGATTTATTGCCGGCCTGGAAACTTCCTGCTTAACCAGTAGACATCACCAAACATACGGAGAATATTATTCTTCTCTAATACGTCATGTTCTAGGGGTAGAGACTGCCAAATATGGCTAAAGTTATTCTTTTTCCTAAGTCTGCTTAGAAAGTCTGTTTTACTTGGGCTTCATATTTCGCAGAAAAAGAGGTGCATAAAAATTTAAATATAAGACCTACATAGTCGGTCCAGGTGAGCTGTGATGTATATACAGAAGTAGGGTGGCTGTGTCTGTATGTGCAGCACAGATGAGAGCTTAAAGGGCATCTGTCAGCAGATTTAGAACTGTTTAATGTGGACTTGGCAGCTGAAGGCATCTGTCTTGGTCCCATGTTCATATGTGCCCACATTGCTGAGAAAAATGATGTTTTAATATATGCAAACGATCCTCTAGGAGCAACGGGGGCGTTGCCATTACACCTAGAGGCTCAGCTCTCTGCTACTGCCGCGCCCTCTACGCTTTGATTGACAGAAGAGGGAGCGGCAGTTGCAAAGAGAGCAGAGCCTCAAGGACAGGGTTTCTCAACTCCCGTCCTAAGGACCCACCTACCAGTCGGCATTTGAGAATATCCCACAGAATGAACACCTGTGGTAAGTCCTGATGCATGGACACTAATTATATCACCTGCTTAATAATAAGGAAATCCTGAACACATGACTGGTAGGCGGGTCCCGAGGACCGGAGTTGAGAAACCCTGCTCTAGGAGTAACGGCAACTCCCCTGTTGCTCCTAGGGGCTAATTTGCATATATTAAAACTTCATTTTTCACAGCAATATGGGCACATATGAACGTGGGACCAACACAGATGCCTTCAGCTGCCAAATGCAGGTTCAACAGATCAGCCATAGGTACAAATCTGCTGATGACAGATGCCCTTTAAACTTCAGGAACTTGGGATCACCAGTTGATGGCTCCATGCTAGGACATGTCAAAGCTTTCCAGTTGCTAATGGGTCTATATGCAGTCTCCCGTTAATTCTGAGAAGGAAGGGGTAGCATTGCAGCTGAAGTGCAGCTTTGGCTTCACTGTTTGGTGCTCGGGTGCGCTGCTGTGAAAAGGAAAACAATGAAGTGGACTTAACACTAACCCCCTTCACTCTCGGGATCACTGGGGATCCCAGCAAGTCACATAGTATCATTGGAATATGCCCCCACTTTGAGGTGGTAAAGCCCCTTTAAATTGGACAGCTTAGCGGCCCTGTTTGCTGTAGGGGAAAGTTTGCCATAAATCCACATCTATGAAAGGGGTATTTTAGGGTTTTGGTATTGATAGCTTATCCTCAGAATAGGCCATGAATATCAGATCAACGGGGGTCCGACACCCTATGCCCACACATGACAGCTGTCACTTTGACTTTCCAGCGCCAGAAGTTAATGCGAAAACTGCACGTCTGTGTCCATTGTGTAGTGAACGGAGCTGGTAGCTGCTTCCATTAAGGCAAATGGATGTATTGCTGCGTCAACCAGTTGTGTAGTCCCAGTGTCAACTTCTGGTGCTTCAATTAGAACCTCCATGTTCCTCATATTAATAGTAAATAACCTCGCCATGTACCTCGCATTAACCCCATGTTGCCTATTATGTGAGGAGGTATGGAGCCACTTACTATTAATGTGAGGCACATGGAGGTATTAAACTGAGAACTCCATGCGTGACCCCCATCATCATTTATCTCACATACGGCAAGTTGGCAACATTGGGCTTAATGAGTCACATGAACCCCAATGTTCCTCTGTGCTGACCACTCCATATCTTTTTGCCTTCCTTTATTTCAGGCTGTCTTACATAATATCAGTTTCCAGCTCTATTATACCTGATTGCTGAACAGTGCACACTAACAACCTAACTTGGAACTTCTGCTAAGCTGCTGAATAGCGCAGCTTAGTATTGAAAAACAAACAATTGAAACAAAATGGGCATAAAAGTATCAAGGCTTCGATACCCGGTGCATCCCTTATTTATATAGGACCAACTTATTCCGCAGCGCTTTACAGACATTTTCATCACTCACTGTTCCCAATGGAGCTCACAGTCTAGATTCCCTATTGGCATGTCTTTGGAGTGTGGAAGAAAACCATGGTACCTAGAAGAAACCCATTCAAACACGGGGAGAACATACAAACTTCATGCAGATGTTCCTAGGACCCCAGCTCTTCAAGGAACCAGTGCTAACCACTGAGCCATTGTGCTGCCCGTGCTGTTCTGTGTGTAATGACCCTACCCTATTCTCATGGAGACTTCAGAATACCCCTATAATTGGTGCTCTACATCCTTCTCCCAGAATGCGTTTGAGAACGTGGATAGTGATAAGCATGTGGGCATCTCTTTTCTTCCATGGCCTATTAACATGCTTTTATCGTAAGTGTTTTGTTAGAATTATAGTGCGTATTATAAAGGTTTCCTCCTCCATTTGCTGGTCTTCTCCTTGGCTACCATACTTGCAGCCCATTAATTGCTCCCTATGGTTTAGTTCTGATAACAATAGCATATAAAACATACCATGTTTCACGTCCCCTCTATTTCGGTGAAGCTCACTTTGGACTATACATCATTTGCCTTGGCTTTCAGCCTCCGGTTTCTACCAACGTTTTGATTCCAGACCCTGGGGAGCTATATCCACTTCTCAGACATAACAGTTGATGTGCAGGGAGAGCTGGCACAGCTGCCAAGAGTGGAGAACTGATGTACCAAATCCCAGAACTGTAAATGATTAACACTTCATGTACCTGTGAAAGTTCTCTTACCGTGGCTTCTGCTCTCTTTCATCTCTAGGCTCTGACACAGTTAGGAAACCTTGCAACGTGAAAACTATGGAGGAGTTTGTCATAGCCCTTCATCAAGTGGCGTTTAAACAGTCGCAAACGCACAGTTATATGAGAGATAAAATATCAATGGCCTATCCACAGGAAAGGTCATCAGTATCACATCGATGGGGTCCCAGCACCCCCGCTGATCATCTGTTTGAGGAAGCTGCGGTGCTCACCGGAGCTCTGGTGAGCATGATGGCCTCCTGGGCGCTTACCGACACAGTGCCTTATATCATGTAGAAGCTGTGCTTGGTGTTGCAGCTCAACCCCAGTGACTTGAATGGAACGGAACTGCAGCTAGGCCATGTGAACGATGTACAGTGATGTCACAACTGATCATCGAGGGGATTAACACCTGGGACCCCTGCCGATCTGATATTGATGACCTATCCTGAGGTCATGAATATAAATTAAAGGTTAAGGGTCCTTTCACACTTGCGTTCTGAGGATACGGCAGGCACTTCCGTCCCGCCGGATCCGTCAGAACGCAAGTCGCCTGAAGCATTAGAAGACTGATCAGGATCCTGATCAGTCTTCGAAATGCTTTCAGGTTACTATGGCAGCCAGGACGCTATTAAAGTCCTAGTTGCCATAGTAGGAGCGAGGGAGCGGTATACTTACAGTCCGTGCGGCTCCCGGGGCGCTCCAAAATGACGTCAGAGCGCCCCATGCCCATGGATCACGTGATTCATGCGATCACATGATCCATGCGTGTAGGGCACCCTGACATCACTCTGGAGTGCCCGGGAGCCGCACGGATGGTAAGTATACTGCTGCTCCCCCGCAGGGCTTTAGCGTCCTGGCTGCCATGGTAACAATTGAGAAAAAGCTAAACGTCCGATCCGGCGATGCGCCGAAACGACGTTTAGCTTAAGGCCGGATCCGGATTAATCCTTTCAATGGGCATTAATTCCGGATCCGGCCTTGCGGCAAGTTTTCCGGATTTTTGGACGGAACAAAAAGCGCAGCATGCTACGGTATTTGCTGCGTCCAAAAAACGTTCCGGTCCAGAACTGAAGACATTCTGATGCATCCTGAACGGATTTCTCTCCATTCAGAATGCATTGGGATGATCCTGATCATGATTTTTCCGGCATAGAGCGCCGAGGACGGAACTCTATGCCGGAAAACAAAAACGCCAGTGTGAAAGGACCCTAACCCTTTTAATCATAAATATGGCTCTGTGAATGTACAGTTAAATCTAAATAGCTAAGCACTTAATAAGATATATGGAAGCACTAAATTTTACTGTGCAGGAGGCATGTTACTTAAAACCACTGGTGCGTAATCACATTTGTAGATTTGAAACCATTGTATTTAACTGACCATAGATTTACAGCCATGTAAGTATTAAGAATAACAAACCATAGAAACGCATTGTTTTTACTTGCAGTTGCCATCAGAAAGTTTTAGAGGGTGGCAGACTGGGGAAATGCCCAGGGCCCTCATTTCCTAGAGGCCACTGAGCCCTCAAGGGGCAATCTGAGAGTAGAGCATGTAAACCTTCACTGCCATGGCCCAGCAGGGACGTTACAGTTTACACCTTGACTATATAGGTATTGTATGTTGGTATTTGTAGACCTCCTCCTAGGCAGCTCTGCAAGTGGAAGCAACCAGTCCTTCTCAAAGACAGGTTACTGGCTGCCATTTTAAATAATCTCCTGAGAACCTCTTTAATCTGTGCCACACCATCTGTGAAATCAAGCATAGAATAAACCTAGAGATGGTTACACTAATTTGGTGCCAAATGAGAAAATTGCCAGTATACAGGGGCTAACTGGCCATAGACCCTACAGAGAAAACTCTCGGTGGGCAGATGACCAGGGGGCTGCCTGAGCCCCCATTCTTGAGCCAGGTATATAAAGATCTGATGCCCCCATTGTTAAATAAGGTCATGTTCTAGGTGGGGAGCCACAGGTGCCTTCCTGAATTCAACCGAATTTCCAGATGTCGTCATGGTGGTCTGGGCAGAATAGAGAAGATGAGGAAGGAGAACATCTACCTAAGAGGTCCAGCTTCTGGGCAGTATCTTGTGCTGTACTGTGGTATTTGGGTCTGCTGGGGCAGTGTGTCGCGCTGAACTCTGGGATTTAGTTCTGCTGGTGTAGTATTTTGTGCTGCATTGTGATTCTGCCGGGGTCATGTTAAATATAAAACACTATAGTAGTGCTGGGCCCATCTACTTGTGTTGGACTCCCCTACAATTTGAGGCCACTTGGTTTGTTTTCGAGGGCTACTTTAATTTCGCCATCCGCCCCTGCCAGTGTATGGCAGTATATGGGGTGCAGTAGTGTATGATGATATAATTTGAGAATAGTATCAAGGGGAAGAAGCTGCACTCCAAAATTCCATTAAAGTGCAAAGTTCATTTACCTTATGTGCTGGCAATGTTTAGATCCCCCATTGGAAATGGTTGCACTGAGGGGAATAAAATGTTGCTTGTACTGTACATTCGGAGATAAATTGGAGTGCTGCTGCTGCTGCTTCTCCCTGGATTTTGTGCCACAGACTCAAAAGTTTGGGGTCCGTCCATTCTGAAACCTGCACCCAACAGTATATTTCAGTTTTGTTCTAGCTTACTTGTCTATTATATAGTTCGTATTAACTTTTTCTTATATAATGTATATACACACACCTTCAGTATTTATGGCTTCATACATAATTGTCAAGTGCCTTATTGTGTCCATGACTGCAGGAGATGGTAGGTTTTGTCAAAGGCCCCACTTGTTTGGGTGCCACATGATGCATGATATTGCAAAAAGAGGAAACGCATAAATGAAAGTTTTAAGTATATAACACGTAATTTTTTTTATATCTGTCATAGAGAAGAAGAAATTTCTCGCTTTCAGGAGCTGGTCAAAAGCCCTTCCTACAAGGCCAACCCACTGTCTGCTGTGACCGAGCACCTAATGAAACGAATGAAGGCAGAGCAGGAGGGTCCTAGCTAACCTCTGACAGTGCTGCATAGCTCACCCAGACCTGAAATCTAACTGAAGAAGCTAAAGAAGTTCCAGGCCCAGGGATAAACAATATGACAACGTATATTGAAAGACAGGCTACATCGGGTAAACTCTAATGAAGTGCACTGGAATTTCAGTCATGTGTATTGTCAAAAACATCTGGCTGCTGTTGACAAGGATTGCCGTATGCTGAATCCAGTGAAATATGTATGAGATGAACGCTCTCCATGTGCTTTACATTTGAGAGTTGGATCAAGGCAGAAATAAGACCATTTGATATTGCTTGCATCGGTTGTTCTTGGTTTCAGTACAAAGAAACCCTTCTGCCCAACGTATGTAAGACCCAATTGTATTTGATTTGACTATTTCCATTATTAAATAAATCTTAAAACTACAAATGTTACTTGATGTCCATGAACTGCAAATTCTTAAACAAATGCATGCAAGACTTTAGGTCTAACGCACAGGAGAACCCTGCGCTCCTACTGAGAGTGGAAGGAAATATTTCATTTAGTAAACTCTGTGATCCATTGGGCAACCAATTTGCAAATTTAGGAAGGTCATTTAATTAATTTGTACTATATGAATCTGAGAATCTGATTGATTCATCTCTACTTCTATGTCTCCTAGGTCTGGGATCAAAAATTAATCTGTTGGCTTACTTTTGACCAAGGGTGTATATTAGAAGATAGTGGAAGATCCATGAGTCTATAGCTAGTCAGTGGTGAAGAGGTGTCCAACTAGTGCAGAGGAATAGCAGATTAGTTACCACTGCATCAGGCACATTCAACCCCTTATTTTTCAGGGGCACCTTAGAAAATGAATAGTGACCTGATTGCTTGCCATTGACAACTCGTCCACTTATAATTCATCATTTTCGGAAGTGATTCCGATGGCTCACTTACCGTCAGTACAGATCCCATGCAGACCCACAGTTAATTGTATTGTGAACTTATTGATATGTCCTGGTGAATGTCCAGTAGGATTTTTGTGTCAAACCATAAAAAATAGGGCCCACCACTGGAGATCCTCTACACCATGGAGCCACACTGACCCTCTGCACATAATATAGGTAGCAGTTCAGCACAAACGGAACCACTAGGGCTGCATAGTTCTGCCAAAGGCCCGACAAGCACTGTATTTGCACAGAATATATACATGTTGGGGGGTCATTTACTATCCAGAAATATGCGTATTTCTGTCGCAAAGGTTATTTGTGCCACAATCTGCAACTTTTCCCCACTCAAGCCAGTTCTAAAAAAGTGGGCATGGTGTGGTCGTGGAAGGGAACGGGCCAGGAGACCCATCTCATTCAGCATTTTCTATGCCAGTTTTAGGCGTAGAAAATGGTCTAAATGTAAGCCAGCTAGGAAGCCGTCTTACATTTAGACTGGCACTGGATGCGCCGAAGTTATGTAGAGGCCTGTACCCCTTCATAACTCTGGCAGATCCACTGCCAGCTATATGGGCTATTAAGACCGGCTGCTAGAGGCAGCAGATGAGTTTTTATTTTAACCCCTAAAAGGCCCCTTTTTTTAATGGCTGACTGTTGCATCCCTGTCTAAATCGCTGTTAAAAAAGGGAACATTGATTTCAGTGGAGTCCGTCTGGCCAGCTATTCACTGGCAGTCAAAAAAAAAAAAAAACAGCTATGTAAATAGCCCCATAGACTTTAATTGGTTCTGGAAACTGCCATATGAAATGCGGACTAAGCCTGACAGTCCCTGACGGTCCCTCTGAGTGTTAGTGACCACACATGTTCCTGGTTGTCTGTATGGCAGGATCCCTGGATTCAGCTATAAGTTGTGCACAAGGATTGGAGCAGCAGACAGAGCTGAAGCCTGAAATGTTGATTACATATCAGACAACATTTAAAAACCAGTAGTAGCGGCATACATATACAGGAAAAAAGAACCACAGTTGGTGTCGTATACCAAAAACAAGACCCATTGATGAGTAATACTAATATTTGGTATCCATCGCCATCATTAGAAGGGGTTGGAAAAATACCCAAAAGTGCAAATAAACTCAAGTACATTTAAAAAGAAAAAGTCACATTCCTACATTAAATATATCATATACAAAATTCATCAAGGAGTGCATAATGAAAAAAGTAATACCGACCAGTGTGGTTCTGACCCCATGTGTTTTAAGGAGGGATCCTAAAACGCATATTTAGTCTTTAGTTCAGTAAAAATGTTAGATGCAATAGCTGCAGATTTTAGATCTAAATGTGATTGTTTAATCTGCGTACAGTCTGATACTCATGGGTCAGACCTGAGTGGCACTGTCAGGGTAGACTTAGATTGACATTGTTTTTTTTTTAACTCATGCACAGATTAACTGTGACTTGAATGCTTTTGGAACTCTTAGGCCTCATTCAGACAGCCGTAGTGTTTTGGGGATCTGCAAAACACGGATACTGGCCGTGTATGTTGCGCAATTTGCGGACCGCACATGGTTGCAACCATAATAGAAAATGTCTATTCTTGTCTGCAATTGCTTTCTGCAGAACTGAACAACGGATGCGGACAGCACACTGTGTGCTGTCCGCATCTTTTGTGGCCCCATTGAAATGAATGGGTATGCACCCAATGTTACGGCCTTATGAATGGGCCTTTACTATAAAAAAAAATTAAAACTGTGTTCGACTAGTGGAAATGCCCAAATTTTAAACTAAAGTGCAGGCACTGGGCAGCCTACATGCATGTTAAAGTTTTTATTTTACATGTGAATATAATATATATATAAATGTAATATATCTTATGAAGTGAAAGTAGCCTGTATTTCTCCTTTCCCCCTCTCTGCAGACTCTCAGTAAATGTTTAGAAAAAGGTTATGGACACCTGCGATGTAAAATGTCAGCATTCGCCCCATAAGATGCAGGGGCATTTCCCCCCCATTTTTGGGGGGAAAAAGTGCATCTTATGGGGTGAAACATACGGTATATGTATTTGGTATCACTGTAATCGTACTGTTCCAGAGAGTGCAGTTATTGTGTTATTTATGCTGAAAATGAACGCAGCTAAATTTTATAACGTAAAAACTCAGCGGCAGTATGTTTTTTCCTATCTCCCTCCTAGAAAGAGGTAATTAAAAAGTTAGTTAGGGTCCTTTCACACTGGCGTTTTTCTTTTCCGGCATAGAGTTCCGTCCTCGGCGCTCTATGCCGGAAAAATCCTGATCAGGATCATCCCCATGCATTCTGAATGGAGAGAAATCCGTTCAGGATGCATCAGGATGTCTTCAGTTCAGGACCAGAACGTTTTTTGGACGCAGCAAATACTGCAGCATGCTGCGCTTTTTGCTCCGTCCAAAAACCGGAACACTTGCCGCAAGGCCGGATCCGGAATTAATGCCGATTGAAAGGCATTAATCCGGATCCGACCTTAAGCTAAACTTCGTTTCGGCACATCGCCGGATCCGACGTTTAGCTTTTTGTCAATGGTTACCATGGCAGCCAGGACGCTAAAGTCCTGGTTGCCATGGTAAAGTGTAGTGGGGAGCGGGGGAGCAGTATACTTACCATCCGTGCGGCTCCCGGGGCGCTCCAGAGTGACGTCAGGGCGCCCTACACGCATGGATCACTCTAACGTCATTCTGGAGCGCCCCGGGAGCCGCACGGACTGTAAGTATACCGCTCCGCTCCCCACTACTACTATGGCAACCTGGACTTTAATAGGCATTTCTAATGCTTTCAGGCGACTTGCGTTCTGACGGATCCGGCGGGACGGAAGTGCCTGCCGGATCCTCAGAACGCAAGTGTGAAAGAGGCCTTAGTAAGTTATGTGTACACAATGGCACCATTAACCCCTTCCCGACCAGCGCCCTAATAGTACAGCGCTGCGTAAAGTGACGTTGTACCACGGTGCACTGATCGGGCGAGTGCAGGAGCTGCGCCCGCCCGATCAGCTGCAGGAGTCCAGCTGTTCCTGTTAGCCGGACCCCAGCTGTATGCAGTGAAAACAACGATGCCGGCGCATTAACCCTCACTATGCCGCAGTCAGCAGGGTGTGTGGACGGAGGGAGCTCCCTCCCCGTCCCCATCAGGTCCCCGCTTTGCTGTGACAGGGACTCGATTGCTGGGAAGGCCGCCTGATGCCTTCCTTCGGCATCGTAGCTGCCTTCCCTGTTGGCCTGTGAGATCAAGCCCCTTGGAACTCACAGGCAGGAAGGTTGTAAGTGTATGATACTGTGTAATACACTTACAACCAATGCATTACAATACAGATGTAGACCTATTGGGTATCGCAGTATCCGTATGGCATTCACACGGATGTCATCCATATTTTTTGCAGATGCGTGTTTTGCAGACTGCAAAATACATATGGTTGTGTACATGAGCCCTTATACTGTGAGAGGGGAGGTGGGTGCTGAAGGGGAAGGCAGAGCACAGGGCTATTTGAACCTGCTCTGTATTTAGAAAATTAAAAAAAAAAACTGTATCAAAACAGCAATTTTTTGGTTACCTTCCCTCACAAAAAGTGTAATACCAAGTGATCAAAATATGTTATGTACCCCAAAATGGTACCAATCAAACGGTCATCTCATCCCGCAAAAAATGAGACCCTACGTAAGACAATCGCTCAAAAAAAAAAAATGGCACTCAAATAATGGCAACACAGAAGCAAGATGTTATTCTTTTCAAAAATGCTTATATTGTGTAAAACGTAACAAAATATAAAAATAATAAACACATTGGGTAACGTCGCGTCCGTAGCAACCTGCTCTATAAAAATATCACATTATATGCTCCCTCAAGGTGAATGCTGTAAAAAAATACAAATAAAAACTGTGACAAAACAGCCATCTTTTTGTCACATTGCCTCACAAAAAGTGCAATACTACATGATCAAAAAGTGATATGTCTCCCAAAATGGTACCAATCAAAACATCATCTGATCCCGCAAAAAATGAGACTCTACCTAAGACTATCGCTCAAAAGATTTAAAAAAAATATGGCGCTCAGAAAATCTCGACAAAAGAAAGATCTTTTTCTTGTCAAAAATGCTTTTACTGTGTAAAACGTAATACAAATAATAGGCATATTAGGTTTCGCCGCGTCCGCAACGACCTGCCCTATAAAAATATCACATGACCTACCCAGTCAGGTGAACGCTGTAAAAATAAATAAATAAACTGCACCAGAACAGTCATTTTTTGTCACCTTGCCTTACAAAATGCGTAATATCAAACGATCAAAAAGTCATATGTACCCCAAAGTGGTTCCAATTAAAAAGACGCCTCACCCCTAATAAAAGAACCCTGACATAAGACAATCGCTTAAAAAATAAACCAATGGCGCCCGTACACCAATCTATCAAAATCTGCGTTGCAAAAGCCATGTGGATCTCCTTCCGTTCTAAATCCTGCCATGTGAGTCCTGTTGCTCTTTGTGAAAATCAAAAATTTTGGGCTAAAGCAACATTTTATTGGAAGAAATAAAACTTTTCATTTTCACAGCCAAAAGTTTCCAAATTCCTTAAAACGCTTATGGGGTTAAAGTGCTCAGTACCCCCCTTAATAAATTCTTTGAGGGTGTAGTTTCCAAAATGGGGACACTGACGTCAGAGTCTCTTCAAATACAACATGGTGACCAAAAACCATTCTAGCAAAATCTGCCTCCAAAATCCATATGGCGCTCCTTTCCTTCTGGCCACTGCCACGTGCCTATAGAGCAGTTTACCAGCACATATCGGGTATTTCTGTAAACTGCAGAATCAGAGTAATGTATATTGAGGTTTATTTTGCTGTTAACCCTTGCTGTGTTGCAAGGAAAAAAATTGATTAACATTAAAAATCAGCGCAAAAAAAATAAAATTTTGAAATTTCGCCTCCATTTTCCTTTAATTCTTGTGGAACACCTAAAGGGTTAACAAAGTTTGTAACCTCAGATTTGAATAATTTGAGGAGTGTAATTTCTAAAATAGGGTCATTTATGAGTGGTTTCCATTATGTAAGCCCCTCAAAATCACTTTATATCTGAATTGCTGCTTAAAAAAATGGTTTTGGATTTTTTTTTTTTTGAAAAATGGCTTCTAAACTTCTAAGCCATCTAACGTCCTAAAAAAATAAAATGACATTTACAAAATGATACCAACATAAAGTAGACATATGGAGAATGATGACTGATAACTATTTTATGATGCATTTCTATCTGTCTTAAAAGAAAAAAGAAAATTTCAAATTTAGAAAATTGTGAATGTTTTCACATTTTTGGTAAATTTGGGATTTTTTTTTATAAATAAAGGAAAGTTATATTGACTCAAATATACCACTGTCATGAAGTACAATGTGTCACGAGAAAACACTCTCAGAATGGCTTGATTAACTAAGTGTTCCAAAGTTATTACCACATAAAGTCACACATGCCAGATTTGCAAAAAGGAAGGTAAAAACTGGCCCGGGTTAGAAAGGGTTAAAAACTACAACTTATCCCGCAAAAAATAAACCCTCATATGGCTACATAGACCGAAAAAAAAAAGCTATAGCTCTTGAAAGGCGACAATGTAAAAAGTCACCTGATCATCACAACGTACTGCTGACTAAAGGGTTAATTTTTGCTTCTAATTTCCTATAATCGTCAGTCTAGAGGTAGAAGAAGAATCCTAGTCATGACAAAAATAAAATCTGCATGCAGCGTATGTACAGTACATTGGTTTCTTCACTGTTGAGTTAATATCCCGAGCAGCGGTTGTCAAGATCTGCCTGGGAACCTTATAGGAAATTAAACTTTGTGCCTTTTTTCCCCCAGAGGGTCACTTTAATCGTCTTTGTAGTTTTCAAATGCATACCACTACAACCCTAGTTCCTCACTTAACGATTACCAGCAAGTGCCTTCATAATATTTTAAATCCCCAGCCAAATTCTCCTTAATTTCATGGCAAAAAGTCATTGCTTGCAGCATTTATATATGCTGTATTAGAAACGCCAGGTAAGATTCTCTGCGTTAAATTGAATGGGGTGGCGTGGCATCATTATCTCAGTGGTGTCTCAAATTCCTCTGTAAATAAATTAACATTTAATAATTGCCACTTATAAGAATCTTAACAACTCGATGTTATACCCGTGATTGTTTTTTAGGGTTATTCACTGTGTTTGGTGTCCCAAGTGAGCAACCTTTCCATTTATATGTTCTGCTTCTGATCCTTTTTGTGGTTTTTATTACCCCATGTGTTATTCCTTCTTAGGGTACTTTCACACTTCCGGCATGGCTATCCGCCATGCCGCAAGTACCCGTGTGCTGCCGTGCAGCCGCTCCGTCCCCATTGACTATAATGGGGGTGGGGGCGGAGCTACGGCAGTGCACGGCCAGAGATCGCTGGACTAAAAGTACTGCAGGTCTGACTTTTTAGTCCGGCGATCACTGCCGTGCTGCTCCGCCCCTACCCCCATTATAGTCAATGGGGACAGAGCGGCAGCACACGGGTACTTGCGGCATGGCGGATCCGGCGGGCTGTTCACCCGCCGGAACTGCCTGACGAATAGCCATGCCGCAAGTACGAAAGTACCCTTAGTCTTCAAAAGGGTTTTGCGACTTTTTTTTTTTTTTTTACTATTGACCTATCCTCTGGGTAGGTCATCAGTATATGACCGTTGGCGGTCCAACACCTGGGATCCCCGCAGATCAGCTGTTTTGAGGAACGTCGCTTCATTATTGCAGCTTACCAAGCACAGCCGCGTAAATTGTATAGTGACTGTGCTTGATATTACAGCTCTGCCCCATTCACTTAAACGGGACTGAGCTGCTCCTGGGCCATGTGATCGATGTACCTGTCGTCACTTGGCCTAGGAGAAGCAGAGAGATACTGATCACCTATCCAGAGTATAGGTCATCAGTATAAAAATCTCAGAAAACCTCTTTAATGCTATAAAAGACTATAGTACGGAAATATTTAGGGATGAGCGAATCGACTTTGGATGAAGCATAAAACTTAGAATACTGTACTCCGTATTGGCTCCGATGAGCCGAAGTTATTACTTCGCAAAGTTTTTCGAGACTTCGGGCCATTTTGAAAATGTATTTCCACTGTAAAAAACCTTGCTACCGAACTCTGGTTCGGTTCCATGGTACCGCCTGGAACTGAACCAGAGTTTGGTAGCAAGGTTTTTTACAGTAGAAATTAATTTATGAAATTACCCGAAGTGTCGCAAAACTTTGCGAAGTAATAACTTCAGCTCATCGGAGCCAGTACATTCTAATACTGTACGGAGTGCTTGCTCCGTACAGTATTCTACGTTTTATGCAAATTGACTTTGGATGAGGCATCCGAAGTCAATTCACTCATCCCTAGTAAATATATTGACCCAAATTAAAAATAGCTGTATAGCGTAGCCCACCAGACTACAAAATGCTCTGTTGGGCGTTGACTTATTTGCTTAGTTAAAGAGGACCTTTCATCAATTTTGACATAGGCTAACTATGTCAAAAACTTGTAAGGCGTTTTTAGTTTTTTTTACACTGTACACTATGCTGTAAAATTGACCTATTATCTTCATTCTCCAGGTCAGTACGGTTGCAATGATACCACACTTGTATAATTTTTCTTGCGTTTTAATACTGAAAAAAATAAAAATTAAAACCTGTGAGAAGATTTTTTTATTTATCTTTTTTAACTTTCTTTGTACTTATGTGTACAGGGCTGTGGGAGGGCTCGTTTTTTGCGGGGCGATCTGTACTTTTCAGTGATACCAATTTGAAGTGTTTGCGACTTTTTGATCACTTTTTATAAAGAAAATAGGGGGAGTTGAAGTGACAAAAATGGCAAATTGGCTGTTTTTACTTTTTTTTGTGTTACGCCATTTGCCGTATGCCATTAATATTGTTATATTTTAATTATATGGGCATTTTCGCACACGGCGATGCCCATGATGTGTATTTTTTTTTTATTGGTTAATTTTTTTTATTTTAAGGAAAGGGGAGGTGATTCAAACTTTTATATTTTTTGTTATATTTGTAAAAACATTTTTAAACTTTTTTTTTACTTTTTTTTAAGTCACCCTGGGTGACTATAACTGGCAATCATTAGATTGCCCACTGTGTTCATTGATGGCTATATAGCCATCATTTAACGCTTAATTTTCAATATAACAATACAGTGCTGCCACCTAGTGGCCTCTTTTGGTATATTCCTCTAATAGACTCCGAAGCCTCTGAGCAATGTAACAGATTCCCCCATCTCAGCCGGGGAACGTTCCCAGGTTCCCCGATCTCAGCCGGGGAACGTCACAAATGCCACTTAATGACATAAGGAAATAATCAGCCTATACTCCCCTGTTTCTCCCTAGCCCAACCTCCCATTCTCCTTCCAGTGTTTGTGTACAAGTCTGTAGCAGTGACGCTTCCGGACTGCTCTGATGCCGTGGTCACATTTGACCACGTCATCTGAAGGGGAAAATGTATGCAATCAGCCTTATGGCTGATCGCATACATGTGCCACGGGTGTCTGCTATTTAAAATATCAGAAACCCGGCGGCTATTGCGGCCGCCGCATGTGTGAGCGGGCGCCATGTTTAAAGACCGGACTTGGTCCTAAAGGGGTTAAAGAGCCAGGACAGGAAGTAGAATACATAGAGTGGCTTCAAAAAATTATATCCAGAAAACATCTGTGTTTAGTAAAAAAAAAAACAACTAAACATTAACACATACAGACTGTTAATATGCAATAAAAAATGTTGATGGTGGTTTCCCCTTAAATATCCATCAGCAGTTTAAGCTATGAGCAAATTCATTAAACTTCCATTAATCGTTAATGCTAGGGATTATGTGCATGGCCAGGTGAATTTGGCAAACTGGTGGGGGAAGTGCGATCGTCTGGGCAATATTCTGCTGGGAAACATTGGGTTCTGGTACCACCTACCTAAACACTGCTGGAGTCAAATACACCGCTCCATGACAATGGTATTCCATAATGGTAATGGCCTCTTTGAGCGAGTAAATGTGCCCTGCCATACTGCACGTACTGTTCAGGAATGGTTTGAAGAACATGCAGAACTTCTGCTCTATGCACACATCATCACAGTTAGTGTATATGTGAGGTTCATGGAAAGCTAGTGGCTTATATGTTAAAGGAGTTGTGCAGTGCAAAGACAATGATGACCTGTCCTCAGGATAGGTCATCCATATCTGATCAGTAGGGATCTGAATCCTGGAAGCTCCACCAATCAGCTGTTTGAAGGGACAGCGGCGCTCATACAAGCAATGCTTCCACTTCAAAGTGACCTGTGTGTCGTCTCGCAGCGTAATTGCAACTGCTTGTCCCATTCAGGTTAATGAGGCGACCAGTTGTAATTTAACTGTGCAGGCGCTGCAAATGAGATGGTGGACAGGTCATTTTGAAGAGGAAGCAGCTTTTGTAGGAGTGCCGCACGAGTGATCTCGGGGAGACAAGCTACAGAAAACACTGTGGAGCCTCATTTAAGGGTCTCAACACAGCAATCCAAAGTGCAAAGCTCCCTGGGAAACAGTAATATGCAAAATAAATGTGGAGCCCCAGTTATGGGTCTACAACACAATGAAAGCCAGAAATCCCTCAAAGGAAGGAAAACCGAGCAAAGGGGTGTCCCCATTACAGAGATCACCGAATCCACCATATTAAGTGGCCCCTATGTCAAAATCCCGCTCTTTTACAAGCTTTAACACCTTAAGGACCAGAGGTTTTTTATTTTTTGCAGGGTTTTTTTGCACTCCCTGCCTTCCCAGAGCCATAACTTTTTTATTTTTTAGTTCACGTAGCCATATGAGGTCTTGTTTTTTGCAGGACAAGTTGTACTTTCCAACGCCACCATTTAATATTGCATATGATGTAGTGGGAAGCGGGAAAAAAATTCCAAATGGGGTAAAATTGTAAAAACAAAAGGCAATTCCACTACAGTTTTACAGGTTTTTAAATTCCGACATTCAATGTGCGATTTAACTGACCGGTTACTTTTATTCTACAGGTCAGTACAAATCAGGTGATACCCTATATGTATAGGTTTTCTTGCGTTTTGATAGTGAAAAAAAATTTCAAAAGTGGGAAAAAATCAGTTTTGTCACCATGTTTTGACCCCTATAACTTTTTGTAATTATATGTACGGAGCTGTATGGGGGCTCATTTTTTGCGTCATAATCTTATCTTTTTATTGATAGCATTCTGGGGTGTGTATGACTTTTTGATCACCATTCATTTTTTGTGGAAAATGAAGCAACCAAAAATGGCGAATACGCCATTTGGACGGTTTTTTTCGTTTTGCTGCTTGACGTATGTGTAATTTTTTATTTTTTTTTTGGCAAAAGGGGGGTGATTTGAACTTTTATGTTTATGGATAGGGAACTATAACATACAATCATCTGATTGCGATTATCATACATCCCAATACAATAGCATTCGAATATATGAAAAAATCGCATATTTCCTATGGAGTCTTTTACAGGCAAGGCTCCATAAGAAATACTACAGAGCACCCTGGGTTTTATTCATAGAAACCCAGGCTACTACAGGCGCGCTCCGGCTCCTCCGATCGCCACACGGGGGAACCGGGGCGCAAACCGAAATTAAAACTTTTGAAGTCGTGCGCACTCAGATGCCGTGGTCAGGATTGCCCACGGCATCTGAGGGGTTAAATGTCCGCGATCAGCATAGCTGCTGGTAGCGGACATTAGCCGCAGGTGTCCGGATTGACCACGGCATCTGAGGGGTTAAATTTCCACGATCGGCATTGCTGCCGTTCGCGGACATTAGCCGCAGGTGTCTGCTACAAGAACCATGCGGACACTCGCAGCTAAGGCGCCCGCATGAAGCAGGAGCGGGTGCCATCTTTAGGGACAGGACACAGGACGTATGGGTACGTCCTGTGTCCTTAAGAGGTTAAGGATGTGACGGGGAAGACCTAAGCCAGTTATCCAGCCACAGACAGCTGTTTCGGGGTGTTGCCCCTCATCAGTGTGGAGTAGGATTCTGGCTAACCGGGAGCAATGCCTTGGAGACTAGTCAAACACAACAATAGCTGATCTCAGGGAGACCAGCTACAGAAAACACAGCGGAGCCTCATTGAAGAGTCCCAACACAGCAATCCGAAGTGCAAAGCTCCCTGGGAAACAGTAATATGCAAAATAAATGTGGAGCCCCAGTATTGAGTCTACCACTGGCTTAGGTCTTCCCCGTCACATCCTCAAAGCTTGTAAAAGAGCGGGATTTTGACATAGGGCCACTTAATATGGTGGATTTGGTGATCTCTGTAATGGGGACACCCCTTAGCTTGGTTTTCCTTTCTATGAGGGATATCTGGCTTTCACTGATATGCTATTGATGACCTGTCTTGAGGATAGATCATTAATATCTTTGCACTGCACAATCCCTTTAAATGTATCCATGGAGCTCCATTCACTTGACAAAGGCCAGAGGGTGCTATGCTTTGACATACCTTCTCATCTTTATGCGAGGCACAACAGACTGCGCTTTACAGAAGGCCATTTGTTTGTTTGGGACCCTATAGGCATAAAAATAAAAGCCCTGAAGGTTAATGCAATTTACAACGACACCTGTAACAGCACGGTTGTAGTGACATATGTTTGTATCATCATACAGCTTTTTCACTGCACAGCATCACACCACACAGATCTTCTCACCTTCCCACTCCTGCAAAATTTCACACAAAATGTCATCAGTTGATTCCAGAGAGAAGTCACATTAAAGCTCTTTCCTCACATGAGCTGTAAGGATCTTTCAGATATCAGTTGGTTCTGGCATAAATTGTCACTGACTTTATTCTAGAAGTATATCACAGAAACTTATGTGGCCTCTTTCAAAGTAGAGTCATAATATGTCCCCCAAGGGACAGGTCAAGCTTTGCCTTGATCAATTAAAAGGGTTTATTCCATGAGTAATGTAAAAAATGATAATCATGTAGTGCATGGTAGTCTGTTTTCTAACAAACTTAAAACCAGCCCTGTACCTGATATGGAACCAGAGATCTCCCCATTCATTACTGCAATTGCTGTGCTAGATTTATTTCAAGCTTCTCTTTTTTCAAGGGGGTGTGCACTTTCTCAGAGAGCGTGTCCTTTCTGCTGCAGCAGGTGGCAGATGAAGGATGGAACTGAGCATAAATGTCAACCTCCGTGAACTGGAGAGAGAATTTAGAAAAAAGGCAAACAGCAGGTCACGCTATTTTCGTATGGCACGTGTTTCCGTATGGCATCCGTTTTTTGGCGGATTCGTATTTTTGCAGATCCATTGTAATAATGCCTATCCTTGTCCGCAAAACGGACAAGAATAGGATATGCTCAGATTTTTTTTGCGGGGCTACGCAACAGACATACGGATGCCGATAGTACATGGTGTGCTGTCAGCATTTTTTGCGGACCCATTGAAATCAAGGGGTCTGCATCCTATCCGCAAAGAAAATGGAACGGACACGGAAATAAAATACGTTCGTGTGCATGAGGCCTTAATGTGACCTATAAACTGCACAACTCAATTGAAAAACAAACAAATCTTTTAGCTAGAGGGAAGAAAACATATAAAAATCAAATAATATGGTTGCACAAGTGTGCACACCCTTAAACTAATACTTTGTTGAAGCAACTTTTGATTTTATTACAGCACTCAGTCTTTTTGGGTATGAGTTTATCAGCATCAATAAACTAAACGGTCAGAAGACCTGGACAAAATCTCTTTAGGGGTCTCTAACTAACAGTGTATTAATATAAAAATATATCTTTATTAATTCTTGTTTAAAACTGAAAAGTGAAAAAGAAAAAAATTTATCTAAAAATAGGTCATGCGCAAACAGACTGTTATTTAAAGCTGCATGCAACAGAGGTTAAATTTGACCCCTACTGGTTCACAACACACGCCAGGCTCTTTGAAACAGCCGATACATGTGTGTGACCTGTAACCAAATTGCAGGCCACACATAGATAGACTGTTAAAGGATGTGGCACCTTTCACTGTGATAAAGACAACACCCAACTCCCACAGACACCTAATTCAGGCTGCAGCACACGGTAGTATCTAACATGCCCCTGTAAATTGCAGTAGTGTGCCAATCATTGACACTATGTAAACTCAATCATCTATACTAATAGTGCACTTGCAGGTGAGTGTATTATAGTTCAGATACCACAAGTCCCTTAGTCGCCGCTAGCAACCACTAGTAGCTACTAATTAAATTGGTCTCACTGTTAGGGCTCTTTCACACTTGCGTTTTATCTTTCCGTCCTAGAGTTCCATCTTCGGGGCTCTAGGACGGAAAGATACTGACCAGGATTTATCCTAATGCATTCTGAATGGAAAGAAATCCGTTCAGGATGCATCAGGATGTCTTCCGTTCAGTATGTGAACGTTTTTTGGACCTTGACAAAACCGTAGCATGCTGCGGATTTGTCTCCGTCCCAAAATCCGGAAGACATGCCGTAACGCCGGATCCGGAATTAATGCCCATTGAAGTGCATTAATCCGGATCCGGCATTAAGCTAAACGTCGTTTCGGCGCATCGCCGGACCCGACGTTTAGCTTTTGTGAATGGATACCATGGCAGCCAGGACGCTAAAGTCCCGGCTGCCATGGTAAAGTGTAGTGGTGAGGCAGGGGAGAAGGATACTTACCATCTGTGCAGCTCCCGAGTCCCGGGGCGCTCCACAATGACGTCAGAGCGCCCCATGAGCATGGATCACGTGATCCATGCGCGTGGGGCGCTCTGACGTCATTGTGGAGCGCCCCGGGAGCCGCACGGACTGTAAGTATCTGCTCCCCCGCTCCCCACTACTTACTATGGCAACTAGGACTTTAGTAGCGTCCTGGCTGCCATAGTAACACTGAAAGCATTTTGAAGACTGATCAGTCTTCAAATGCTTTCAGTTGTCTTGCGCTGTGACGGATCCGGCGGGCATTTCCAGCGACGGAAGTGCACGCTGGATCCTCATAACGCAAGTGTGAAAGAGGCCTTACTGATATTTTTAGATACATTTTTTTCTTTTTCACTTTTCAGTTTTAAACAAGAATTAATAAAGAAATATTTTTATATTAAGACACTGTTAGTTAGAGACCCCTAAAGGGATTATGTCCATGTCTTCTGACCGTTTAGTTTATTGATTATTATATCTCGAGGGTCTCTATGAGGGCTTTCGATAAGACTAAGTTTATCAGCATGGCACATTTTGACTTGACAAGATTTGCCAACTCCTCTTTGCAAAAACACTCCAATTCTGTCAGATTGCGAGGGCATCTCCTGTGCACAGCCCTCTTCAGATCACCCCACAGATTTTCAATCAGATTCAGGTCTGGGCTCTGGCTGGGCCATTCCAAAACTTCAATCTTCTTCTGGTGAATCCATTCCTTTGTTGATTTGGATGTATGCTTTGGGTCGTCATGTTGAAAGAAAGTTCCTCTTCATGTTCAGCTTTCTAGAAGAAGCCTGAAGGTTTTGTGCCAATATCACGGGTATTTTTAACTGTTCATAATTCCAACTATCTTAACTAAGGCCCCAGTTCCAGCTAAAAAAAACAGCCCCAAAGCATGATACTGCCACCACCATGCTTCAGGCCCTATTCACACATCCGCAATGTAGTCCGCATGTATTCCGCAATTTTGCGGAATACATGCGGACCCATTGACGGTGAATGGGGCCGGGAACGATGCGGAGAGCACACACTGTGCTCTCCGCATCCGATTTTGCGGAGCGCGCCGCCGATTTTCCGGTCCGCGGCTCAGCAAAAAAAATAGAGCATGTCCTATTCTTGTCCGCAATTGCGGACAAGAAGAGGCATTTTCTATGGAGTTCGGGCAATGTGCGGTCCGCAAAAATGCGGAATGCACATTGCCGGTGTGTCCGTGTTTTGCGGATCCGTGGATCCGCAAAACACAATGGATGTGTGAATAAGGCCTCACTGTGGGGATGGGGTCCTTCTGGTGATATGCAGTGTTGTTTTTGTGCCAAACATATCTTTTGGAATTATGGCCAAAAAGTTCCACCTTGGTTTCATCAGACCATAACACCTTTTCCCACATGCTTTTGGGAGACTTCATGTGTGTTTTTGCAAAATGTAGCCTGTCTTGGATGTTTTTCTTCGTAAGAAAAGGCTTTCATTCTGCCACTCTACCCCATAGCCCAGACATATGAAGAATACGGCAGATTGCTGTCCCATGTACCACACAGCCAGTACCTGCAAGATATTCCCGTAGCTCCTTTAATGTTGCTGTAGGCGTCTTGGTCGCCTCCCAGACCAGTTTTCTTCTCGTCTTTTCATTAATTTTCGAGCGACGTCCAGTTCTTGGTAATGTCGCTGTTGTGCCATATTTTCTCCACTTGATGATGACTGTCTTCACTGTGTTCCATGGTATATCTAATGCCTTGGAAATTATTTTGTACCCTTCTCCTGACTAATACCTTTTAACAATGAGATCCCTCTGATGCTTTGGAAGCTCTTTGTGGATCATGGCTTTTGCTGTGGGATGCGACTAAGAAAATTTCAGGAAAGACCAACTAGAGCAGCTGAACTTTATTTGGGGTTAATCAGAGGCACTGTAAATGATGGCACGTGTATGCTAACTCTTATTTAACATGATTTTTAATGTGATTGCTTAATTCTGAACACAGCTACATCCCCAGTTATAAGAGGGCGTGCACACTTATGCAACCACATTATTTTAGTTCTGAAATTATTTATCTTTGTCTCATTTTTTTACAGCACAGAAACCTGACATTTTATCAGGGGTGTGTAGACTTTTTATATCCACTGTAACTTAATGGGTATACAATTTTTAATTACATATTATTACAAAAGTATTCAGATCCACATGCTGCTTTGAAAAATCTAGAATATTTTTCATGGGACAATCCCTTTAAATAACCTGGTCCTGTCTGCATGAAAATATTGTGTGGTCTTTGCAGGCTAATGACACCGCAGCGGGCTGTTTTCTCCTGTAAATGGGTTTCTTATAGTCCCAATAAAAAAAGAAATAGAAAATTTGATGAACTCTGTTGCTCATTAGGGTGTGTTTATATGTTTTATATGCCAGCAGGTATGATTACACCCTTAAAGATTGACATATTCTGGTCAATAGGGGATTAAGCAGTACAACTTACACACTCTCTATCCTAGCCAGAGTAATGGTGAAGGAGATCTGTCTGTGCTATTATTCCAGAGGACCTACTGCTAAACATGTGATAGCATCAGTACAAGTACAGCAATAAAGTGGATGTGTCATATTGATTACCAGCAGACATCCATATGAAATGTGAGCCTCCTGGGTTGCGATCATAGTTTCGATAAGGTGTTGTAGTAGCAAACTGCTTGCATTAAATTCCCAGTCACGGCTGACCTGCTTATGCAAGTCTTGCGTGCCAAGAAAAGAAAACATAAAGCTTTCTCCAGTCTAATGTGGGTTGTACATTGTATGTACCTGTATCTGAAAATCTACACACAAATGCTCTAATAGCTCAAACATGCTTCAAACTACCAGTGTTACTGATTTTACAGTGGGTCTTGGTCATGCATATTTCTTGATTATTTGCCTATACAACACTTTCCTATGTACTTTACAGTTCCCAATGATACAGGTAAAATAAAAGGTATTTTAGAGGGGTTATGCCATGACTGATGTTACGTAATGAAAATCAGACATCATGTATTACATAACATTCTCTTTACAACAAAGCTAGAACGAGCCCTGTACCTCACATGGATCCAGATATCTCCTCATTGACTTCTTCAACTGTTCTGCTAGATTTATTTCAGGCTGGCTTCTCATGGGGTGAGTCCTTTCTCATGGGGTGTGGCCCTCCTTAGGGAATATGCCCTTTTTGCTGTAGCTCTCTTCCTGTACCTGCCAGAGTTTCTAACAGAGGATATGTGTGGCGACAGTTGAAACTTTAAACTGAGCATGTGTGACCACCTCAATGAGGTGGACAATAAATAAGCAAAATAACAAACAGCAGGTGGCGCTATAGAGATACATTTTAGTGAATAGCTCAGTGGCTATACTATATTTTTCATTACATACAATTACAAAAGTATTCAGATCCAGGTGTTAGTTTGAAAAATATAGAATATTGTTCATGGCACAACCCCTTTAGCTGTAATAAGAAATGCAAACTGTACAGACAAACATGATAATACAAGGTTTAGAACCCAATCATAATTTCTGAAAATATAAGTCAATTTAGTCCAAAAGAATTCCTGCTGAAATGATTAAAACAGCTCTCCAATATAATTGAGTTACTGAAAAACTTCACAAATGCCGCTTAATGTCATAAGGAAATAATCAGCCTATATTCCCCTGTTTCTCCCTAAACCTCCCATTCTCCTACCAGTGTTTGTGTACAAGTCTGTAGCAGTGACGTAGTGGTATATAGCACGTGATGGCTGCAGCCAATCACTGGACTGTGCTATATACGGCTCAAGACCACTGGAGCCAGTGATTGACTGCAACCATTTATACAGTAGTACAGTGTAGCTGTGGATCCTGCACTAAGGTGAGATAGAAAACATACTGGAACCAACTGTGTCTATATATGTCTGTCCGCCTCTCTCTTACTGCAGCTGCTCCTCTCCTCTTCACAGATTAGTTCAGTAGAAGGGGGCAGAAGAAGTGTCTCATGGATGCATTTATCGCTAACAAGATATATCTTGTAGAATGTAGATTGTAGAATCGAAGCCCGGAGTATTCACCAAAGTCTTGCAAAACTTCGGACTTAATGAATTTTGCCTCTGTGAAGCCCATACATTTTAATGCTGTACGCAGACAGGTCTCCGTACAGCATTAAAACTAAGTTTTACAACGAATTGACTTCAGATCTTGAAGCCTAATTTGCTCCCCCCTAGTTATGATACAGAGTTACGAGTGATTATACAGTATTAGGCCTCAAATCCGTTTTTTTTGTTTCAAGAGTGTTTCCATTTCCGTTCCGTTTGGCTTCCATTTGTGATCCATTTTTTGCGGATCGGATCAGAAACGGAAGCATACAATAATATATAAACGCTAAGGACATAAAAAAATTGGTCTAAGTATAACATTTTCAATAGATGGTTCCGCAGGAACGGATACGGAAGACATACGGATGTGTTCCGTATGCATTCCGTTTTTTTGGCGGACCCATTGACTGGAGCCACGGAACGTGATTTGCAGGAAATAATAGGACATGGTCTATCTTTGAACGGAACGGAAATATGGAAACGGAAGGCATATGGAGTACCTTCTTTTTTTTTTTTTTTTTTTGCAGATCTATTCAAATTAATGGATCCGTATACAGTCCATATACGGAATGCAAAAAAACGTAAACGGGAAAAAAAAGTTTGTGTACAGGAGGCCTTACAGGAAAATATATCTCACTATAACAAACCTCTAAGGTAATTGCCATACTATAATATTAGGAACTACTTTATACCTCTAAATATAGAAATTATTATTGCTTGTGGTTTGACCAATAAGACGCCCACGATTTTAAGAGCATTTCATTGTTTTATAACTGCCATTCACTAAAATTGATAGTGTCTGCGCATGTGTGGCCTCCTCTCTGGAGGACCAGGCACCACTATTCTTGGGATAAGTGAGGTTCCAGCTGTCAGATCCCCACCAATCAGACAGTCATGGCATACTCTATCAATGCAAGGTGGGGCGTCTGTGGATTAAGTCTTGGGCACTCATCACTCTCCTGCTGTTTCACCTGTTGTCCTTTTTTGGACCACTTTTGGTAGCTACTAACCACCGCATGCTGGGAACATCCAACAAGACCTTTTGATGTTTTGAAGATGATCTGGCCCATCTGGGCATCACCATTCGGCCCTTGTCAAGTCAGTGAGATCCTTAAAACTTGTCCAGTTTTTCTTGCTTCCAACACAACTTCAAGAACTGCCTGTTCATTTGCTGAATAATACATACATCCCATCCCCTGACAGGTGCCATCATCATGATAATCAAAGCTCTTTACCTATGTTTATGTAGTGTGCACATAAATCCATACAAAACTAACATACAATCTGGTGTTGCCTTTACACCCCATGGCCTTACTACTTTTTACAAAGTCTCTCACAGCAGACTTAGGCATTCGCTCCTACTCCTGAAATGACTGTTCACAAAGAATTATTTTTTGCCCCGAATCACACAACATATTTTGCCGCAGTGTGAAATATCTGTATATGAAACGATTGACCTCTTCTAGAACCGCCGTGGTCCCCAGTAGTGTAAACATTGGGTCTTTTTATCGGTTGGTCTGTAAATATATAATGTATACATTGTGTATTACTAGCTCTGTAAGTGATTAATGTCCTATAAAGCAACACTTTATCAGTGCACTTGAAAGGAATGTATAGAATGAGATTACGACATTGACTGATGGTAGACATTCAGGTGGCCTACATTTACTGTAAGAATGTAATATACTCTTTACTTCTGAGACTGGATGACACCCTGTGTGGGGCTAGGGTCAGCACAGACTGTTCTCTGGAGAGCAAAGGTGTGAGAGTTTCTACTTTCAGTGGCTTGGCCCACTTTCTTGCCTCTCCAGATCTAAAAATAAATGCTGCCGTTACTTTCTTGTAGAGTTATCCATCATTTTAATGAGCATTCTGTGCTGACCCTTTCACGAGGAAAGATTTCATGTCACAGCTCCCGGGGACATTAAATATGCGCAATGAATGCATGCTACCTCTGAAAATCACGCGATCAAGAGAGACAGACAAGGACGCAAATGTTGTGCTAGAGACCGATCTCCGTGCATTTTGTAGATGTAGCAGCGCTGATCTTTTACTTAATGCATTTTCAGACCACTGGCTATTGTGTAGAACTGCCGGCAAACCTATTGCCTTAGTTTAAAGGACATCAAGATTTCACTTTAGTGAGCCCCAATATTGCTTTCAGGACTTAGGCCCCTTTCACACGGGCGAGTTTGTCGCGCGGGTGCAATGCGTGAGGAGGACGCATTGCACCTGCACTGAATCCGGACCCATTCATTTCTATGGGGCTGTGCATATGAGCGGTGATTTTCATGCATCACTTCTGCGTTGCGTAAAAATCGCTGCATGCTCTATATTGTGCGTTTTTCACGCAACGCAGGCCCCATAGAAGTGAATGGGGCTGTGGGAAAATCGCAAGCAAGTGCAACGGGACCTGATCTTTATTATTTTCCCTTATAACATGGTTATAAGGGAAAATAATAGCATTCTTAATTAAGAATGCTTAGTAAAATGAAGATGAAGGGGTTAAAAATAATAAAACTTAACTTACCTTAGCCACTTGATCGCGTAGTTGCGATCTGTCTTCTCTCTTCATGCTTTAACTAACAGCTTAAGGACCTGTGATGATGTCACATCACATGGTCCAATTACATGGTCCATCTTACCATGGTGATGGACCATATGATTGGACCATGTGATGTCATCACAGGTCCTTTAGCTGAGAGAAGACAGATCGTAACTACGCAATCAAGTGGCTAAGGTAAGTTAAGTTTTATTATTTTTAACCCCTTCATCTTCATTTTACTATGCATTCTTTATTTAGAATGCTATTATTTTCCCTTATAACTATGTTATAAGGGAAAATAATAAATTCTCCAGAATACTCTACCCGAAACCGGACTTCAGTGATGAAGTTCGGGTCTGGGTCTGGGTACCAAACATGGCGATTTTTCACACGCGCGTGCAAAACGCATTACAAACGTTTCCACCTGCGCGGAAAAATCGCGCATTTTCCCGCAACGCACCCGCCTCTTATCCGAGCGTCAAACATGACCTTAGAGTCCTCACATCAGGGAACTGTTTTAGCTGCTTCTGTCCTTCCTATGACACAATGGTCACTAGTGGTTTTCAATGCAATATACCTCCTCTGCATTGCCAATACAGAAAAATAAATAATGTGAATCCTTGTGCTTTAAAGAACACTGTGTCTGGAGTAGTAGTGCACATACGTGACCATTGCTTCACTTCTAAGTGATTGTCAGAGGTAGAGCCGAGCACTGTAGTCAGGAGTAGCATAAACAAGGAATGGGGTGGTAGTCATGCAAGCACACTATCCCCCCATTCACAAAGTAAATTGGGGGCCTCAGTTCTTGGGATCACTGGGGATCACAGCACTTAGGCCTCCAGTAAAAAGACATTGTTGCCATGAGGAAACTATGCAACCAGAAAGTCATGCCACAACTGTATAGAGTGGGTAGGGTACCTTGGAAGTACTGGTGTGATTGTATGACCAGTGGCCAGAGATAAGAATGAAGTGGTTACATTTCAGGGTTGTCAGAATGATTTGCGACAAATGTTACTATGCACTGATCATTAAATAAACGTATCGTGCCACACCTGCATGGCTACTGTACTTACCTTACAGTAAATATTGGACACAATGTAGAAGGAGTCAACAATTACAGGTTGGAATAGGGCACAATATTATCATACAGATCCATAAAAGGGGTATTCTGAGGCAATCCTTTTTCAATGTTTGGTCTAAACACTTAAAGGGGTATTCCCATCACAGACGATGGGGGGGATATCTCTAGGATATACCCCCATTGTCTGATAGGTGCGGGTCACAGAGGGTCCCAACAAGAACGGAGTGGGGAGAGCTGTGGCTGGAGGACTCCAAATTTCCCAGTGTCCGTCCACCACCAAGCGCTGCTCCCCGCTGCTGCCATAGAAGTTAATGGGAGCGCACCGCGCACAAGCAGCCCCTGCTCCTATTCATTTCTACGGGGCAGACGGAAATAGCCGTGCCAGTTCTCGGCTATTTTCGGCGGCCCCATAGAAAGAAATGGAGGGTGGCTACATTTTCAACTATGCCAGTTCACAAGACCACATAAGTGGACTTCACCTATAGCAGTCACCATTCCCAAATACTAACGGTGTCTCCTGGTAGTCAGCTACCGCCAAAACTTAAAGGGGTTGTCTCACTTCAGTAAGTGGCATTTATCATGTAGAGAAAGGAAATACAAGGCAGTTGCTAATGTATTGTTATTATCCATATTGCTTCCTTTGCTGGCTGGATTCATTTTTCGATCACTTTATACACTGCTCGTTTCCATGGTTACAGACCACCCTGCAATCCATCAGTGGTGGTCGTGCTTGCACACTATAGGAAAAAGCGCAGGCCTCTCTGGTGGCTGGGACTATGGGAGTGCACATAGGCTAGTGTTTTTTCCTATATTGTGCAAACACGACCACCACTGCTGGATTGCAGGGTGGTCGTAACCATCGAAACGAGCAGTGTATAATGTGATGGAAAAATGAATCCAGCCAGCAAAGGAGGAAATATGGACATCACAATACATTAGTAAGTGCCTTGTATTAACTTTCTCTACATGATAATGCTACTGAAGTGAGACAACCCCTTTAAAACAGGGTTGAACTGCACAACAACTGGATGGTCTCAAGAAACATACAGTATATGAAGCACATATCATCCCAGGCAGGCAATGTACTGAAATAAACCCAACAATAGATGACCAAATGATGATAGCTACAGTCTAAGGGAACATATAGATGTTGAAGGAATACAAGTTAGGAGTGTATAAGTGAACAGAAATAATTATGTTAAACTGACCGTGCTCTGAATTATAACCAAGCAAGACAGCAAAAAAACTAAAAGTAACTCCGTGGTAATGGCAATGAAAAACTGGAGGACCACAGGTCCCAAAATACAGTGATAGAACACAACAGACGAGACTAAGAAACTGGAAACAAATATACAGAGCATATACTATCACTAGCAACCAGAGAAACAAAATGCCTAGACATTTAAAGGCTAATCAGTCAACAGTAAATTCTGAAATTAACCAGACCAAGCTAGGCAATAACCTGACCTGACCCAGAAGGCTATTTTTGCATTCCTCTTATCCATCAGAAGAACTTAAACATAAAGAAAAAAAAGGAATCCTGAGCATCAGTTATGTACGGTATATTTGGCATCCGTTTGAGCCATTTGCCTCTGAGGTCCATTATTTTAGATGGGAAAAAAAGTCATGCATGCAGGACTTTTTCTGTCTAAAATAAATGATCTTTGATGGAAATGGCTCAAACGGATACCAAATGTGCATAACTGATGCTCAGGATCCTTTTTATTTATTTTTACAGGATCTGTTTTTTTTTTCTTTATTTTTTGTTCTTCTGCTGGATAAGAAAACAGGAAAAATATTAGTGGTGTGAACTCAGCCTTAGATGCATTATAGTTGCATAGAAATAGCTCCAAACAATGTTAGTACACAGGAGAGGAAGAGGCAGCAAGACAATCCCTGTTGTAACAGCATTTAAAAAGGCACACTGTGTTGTTTTTCATTTGCTGGAAAGGTAGCATTCGACAATCTGCTCAGAAAGAATTACAGGATCAAAATGTCATATGTATGTTTGTGGATTGAATATATTAATTCTTTGTTAGCAAACTGACAGATTCTGGGTTTTCTGTCCATACGCTGCTAGGAATTAGTCCGTGGCCGAGTAGGAGTAGAGTGCTCTTGCTATACAATAGGTTCTGTGGGTCTTGTGAACACTGAGCGTGCATGTATTTCCTGTAGTGATGATCGACTGTTCATTGATCACACCATTCCTTTCAGGAACTACTCATGTACAGCATATCATTTGTGACGTCCTATACAGGGGGCTGGCTCATGTGATCAATCTACATCTTACGTCTCTGTAGCCATTGGGTTAGGGGAAGGAGAATGTAGAGCAAACTGGCTCTGCCAAGTTGAATGCTGGGAAATATATGTAATAGACCTGTTTTAGAGGCTTTTTAATTTTGAAGACCCCTTTAACCAGGGCTGTGGAGTCGGAGTTGGAGTCGAGGAGTCGGAGTCGGAGGCAATTTTGGGTACTTGGAGTCGGAGTCGGCAAAAAATGGACCGACTCCGACTCCTACTAGATTTAAATTGGAATAAAAAAAAATTGGAATAAAAAAAAAGCAAGTTTAAATGTCCCAATTCAGATAAAGTTATAATTAATTACTTCTCTACTGTAAGAATAAAGGCCAATGCATGTAGTGCGTCATGTTACCGCTAAACACAGACGTTAAGTGACCGTGAAGAAGCATGCTTTTCATATGCTTTACTATGCAGTTAAAGGGACACTGACAGGCTGATTTACCGGCTAAAGATATATCTGCTGGTATTCATCAGAGGATTAGGAATACAACTAGACGACTGTTACCCCCAGTTGAGGTTTACTTGTGTTTAAAAACGTTTTAATCAATATGCAAATTCTCTACCTTTGTGCCCAAGGGGGCAGGCGCACATGTAGAGTACTGGCAGCACTAGACAGGACTTGGTAGCGAGGAGGAAGAGAGAAAGCTGGCACAGCCTCAGCATAGCCAGACGAGGCTGCTGCCTGCACTCTACACGTGCGCCTGCGCAGGAATTCAGCGTTCGGCTAGCCTGAAAAAAAAGGCCAGTGCAGTGAATAATAACGAGGGGAACAGCGCTGGGAAGCTGTACTCGGGCGCGGCTGGGCACAAAGCCGCAGGAGACGCTGTCCCATTGGGCACAAAGATAGTGAATTTGCATACAGATTAAAATGTACAGCTTAACTGGGGGTAACATTAGTATAGTTTTATTCCTAATTCTCTGATGAATACCAGTATATATATATATCTTTAGCTGGAAAATCAGCCTGTCAGTGTCCCTTTAAGGAGCGGCAATACTTCCACTTTCCATCGTCTTGTGGTCTGCTGTTACAGGGAACCCATGGTTATCCTCGCCTCTCACTGATAACTGATTAAGGACTGGAGACACTTGTATAAGTGAAGGGAATGGATAGTCAATAGTTCAAGACTGAAGCTGTAAACCATCTGAAAAACTGCTATCATTCAGCTAAGGCTATAAAACATGTAAACTCAGATTGTTAGCTTAAATTTTAAACATGACTATGGGATTCTACTAGGAAAATCATATTTTAAAATAAATGCCCCTTCCCCTGCCCCTTCCTGGATCCTCCCACTGCTCTATCTTCAGCAGAAGATCAGCACACAAAGGAGAAGGCAGCAGCTTCTGCTCAACTACCTCTCTGTGCTAGAGGAGATTAGAAGAACTTGGTGGAACAGCTTCGTATTTGCATATTAAATACAGAGGAGTCGGAGTCGAGGAATCGGGTCGGAAGTTTCAAAATCTGAGGAGTCGGAGTCGGAAAATTTATCTACCGACTCCACAGCCCTGCCTTTAACAAACTGACTTGGTTAGTTACTGCCTATTCTGGTCACTCTGGTCCTAAATAAACCTCTTACTGTTATAGTTTTCATACACAATTTTTATCGCATGTTACAATGCATAATTATTTCACTAAACTCAACTGACCGGGCATGTGCCGAGGCTGGTGTGTTTTCTGAGGATCTTTGAGAGCACTACGGGGACTGGTGTGCCTACTGAAAAATAAGCTATTCAGTGTCTAGTAGAATGCAGTTAGCAGTAGATATATTTTAATAACTAGAACGTCATGCTTGCTCAACGATTAGCTTGTACAAATGTATTTTAGGTGACCATGAGTTAGGTTATGTGGATGGATTTGCTGCAGAGGTGGTACATGGCAGGGAATTATTTTCCTCTCCCCATAGAAAAAATGCACTCACTTGCATGGGAAGCTTTTAAGGGGAGCATTCAATAAGTTAGTGAATAAAGGGTTTAAATTGACCTATGATAGTATACTAGATGAATATGGGCAATGTCAGAAGTTTGAGGTTCAACCCTTAACGCATAATGTATTTGTTTGATTGTCTTGTTTTTGCATAGAGTTTTTATTTCCAACTAGCAGTTCTCAACCCTAGTCCTCGAGTAGCCAAAAAGGTTATGTACTAAGAATTCCTTTAGAACTGCACATGTGATGTGATTACTCAGTCTTTACCAGAGGTGTTATCTCTATAAGAAACACTGAAGGAAAGGCCATATGTTTCTGCTGCTGCACCCAGCCAAAACGGCTTCTGACCACAGGATTTTACTGAGACTATCGGCTGTGTATGGTAGCTGAACCATAGGGTCTTACCCCTGTCTAGGTATTTGATCCACATTATGAATGTAATATGCATTTCTGTGGTTTAAAAAAAAAAAAATTCCCCAGAGAGAGAGATTTTTTTGTTACAATGCATAATTATTTCACTAAACTCAACTGACCGGGCATGTGCCGAGGCTGGTGTGTTTTCTGAGGATCTTTGAGAGCACTACGGGGACTGGTGTGCCTACTGAAAAATAAGCTATTCAGTGTCTAGTAGAATGCAGTTAGCAGTAGATATATTTTAATAACTAGAACGTCATGCTTGCTCAACGATTAGCTTGTACAAATGTATTTTAGGTGACCATGAGTTAGGTTATGTGGATGGATTTGCTGCAGAGGTGGTACATGGCAGGGAATTATTTTCCTCTCCCCATAGAAAAAATGCACTCACTTGCATGGGAAGCTTTTAAGGGGAGCATTCAATAAGTTAGTGAATAAAGGGTTTAAATTGACCTATGATAGTATACTAGATGAATATGGGCAATGTCAGAAGTTTGAGGTTCAACCCTTAACGCATAATGTATTTGTTTGATTGTCTTGTTTTTGCATAGAGTTTTTATTTCCAACTAGCAGTTCTCAACCCTAGTCCTCGAGTAGCCAAAAAGGTTATGTACTAAGAATTCCTTTAGAACTGCACATGTGATGTGATTACTCAGTCTTTACCAGAGGTGTTATCTCTATAAGAAACACTGAAGGAAAGGCCATATGTTTCTGCTGCTGCACCCAGCCAAAACGGCTTCTGACCACAGGATTTTACTGAGACTATCGGCTGTGTATGGTAGCTGAACCATAGGGTCTTACCCCTGTCTAGGTATTTGATCCACATTATGAATGTAATATGCATTTCTGTGGTTTAAAAAAAAAAAAATTCCCCAGAGAGAGAGAGATTTTTTTTTTGACCCTGCAAATTGTTATTATTGCAGAATATAAAAGCACCACATTCAGAATACTTAGTGTACCATATTTTATTCATGTTGTGGCTTGTGAATCTATTGGGGGGCGTAAAGTGCCTATATCTAGCTAATATCATAAGATTATGTTTTAATAAATTGCCTGCTTGCATTAAAAATAAGGTCAGTTAGTGGCATGGACCCGCTGTTTACTGGTGTCATAGACACGTGGGAAAAGACGAGCTGTAAGTTGGCTCCTTTACTCTCCCCATTATTACCGGGATCGTTGCTACCAGATGTTATAGGTATGAAGGGACAATACACAAAGGCGGTGTGGGACACCTACTCAACCGTCCTTGCTCATAATCTCCTTAGTGATGTAGAGGGTGCCGTTCAGAGATTGCGAAGTAATCACGATTCTTTTGCCTCTAGCTCTTTTTTGGCAGAGTGACAAGTGAAATCTGTGTGCGGGGCAGTGAAAAGACAATGGTCAGGAAATAGACCCTTGACTGCTTTTGAAAAACTCATTCCTTGTTCGGTATTGGGGTTCCGAAAGATCTCTATGCTCTATTCCATACTAAATACCACGGAAGACGAGTCGAAACCCACCTTTCTGCTGGAGTGGGAAAAAGAGCTTGGAGCTGATCTAAATCAGCAGGAAGTGGATGTGGTCTTAGCTAACTCCCATGGTTTCTCACAATGTGTAAAACTGCAGGAGAACCACTATAAGCTTCTCACTAGGTGGTATAAGACTCCGCAGTTCTTGTTTGCCAGGGGTCTGTCGCCTACTCAGGTGTGATGGAGGTGTAGGTTCATTGTCTCATATATGGTGGACCTGCCCACAAATCCAGAAGTACTGGAAAGACATAACTGAAATGATTGAACAGGTTATGAAAGAGAAGCTGGTACTCACGGCTGAGATGGTGATATTGGCTAAACCGTGTGGTCATTATACTCCCTCTAGGAGTAACCTAGTGACTCGCCTGATAGCAGTGGCAAAATCCTTGATTCCTCTCCACTGGTTGAGTAGTTCACCCCCTACTGCTCAGGAATGGCGGACGAAAGTGTGTCAAATTTCTAAGTTTGAGGAGATGACCAGCTGGCTTCAGAGGTCCCATGATAAGTATCAACAGATCTGGGGTGCATGGAACTCGACATTTGAAGTTTAACCTGCTTTACGATCCAATCTTGGTATCTATACGTCTCCCCATTTGGTGCGACTTATGGAGCGAGAATGGTGTGATGACTAAATGGAATACCTGTCTGGTTGGAGAGATTAAGAGCATCATTCCCCACCCCACCTACCCGTACTCACCTTTCCCACCCCTCCTATCCCCCTTTTTCCTCTTCCTCTTCTTCTCTGTTCCCTTGTTTCTCTTCCTTCTTCTCCTCCTTCTTCTTTCTTCTTCTTTTTCTTTCTACTTATGTTATTTTTTCTTTTACTCTATTTTCTTTTCCACGATGTTTCGTACGTTAAATCACAAGTTCCTGGCTTCGTTTATTGAGGCTGCTGCTTAGGCCTCCTAAGTGGCCGTGATTTACAATAAGGTGGGCTGCTACAAGTTGCGTACATGTACTGACTGTCCATTTTCATATCACTCTTTTATGCGATGTATATTTCTTCGAAAACTTATAAATAAAGAATTTACAAAAAAAAAAATAAGGTCAGTTAGAGATATAGAACTTAGGCTAACTTTTTATGGTTCTTGGCATTTTGATTTCCATCTCCATCCATATAAATACTATATAAATATGTGTTTATTTCTGCCCCACTGCTTCCATCTCTTCCTCCCCCCCCCCCCCAAAAAAAATAAAAAATAAACATATATATTTTTTGGAAAAAATTATCTAGCAGAATTAATCGTATCTCACTGGATGAGTTTATGAGTGTATGAACTGTGCAGGTAGTCAATGGCTTCAACTCTACGAATACCAGGGATAGCTGCTAGACATTATATTAAGAATCCTTGCTATGCATAGCGCTGAGTAAGCTGCTCTTCCCAAGGGTAAAATATATTTGACAGGAGGATCACACAGTGTATTGAGATAAGGGAAATTGATTACAGAGGAAAATTGTAGGTAGCAGAGTGATAGACATGCCATAAATGCCATATAACCGTGAGCAGAGATAACAGTGCTTGCACTGTACTGATTCTGACCACTTAACAGCCAATTAATTAAAGCAATGGAAGGGAGATGGGAGATGAACAAAGCCTGGTGTGTTTCCAGCTGGATGCGGGTGAGCCGCCCTAGTGAACTTTATGTCCAATGTCCTGTCTTCCAGCGGAGGTCAGAGAGGGGTTATAATTCTGGGAAGGTTCGAGCAGCAACCAGGGAACACAATATTGTTCCTGGCACATATCACATTGGATAAAATACTGGTTGCTGGCAGGATAAGTGGGAATGCATATCTGTATATGTGTGTGTGTGTGTGTGTACCCTGCTTTCTCAAGCATTTCCTTAATTGTATAAGGACGGACACTTGCCCAAAAAAATAAGCTTAATATATTTTCCCCATTTCTTATAAACTTTTCGACTGTATGGATGTACACTGTGAACAGGGCTGGCGGTGACAGACAGGGCTGGCTCCAGGTTCATGTGGGCCCTTGGGCGATAATATCTTATAGGGCCCCCTTGTGGCATGTATTATATAGTAAATACCTTACACAGAGCATGCTACAGAGCGGATATATGTGAATCGGTCCTTATGTGACTACTTTTATTTTCTACTCATTGTTTCAGTCCCTCAGGTCTACTAATAGATATGTGCCCCCTCACAGTAGATATGCCAAGATATGCCCCCTTCATAGTAGATATGTCAAGATATGTGCGCCCTCACAGTAGATATGCCAAGATATGCCTCCTTCATAGTAGATATGCCAAGATATGTGCCCCCTTACAGTAAATAACAGTAGATATGTGCCCCTCTCACAGTAGATATCCCAAAATATGTGCCCCCTCACAGTTAATATGCCAAGATATGTGCATCCTCACAGTAAATGTGCCAAGATATGTGCCCCCTCACAGTAAATGTGCCAAGATATGTGCCCCCTCACATTAGATATGCCAAGATATGCCTCCTCCTTCATAGTAGATATGCCAAGATATGTGACCCCTCACAGTAAATAACAGTAGATATGTGCCTCCTCACAGTAGATATCACAAAATATGTGCCCCTTCACAGTTGATATGCCAAGATATGTGCACCTTCACAATAGATATGCCAAGATATGTGCTCCCTCACAGTAGATGTGCCAAGATATGTTCCCCCCTCACAGTAGATATCCCAAAATATGTGCCCCCTCACAGTTGATATGCCAAGATATGTTCCCCCTCACAGTAGATATGTCAAGATATGTGCCCTCTCACAGTAGATATGCCAAGATATGTGCCCCCTTCACAGTGGATATCCCAAAGTATGTGCCCCCTCTCAGTTGATATGCCAAGATATATGCCCCTCACAGTAGGTATGCCAATACATGTGCACTCTTACGGTGGATATGCCAAGATATGTGCACAGTGCCCCCTTCACAGTGGTTATGCCCAGATATGCCCCCTTCACAGGAAGTGAAAAAAACAAACAATAAATACTCCTCCCCTCAATCACCTGGCTTCTCTTGTGATCTGTGCTCCCCATCGGCAGGATACTGTGACACATCGCTCTGCTGTGTAGGAGGAGCAGAGGCTGATTCCCAGCCTGCCCCGCTCCTCCTCCTACACAGATCAGCAGGACGATGTGTGAGGACATTGTGCTGCTGCTGCTGTGGAGCGCTGGCGGCTCAATGGTGGAGCGGGGAGCAAATAGTTCCCTGCTTCAGTGGTGTGCCTACTGTGTTTGGCACTCGGGGAGGGTCCTTTCTCTGGCACCTCCCCTCCCCCAATACTTTTGTACCCCCTCACAGTAGTATTGCCCTCATTGTACAACCTTCACAGTAGTTTTGTAAAGAAGTGTGCCCCCTCACAGTAGTTATGCCCACATTGTGCCCTCTCACAGTTGTAATGCCCTATCTGTGCCCCCTTCACAGTAATAATCCCCATTGTGCCCCCTTCACAGTAATAATCCCCATTGTGCCCCCTTCATAGTAGAAATCCCCATTGTGCCCCCTTCACAGTAATAATGCCCACTGTACCCCCTTAATAATAATAATGCTCACTGTGCCCCCTTCACAGTAATAATGCCCTCTGGCTCTGTGCTCTCTCCATAGTAGAAATGCCCATTGTGGGCCCTTCACATTAGTAATGCCCTCTGTGCCCCCTCCAGAGTAGTAATGCCCTCTGTGCCCCCTCCATAGTAGAAATGCCCTCTGTGCCCTCCTCCATAGAAATAAAGACCTCTGTGCCCCCTTCATAGTAATAAAGTCCTCTGTGCCCCCTCCATAGTAATAGTCCTCTGTGCCCCCTACATAGTAATACAGTCCTCTGTGACCCCACTGTATTAAAAACAAAAAACACAGTAACTACTCACCTTGTCCCATTCCTGAAGCTCACAGTCCTCTCTTCCCTGCAGGCACAGATCGCTCTGCAGCACTGTGTGGGCGGAGCCTATGCAGATTACCGGTCTAAAGGCTCTGCCCACACAAGCCGGCAGTGCGATCCGTGCCTGCAGGCCGAATGGTAGAGCGGGGAGAAGTCTTCCTGCGTCACAATTCAGAGCACCGCCGGCCTGAAAGAGGGGAGGAGCGCCGGGAGCTGAGCAGTGAGTGACATCTGTATTAATGGAAGCGCTCATTGCTTCTGGCCTCTGGCAGCTCTGCTGTTGGCCCCTGCACTTGCCTGGGTATGCCGGGTGCTGACGCTGGCCTTGGTGACAGACCTTACTTGACACAGCAAGTCCACTTAAGTTAATATAGCATCTAGCAGACTCCAGGACAACCAAGTTGTGCAATGACTTGGGTGAAGCCATGGTACCAAAAATAAACACAAATCAAAGACCTTGCCTTTCTGGGCACTTACTAAACAGTATATCTACCTCAGCTAGGTACACTTAACAAGCAGATGAGGCTTTCAGAGGAAACAGGTCTACCAGCTCAAGGCTCTGACCCAGACTGACATTCTGAGGCCTCTTTTTTTCCCCAGTACTGATCTCAGTGAGTATACCCGAGAATACCTCAGGCTAGGGCGGTTATCTGTAATGGAGTGGTATGGAATTTTAGGTCCCTCTACCAATGCTACCTACCATTCCAAAATAAATTCAGTCCATAAATAAAGTCCGAATAAACCAGTTCCACAATACTATACTTTGATGAAACCATACAACGTTCTGGTTTCCTTTTATCTCACCCATCTGGGCAAGATACAAACCTATTGAAGTACTTTACTAAAGACATTGTTACACCACCTATCACGCAATTCAATCCAGTCTAACGTTTCCATTGTAACAGTAACTTCATCGTTTTAGATCAAATATAATAAAATTACATAATAGCTTTACAACTGTTTATAACGATTTATCAGTCAACAATCTCCAGCCCACTTAATGTTTTATTTTGTAGTAATTCACACAATTAAAGCAATTAGTACATACAGGAGATGATTACCTGCCGTTTGTTTTCTGCAGTACTTGCCGCTTTGCTGCTTTTTAGATTAGGTCTATTAAGCAGAGCTGTAATCTGTGACTGCAGTTTAGTTAGTGTCTACAGGAAGTCTGAGGTAGTCTGAGACACACCTCTTGCCTCATCATTGGTCCAGGCTGCTGCTTGTCCCCTCTGTCTGCAGCTCAGTCTCTTCTGATTGGCTGCTACCTATAGCACAAGTCTATCATATTATGACCAGGGAGCCTATACACATACAGTTGATTTCCAGTACAGCAAGGGCGGAATGATTATGAAGTACATATTATTAAATATAACAGCGGCTGCTGTACGCTGCTGTTCCCCCACTTATCGCTGCTGTCCCGGGCATAGCTTCCCATTTCACCGCTGTGGTCCTGGGCTCTGTTTCTTTAGGTGTTATTGCTCATGAGGATTCCGATCCACAGCTTCCACTCAGCCCTGGACACAGCATGAGTTCGGCTTGTTTCTTGTTACACTGCTCTAAGGGCGGAGCGCATCACTCCCAGGGCTGTGTGGGTTAGACCAGGTGATCTCGCTGACCAACTCTGGCTCTCCTGCATATATTTAAGGGGCTCAGCCCCCTTCCCAGATGCCTCAGTGTCAAGGTCCTTATGTTTGCTGGTTGCTTATACTCTTGTGTGCTCCTGATCTATACTTTGTTCCCGGACTCTGCTTATCGTCTGATCCCTGCCTGCTTGCTTTGACTCTCCTGTTGCAGACCCGGATTTCCTGACCTGTACCTGTGCCGCCTGCCCTGACCTATTGCCTGTATGACCACATCTCTGCCTCATCCTTTGGTCCTGCACCGTTGCTCCTGGTAACGTCTCTGCCCGCCTGACCGCGCTTGTACTTCTGGTACCTACACAGATACCTCCTGGTCCGCCTGGACCACTTGTCACTGACTCGGGGATTGCTCTGGAGTAGCCCTTGGCAACTACCCTAACGGCTCAAGTCTATCCGTGACACTAAACCACCAGTGACAAAAAAGAGATTACCAGGTAATTTCTACACATAGACTGAGGCAAATGAGCCTTAGTAAGGGGGAGCCTGGAGGGTTGCCTCTAATGTAAATTGCACTAATAGAATATTCAATTACCCTGTTAGCGCATTTTGAAGTGCCTCATTTGGGAGCACCATCAATTAGCCAGAGTGGATGATGGCTACAGAGAGCTAATCTGTCTCTGAAGGACCTGCTGCATTCATACATTACACACATTGATTTCATAGTGCACCATGCAATGCTTTATTTCCCTTTGGTGACATGCTGGGGAATTGAACGTTAGGTCCCAGGTTTTCCACAGCTGAATAATGGAGGTTCCAAAGGAGTAATAACTGTAATTATCTTATTTTTGGGGGAACTTTCTCACAAAAAAAAAAATATATTGTTCAGAACAGACAAACTTATTTATTCATGGGCGTTGGGCTCTGTTAGCCACTGAAATCCTACTTACTCTTGCATTCATGTATTATGAAAATACCATGTGCAAAATTCTGTCTTAGAGTTATTAAATAAAAATTTGCCCAGCCCTCTATATATGCCAAAATAACAAAATAAACCCTCCTTACCGCTTTTCTCCCCTACTTCTTGCAGCGCTGAGCTTAGGTCCTCCCTGCTGCTGTTTGTTTCACTGGCTGCGAGCTGAATTTCACACACACAATTCACCACTGCAACCAATCACTGGCCTCAGCAGTGACATCCTGTATACAGCTGAGGCCAGTGCTTGGCTGCACAGTGGCCTGTGTGCAGGGTCGAACTGGGGGTAAAAAAAAGTGGCCACATGTGGTAGTTTGGTCCAGATTGACAGAAGGCGGGGCAAGACAATTAGGCGGGTACGACAGAAGTAGGCTGGGCCAGCAATACCGTAGTACAGCACAAAATTACCACCCCAGCAGAGCCAAATACAACAGCACAGCAAAAAATTTTGCCATCCTCACCACAGTTTTCAACTGTATCCTTGCCCCGAGAATAGCAATACAGTTGAATTCAGGAGGCCACCTTCGGCCATCGGCCAGGGACATAAGTAACTGATGCTCCGAGCATTAGTTAATGTGCTCGACCAGAAGCCAAGAGGAGAGCTTGGGTGGTGCCCTGGGCATTGGCCCACTTGGAAATTTCTCTTTAGGGTCTATGGCCAGTCTGCCGCTGCCTGTGTTTACGGTACATCACCACTGCAGCCAGGAAGATGACATGAGCGACAAGGAGCACAGCTCTGGAAGAAGCAGTGGAGAAAAGGGTCAGTATGGCTTTTGTAATTTTACATGTGCAGGGGCTGCATGAGTTTTTGTTTAACTCGGGCAACCCCTTTAATTTTGAAGAATGTGACTTTGAGTCCTTTTAACTTCTGTGAAACCTGATCAAATATAGATAATAAAACTAATATACTTGTTTAAACAGGCCCGAGGATCCAGAACCCAGTGCTCTTTAAACAAGTATAGCTCCACTATGTCTTCTGTTTAAGGATAATTCTTCCTGTAATCCATCTTTGTTCACTAGTGGAAGGGGCACCACACCCTTGTCAGGAAGTGAGATTTACTACTTATTTCTAAGTATTTTTCGTGTGAGTGCAGAGCGACATGTATTGACTGGAGTCTTCTTCTGCTAATGGCCTGACAGATCAAAATGATTTAACTACAATAGTTATCCATCCATGATTTGATCACCAAGCAACACATCTGGCTTACATTTATCTCTAACCTCATGTCCTGAACACAAATGAGCTTCATTACAGTTTACAGCGAGGGATGGAACTTGTTTGTTAAAGATGACATCTTGGCTGCAGAAAACTTTAATTCTCAAGATAAGGAGGCAGAAATGCAGGTTCACTTGCAGATTCCAGGGTTTTCTGGGAGCAGAATATTGATGACTAGTATAGTCATCAATATCTGATCTGCGGAGGCTCTAGACTCAGCTGTTTGATAAGGCGCGCTGTGGCCTCCACACAGCATATTAAGCACAGCGCCGTACATTGTATAGTGGCTGTCCTTGGTATTACAGCCCAGGCCCATTCACTTCAATGGGACTGAGCTGCAGATAGGCCATGTGACCGATGAATGTGATATCTCTGATCTAGGAAGAGGACGCATCAGGTCTCACCGCAGCCTCTTTGAATGGCTGATTGTCAGGGGCGCCGGAAGTTGGACCGCCACCAATGCTATAGGTCATCAATATAGCTGTTAGATCCCTCTCTGAGGGCAGCATTGTGTAGTGACAGATGCTGATTTCAGGGGCAGACTGGCCATAGACCTTACGGGGAAATTTCTTGATGGGCCGATGTCCAGGGAATCACCTGAGCCCTAGTCATGGTCAACCAGTGGAAATTTTTGGGGATATATTTTGTGGTGCTAGGCAGGGGTGCACCACCAATGAGGCCAGGTGAGGTGATTGCCTCAGGCAGCACCAGTTAGGGGCAAGAGGGAGGCAGCGGAAGGGCCATGGGCAATGAGCGCTTTCATGGTGGCAAAGGGGTTAGGTTAAGAAATTGGCATTGGGCAGTGTCATTTTAGTTTTCGCCTCAGGCAGCAGAAAGGCTAGGTGCACCCCTGCTGCTAAGGGCAGTATTTTGTGATGGCCTGTGGTATTTGGTGCTTTTGGGGTGGAATAGTGTGCTACAATATGGTATTTCTGGCTCCGCCTACTTGTGTTGGCTCTGCCTTCCTCTACTGTGGACCCAACTACAAAGTGAGGCCACGTTTAGATTTTTTTCCAGAGCCACTTTAAGTTCCCAGTCCGCCCGGTCTGATTTTATGTTAATTTGTACAATGGTTACATATTAAACTGCACCAAAACTTCAGCGAGGAATCCGATTCATGAGACATGGATTCGCCCCTCCCTGCAGCCACTGTTTATTGGGTATACTTGGCTATCAGTCAGCAGGTGGAGGAATCTGCATCTTATGAATATATCAGACATTTACTATAACTCCCAATTATTTTAATAATTGGGAATCATACATCTACTCACTTGAAAATATAGACAGCTCTCAAGGTCAGGGTGGAACTCGGCTGACAGACCCCAGCAATGATTTATGAGATGCCATCATGTCATCAAATTAAATGATAGGAATAAAGTAGAATTAGACTTTTACGGACCACATGAATCAAAGATGTTTCTGTTTCTCATCTGTTGGGTTATAAACAGGCTCGGACTGGCCCACAGGGGTACAGGGGAATCCCCCGGTGGGCCCCTGAGCAAGGTGGGCCACTAGTCTCCCACCCCCTGCACAAGTGGCACATAACACATTAGATTTACTGCACTGCATACATATATTCAATGTACAGCAACTCAACCAGCCTATGTTCATATAAAAAACTTAAATTATTTATTATATTTGAATGTATCCGTACGGTGGGCCCCCAAAATAAATTTTACTGGTGGGCCCTAGGTACCCCAGTCCGACACTGGTTGTAAACATGTTAAACATTAATTTTCCTATGCAACAATCTATAACCCCTTCCAAAAAACTTTGAACGCAGCCATTTAACCTTTGTGATGTTGACATGAAGGATGTCCTATAGGACTCCCATGTCTGTCCTGTGAGAATCCAATCCAGCAGCAATGCATTGGAAGTCACTTAGAATGAAAAAAACCTCTAAAGTTTAATAAAACAACCAGTTGAAAAAAACAAGAATAAATTTAAAATACACATATTTCATATCCTCCTAATCATTTCAACCTGTACAAAAAAATGTAACTGTAATTTTTATTGTTGCATTTTATTAAAAAATATAAATTCAATTCAAACTGTTACAGCGAAACACCTGAAAAAAAATGAAATGCAAACAGAAATACATCACACAGCGAAAATAGTGAAAAATTAAAAACATCTGTCCCTTGCAATGCTTTAAAGCAAAATGAGTAGTGCTGAGCGAACTTGTTTTTTAAGTTCTGCGTTCAAAGTTCGGATTCGGGTTATCGAAGAATCCCGTTATGGATTCCAAATTCCGTTATGGTCCGTGGTAGCGGAATCCATAACGGAATTCTTTGATGACCCGAACTTTGGAAGCAGAACTTAAAACACAAGAATACTAAAAATGAGGAAAAAAATTACTTAGGGACAAAATTGGCCACACCGGTAGGGTATGACCACACGTCTCGGTTGCGACCAGACCGCACTGTTTGGTCAGTATGCATTGTTAATGGTCACGTGGCATCCTCAATACCACAGGGCTGTTAATAGTTTATTAGTTTAATTAGAGTCTTCTGTGCCCATACAACTTAACACCTTTGTAATTGCATCTAATCAAAAGTAGTATAGGGTTATTCAATAAAAATTGTATCTTTATAGCGCCACATGCTGTTTGTTCTTTTCTTTATTTTTCTGTTCACCTGGCCAAGCTGGTTGCACATGCTCAGTTCCATCCTTCAACTGCTCGACCTGAGCACAGCCGCATCGCAACTCTGACACAACCGTGTCGGGGTTGCGATGTGTTAGGCTGCATTCACACGTTATGGCTGTGATGCAGTTCCAGCTGTGTTTTTCTGCAATTAATTTTTATGGGCATAACTCCTGTAATATGACATTTCTAATATATAGGAGCTTATAAGGAATTCTAAAACAATACCGGAGGTTATTGCGTAGATGGCAGAAACTGCAGCAGGTGCACAAGACGCACAGAAGAATCAGCCTCCATCTTTTATTTAGTGAGACAATATGATTCACCTACCTTCTTATTATATAAAGATTGAGAATAGACATTAGCAGACACCTCATGAAATGCTCATGTACCGCACTGCCCCTGCCCTGTGCTATATATAGGCTTGTCCTCAATTTCATTCAGTGCCTGTGTAACTCAAGCAGCCGCCTTGTAGATCCAGTCAGTAACCAGCAGCAATGGCTTTGAGTTGGGTTATTGTTCTCTCATACCTCACTATTGTTAGGATAATGAAAAGAACATAATAGAAAAGAGCTCCATTTCAGAGTTTAAAAGGGGAAACTGTCAACTGGTTCTGCATCAAAGAGATGAGGAGACACTGTAGAAAGTAGAACATTTCCACTTCCACATTGGGCCAGAATTAGATTACAATTTTGATCAAAACTGAGACTGTATAAGGTGTTTCTTACATTTCCACCAACATCACTGCAAATAACTGAACCATGAGGAACATTTCATAACAGCAACAGCTCCTCCTGTAAATATGGAATCCTGCCACGGTGCGAGGAGAAGAGATCTGAGTCCAGCCCATTGAAAAAATCTCACTTGCAGTTACTCAATCCGTTCATTAAAGGTTTTTTCCCAGAAATACAATATTGATGACCTTACCCTCAGAATAGGTCATCAATATCAGATCTGTGAAGGTCCAACTCCCGGCACCTCTGCTGATCAGCTGTTTCACTGACCGTTGCTGCCTCTTCCCAGGCCAATGCAGTATCTGGAAAGAAACCATAAGCTGTACATAAGCCATGTGACTGATAAACGTGACGTCACTGGCCTAGGACGATGCGTACAGAAAGACCAACACTTATTTTATAGTGCTGAAAACTTCTAGATTTATCCAATGTGTCACATTGATACATGTGATGCTCAATTTAGAGCTGAAACACTTCACATGTATCTGTCAAAGATTTCTGCATCTTAAAATGAGTACAATGAGTACCCAGGGCCAAGGGCGCAATTTAGCAGGGGGCGCCGCCGGAACCCAAACCTGGTTGGAAGGGAACTTACACTGGCGGCCGGCGCGGTGCCCAGCTCTCATGCTGCGCTGCCTGAGCGCTCTATGAATCCCGCCGAGCGGCCGGCTGCTGCACTTGCGCGTGTGCGCCGGCCCGTGGATGCTCACTGACCCAGCAACACGGCCGGACCCGGACGGTCACATGTTGGGCTGGGCTCAGGACAGCTGGGGGCGTGACTGCACAGCGACAGGAATCGGGAAGAGCAGGGGCAGCTAGCCTAGAGCGCCTGAGGCGATGCGATCTCACTCTCTGACACTCACCAGCAGTCAGCCAGAGAGAGAAGCAACTCAGGACAAGACAAGGACAGCTGGTAGGATTGGAACTACTTAGTTGTTCAACTAGAGTCTGTCTGATGGATCATTATACATCAACATACATGAATATAAGTTTGCAGGCATATAGCCTAGGCCTAGCTGCCTAGCTAGGACCTAAAGAGTTGTAAAGCTATAACCCTCAACATGCCCTGACAGGCTCAGCAACAGATTATAAGAGAATGCTGAGGATTGTAGTATCACAGGGATATAGAAGCAGTAAACATGGTAGATGGAGCTGTCACAGATCTTATATGAGGTCATTCTGGCCATTTGGGGCCACTGGGCAGGCTATATCCCTGTGATACTACAATCCTCAGCATTCTTTTATAATCTGTTGCTGTCAGGGCATGCTGAGGGTTAGGCTGCAGATGCACACGGCCGTGAGCGGTCCGTGGTATCCCGACCTGGAATCCTGCAGAGAGCAGGAGCGCACAGCGTCATAAGGTTGCTATGACGCTGTGCGCTTCGTGCCGACGCTACAGTACTGTAATACACTGGTATGATCTATACCAGGCATCTTCAAACTGCGGCCCTCCAGCTGTTGCAAAACTACAACTCCCAGCATGCCCGAACAACCTACAGGTATCAGCCTACAGCAGGGCATTGTGAGAGTTGTAGTTTTACAACATCTGGAGGGCCGCAGTTTGAGGATGCCTGATCTATACTATTGTATTACAGTACTGTAGCGGCGGCACGGAGTAAATCATGCAATTTATGAGTAAGCTAACAATCTAATACACAGGCTTGTTTCTTTAGCTATGGCTTAAGTTATGGTAGTTATTCTCCACCATTCTTAATAGGGGGATTTATTGCAACATATAACTCTCTTTTAATTTAAATGCTAAGAAAGGGGTGGAACATATGTGATGTCCTGATATGGGCAGATCATCTGATAAGGGGGGGATTTGGCAATTTTTATCTTGCCTAGGGCGGCAAAAATCCTTGCACCAACCCTGAGTACAGGACACCATACCTAGAAGCGAGCATTATGTTTAACTAGGAGTGCCGAATGGTTTCTTTGCAGATACTGCATTGGTGTAGGAAGAGGCAGCGCCAGTCACCGAAACAGCTGATCAGCAGGGGTGTCAGGAGTTGGTCCCTGGCAGATCTGATATTGAAAACTTATCCTGAGGGTAAGGTAATGAATATTGTATTACGCATCTAGTCTTGATGAATCAGGACCATTGTATTTGTTGCAGTGGTCTCATACCATACACTGCTGAGGGCAGCGATTGACTATTGTGGTATACGGCACATCACTTGACTGTTGCAGCCGAAACAATAAATTATGGTTACACTGGCAGTGAGGAGAGGAACAACGGCACTGAAACAGAGGGGGCTTGGGAAAAGGACTAGTTTTTTTTTTAGCATTTTAACAGCATCCCTGCTGTTTGCCCAAGTCATAATTGAACTCTGACAACCCTTTTAAGTTAGCCACACATTAGGGTACTTTCACACTTGCAGCAGGACGGATCCGGCAGGCTATTCAGTGCATGGGCACTTGCGGCAGGACGGATCCATGCCGGATCCGGCCTGCCGCAAGTGTGAAAGTACCCTAACCAACCTTAATTTCGCCTTCAGTCTGCTGGATAAAGCAAAGGCTTGCCTGGCCAGCAAACTTATTGGACATCTAATTCCAATACCCTTTTGGCCCTATAACTCTCATCAGCAGTTTTTTCTCAAGATTATGGGCTGTGTCTTTGGGAGTTTGTGTTCATTCAGCCAAAAGAGCATTTGTGCAGCCAGGCCCTAACTTTACAGCTTGATTTACTCCTCTTTTTCTTAAGACTGCTTTGCATGCCTCTTATTCTGAATTCTGTCACAAATAGTTGAAAGCTACCATTGGCCCCATAATATCTGACTGCCTTAAAGGGAACTTTAAGGAGCTCTTCACTGATCTGAATTAGCATGTATGAAGGTGTTATGAAATGTCATTGATGATTGACATTCCCTATTATTATTTTCCTTTAAAGTCAGTGACTTTTATGAGGAGGGCTCTTGAAAGATGCTGTTATTCAGCGACACCTCAGCCATTGTAGAAGACTCAAGATGTTACAAAAGGTTTTACTAGCAATATTGGATCTAGAGTTTATTCTTCTTTTTGAAATGTGAGCTATTTTCATAAATATTCCATATGTCTGCTGTATTCACCCTTTGTCTCAGAAAGTCTATAAAACGCTTTCATACCTGAGCCCAAGGGTGTTTCTGACACAAGGCAGCTTAAGTTGAACATTTCTAGTAACGTAAAAGGAGTATGGAATATGCTCCAGATCCCATCACTGGAGACTTTCAGACAATTTTTAAAAAGCTCTTTATGGGTGCACAGGTCTTATAAGACTGTTCTCCACATAAGTAAGGCTACAGTCACATCTCCGCCTAAGATTTTCAATTGATGTTGAAATGTTTTGTCCTGGAAACATGGCTAAAATGAGAGACACAGTGGTCCTTGGCATGGGTACAGGTAAAGGTGGTAATCTCAGTGCACAATATTTTAGCAGCCACGTGTCTTCCAGTTTCCTCTAAATTAATATCCTTGGAATAGTCTATGGTGGATCACCAAAACATATTAATTGCACAATATGGCCAAATGTATGTGGACGCCTGACCATCGCACCTACTGTATATAAGCTCGTTGGGCATCCCATTTCAAAACCATTTGTGTCTATAACAGGGTTGGGCAAACTTGGCCCTCCAGCTGTTGTAAAACTACAATATCCCACCATGCCCTGCTGTAGGCTGATAGCTGTAAACAGTCTTTGCATGCTGGGAGTTGTAGTTTTGCAACAGCTGGAGGGCCGAGTTTGCCCATCCCTGGTCTATAACAACCTCCACTCTTAGGGTACGGCCACACAGTCAGGTTTTCTGATGCACTTTTGGAAGCCAAAACCAGGAAAGAAATTAAAAAGGGGTGTCAGAATATGGCAATGCAAATAAAAAAAAATCTTTTTTTTCAGTATTAAAACAGTAGAAAAACTTTATAAATGTGATATTGTTGTAATCATATTAACCCAGAGAATAAAGGTAACATGACAGTTTTACCACATGTCAAAATAGGAATGTCGAAAAAACAATTCAATCCTATTTGGAATTTTTTTCCAGCTTCCCACTACATTGTATGCAATATTGAATGGTGCCATTAGAAGGTACAACTTGTCCTGCCAAAAACAATGTGGCTGTGTGAATGGAAAAATAAAAAAGTTCTGGCCCCAAGAAGGCAGAGAGTAAAAAACAAAAATGTGAAAACAAAAAATTGCTGGGTCGGGGTTAATCTTGGCAGTATGGCATCTTCTGTTATTTTATCACAACTCCTAGCAATAGGGCAAATTTTTAACTATCTTTCTGCTATAACAAGATTTTGGCTGCAGCCACAGTGTGCATGGACACAGCACTAATGCCATTGCACAAGTATTAGGCTTTTCTGATTTTGCTCTCATGTATATATATTACTGCTCTTTATTGTATCTCTGGGCTGCTTGTTAGTCCCAGCCCAGACTGCAACAGCAATGGGAAAAAAACTCCTCAGTTTAGTGAGATGTACAGTCCTATGCCCTGTTTCAATACCGTACCCTAAGCGCCCAGGTACCAAGTCTGAGTAGCAGATGAATGTAGAGCAACACAGGGTGTTTGGTAGGGCAATGATTCCAGAAGAAGAAGCAAATGATAGAAAACCCATGTGCATGGAGCCTGTGAGGTTTGTAAGGCCATGATCACACTGTATTTAGCCCTCCTGAGCTTTCCATTGTACCATGACGGGTACATTCATTTAGTTGACGAAAACGGAATTCAAAGGATTTTTCTTTGGACTATGTTTGACCTGATTTCCGTTCATTTCTGGCTTTTTTTTCTGGAGAGAATACTGTAGTCTACCATGAATGGAAATCAGGTCAAAAGGAACCCAAAAATGAATCCTTTGAATTCCGTGCGCCTCATTGAAGTGAATGTACCTTTCACATTATACATCTGAATACTATTTTGACAGAAACTCCAGCTTGAAGCAGCCTAATACCTATGAGTGCTGTTGTGTGCTGCTGTAGGGCACCTCATTAATGAACCATATTCTCACCAAGACATAGTTTCCATGAGCACTGTATTACAGGTCCATATAACACAGATCCATAACATTCTACCCAACATCTCAATCCACATTCCCAGGACAGTTTTGATCCCTACCCCCAATCCACCCATAAACGCCCACAAACAGTAGTGGACTAGGAACTTAAAGTGGCCCTGGAAAAAAAGTAATAGTGGCAATTGTTGTAGACTGGTCCAAACTAACTGGAGGGGAGGCAACAGAAGTAGGCAGGGATAACAGAAGTAGGAGGGGTAGCACTATCATACCTGATACTCCTGGCATAAATTAAGGCTGAGAACATCAGATCATAACGTGGGAAATTTTCCTATAGGATCTATGGCCAGTATGCCCCTGCCCACAAAACATCCAAACCATTTCCCCTTTAGTGCCCAATTCATAAGACAATCCCATGAAAAATAGGATGGTTGGGATGAATTCCATATAATACAGTTATGAACATGAAACCTGAAATTTTTGCATCTACTGTGAATATCACTAAGGACTCCATAAGTTCTAACCAATAATGTGTTTAATGTACCGTAAGTCTATTAACCCAATAGCTACCATATGAAAACTGAACTATGGTTACTACCACCATAATGCCTGGCTCCATTACATCTTGACATCCATAGAGGACAATTGTCTAAAGTGCCTAAACAGCAACAAAAAACTAATTTACCTTTGACTTGTACAGTTGGATCCTAAGTTAAGTCCTACAGTCTCTAGAAAGTCTCACGTACTTCCTACAGATTGCTCTAATGCTGGAAAAAGAGAACAGATTCTCCCTAAGCATCATAATGACTTTACCTGTTTCTGGACGGGACGATGGAAAAATAATGTTCCTTAATGACTCCTATGGAGTTATATTTCTGCCAGTCAGGAATCTGGGGCCTCCATATAAGGCCACTACATGTCACCCATCCAAGGGACTGCGACTATTACTTCTGTACATTAAGTTGAGCTTAAATGTGTACAAGGCACAGAAGTCAAGTACTTTACTAAGGTCTGCAACACATCATTGCCTGAATGTCTGTTTTGGAACAGTCCTAAGGGTAACTGTTCAGTGAACATACCACAAAAAATGTAAGATAAAACTATAGTTTATTCTTCATCTTAATCGATTGTGCTTTTATAAAAATGATGGCACTGATATCATGCAGAGAGCCATCAATAGGCAACAAAGACGCTGTACAAACAGGATGGGAATCTCATACCCAATGACTGCTTTGATTATTTACTACTGATTGTTTGCTTTGAAAAACGTAAAGGAGACTTTAGGCATTGTTCACAACCTTGTGTTTTGCCTAGCTCACATATATACTGTACCATATCCATTTGCTTCTATTGTGACTAGTGTGGCCTTTCACAGGTGTATGTATGGATATCAGTACTTAAAATCACAGACAATGTCGTCAAAGGACGGACAGATCAATTCTTGACATACTTTAAAATTGTTTCCTAGCTTTTTGGGGTGTGGCTTGTCAGGGTGTGGTTTGTCTTGGGATTGCGTTTTTTGGTGGTCTTTTGACAGGATGTGTAGAGAATACATTTTCTTCTGAATATGAGGACCTTACAGTGAGGACAGTAGAGAGACAGGATTGTCTACAACACTGAACTCCATTAGCAGTAAAAATTAGAAAAAGGTATAAATCCGACAAACATTTTAATCCAAACCAAGCCCCAAAATAATTCCAGGCCCCAAAATTCAGACACTAAACATCATAATTCAGACTATATCATTCAGACCCCAAACAAGACCTTCAAATTCAGACCTCAGAGCAAACACCAAAATTCAGACTCTAGTCTAATTCAATAATTCAGACCCTAGACTAGACACCATAATTCAGATTTCAGAACAGACCCCAAAAGTCAGACATCATTCCCCATAATTCAGTCCTCAGGATTAGACCCTTCTAATTACTTACCCATTATTGTGCAGCGATACTCTTCAGCCGCTCCTCTTAAGGACAGTCCTAGCACATTTTAGACTTTTAGCCACCTTGCATTTTAAAAAGTACTTGGACATTTGCACAAAGTATGTTTGGATCCATCGAAAAAAAAAAAAAAAAGAAAAGGTATTTGTTAAACAGATATATTAATTGTATTTTTTTGACAGCTAATAAATTTACTTTCTGTGTAACACGTCATAGAAATAACTTGGACTGGTCAATAATTACACAGTAAAAACCCAGAATGCATATCAAGTTAGTCCTGAGGTTATTCATTAGTCAACCTTATAGATTTTCTCCCACCTCGAATTATTGCCTCTCCTTCAGTGTCTTTTTAACCAAAGTTTCTCATCATATTCCTTACTTCTTTGTTTTCTTTAGGTTTCCTTTTTATCCATATACATTTGCAGGAAATCTGAGACTCAAACTCTAGTTTCCCATTTCTGTCACCTTGGCACCTTTCCTTGTCATTTCATCAGAAAAACAGTAGCCAAGCAGGGGGTGCACAAAAAGTAACCTCCTTTTTTTGTTTTAACTGACCAAAAATGAAAAAGCTGATGTGGCTCTAGGAGAATTTGGACCTTTTGGGCAACAAAGTCACAGCTAGCCCGCTGTCTATCCCACTCTTGGTTTACCAAGTTTAAAGCATGTTTACCTAAGCTGTGATCGGTTCCCCAAGGCTTGTAAACCCAATCATGGGCCTTGGGTTGCCATTCACATGTTAGTGCTATATTATGTTTATTATAGTTAAATGTACAATAGCTTATCCATAATGAATAAACCATGGCACGTGCATGGATTTGGATATGTGCAGTAATGAAAAAAACAGACATAGGAGCCAAAACAGAAATGCTGTGCCAAGCCTAAACTACTCATAAAGCTGCGGAGAATGACTAGCAGCCAATGCACTGGGTGAAAACAGCCCATCATATATAACCCACAGTGATTTCTGTTGGGCTTCCAGGAGTAGCAATGTGATCCATGTAAAAAACGTAACAATTAGCAGAAACATCGCACCAAATTCCATTAAAAATGTCTCATCTATATATATATCTTGTATAATGACACTACATCTTTAAGGATATCATCTAAGCCTCCTGGATTTATATTTAATAATGAGGGAGCCTTTAAGTTTCTGCAAGGTCCTTCGTTTCATGCTGTAATATTGGCCAGCTGTTGTGTCATTCGAAAGGACAATGCATCAATTACAAGGATGTCTCAGTCACTTAGTAATTTTGCAAGCAAAACATCTGCCAAGAAAATAGCTACAACATTTGACTTGACGAAGGGTGAGCTCCAGTGTTACCGTCATTCAGTAATGTTAGAAGCGGTGACTGTTTTAGTATCTTGCTTTGTGGTTGCTGGTGGTGATGATGCGTGACATCAGACTGCAGTAAGAACAGCTCCAGGCACACTGCACAATGTGACATCTAGTCATTGAGAAGCTCCTATGGTGGCTTCTGCCCACTTCTCCCTGGTTCAGAGGACATACAGAGCTGAGACATATTGTTATACGCAGTCACAAAAATAACCTGCTACTAATTACTGAAAAGAATTAAACTATGACATAATCAACCACTCTTTGTTCGTCTAAGGAAAGCAGCTTTTATTATTTAAGAAGTCTGACTGTGGCTTCTAATGCGCAAAAATATTATTGCTCTTCCTGGCTAGGTTAATGGTTTTTACGATTATGCAAGATTCATTATGTTGTTTTTCCCAAGACTCCCCCTTCAGCATTCTATGATGAAATATGACAAGCAGAGGAACACGAGCAGGAATTCTTCCATAGCTGACATTTTTAAAGGACCTGAAAGGGGTTGTGCACATTTGTTTTTTTGTTGTTTTTTTGGCAAACCCTGATTTCTGGGTATACTTACCTGTTTCCCGATGCTGGTTCCAGGCTTCTGTGTTCTGTAGTGTCCATTGCTCCGCTCGGGTCCCTAAATGTAAACTTCCAGTTTGATGCTGCTACAGCAAATTGTTGGTCACAGCACTGACCTTCTTCCCTTGCGTCATGTCAAATGGTCACATAAAGCAAGGGGATCAGGTCACGGCCAGCAATTGGCTACAGCGGCATCACAATAGAAGTTTACATTCAGGGACCCGAGTGGTGCAGTGGAGGCCAGAGAGGGAAGGAGCCAGGAGCCAGGGTTGGGAAGTAGGTAAGTATGCTTCCCTTCGCAGGTCTACTCAGAAGGGCGTTTGTCAATGTCTTCTTTTCAAGATTATAAATATATATTATTGCACTAGGCAACAAAACCAGAGGAGTACTGTCTGAATGACAAATCCGCATGCTGCGGAATTGTCTCCGTCCAAAAATCCAGAAGACTTGCCGTAACGCCAGATCGAGAATTAATGCCTATTGAAGTGCATTAATCAGGATTCGGAATTAAGCTAAACGTCGTTTCGGCGCATCGCTGGGTCCTACATTCAGCTCTGCGCATGCGCAGCAGCAGTTCCGATCGGGGCCCCAGTGTAAGCTGGGGCTCCGATGGGTTACCATGGCAGCCAGGACGCTACTGAAGTCCTGGCTGTCATGGTGTGTACTCTGCAACAGTGTACTTAACTGCGCTGCGGCCCCCGGGTGCTCCTTCATGACGTCACAGGTCCGGGCAGCGCATTGATCTATGATTGATCAATGCGCCGCGGGGACCTGTGACATCATGAATGAGCGCCTGGCGGCCGCAGTGCAGCTGAGTACACTGCTGCGGAGTGCCATGGCAGCAAGGACTTCAGTAGCCTCCTTGCTGCCATGGTAACCTGAAAGCATTTTGAAGACTGATCAGGATCCTGATCAGTCTTCAAATGCTTTCAGACGGCTTGCGTTCTGATGGATCCGGCGGGCCGGAAGTGCCTGCTGAATCCTCAGAACGCAAGCGTGAAAGCACCCTTACAGCTCAATTGTGGTATTCTGAAAGTCACTTAACAAATTTGTAGGGACCTTTTGGATATGGCTACATTTGCAGGTTTTTTATGCATTTTTTAAACCGCAATCAGGAGTCAAGGGAACATACTACTGCTCTTTTTTTAAAATCCATTCCTGATTTTGCCCTAAAAAACTGCATAAAATAAACTGAGCGTTTGTCTGAACCTTTAGACAATCTGACCAAAGATACAGGTATCCGGGGCCGAACTGGCCTAACAGAGTTCCAGGGAATCCTCCAGTAAACCCAGTCTCTGAAACTAGTGGGTCCCAAAGTTCCAGAAGAAAAAAACCATTTGTCCCATTTGAAACTGCTTCTGGAGATAATTACTTGCCATTAGAGTCTATTTCTTTGATTCAAAACTTAATCGAATTTATAGATTATGTAGGGCTTTGGCACCAATAATTAGGGATGAGTGAACCCGTGGAAGTTCAGGTTTGCCGGGTTCGGCCAAACTTCAGATCAAAGTTCCAGTTTGAGACCTGAACTAGAACCCGAACCCCATTGAAGTCAATGTGGACCCGAACTTCATTTTATTATTTTCCGTTATAACATGATTATATCCGAAAATAACATAATACTTAAGACAGAATGTAAAACGGAATGCCTCTTAAAGGCTTCCGTTTTGCATTCCGTCATAATAGAAGTCTATGGGCAGCACAACAGATCCGTCCTGGTTTCCGTTATGCTCCCATAGACTTCTATTATGATGCAATGCAAAATGGAATGCAAAGAGGACACCTTTAGAGGCATTCCGTCTTAAGTATTATGTTATTTTCTGATATAACCGTGTTAGAACAGAAAATAATAAAGTAATTCATAAATCGCCCGAACCCGGACTTAAGTGAAAAAGTCTGGGTTCATCTCCGGGTACCTGAACTCGCAAAGTTCAGTATGAACCCAAACTTTGCAGTTGGGGTTCGCTCATCCCTGCCAATAATACTTTTCTGTCATGGGCCCAAGGAACCTCACTGAAGGCATCTCTATAGACTTCATTCAGAATGGAGAACAACAGAGATGGAGTATTAGTATACTAGTTTAAAAAACACTAGTACAAATCAGCTAATCAGTTACAATTTGATTAGTTGGTTTTCTGATGATATAGAATAAGGATCGGCATTCCAGCATTTCTGCTTTCATTTTCTGACATGAGAAAAATAAGGCATGTAATGGAAAATTCACCCATCTGACAACTAGTTTGAGCTTTTAAGAAGGCTTGATGAGCCCATACCTGTTTGATCATTATAGGAAAGAACTGGTAGTTCAGTGAAAGTAAGAACAGGCTGTTAAGCTGGCCATACACATTAAACAAAAGTCATCCAAACCTGCCAATTTCGAGTCACAGTTAGAGATGAACAAGTTTTCAAAAATAAGATTTGGCTGCTTACCTGAATTTCTCCAAGAAATTCACTTTGTTACGAATTCATTTGTCACAAAGTGCACTAAATCAGGTATATCCTGGCCTCCAATAAAACTTTTAGGGATAATGTATCTCGGTGTACATCACTGTGCATTGCAGCAACATGAATAGCTAGTCCTTTCTGGTAGCAAAACAGTTACTGTGCGTCAGAATGACAGGCACGGCACATATATGGACATGCGCATCACCATGCAGACCACCAACAGGTCTACCTAACCCCTTGCTAAACCAAAATTAGATGCATACAGCAGCCTTCAGTAAAGCAAAAAAAAAAGAAGCTGCGCGCCCCTGCAGCAGCTGTGTCCCAATGACGCTTTCGTGAAACAAAATAAGGACATGGAGGCAGCGCAAATAAAGAAGTGGAGAAAATGAGGCTTTTTTAATCTCCCAGGATATGAGCTGAGCGCTGCGATTGGCCAGCGATCCAGCCTGGGAGAAGAAGACGCCCAGGGCAAAAGAGGATGTCTCCGCCCAAGGCAAAATTATCAGCAGCACGTGCGCCGGTACAGGGGGCTACAGCGGGCGAACGGAGCGGCACACAGGGATACAAGTAAGTGCAGGGACATCCCTGGGTGCCGCTCTGCATGTACATACTTTTCACTAACAAACTTTGGACAAGGGAAAGGTCCTCTTTAAGTTGCTGCTGATGGAGCTTATGCTGCTACTGCCCCCCCCCCCCACCCAACCCCTCCAGCAGTTATGGCAGTGGAGCGTGAGCCTAGAGCACATGGGCAGTGACCAACTAACTACAAAGGATGTCTCGATAGAAGTTGAGTTTTTCATACCTCTCAGAAAGTGTAAAAAAAAGTCCCCCAATTTGGACCAGTAGTGAGGGTCTAACATTGTGGAGAGCCAGGAGTGATCCCTCCAACAAATGGAGATAATACAGCTGTCACTACGCAAGCAACTCAGCATGCATCTGGCCATTTGCGCAAGAGACTCAGAGGGACTCCCTGCCTCCATCTCCACTGCATACTGCCACGGTCTGTCGGGGTCATCTGCATCATCTTTGTCATTGCCCTCTAGCACAATAAGTCTATGTTTAACAGAACAGATTAAGTATAAATGGCGCAGCAGGCGAACTAGATAAATGTGCCTATATATTAGACCGCCTGTTAATACTGAGTCTGATGCACAGTAATTTTATGTATAACAGACTATGAATGAATAGCGCAGCAGTTGAACAAGATGCACAGGGTGATTACACTGAGCCTGCAGTGTCCCTGCATTCTCCCTATGCTTTCCCTATGCTCTCCCTACAGTGTATATAAATCTCTCTATGATCTCATACACTGTCCCTGCACTCTTTCTATCCAATATTCTACAATTAAAAGCTTTCTAAAACACTGTCTCTAGTGCTTGCCACATCTCTCCCTATGCTCATTTCACAGTGAAATGGCCGCAACTGCACAAGATGAAGCTTTTATAGGGCTGCGACATCACAGGGAATGGCTATCTTCTGATTGGCTGGCGGCACGGCATTATGGGTCATATCGTGTTCCCGGGCTTCTTACTTTCACTTTGTAACACGTGTAGACACAATTTTAGGGAAAAAATAATTTGTTACTACGAAGCACGATGAAATTCGGATTTCTTGCAAATTAAATTTTTCCAGAAATTTGGATTGAAGTTGATTCATTTAACATCGATTCACTCAACACTAGTCACAGTCTTCGTGTCTGACGCCATTAGATGCTAACTTGCAATAGATAAATCTTTTACGAACACCAACTTTTGGAAATTCAACCATGTTTGATATGGAAAGATCTCTTAAAAACTGAAAAACATTTGTAAGAGGTTACATATCCTAAATGATGTATGTCATGAGCAGTCTGAGTCATGCTACCTGCCTTGCTAATAATGGCATCCCAGGTTTGAGAGGCCATAAGTGTTTAAAATTGAAGAAGGAATTGAAAAGCTCTGCAGCTTTGCAGTTAGAAAAATGTAAGCCGTATGAGAAATGGACCATGAGCTCAGATAGTTATAGGAAAAATTGTGGAATAGTTTATCAAAAAATGATAAATCTTATATACAATTGCATAAACCTGGCAAATCGCCATAAAACATTCATGTGATATCTTAATAGGGAAGAGAATGTATTTCTCAAACTTACCAAGTTGCCTGAAATGAGATGAGTCCTGTTTTCACATTTCTCTTTTCCTGTCCTTTTTTAACTCTTTCAAGTCATGTTGTGTTACCCGAAAGACATCACTTTACTTATAATTATGAATGAACATTATCGGTCAAGCAGCACATTTTAAATAGTAGATGCTTACAATCTTAGTATGTCACATCACTTCTTGCCAAAACACAGGGATTTAATATCCCCAATGTCATATGATATACAAACACCCAAAACGTGCCATTTTTTTCTGGACAAGCAAAAAATTTAACAAAACAAAAAAAGGACATTCTAGTGAATTTGGTGCCGTCACTGGAAGAATAAACCTTAACACGTGCCTGTAGTCTCTGGTGACTTTTCAGAAAAAGTAATCGTAGGTGTGTGTCCTGATATAGATGGCTTTACTGATGCTTACATAAATGAAAACTGGTCACAACTGGCTGGCTGATATGTTTTACTATATAGTACATAATCAAGAAGAAATAAAGAATATGTTATACATGCAAAATGAAATGTACAAGACATTCAAAACAGTACAAAAATACAGAAAAAAAGAAAAGAGTGAAAAAAAGACTAGCTGCTATGTTGTCTCCCATACATGGTGTGAACAAAGAGGAGATCCTCTTTCTGTAGCACAACCAGAAGAGCATAGAAGACATTCAACAGACAAACGAAGTAGTGTAGCTCTGAATCCAGCACCGAGATGAGTTAGAAAACTTATTGTAGCTAGCAGGAGTGTCTCTGTGTGTCTGTGCCTCTGTCTTTCTCTAGGCAGCATGTAACCTGGTCCCAAAATAAACAAATACCCCCTCTCATATCTCAAGACAGCTTGTAGCTGTGAATTGAGAGTGAATAATCAATGCAGGAGGCAAGTGGGAGGAGGAGGGGGTCATAAGTGGAGAAAAATTCAAAACCGAGTTATATTATGTTTCTTATATTTGCTTGTACTATTGATTTATGCAAAATACAGTACAAATTTTGATAACAGCCAAACATGCTCAACCCACCACTGTCTCTCCCAATTCCACCATAAACATTTTTATTGGCTCGGTTGACTGTGAATATCTATTGCAATGTGGAGAGACAAAAAAATTGCTGCCAAATGCCTCTGCCTGCAGATATATCTTTTGTGGAAATAAAGAATCGACATGTCTCCCACATCTAATGTTGGGAGAGTTGGATTTTTTTCCCCACAATTCTCTAGACAAAGGAGTCTGCACACATCTCTAGGCTCTCTTAAAAGTGTGTCCACTCAATTACTATTGAGTGGTGGACAGAGCTGGTTATTGCACTACTTCTCCCAATAAAGTGAATTGAAGCAGCACTGCAGTTACAAGCTCTGTCTGGTGCGCAATGAGTAGAGCTGTGTAGTTGCAGGGCTACTGCAGAACAGCTGATCAGTGGAGGTGTGGGGTTTAGAACCTCTGCCGATTAGATATTGTAAAGGAGTAGACAAGCCTTTTAAGAATGTAATGTAGGTTTGCATAACCCCTTCTTCACTCATTCAGCGTGAATGAGCGAAGCATTGGAGCATTTCATGCTCCGATGTTCTCCCTTGTCCTGCGCTGAATCGCGCAGGGCAAGGGCAGTTTTGTTTACATTCTCAATGCTAGGCTGCTGCTTCCACCTTGCAGTGATCCTGGTCATGTCCCTGGCACTAATGGGCAGTCTATAGCACTGCCCTAGCCTGTTTTTACAGGCTAGGGCAGCATTAAAGAACCCACATTAGTGCCTTTGATGTCACCAGGATCACTGCTAGGTGGAAGTCTCCATAGTAAGAGCCGGTACTTCACCTGATCTAAAGAAAAAGACCTTTCCCTGCACAATTCAGCATGAAATGCTCTGATTCTCCACTCATTCATGCTGAAGGAGGGAAAAGAGGGTTATGTCCGGTTTTAGCTCTGAACACGGACAACCCCTTTAAAAATAAATGGACATATTACTGAAAGCTATAAGTCTGAGAGGAACTTGTAGATATTTTCTTATTTAGCATTTTGTAATATTTCCTCTGGGACTTAAATAACAAATGTAGAACATTTTTAATAGAAGAGTACCAGGCACACGTACTATGCACTCATTTCATTAGTCCTCATAAATTATCTATGTTACTAGTAAAGCTATAAAATATTTCCCCTTTGTTTTGTGTGATGTGCCATACAGGCGCACAGTTTTTACTCTTTTGTTCATGTACACTTAAGTGGATTTTTCGGGTTCAGAGCTGAACCCGGACGTATCCCTATTTTCACACAAGCAGCCCCTCTGACATGAGTGTCGGAGCATTTCATGCTCCGATGCTCTCCCTTGCCATGCGCTTTATCGCATAGGGCAAGGGCTGTTTGTTTATTTTTTACACTGCTAGGCGGAGGCTTTAGCCTAGCAGTGTTGCCGGTGACATCACCGGCACTGATGAACAGGCTTAAGTGCTGCCCTAGCTGTTTTACATACCGATCTCACTGATAGGCAGAAGCCTCCACCTAGCTTTACCTATGGAGAGTCAGGTACCTCAACAGATATCCAAAAAAGCCTTTTTTCCTGCGCGATTTAGTGCAGGGCAAAGGAGAGCATCGGAGCATGAAATGCCCCGATACTAATATCAGGGAGGCTGTCAGCTCACTAGTAACTAATATATTTAAGCTATTCTCTTAACGTATATCTTCATATTTATTAAAAAACATTAGATTTAAAGGACTTTTCAGGGTTCTAGATATTTATGACTTATCCTCTGGATGGACTGTTCTCAACAGCTGCCAAACCCAGCTCCATCCATTGTTTCAGACAGAGGCACAGCTAGGCATATACGCAATTTGGCTCCCCACCAATTCCATCTGAAACTTAAAAGGGTTTTCCAAGACTTTTCTACTGATAAGGACCTATCATCTGGATGGTTGATCAGTATCTGATTGGTGGAAGTCCGATACCCAGGACCCCTACGAATCAGCTGTTTTCAGAAGTCATCGATACTTTGGTGAGTGCGATGACCTTCTCTCAGCGCATCAAGCACAGTGCAGTCCATTTGATAGCAGCTGTGCTTTGCATCGCAGCTCAGTCCCATTCACTTCAATGGCGCCTCTTCATAACTTCGGCGGATCCACTGCCAACTATAGGGGTTATTAAGACCGGCGTCTAATGACCCCCATAGACTTTTTATACTTTTTTAAGATTCTTAAGGTACTGGTACAGTGCCAAGTGATTGGCGCAAGGCATATTCAAAAAAGGATCTAGGTCCTCCACAGGTAATTATAGACCAGTTAGTTTAACTTCTGTTGTGGGAAAAATGTTTGAAGGACTCTTAAGGGACTATATACAGGAGTATGTGACTGTAAATAATATTATAAGTGATAACCAACATGGGCTTATCAATGACAGAAGTTTTCAGACTAACCTGATTTGTTTTTATAAGGAGGTGAGTAGTAGCCTGGACAGAGGGGCGGCTGTGGATGTAGTGTTTCTGGATTTTGCAAACGCTTTTGATACTGTGCCTTATAGACATTTAATAGGTAAAGTAAGTATAGTTTGTAATTGGATTGAAAACTGGCTGAAGGACCGTGTCCAGAGAGTTGTGGTCAATGATTCCTATTCAGAATGGTCCCGGGTTATAAGTGGTGTACTCTAAGGTTCAGTGCTGGGCCCTCTATTATTTAATTTATTTATTAATGATATCGAGAACAGGATTAATAGCACCATTTCTATTTTTGCAGATGACACTAAGCTATGTAGTACTGTACAGTCTATGGAAGATGTCTATAAACTACAAGCTGACTTGAACACTCTGAGAGATTGGGCATCAACTTGGCAAGTTTATTAATATGGATAAATGTAAAGTTATGCATTTTGGTAGTCATAATCTCCGTGCATTATATGTCCTAGGTCAGTGATGGTGAAACTTTTAGAGGCCGAGTGCCCAAACTGCAACCCAACCCCACTTATTTATCGCAAAATGCCATCACGTCAATGTAACCTGAATACTACAGTGCAATATAGTATATGTTCCATGTACTTTATCATTTAGCTATAATAGCCTGCCTACATTCAGTGTGCTGTCTGTCCCTGCGCTGATGAATGGCAGGAAAAGTCTAAGACATATTGGTACACCTTAGATTTTTACCAGGGTGCGGATGCCCACAGAGAGGGCTCTGAGTGCAGCCTCTGACACCCGTGCCATAGGTTCACCACCACTGTCCTAGGGGATGTAACACTGGTTGAGTCACTTATAGAGAAGGATTTGGGTGTCCTTGTAGATGGTAGATTAAATAACAGCATACAATGCCAATCAGCTGCTTCTAAGGCCGCCAGGATATTGTCATGCATTAAATGAGGCATGGACTCGAGGGGCAGGAATGTAGTATAACCACTTTACAAAGCGTTGGTGCGGCCTCATCTGGAATATGCAGTTCAGTTCTGGGCACCAGTCCACAGAAAGGACGCACTGCAGCTGGAAAAAGTACAGAGGAAAGCGACTAAACTGATAAGAGGCATGGAGGGTCTTAGTTATGAAGAAAGATTAAAATAATTGAATTTATTTAGGCTTGAGAAGAGATGTCTAAGGGGGGGACATGATTAACCTATACAAATATATAAATGGGCCATACAAAAAATACAGTGAAAAACTGTTCCTTGTAAAATACCCTCAAAAGACAAGGGGTTACTGCCTCCGACTGGAGAAGAAAAAGTTCAGTCTCCAGAAGCGTCAAAGCTTCTTTACTGTAAGAACAGTGAATCTGTGGAATAGACTTCCTCAGGACGTGGTCACAGCAGGAACAGTGGACAGTTTTAAAAAGGGTTTAGATGAATTCCTAAAAGTAAACAACATTAATGCTTATGAAAATGTGTAGAAATCTGAGTCTAACTTCCTTCTGGGATTCACGTCCCCACCAATCCCTTGGTTGAACTTGATGGACTTATGTCTTTTTTCAACCGTATTAACAATGTAACTATATACAGCAAATGGTGTACAGCAAAAAAAGTAAAAATGGCCAGTTCGCCATTTTTTGGTTGTGCCACCTACAACAAAAAATTAAATACAAAGTGATCAAAAAATCATACACACCCCAAAATGGTATCAATGAAAAGTACAGATCGCCCCTCAAAAAATGAGCCCTCAGACGGCATTCCTGTGAGCCCTAGAATGGCTGCCAAACAGTTGGGAAGAAAGAGGGGCCGAAAACGAGAGGTCCGCTGCAACTAGAACACTTTTTCTACTCCGAGCCGGCGAACAAAGATGGCGCGGACGCAGAGACAGCGTGGGTAAGCAGACTGGCCCTGCTTGATCTCCCGCTGCAGCTACCTCACCCAGCAGCCTCTCCAGCCCCGAACCCCACAGCAGCCCAGCAATTCTCCCTAAATGGGGACTGGGACTCACCGATCCGATCCCCTCTGGAATGGAGGGCGATGTCCAGAGCATTCAGGAAGCCTTGAATAGGCATCGACATTCCCCAGCCCCAGGAGAGGGAGGCAGCCATACCTCTACTCCTGCAGGAGAAAGAGAAGAAGTGCTGCTGACTGCGCAGCAACAGAGGCGCATTAGGAATCTTAAAGGGCAAGAAGCTGCTCCCCTACAATCTACTATGTTGGAGGGAGAATCTGACATTTTTTCGCAGTTCCACACTTCGGACAATGCAGTTTCAGAAAACACCTTGAAGAGAATGCTACTCACACTGCACTCTTCCCTGCACCAAGACTTCACCAGTATCCTCTCCCCCCTTCACACTGTGATCTCAGAGTTTGGTGATAGAGTCTCCCACATAGAATCCAAGATGGCTTCTTTTGCGGGAGCACATAATACCGTGGTTGACTCTCACAACTCCCTGGACGATAAAATTATTGTCCTGCAAGCCAAACTGGTGAAATATGAGGACCGGAGCCGCAGAAACAACATAAAATTCCGCAATATCCCAGAATCTGTTCCCGGTCCAGAACTTAAAGGGTACCTTTAACAATTCACCAAGCTAATGCTTCCCGACTGTGCGGATTATGAGCTCAGCATCGACAGGGCGCAAAGAGTCCCTAAACCGCCTACCCTGCCAGACTCGGTTCCCAGAGATGTCTTGGCCAGATACACGTTCTACCATGTAAAAGAAAAGCTCATGGAAAAAACACGGAAGCATCCACTTCTGGACCCATATACGTCCTTAAAGTTCACGGATCTCTCAGTGGCCACTTTACAAGCCCACAAACGCCTAGCACCTTTGACTTCTATCTTGAGACAGCACGGTATTCCGTACCGCTGGGGCTTCCCGACTAAAGTTCTCATCAACAGAAAAGGAACTTTCCACGCTGCTGCGACACTAAAAGAGGGAAAGGCGCTCCATTCCAGATGGAACATTCCCGTGGATGAAGACCCTTTCCAGCTCACCAAAAAACACCCTGAGAGGATTGACAAGGAATGGCATACAGTGTCCAGGTCCTAAGATACATTCCTAATTGGACCCGCCTTATCCTCTCGCTCTCTCTCCTCCTTTGTCGCCCTATGTTTAGGGTGAGGGAAATCGATGAACCCTCCTACAGTTAGGTCACCATGCTAACTGCTTTCACCCCCAGCTCACTATGTACCACGCAGATCGATTACCTCTATGCGATCTGGGTACAGATACTGTTATGTTTTTGTTTATTGCGTACCTATCAGAAATGTTTTCTTTGTAAGGCACTATCAGGAATTATGCATCTATTAAGATGGTTTCTGGGTAATGTACCCTTTGGAGGCACTGGGCAACCCACTCAAACTGACAAGTATACTTATCACCTTTTTATGATTCACCATGGTACTTAAATTCCTCTCTTTGAATGTCAGAGGGTTGAACAGTCCTTTCAAACGGTCGGTGTTATGAAAAGAATTGAAATCTCCAAAGTGTGATATTGCATGTCTTCAGGAGACACATATTTCATCTGCTAACCCGCCTAAGTTTCATCACAGGGATTTCCCCACCATTCTTAGCACATCCTTTTCCCAGAAGAAAAGAGGTTTTTAGGGCCTCCATAGCGGTCCAGATCTCTCAGACCTGGATAGACCCTCAAAGTCGATATTTAATAGTGCACTGCCTAATTAACAATCTAGAATATACTATCGCAAACATTTATGCTCCCAATTCACATACAGAACGCTTCCTCAAGCGCATTCTGCGTAAGATACAGAATCTTTAAAAAGGCAATGTGGTGATATGTGGTGACTTTAATGCTATCTGCAACCCTTCCCTAGATTCCACTGCGCCCTCCCAATCCCGTAGAGTCTCGGTGATGAAGCTGACGTGGGAACACGAATTGTACGACATATGGCGGATTTTACATGTAAATGAAAAGGATTATACGTTCTACTCTACCGTACACAAGACCTATTCCCGCCTAGATATGTTTTGGATAGGAAGATCACTAATTGATAAAACCACCAAGGCGGAGATCGACTCCATCCATTGGTCTGATCACGCCCCCATTTTGCTAACCCTAGAAGAAACTCCCTCTAGGATCTCGGACTACGTTTGGAGATTAAACACTTACCTTTTATCAATACCATCAATCGCTAAAGAAGTGGAGGAGTCCCTCACCATTAATACCACTCCAGAAATACAGCCCCACACCCTGTGGAGTTGTCATAAGGCATACATGAGGGGGGTGCTTATAAAACAGAGCAGCATCTGGCGCAAACGCAGAAACAGTGTTATGCAGAACACTCTGCAAACTATTCGGAGATTAGAGGCACTAAATAAACAATCTCTCTCAGAGGCTCACATAACGGAGCTCTTTAGAGCTAGATTGCACTTAAAGAACCTCCTCATGTGCGCATATGAGAAATCCTTAAAACGCCTTAAACTCCAGTACTACGCCCAAGACAACAAATCTGGGGCATTCCTAGCTAAGAGATTGAAATCTCTACAACTCAAATCGAAAATCCAAGGCATACATCATCCCCAGACGGGACATTTAGTCTCGGCCCCTAGAGACATAGCTATAGCATTTAGGGACTACTACTCTCGATTATATAACCTAGTACAGTGGTGGCGAACCTATGGCACTGGTGCCAGAGGCGGCACTCAGAGCTCTCTCTGTGGGCACCCGAGCCCTGAAAAAAATCTAAGGCATACCAATATGCCTTAGACTTTTCCTGACCTTCATCACCGCAGAGCACTCTATTAATGGCATAGGCAGCACATTGAATCAAGGCAGGCTATTATTTCTCCTCACTATACTATAATAAATATAGCGCCCATTTAATCAAACATCTCCTACCAGTGTTTTCTGGGGCGATGACCTCTGGTCGATTGCCATCAGAAATGCTAGAGGAGGCACTTATAGTGACCATACCAAAACTGGGGAAATCTCCCTTACAAACAACAAATTACCGACCTATCTCACTGCTAAATTGTGATATCAAAATATATGCTAAGATCCTGGCGAACAGACTTCTCTCGGTTGTCCCCTCCTTAGTCTTAATTGATCAAACTGGTTTTGTTTTGGGGAGACAGGCACCAGACAATAGGAGAAGACTTTTAACACTTCTGCAGACAGCAGAATGCTCAGCCACGCCAACTACGTTCTTGACACTGGACGCCGAGAAGGCGTTCGACTGTGTAACTTGTCCGTATGCCTTCTCGGTGCTACAAAAACTTGGTTTCTCAGGACCAATCTACTCAGCAATAGCTGCACTATACTCCAATCCTTGTGCCTTGAGTGTTTACAAACAGCGCCCTGTCCACAAATTTTAAGCTGACTAACGGCACCATTTTTCGTTCTCTCCATTGAACCCCTAGCAGAATTACTTAGGTGCAACACTAATATCAAAGGCCTACAAATAGGATCAACTGAACATAAGCTGGCGCTCTTTGCCGACGACATTATAGTAGTCTGCACGGACCCGGTAACCTCCCTTCGTGGAGTATTTGACCTACCGACATCCTTCAGTCGGGTCTCATACTACAAATTAAATGTTGACAATTCCCAATGCTTGCCCATTAAAATACCGACCGAACAATTATTACTACTAAAAGACCTATTTCCCCTGGACTGGCAACAGGAAAGTATTTCATACCTAGGTATACAACTAACCCACCCAACATCTAAAACATTCCACTCCAATTTCCCTCCTCTCTTATAAGAAATACAGCAAGATATATATATATATATATATATATATTTTTTTTTAAACTCGTTTTATTGAAAAAGAGTAACAAGGCAAGATCGTGGTACAATCATTTGGGCATAAGTCAAAAGTATGCAGTATACATAATCTTGTAATACAAGGGTATCATTTGTGCTTATATAAGTCGGCACATTGGGACAAAACAACATCTCTTCCCGTTTACAGCAGTGATACATAAAAGTGAGCAAATACATTGATAGTGTGTGAGGTATATGCAATAGGCCAAAATTTATGAATCATCTGAGATCGCAGTTTCAGGTGGAGCGGTCAGAGATGAATCACACCACAGTTCCCCATACTTTCTTGAATTTGTCAGGGCATTTCCTGTGAATAAATATTACGTTTTTGTTGAGGAAGGGTGGCGTGAATATATATATAGGCATGCCCCTGTAGGCATGCATATATATATTAGGCATAACTGGGCCACTAATAAGGCAATGTGCGCAGATGTGCCCGACATCTGCGCACATCTGCCTTTGTTATTCCCCAGGGGCTCATTGCTGTCCCTGTGGGAATATGGGTGTGTGTCCCTTTAAATGTCCCCTTGTATGAAATGCCCCCTTTATATATATATAAAATATGCCCCCGTTATATCCATAGGCCCCTCCAGATGTCCCTTAGGTGACCTGGAACCAGTTACATCAATGTGAATGTGCCCCAAGCATTCACATTGATGTAATCTGGTTAGAGGCACCAGGATGACCGGACAGGGTCCGACCATCCTGGTGCAAACAAAAGGTTTGAATTCTAAAAGAATTCAAACCCTTTTGTTATAATTATCTACAGCCCAGCTGCAGATAATTATACATAATAAAGAGAAGGGGAGGTACCTCCCCTCCCTCTATTATGCGCATTCCGGCAGCGCGATTACCATCGCGCTGTCCGGAATGCAGGGAGAGACAGGCGGGAGATCAAAGGATCTCCCCGCCTGTCAGCCCGCGCGGCCCTGCAGCGCGTGCAGGGACGCGCGGGCAGGCGCGGTGACGTCATCGCACCGCGCCGGCCCACGTGTCCCTCACAGTGGTGCGCGGGGCGGCAGTGCAGGCTGCCGGACATATAAGTCCGGCAGACCCTGCACTGGGGGAAGAAGAAGCCAGCCGCCCCACAAGAGAATCATCCCCTTCACATTGATGTAATCTGGTTAGAGGCACCAGGATGACCGGACAGGGTCCGACCATCCTGGTGCAAACAAAAGGTTTGAATTCTAAAGAATTCAAACCCTTTTGTTATAATTATCTACAGCCCAGCTGCAGATAATTATACATAATAAAGAGAAGGGAGGTACCTCCCTCCCTCTATTATGCGCATTCCGGCAGCGCGATTACCATCGCGCTGTCCGAATGCAGGGAGAGACAGGCGGGAGATCAAAGGATCTCCCCGCCTGTCAGCCCGCGCGCGCGGCCCTGCAGCGCGCGTGCAGGGACGCGCGGGCAGGCGCGGTGACGTCATCGCACCGCGCCGGCCCACGTGTCCCTCACAGTGGTGCGCGGGGCGGCAGTGCAGGCTGCCGGACATATAAGTCCGGCAGACCCTGCACTGGGGGAAGAAGAAGCCAGCCGCCCCACAAGAGAATCATCCCCTGGGAGAACGAGCACCCCTAGAAGAACGAGCAGTTTAACCTGGATGGGCTGAGTATAAATACCCCCTAGACAACGAGCATAACCCCTGCATAACCCCTATCCCACCAATTCATTAACCCCTTCACTGCCCACTGCCCCACCAACGTAATAACCCCTTAATACCCATACCCCTATCCCACCTACTATATTCCCCTAAACACCCTGGCCACCAACCACCTTAACCCCTGCATTACCCCTTCCTGCCACCTCCATTAACCCCTGTTACCCTGCATCTGCTCCCTGTAGCCAGCATCAGACCGCTCCTTGAACCCTGCCCTGCTGGCAACCCCTTGCCTGAATACTGCCATGAAAGCAGTGTATTCTGTACCCCTTTTGTACCCCCTAGGGAGAGTCTAGAGCCAGGTTGGATGGGTGGCTGTATTGTGTGTGTGTAACTTGTATTAGCTAGTGTTGTGGGTGGAAATTGGGATTGTGTAGTGTAGTTAGTATCGTATTTGAAGTGCTGTGTTATTTAGTATATATATCTGTGTGCGTCAAGCTTTAATAAATACCGTTTTACTGGTAGAATTGTGTAGCGTGTATTTATTAGCGGTTAGTGTAGTGAGTTAGGCGCATGCAGGTAGTAAGTGTAAGCGACCTGGTGACGTGCTAGGCAATAGAAGTGAGTTGTTAAGGACATAAATAGGTGTGACTATCTATAGACGGTTTACGCCTATTTATGAATATTAATTACTGATATTCGCCTAATATTGGTAATTAATATTCCCCCTTTACAGTTTTCAAGGGGTATTACTTGATTCACTAGCCTTTTCCAAATCCCTAGTGTAGGTAGATCATCTGCCATCCATTTAAGGGCAATTACCTTACGAGCAAGGAACAGAGTTTCGCTCAAAAATATTTTATTATAATGAGTCCATCCAGCATTGTCCATAATACCCAGCAGGCATACTTTAGGACATAATGGTATTGGGCCTATGCCCAGTGATGAAAGCACATCAATTACTTCCTGCCAATATGCTTTAATATAACTACACTCCCACATCATATGCCAAAAATCTGCACCATTGTGTGAGCATCTAAGACATCTAGGTTGAGGCATCCTCCCCATCTTGTGCAGTCTAGTGGGAGTTAGGTAACTGCGGTGTAGCATGAATAATTGAATGAGTCTGTTGTTGACCGACGGGGACACTCTAGTAACAGCTTCCAGTGCCTCCGACCAGTCTTCTGCAGAAAGATGGGGAATGTTCCCTTTCCACCTGGCCTCAGCTAGTATGGGTTGTGATGACATATGATTACCCAAAAGGTATGTATAGAGTGCCGAGATTATACCTCTAGGTCCTTGTGGTTTAATAACCCCTATTAAAGGATAAGAGGAAATGGCCCTATCTCCATCCCTGAATTGTTCCTGAAGGTCAAGTCTGATTTGCAAATACTTAAAAAACTGGGTGCGTGCTATATTATATTGCTCCTGAAGTTGGGGAAATGAGCGTAGTACTCCATTTTGATATAGGTCTCGCAATGTAGAAATTCCACATGTTTTCCATATATGTGTCCCTTCTATACCCTGCAGATGGGGAAACAATGGATTATTCCATAAGGGCATAGTATCAGCCCAGTCTTGATATTGACGTAGTTTTGCCTCTCCATACTTGTTGTGCCAATCTATGGATCTGCAGCATACGTCTGGACAGGGATCCATTGCTCTCAAGTACAGGCCACAGAGTGGACAAACCTAAATATTGCTGTAGATAGTACTCCATATTTAGAAGGGGTTCCCCATTGACCCAGTTAGCTAGATACCGCAATTGCCCTGCTAGAAAGTACAAGTGAAAGTTCGGTAACGCCGTCCCTCCCTGAACACTAGATCGCTGCAATGTATTCAATGCAAGTTTGTGCCTGGCTTTACCCCAGATAAAGGCAACTATCAGTGAGTTAAGGCGGTCAAAAAAACTTTGGGATATCGGGGTACAAGCATGTTCCAACATATATAGTCCTTTGGGTAATAGCATAATTTTTATTAGATTAATTCTGCCCATAATGAACAATGGTAGCGTTTTCCAGACCTTGAACTTGTCAGCGAAAACAGTTTCTAGAGGGGCAATATTTTTAGTATAAGAATCTTTCGGTACTTTAGTAATAAAGACACCCAGGTATTTAAAATGATCCACTATCTTGAGATTGTGGTAAACTCCAGGCCAGTCGGATCTCCACAGATTCATCAGGGCCGACTTAGCCCAGTTTATATGTAATCCTGAAAAGTGCCCAAATTTTTCTATGATAGCTATTGCTCGTGCAGGAAAATATCCAACTCCCCCATAAATAATATGATGTCATCTGCATACAGGCCAACTCTATCCTCCCTTTCCCCAACGTTACTCCCTTAAATACTGAGTCTTGACGGATTCGAATAGCCAAATGTTCAATGGCAATTGCGAACAGTAGGGGGGAAAGAGGGCAACCCTGTCTTGTGCCCCGTTGTAAAAGAAAAGAGGAAGAGGCTGTGCCGTTAATCATCATGCTAGCCCTAGGACTTCTGTATATAATCTCCATCCATTGTAGAAATCTAGGGCCAAAGCCAAACTCTTTCAATGTTCTCATTAGATACGGCCACTCCAATGAGTCAAAGGCTTTGGCCGTGTCCAACGAGGCCATCGCCCATTGTCTATTGTGTTGGGTTCTGATTTGGGCTATAACTTGTGCCCTACGGATATTATTGGAAGTCGACCTTCCTGGTATGAAGCCGGTTTGATCTTCAGTATTATATGGGTTATTATTTTGTTTAACCTGTTGGCCAAGATTTTTGTCAGTATTTTGTAATCTAAGTTTAATAGGGAAATCGGCCGATATGAGGCACAGTCTAATGGATCCTTGTCCGGCTTTAGCAATACTACTATGGACGCCTCGTATAAAGAATCCGGTAGTCTGCCTAACCTCCATGCTTCCTTGAACTTGACCATCAGTTGGGGACCTAAAATATCTATATATCTGGAATAAACCTCAAGGGGGAGCCCATCAGGTCCAGGAGATTTTCCATTCGCTAAACCGTTAATAGCCTCCTGTACCTCCTCCAAGGTTATATCTTCCTCTAGTAAAACGCTGTCTTCTATTGTAATTCTTGGGTGAACTACCTCACTCAAATAGTCCTTAAGTTCCACTTCCGAGTAGCTCACCCGGGATCGGTACAAGTCGCGGTAAAAGTCAGCAAAACCTGTTACAATGCCTAGGGTAGAGTCCTTGACCTCCCCATTTGGGGATTGAATGCGCAGGACTGGCGGAGCGGCCGTATTTCTGTGAACTATATGGGCTAGTACTCTTCCTGCCCTGTCACCCATCTCAAAGGCCTGTTGTTTATAAAAGAATAGCTTGCGATTACTTTTTTCGTGCAGGTGGATCATATACAGCCTGCCCTTCTGCAACCAAACCTGTCTGTTTGCTTCAGAGGGATCTGACCTAAATTTTGCCTCGGATTCTTTGACACTAATGTTAAGGGAGTCTTCTTTTTTCCGTGTTTCTTTCTTAATATAAGAGATAGAGGATTTAAGGCATCCTCTGAGGTATGCCTTTAGTGTGTCCCACAATAACAGGACATTTGTGTCTACATCATGCAGATCTAGGAACATCTGTAGTTGTTCTGGAATCCTATCCTGATTTGTCAGGAGAGTAAGCCAGAAAGGGTGTATTTTCATTTTCAAACGAGGGCTGAGTACATGTGAAGTGTTAAACTGAGCTACCATGGGTGCATGGTCAGACACACTCTGGGGGCCATAAGATATGGTTGACAACTCCAAGTACAAATTAGGGGTGCCAAACATATAATCAATCCTGGATATTTCACCACGGGAGGGGGTGAAACATGAGTACTCTACAGAGTCTGGATGTCTCTTCCTCCATAAATCCAACCACCCCATTTCCCCAGTCCAAGCTGATAACGAAGTGGGCGAGCTGTTTCCGGTGGAGCTTGGACAGGAATGAAAACGGTCCACATGGGTATTCATGACCATATTAAAGTCCCCTATACATAGTAATTTGGTATGCGGGTGCTGAGCCGCAAAAGAGGCCGCAGTCTGCAAAAGCGATAAATTTGCAGGGGGGGACAATATATGTTCAGAATTACATACGGATCACAATTCACATGAGCATATACAAAAATATATCTCCCCTCTGGATCCGTCTCAACATTATGCGGTTCCCATCTAATAGATCGGTGGATTAGGAGAGACACGCCTCTAGAGTGTGAGTTGCCATAGGAATGGCCTGACCATTGAACCCATGGTTTCTGAAGCCTAGTGGCCGTATCAGCTGTCAGATGGGTTTCTTGCAGGCTGAGTATATGTGGATTATATTTACGGACATGTGCAAAAATTGCCATTCTTTTACTTGGATTACCCATCCCCCTCACATTCCAGGACATTAACGTTAGGGCGGCCATATTGCAGGTGAACTGTATCTAGATGCAAGTCTGCCGTTCTGTTGTACTTTAGGGGTATTCCCTTGTGTTGAGATATTTAGTACCCGTAAAATACTGCAGATATATAGTGAGGTACCGCATATTGCCAAAACAGATTGTATAAACTGAAAATAAAACATATAATACCATAAACTAACTGTGAAACAGTATAAGCAAAACCAAAAGTGTGAGATTAAACTCCCGGTGGCTGAGTAGTCAGGGACCTGCATAGCTCAAGGTGTTAAAGGTCTATGCAGGTATCTGACCAGCTCCCTAAGCAAAATACACATTGAGCCGACACCTATTCATTAATACATGACCCAAACAGTTGGACTCACTCTGACTCAACTGTACGTAACAATATGGAGTCCATAACGGTGTATCGATGCTAAAATCAGATGGCGATATTCTTCAGACAGGTCTTGTACCCTGTTAGCAGTGACTCAGGCGAGAGGTAAAATGGCGACGATATCTCGCGTATCAGGAAGGTGATAGTCTACGCGCTTTTCTAGAGACCCAGTCATCCGCTTCTTTGGGATCCATGAAGAAGTGTGATTTTTCACCATCTACCACGCGGAGTCGGGCAGGATACACCATGGAGTATGGTAAGTTTAAATCCCGGAGCCGTCTCTTAACAGAGATAAAGGTCGCTCTTTTCTTTTGAAGCTTGGCTGAGAAGTCAGGAAACAAAGACACCTTGGCGTTGTCATAATTAATAGATTGCTTACGCCTCGCCTGGTTGAGAATAGTGTCCCGGTCTTTCCAGTTTAACATGCGGGCTAGCAGAGGTCTGGGTGGGGCCCCCGGTGGTGGTGGACGGGCCGGTACTCTGTGTGCCCGCTCTACTGCATACGCTATAGAAAAGGCTGCCTCTGGAAAAGTAGATTTGAACCAAGTCTCCAAAAAGGTGGCTGGGTCTGAGCCCTCTGCTCTCTCAGGCATGCCTAGAATACGGACATTATTCCTCCTGGCCCTGTTCTCTAGGTCGTCACATTTTTGTTTCCATAAGGAGACCGAGTCTTCCAGGGCATGAATCTTGGCAGGTAAGGGACGGGTGAGGTCCTCCAGCTCAGAGATCCTCTCCTCTGTTCCCCTCACCCGTTCCCTGAGTTGGTGGACATCTTGTCTGAGGAGTCCCAGATCCACACGCACCTCCGCGATCTTGGTGGTGAGAGAGGTTTGGCAAGACATAATAGCCGACATTAGCTGTTCATGTGCCTCTTTCAGGGTGAGCTCAGGTATCTCTGTTTCTTCAGTGGCTGCTTGCTGCGCAGCTTGTCTGCGGGTATGCTGAGCGCGTGGTGTACTGGCTAAAGCGGCGCCATGTTGGTTGTCTTGGCACGCATATTCTTTTAGGCAGTCAGCTGCTGCTTGAGCTTTGCTGGGTCCCATGTTTGGGTACAGTAGGTTACCGTGACCTTGTATCCCGAGTAGGTCGGCAGGTGAGCAGTGTCAGCTCTCAGGATGAAGGAGGATGGTGGTCGGGAGCCGGAGAGCAGATCAGATGCAGCCGTTCATGCTGGCAGCTAGCCACGCCTCCCCAAGATGCAGCCGTTCATGCTGGCAGCTAGCCACGCCCCCCCCCCCCAATACAGCAAAATATTAAAAATATGAAGAGTCAAATGATCTCCTGGTTTGGGAGGGTTGCAGCGTATAAGATGCTGTTACTGCCCAAACTTCTCTATCTTTTTAGAACCCTGCCTATCCCAATCCCTGACCATTTCTTTAACAAAGCTAAAAACAGATGATGGACTTCATCTGGAACTTTAAACACCCAAGAGTAGCATATACAACCCTGACCTCTGACTAAAAAATAGGGGGACTGGGAGTGCCTAACTAAAAACACTACCGAACAGCATGCTTGCTAGACCAACTGGTTCACTGGTGGAATGATTCCAAAGATAAACACTGGGTAACCATGGAGAGAACATCTCTCAACCTTTTCTCACTCCGCTCACCAATGATGAGCGCGCTATGGAACCTTAATACTAGGCCTTCCACTTTGCAGGCAGTTAAAATATTCCTCACAGCGTGGAAATTGTACCTGGGCAGTACTGGCAATGCAGGGACTATCCCATCCCAGGTCATATCCATGAATTGTCTAGCTGACCACATTCCAGGACTTAACCTTCGGAGTTGGATCTCCCAGGGTGTCAAAACAGCGCAAGATCTGATGGACAAGGAGTATCTTCTATACTTTTCCCATATACATGATACTTATTACATTCCCCACAGGGATTTCTACAAATTCCTACAAATCAGATCTTTTCTGAAAGGGAGGGAGAGCAAGTCCTTACAATTCCCGCAGATAGTTAAAAGATTCCTGCATGACAGGTTCCCGAAAAGGGGAGGCATCTCTCTCTTTTACAATCTTCTGAGTCGGGGAAATGAGTGGACAAAACCGTCCCCCATGAAAGCATGGGAAAAAGACCTTGATCAAACACTTACTAAAGAAAAATGGCATGCAGCCTTCAGAATAGCCACCTCCTCTTTCAGATGTGTGACACACCAAAAGGCAATCTTTAAAACTAGCCGAAGATGGTACTATACCCCGAATAGATTAAACCTGATGTTTCCCTCCGGACTGCTGGAGATTATGTGGACACAGGGGGTCCCTCCTCCATATCCTATGGTCTTGCCCCAAGGTTTCCCATCTATGGAGTAGTGTGCAGCACCTACTGGCCACCCTTATGCCTACACTCCCCCCTCTATCGCCCGAACTGGCACTTCTGTTTATCGGAATAGACACCATAGATGGTAACCGTAGGACTGTATTGGCTCATATACTTATGGCAACCAAATTAACGATCACCAAGCATTGGAAGGACCCTAATACCCCTCCCCTACAGGGGGTGATCTCTCTATTAAATTCGACCTGTATGCACGAAAAAATGTCTCTTACTGGCACTCTATCCCTAAAAAAATTCCAGGCCGCATGGTCAGTTTGGATTTCCAGTCAGTGGTATGTGTGCTAACAAATTTCCGAAGAGGACACTATCGGTTTCGAGCTGCGACTCCAGTTAGTAAGACACCTGACACCTGACAGCCTTGTGTTCAGACTGTTAATTCTGTTCTATGTTCATTGTCATTTTCTTCTTTTTTGTTTCTTTTCTTTCCCTTCTTTGATGTTTCACTCCTTTAATGAACCCCTGGCTGGGTTGAAATGCTCTTATGTGGTGTAATAGACACTTATATTATTACTTGAACGATAACTGATAATAATCTGGCTATTGTATAACTATTGTTTAGGCGCTATTACGCCCTGTATGTGATATTGTAACATTATTTTTTGGAGATAATCAATAAAAACTTTGTGATAAAAAAAAAAAACGCAAGAAAAACATATACATATGTACATATATAATCCATTCCTGATTTTGGCTTCCAAAACTGCATGCAGAAACCTGACCGTGTGGCTGTACCCTAAGCCAAAATGTGGACTAGCACCACGCTATAAAATCAATGAAAATTTTAAACCAATTTAGCTATGTACACAAGCTCTTAACGGTTTGTTCTCAGACTCATAAAATGCTCTCAAATGTGCCTATTGTTGTATAAAATACCAAAAGGAGGTGTAGTCATGGAGTTGTGTATCTCCAATCCACTGCCGCTGCCATGATGTTCAATAGTTTCTCAGTCTAGCCATAGCCATTTACTAGCCACAGTAGTGATGGCATTGAGGTCGACATGCCATTGATGGCAGAACACAAAGACTGGAGGTGGACCGGTAAGTTAGCTGTATGGGAGAGGTAGCAGATTACAAAGGTAAGTACACCTCCATTTGTTACTATATTAAGTAGAATTTTAACATTTTAATGGTCTGAAAACCCATTTAACCATTTCATGCTCCAATGCTCTCCTTTGTCCTGCGCGATTCAGCATTTTCTGGAGGTTCGGCTCTAAAGGGCCGGCTTTAGCACTGCCCTAGCCTATAAAACGGCTAGGGCAGCACTAAAACCCGCCCATCAGAGCCGGTGATGTCACCAGGAACACTGCTGGGCAGAAGCCTCCGCCCAGCAGTGTGTTGTTATAAGCAAAAAAAAGCTCTTGCCCTGCGTGATCCAGCAAAGGGCAAGGGAGTGCATCGGAGCATGAAATGGGGCTGCCTGGGTGAAATTGTGGGTATGTCCAGGTTCATCTCTGAACCCGGACAACCCCTTTAAGTTTTTACATAAATTCATGAAATGATATTGGTAAATACATGAAATTTCCTTCACCCATGTGCAATGAGGAATTAGATGCATTTGTCTATAATATCTTTTTTAGAATTAAAAAAGCATGTGGACATATTTGGAGACATGCTCTGCGTGATAGCAATCGGGGATTAGCATTAACACCGTGATTTTCTCTATCTTGAGCATTGATGTCCACGATAACCTTTTAATGCAGGGTCAGCTCTCACAGATAGAGACTCTGTATTATATGAGATCTGACTGTACACTGAGATACAATCACTCACATATAAACTGGGCATAAACCACATCATGAACCAGCTAACCCCGGCTGCCATTGATCTGAGCAGCACTAATACAGAAGTTTAGAGGCTTGCCTTTAATCTTCTGCAAACCTTTACCGCTAGAACATGGCCTTTATAAGATTTTCTGATGAAAATCTGTCTGCAAGATCTCTCCTCTGCTCACAGTAATTAAAGGGGTTGTGCAGTGGTATAATATTAATGGTCTATCCTTAGGATATGTCATCAATATCAGATCGACGGGGGTCCAACTCCTGGCACCTCCACAATCAACTGGTTGATGGATAGGTCCTGAGGATAGGTCATCAATATTATGCCAATGCACAACCCCTTTAAAAGTCACTGAGCTGCTCTCATCACATGGAGCCGTGGATACTTATCAGTTTAAGGCTGCATTCACACGGGCGAGTTTTCCGCGCGGGTGCAATGCGTGATGTGAACGCATTGCACCCGCACTGAATCCGGACCCATTCATTTCTATGGGGCTGTGCACATGAGCGGTGATTTTCATGCATCACTTCTGCGTTGCGTGAAAATCGCAGCATGCTTTATATTCTGCTTTTTTCACGCAACGCAGGCCCCATAGAAGTGAATGGGGCTGCGTGAAAATCGCAAGCATCCGCAAGCAAGTGCGGATGCAGTGCGATTTTCCCGCATGGTTGCTAAGTGACGGGACCCAATCTTCATTATTTTCCCTTATAACATGGTTATAAGGGAAAATAATAGCATTCTTAATAAAGAATGCTTTGTAGAATGAGGATTAAGGGGTTAAACATAAAAAACTTAACTTACCTTAGCCACTTGATCGCGTAGTTGGCGATCTCTCTTCTCTCTTCAAGCTTTAGCTGCAGTCTAAAGGACCTGTGATGACGTCACATCACATGGTCCAATCACATGGTTTGTGATGTGACGTCATCACAGGTCCTTAGACTACAGCTAATGCTTGAAGAGAGAAGAGAGATCGCCAACTACGCGATCAAGTGGCTAAGGTAAGTTAAGTTTTTTATGTTTAACCCCTTAATCCTCATTCTACAAAGCATTCTTTATTAAGAATGCTATTATTTTCCGTTATAACCATGTTATAAGGGAAAATAATAAAATCTCCAGAATACTCAACCCGAAACCGGACTTTAGTGATGAAGTCCGGCTTCGGGTCTGGGTACCAAACATGGCGATTTTTCACACGCGCGTGCAAAACGCATTACAAAAGTTTGCGCATGCGCGAAAAAATCGCGCATATTCCCGCAACGCACCCGCATCCAATCCGGGCGTCAAACATGACGCCCGTGTGAACCCAGCCTAAACGGCTTGTTTCACTGTAGCGAATGGCATTTATCATGTAGCGAAAGTTAACACAAGGCAGTTACTAATGTATTGTGATTGTCCATATTGGCTCCTTTGCTGGCTGGATTCATTTATCTATTGCATACAAGACATTGCTCATGTTACAACCATCCTCCAACCGAGTACTGGTGGCCGTGCTATGTACAACATTTTTCTTTGATACAACTTGGGCATTAAAGGGGTTATCCAAGTTATATTTATTGATGACCTATCCTCAGGATAGGTCATCAATATCAGATCGGCGGGGGTCCGACACCTGGCACCCCCGCCGATCAGCTGTTTGAAGAGAAGGCGAGCGCCGTGCCAGCGCTGCCTCCTCGTCATTGTTTACATGCTGGCCGTTGCATCTGCAGCGGTGAGCATGGTAATTACCAAGCCGCTCCATTCATTTCAATGGGACGGCTCTGTAGTATACACAGAGCCGTCCCATTGAAATGAATGGAGCGGCTTGGGTGTAATTACACATGCTCACCGCTGCAGATGCAACGGCCAGCATGTAAACAATGACGAGGAGGCAGCGCTGGCACGGCGCTCGCCTTCTCTTCAAACAGCTGATCGGCGGGGATGCCGGGTGTCGGACCCCTGCCGATCTGATATTGATGACCTATCCTAAGGATAGGTCATCAATAAATATAACTTGGATAACCCCTTTAAAGAGATTATCTCATGGAGGAAACCTCTTTCCATTGCTGTATTAAGGAGAGGGAAACCCACCTGACCCAAAACAGAGAACCGCTCTGGATGGGCACTTTATAATACTGCATTGACTGCAGCTTCCCCCAGCAAAATCAGTAGATCACCCCTAAGTCTGCATTCAGTAAGGGATAGTCTCTGAAGAAGCTGGGGTACATTGTATTTGTAGGTTTTCATATGCGTGTTATTGCTTGGCACTTTTATCTCCTATGTGGGTCGGTGAATGTTAGAATCTGCAATTCAGAAAAGAGTCTTGTATATCATTTTAAGGTCTGGCTTGTATTGTCAAGTGTTTCACTGAAGGAAATCCTGTATCCGGAATCCAAGACTTCCTTTTGTTGTTTTGTTAGATAAGTAGTTATGAAGGAGCAAGAAACATGCCATGCTGTATGTGTGTGTGTATATATATATATTCATTCATAAAGTCTTCACTTTTTCACATTTTGTTTATGTTGCGGCCTTGTGCTAAAGTAAAATTCAAGAGTTTCCCCTCATCATTCTGCACTCAATAGCCCGTAATGAGAAAGTGAAAACAAATTATAGAGATTTTTGATAATTTATAAAAAAGGAAAAATCTAAAATTTCGTGTTAACATATGTATTCAGTCTTTTTGCTATAACACTTAAAATGTAGATCTGAGGGTCTCCCATTTCTCCTCATTATCTTTGAGAAGTTTCTATACCTTGATAGGAGTCCACCTGTCCACATGTGGTAAATTCAGTTTATTGGACATGATTTGGAAAGACACACTGTTGTCTATATAAGGTCTTGCAGCTGACAATGCATATCAGAGCAAAAGCCAAGTCATGAGGAGGAATGAACTGAGTGTAGAGTTCAGAGACAGGATTGTGTGGAGGTACAGATCTGGAGAAAGGTACAACATTATTTGCTGTATTGAAAGTCCCCAAGAGCACAGTGGTCTCCATAATTCTCATTTGGAAGACGTTTGTAACCACCCAGACTCTTCCTAGATCTAGCCGCCCCTCCAAACTAACTAATCTGGGAAAAGGGCCTTGGTAAGAGAGGTGACCAAGAACCCAATGGTCACTCTGGCTGAGATCCAAAGAATCTGTATGCAGATAGGAGAAACGTCCAGAAGGTCAACCATCACTGCAACACTCCACCAATTTGGGCTTTATGGCAGAGTGACCAGAAAGAAGCCTACCTTCAGTAAAAGACTGAAGCTTGTAAAAAAAACACCTAAAGGACTTTGAGGACTCTGGTCTGATAAAACCAAGATTGCACTTTTTGGACTCAATTGTAAACATAATGTCTGTAAGAAATCAAGCACTGCTCATCACCTTGCTAATACCATCCCTCTAATGAAGCATAGTGGTAGCAGTATCCTACTGTGATGGTGTTTTTCCATGGCTGGGACAGGGAGACTTGTCAGGGTCAAGAGAAAGCTGAATCAATCAAAGTGCAGAGATATTCTTAATGAAAACCTGATCCGGAGTGCTCTGGACCTGAAACTGGGCCGAAGTTTCACCTTCCAACAAGACAATGATCCTAAGCACACAGCTAACAAAACTGTATGAATGTCCTTGAGTAGCCCAACCAGAGCCTTTCTTTGGGGTAAGCAAAGAAAGACTATTCCTGAACTAACACTTACATTGCCTGGATATTTGTGGGTAAAAAAGTTGAAATAAGCTGATCGTGCATGTTTACTGAATGGGGAGAGAGGGGGTTAAAGCCACTACTTACCTTCCCAAGAACAAAAGAATCGGGCTGTTGCATTTCAACCCCAACATCTGCCATTGGGGGTCTAGGTCCCTATACACTTTAGATGGTCAGCCATTTGCATCTAATGTGTATGGCCAGCTTTGGACCACCTGCCCATTCCAGTTGTCCATCTTCAGGCAGGAGATTCAGCTGCCAATCCTGACCTAGGCCTCTCACCCAGTTAAGCCAGCACTCTCTAATTCTGCACTGATGAGGGGCAATCACTCAGAAACAGCAGTTTGCAGATGAGGTGTTGGCTTACCTATTATCCAAGTCATTTATCAAGGCTTGTTTAAAAGGACAAACATTGACTTTTAGGATAGCTACCTTACATCTCGTGGCATTAGAGGCGATACCAAGCACAGCAGCTATACAATGTATGGCTCTGTACTTGGTAAGCTGTGAGAAGGAAGGAGCAGGAGTTCCAGTGCTTTCTCAAACAGCTGATCGACAGGGGTCCTGGGTGTTATGGGATACTTATGATCTATCCTGAGGTTAGGTTAATCTGCTAGACATGTTAGACATTTTCTTATGCTAGTAATTCAGTTCCTTGTACAAAAAAATGGCACATGTAATAGTTTTGGAGTATTTTACAACATTTCTTTGCCATATTATGTTTTGAAGACTATCAAGAAGTGTATGAAAATTGTCTAAAATGGACGATACAATTTTTAAAAAGCTCATATGTAGTATTTTTCAGGGCGGATTTTGGTGTCGAATTTGTACATTAAACCCATGTTGGAAAAATTTACAATCCAATTGATTTCAGTGGGAAAACTGCATGGTCACTTACACAGCCCTTTTTTTTTGCTTGCACTTTTAAAAACCACAGTGCAGAAAGAGTTACATTATTATTGATATTTAATACTGAAGCCCCATTCATTTCGTGGAGCTGTACATATGAAAAGGAATGTACATACATAATGCAAAACAATTGCAATAAGCATGAACAAGACAAAACTGGTACAGAAGGAAAAAGGACCCTGCACGCGAGGGCTTACAATGTACAAGTATTTATTTTTGGTGTGGAAGCTGCACCAAATTCAGGTCCAAAGTTCCCAAAAAAACATTTTCAGCACAGATAAAACTCTGCGTGAACTCACACTGCTATACCAGTTGTATCTGTAGTTTGTTCATGCAGTTTAAGCTCTGCACATTGTTGACAGTTTTTCTGGAATTAAAGAAAAAATATTCCTTCCCAGCTCCCAAACACTGGCTGCCAGACAAGTCCCATTTATTTTTCTGTATTATTCTTACAGATTGTTGCGGCTCTCGGACCAAAATCTTGACTGTGAGCACACCACTTCTGAATGTTCCCAGACATTCCATGGCAAGTGCAGAACAAAGAGCGAGGCACCCTTGAGTGTCTCAAAAGGGTGCAGACGTAATACACAACCCTTATAAACAGGAGAGCCCTGCTCTAGAAGCAGTGCAGCCTGCGACGCACATTGAAGCCTTCTGGCGGCCTGAATGTGATAGGGGATTACTGTAATGCAAAACCTGAGGACCCCGGATAAACTAAGGAAGTAGAACTACATCCTATTTATAACATTTGTTGTCCCTTTGGTTAAACATATGGAAATAGTTTAATCCGAAATGGAAACAGAGATTTTAGGTATATCTCAAAGAAGATGGTGTTTTTATCTTGTCTCACGCAAAGCAAGTCCAAGAATTCATTAACACACACTAACTTGAGAGGGAAATCCAATGCAGTAATGACTTAGGGCTCATGCACACGAACCTGTACTGGCCGTTCCGTGCATTGGGGACCACATTTGCGGTCCCCAATGCACTGGCAACATTGGGCCCTCCCCCGATCCTCTCATCCGTAGGTGCAATTGCGGACAAGACTAGGACATGTTTTATTTTTTTTCAGAACGGAAGTGCGGACCCGCAATTCCGGATCCGGGCGGGACATAGTGTGTCCCCATAGGAATGAATGGGTCCGCAATTCCGTTCCGCAAAAAATGCGGAACAGAATTGCGGACGTGTGAATGGAGCATAATAGTGAAAAGTACAAAGTTTCATGCAGAAAGATGCGGCTGGAGATGAAGCAGACAAGAAAAAAACAAAAAAGACACGATACCCTATAGAAACAGGGATGTGCGCACAACAAACAACAAATCCGTATGGGGACAGGGGTGGACTGGGAACTTAAAGTGGCCCTGGAAAATAAAAATAAAAGTGGCCCCATGTTGTAGGCGAGTTCAATTTTCCTGAAAGTGGGTCAACACAAGTAGGCAGGGATAACAGAAGTAGGAGGGGCAGCAATTCTATAGTGCAGCATAAGATACCGCCCCTGCAGAACCAAATACCTCAGTGCAGCACAAAATTCTGCCTCAGCAGATGCTGGCGCCCTCTCTGCAGTATTTAACTGTATCACCATCCTGAGGACAGAGATACAGTAGGACCTGATGCTCCTAGCGTTAATCAATGCGGAGAGACTCAAATCATTATTTACCCGGCTGATGTCCATGAGAATGGCATGGGCGCCCCCTGGACATTGGCTCACTGGTAAACTTCCCTGTAGGGTCTATGGCTGGTCTGCTTCTGTATGGGGATGAACAATTGCAGTGATGATCATTCATCCTGCTAACATACGATTGAGTTGAAATAAACTTCCTCATTCCTGATCACCGTCCCCTCAAAAATGGGGTGTGTGCACAATTTTCCAATGATAAATTTATAAAATGCTACTGTACTAGTTTGACGATATATAGCAATTCGTAAACCATCCCTTATGGTCACATTCAGAGAAACTTTCGTCCTTCTCTAATAGCGTTCCCAGGCAGCTTATTCCTATTAGTGACCTACTGGAAACCATTAACTTTGAAAGCTAATTTCCCACATCCCTGACATAGATAGAGAAAACACTGAAGCTACAATCTTCTAGATATTCTCTGCATTAATAAGGGTTTTGGTTGGACTTAATGGACTTAGTTAATTATGAATGAAGTAATTTCCTTATTTCTCCTGACAAAATGACTTTTGGCTGAACTTAAAGTAAACATATTTGGAAATGATAGCCAGTTTTGTCTTCAGTAACATGATAGGATTTAGAGTCATTTTACATGGGGTGATATTGTTGCCCAAAAGGAGCGTCAATCGACAGTATAGCGTGACGGAACTTGTTTCGCTCTATTTGGAGTAATCATTGGCATGAAAGATAGTGAAATAATTAAGGAACATACAATATCACCATTGTTGTGCCGCACAGCCCTGTTTATATGAGGCGATGTGCTGCTGACAATAGATTATTTTTTATGTTGCATAATGTGATTACCAGAAAAACAAGATTTGCTCATTTGTAGGGTGATTGGTGGCAGTTTGTACGGGACACTGATTGGGTGAACGAGTGTTTGTACAAATGTTCGTGCTAGATCATTGACCCAGGAAAAAGAGCCCGTAGGCCCAATTCACACGTCCGCATTTTAGTCCGCATCTATTCCGCAATTCTGCGGAATAGATGCGGACCCATTTATTGTGAATGTGTGAATGGGGCCGGAAGAGATGCTCTGCAAAAGATAGAGCATGTCCTATTCTTGTCCGCAGCCTGCGGACAAGAATAGGCATCATTATGGGGAGTGTCGGCATGGTGTGTTGCGGATCCATGGTGTGTTGCGGACGTATGAATGGGGCCTTACTCTGCCACTGCAGTATGGTAACTCATGCACAAGCATGTACTGTCTCAATAGAAGACACAGGTATGGACTGCTGGTAGATTGCATTCCCAAGAAAGGTCCAAGATTGGGGGTAGTAGCACTGATACAGAAGCAGAGTAACAGTCAGAAACAGAGTAAAGAGTTGTCAACAGGAGAGTGGTCAAAATGCAACAGGATAGATGAAGACAGTGTAGAAGTCAGGAACAGAGTCAAGAATCAGAGCCAGGAGTAGATTAACAGGTAGCAGATGAACAGTCTGAAGGGCAAGGAAGAAGTACAATCCAAGAACAAGGCTGCGGTCAGGATGAGGGTCAATCAGCAGTCAAACCAGAGACAATAGCACAAGGAGCAGCAGTGTATAAAGCTCAATCAGTAAACAAGGTATTGGAAGCTGAATGTGTCAGCAAATATCGTATCTGCCAATTAAAACCAGATAGTAACACATATCATTTTTTTCTAATCTCTTTTTATTTTCTGATTACAGATTTATTTGTTCTATTCCCTGAAGATAATTATGGGGCGGCCATCTTGCCTGAGCTGTTCTTAATAGCATTTATAAAGCATTAAGAAAATTACTTTACGGCTGCCACGTGGTCCATAGCTACAGTGGTCAGGAGAGGCCCTCATCGACTTCTATGGGAGAGTTTTCTAGGCGTACTCTGTGACCTGTGCAGAGGTCATTGTACAAGGAAATAATAGATACGCTTTGACCTATTCACCCATAGGGAATGGTGGATCCCGTCTTATCTATACACATAGGGGATATCATTACAGGCAGGATTAGAATGACAGATAAGCAGGTAACTGCAGTGATCTGTACTGGCACCTATTATTAGTTTTCCTGCTTAGGTTTGCGATCCTTTTTGTCCCATTTAGGAATCCATAGCTTTTCCTTCCTGTTCTCTGTCAGCCACCCCCAGCTACTATATATTCTCCCTTTCTGCCTCCCTTGTTGCCAGATATATTGTCAGATTGCTGTGGAGCTGTTGGATCTGGGGTTGTCGGAAATCCGGTTCTCTCCTGTTTGCTATGTCCTTTCTGGGATTGTTTGTGTTTTACCTTTCCCTGTTGTTACCCTAGGCGTCAGTGGTGAGGACTACTGCTCCCACCGCCCTACTCACTACCTAGGGCTTATTTCAGGGTAAGCCAGGGACCAGGCACAAGATCGGCGTACGGGTTAGCATTCCATCTAGGGACGTCAGGGCAGCCGGGTGCCAGTGCTAGATGAGTTAGGGGTCATCACTCCTCCCTCTCCCTAGTGAAAGGGTACTCCTCTTCCCTTCCCTCTGTGCCGCACGTCTGTTACCTGCCATATCAGACATGATAAACAGGCTTAGTGAACACAGCGAAAACTGCAGGATTTTATGGTTTTTGTTTGAATATAGATATTGAGATGGAAAATTAAAAAAAATGTCAATAAAAAGTCTTTAAAAATCTGTTAAATATAAAAATGTGATTTAAGTAATAGGTCATTTTCTAAATACACATTCTTTTTAAATAGGCCCATGGGTCCGATGTGATTAGCAGTTGTTGGTTGGCTGGCAGCCTGATCTTGCTGGCACAGGTTCACTGTGACGCTGCTGTGCAGGCTGGCTGCAGGTGCTCTCACATACTGGTTGTGGGTTGTTTCCTGTGTAGGCTGGTTGCTGGCTGCGGCCTTCTGTGTGTGAACGTGGGCCTGTGAATGTGTTCTCTCCGCGTCGATATCACTGGGTAGTTCCTGACCCTCGTGCCGTGCAGGCTGGCTGCATGCACTCTGCGTACTGGCTGTGGGCGGTTCACACGCATGCTGGTTTCTGTGATGGGTGCTAGCTGCGGCCTTAGGAGTGGGAACGTGGGCCTGTGTATATGGATCTGCTCTGTGTTTTGTAGCACGGTGAGGTTCACTGTCACGCTTTGTTGCTGTGTAGGCTGGCTGCTTGTACTCTTGTACTGGCTGCAGTTGTCTTCTGTGTATGCTAGCTGTTTGTCTTTGGAGTGCTGACTGCAGTGTTCTGTAACTTTGTGTGAACTGTCTCCTATGATTTCATGTGCTATGTTACTTGTTTGTTCCGGGTTTATGTAGGGTTAATGTTCTCTGGTCTGGGTGTTGTTTACCAGGTGCACTCAGTTCCCAGCTATTTATTCCTGTGAGATGTGGGCCTGAGGGTCTGTCTCCAGCTTTGCTGGGTGCAGGATCTTTGCTCCTGACTTGGGGTTTTGCCATCTGCCCTTTCTGTGTGGTCGCCTGGTAAAACATCAATGCCACCTTGCTCTATGTTACCTTGGCTTTGTTATGTTTTATCTTTGCCACTCTGTCTATGTCCTGGTTGTTCAGTATCCTCGCCTTGGCCTACGAGTGATGGCTAACTTCCAGCACTCCAGCTGTGGTGAATCTACGACTCCCAGCATGCTCTATCCATTTCTTTGGAGTTCTGAGAACAGCCAAGCAAGTGTACATTTTGGGAGTAGTAATTTTACCGCAGCTAGAGTGCCTTAGGATAGCCATCACAGGGCCCTAGTCTATGTATGAAGCTCTATCTGTGACCGCATCTGTTCCGCATGGGTTCCAGGCATTTGCCTGTTTCCTGTTTCAGGAGCTCTGTCTGTGACCACCATGCATCCGTTCTGCATGGGGTCCAAGCATCTGCCTGTCTCACGTCTATGCCGCTTTGTCTGGGACCGCCATGCATCCGTTCCGCAGGAAGTCCAGGCATCTGCTAGTTCCATGTCAGTGCTTGCTGTGTTCTTATTTGTCTGGTCTGAACAGTGTCCTGTGTTCTAGTATGTTTGGGTTCCAGTTTGTTTGCCAATTCATTCCCTGTTTGTGTTTGCCTGGACCACAGGTGTTTGCACCAGAATTTGTCATTTGCAGGTAAGTGGCCAAGTGTGCCAGGCCCATCCTGGCCAGTTGTCTGTCTCTGTATACCTGTGAGATATTCTGGGGTCCATATGACCATTGAAACATGACACCAGGGTGAGGTAAGTTAAAAAAAAAAAAACTTTTCCTGTATTAATGTTTAAAATGTCTTTCCGTCTTATGTGAACAATTCTACCTGATCCTTTGTACAATGATTGGAATGAATAAATCATGTGCCAGTTATTAGTCTTGACCACACGTATATTCATGAATGGTTATAAGATCACCTCTATGGGATCTTTTTTCCAAGCTGAACAAGCCCACTTTTCCAGCCACTCATTGAAAGAGAGACCACCCATCCCATTTAATAATTTAGTCACCCACCTTTGAGCCCTCTCCAGTATATCTTTTTACAATGTAAAGGCCAAAACTGAACTCATACTTTAGATGTGATCTTTTAGGGGATCTATAGAGTAATATACCCCATCTACTGTATGTACACCATCAACACTAATCTGGACATTGGGTCCATGTCTCACCGTTTTAACAGAAACATGTTTTTTACACTGAAGTGAGCCTCCACCCATGGATAGTAACATAGTAGTAACATAGTATATAAGACCGAAAAAAGACATTTGTCCATCCAGTTCGGCCTGTTTCCTACAAGTTGATCCAGAGGAAGGCAAAAAACCCCTGTGAGGCAGAAATTTTCACCACTTAAGGGAAAAAAATTCCTTCCCGACTCCAATCAGGCAATCAGAATAACTCCCTGGATCAACGACCCCTCTCTAGTAGCTGTAGCCTGTAATATTATTACACTCCAGAAATACATCCAGGCCCCTCCTGAATTCCTTTATTGTACTCACCATCGCCACCTCCTCAGGCAGAGAGCTCCATAGTCTCACTGCTCTTACCGTTAAGAATCCTTTTCTATGTTTGTGTACAAACCTTCTTTCCTCCAGACGCAAAGTATGTCCCCTCGTCACAGTCACAGTCCTGGGGATAAATAGATGATGGGACAGATCTCTGTACTGACACCTGATATATTTATACATAGTTAATAGATCTCCACTCAGTCGTCTTTTTTCTAAAGTGAATAACACTAATTTTGATAACCTTTCAGGGTACTGTAGATCCCTCATTCCAGTTATTACTTTAGTTGCCCTCCTCTGAACCCTCTCCAGCTCTGCTATGTCTGTCTTGTTCACAGGAGCCCAGAACTGTACACAGTACTCCATGTGTGGTCTGACCAGTGATTTGTAAAGTGGTAGGACTATGTTCTCATCATGGGCATCTATGCCCCTTTTGATGCAACCCATTATCCTATTGGCCTTGGTAGTAGCTGCCTGACACTGGTTTTTGCAGCTTAATTTGCTGTTTATTAAAATTCCTAGATCCTTTTCCATGTCAGCGTTACCGAGTGTTTTACCATTTAATATGTACGGGTGACTTGCATTATTCCTTCCCATGTGCATAACTTTACATTTGTCAGTGTTAAACCTCATCTGCCATTTCTCTGCCCAAGCCTCCAATCTATCCAGATCCCTCTGTAGCAGAAAACTGTCCTCTTCAGTGTTAATTACTTTACACAGTTTAGTGTCACCTGTAAAAATAGATATTTTACTGTGCAGGCCTTCTACAAGATCATTAATAAATATATTGAAGAGAATAGGGCCCAATACTGACCCCTGAGGTACCCCACTATTGACAGTGACCCAATCTGAGTATCTACCGTTAATAACCACCCTCTGTTTTCTGTCACTCAGCCAGTTACTTACCCACATACAGACATTTTCTCCCAGTCCGAGCATCCTCATTTTATATACTAACCTTTTATGAGGTACGGTGTCAAATGCTTTGGAGAAGTCCAGATATATGACATCCACTGATTCGCCGCTGTCAAGTCTAGAACTTACCTCCTTATAGAAGCTGATTAAATTCGTTTGGCATGACCGATCCCTCATGAAGCCATGCTGATATGGCGTTATTTGCTTATTTTCATTGAGATACTCCAAAATAGCATCTCTTAGAAACCCTTCAAACAGTTTACCAACAATAGATGTTAAACTTACCAGCCTAAAATTTCCGGGCTCTGTTTTTGGAACCTTTTTGAATATTGGCACCACATTTGCTATGCGCCAATCCTGTGGAAGATTCCCTGTCAGTATAGAGTCCGTAAATATCAGAAATAAAGGTCTGGCTATGACATCACTTAATTCCCTTAGGATACGGGGGTGTATGCCATCCGGTCCTGGCGATTTGTCTATTTTAATCTTTTTAAGTCGCTGTTGTACTTCTTCCTGGGTCAGACAGGGCACTTTTAATGGGGAATTTACTTTTACATTCTGCATTTCATCTGACAGTTTATTTTCCTCAGTGAATATAGTGGAGAAAAAAATATTTAATAGTTTTGCTTTATCCTCGTCGCTCTCTGCAACACCCCCCTCATTGCTATGTAGAGGGCCGACTCCTTCAGATTTATATTTTTTACTATTTATATAATTGAAGAACATTTTAGGTTAGTTTTACTCTCTTCGGCAATTAATCTCTCGGTCTCTAGTTTGGCAAATTTTATTAGTTTTTTACATATTCTATTTTTTTCCTTATAGTTTATCAGTGCTTCCTGACTCCCCTCCTGTTTTAGTGATTTATATGCTTTCTTTTTGTCATTTATTGCTTTCTTTACGGTACCATTTATCCACATTGGTTTCTTACTGTTTCTTAGCCTTTTATTCCTATAAGGTATGTACCTCACACAATTAGATGTTACAATGCTCCCATTTTAGAGTTGTATTTTTATTTTTGAGGACTTTGTCCCAGTTAGTTAGGCCTATGGCCTTGCTTAGTTGGCTAAATTTTGCTTTTTTGAAGTTTGGTATTTTTGTTCCTCCCTTTAGAAACTCTCGTTTGAAGGATAATTGGAAGGTTATTACTTTATGGTCACTATTTCCCAGGTGTCCCCCAACCTGCACATCTGTTGTTCTATCAGGTCTATTGGTTAATACTAAGCCAGTATGGCCGTCCCTCTAGTCGGGTCCTGAACCAGTTGGGAAAGGTAATTGTCTTTGGCTATTGCCAAGAACCTGTTTCCCTTTTGGGATGTACAGCTTTCAGTTTCCCAGTCTATATCTGGGTAGTTAAAGTACCCCATAATAGCGACTTCATTATGATTTGCAGCCTCGTCTATCTTGTTTAGTAATAGATTTTCTGTGGACTCTGGTATATTAGGTGGTTTATAATACACTCCTATTAGTAATTTATTATTGTTTTCTGCTCCATGTATTTCTACCCGCAGTGACTCCACATGTTCATGTCCCTCACAGATGTATTATCGGATTACGGGATTTAGACATGACTTCACCCCTCCACCTCTCCGGTTTTGACGATCCTTTCTAAACAGATTGTAACCTTTTATATTAACTGCCCAGTCATCATCCATTTCTGATGCCTACAGAGTACTTCAGAATGCACACCACTCCCATCTTGATGATGAGACATGAAGGGTATTTTTACACAAGGCAGATCTACTAAAGACATTTCTGTGACTGTCCCATTCATCTGAATGAGGTTTGTATAAATCTATGCTCATGCTGCAGAAACAACCCCATTCACATGTATTGATTTTTCAGTTTCAAAAATATCTGCAATTAATCTGCAGTGTGTGAACATACACTAAACCAGATTCACCCCATTTTACACCCCATGTATACCCATAAGACCAAATTACTCCATGAGCTACTGAGTGGCCTGATGCACAGAGACCAGTGTTTCTAATAACGTGGCAGGTCAGTGTTTATTGCCCACATAAGGGTACTTTCACACTTGCGTTAAAGTTTTATTGAGTTCCGTCACAGGGGCTCAATACCGGAAAATAAACTATCAGTTTTATCCTAATGCATTCTGAATGGAGAGCAATCCATTCAGGATGCATCAGGATGTCTTCAGTTCAGTCACTCTTATGGTATTTGGGCGGAGAAAATACCGCAGCATGCTGCAGTATTTTCTCTCTCCAAAACTCCAGAACACTTGCCGGAATCAGCATTATTTTCCATTGAAATGCATTAATGCCAGATCCGGCACCAAGTGTTCCGGCAAAACGGATCCGGTTTTCCAGTCTGCGCATGCACAGATCTTTAAAGATGCAAGATACTGGATCCGTTTTTCCGGATGACACCGGAGAGACGGATCCGGTGTTTCAATGCATTTGTTAGATGGATCCGCATCCGGATCAGTCAACAAATGCTTTCCGTTTGCACACGGATTTCCGGATCCAGCAGGCAGTTCCAGTGATGCAAGTGTGAAAGTACCCTAATATGGACGTTATCCAAGGTCTAATTCATGCAGATTTATTATAGTGGATTTACTCTTGATGAATACCGTTATATTTAAATATTTACTTACAAAACCTAGGTGCAATACTTGAGCGATGTGCCATCTCATACCACTTTATAAGTGACCAGTGAGGTTTCATAAAGAGCTGTGATGTACTATTACTTGTGAATAAATCACCATGGTTTACTTTGGCTTCTTGCTGATTTTCTTAGTAACATAAATCTGAAGACTGAGCAGATTTTATGCAGCAGAGCTCGGCCAAGTCCCTTCTTGCTCAGTTTATAAACACTTGTGATACATCTGAGCTGTGATACATCTGAGCTGTAAAACAGAGGGCGTCATTTATGGTTAGTTGGGCCGCCATCTGCAACTTTCCCCGCTCACGCCAGGTCTAAAATTGTGGGCGTGGCGTTTCCGGGGATGGGTCGGTAGACCCATATGATTTACCATTTTCTACGCCTGTTTCAGGCATAGAAAAAGGTCTAAATGTAATGTGTTCGGAAGCTATCTTACATTTAGAACTGGCCGGCGCCTCTACATAACTCTGGCGATCCACCGCCAGCTGAAAACGCCGGTCTAAATAAATGTGTATTGGATGAAGAAGAGTGATCTAAATGAGAGGCATAGGACTGTACAAGAGATACTCTGCTCATCATCACAAGACCGTCTAGTGTAGCTCCCCATCAACAATTCACAATTACACAACTAACATTTATATTAACTGCTTTTTTTTTTTTTTTTACTCAAAATATTCTTAAAGCGGTTGTGCCGTGAAACATACTGTACATTTTTCAAACCAATACCTGGATCTGAATAGTTTTGTAATTGCAGGTAATTAAAAATGTAGTATAGCCACTGAGCAATTCAATAAAATGTACCGTATGTGTATTTCGCCATTGGCTGTTTGTTCTTTACTTTATTTCCTGTCCACTTCACTGAGGTGGTCGCACAGGCTCAGTTTAAATCTTCAACTGCCACCAGCCATGTTTTCTATTAGAAACTGTATCAGTTACAGAGATAGAGATACAGCAGAAAGGACATGACCCTTTGAAAAAGGTCACACACCCTGAGCTGCCAGCTTGAAGAGAATCTAGCAGAACAACTGGAGCAATCAATGGGGAGATCTTTGGTTCCATGTGGGGTACAGGGCTGGTTCTAGCTTTGTTAGAAAAAGATTGTCATGTAGCAGAGGATGTTTAGACGGATGATTTAGGTGTCCCACGAATGATTCTATTACCTGATTGGGTAATCGATGGCACCTTTACACTGGCTGTGAACTCCTACGAACGCTTTTTGGCAATTATCTGCCCAATGCTCGGCCAGTGTATAGGGGCCTTTAGTCTTATGTTATTTACAGGCAAGAGGTACATTGCTGCATTAGAAGAGTTGTTCCTAGGGGTCAGACTCATAGAGATTTTTGAAGACCAGCACTTTTGGCTGCCAGAGGATGCACCTCATTTATGTTGAGGTGCAGGCCTAGTCATATCTTAGGCACATCTTCCTGCAGTCCGTGCACCTATACAGAAATCTACAGCTGCTCACGTGTTGCCCACACCCCATCCCTGCCTTTGACACGCCCCCTTTAAAAAAAAAAAAGTGGTGAAGGTGGCATAAAAAGAGGCACTTGAGACTTTTTCTCTCTCAAAAAGTTGCATTTAAAAAGTTACAAACACACAGCTTGCGACTTTTTAAAGCCACTTTTCTGGAGCAGGGGAGATGATGAATCTCCCACATAGGCTTAGATATAATTTATTTTATTGATGATGTCCTTAGAGCAGAATAAATATGCTTTATCATTTTGTCGGAACGTTCCCGTTTCTAACACTCTCTGCTGAATGTGCAGACATCCTTAATTAAACAAAGGCTGTTATTAATTCAGAATAACTTGTAAAATAAAAATGTAATTAAGAAATGTAGAGAAAAATGAATGAACATACTGTAGCTCACCCAGAACTGGACATAATTCAGATGAGAGAGCCCACACGACATACCCATGTCCATCTAGTCTTCATTCTGAATTCGTGTTTGTACCGTCAGTGTGCATTCTGCATTCCTCTTAGAGTTCAATAAACCCTATATTCCTTGCTGCTTGACCTGCATTTACCTTTTGGCAGCAGTTCCTAATGTGCTTCTCTGGCTTTTGGTTCCAGCTCTTCTAAAACCCGAAATTAAAACCTAGTGACATTTTGTTACAGAATGGCCTATTTGCTTTATAAACTTTCTGATTTGACAGTTTATGTAACTAAGGCCTTATTCACATGTCCGTGACAAGATGGTCAGTGCTTCATCCGTGAAGATGTCCGTAAAGGATCCATGTTTGCCCTTTGTGTATCATGCGCATTCCACTGCTAGGCTGAAAATGAGTTTCCAGAGCATTTCCTAGCAATGGACAGGATGTGGACCCATAGACTTCAAAGGGCGTGTTTGGTCCCCATCACAGACCAAATTAGTGCATGTCTCACTTATGTATAAGTAAAAATATTAAAATCAATTGGTACGTGTGTTGTCTGTTTAGAACACGGACATCACACGTCCATGAGACGTGTGAAAGAGGCCAAATACTGAGGAATATAAAGTGTTAAAGTGTCTGGAGCGACAACCTGTACGATACACCACAGACAACTATGTACCGCATCATGACGGAATCATAGGGCAATGACAAGAAATATAATATTCCCCAAAGGCATGGAAGCCTATTATTGGAACACACTTGCTGATAGAGGGAGAGATTCAGGTAATAGGACTAAATTAAGGAATAGCATTTGCCTAAAATATTTACAATTTTTTTAAAATTATTTATTGTGTTTTAGAAAGTGGTGTTAACGCCACCCCGCCTCCCCCCAGAATTGATATTGTCACTGATCAACTGCCACTGCCCTTCTTAATGCCAGTGGTCTGTGCTCTCTGGCATCTCCTTGCTTCCATTGGCACGGCCGCTGGAATGCTCGTAGCTCTGCTTGCTCCAAGACGGTCCTCTGTGGCTTCCCTGCCGTCTGCCTGTAGTCTCAGTGCCTGTAAGGTACACACATTCTCTCCAGTGCGCACATCCTTATCAGTCCCATCCCTATGGCTAGCTAAGGGAAGGTGCCTAAAAAAGAAGCTTCCTAGCTTGCCTCGTCCACGAGAAGGTGTTTGGTGTCATCCGATCTTCCATGTATGACCACTGCCTGTTGACTGTGTTGAGTTTGTTCTGCCTGCCCGCACCTCTGCTTGTTGACCTTTGGCCTGTTTTCTGGACTGAACAAACTTTGCCTGCCCTGACTTTGCCCACTATGATTTTGTCTGTCCCCTTTGGTGCCACATACCGTTGTTTCTTCACTTGCCTGATTCAGCTATCACTGAATGAAGATTACTCTAAGAGGTAGCAACCTGGTGGTTCACCTGTAGCAAAGATGATATCCCTGTATAGGGGTGAAAAGGTGAAAACCAGGGGGCCCAATTAGATAATACCCTAAGTCAAATCTGTTCAGTGACGCAGTAGTTTGGCACCCACTGCTTATCAGGTACCTGCTGGTCTTCACTTCTTGGTCTGGGCTCAACATGCAAGTAAAGGATGCTGGGTCTCACCTCCTGCAGATGCTGTGTTGCGGTAACGGTGGTTACTCACTCAGCCAATCACTGGCCACAGTGGTGAAGTACCTCAGCCCATGATCATCTTCTGCTATTTCCTGTGAGTGGTAGGGGATTGGTGAGGGTGAGGATCAATTTATCAATTTTTACACCTTTCTGAGGACTTTACTAAAAATTCTGCCCTGGTGCATAGCCACATTTAAGCCTATTAAAAGCAACCTGTACTTGGCTATCGCCGGATGTCCCTTAGAGAATGAATGGACCAGAAGGACACCTGCTTGGCCTGCCGCTCCATCAGAATGTGAACATGTGACCACTGTTCTCGGGATTGGTTGCGTCCCGCCGGTCAGACCCCACCGATCAGTTATTCTCTATCATGTGAATATGGGAAAACTTTCATAACTCCAACAGCTGATTGACAGATTTATCCCTATTACTTTGCAGATAATAAATATCATTTGACTCCTCACTGTCTATGGGCTGCAAGGATGTAAGAAAATCTGCTGCACTTTAACACACAAAATCAGCATGTCTGTCACTACTTTATGCTGATCTCAGAGAGGTCAGCATACCAGATATGACAGGTTCTCTTTAAGTGTCAAAACTGATTCCAATGACAGGCTTGGGGTAGCCTAAGGCTAGTCCTGACAACTCTCATAAACTGCACTGTATAGCATTAGTTTTACATTAGAAGATGGCCGTGCCCTTGAATGAGCAGTGCTCCATATTTAAAGGGAACGTGTCATCGTGAAAATGCAATGTAACCTTCCAGCAGCATGTTGTAAAGCAGGAGTTTCTGAGCAGAGTGATATATATTTTTATAAGAAAAGATTCAGTAAAACTCATTTATTAATTTAAATTCCTGCTCATTCTGGGCTTTAAAGTCCAGGATGCGGTCCTATCAGTGATTGACAGCTTTCCCTCTATGACACAGAGATAACGTGTCAATCACTGATAGGACCGCCTCCTGGACTTCAAAGCCCAGAATGAGCAGGAATTTAAATTAATAAAATACAAGTTTTACTTATCTTTTCCCACAAAACTTTATATCATTCTGCTCAGCTCCTCCTTGTAACAGTGGCTGCAGTGCCCCGCTGTTCCCCTGCTTACAACCGCAGTCCCGGGCGCCGTGTTCAGCGGTGATCTGCTGCTAGTGCTTCCTCATTTACCGCTGCAGTCCTGAGCTCTGTCCTTGTAGGTACTGTTTGTTCTGGGATCCGCTCCACAGGTTCCTTTCAGCCCTGGCCACAACATGCTTGCTGCTTGTTCCCTGCAGCACTTCCTTAAGGGCTGGCATGTGTCACTTCCTGTGCTTTATGGGTTAAATCATGTGATGTGGCTGACCAATCCTAGCCCTCCTGAACATATATAAGTGGCTCAGCCCCCTTCCCAGATGCCTCAGTGTCAAGCTCCTTGTGTCCTGCAAAGGTTGCTGATTTCTCTGCTTGTGTTCCTGTGTACCTGGCCCATGCTTGTGTTCCTGGACTCCGCTACCTGTTAGATCCCTACCTGTTTGCCTTGACTCTCATGTTGCCAACCCGGATTGCCTAACCTGTACTTGTGCCACCTACCCTGACCTATTGCTTGTTTGATTTCGCCTCTGCTTTATCCTTCGGTCCTGCACTGTTGCCCAGGTACCTCCTAGGCCGTCTGGACCAGCTGCCTCGTGTGCCAATCCTCTTCAAGAGGTAGCGACCTGGTGTTACCCTCGGGAAAGTCTATCCCCACCATCAGGGGTACTGTGAAGAACGAGGGGTTCACTTAGACAACGCCCTAAGAGGAGGTAGGACACGGTGGGTTCACACCTGCTGGTTCGTGACACTCCTGCTCTATAACATGCTGCTGGAAGGTTACATTGCATTTTCGCTTTGACAGGTTCCCTTTAAATTTCCACATATCCACATATCATATGGAAAAACCATCTACAGAGAAAACAAGCTGCGTTTACTGTAACTTTATACATTTTTTCCCAGGACCTTCTATTATCTCTCTTATTCCATCTCCTCGAGTGAGAGTTCCAGCACTCCAGCCAGCAGAGACAAGGTTAATGCAGAATAAAATATAAGTCTGCTTTCCTTCACAGCTTTGGCACAATGTGTTCCAGTGCCCTACAAAACAGCAAGCAGACAGAAATAGCAAAGTTAAATAAAACTGATGTTGTTCTTTAGCTTTAATAACTGCCAGAAGGCAGGATTCATTCTGAAGTCAAGGACATTAAGGGGTTAATGGCAATGAGCGAACCATATGTCTACAGTCAGCACCATGGAGAGATCCTGCAGTAAATGAGACACAACATATCTGGATCATAGCTTATGTATAGTATATATTTCATGCATAGCATCTTTACATTACTAGTTTAGAATAATCTGATGTTGCTCATAGTGGTGTCTAAAAACTAATCTACTGAAATTCTCAATCATACTGTTTAGTCTATGGGAGATACTATAGCTTATAGGCCATACATGCTCCTCTGGAATTCTGGAAAGAAAGGGATGCAAATGAGCTCCAAGCAGGCTCTGCCTCTAATGCTACCAGATGTATGGCAGCTATCCTATCGGTCAATGTTTGACCTTTTAAAACTGGCCTTGAGACCTGAATTGGATATTAAATAAGCCAGCACCTCATCTGCAGACAGCTGTTTTGGGGTGATTGCCCTTCATCAGTGTAAAGCAATGAGTACTGGCTTAACTGGGTGAGAGGCCTAGGTCAGGATTTGGTAGATAATATATGTCTCCTTATGGAGGGCGCCTAAATAGCGACATTCCCCTGGAATTCGGATTCAAATGAGTTCTTAAGCTCTGCCTCTGATGCCACCAGATGTACGGTAGCTATCCTATAAGTCAATGTTCGACCTTTTAAACAGGCTTTGAGGATATTAAATAAGCCAGCACCCCATCTGCAGACAGATTACCCCTCATCAGTGCAGAGCAGAGAGTACTGGCTTAACTGGGTTAGGGCCCTTTCACACTGGCGTTTTTGTTTTCCTGCATTCTGAATGGAGAGAAATCCGTTCAGGATGCATCAGGATGTCTTCAGTTCAGGACCGGAATGTTTTTTAGACGCAGAAAATACCGCAGCATGCTGCGCTTTTTGTTCCGTCCAAAAATCCGGAACACTTGCCGCAAGGCCGGATCCGGAATTAATGCCCATTGAAAGGCATTAATCCGGATCCGGCCTTAAGCTAAACGTCGTTTCGGCGCATCGCCGGATCCGACGTTTAGCTTTTTCTCAATTGTTACCATGGCAGCCAGGACACTAAGGTCCTGGTTGCCATGGTAAAATGTAGCGGGGAGCGGGGGAGCGGTATACTTACCATCCGTGCGGCTCCTGGGGCGCTCCAGAGTGACGTCAGGGCGCCCTACACGCATGGATCACGTGATCGCATGGATCACGTGATCCATGCGCATGGGGCGCTCTGACGTCATTCTGGAGCGCCCCGGGAGCCGCACGGACTGTAAGTATACCGCTCCCCCGCTCCTACTATGGCAACCAGGACGCTAGTAGCGTCCTGGCTGCCATAGTAATCTGAAAGCAATTCGAAGACTGATCAGGATCCTGATCAGTCTTCTAATGCTTCAGGCGACTTGCGTTCTGACGGATCCGGCGGGACGGAAGTGCCTGCCGGATCCTCAGAACGCAAGTGTGAAAGGACCCTAAGAGGCCTAGGTCAGGATTCAGGAGATACTATATCTCTTTATGGAGGGTTCCTAAACGGCAATATTCCTCTGTAATTCTGGGAAGAGGGTATGCAATTAGCTGTTAGCATGCTCTGCCTCTAATGCCAGATGTAAGGCAGCTATCCTATAAGTCAATGTTTGACCTTTTATCTATCCAGTCCGTCCAGTTATCCTGCAGTATAGTAGTGAATGCATCCATCAATAAAATGGTTTTTAAAAGGGTTGTCCCATGAAGACAGCTTATCTCCTATCGATCGGACAGGGCAAAAATGCCTGATCAGTTCAGGACCGCTGGGGCCTCCGCCGATCAAGAGAATGGGGCCCATGCTCCCTATTTGAATGGAGTATCAGACAATCATGCATATCCACTTCTCCATTCAACTGTATAGGACTGCCAGAGTGCACGTGCTCAGCTATCTCCGACAGGCCCATAGAGCTGAATTGAGCGTTTAATAGCATTTTTTATAGGACAGCCCCTTTAAGCATGTGTGATATGAATAGTATAATTAATATGACACCAGATTCTAAAAAAAAAAAATGTTTTTTTTTTTGTTTTTTAACTCTTTTTTATTAACAGAATAAAAAAAGCACTGACAATTTGTATTCCATTTTACAATTCAGGATACAGTCAGAAAGATAGATGCAATAACACATACATATTCTCCAACTGGTGCGCTGTTGCATATAACGTACATTTAAGTTGCCCTATTAAATTGGCTGAACATGGGAACTGTGGACAGATGGCAGTGCCTGGCGAAGTCTCGACGTTGAGCACAGAGTATGGGGTGACCTACACCACAGACCCCAAACCTTGTCAAACCTTTGAGGTTTATTACGGTGCTTAAATGCTACATATGGTAGAATCTGGTTTATCTGCGATTTCCACATGCTTAGAGTCGGTGTGTTGGGACTGTACCATCTCAGAGCAATACATTTGCGGGCCTAAAATAATGATTCCCGTAGAAATATAGTAATATAATGATCCCAGCTATCTTCATTTAATAACCCTAGGAGGCATACTTCAGAAGCGCATGCTACCGGGACTGGTAACGGATTGGAACAAAATTCTGCCACCCTTTTCCAGAAGGCGGCAATCGGACTGCAACTCCACATCATGTGCCAGAAGTCTGCTTCCATTTCCCCACAGCGTGGACATGACGTGAATGGTGATCTGCCCATTTTGTATAACCTGACTCGTGTGGGATATGACTAGTCAATGATATAGAACTGGATTATTTTGTTATTGATAGCTGGTGATACCTGTGAGTGTGGTTCCAATAAATCTGCTATTAATTTATCTGTGAGTGTGGGTTTTTGTCTTTTCCACTTATCTATTACTTTGAGTGGAGTTGCACTAGCCCTCGCACGTATCAAATGCGAGTATATTGCTGAGACTAAGCCTCTGGGTCCTAGGGTTTTGACAACTCCTACGAGTGGGTATTTAGAGAACGTGGTACTAGGGCTCGGGTGCTTACTTTGTATGGCGGATGTGAGTTGCAGTTAGGAAAAGGCCATACTTTTGTGTCAAATCCGAAAATGCTATTAGCACTCCCTGATCATAAATGTCGCCAAATCTTTTTAACCCCAGCTAATTTCTATCTCTCCACCCCCATTACCGCCTGTAAATGCGGTAGTTACTGTTTGTTCCACACAGGTATGTCTGAGACAGTGTCTGTGAATCGGGTCATTGATTTTGCCTCCCGCCAAACTATTTGAGCTAACCTATGTAGAGGAGAGAGCAAAAGTGTCTTGAATTTGGGGGATATTTCCAAGATCAACCATAATGTGTAGCAATTCAGGTAATTTTTCAAGAAATACTCCGAGGTGGGTAGTTCCTCCGATGTGTACCAAGATTGAATTAGCCGCAGCTAGGTAGTATACAGTATGAAATAATCCGGCAGCCCTCCCTCAGATTTGGGGAGTCTCAGTGTATCTAGACTGAGTTTGGAGGGATATCTGCCCCAAATGAAGACCCTAGTAAGAGAGTAAATTTCTTTGAACACTAGTAACATAGTTTATAAGGCCAAAAAAAGACATCTGTCCATCCAGTTCGGCCTGTTATCCTGCAAGTTGATCCAGAGGAAGGCAAAAATCCTGTAAGGTAGAAGCCAATTTTCCAAAGGAGAAAAAAATTCCTTCCCGACTCCAATCAGGCAATCAGAATAACCATCTCTAGTAGCTATAACCTGTAAATAAATAATTGACTACATGTATAAATCCAGGCCGCTCTAGAGCTCTTAGTGAACTAAGCATCACCACCTCTTCAGGCAGAGAGTTCCATAGTCTCACTGCTCTTACCGTAAAGAATACTCTTCTAGGTTTGTGTACAAACCATCTTTCCTTCAGACGCAGAGGATGTCCCCTCGTCACAGTCCTGGGCATAAATAGATGATGGGAGAGATATCTGTACTGACCCCTGTAATATTTATACATAGTAATTAGATCTCCCCTTAGTCGTCTTTTTTCTAAGGTGAATAACACTAATTTTGATAATCTTTCAAGGTATTGTAGTCCCGACATTCCAGTTATTACTTTCTGAACCCTCTCCAGCTCTGCTATGTCTGCCTTGTTCACAGGAGCCCAGAACTGTACACAGTACTCCATGTGTGGTCTGACTACTGATTTGTAAAGTAGTAGGACTATGTTCTCATCATGCCCCTTTTGATGCAACCCATTATCTTATTGGCCTTGGCAGCAGCTGCCTGACACTGGTATCTACAGCTTAGTTTGCTGTTCACAAAAATTCCTAGGTCCTTTTCTATGTCAGTGTTACCCAGTGTTTTACCATTTAGTATGTACTGGTGACTTGCATTATTCCTTCCCATGTGCATAACCTTACATTTGTCAGTGTTAAACCTCATCTGCCATTTCTCTGCCCAAGCCTCCAATCTATCCAGATCCCTCTGTAGCAGTATACTGTCCTCTTCCGTGTAAATTACTTTACACAGTTTAGTGTCATCTGTAAAAATTGATATTTTACTGTGCAAGCCTTCAACAAGATCATTCATAAATATATTGAAGAGAATAGGGTCCAATACTGACCCCTGAGGTACCCCACTAGTGACAGTGACCCAGTCTGAGTGTGTACCATTAATAACCACCCTCTGTTTTCTATCACTCAGCCAGTTACCCACATACAGACATTTTCTCCCAGTCCAAGCATTCTGATTTTGGTATATGTACTTCTGAGTGTTGAATGGCGTAATAAGCCTTGGGAATATAACCATTTTTACTAGGTTAATACGCCCTGCCACAGAGAGGGGCAGTGATTTCCAACTTTTAGGTCTGTCCCATATATGTGCAATTAAAGGGTGAATATTGAGTGACAGCGCCCAGGAATGTCGCTTAGTAATGTTGACGCCTAGATATTTGAATGTGTCTACCACTTTTAATCCTGCCACATGGGAAGGGCCGGTTCATTCTGCTCTGCATAGGGGCATATATACAGATTTCTCCTAATTGATTTTTAGGCTGGAATACTCCTTAAATTTGTCTATTAAAGCCACAGTATTGCAAAGGGATGAGTCTGGGGACTCATATCATCGGCGTAAAGGCCAATGCATACTTCTCTTTCTCCCAATCGTACGCCAGTTAAATTATCACTACTCTGCACCCTAATAGCTAGCGTCTCGACCGCCAAGGCAAATAAGAGTGGTGACAAGGGGCAGCCCTGTCGTGTTCCTCTATGTACAGGAAAACTTTCAGATAATTCTCCATTTACCATCTGAATTTTAATCCATTTACCATTAGCCTGCTTACCGGGCTTACCGTGCAGTATAAGAGTGTGATCCATCTAAGGACCAAACCTGAAACCTCGCAACCTAGCAAATAAACCCATTCTTTGGAGTCAAATGCCTCGGCAGCATCTAATGATGCCAGGGCCCAGTCTGTATTCATGGAGTAGCCCACCTAGGTGACAACCTGAACCCGTCTAATGTTTTCGGTGGTGTATTTCCCGGGCATAAAGCCCGTTTGATCCGGCTGGACCAATGACAAAATTACCTGATTGAGGCAGATCGCTAATATTCTAGTTAGAATTTTGTAATTCACATTGAGCAATGCTATTGGCCTATATGAGCTGCATTCCAGGGGATCTTTGTCGGGTTTCAGTAAGAGTACAATGGGTGTATAAATGAGACAGGCAGTTGCCCTGTCTCTAGAGCTGAATGGAAAGTAGACAGCAGCTGAGGGGCTTATACGTCTGAGTATCTGGCATAGATCTCCTTGGGAAGTCCATCTGGACCCGGGGACTTTCCGTTATTTAGGTCTGGGATTGCCTGTAGAACCTCCTCCAGGGTGATTGGTTGTTCTAGTTGGGCGCATTGTGCTGTGGTAAATTTAGTGAGAGACACTTTCTAAATACATGGGTCTATCCACCTCGGATAATTATCTATATAAATTAGTATAAAAGTGTGTGAAAGTCTAAATGATTTCTGCTTAAGTTCCTGACCAGTAGGCGTCTTGACTGCGAGAATTGCAGTGGAGGGGAGGGAGTGGCAGATTAAATGCGCTAGCAGCTTAGCTGACTGATTGCACAACTCAACTGCAGTTTGTTTTATCAAGAACAGTTTCCTATCTGCCTTGTCTTTGAGAATTGAGCATCAGTCGGGTGCTCAATGTACTGTTGTTCTAGGGGAGTGCACTGTTTCTCTACTTCTATCTCCGAGCGGCTAGTGTCTTCTTTGATATAGGAGATGCTGGAATGTAGATAACCCCGTAGGAACGCCTTTAAGGTGTCCCACACAAGGTTGGGTTCCTCATCGTGTGTCGCCAGGAACTCAGTTAATGGTGTGGGACCCCGTCTGTGGAACCCAAGAGGTTCAGCCAGAACGGCTGTATGTTCATTTTGTACATAATTGATGGGGCATTACGTATTAGGGTGCCTGCTATCGGTGAGTGGTCTTATATCCCCTGCGCTAGGTAAGATATAGAGCAAAGATTTAACAAAGCCGTTCCATTCCCCAACATGTAGTCAATTCGGGTCAGAAAAGTGTTGTTGTTTTTTTTTTTTATCTTTTCGTTGAACTGTAATGTATTATCAGGTAAATAGTAGTACAGTTAATTTTATTCCTGAATTATTAACCTCTGTACACTCTGGTGTGGACCAGAATCAGCCTCTCTGTGCATTTTGATGAGACTCATAGAAATGCATGGAGAAACTGAATTCCGGTCCACGCTGAACGCTTGGGACATACAGATATTCTAGCATGAATTATACAAACCAATTTAATCCAACTTTGCCTACAGGGTCCTAGCACACTGCCAAGAATGCATTATGGGTAATCTAACAAAGGGAATGATTTGCACATAATTTTCATGTAAATATTAACTCATTTCAGGACCAGGCCATTTTCCATTTCTGCGCTTTTTTTTTTTTTTACTCCTTGCATTACCAGAGCCATAACTTATTTATTTTTCTGTTCACATCAGCCATATGAGGGCTTGTTTTTTGTGGGACAAGTTTTACTTTTTAAAGATACCACATTTTTATGTTGTATACAATGTAATGGGAAGCTGAAAAAAATCCAAATGGGGTGGAATTGGAAAAAAAGTTCTGCCACAGTTTTATGGATTTTATTTTTACGGCATTCCCTATGTGGTAAAACTGATCTGTTCCCTTCATTCTCTAGGTTAGTGCGATTACACCAATATCATATTTATATAGTTTTTATTTAGTTTTAATACTGAAAAAAAAAAACTTTAGAAAAAGCTAAGCGTGAGCTTCAGTCACCTCATTTTAGTGATCGTGGGGGTCTCAATATTCAGACCCTCACCGATTTAAAATTTTGATGTGTCTCTGTTTTTTAAAAGTTAGTGAAACTTTAAAGAGCATCTGTCAGCATGATGAACCCTATTAAACCAACCATACTGCCTGTTAGGGTTGATTATTCTAAGTTAAATGATCCCTTAGGAGTTCAAAGCTGTGGCCCAATTTCGAAGAAATCTGATTTTAGTCTCCATGATGATTAGGAGTCCGGAGCAGCAAGGGGAAGACCTAGCCCCTCATAGCACTGCTTCACCACTGCTTTCCACCGGATCGGTGGGGGTCTCAGCATTCAGAACTTCTGAAAAAGTTTTTTGAAAAGTTAGTGACCCTTTAAATGCTATTATTTTAATTTTTTATTATCATTTAGGAACATTTTCAGCGTGACCCAGATAGATCCGGCAGGACAGCGTTCTGAGAGCGTATAGCATACAATGATCTTTGGTTGAATGTTTATGTGACATCAGGTTTAACCAGTATTGGATGTTAATCTCTTGTATTACAATATATAAAGCATGTTCTTATGTAAAGACACTTGTCCTAATTTATGTTTTTCACATAAGCCTGAAAAATCTGGGTCACTGAATATTTGTAGTGCTAAAAAACAAAGCAATTAACACAAAGCTGTCCATTGTCTGATTACTAGGTGCAAGGTTAGCCCCAGATTTCTCCAGGCAGAGAAAAAAAACGGATCTCTTCACTGCAGACTTTCCCTGTGAAATACAAGTACGGCTTCTATAGTCTCTTCTCATTGTGAGAAGAGACTTTGGCTAGAACTTTTAAAAGTGTAGTTTACAATCGGCCAATCAACATCTGACCTAGCTCAGAAAAGGGAAGCTCAAGTGAACAAAAGGTCCAGAACATGGCAGATCATTATACACTGGAATAGGCTCATTGAAATGCCACTTCCAGTGTTGCTTGCTGCACTATACATAATGAGGAATGGACTATATAGCTTCTCTGAAGGACTCCGCATTTGCCTCACTTCAATAATGCCATATAAACAATGGCCATTTCACAGAGAAACCCTTGTTACGTTTGCGAAGCGCTGCGGCAGAATCTAAGTGGTTCTCAAGATATTTGCATTAACGTTTGGTGACACATTCAATGCTACCCCTGAAGGGTACAGTCAGACGCTGCGGGCTTTTGTGCTAATGATCGGAACAGACTGATGCGTATAATTGTTGCTGGTGGCAATAACTGTACATTGGTCTTGTGGAATCAATGGATTAAACTACGGTTTTGAAAATATTTCAGAACTTACTATTGTAACTATTCATTAGGGTATTCTTCATAGGCCCTTTTTTAAAGAGAACCTGTCACCAGGAAATTCGATCTTAAACCAGTCACAGTGACTTGTAGGGCCAGCTCATCTAAATGTAATGACATCTTTCACTTAGTGATCGATTACTTGTAATTCATATGGAAATGAGCAGTTAAAGGGATTGTCTGACTTCAGCAAGTGGCATTTATCATGTAGGTAAAGTGAATAAAAGCCACTTACTAATGTATTGTGTTTCTCCATATTGCCTCCTTTGCTGACTGGATTCATTTTTACAATATATTATACACTGCTTGTTTCCATGGTTACGGCCACCCTGCAATCCAGCAGCGGTGGTCATGCTTGCACACTATAGGAAAAAGTGCTGGACTGTGCGCACTGCCACGGCCCCAGCCACTTAAGTGGCCAGCACTTTTTCCTATACTGTGCAAGCATGACCACCGCTGCTGGATTGCAGGGTGGCCGTCACCTCTGGATACAAGCATTGTATAATGAGATGGAAAAATGAATCCAGCCAGCAAAGGAGGCAATACTTACTAAGTGCTTTGTATTAACTTTGTTTACATGATAAATGCCATTTGCAAAAGTCAGGCAACCCCTTTAAGTGCACTGAGGGTGGGCTCAGACACCCTTGCTCCTCCATAAAAGTGAAAGGGAGCGCTGGTCGGTCAAGCGTGGTGCGCTCCCATTCACTTCTATGGGGAGCCAGCTTGGTGGTGGCCAGGCCGGAGTCCTCCAGCCACCACCTTGCGGGGCTCCGTTCCCGATATAGGTGCGGGTAACCGCGGTGGGACCCGCACCAATAAGACAATGGGGGCATATCCTAGCGATATGCCCCCATTGTCTATGATGAGACAACCCCTTTAATAAGGAAGAAAAATATAAATCAAATCATTAATTGGTGTGACCACCCTTTGGCTTTAAAACAGCCTCGGTTCTTCTAGGTACACTTGCACACAGTTTTTGAAGGAACTTGAAAGAGAGGTTTTTTCAAACATCTTGCAGAACAATCCAAAAATCTTCTTTAGACGTAGGCTTGCTCAAATCCTTCTCTCTCTACATGTAATCCCAAACAGACTTAATGATGTTGAGATCATGGCTCTGTGGTTGATCTCCAATGTGAACAGAGACGTAATATTAGAGGTAAGCTACAGAGATGTTGAGCAGGTGAGTACTTTTAAATGTCATCTACTGCGACAAGTAGAAATTTCCCGATGCATAGATTGTTTTCATAAACAGAGGCCCATTTACACAGCCGACATCTCCTGATGTAGCCTTACAGCTGGTGTATTTCTAGGCAATTCATGATCAATTCAATATGTCTCCAACTTCTAATGGTAGTTTATTGTCCAAATTCCCAGACTTTGTGCTAATGACTCATGTATTTCAGGAATCATCATGAATGAAATGAAAAACATGTAAACTATGTAAATGCAAGCCGTGCCATCTCACACAGCAGACATAAACAGCCCTAGGTAAGACGATGCGATAGAGCTCGAGACAACCGAGGACGTGTGATTACAGCTTTGTCTCTATAAGGGGAGGCTTGGTTTAACACATTGCAGATCTCAGAAACTTGGCTAGATGCTCTAAATATACTGTGGTGAGTGATGGATCAGGGATTTAATTGAGAGCCAAATACATATATCTACAGTTACTAACAGACTAGACTATTAGATGGCCATCACTTGACCAACAGATTGTGGCAAAACCTGGACAAAAATCTGGTAGCTATCTGATGCCTATGACAACATAATGGACTCACTAGACTTGTTTTTTTAACCACTTCCCGACCGCCCATTGACTATAAACGTCCTTGGGCGGTCGGTTTATCTCTGAATGAACGTTCTGGAACGTCCACTCAGAGATCACAGCTGCACGCTAATCGTGCAGCTGCCGAGCAGGGGGCCCGCTGTCAGTGACAGCAGGGCACCCCAGAGAGAAGGCAGGGATCGTTCCTGGGTGTCCCTGCCTTCTAGATCGCTGTGTACACATCGTTTAACGAGTGTGTGTCTACAGATCAGGAAGCGCTATGCCACTTCCTATCCCGGCCCAGTGACAGGAGACATCAATAGTTTAAAAAAAAGAAGTTCAATGTCCCCCAGAGATCTTGTATGATCTTATGGGGGACACAAAGTGTAAAATAAAAAATAAAAAATTAAGTGTTTAAAAAAAATAGTTTTACTTGAAACCCCCCCCCCCAAATCAGTTATTTAAAAAATGTCAAAAGAAGAAAAAAAGTAAAATAGACATATTTGGAATCACCGCATCCGCAACGACCGACATCATACGATCTTATTAGGTGAACGCCGTAAAAAAATAAACATTGTGCCAAAACAGATTTTTTTTAGTGAGCTCACCTCCCAAAAAACATGTTAATCAATCAAAAAGTCGTATGTACCCAAAAATGGTAGCAATAAAAATGTCACCTCATCCCACAAAAAATGAGCCCCCACACAAAACCATAGCCAGAAAAAAAAAAATATGGCTCTATGAAAATTGCAACACAAAAACATGATTTTTTTTTCTAAAAATGCTCTTATTGTGTAAAATAATAAAAAATAGACATATTTGGTATTGCCGCGTCCGTAACAATTGGCTCTACAAAAATATCACATGATCTACCCCATCAAGTGGACGATGTAAAAAAAAAATAATAATAAAAATTATGGCAACAGATTTTTTTTTGTCACCTCACAAAAAAGCACCGTATTTTTTGCGCTATAAGACGCACCGGCCCATAAGACACACCTAGGTTTTAGAGGAGGACAATAAGAAAAAATATTTTTCATTAGCCCTCAGGTCAGGCCAGCAGTCAGAACCCCAATGTTAATCAGACCTCAGATCACAGTCCCTATCAGACCCCCAATGTTAATAAGACCCCAGTAAAACCTCAGATCAGACCCTAATGTGAATGACCCCCAATCAAACCTCAGATAAGAGCTCCATGCCTCTCATCAGCCCCAATATGCCTCTCATCAGCCCCCATTGCCTATCATCAGCCCCCATATGAGCCCCCATGCCTCTTAGCTGCCCCCATGCCTCTTTGCAGCCCCATGCCTCTTAGTAGCCCCCATATGAGCCCCCACGCTTATTGTGTAAAACGTAAAAAAAAAAAAAAACCTAGACATATTTGGTATAGTTGCATCCGTAATGACCGGATCTATAAAAATATCACATGATCTAATATCAAGTGACCGGTGTAAAAAAAAAAAAACGAAAAATGACACCGAATAGCTTGTTTGTGACTTCACCTCCCAAAAATTATATAGAAAGCAACCAGAAAGCCAAATGTACGCCAAAATAGTGCTAATAAAAACTACAGCTTGTCTCGCACAAAATAAGCCCTCACGCAGCTCATAAAAAAAGTTATTGCTCTTAAAAACCATGACAGAAAATTCCATGTTAGAAAATCCAGAAGCTGCTCCCTCCGTTCTGAGCCCTGGCGTATCCCCAAATAACAGTTTACGACCACAATTGGGGTGTTACTGTATTCAGGAGAAAGTTGGTTGCACATTGGGGGAGGGGGGGGGTTTCCTGTTATTTTTTGTGAACAAGAAAGTTTGGGCCTAAAGCACCATTTTATTGTAAATATTGTAAAAAAATATTTTTCATTTTCACACCCAAGTATTAAAACAATCCATGAAACACCTGTTCAGTCAAGTGCTCGCTACACCCCTTAAAAATTCCTTGGGTGGTGTAGTTTACAAAATGTGGGGGTTTTCACTGTGGGGTTACCTCAGGGTCTCTTCAAATGCAACATGGTGCCCAAAGACCATTCCAGCAAAATCTATGGCACTCCTTGCCTTCTGTGCCCTGCCTTGTGCCCAAACAGCGGTATACGACCACATATGGAGTGTTTCTGCAAACTGCAGAATCAGGGTAATAAATATTGAGGTTTGTTTTGTTGTTAACCCTTGATGTGTTCCAGTAAAAAAATTATTAAAATGGAAAATCTGCAAAAAAAAAGTGACATTTTGAAATCTCACCTCTATTTTGCTTTAATTCCTGTGGAATACCTAAAGGGTTAACAACATTTCTAAAACCACTTCGAGGGATACTTCGAGGGATGTAATTTCTAAAATGGGGTCATTTATGGGCTGGTTCTATTATGTAAGCCCCACAAAGTGACTTCAGAACTGAACTGGTCCTTCAAAAATTGCTTCTAAATTCTAAACCTTCTAGCGTCCGGAAAAAAAAATAAAAAATGACATTACCAAAATGATGCCAACATAAAGTAGACATATGGCGAATGTTAATTAATAAATATTTTATGAGACATCACTATCTGTCTTAAAAGCAGAGAGTTAAATTTAGAAAGTGAAGTTTAAGATTTTTTTTTATAAATAAAGGTAAAACTTATTGACACAAATTTACCACGGTCATGAAGTACAATGTGTCACGAGCAAACAATCTCTGAATGGCTTGGATAAGTAAAAGCGTTCCAAAGTTATTACCACATAAAGTAATACATGTCAGATTTGCAAAATTAGGCCTGGTCAGGAAGGGGGTAAATGGCCCGGTCTGGAAGTGGTTAATGTATTTCTAAGTTAGTGTTTGATGAATATAACATAAGTTCAAACAAAGTAACAAAAAAATGTAAGGGGTTTTCCAGGATTACTATGGTTTAACAGCTATACTCGTAGTTCAGGGGTGCACCTAGCCTTTCTGCTTCCTGAGGCCAAAATTGAAACAGCACCCAACACACACTCTCACCAAATTCTCCCCAAAACATACAGCACTACAAAACATACAGGATAATACAGCCCCACATACCTCTTACATCCAGCGACGTTCTTTTTCCTCATCTTCTCTTTTCAGACCAGACCGCCATGATGATTTTTTTCAGCCATTTCTCTTCTCTGCAGAGTTTGACAAACACAAATCTTAGTTTCCTACTTTTCCATCATCCTCCCACCATCCTGCCACCCGCAATACTGTACCGCTGTGCTCCCTTACACATAGGAGCTGCATGGGCATGGTCCTGTGACCACATCCCAGGACAGAAAATAGGAGCAATAAAGGTAAAAGAAATATATTAAAAAATAAGGCAGCCATCGTAAATTAGTATTTTAAAGGATGTTGATGCAAACCTAAAAACCCCTTTAACCCCTTCCCAAAATGTGCTATACATGTACAAGGCATGTCGGCTCTTTAAGATGGTGGGTGTTTCAAGATGGCTATAGCCGCCAGGCGCCTGCTATTTTACACAGCCGTGATTCTCCATTGCAACTTGTTGGAAATGATTATAACTATACCTTATATTAGTGGGGGCATTGTCCTGACATGTTTTCAACCAGTTGCTGCTAAAAGGTGGGATTTTTGTTCAGCACCCTGGACCAGAGGCATAGTATGGAGCTTCTTAGCCCTTATGCCAAGGGTCCGCAACCACCGGGACTCCAGCTGTTCTGACCCCAAATCCTCCTTTCACTTCTATGGGAGTTACAAGAACAGTTTGCATACTGGGAGTTGTAGTTTTACAGCAGCTGATCCCCGCCTTATGCAAAGTCTGTACTAGGGAACATAACCCTAATGTGCCTAAAGCTGGCTATACACCAGATACAAGTTGGGCACACTCCTGTATTCGGGCACGCTGGCACATTTTAGCCTTCATCCAGGCAATTCTGGTCGATCATTTCTCTTAATGCTCAAGGACTAGTTTTGACTCCCTGGTCGGCTAGTTTAGTCTGGCATGATCGTTGCGATCCCGTGGGCTTAGCTTAAGTGTATGCCTAGTGTCCTGCTATGCTCAGGCACCAACTCTTGCGCCCCCTGGAGGTCTAACATTAGCTTGCACCGCATTTTGGTGTCCCAGCTCAGTTAAGAGCTGGAATTACTACTAATGGCCACCAGAAACCATATAACAGGAGATCAATCGAACTCGCGCAAGCGCCAGCCCCGCGCACAATGCTCCCAGCCGCTGGGAATCTTCTAATCTAATAAACCCTTTTCTCTTTGTCCAAATGAAGGACAAAAGCCTTACAAATAGAATTAATTACAGCCTCCAAAGAAAGAAAAGACATTATCTTCTTCTGTTAGCAAAAGCCAAATCCCCTGACGCCTATAATATAGGCTGTAACTTGCCAGAGGGTGACAGCTGCTCTTCTTCACCACCCCCCCAATGACAAAGCCCGTTACCAACATGACACCTTCTGAGCTTCAAAAATCCTGCCTGCGCAGACGCACGTGGAGGGTGGGCGGGGCTATCCGACGTGAACGTCCTCTACACGTAAACTATTGCCGAGGGGCACGCGCGGTGGGCGTGGCGAAGGCCTGAGGGATTCTGCGCCGTGATTGGCCGGCGGTGTGCGCGCGTTGTTGGCGGGAGGAGAATAGCGGAGCGCTGTGTGAGAGTGCGCAGCACCGAGCATAACACCGAGGTCTGGCTGACGGGGAAGGTGCACCTGACTGACACTAGCGGCGAAGCGTGAGGGACACAGACGCCGCCCCACAGACTGCTGGTTAACTGTTGCCCAGACCATTGGCATCCAGAGGAGGACCCTGCCAGCACCCCACCGGAGCGCATCTCTGTAGCCGACCGGCCTTTCCAGTGATTCTCTCAGCCGGGACCGTGAAGGTGAGAACCGGGGGGAGTCCTGGACGTGCCATTTCTCAGTCACAGGGGAGGGAGGACGCTGCTGCATGTGCCGCTATGTGCTGCTGGTATGGAGATCCATTCATTGTATGGGGGCAGGTGATTCAGGCTGGGCAGTCCTAGAGACGGCTCCTGGCATCAATCACTGCCCTGTCCCCTCCATTGTGGACGTCATGGACCTGGTGTGACTGTTATCCGTCATTGTGATCCTGTGCCGATCATTATGTCCGTACAGAGCCCAGGTGGTGGGCTTCTGACAGATGGAGCAGGTTTTATTGCCCAGATCCCATCGGAGCGGTAATCGATCTGTCCGATCAGGGTGTTCAGAGCCATTGGTCGTTGATTGGATTTGGAATAGTCAGATGTGGGGCAGGGGGCGAGGGGTCCTCTCCTTCACAGGAGATGGCGGGCAGATGTTCGCCATGGAGCTCCTCAGGCTGTCGGGTATTGGGATTTAGTGGAGCGCGTTGAGGATTTCTCAGCGGATGCCCAGGCTTCAGCGGAATACATTGTGTCTCGTACCCGGGGTAGAAGCATCATGCACCGATGACGGAGAAATTAGCATTGCGTCCCCCTGTCACCAGCTCTGGTCTATGGGCACCGCTCTTGTATTGCTGGAAATGACTGGCTGGCGCGGTACAGTACAACGGGAGACGTAAAGTAAAAGACGTGTACCGGTCGTGTGGGGGGCTGATCACTCACTATGGGCCACTGCTTCAGGTTTCGCTTTTATTTTATTTTTTCCAGAGCCTCTTCCCCATGGTTAGGTTTCTTTTTGTACTTGCTTTGACCCTATGTTTGTTAAAGGGGTTTTCTAGATTTAAAAAAGTATAAGAAAGTTATATATGGCTAAAATAACTAGTAGTGCACCCCCCTATCAAATCTTCCACCAACTGTTTGATGCCCCCTGCTGGTCTACGGTTACGCCCCTGCCATGATGATGTTTCATCCAGACGCGTGATCCGTGCCGCAGCCGTCAGTCGTCTTGGCAGCGGAAAATGGTGGACCATGGAGCCATTGGTGCCAGAGCTTTGAGAGGCGAGGGTCAGTTTTGGTAAACCCTGCAACAGTGAGGAGTTTCCTTTTATTCCTGGTAAGTTCTCAGATCTGTGGAAAGGATCCAAAACCGCCACCCCCCTCAGATGTAATGAGTATTGGCGTATGGCTGCGTCCGTAGAATTATGCTCCTTTAGGCCTTTTCCTCGCTTGATGTCCTTTAGGTTTAGCCAAACGACCGTATTTTGTATCCGTCGTCCGATCCGCATTTTTGGCAGGTTGTGCAAGGATTCATTAGTTTCTATGGGTCCACAAAAAAGAGCACAGCTTGTGGATGTCATCTGTGTCCGTACTGAAAATTATAGCGCATGTCCTGTTCTTGCCTGTATATCGGACGAGAATAGTCATTTCTAGTGATGGGAACGAGTAACATGCAGATTGCGAACGTATTTTGCTGATTGCATTGCGGATACGGTCATGTGCACGAGGCCTTATGAATCGTATTTTATTTATTTTTCACATGTGAACTATGATACTTTCAGCATCTAGCGGTCCTCATCTTCTACCCGTCTCCTCATTGTCGGCATCTAGCGGTACTCTTCCTCTACCCGTCTCCTCATTGTCGGCATCTTGCGGTACTCTACTTCCTCTACCCGTCTCCTCGTTGTTGCCATCTAGTGGTTCTCTTCTTCCTCTATCTGTCTCCTCGTTGTCGCTATCTAGCGGTACTCTTCCTCTACCCGTCTCCTCATTGTCGGCATCTAGCGGTTCTCTTCCTCTACCCGCCTCCTCGTTGTCGCCACCTAGCAGTACTCTTCCTTTACCTGTCTCCTCATTGTCAGCATCTAGCGGTACTCTTCCTGTACCCGTCTCATCTTGTCGCCATCTAGCGGTACTCTTCCTCTACCCGTCTCATCGTGTCGCCATCTAGCGGTATTCTTCTTCTATCAGTCTCCTCGTTGCCATCTTGCGGTACTCTTCTTCCTCTATCCGTCTCCTCATTGTCCGCATCTAGCGGTACTCATTCTCTACCAGTCTCCTCGTTGTCGCTATCTAGCGGTATTCTTCCTCTACCCGTCCCCTCGTTGTCGCCATCTAGCGGTACTCTTCCTCTACCCGTCTCCTCATTGTCGTCATCTAGCGGTACTCTTCCTCTACCCGTCTCCTCATTGTCGGCATCTAGCGGTACTCTTCCTCTACCCGTCTCCTCATTGTCGTCATCTAGCGGTACTCTTCCTCTATCTGTCTTCTCATTGTCGGCATCTACCGGTACTCTTCCTCTACCAGTCTCTTTGTTGTCGCCATATAGCAGTACTCTTCTTCTACCCGTCTCCTCGTTGTCGCCATTTAGCGGTACTCTTCCTCTACTCGTTGTCGCCATCTAGCGGTACTCTTCCTCTACCCGTTTTCTCGTTGTCGCCATCTAGCGGTACTCTTCTTCCTCTACCCGTCTCCTCGTTGTCGCCATCTAGCGGTATTCTTCCTCTACCCGTCTCCTCGTTGTCGCCATCTAGCGGTATTCTTCCTCTACCCGTCTCCTCGTTGTCGCCATCTAGCGGTATTCTTCCTCTACCCGTCTCCTCGTTGTCGCCATCTAGCGGTATTCTTCCTCTACCCGTCTCCTCGTTGTCGGCATCTAGCGGTCATCTTCCTCTACCCGTCTCCTCGTTGTCGCCATCTAGCGGTCATCTTCTTCCTCTACCCGTCTCCTCATTGTCGCCATCTAGCGGTATTCTTCCTCTACCCGTCTCCTCGTTGTCGCCATCTAGCGGTATTCTTCCTCTACCCGTCTCCTCGTTGTCGCCATCTAGCGGTATTCTTCCTCTACCCGTCTCCTCATTGTCGCCATCTAGTGGTATTCTTCCTCTACCCGTCTCCTCGTTGTCGGCATCTAGCGGTACATCTTCCTCTACCCGTCTCCTCGTTGTCGCCATCTAGCGGTATTCTTCCTCTACCCGTCTCCTCATTGTCGCCATCTAGCGGTACATCTTCCTCTACCCGTCTCCTCGTTGTTGCCATCTAGCGGTACTCTTCCTCTACCCGTCTCATCGTGTCGCCATCTAGCGGTACTCTTCCTCTACCCGTCTCCTCATTGTCTATCATGGTGCTTTTTGCAGGGATTGAATTAGGTCAAGCCTGGTTTATGGGTCTGCTTGACAATCTGCTTCTGCTTTTTTGTTGCCTGTATGGAGGTGGCCCTGACTGATCTGCAGACAAGCACCAACAATTGGTTGTATAGGGGATTTGGACACGACGTTGTACATACAGCCGTGATGTTTTTGCGGATAGCACACGGACCTGTTCATTTTCACGGCTCCGCTTCTGCAAATGATAGAACTTGTCCTATTGTTGTCTGTTTTGCGAACAAGAATATGCAGTTTCAGTGACGGGATTGAGAAGATTGTGGCATGCACGCGGCTGGTATCCGTATTTTGCAGATCTGCGGTTTGTGTACCCTAAAATGGATATGTTCGGGTGCACGAAGCCTTGTTATGGGCAGACCTTGTAAAGAAGCTGCGCGCGCAGTAACCGAGGACTTGCTTTCCGTCTTCCCTGTGCCTTTAGACTTTACACTGAGTTTAGATCTTGAGCTTTTGGACTTGATGTTTGGAGGGTGACATTTTCTATACAGATGGCGAGTATATAGCATTGCTGTGGTCTACAAGGTACCTTGAAAGCATTTTGTGTCGGGAAGGTCCTGGATTCCTATCGGTCCATAGCACATCTGTGTGGAATCCTAAAAACGAAATAGGGTTTCTCTCCGTAACAAATGCTGTAAAGTTAGTAAATCTGGCATTAATGAATTACCAGATTTAGCCTGGCATCTAGATTTGCTCTGCATACAGAGAGCCTGCTGCAGCATTCCTGCCCCCTCCCCCACGCATAGATCCTGTCATTAAAAAGCTGATCACAGCATCCCCTGGCACCATGCTAACATGGACGGCCATACCTCACATTGTAATGCTGGTGTCCAGCAGAGATAATAGAATGGGCCTCTCACAAGGCTCAGTCGTTGCCTCCTTCGTTGTGCCTTGTAGCAGATAAATACTTTCTCGGAGATTTGATGCGTTGCTGTTCGTAATGCCTTGCACGCCCCTCAGGTGGGAGGACGAAGAACTGCTTGTGTATCCTGGCCGTACACATTCAGTAGCTACCCCTCCCGTCGTCCCCATATACATATATGCCTGGCTCAGCACAAACGAGTCTGTGTATGCAGCGGGGCGAGCGGAGAAAACCACTGCCAGGAAGCCCTGATCAGCAGCGCGACTATACCGGCCGTGAGCATCGGTACCAGGCTCGGCTCCCGTGCAGTGTAACAGGGGCTTAAAGGGATTTTCCGGTAAAAAATAATTTTTTAATTTTTTTAAGTTCCTGCAGCTTGGCCCCCGTGACAGAAGATTTATGCTTACCCACTGCACCGCTGTCTCCATCTTCCAGTTTACCTCCGTCTGGCTGTGGGCAGAGTCACATGTGTTCTTCACTTGGGTGGATGTTGTGAAGGGGCTTTTCTTCACCATGGAAGGGATTCTGCAATCATCCACCAGTGTTGACTTCTATGGATGTCCAGGCCTTTTTGAGTTCCCGAGCTCACCAGTGCCTTTTTTTCTTTTTTCTTTTAAAGCTTGTGGTTTTACAGAAAGATAATGCCAAAAAATGCCACTCGAAATGTAAAACGTACAGAAAAATGCCTGCAAAAGCTTGAGTAAATGCATCCTTAGCATTATTTTTCACCAGAAGCTCCGTCAGATTACAACTAGTGAAGTAGTCGTCTCATAGTTCGGAGCGGAGAGTCGGCTCATGGAGAGGACGGTGAGAAACCCCCCCCCCCCCCATGAAGACCTCCAGGCAGGAGGGACATAGATTAAAGGTCTTAATGTAGCTCAAGGACCTTTTGATGATGTCACCAGTAGGAGGTGTCAGACCAGTAAGAAAAGGAATGCTTACTGGTTGTGTGAAGACACAAGGATTAACAGGAGCTGACTGTAAACTATTAGGCTACTTTCACACCCACATTTTTTGCCGGGTCAGTCATAGATCAGCAAAAACGCTTGCATCATAATAATAAAACCATATGGATCCGGTTGTACAATCGCTAAAACCATCGAAAGTCAATGGGGGACAGATCCGTTTTCTTTTGTGTCAGAGAAAACGGATCCGTCTCCATTGACTTGCGTTGTGAGTCATGATGGATCCGTCTCGCTCCGCACCACATCACGGGCGTCTGTCCGCGATGGGGACACAACCAAACGGACGTAATGCATTCCGGTGACTGTTTCGTTCAGTTTTGTCCCTATTGACAATGAATGGGGACAACGGAAGCGTTTTTCCCCCACTATTGAGATTCTATCAGCCTACAGCAGGGCATGGTGGGAATTGTAGTTTTACCACACCTGGAGAGCCGCAGTTTGCCCATCCCTGGTTAATGATGTTGACCACTCCACTTCATTAAGCTATCAGGGAAGTTTCAAAGGGCATCTGTCAGCAGATTTGTACCTAGGACACTGGCTGACCTGTTACATGTATGATTGGCAACTGAAGACATCTGTGTTGGTCCCATGTTCCTATGTGTCCACATTGCTGAGAAATATGAGGTTTTAATATATGCAAATTGGCGTCTAAGAGCAATGGGGGCGTTACCATTACACCTAGAGGCTCTGCTCTCTCTGCAACTGCCACACCCTCTGCACTTTGATTGACAGGGCTAGGTGTGATGCTTGCACAGGGGTGCAGGTTTAGAAGCAGAAAATCCGCACAGATTTCTGTGAAGATCCACTCCAAAACCGCACGTGTTAGATCCGTTCACACGTCCGTGTGTGTTCTGCGGATCCGCAAAATACAGACATCGGCGATGTGCGTTCCGCATTTTGGGGACCGCACATCGCCGTCACTCTCATAGAAAATGTATTTTCTTGTCCGCAATTGCGGACAAGAATAGGACATGTTCTATTTGTTTCGGGAACGCGATTGCGGACCTGTTCCGCAAAATGTGAATGGAGCCTTACTTGTGTTTTTTGTTGTGGATTTGATGCTGTTTTGCCGCGGATCTCACCCTTGCATCCGGCAGATTTCAGAATCCGCACTGGAGGTCGATTTCCGCAAAGCAGTAAAAAAGCAAAGTGTACATGAGGTTGGTCTAATCTCATACACTTTGATGCTACTGTATTACGCTGCAGTTTTTCGCCCAAGGGGAAGGGGAGGCTTACTCGCCTCCTTCCCGCTGCTGGTTCCCTGCTCCTTCTCCTCCTGGCCTGTGATGGGCGCCCTCACTGAAAACATCCGGTTTGATGCCGCCTGTAGCCAATCACTGGCCTTAGCGGTGACTGGATGGCCTTGTGTCATGTGACCATTTGTCATGACGTAAGGGGAGTCTCTCACCGCTGCGGCTAGTGATTGGCTGCAGGTGGCGTCAAACCAGATGCTTTCAGACAGGGAGGCCCGGAGGAGGAGGAGGAGCGGGCGCCAGGAAGCAGGTAAGTAAGCTGTTCTTTACAGGTTCGGCCAAGTGCCCACCCCCCATTCTTGCATGATCCCTTTAAATCTGTGATCCATGGTTAAGCATTTGGCAAAGAATATAAAAGGGTTATTCCGCGGTCTTATAAAATGATGGCCCATGGCCAGGATAAACTATCATTTTATCATAGTAAACTGTTCTATTCACTTATATGGGACTGATGTAGACGGCAATCAGTCAGTCCTGTTAGAGGTAAATGCAATTAAGGGTACTTTCACACTAGCGTTTTCGATTCCGTTTGTGAGATCCGTTTCAGGGCTCTCACAAACGGTCCAAAACGGATCAGTTCAGACCCAATGCATTCTGAATGGATAAGGATCCGTTCAGAATGCATCAGTTCGGCTCCGTTCCGCTTCTATTCTGTTTTGGAGGCGGACACCAAAACGCAGCATGCAGCATTTTGGTGTCCGACAGAAGAGGCGGAGCCTAACGGATCAGTTTTTAATTACAATGTAAGTCAATGGGGACGGATCCGTTTTCAATGACACAATATGGTGCATTTGAAAACGGATCTGTTCCCCATTGACTTTCAATCTAATTCAAAACAGATCCGTTTTGGACTTTGTCATTTTTCTTTAAACCTAATGCAAACAGATCCGTTCTGAACGGATACAAACGTTTGCATTATAGGTGCGGAATAAACAGACGGATCCGCACAAACGCAAGTGTGAAAGTACCCTAAGGACCGACCTACACACGACTGCTCCATCCAAAGAGAGAACTTGTGTGACCCTACATACTTGAGGTTGCTAAGAGGGGGGGGGGGGGGACCTGTAAGTGGAATAAATGCTTTTCGGGAGATTTAAGGAGAATGGCTATTTAGTGTTTTATTTACCTACTTGAAGGATGCTGTGTTAACACATGGGGCAGATTTACTAAGCCTGCCGCCCTGCAGCTGTTGTAAAACTACAACTCCCAGCATGCCTGCACAGCTTACAGCTATTAGGGCATGCTGTTAGTTGTTGTTGAGCATCCCTGCTGTAGGTTGTAGAAACTTGGACAAGCTTCCGAGACTGGTGCTAGATTTAGCACAGCGGTTCAGGAATGGACACTTCTATTGGCTTGGGGCCTGTTCACATCTTTCTTTAAGGAAGCAGTCAGAGAGATCTTGCAGTGCCGCTAATATTATGGCATCCACTTGGCCCCCACTTTAGGTAATTGCCACTACAAGAAATGCAGTGTTTGTGGGACATTTTATAATTAGAAAAAATTAGCCACCCTTTCTGGTAGAGTTTTAATGAAGCTTTTTGTGCTCTCCCATGACAACTTATCCCTGTCTATAAGATAGGAGATATGTCTGGTGGGCGGAGCTCTGACCCCTGGGGTCACTGGTTGGGATGGAGCGGCAGACAGACGTGTCCATGGGGCGGCTGGTTATCGCCCAGTGCTTCTGCTTATCTCGAGCACTCCTACTCTATCTCCAGTAGCCTCATAGAGTTTATAGGAGCAGTGAACATACGTGCATGTTTCAAATGGCGGAACATGGGCCCATGTGCTAGTGATTGGCAAGGCAGCAAGACCCTGCTGATCAGACATGTAACCCCTATCATGTGGTTGGGGATATGTTGTTGTTGTGGTGGGATAATGCCTTTAAGACAGAGGGAAGATGAAGGACTGGACCGGCACACGGACGTGAGCCTTGCCAGCAGCCGGAGTATAGAATGGACATCACATATACCGGACGCTGACCCATTGTACTCAATGGACCAATTCATCCATCAGTCCGTGCAGAGAAAATCACAGCATGCTCTATTCGAAGTTCTAGACTTGCCTGCTCAGGTGACGCCAAGAAAAAACTTGTGTAGTTGGTTTAAAAAAAATTTTTTTTTTTTTTGTGGTCAAAACACAGACAAATTTTAAATCATTCACCCTGAAAGCAGTGTAAGGCCTCATGCACACCGCGGATCCGCAAAACACGGAAGCTGCTCCGCGTTCCGTTCTGCAATTTGCGAACGGAACGCAGCCTATTGTAGAAATGCCTATTCTTGTCCGCATCTCCTGGTCCTACCGTGGATCCCCTGACCCGAACTGACTACATCATAGTGTTTTATGATGCAGCCAGCTCCTATCACATAAGCATTTGAGTACAATAGAACTGCATCATAAAACACTGATGCCTCAGGTCCGGACAGACACAGTCAGTACTAGAGATGCCGCGGACATGGGCCTTATACAACTTCTACTTGGTGCATCCACGTATGGCTGATTGGTCAAAAGAAAACACCTAAAATCTGCACTTCAAACTACATGTGTGATTCCAACATTAGGAGTTCCTTTTCTAGAAACGGATTTTATGGGAAACCCTGTGCTATATTCACTTGCTGTGAGTGCAGTATTACAGAGGGTCCCCCGAGTCTGAATACTAATGATCTGACCTCAGGATAGGTCATCAGTGTGTGATCGCTGGGGACCCGACTTCTGTCGACGATCAGCTGCCTGAAGAAGCTGCTGCCCCCTTGCAACTCGCCAAGCCCAGTGCCATCCATTGTATAGTGGCTGCACTTGGTATTGCAGCTCAGTCCTGTCCATTTGCATGAGACTGAGCCGTGCCTAGGCCGCGGCGCTCGTCTAGTCAAACAGCTGATGCACACGGGTGCCAGGAGTTGGACCCCAACCCGTCAGATACTGTTGACCTATCCTGACACTTGGACAATCCCTTTAAGATTGAAATTGGAAGTAAATAGCTTCGTTGTATCTGGCACTTTCTATGGTCGCATCATTCATTTAGGTGGTGCAATGACTGGCACTGCGAGCAGGGAACCTGCTGAAATATTTGCGCCCGGTCCAGGGCTTGATTTGGTCGTCATCATTTCTGTTTAAATACCACGTCGATTATTTTCTAGCATGAGCGCTTTGCACTCGGTCTGTGAATCACTTTCCTATTTTGGTGCTGTATTTGCTTTTCATTAACATCCCGCATTATCCAGTTTGACTGGAGTCCAAACCCTCAGGTGCGGCTTATAGAGACCATTGCCAGGATAGATGTGTGGTGCAGGCTCTCACAAGTTCAGCTCTGATTTCATGGGGAAATTATCGTGGTGTGCGGAAGGAATGCCGGCCTGCGTGCTTTGTTCTTTGTGGTCATGAAGTGACCTTTATTTTCCTGCAGTATAGCAATCCGTTACTTTTCCCCATTATACCCTTTGCTGTATTGTTTAGTTGTAAGACCACAAAGCGCCGTCCCCTCGGTCACTCCCAGGCCGGAAATGGACCATATTAGCTGGGGATTAACCCGTTGTTCTCTGCAGGATTTCTACAAGTCTGTTTGTAGGAGCCTGCCTAAAATCCTGCAGATTGGCAAACACTGGGCACAAACTTATCTTTTGCTTATTACCATTCATTTCTTGGTTCAGGTAAGTGTACCAATATTGTTACTTAAAGAGGCGCTGTCACCCAGATCAAGCCTACCCTACCGGGTTTATGACGCAGACAGAAACAACACCTTTATTTCTCATGTAGTAGGTCCGCTGTGGCAGAAAAAGCAACTTTTAAAATATGCAAATGAGGTATCCAACCACTCTGAGGCAGGCTTATGCTTCTGCGCCGCCCCTGTTCCTTGCTAATACCGGCCTTCTGCGCCTAATCATGCCCCGTGTCTTTTGATTGACATTGCTAGACCCGCTGATCTAGCTGTGAGATCCCGCGCACTCGCTTCCATGCTGGCACGTGCGCCCTGGACCTTTTCTTTGCTTCCCGGTTAGAGGATAGGCCATCATTATATACTGCCTGCACAACCCCTTTAATCTTAGATGCATGTGCTGCTTTCACACTTGAATTGTTCATTCCGGTATTGAAATCCAGTAGAGGATCTCAATAAAGGAATTAAACAGATCCATTTTGATTTTGTACATCAGGATGCATCCGTTCCGTAAGGATGCGATTGTGTGAAATCAAAACAGGGGAAAAAAAGGCTCCTAAAAAAACTCATCTGTCACCATTGACTTGCGTTGTTTTCAGTGATGGATCATTTTATTTTATTTTTTCCAGTTTTTATGACTGGACATAAAACCGCAGCTTTCAGTGGTGTTGTGTCCGGTGACGGAACGGAAGACATTCTGAACGGATCTCTACAGGATCTGCTTGTAATCAGTATCAATATGTCCACACATGACGGATACATTACATTTCTCACCTGTTTACCCATCCAGCACTGGTGCAGAAGGAAGGCCAATGAGTAAAGCCTGTATTACACAGGCCAATTAAGGCCTCTTTCACACTTGCGTTCAGAACGCAAGTCGCCTGAAAGCATTAGAAGACTGATCAGGATCCTGATCAGTCTTCGAAATGCTTTGAGGTTACCATGGCAGCCAAGACGCTATTAAAGTCCTGGTTGCCATAGTAGTAGTAGGGAGCGGGGGAGCGGTATACTTACAGTCCACGCGGCTCTCGGGCTGCTCCAGAATGACGTCAGAGCGCCTCATGCGCGTGGGGCGCCCTGACGTCACTCTGGAGCGCCCCGGAAGCCATACGGATGGTAAGTATACTGCTCCCCCGCTCCCCACTACACTTTACCATGGCAACCAGGACTTTAGCATCCTGGCTGCCATGGTAACCATTGAGAAAAAGCTAAACGTTGGATCCGGCGATGCGCCGAAACAACGTTTAGCTTAAGGCTGGATCCGGATTAATGCCTTTCAATGGGCCTTAATTCCGGATCCGGCCTTCCGGCAAGTGTTCAGGATTTTTGGCCGGAGCAAAAAGCGCCGCATGCTGCGGTATTTTCTCCGGCCAAGCAACGTTCCGGTCCTGAACTGAAGACATCCTGATGCATCCTGAACGGATTTCTCTCCATTCAGAATGCATTGGGATAATCCTGATCAGGATATTTCCGGCATAGAGCGCCGAGGACGGAACTCTATGCCGGAAAACAAAAACGCCAGTGTCCAAAAGCCCTAAGCAAGCAATTGTCGACAAGGTAGTGTTCCCTCCTGACAATCGCCTGCTCCCTACCAGAGGAGACTGCTGCTGTTACATGCAGTGATCTCCTCTGCAGCATGAGGAGGAGCGACTGCCATCACTCGTCCCAATATTGTCTAGTGATTTGCTGGCGGCAGATTGTAATTAGATAGCACAATCTGCCGCCAGCAAACAATGATTTTTAACTGCTTAAAAAAATCACAATTGCTCCATGACTGAGCATGTTTGCTCATTTATTGGGCAATCGGCGGCAGTATTACACTGCAAGATGATCGCTAACCAACGTACATAAGAACTCTTGTTAGCGATCATCTATCGAAAAGTCGGCAGGTGTAAATGCAGCCTGATGCATGACTTCAGAGGGGAAAACATTTTAAACATTAAAGTGGATGAAGCGACAAGTCCTTCTGCAATACTGAAAAAGGGATATCTCATATCCGACACCAGAAGAGGGAACTGGTAGGGCATAACCCGAAAAATGTAGAGTTGTGATGCACCACAATGCTAATGCAGATAAGGAATGGTAGGGTTCAGTTTATGACACAATTCTGCAGTGTGATGCCAGATCATTAGCAGTTTGCATTGATTTTCTTTATACAGTGTACATGTATATGTACAAGCAGAGCTGACCCAAATACAATGAGAGAGAAAGGGATTTCCTTATTTAACCACTTCAGCCCCCCCTAGCTTAAACCCCCTTAATGACCAGACCACTTTTTACTATTCTGCACTACACTACTTTCACGGTTTATTGCTCGGTCATACCACTTACCACCCAAATGAATTTTACCTCCTTTTCTTCTCACTAATAGAGCTTTCATTTGGTGGTATTTCATTGTTGCTGACATTTTTAATTTTTTTTATATTAATCCAAAATGACCGACATTTTTGCAAAAAAATGACATTTTTCACTTTCTATTGTAAATTGTTTTTTTTAAAAAACTACATTTCTATATAAATTTTTCTCTAAATGTATTGTTCTACATGTCTTTGATAAAAAAAAAAATGCAATAAGTGTATATTTATTGGTTTGGGTAAAAGTTATAGCGTTTACAAACTATGGTGCAAAAAAGTGAATTTCGGCATTTTGAAGCAGCTCTGACTTTCTGAGCACCTGTCATGTTTCTTCAGGTGCTAGAATGCCAGGAAAGTATAAATACCCCCCAAATGACACCATTTTAGAAAGAAGACACCCCAAAGTATTCGCGGAGGGGCATGGTGAGTTCATGTATCATTTCATTTTTTTCACAAGTTAGCGGAAAATGACACTTTCTGAGGAAAAATAAAAATTATAAAGTTTCCATTTCTGCTAACTTCTGGCAAAAAAAAAATCTCCCACGGACTCACTATGCCCCTCAGTGAATACCTTGGGGTGTCTACTTTCCGAAATGGGGTCATTTGTGGGGTGTGTTTACTGTTCTGGCATTTTGGGCGGGGCTAAATTGTGAGCAACCCTGTAAAACCTAAAGGTACTCGTTGGACTTTATGCCCCTTTACGCACCTAGGCTGCAAAAGTGGCACACATGTGGTATCGCCGTACTCAGGAGAAGTAGGGCAATGTGTCTTAGGGTGTATTTTGCATATACCATGCTGGGTGAGAGAAATATCTCTGTAAATTGTCAACTTTGTATAAAAAAATTTAAAAAGTTGTCATTTACAGAGATATTTCTCTCACCCAGCATGGGTATATGCAAAAATACACCCCAAAACACATTGCCCCACTTCTCCTGAGTACGGCGATACCACATGTGTGCCACTTTTTTGCAGCTAAGATGCGCAAAGGGGCCCTATTTCCAATGACTACCTATTAGGATTTCACAGGGCATTTTTACGCATTTGGATTCCAGACTTCTCACGCTTTAGGACCCCTAAAATGCCAGGGCAGTATAAATACCCCACATGTGACCCCATTTTGGAAAGAAGACACCCCAAGGTAGTCCATGAGGGGCATGGCGAGTTCATAGAAGATTTTTTTTTTTTTTTTGGCACAAGTTAGCGAAAATTTCCTTCAAAAATGTCTGCATCTATTCCGCAATTCTGCGGAATAGATGTGGACCCATTCAGTGTGAATGGGGTCGGCGGTGATGCGGAGAGCACACTATGTGCTCGCCGCATCAGCATTTGCGGTGCTGGGGCTGCTAACTTCCGGGTTTCGGCCCCCAAACATTCGGCCGCAGGTCCGCAAAAGATAGAGCATGTCCTATTCTTGTCCGCAATTGCGGAAAGAAAAGGCATTTTCTATATAGTTCTGGCAATGTGCTGATCCGCAAAATGCGGAAAGCACATTGCCAGTGTCCGTGTTTTGCGGATCCATGGATCCGCAAAACACATACGGACGTCTGAATGAGCCTCACAGGGGGGTGACGGGGTGATCAGGGGTTAATCAGTGACGGGGGGGGGGGGGCGGATGGGGGGGGTCTGTGTGGTGATTGGTGCACTTACATAAGTTTCCTCTGGTGGTCCCAAGCAAAAGGGACCACTAGAGGAGCAGGCATATCAGATGCTGTTAAAAAAAACAGTGTCTGATATGCGTTTTTTTTTTTTTTTAACTACTACAGCTTGCCAGCGCATAATCGGCGCTGGCAGGCTGTAGTAAAACTTCCTCCGGATGCGATTTCTTGCCTCTCGCGAGATGACTCACCGATGCGTCCACCCAGAATAACCCGCCCGGCCTCCGAAAGCATCCTTGCGGTCCTGGTGTGGTTAAAGCGTACCTAAGTTTTTATTTTTATTTAATTTTTTTAAGTTTTTGGCTGTGCTTCTTTGTATAATCAGAACTGTGAAGGAGCTGTTATGTTTGGGCTTGCCTAATATTTTTTCAGCTATATTATTCCCTGTTTTGGCTGCACAGCTAGATGCATTTCACTCAGAAGCAGGGGGCATCTCCCTTCTGCCAGCTCTGTTCTGCTGTGACATCCATTCCCTTACTTCCAACTAAGTTTGCTTTAAACTCGGGAGCGCACAGAGCAGATAAGGAGGAATAAATCACAATTACATAAAGGCAGGAGGCTCTTATGCTCTTCAGAAGCAGTTGTTTTATCAGGCTCAATATCTCAGCTAGCTCTTTCACGCCCCCACTTCCTTTCAGCTGTCTTCTGTATCTCTGTTGGGGTACTTTCACACTTGCGTTAAACTTTTCCGGTATTGAGTTCCGTCATAGGGGCTCAATACCGGAAAAAAAACTGATCAGTTTTATCCCCATGCATTCTGAATAGAGAGCAATCCGTTCAGTATGCATCAGGATGTCTTCAGTTCAGTCACTACGGTTTTTAGACGGAGAAAATACCGCAGCATGCGAATACCAGATCTGGCATTATTTTCCATTGAAATGCAATAATGCCGGAAAAACGGATCCGGTTTTGCGCAGACCTTTAAAAATGTGAAGAAGATAAATACCAGATCCGTTTTTCTGGATGACAACCAGAGAGATGGATCCTGTATTGCAATGCATTTGGGAGACTGATTCACATCCGGATCAGTCTACAAATGGTATCCGTTTGCATACAGATTGCCGGATTCGGCAGGCAGTTCTGGCGACGGAACTGTCTGCCGGAATCCAGCGACGCAACTGTGAAAGTAGCCTTACTAGTGACAGATCTTGCCTGACAACAGGCAGTGGGCTGCAACTTAGGTGGAAGTGAGACCCCTAGTGGTCATAACTTTACAGCTTTCAGGTGAATGCAGGCACACTTTGTAAATAAAGTAATTTAGGAATTTGCTATTTACACCATTCTCTATTAAATGAAATGAAATTGTGTGAAAGTACAGTGACTCTTTAACCCCTTCAGGATCCTGCCATTTTTCACCTTAAGGACTAGGGGCGTTATGTGGTGATAACTTTAAAACGCTTTTACTTATCCAGGCCATTCTGAGATTGTTTTCTCGTCACATATTGTACTTGATGACAGTGGTAAATTTGAGTCAAAATATAAAATTTTTATTTATAAAAAAATACCAAATTTACAAAAAAATTGGAAAAATTAGCAAATTTCCAAATTTCAATTTCTCTACTTCTAAAATAGATATTGATACCTCAAAAAATAGTTATTACTTTACATTCCCCATATGTCCACTTTATGTTTGAATCATTTTGAAAATGATATATTTTTTTTGGGACATTAGAAGGCTTAGAACAGGGATCAGCCACCTCCGGCACTCCAGATGTTGTGAAACTACAACTCCCTGCATGCTCCATTCATTTCTATGGGAGTTCTGAGAAGAACTGACTCACAACAATTAGAAAATTAGGGTGTTGCACGTTCCTCAGTACGTATTATCTTCACATTCAGATAAACGTGTAAAAAGAATATAATAAACTTTTATTCAATAAATGATTAACATTTGGGAAAAGTGTGTATGACTTTCTCACAAGCAAGAGGACACTTTGGTATAGAGAGGGATTACCGCATATAGCCATCTATAACCAAAGAGTACTCGGTTTGGCCCAGCAGCCGTGCAGGGCAAAATTACACTGGATAAGGGCTAGGACACCGCCCAATGGGATATGGACTATGGTGCCTTATTAGGTGTGCTCGCGTTTAATCCGCGCATCCACGTACAGGGGGAGGATCCCTAGCATGGCTGACCCCTACAATGTAAAGTTATGCCCTGCTCATTAAAGGGAACCTGTCACCAGGATTTAGTGTATAGAGCTGGGGACATGGGCTGCTAGATGGTCGCTAGCACATCCGCAGTACCCAGTCCCCTTAGCTCTATGTGCCTTCATTGCGTCAAAAAAGGATTTTTGTGATATGTAAATTAGCCTGATATGAGTCCTGTGTCCGGAGATGAGTCAAACTTCCTGAGCGCAGCACCGCCCCACGTCCTCGGAATCTCCTCCTTACTGGCCGACGTCACATAGCTGGAGCGCCGAAATCTCGCGATGCGCGAGCTAGCGCAATCGCAGTGTCGGCATCATGTTCCTATCCTGTGCTGGCATCAGCACAGGGAACAAACTACGCATGCGCTAGCTCGCGCATCGCGAGATTTCGGCGCTCCAGCTATGTGACGTCGGCCAGTAAGGAGGAGATTCCGAGGACGTGGGGCGGTGCTGCGCTCAGGAAGTTTGACTCATCTCCGGACACAGGACTCATATCAGGGTAATTTACATATCACAAAAATCCTTTTTTTGACGCAATGAAGGCACATAGAGCTAAGGGGACTGGGTACTGCGGATGTGCTAGCGACCATCTAGCAGCCCATGTCCCCAGCTCTATACACTAAATCCTGGTGACAGGTTCCCTTTAATATCAGCTAAACCTGGAGATTACAGGCAGCTCATATACACCCCCACCAGACACACATGGGACCAGTGGACAGCCAAGATGACTTTGTATGTGCGAATGTGCTAATCCACGGGTCCCTACATGCACGCAGCATACACACACCAGCACCTGCCTAGTGAGCTGTGTCCTAAAGGATAACAGGCAGCTCAACTCGTTTCATCGTGACATTTTGCGTCACATATCATCAGGAGCATTAAGTGCGCCTGTGTAAATAGATGCCCTGTACAGTTGTGTACCCGGGCTCCGGCGCTGTAGTGGCCGTACGCGGCCTAACCCCTCCCCACCGGAGGAAGGCGCTAGCGCGGCGATCCAATCAGAATGAGGGGCGCGGCTGAAGCGTACGCCTTCTGACTGGCCACCGGCAGCATACACTGTAAAAGTCTAGAGAGGCTGCGCATGCGCACTCGGTATAGGGGGAACTATCTGCGGCACCTGTGATGACCCGGTACCGTGTGGTAACATAACAGGGACCCGGGGGAGGGATTAGAGTAGTGTACTACAGCCTACCACAGCACAGACAGATCAGAGAATCTGTAAGTATGCAGGTCCATTAGTTGTGGTTATGTCTGAACCTATATAATCACGATGCACATGTGATGCATAACTGAAGCCCCTGGACACCACTAACTAGGGACTTATGTGCAATAAACATAGACACTACGACACGTATATACCGTATACATGTATATCCTTACTTGCATGCGACATTTATTACACTGCAGTGTTGTATGTAAGTGAGCGCATCGCTCAGCATATCACGCTGACCGATGCGTGCCCCGTAATAAACTACAGTGCATGCTGGGAAAACTACATTAGTCTATAAAACATGCGTAAGAGGTGGCTTCATTCAGGCCGCCAGAGTTCTGAGAAGAGCAGAGCATTTCTGCATGCTGGGAGTTGTAGTTTCACAACAGCTGGAGTGCCGGAGGTTGCCTACCCCTGGCTTAGAAGTTTAGAAGCAAATCGTAAAATCGTTAAGAATATTTCCAAATTTCCAATTTTTGTTTTAAGGACCAGTTCAGTAATGAAGTCACTTTGTGGGGCTTACATATTAGAAACCACCCATAAATCGCCCCATTTTAGAAACTACACCCCTTAAGCTGTTCAAAACTGATTTTACAAACTTTGTTAACCCTTTAGGTGTTCCAGGAGAATTAAAGAAAAATGGGAAAGGAATTTCAAAATTGCAGGCTTTAGAGATAGGAAGGAGCACCATATGGCTTTTAGAGAGCAGATTTAGCTGTAATGGTAATTGGGAGCTATGTCACATATGAAGACGCCCTATAGTGGAAACACCCAAAAAGTGACCCTATTTTGGAAACTACACCCCCTCAAGGAATCTTTCAAGGTGTGTAGTGCTCACTTTGACCTCAAAGTGTTTCCTAGAATTAGGAATCTGCATATGTTGGCGATCAGCCCTATTAGTAACTGGGGTCCGATGAACTTTCTCTCATATAGTATTATTGAGGGAAAACTAAGACGGGGAAGTTTATGCAAAACGTTCAATTTAAAGATGGCCATATTGGGCTGAGAGTGGGAGGCGAATATTTGTAGTGAAATTTGGGGGATTTCTGAGTGGAATTCCATTCATAAGGCATCTCTCTGTCATCCATAGCATCTCTATTACCATTTATTAGACGATAAGAGACCCCTGAAGTCAGTTTTCGGAGGTGTATGGCATTACGTTATATCTGGGAACGTGGACAGTTGGATATGGAGTGTTTTACACCATGAACTGTAGATTTTGGCGGTGGACACCAGAAGGGATTGCCATTTACGTACCAGAGATTGGGGCGCTCTAAGAAGTGGGGGGACATTTTGTAGTTGTGTGCATGTAGGGGTAATTTTGCCACCTACATCAAGGGCGCGTGACCTTCAGAAATACTGATAATTCCACTGAAGAAATTGCAGAAAAGATAATAGAAGATTTAAGATGAATCGATTGTAAACCAATCACATTTATATTGAAGTTCCCAAAAATTTGGATTCCAGCTGAATCCGAATCTTTTACGATTCGTTTTGGACAAATCTCTCAAAATGACAGCAACCATTTAACTGGTCAGAAGATGAAGAAGGCACCTGCCACCAAAAAGGGTTATTTTTTGATAGATTTTTTTTAAATTAAAGAAAAAATAATAAAAAATCTGACGTTGCGGTTTGTTTTTAAACAGTCTTACCACCGGCTGCATTCATTTACCCATAGCTATATACGTCTCTGTCACTTAATACTGTCCTGCCGTTAGAGCTTGAAAGGGGTTGGCTGCAGTCCTCGGAGACCCCAGATTGTTATGCATGACTTTTCAGGACAATGAGCACTTTTGATTTGGGTAGAATTTATTTGTACCTGGATCAAATGTGCCGATCGATTTGTTAGAATCTTACCCAAAGTGAATTTCAGGGAATTTTTTTTTTTTTTAATCTATGGAAGGTTAATTGAAGTGGCCTCTGTTTATAACCCCAGAGAGCACTATATGAATGGCAGTGTGGTGGGCTGTACGTCACTCATCTATCACCATCCTAAATATCTGGATGATTCTGCATGGCTAGGGGTTCATAGCAAGGGGGGTGCAACGCTAGTGGGTACCATAGCGAGATGTGGAAATCACATAGGGAACGCTATGTTCCAATAGGAGAGATTATTATTGTTTTAATGGCATTCAGGAAAGGTCCTGAAATGGCATAGGAAGAGGAAGAGTTGCTTTTTCAGCATCTGAACTCAATAAAAGGGCTATTACCAGAAAGAAAATACGTTCATGTGCATGAGCCCTAATGTGTAGTATATGTAAGTGCCCTCCCCCGGGCAGCTCTGCTAGTGGGGGCAACCAGTCCCTGTCACATTCTAGGACAGGTCGCTTGGGGATATCTTATATTATTCCCAGAGAACCCCTTTAACTGCTGTCTGCACTTGCAGTGCTACTTGAGCTACATTTTATTAGAAAGTACAAAACTTTGCTATCAGTTGCAACTTTTGCGCGGGCTCCATGTTTGATTTTTACATCGGCTTATTGACAGCATGTCCTAAAACTGGGCGTTTCAGTTATAACCCAGTTCGTGCGCGTGTAGTCATGCGAGCAGCTCAGGCTGGCGTTCTGTCTGCAGCGCTGCCTTCATGTGCTCGCGTTCAGGTTACTTCTCTGCACATCTGGAACATTATAGGATTATAAGCAGATGTGTTCTGACATCCTAATCTCTGCTCTAAAGCCTCACTAATTCTAATGACAGTGGGCGCTAAAGCGTTCTTCACATGCAAATTTAGTTTGGCGTTTTTAACAAGCTTATTTTTTTTCTCAGGTGTCCTCCCCCTATAGTGAAGGGTTTGGGAAAGCGCTTGGACAGAACGCCATACCTTGCTGCAATGTAAGAACGCCTAACAGCTAACTAAGAAACAAGATTGGCAAAAGTCTGCAAAACTTTGAATCTACCTTTAACCCCTTAATGACCACCAATATTCCTATTTACAGTGGTCACTAAGGGGCCTTAGGCTGGCCCACCTTTTCACGGTGGCCCAGTTTAAGTGCTGAATGAGTCTCCCATGCAGTAGAGAGCTGGGGCCCAGCTCTCTTATGTGAGCCATGCTCTTTCTCTGACGGCCTGGACCAGCAGGAGTGCCAATCGGGCTGTTTAACCCCCTTAAAATACCGCGGGCTATGGCGCCCACAGCATGTAAGAGGTTACAGAGGGTGCAGACTCCCTCTGTATCCCATCAGCACCCCGCAAATGAGACCGCAGGGTGTCGATGTCAGTGAAGCCAGGCTGGGACCTCGATTAGGCCCTCCGCGATCAGCTGTATAAGAAGGCATTGAATAGGGCTGAGTGATTTACAATGTACAGCGCTGTGCTTGGTAAGCTGCGAGAAGGCTGATCGGCAAGACCGTGGTGTCGGACTCCCACTGAGGATAGGTCATAAGTATCAAAATCTCGGAAAACCCCTTTAAAATACAATGCACTAAATGCTTTTCAATGGAAGAAAAATTCTAAATAAAATCTCCACGTTGGGTATCACCGCATCTGTAATGACCCACACTACACAAATATGTAAATTTTCCCATACTGTGAACATTGTAAGAAAAAAAAAAACAATTGCATGTTGCTTAGTCGCCACCAAAAGCAGAAAATTAAAAGTAACCAAAAAGTGTTATGTATCTCAGTGAAAACTACAAGTCGTCTCCCAAAAATGAAACCATCCCATAGCTCCGTAGAAAAAATAAATAAATTATGGGTCTTGGGTTGCGGCAATGCAAAAACATTTTCTTTAAAAAAAAAAAAAGGGGCGGTTTTATTGCACAAAAGTAGTAAAACGTAAAAAAAACTATATGTATTTGGTATCGCTGTAATTGTCTAAAGAAATCATGTTATTTATGCTGAAAAATGAATGCCACAAAATTGTAAAAACTCAGTGGCGATATTGCTTTTTTTTTATTTTTTTTTTCTCTCTCCCTCCCAGAAAGAGTTAATAAAAGTTAATCAGTAAGATATATGTAACCCAAAATTGCACCATAAAAGGCTACAAATTGTCCTGCAATAAACTAGCCCCCATACCGCCCATAGCTGGAAAAATAACAAAGTTTTAGCTCTTGGAAGGCGACAAAGAAAAAATGAAAAATTGCTTTGTCAATAAGGCCCAAAACAGGATGGTCGCTAAGAAATGATGTATTCCCTAACAACCTTAAGGCCCCTTTCACACGGGCGTTGCGGAAGAGGTCCGGATGCGTTGCGGGTGCATTGCAGGAAACCCGTGCACACGCAATTTTAGTCAATTTTCTCTGCGATTGCGGCGTTCAGTTTTTTCTGCGCGAGTGCTAAGCGTTTTAATGCGTTTTGCACGCGCGTGATAAAAAACTGATAGTTGGTACCCAGACCCGAATCCGGACTTCTTCGGGTTTGGTATTCTGTAGAGTTTTTTTTTTTTTTCCCCCATTATAACATGGTTATAATGGAAAATAATAGCATTCTTTAATACAGAATTCTAAGTAAAATGTTTATTGAGGGTTAAAAAAATAATAAAAATTACTCACCTCATCCACTTGATCGTGCTGCTGTTATCGTCTTCTTGCAGGACCTGCGCTGACATCAGCGCAGGTCCTGCAAGAAGAAGAAAGAAGGCGCGGCATCTGTCAGCAGATCTGTACCAATGACATTAGCTGACCTGTTAACATGTGCACTTAGTGGCTGAAGGCATCTGTGTTGGTCCCATGTTCATATGTGCCCGCATTACTGAGAAAAAGGATGTTTAAATATATGCAAATGAGCCTCTAGGAGCAACGGGGGTGTTGACGATACAAAAAAAAAAATTTGCTTAACATAAAAACATGATGACTTTCTGATGCCACATTCCCTTTAAACAGGACCTGACACTGCTCCTGACATGATTTAATAGCTTTATGCATTCCCCATTTAAAAACAATTCTGGAGCCTCTATTCTTCCTCCTAGAGGTTACTAATGAATTCCTAGCAGTCTGCAGTAAGGGTACAGAGAGGCAGAGAGGTGGTACCAGTTGGGGGGTGTCCCTGCACAGTCTCATTCTATTCAGTCAGTACTGCCAGTGTCAGACTGTGCAGGGACACACCCCCCAACTGGTACCACCCCTCTGTACCCTTACTGCAGGCTGCTAGCAATTCATTCATCCACTTCTTGTAGAAATAATAAAGGAATGGCACAACATACAGCCATAAGAATAGAGGCTCCAGAGTTGCTACTACATGGGGAATGCATGAAGCTATTAAAACATCCTGTCAGGAGGCTGTATTCATATTACCGTTAGTGAGTACCTACCACAGATTCTTTTTGTGGATCCATGCTGGTGTTTTTATTGCTGCATATTTAAGACTTGTGTTTAGTTTCATAGTGAAATATTTTGCATTGTTTTAAACCTACATTCCTTCAAACAAAAGAATATCTTCATGTAAAACCCTCTTTCAACAGATTTCTCATGTTGAAACTATTTAGACGTTTCTGATATGTACGGTTTTGTCTGGATGCATATTTTAGATAAAGCCTTATATGGGTAAGCATTGAAAGAATGACGTTTAGGGGCTTGCAGTTAAATGCCTAGCACAGGGCTGGGCAAACTGCGGCCCTCCAGCTGTTGTAAAACTACAACTCCCACCATGCCCTGCTGTAGGCTGATAGCTGTAGCCAGACTGGTCATGCTGGGAGTTGTAGCTTTGCAACAGCTGGAGAGCCACAGTTTCCCCATCCCTTGCCTAGCATGTTTGTCAAATTTGTATTTTTACTTTTTTTATTGTATTACTATTTTTTTAAAAATAACTCCTAGATTGATGGTCCTTACACACATGAAACTTTCACTGCAATTTTTTTTTGCCAGCAAAAACAAAGCATCAAAATTAATAATTATATATTTTTTTTAAACACATTCTTTCTGTTTCTTTTCAGTAGCATTTTATTTATGGCATGTTTTCTCTATAGAGAAGGTGACATGAAAAAGTCTGGGGGAAAAAAGACATTGTACAGCTGCAGCATGCTACATTTTTAATAAGAATCCCAAAAAAGCACTTTGTTTCGTATTTCCCATAGACCTTCAGCTAACGTACGGACCTAGTGTTTTTACTTCAGAAAATGCACCACAATCTGCAGGTGCTAAAAACATCACTAAAAATACAAAGGTGCATAAAACACAGCTAAAGGGAAGGCAGCCAACAGCGTCGCAGTGTTTTTGCCTGTGAACATAGTGCCCTACGATTGTAATACGTAAAGGCTATGTCCCACCTTTTGGAGGCAATTTTTGTTTGATTGCATTTTACTCATTTTTGACTAAAAATATTTTCAATTGGCCTTTATTAAGAAATATTGATCCATTCTGTCAAAAAGGGTTAACTGTTTTTCTAACTGTGAGACTGGTACTTTCACTTTGTGCCATCATCTAATAAATTATCTCTAAATTACTGTGTGGTCATAAACACGTATTTAAAAAGGACCTTTCACTAAGAGTTAGGTAGTGAAATACTTACACTACCTTCCTGGGCGGCCCCCGCTGACGTCCAGGCAAATTTCTATTTTTGTTTCCTCAAAATAACCCCCCATTCGTGCGCTCTGGTCCCGGTTAGTTTTCACATGCGGGGATTTCTTGTATGAGGCGAGGACTTGTCTTTTGCCTGGGGAGTGGTTTTCCTCTCCCTGGATGCCAGCCGAGCGCTATGATTGGCTGTGCTCGCAGCCAGGGAGAGGAAAACCACTCCCCAGGCAAGACAAATCCCAGCATGTGAAAACTAACGGGGACCCGGAGCGCACGCACGGGGGGTTATTTTGGTGAAAAAAAGTTGTCTAGACGTCAGCGGGGGCCGCCCAGGAACCTAGTGTAAGTATTTCACTACCTAAATCTTAGTAAAAGGTCCTCTTGAAGCCACATTCTAAATAATGCTATAATGTTTATAAGATCAGAAATAAGGAGTCCGTCTCCCCCCCAGATGACTGAAATGACAAAAAAAATCCTCAGGCAGCTAGTAGAGCTTGTCAGCTCTATACAGAAAAAAGGATTCCATATTTACAATAAAGTCCAATTTGAAAAAAAAAGAAGATTTTTAGCTCAAAATAAGCACAATTCAATTATTTAAAAAAGTCCACAAAGGTGTACATGGCCTTTAAATATGAAAATGTTCTGTCGAAGATCACGACTGCTTCTGATACACCTATGGTAGTTTATTGCGTCATAAATGTTCTTGCTTCATTACATGTCATTTACTGTGGTTTTCAATAAAAAATTTCTAAAGTTTAGGTTCACCTGGGATGCCACAGCCAACATGTGGCCTGTATTTAGTACGTTTAATTTCTGCCATCTTCCACTACTTAGAAATTCCAGTAATGGTTAATGAACTTGGCTGTGCATAAGGCCTCATGCACACGACCGTTTTTTTTATGCTGTCCGCAAAAAGGGGTTCCGTTGTTCAGTGATCCGTGTCCGTTTTTGCCTTCCGTTGTGCTTCCGTGTGTCTTCCGTTTTTTTAGCGGACATGACCCAAAAGATTTTACCAAAAGACAGGCTGACAATGTTTCCCAAGTGCCTGCCAAGGGATCCGCAAAAAAAACGGACACGGAACACGGATGACACACGGATGGCCATCCGCATTTTTCACTGACCCATTGACTTGAATGGGTCCGTGAAACGTTTTTCACGGACAAGAATAGGACAGGTTATATTTTTTTGACGGACTGGAATCACGGACCACGGACACGGAGGACAAACGGTGCATTTGCCGAGGTTTCCACGGACCCATTGAAAACCAATGGGTCCGCAGAAAATCACGAAAAACGGAGCAACGGACACGGAAACAATCAACGGTCGTGTGCATGAGGCCTAAACCAGTAAAATGCCTCCTAGTTTACATGCTTTGCTTGTCCTCTTTAAAACGGCAGGGCTGATCGGACCACTTTTTATGTGATCACAAAAGCCTCTATAGATCTGAGCAATAAACTTTCTTGAGGCAGTAGATGTGGGTAATGAGTTCTCTGGGTCCTACATATCTCCACTGCCACCACTGCATGTTAATGTCTGCATATGTTTGGGATGTTAACCTTACTCTTGGGATCACTGAAGGTGGCCATACACATTCAGTAGCTGTTTGGCTGACGGCTTCCTCCCTTGCCTGCGCCGTGCACGTTCAGTTTGGCCAAATGTGTATGGTATTCAATTGGGAGAGTGGGGGGAAAGCGTCTGCAAGATGCCTGATGGTTGATCAAGTGGAAATATTCACTTTGGGGAGAGTTGGGAGCTCCCCACACACATTAGGCTACTTTCACACTCACGTTTGGTGGGGTTCCATTATGGATCTGCACAAACGCATCCGTTCAGAGCGATATCCGTTTGTATTATCTTCAACATAGCCATCCGTCTTGAACCCTATTGAAAGTCAATGGGAGATGGATCCATTTTCTATGGTGTCAGACTCAGTTTTGTCAGTTTCGTCAGACGGACACCAAAACGCTGCAAGCAGCATTTTGGTGTCCGCCTCCAAAGCGGAATAGAAGCGGAACGGAGCGAAACTGATGCATTCTGAGCGGATCCTTATCCATTCAGAATGCATTAAGGGCAACACTGATCCGTTTTGGACCGCTTGTGAGAGCTCCAAACGGATCCAAAAAGGCCAGTGTGAAAGTAGCCTTAGACTGTCGGCCAAACCTGTCGTTCTTGGTAAGTTTGGCTGACCATACAATAATATGTATTTTGGCCCTATGGGTGGTATTGCACTATTCGGGCAGTGCAAGCGCCGATGGATGATGGCGCACCCATCAGCAGCCATTAGTACTGGCCTGATTACACAGAAGGAGAACCTGGAAGGTACGATTGCTGCCGCACTCATTCCCCCCTTATCCAGTTCTGTAGATTATCGGCAGCAGATCTCTGATTACGCAGGAAGCTGTGCTGCTGATAATCGGGTCTTTTTATCCTGATAAACCAGCTGATCGATTGCTCATTCATACAAGACAATTATCACCCCTTGTTCCCATTGTCCTGTTTATCATGTAGACTCTGGCATCCTACAATTTGTAATCTCTTCCAGCAATTTTCCTTTGGGGTATAGATGTGTGTGCAGATGGACAGTCATTTTCTTTCAGGCCAGTTAGGGTATGCTAACTGCACATAAGTCTTTCTTTTTTGTTTTGTTTTGTTTTGCGGTTTTTGATGCAAATTTTTTGTGCATATTTTCTGTTTATGTAAAAAACCCTGTTAAAGTCTATGGGGAAAACCACTGTACAGAAGGTGCGGAATCACACAAACAATTGACATGCTGCAGATTTTAAAACCCGCACAAAAAAAACTGCCTAATTCACACCATGTGCAGGCAAGGGGTTTACTGTTTTTTTTTTTTTTTTTTAACTGATGCAGACAGCGGTGCTTGGTGATGCTGCCTGCCTATGGTTTAGCTTCATTTAAAGGGGTTTCCTGGGAGCCTCTGGATAGGTCATCACTTTCTGATCGGTGGGGGTCCCGATCAGCCGTTTAAGCGGGCATAGAGCCCCTTTTAGTGCGACAGCCTTCTCCAGCTCTTCCTAGGCCGAGTGATGACATGGCCTAGCAGCAGCTCAGCCCCAAGATCTGTTTGATGTCATTTAATAGGAAATTTCTTTTACTCCCAGTGGATAAACCATCTTTACTGTTCTGAAAACAACATGAATTCATAGAGTTGAATCAAAAAATGCAGTAACCTTTCATTATTCAACAAACCTTTATTTGCTAAAACTGGAAAACCCCTTTAACCATGTTAACTGCTGGGGATGTCGGTCATGACTAAACGATTGCCCGTACTAGAACGTTGTAGCTAGAGCAAGCTCCTGCGATCAATCAAAGAGTACAATTATTTGCCTGGTCCAAATCCCAAGCTGTAATACTCTGGGTTCACACACCTCTACCTCTCATAAAGCCTTCCAGTGACCCCAGGGGTGCAAGGCTGTGCCCACACATTGCGATCAAGCCTCATTTCCCCCAGCCATGAGTAAAGGCCCTTTTACACTGCTGATGGAACAGACCATTGTCGGGAAGGAAACCTTTCATCCTGATGATCTCTTCAGTGGAGGAGACCAATGCATTTCCATGATCCCCTCTACAGAATGGGGAGGAGTGATCGCTAATGCTATATCTCATTCTCTTACAAAATCATTGTTTGCAGCAGCACTGTTTACAGCACCATCTGCTGCCGGCAAATGATTATTTAGGTGACCGTGCAAACAATCTTATTACCCGACAAACAAGCATTTCCGTACAAACGCTCAGTGATAATCTGGGGCCTTAAGGCCGTGTCCAGACTTCTGCTGACTATTCCAGTATATCCTTATTCATTCAAAAAAAAACACAGATTCCCATTATAGTGAAAGGGATTTGATGGGCTCGATTCTGTCTGGCATACGCCGGATCCAGCTATTCCGGTATTGTGATCTTTCGCCAGAACAGAATATTGGAATTGTCAGCACAAGTGTGGAAATAGCCTAAAGGTCCCTTTACACTGATAGATTAAGCAAGATGATTGTCGGGAAGAAAGCCTTCCTACCCGACAATCGCCTGCTTGTCGGTGAAGGAGACTGTATGTACATGCAGCGGTCTCCTCCACAGTAGGGGAGGAGTGATCACTAATGCCATCGCTCGTCCCATAAAGAATCCTTATTTCCCGGCAGCAGAACCTGTTTAGATGACACGATCTGCTGCCGGAAAACAACGATTTAGGTGACCGCACAAAAGATCATGTTATCCGTTTGAAATGTTCCGCATATGAAAGGAACAGACACAGAAAGAAAATACCCTGGTGTAGGGCTGAAACGATTACTCGAATGAATCGATTAACTCGACACAAAAAATCTTTGATAGAAATTTCTTGCATCGATGATTCGTTTGTGCCATGTGACCATGGAGCGAGGAGCTTGCTATTACTCGTGGTCACCCGCCTGCCCGAACAGCGCTGCACTGGATCCTGACGTACACGCTATGACCTGATGATCTAATTGCTAATGAACGTTCCTGCGAATACTTGTTGGCGATTATCGGTTCGATTCTTGGCCCGTGTAGAGGGCCCTTTACTCGAGCACCACGGTTTGTTGTAGTTGGCCTGCACTCCCTCACTTCTGATGGCTTTTTCCCTGCTTAGTTTGTGGGCAGATCAGTTTCCGGATGACTGGTGTAGTTGGTAATAGGTTTCACCCATTGTTTACTGTTGTTATAGTCGCTTACATGAAACAACATACAGTGTTTGCACAGTCACTGGTGTTCAGCACGGCTAGAGCTGACTCGCTGGCATCGGATTATTCATTACGTATCTAAAACGCCAGAGACGCAGCCAACTCTTCTGTCGTATTGAAGAGGATTTTCTAGAGCCATCTGTCCTCAAGTTCTAAAAAAAGATTTCTTCATTATTTTCCAGGCTGCATACCACAGGATCCTCCCGGTCATCCCAAGTTTCAGAAGCCCACAAAAAGCCAGTATCTACCTGGATCCTTTGAAGGTACGTCTCATTATGCAGGGCTTGCACTGCTTGCCTTAGAAGAAGCATTAAAGGCTGCAGAAATCCTTTTCTTTCTTCGGATGTGAAATACTGGCAGTTTTTTCTTATGCAGATTAGATAAAGTTGCTTCCGATCTCTGGCCTCGGCATTGAAGTGCCTAAAGTCATGGATTCATGGCCACTGAGGCCAGTGACAGGCTGTAGTGGTCGGAGACAGATTAACCTGACTTCAGTGATTTCCACTTGGAATCTGAGCGGAGGGACCACAGCAGTAGGGCAGAAGATTTTAAGGACCCATTCACTTGGTGGATTTTGAAAGCCACAGTTAGGCTAGTTTCACACTAGCGTTGTTGGATTCTGGCAGGCAGTTCCGTTGCCGGAACTGCCTGCCGGATCCGGAAATCCATGTGCAAACGCATGGCATTTGTTTCCGGATGCGGATCCGTCTGACAATTGCATTGAAATACCTGATCCGTATCTCCGTTGTCATCCGGAAAAATGGATCTGGTATTTATTTATTTTTTCACATTTTTAAAGGTCTGCACATGTACAGACTGGGAAACTGGATCCGTTTTATGGGAACACCTGGTACCGGTTCCGGCATTAATACATTTCAATGGATATTAATGCTGGATCTGGCAAGTGTTCCAGAATTTTGGCTGGAGAAAATACCGCAGCATGCTGCAATATTTTCTCCGGCCAAATACCGTAAGAGTGACTGAACTGAAGACATCCTGATGCATCCTCAACGGAATGCTTTCCATTCAGAATGCATTAGGATAAAACAGAACCTTTTTTTTCCGGTATTGAGCCCCTAGCACGGAACTCAATACCGGAAAACTTTAACGCTAGTGTGAAATTACCCTTACTCCCTTTGGATGCCGTGGACCCGCTTGCAGCTTAGCTCCATTAAAGGGGTTTTCCAAAATTTTTATACTGTTAGCCTATCCTCAGAATAGGTCATCAGTATCTGATCGGTAGAAGTCCGACTCCCGAGACCCCCCACCGATCAGCTGTTTGAGAAGGCATTGGCGCTCCTGTGAGCACTGCCGCCTTTTCTGTTAACAAGCGCAGCACCGTACATTGAATAGTGTTTGGTATTGTGCTCGGCCCCATTCACTATACAGCGTGCGGTGCTGTGCTTGGTAAGCATGGAGAAGGCCGCAGTGCCCACAGGAGCACTGGTGCCTTCTCAGATAGCTAATTGGTAGAGGGCCCAGGTGTCGAACGCCCACCGATCAGATACTGATGATCTATCCTGAGGATCAGTCATCAGTATCAATTCCAGAAAACCCCTTTAAATCAAGCTAAATCACAGGCAGGCACTCGTTGCAGCACCACTATTTGCACACCGCACCACAAGGGACATGTCCCTTCTTGGTGCCTTTGCAGCTTTAAAATGGCGAATAGCAGCGCTGTCTCCCATTAAAAAGGATAGGGGATAGACACCACTTGACCTCTGCCGGAATTTTGGCGCAGTGTCCTTGCCAAAATTACAACAGCAAATTCCACTGTGTGAACAGGCCCTAAAGGTGAATAAGGGTTTGTTTTTCTTTACTTTTTGCAAAAAGATAGAACATGTCCTAAACTGTCTGCAAAAAATGCTGATTCAACCCAGACCTCATCCGTATTTTGCAGATCTGCAATTTGCAGACCACAAAACTGATACAGTTGTGTGGATGGGAGGGTTGGAAAAAAGTTACTAGTGCCTGGTTTATTATTTATTTTTTTTCCAATTTGAACAAAAGTGAATGGTTTTCTTGTGGATCTTTTTGTGCAGTTACATTGCCCAGTACACCGGGATGAATGAATCGGAATGACCGTCACTATCTGTATTACAGTTCACGTGTGATGTTTTTCTACACATTTAGCAGCATATCATTGTACGTCAGTCTGTTTCGATAAATTTATCTTTTAATTCTGCAAGCAAATTCCTTTTTTAATATTCATTTACCAGTCACATAGTAGCAGGAAATGTTAACCTTCTTTTGTGCTAATATACATTTATCTGCATTCTGGCAGGAGAAATTTCAGTTTAGTTTTTGTGATTTCAGCCTTTGTGTAACTACATAATTAGGAAGTGTTTTGTATTGTCAATTAATTAATCCTGGAATAACCTTTTAAAGGAAGTAGATTAGGGGGGAGACTTCAAAACGCCGAAGAGACATCCTGCAATGAATGTGCCACCTGGAACGCTAGAATAAATAATTCCTTTTTGAGTGTGATGTTTTCTGACCTTTTCTGCTTCTAATATAAAAGGGAATAAGTAATTGGTAATTAAGCATGAATTAGAACTAACAAGCTCTTGTCGATTCTCTAATGTCAATGGAAGACTTAGGCTAGTTTCACACTAGCGGCAGCCTTCTCCGGCAGGTGAATAGCCTGCCGCTAGTGCACGCATGCTGCCGGAGGTTTCCCCCCGTCCCCATTGACTATAACATGTCGTAGTTTTATTCCGGCCGCCTCTCTGCATGTTCGCCATGCTGTCGCCGAAACTCCGGCCCGTCCCCATTATATTCAGTCGGGCCGGAGCGGACCTCCAGCGGCACGCGTTCACTAGCGGCAGCACGGATCCGGCAGGCTGTTCACCCGCCGAAGGCTGCCGCTAGTGTGAAAGTAGTCTTAAAAGGAGGAATGTGTCATCTGAAAATGACCAATTGTTTCAATCAAGTTTTTATAAACGCCTAATTATCAAAGCCAGGATACATACCAAGTCCATATAGTGAGGAGATGCATACTATGCTGAATAACCCATAATAAGAATATCCTCCACTTTGTATGTTAACAATTATACTTTATTAGATTAAAATAAATAAATAGTGCAAAGACCTAAATTAGAGACAACTAGAAATCCAAGAGGACAAAGAGGGCACCGCGATATCGGTTATGCATAATCCATGTATCGATTTATATGGTACAAATATTTGACAGTGTGGCCCAACAAGTGCAATATATATATATATATATATATATATATATATATATATATATATATATATATATCTCAAAATTGAAGACCCAATACAAGATAAGGCAAAAATAGACAAATAAACTTGGGTAACAAACCGATAAAGCGGCGCCCTCCTCCCAACACTGTTTTGCCCTAAGGCTTCTTCCGGGGGTACAGCTGCTGTTTCACCCTATGGCTGCTTATGTCTTTGCACAATTTTTTTATTTTAATCTAATAAAGTACCATTACCAGGTGAAAAAATTGGGACTATTAACCTCGGCTTTTTTCCAGAAATGAAGATTTATTTCAATGTACAGGCCCAGTGACAGAAATTTGAACAAGTCTTGGTCAATGCAATGATGGATGAATGCATATAATACCCAGAATGCACATGCTTCCATCCATCCTCCCCATCCAGCTCTCTTTCCTTTCTAATGGCCCCTTTATACTGCTGGATTAAGCAGATGATTGTCAGGAAAAAAAAGTGTTCCGTCCCGACAATCGCTCGTCTGTGGAGGAGACCGCTGCATTTACATGCAGTGATCTCCTCCTCCACAGTATGAGGAGGAGCGATCATTAATGATTCTGTATGGGGGCGAACGATGGCATTGTTTGTGTAGATGGCATAATCTGCTGTTGGCAAACAAAGATTTAGGTGACCGCACAAACGTTCATACAATCAGATAAATGAGCGTCTCGCTCACTGTGTAATTGGCGGAACCTTTACCCTGGCAGATAATTGCCAACGAGTCTTCGTACAAATGTGTGTTACCGACTATCTGGCCAATTAGGGGCCATTTATGCCAGTGCAGGCTACCAGAGGAACCTGCTGGATTTAGAAACGCAACTGTGAACATGGCCTTACAGGGTTTTTAAAGGCAGAAGAAACGTGTATAAAGCAAAACTTTCACACTGGCTCGAAAGGTAAATGGCAGCGCTATTTTTTATTTTTTTTTTTGAACGTTGACCGATCAGCTGTCCTGTGTGGCTTCCCATAGCGTCACCCACCAAAGTGAAGATTTATAGGTTATCCAGCTGCAGCGCAGCCCATGGTTTGTCTATTTCTCGCCGTAGTCCTTTATTTTTTCGGTGCCTGTATTAGCGAGACATGCTTTCAGCAGCTGCGTTAAATTAAATCTGTAACTATTTCCCAAAATAGAAATCAATTGTGCCGAACCCCCAATGTTCTCTTCCATTCTGTTCTCACTCTTTGCCATCTTTTCATTTCCGCAGTGACAGCAGATGGTATAATAGTGAGGTGGAATAAAGTATAGTGCTGCAGCTGCTCTTCCCATAAAGACACCGCACTGAATAGTCAGGAATAACCTTGATTTTCTCATGGGATGCTGTGGGAGATGGTGGACTGCCAGTGAACACTTGATGTACTGGAAGCAGGAAAAATGGGAGAGCCTAAATGTCTGAGTGACTGACGGGGACCCGGCCAAGTTATTATTGTTAGACGGTTGATTAGATCCCACAGAAGAGCTGCTGCGCACAGTGATGGAAAGCTTGCTGTGTAGCGTCAGGGTGGCCATGCTGGCCTCTGTCCACTGCCAAAATGTCTACAATGAGCGCATGAGCTCAGAAATGGACCAAGGAGCCATGGGAGAAGGGAAACTGGTCAAAGGGAGGCTCTATGGGAAGATGGCACAAGCTGTGAGATGCTCTGGTCGGTGTTCTACTGGAATACTTTAGACCCTGGCATTCATGTGGATGTTACTTTGACATGTACCACCTAACTAAACATTGCAGACTCCTTTATGGCATTGGCCTTTCTCAGGATAAAGCGCCCTACCACTCCGCAAATATTATTTGGGAACGGAGGACCATGGAAAAGAGTTGAAAGTGCTGTATTCTCCAGATCTCAATCTGATGTAACATCTATGAACGTTCTACAAAGGTGCTTTTGCTGGCACAAGATGGACTTAGGCCTCATGCACATGGCCGTGCGCGGACTGTGTTATCCCGGCCTGTAATCCAGCTGACAGCAGGAGCGCATGGCGTCATTGGTTGCTATGACGCCGTGCGCTTCATGCCGCCGCTGGACTACAGTAATACACTCGTACAGGTGTATTACTGTAGTCCAGCGACGGCATGAAGCGCATGGCGTCATAGCAACCAATGACGCCGTGCGCTCCTGCTGTCAGCTGGTTTCCAGGCCGGGATACCACGTTCCGCACACGGCCGTGGAACTCGGCTGGTGATATTTACTATTTTAGTATGTTTAATACCGTATTTTTCCCTTCATAAGATACACCTGTTGGTAAGACGCATCCAGGCTTTAGAGGACAAAAATAATAAAAATATTTTCGGTCAGACCCATCAGATCGGACCTTCATCAGAGCTAAAATAAATTAACTTGCCTCTCCTGCTTCACTGCTATTCTGCATATCTGCAGTCACCACTCCCTGATCTTCTCTGGGCCTGCGCTGCACTGTGACCTGACTTCATGCAGTGTAGTCATAGTCTGCACACTAGGTCCTGACACTGTATGCGGGGGCCGGAGAAGAACAGGGAGCAGCGAGTACAGGCAGCGCTTCCTGTAGACTAGTGAGCGCTTTTCTAATGGAAGCGCTCCCTAGTATTGGCTTTATAAGATACACTGACCAAAGTGTCTTATAAAGTGAATATGGTATATAAATGTATTTTGCTTGTGATGTATTCAAGGCACACTGAAGTGTCTGTGGGCAGTTATATTCGTGCCTCTGGAGACCATACACGGAAAGCTACACATTATAGATGAGCCATAATCTAAATGTCAGCACGTGCCTGTGTGGTAAATAGCGGGGTGTATTTGTTGCAGCCTCTGGATTGTCCCTATGTATATATATTTTTGTTACTTTCATACAGTACCCCCATAATATTTCTGGAGGGTTGTACAGACCACCCTCACACATTTTCATTGTTTGGAAGATGAGACGAGGTTCACTTTGTTGTGTAAATTCTGGTATTCTGTTTCAGCATAGGAGCAGACTACCAGAATCCTGTTCGTGACATTGGGGTCTGCCAGGTTACCGAATTGAGTACTGGCAGTCTGCCAGACAAAATACTGCTGCATGCATTCATCGGTGAGTTTTTGGCAGTGTTTTCCTAATTTCACCAGTACCATTTAAAATTAAATAAAAAATGTCCTTCTGTAGCAGTCAACACAAATAAGACCCCGTATATATAGGTAGCAGATTATTGCTGCTCTGAGGGGAAGATGTTAATCTGCATGGTAAGCATCATCATTACAGTAGGTGTAGAACTAGGACAGGCATCAGCAACCTTCGGCTCCCAGCTGTTGTGAAACTACAATTCCCAGCATGCTCCATTCATTTCTATGTAAGTTCTTAGAAGAGCAGAGCAACTATGCATGCTGGGAGTTGTAGTTTCACAACAGCTGGGAGCCAAAGGTTGCCTACCCCTGAACTAGGATAACAGTATGACAGCTATATTGTTCTGTTGATGAGGACTAGATAAAGATGTCCACAGAAAAGCTTGTATCAAGTGATGCTCTAATTCAGGAGGGCTGTCTGGTCACAGTGATGGTCTGACTGAGAAAGTTAAGTGAGACTGTTTGCCATGCTAAAAGTCCAAACAAAGAGGAAGTTAAAGAGCCAGGACAGGAAGTAGAATGACTTCAAACAATTGTATCCGGAAAACCATCCAACTGTTTTTATTTTTTTTTTGTAAAAAAACAAAACAGAATATTAATGTATAGGTTGGTAAAGGGTTGTGGAGCAATGATTGTAATATACTGCTGTCTTGAAGTTCGGCTACTTGGTTAGCCTGGTCATGTGACGCATCTTCTGGGGATCCTGCTTCCTCTTACATTGTCCTTTACCAGGTTTCTGGTCTGGTCGATGAACGGGGACATCATGTCCACAACCCAGGATGTTGCAGATGCTGTGGATAGGCCAAGAAGTATCCCCCTGCCTGGCATATGTACAAATGATCCTGGGAGAGGAATACACAGCGCCTCCCCCATCCTGGGTTGTGGACATGATGTCCCCGTCTATCAACCAGACCACAAACCTGGTAAAGGATGGGATGTCAATGGAAGCAGGATTTTCAGAAGAGGAGCGTCGTGTGACTGGGTTCCCAAGTAGCACGTCCAAGAAACTTTGAGATGGTTAATGACTTAGAATCCTTTTTCCAAAGGCAATATATGAGTGAAGTGGGTTTAAATACATTTAATATGTGATTATGTCATTATGATAGAAATGTCCTTTTAAAATTTGAGTCGGCTAAATACCCAAGTAGAGATCAGTCAACTGACTTGTATTGAAGGGGTTATTTATTAATGACCTTGTGGTGTGATTGTACCGTAAAATATCAATTTGTGCAGATAATTGTAAACTGTGTAAAGTAATGAACACGGAAGAGGGCTGTATACTGCCACAGATGGATCTGGATAGATTGGAAGCAGAGAAGTGGCAGATGAGGTTCATCACTGAAAAGTGTAAGGTTATGTATGTGGGATGGGACATACGGATGTCGAAAGCACACGGATGATCCATGTACGTTCCCATGTGCATAACCTTACATTTGTCAGTGTTACCCAGTGTTTTACCATTTAGTATGTACGGGTGACTTGCATTATTCCTTCCCATGTGCATAACTTTACATTTGTCAGTGTTAAACCTCATCTGCCACTTCTCTGCTCAAGCCTCCAATTTATCCAGATCCCTCTGTAGCAGAAAACTGTCCTCTTCAGTGTTAATTACTTTACATAGTTTAGTGTCATCTGCAAAAACTGATATTTTACTGTGCAAGCCTTCTACAAGATCATTAAACCCCTACATGTACAGCGCTGGGCGGGTGTTTAAAGATGGTGGCCACCTGCTTTTTATAGCAGACACCCGCGGCTAATGTCCGCAACTGGCAGTGATGCGGATCGTGGACATTTAACCCCTCATATACTGTGGTCAGTCCTGACCACGGCATCTGAGTGCGTTGAAAACTGTGTGGCGAGCGGAGGTTCTTTAAGAATGACACGAGGCTGCTGCATAGTATTTCCTATGGAGCCTTGCCTGTAATATGGCTCCATAGTAAAGTAGTAAAATCATCATAGATTCCAATGCATAATAGCATACAGATGATGGCATGTTATAAAAGTGTAAAAAATAAATAAAAAAAGACATTAAAAATCAAATCACCCCCCTTTTCCCAAAATATAAATAAAAGAACTAAAAAAAAATACACATCATGTGTATAAAAATATACTCCCCATAAACAGCTCCGTACACATAAATACAGAAAAGTTATAGGGGTCATAATATGTTGACAAAAAATAAAGCTGATTTTTTTCCCCCCACTTTTTAATTTTTTTATCACGCAAGAAAAACTATACATATAATGTATCGCCAGATTCGTACTGACCCGTAGAATAAAAGTAACCGGTCAGTTTTATCGTACATCGAACGTCGTAATATAAAACAAAACAAAAACGTAAAACTGTGGTGGAATTGCTTTTTTTTTCTTGCAATTTCACCCCATTTGGAATTTTTTTTCCCGCTTCCCACTACATCATCTGCAATACAAGCCCTCATATGGCTATGTGAACAGACAAATAAAAAAGTTTATGGCTCAGGGAGGCCAGGGAGCGCAAAACAAAAACGCAAAAAAAAAAAAAACCCGGTCCTGAAAGAGTTAATAAATAAATTGAAGAGGATAGGGACCAATACTGACCCCTGAGGTACCCCACTAGTGACAGTGACCCAATCTGAGTGTGTACCGTTAATAATCGCCCTCTGTTACTTACCCGCATACAGACATTTCCCCCCAGTCCGAGCATTCTAATTTTATGCACTAAACTTTTACAAGGCACCATATCAAATATTTTGGGAAAATCAAGATACAATCTCTACTGATTGTCCCAGATCCAGTGTAGAACTTTTTAACAGAGCCGATCGCTCCTGTACTTGTGTTGATATGGAACTATACACTTATTTTCATTGAGATAGTCAAGGATTGTATCTTTTAGGAAACCTTTTAAACAATTTGCCCTCAATAGAGGTTAGACTTGGGCTCCCGCTGCCGTCTCCTTCCATATGCTGCAGACTTCTGTTTCTGGCTATTTCTAAATAAATAGTGCCACCATCTGGTGAAATGTTTTAATGCAGCAAACTTTGTGTTAGTGTTTTGCCAAGATAAAAAAAAATCTGATTCCGAATGTTATAACAGAAGCTTCACACTCCAGTTCGTTAGCAAAAAAAATTTGAATTCATACAGCTTTTTTTAAGATGTCACCAGTAGATTATTCCACATATGCTAGTTTTGGTTCCTAATGTATGCTGCAAGAAAAACATTGTTATGATCCATCTTTTTATTTCTAACGACATCCAGCAATTCTGACACATTCTTCAGCAACGAGGGTATTTCCGCGTATTATGCGGGATGGATACTTTGCTGTGGAGTTTCCGCTGGCAGTTCCATGCCATGCAAATTTCATGTATAATCCGCAAGGATGTTGACCTGCAGTGCTCATCTAAATGCACAGCATCGAGGCCTCGTTCACACTTCAGTGAATCTTTACCCATTGACTTGTATTGTCTGCTCACACTTCAGTGGTTTTCCACTGAATAATGGGAGCATGTGCTACTTTGGTCCATGATGCGGACCAGGCACATCCATTGAAGTTTATGGATCCGTGAATTACCACTGGACATGGTTTGGCATCCGTGTTTGGTCCGCTACAAGTTTTGTCCGTAGAATATGGATGCCACTCGGAGGGCGACAAACAGACATTGGCATCTTAACAGATGAAGCAAAGATGGATTTTCCACGGATGCCAAACGGACACAGAAATGTGAATAAGGCCTTATTCTGCAGGATCTCGCCCTTTTCAGTCAGCAGAGTGAAATCAGCAGCTGGTTCACCTGGATTCCATCACAAATCGTGGCGTTATGCACAACAGGTTAACCCTAGGGCTCATGTATACGACCATTGGATGTTTTGCGGATCTGCAAAACGCGGATACCGGCCATTTGCATTCTGTGTAACGGATGGGCCGGCCCCTAATAGAACAGTCCTATCCTTGTCCGTAAAACGGACAAGAATAAGACCTGTTCTATATTTTTTTTTTATTTTGTTTGCACGGTTGCGGTTTGATAAGTATTAGGGCGTGTTCACATCACCATTTTGATCTGTAAGAAGAACAGAAAAAAAACAAAACTATCCTTTATTTTGAGTGTCCGTTGTGCTCATTTTTATCCGTTTGTCAGTTTCGTCAGAGATCCGTTATCTTTTACGGGAGAAAAAGTTCTCCACAAGATTGTTTTTCTCTCATCAACGGATGCTCAAAATAAAGGATCTCTTTTATTTTTTATTTTTCTGTTCTTCTGAGGGATCAGAAGAGCAGAAAATAAAACAGTGATGTGAACGCTCCCTTAGAGGGGTTGTCTCTAGTGTTGAGCGAACCCGAACTGTAAAGTTCAGGTCGGTACCAAACTTTGCAAGTTCGGGTACCCGGACCCGAACCCAAACTTTGCCGGATAAGTTTGAGTTCGGTGTCCGGGCATTTAATAAAGCTTTTTAAAGGCTGCAGGGCAGCCAATCAACAAGCTTTTAAGCTGTGGGCACTGAAGCCATCACAGCCATGCCTAGTAATGGCATGGCTGTGATTGGCCGGTGCATCATGTGACCCAGCCTCTATACCAGCCGGATCACATGTAGCACAACCCATCAGCTCTGAGTAGTGCAGGGACAGGAATCAGGCAGCTGAAGCGAGGGAGTATGTTAGGAATTTGGCTATTTGTTTTGTGGGAGACAATACAATACACCAGCTTTGCACCCCTGACACAGAAATATAATTAATCTGTCTGTTAGTTCGGCCGGTGACATATACCCATTTTTGGTGTGAGGTACAACTGCACTGCATGACAGGGAAATTAATCTAGTTAATCCGTCTGTTAATTCGGTGGGTGACCTTAAAGAATGAGGAGAGCATCAAATAAGGGACGTGGCCCTGGTCGTGGTGCTGGTGGATCTGTGCCAGCTACACACCCAAATACACACCCAAATAAAACACCTTCCTCAGGTGCACTTAGGCGACAGGACGTCTATCGTCATTTTGTAGGCCCGAATACCGGTGTACGAATGGTGAAGCCAGAACAAGAAGAGGCGGTAGTAGATTGGATGTCTGACAGTGCCTCCAGTTCCTTCACATTGTCTCCCACCCGGTCCCCTGTTGAAACCACAGAGTTGACACCTGCGGCCCATGGGCATCTGTCTTTCACCTCCCCCTTGCAAATCAGCCAAGCAGTCTGAGCTCCAACTCATGCAGCAGTCTCTTTATGCTTTTTAACCCCTTAAGGACGAAGGGCGTACATGTACGCCCTTCGTCCGCACTTTAAAGATGGCGCATGAGCTGCGGGTAAACGCTTGATTCATCAAGCTGACACCCGCAGCTCATGTCCGCGACCGGCAGCGATGCCGATCGCGGACATTTAACCCCTCAGATGCCGTGGTCAATCCTGACCATGGCATCTGATCGCGCAAAAACCGAAAGTTTCACTTTCGGTTTTGCTCAGCTCCCTGATGGCCACAAGGGGAGCCGAGCATGCATGTAGTACCCTAGGTTTCTGTGAATGAAACCTAGGTTACTACTTAGTATTCCTATGGAGCCTATGACTGTAATAGGCTCCATAGGAAATATGCGATTTTCTCATATATTCCAATGCTATTGCATTGGAATATATGAGAATAGCAATCTGATGATTGCATCTTATAGTTCCCTATGGGAACTATAAGAAAGTGGTAAAAAAAAAAAGTTTAAAAAATAAAAATTAAATAAAAAATATAAAAATTCAAATCACCCCCTTTCCCCAAAATGAAAATAAAATAAATAAAAAATAAAAATACACATAATGGGTGTCGCAATGTGCTAAAACGCCCATACTATAATAATATTAAAAATATTCACCATACGGTAAACATAAAAACGGAAAGAAAGCGTCCAAATGGCTAATTCGCCATTTTTGGACGCTTCATTTCCTAAAAAAAAATGAATAAAAAGTGATCAAAACATTATACGCACCCCATAATGGTATCAATTAAAAGTTCAGATTGCCCCGCAAAAAATGAGCCCCTACACTGCTCCATACGCATAATTACAAAAAAGTTATAGGGGTCAAAACATGGCGACAAAAAAATAAAATAAAAAAATTCCCACTTTTAATTTTTTTGTTACTATCAAAACGCAAGAAAAACTATACATATTAGGTATTGCCGGATTCGTACTGACCTGAAGAATAAAATTAACCAGTCAGTTTTATCGCAAATCGAACGTTGTAATTTAAAAACCCGTAAAACTGTGGTGAAATTGCTTTTTTTGCAATTTCACCCCATTTGGAATTTTTTTCCCGTTTCCCACTACATCACATGCAAAAATAAATGGTAGCGTTAAAAAGTACAACTTGTCCCGCAAAAAATAAGCCGTCATATGGCTATGTGAGCGGAAATATAAAAATGTTATGGCTTTTGGAAGGCAGGGAGCGCAAAACAAAAACGCAAAAATCCCAAAACCCCCGGTCCTTAAGGGGTTAATGACTGCTGGTGGGGATTCCGTGGGCCATCCACCTAGCCCTGCCCGAGAAGTGGAAGAGATTAAGTGCACTGATGACCAACCACTTATGTTTCAGGATGTGGACATAGGAATACCACTGCAGCACGTCTCTGATGAAACACAGGTGCCAACTGCTGCGGGTTTCTGCCGTATGCAGACCGGCAAGGAGGGCAGGGGTGAAGAGTGGGTGGAAGATGATGAGCTCCTAGACCCCACATGGAATCAAGGTCATGCAAGTGACATGTGCAATTCGGAGGAAGAGTTGGTGGTCGCACAGCAAAAGAGGGAGCAGGGTGCAAAAGCAGAGTGGCCGTCCCCTAGCCAGTATGCCTGCTACTGCCCACCACACCCAGGGACTGAGCACACCAAAGCCAGCTCCAAGGAGTTCATTGGCGTGGCAATTTTTCAGACAATGTGCTGTTCAGCTGTCCATCCCCGCAAACACTGACGAGAAATAGGAAGTACCCCCCTACCCACCCACGATCCCTGGCCCTGAAGGCCAGCATTTCAAAATTCCTGGCCTTTGAAATGCTGTCATTCCGTCTGGTGGAGACAGACTTTTAAAAACCTTATGGCGGTTACTGTCCCACAGTATGTGGTTCCCAGAGCCATCCCTGCCCTGCACAACCAAGTGGTGGACAAAATCAGGTGTGCACTGCGCAACGCAATCTGTGGCAAGGTCAACATAACCACCGATACGTGGACCAGTAAGCACGGGCAGGATCGTGTTATCTCTCTAACTGCAAACTGGGTAAATGCAGTGGCGGCTGGGCCTGAGGCGGATAGCAGTTGGGCGCATGTCCTGCCGCCACCGAGGATTGCAGGACATTTCTTGTTGCCTCCTCCTCCGCTTCCTCCTCTACCACCTCCTCATCTGGTCAGCGTAACACCTTCACCACCAACTTCAGCACAGCCAGGGGAAAACACAGCAGGCTGTTTGTTTGGGGGAAAAAACCCATACCGCGCAGGAGCTGTGGACGGGCATGGAACAACAGACCAATGAGTGTTTGGTGCCACTGACCCTCAAGTCCCCGGCCTGGTGGTGTGCCATAACTGGCGGGCGAAATCTCATAGCGGCTCTGGGGCTAGCCAGTTTGACGCACATCCCTTGCCTGGCGCATGTGCTGAATTTGGTCGTGCATAGGTTCCTGAAAAATTACCCTGATATGTCACAGCTGCTGCAGAAAGTTAGGGCCATCTGTGCGTGCTTTTGGCATTCTCACCGTGCTGCTGCCCGCCTGTCTGCGCTGCAGCGTAACTTTGGCCTTCCCGCTTACCGCCTCATATGCAACATGCCCACAAGGTGGAACTCGACCTTGCACATGCTGAAGAGACTGTGCGAGCAGCAGCAGGCGATAGTGGAGTTTCAGCTGCAGCACGCATGGGTCAGTCGCTCTGCGGAACAGCACCACTTCACCACCAACGAGTGGGCCTCCATGCGGGGCGTGAGTGCCATGTTGTTCTGTTTTGAGTACTCCACCAACATGGCCAGTGCCGGTGACCTCAGCGTTATTATCCCACTTCTATGTCTATATAGAGGACACAGACGATACACCTCCACAGAGGACATCTTGTGGTTGCCTCTGGGAAGCCTGGCACACATGAGCGACTATGTGCTGCAGTGCCTGCGCAACGATCGCCAAGTTGCCCACATTCTAACCAATGCTGATTACTGGGTGGCCACCCTGCTGGATCCCCGCTACCAGGACAATGTGCCATCGTTAATTCCGTCACTGGAGCGTGATCGGAATATGCGCGACTACAAGTGCACGCTGGTAGACTCGCTGCTTATGGCATTCCCACCTGACACGGGGCCTCAGTGAAGGCACAAGGCGAAGGTAGAGGAGGAAGAAGTCGCCAACGTAGCTGGGGCACCGCCAGCACCTCAGAAGGCAGGGTTAGCATGGCTGAAATGTGGAAAAGCTTTGTCACCACACTACAAGAACCAGCACCACCAGCTGATATGGAACGTCTTAGCAGGAGGCAGCATTTCAGCAACATGGTGGAACAGTATGCGTGCACACGCCTACACGTACTGACTGATGGGTCTGCCCAACTTCTGTGCCTCCATATTGGGCACATGACCTGAGCTTGCCCTTTACGCCTTGGAGGTGCTGGTCTGCCCTGCAGCCAGTGTATTGCCTGAACGTGTGTTTAGCACGGCAGGGGGCGTTATCACAGACAAGCGCAGCCGCCTGTCCACAGCCATTGTGGACAAGCTCACATTCATTAAAATGAACCAGGCATGGATCCCACAGGACTTGTCCGTATCTTGTGCAGAATAGACATGTATACCGGCCTCACCCAGCCTTTGTTATTCTCCAGCGCACTTTCTCTTTGCGTTCTCTTTTCTATTTCCCAATGTTTTGTGGTCTACCCAAATTTATAAAAAGAAATAAAGGGAAAAAAATAAAAAACAAAAAAAACAGTGTTGGCTACCTACTCCTACATCCACCGCCTCCTCAACCTCCTACTCCACTTTGACCTCTGCCTCCTATTTCAAGATTAATTTTTTTCTATTCTGTTATTCTGTCCCTAAAGATGGCGCCCGCTCCTGCTTCGTGCAGGCACCATCGCTGCAGGTGGCCGCCTGCTTATTCAAGCAGACCCCTGCAGCTAATGTTCGGAATCGGCAGCGCTGCCGATCGCGAACATTTAACCCCTTAGATGCTGTGGTCAATCCTGACCACTGCATCTGCGCGCGATTAAAACCGAAAGTAACTTTCGGCAGCTCTCCAGCTCCCCCTTGTGGCGATCGGGGGAACTGGAGCCTGTCGGCAACAGCCATGGTTTCTAGTAAAATAATCATAGACGCCAATACAAGTGTATTGGAGTTTATGATGGAAGCAATCAGATGACTGATTTATATAGTTCCCTATGGGAGCTATGTAAAAGTGTTAAAAACAAAAACAAAAAAAAAACAAAACATAAAATTCAAATCACCCCCTTTTTCCAAAAAATAAAAAAAACACATCATGGGTGTCGCAATGTGCTAAAACGCCCATAGTATAAAAATATATTCCCCATACAGTAATTAGAAAAATGGAACAAAGCGGCCAAAAGGACGATTTGCCGTTTTTAGAAATGTAACGCGCACGTGTAACAGGTCAGCCAGTGTCCTAGGTACAGATCTGCTGACAGATGCCCCTTCAGCAGCATAGCTTGTACTGCGGTGTTTGCACTGCTCCCATTCACTACATTAAAAGTTATAGAACTTGGAGCAAAGGGAAGTAGATTGTAGTATTATCCTCGGTTCTGTTTAACAGTATTTGACCACAAATTTTTGACTGTAATAATCTTATATTAACAAGTACTGTACTACTGCCGTTATATACTGATGAATGGATATTTCGACGCTTCAGCATTAGATGGCGCTAGTGTCTCATTTTTCTTCCCTCCTATTCCATATCACAACCTAGGTTCTCTAAGTGTCCTTATAACCCTCTTAGTGTGTAGTCTCCAGTGCTGTGTGATTTCTAGGGAGAGGACAAGTGCTATTCTGTAAGGAGTACAACCACAGTGTCACCGATCACTGTTACATAGGACAATCCCTTTCCATTAGAAGGGGTAACTGAATGTAAACTGATCCATATCGGTTCATCCCAGACTTTCCAACCACATCTGCTTGAAGTTTGTTCATACCATCTACTACTATTATTTTCTGGCTTTGCTTCTGATACCCTTTCCCTAAGGCCTGCACACGACTGTATTTGTGTGCGTTCCGCAAAAAATGCAGATCCAAAAAGACCTGTTCAATTCTATGAGTCAACAAAGGAAAAAAAACTGACCGCGCTCAGATGTCATCTGTGTGCTGTCCGCATCGGTGTGGCTGGTCCGTAAATGATAGAATCTGCCCTATTCTTGTCCGTTTTATGGACAAAAATAGGCTTTTTTTCCCCCCTGTGGCTCCCTTAAAAATTGCTGGGTGCACACGGACCACATTCATATTTTGCGGATCTGCGATTTGCGGACCACTAAACTGGTATGGTCATGTGCGAGAGTCCTAACACAAATCGGTGACTCCAGTTATTGGTGTAATGTCAAAGCATTTTGTTGGGGTGTTTATGGCCAATATCTGGATCTATATCTATTATAGTAGAATACTTTCATATAATTTGCATATATCTGTAAATTACAAAAAATTTATCCGGTATAATCACATAGCAGCTTGTGATGGGACCGATTCCTGTGTTTCAAGAACCTGTGTATGTATACATACACACAACACTGCATCTTATTAGAGCCATGAAATGGGTTAATGGATTGGAAAGAAATGTGAAGCCTCTCCCGTGTTCTCCGGCATTTGCTATATGTGATGCTGAACACTCGGCAGGTCCTCTTTCGGGGGCTGCTTAGGGTATGACTGATGGCCCAGGAGGGCTCCCAGTCACATGGGCCCCTCATTGCTGATGGAAAGGAACGTCTTGCATCTAGACGCCTGGGATAGGAAGAGTGCGACCTCATGCAGAGGCGGGCATGTATGCGGCTCGGCATGCTAATAGAGGGTTAACCACTTGCTCCGCTCTGCTGCTTGCTATAAAGAGACTCTGGTACCCTGTTATCCAGGCTGTCGGGTTTAGTGCTCTGACCTTCCACTTACTATGGCATCCCTTTTGGTTAGCACCTGTAACGTGGGGAACCTCTTTAGCCTCGTCAGGCGTCGTTTCAAGAGAAGACGAAAGAAGAGATCCGAGAGAAAAGGTAAGGGCTCTGCGTCGGTCTCCTGATGTAGGCAGCAGTTCACAAGTGTTAGAGCGATGCGGTGGTGGCAGGTTTATACGGTTTTTTATCAGTGGGCTTCCTTTTTAGTCTTGATTTTAGCTGCTTGAGTAGCATAGTTCTGCAATGCTTGACTTTACACAAAAACTACAATATAGCTTAGTATGTTTTAATCTCTAGAATTTACTAAGCATGTTGGCACTGACGGCTGTATTATATAGGTTTATTTAGCAAAAGGAAATCTTGAAGACCTGTTTTGAGTTCCTTGCTAAGCGTTCAGTATCCTGAGATCTAGTTTAGGATCTGGAAGGTTTAGTCTGTCCTGGGTTCGCCGTGGTTAATTAATATAGTAGGGAAAATGGTTATCTTTGCCTTAACTAATCCATATATTCTGATACTTCTCCGATACCACAGGGTCCTACATCTAACTTTACGTGTTGAGGTGTCCTATTAGTCCGTGAATGAAAGAAGCACGGCGCGGTCCTTGTCCTCGTGAATCCGTCCTGCCCAGAGGACTTTGGATCCAGACTTCATACCCTTTTCTTAAAGCCTTTTAAATAATAGGCACATTTTCTATTGCATTTTAGTCGCCGTAATGACGCTAAGGTTAATAAAGAAATAGGAATAATCTTCGCTCTCTGTGAACAAGTTAATTTGAAAATCCAAAGCGTCAGAAGCTCCATTTCCATGATGGACTCTGTGTGATAGACGAGAGAGTGTCATTTATTGGCACTTGCAGGATTATGGGAGATAACTCCGGCAAATAGACTTTCCCCGTCTCCTCTTTATCAGTCCTTTGACACCTTGTCTGGACCGGACACTCTTCTCACCACAGATGTATGTATGTGTGTATATATATATATATATATATATATATATATATATTCGCATTAAATCTCTCAACATTGGTATAAGTGCCCACAGTTTACAGGTTGTTAGACTCCCAGATCCGATATGACGGCTCTCAAAATTCTTCACGTTGGTTTCATCCTCTAAAGTTATAGACATCTTAGTATTATAGGAATCTTTTTTGTCTCTCCGTGCCAAATTAGTATTAGTTTGTGTTAAAATGGTCAAGTGACTGTTACACTGGGTAGATCTCATACACATTTATGTATAAGCCTCTGAAATGATCTGGACTTTAGATTCAGGTATTTATTACTGGATCCAGTGACACGCGCATGTCATCACACAATAGATATAGTCCGTTAGTCCGTGTGCCATGTGTGGGGTTAGAACAGGATCTGACAAGTTGCCCGTCAGCTGTTTTTTTTTTTTTTTTTTTTTTTTTTTTTAACCCTGCATCTATAGAATGACCTGCCTGCTCAATTTATGGGGAAGTCAATGAGATAACCGTCTGTCCAATGATTGACTCCCTGCATCAGTAAACCTACTTGAGACTTGGGATATGTTCATATTTGCATTGGAGGCTCCATCTCTGCTAAAAAAACAAAAAACAAAACTCCAGAACAGAAACCGAGTGGATCCCATTATAGTGGGATGTGATGGGTTCCGTTTGTGTCACTTATGTGCTGAATCCGACACTTCCGTGGTTTCCATTCTTCTGCTCCTATAACTGAGCAGAAGAATGGAAAATAATAGCGCTGATGTGAACGAGCCCTTGGATAACCTGATTTTGTCCAGTCAGATTTGAGGTCTCTAATTCATTGTTGGGGTAATGGTCTGAGATACACATTTAGGGCTAATGCACACGAACCTATATTCTTTCCGTGTCCATTCCGTTGGCGGACGGTATCCGGAACCATTCATTTCAATGGGTCCGCAAAAAAAAAAACAAAGAAAAAAACGAAGTTACTCCGTGTGCATTCCGTTTCTGTATTTCCGTTCCGCAAAAAAAATAGAACATGTCCTGATTAAACCACCAGCCTGATGCTGTAGTGCTGGTTAATAATGCCCTAACCATGCCCATGTTCATACTGTAGGGCTCCATTCACATGTACGCAAAATGGGACCGCACTTCCGTTTCCGCAAAAAAATAGAACATGTTCTATTCTTGTCTGCAATTGTGGACAAGATTAGGCATTTTCTATTATAGTGCCGGCGATGTGCGATCTGCAAATTGCGGAACGCACATTGCCGGTGTCCGTGTTTTGCGGATTGGGACGTGTGAATGAACCCTTAGATTTACTACGTATGTGGAGGACAAAGGAATTATAAAACACCACACACAGTACTCTGCTATAGTCACCTGGGCGGTGCTGGAGTGGTGAATAGGTATCCACACTGTTGGCGTGCCACGCTGCTATGGGCGAGGTCACGCGTTTCAGAGCTACTGCATGCCAAGTGGGCCATTCATCATTGCAGAATGGGAGGCTAACATGGAGGACACTGCATCTATTCAGCACTGCCCAGGTGACTGCTGGAGAGCAGTGCATGCGTTCTATTGTTTTCTTTTTTTGTTTGCTCTTACTTTTCTCCCTCCTAGTAAATGGGGCTTGTCTGGAATATTGGGGTCTGTCAGCAGTTTTATGCTGCCTTATCTGAGGGCAGTATAAGATACTATGAGCTTGGTCACTTGCTCCAGTGTAAACTAAGTTCTAGAGTCTACTCAGTGGAACACGTGAGCCGATGAGTCCTCATAATAATCGTGAGCTCCCGGCTCTCCCTGTCCGTGATTGTCAATCAAGATCAGGGAGACCGGAGTGCTCATAATTAGCAGGGCTCTCAAGGTCATGCAGAGTATTGACCCGGCTCCCGCTGGAACTGTTCAATACAGATTTTAGCAAAATGCCTAGATCAAGTCAAGAAAGTGACCTTGCATTTTGCTCAGGGAGGGGTATGTCATCCTCAGATGGGCCAGCATAGAACTGATGACAGATTCCCTTTAACAAGCATTGTGATATTTAAAATGCTAGTGACAAAAACAGATGTTTCTGTAATGGCCGGTTACACACTGGTGGTACAGCAGGGTATATGATGAGGCAGGGTCAGATTAATACTGGGTGGCATCTCCCCTTGCTGTGATACAGGCTGCCGCCGCTCTGGCCTTATGGTGGTCATACAGATGCCGGATGTTCTCCTGTGGTATGTCATTCCAAGCTCTTTCAACTTGGACCCGTAGTTCAGCCAAGGTGGCTTTTGGTGGTTGTACATGGGAAGATGCGAAGTCCACTGCTCCATCCATTCCCACAACGGCAGAGAGATCTGGTGATCGAGCTGGCTGGCTGCTTGATGCGCTTACGTGCACATTGTATAGCATGTCCATTATCTTATTGGAATACCACTTCTCCTAAATGAGTCAAAAGGCAGTAGGACAGTTCCACAATGTCCTCGACGTACCAAAGGCTGGTCAATGTTTCCGCCACGAACGCCAGGCGAGAGTGGCCATGGTAGCGAATGGTGTTCCACACCATGACACCTGGTGTTAGTTTTTTGTGTCTCTGTACTATGCTGGCAGTAGACTCTCTTTACTCCTCCACCATCTATGCCAAATAGTGTTCCTATCTACTATTTGTGGAGGGAACATTGACAGTCTCTGGTATGGCAGAGGGGGCATGGGGGGGCTCACTCCACACTATTCTACAACACTTAAATATACTACAGATTGGTGAGTTTTCCTTTCAGGCTCCTCATCCATGATGGCATATCGTAGGCAGGATCACATTATGATCGTCTGTTGTAGAGCGGTGTAGTGAGGCCCCCTCACCCACTTAGGAGCTCTGCAAGTTGAGGCAACCAGTCTTACTCCCATTCTAGGGCAGTTTGCTTGTGGTTATTTTAAATCATTCCTGGAGAACCCATTTAATGTTTCTTTTATCTTCCCATTTCTTGGTGGACATTGTAGTTCCTTGCATCTCGGTAAAACCTATTTTCTAAGGCTATTTTCACACTAGCGGCAGGCTGTTTCTGCGGGTGAACAGCCTGCTGGACCCATGCTGCCGTTTGTGCACGCGTGCCGCCGGAGGTCCGCTCCGGCACCATTGACTATAATGGGGGTGGGCTGGAGTTTCGGCGGTAGCACGGCAAACATGCCGAGGGGCAGCCGGAAAAGACTAGGACATGTTGGAGAAGGCTGCTGCTAGTGTGAAAGTAGCCTAAGCTCGGATCTCAGTAGTTCAGCAGCTCTATGGAGCGGACTTGTTAAGTGTTGGAGAAAGCTGTAAGCACCACTAATCTAAATGTGCTGAGCTGTGCGCTTAGTTCTTGTACCTCATGCCTGGTTACCACACTTTATGATTGATTGTCCATTCTACACAAAATGTACCAGATGAAGCGTGCGCTGAAGTTGTTACAAACCAAGCAGTTCTGCATTCATATTTCCCTTTATGACAGATTTCAGGATTTTTTTGGGGTAGGAATTAAAGTAAGGCATACTTGTATTGCTGCAATGGATGACTGTGGAGTGGGATCCTGTTGCCATTGACTTCCATTTTTACGGAAAGTATATGTCTTGAATGCTGTTTTTTTGGAGGGAAAGTACAGCCTGCCACTGTATAGAAAATGGCAAACGTCTCTGTATGCAACACCATGGTGCCAGCAAGATTTTTCTTAATTCTGCTTTAAAGGGTCACCGTATGGGGGAGTTGGCAAAGCCCCACTTGGCCAGACCTGCAAAACTTACTTACCTGATCCCCTCTGCTGAGTCCCAGCATCTTTGCTCCCTGTCCCCCGACTGCCTTGCTTGGGTCTCCGCTATTAACCTCTGCTTTGAAGTCACTCCAGCCAAGGGGAGCAAGTCACCGCTGCAGCTATTGATTGGTTGCAGCGGCATCAAAACGGATGTTGACAGCGGGTGATCCAAGCAAGAGAGCAGGTAAGTATACTACCCTTTTGCAAGTGTGAATAAAAGGGAGGTCCCCCCCCCCCACCCCTTTAATCTACTTTGTTTTTGGCCTCACTGTTCTACCATTTTTACCTTAAGACCCCTTTTACCTGTATTTGTGGTGACGGGTAAACATTCACTGCAGATGAAAACCTATTTGCGGTCTTGTCAAAAGCTATCAGGTTGGGCAATAGTTTCCCTTTTACCCTAGCTCCATTTCTGTCCCCAGTTAGGGAGTGAAATTGAAATAATGTGGCTCATAGTTAGAAAGACACTTGGGGACCATGGCACAAATTAGAACTGTCACAAGCATTTACCGCAGCCGTGGAGAACGAGGCGGGAGCGCACGTTAAATGTCCTTGAATATCTTCGCCAATGAGCTGTATTATTAGACCTAGTAAAACATCAGCCAGTTTGCTAGTAACTAGTATGTTATTTCTCACAAACCTGACTATTTCAAGATCGCACATTGACTATACTTTCCTTAGAAGATGTTTTATGCATCTCCTTTCCCTCTTTCCCTTTCTTCTCATTCCCTATGGGAACTTCCCAGCAGGGTCCTGTATGGTCTAAAGGTTTGCCCTTTAATGCTTCCTGAGGTTTGCTATAGTCACCAGAGCTCATTACTCTGTAGGGATCACAGCCCTTCATGAAAAGAGGGCCTATATCATTTTATTCAAAATTCTGACATGCCAGAGTGCGGTATCAGAAGCTGTGCCTCTTCAGGAGGCAGCGTACATTTTCATAGGAAGTCCGTAGACTTTTCATGGACCCGTAAGGCACTCTGTGAGGAGAGCCGAAACAAAGAGGATCAGCACACTGCTGAGGGTTAGGGGATATCTATGAGATTGGTGTCCTACTACTGGGACCCCATAGATCACGAGAACATGGACCCCAAGCACCGTGGAGCTCCCCCTGAAATGTATGGAACGGCTGGTCGAAATGCCCCGCCGAGCTATTCATTTCTATGAGCGCATCGGGGATAATGGAGCGTTGTACTTGGCTATCTCCGAGTGGCGGGCCATTCTGACCATCCAACCATCCATTTCAGGGGAGCTCCATGGGGTTTCCGATCCCTGTTCTCATGATCAGGGGAGTCCCAGTAGTAGGACCCCCTTTAAAAGTGATTTTGGGGTTCTAAGCACCAGTCAAACATTTTTTAAATACTAGATACATTGTGCCTAATTAAAAAGACTTTACCGCCTGTGTCGCCCACTACTGGAATGAAAAGCGTTTTATTAACCGCAGCTTGCAGTCTCTACCTGTGGAGGCTGGTAGTCTGCATTTTCTCCTTTTTACATTTCCATGACCCTGTGAGCCCATAAAACGATCAGTCTGTCCCTGAAACACGGTTCTGGCCATAGATCTTCCAAGATTCCTACAATGAATCATTCACATTTTGCTGGGGAAGGTAGCCTTGAAGATGATGCCTTTTTATTCCACATTGGAATAGAAGTCGTGAAAAATGTATTCATTACAGCGAAGTTTAGCCAGGCGTGATACGGAGCGCTGCTCTCATTCTCATCTGCATTTTACCCCGATGGCACTGGCTGGTAATCAGGCCTGTCGCGTTACAGAAGATGCTTGAGGTTGTTCCCAAGTGATTGTCACCACTCCATTGTGTCCATACCGTTCTCCTCTGCTGCCCGGTATATCTTAATTATTCTATAATAATAAGTGCCACGCCACCGCACCGTCGTACCTCTGTTACACATTACATTAACCAACTATATACGTCGCTACGTTTTTGCAGATATTGACTTCATACTGGTTAACTTCCTTGGTCTTGCATGTCATAATGGCAGAGGTTAGCTTCACTGTGCATGGTCCTATTTTGTTGTCCCTAAGTGGGCAGACCTACAGAAGCCGAGAGATGAGGAATACCCCCTTCACGCCAGTGGTGTGGCATTCATTTCTACAGCAGCCATAACTGGGACCCCGTCTCACTCTGTCAGGGACGCTCAACCTGCGACCCTCCAGCTGTTGCAAAACTTCAACTCCCAGCATGCCTGGACAGCCTACAGCTATTAGAGCACGCTGGGAGTTGTAGTTTTGCAACAGCTGGAGGGCCGCAGGTTGAGCGTCCCTGCTCTGTCATGGACTGTCCCTGCTGTGACTGAGTGTGTGACATGGCCACAGCAGGCACTTTTTTTTTTATTTGATTAGATGACAATCAAAAGAAATGTCACAAATACGTTTTTAGTCCGCCCAAAGCTGAATATGGAAGTGTTACCGACATTTTGTGAAATAATTTACCCTAATTACCTGAACCCTATAACAAAGTGACATAGAAAATAGCCGTGTCCTTCCAGTTCAGCCTGTTAAGGCTATATTACACAGCCCGATGCTAGGGAGGCTCGTCCCCGTCCCAGCCTGCCATTGGGTGTTGTCCCCAGCCCCCTTCAAACATTGGATGTTTTCATCCGGGAACGGGGAGAATCGGCAGCGGCTTTGCAGGGACCCGGGTAAGTATATTCAGCGTAGGGGGCCTTTTTAAGGATGGGATAACCCCTTTAATGCAACAATCTCCTCCTCGGCATGGGGAGGAGCGATCACTATGCCATCACTCCTTCCCGTGCTGTATAATGATTAGACCACACAAGCTGCTGTCTGCAAACGATAATGTATTTATTTTTGTCTCAAAAGATTTGGATTGCCTGATGATTAAGCAGTCATTTGCAGTATAGGGTCCATTTACACATCCGTGTGTGTTTTGCGGATCCGCAAAACACGGACACTGGCAATGTGCATTCCGCATTTTGCAGACCGCACATCGCCGGCACTCTCCTAGACCATGCCTTTTCTTGTTGCAATTGCGGACAAGAATAGGACATGTTCTATTTTTTTGCAGAACGGAAGTGCGGACCCCGGAAGTGCGGATCCGTAATTCCGGATCCGGGCGGGACGTAGTGTGTCCCCATAGAAATGAATGGGTCCACAATTCCGTTCCGGACGTGTGAAGGGAGCCTTAATCTGTAAGATCACTAACGTTGCTACAAATACTCATTAGCGATCATCTGCTGAAAACTCAGCAGGTGTAACACAGGCTTTATCCTGCTAAGTTTGATTCTTTTTGCAATTCAGCATTTTTATTCTTTGTGCAATTTTTGTAGCCGATTTCACTCTCCAATAGAAGGGTGAGATCTGCGGCAAAACCGTACTAAATCCGCAACAAAATCCTCAAGTGACACCTGCAGATTTTGTACGGAAGCACACGCAGATATCCGAATGGAAATGAGTGCGGAATTTCTGTGCATCTACCCATATCCGCGTCCAGGTGCCGAACAGTTTCACATCTAACAAGTTAGCTAAGCCCATACAGCGCAGTTCTCTGTGCTGCGCAGCATTCTGGGAGAGTATGCTAGTGTGTATACATTGACTCCGCACAGGGCACGAACATATTTCCGTTCACATCTTTGCTTGGAATTGGGGAAAATGCTGCTAAGATTGTGAAGCAAGACCTGCTACAGTTCAATGAGGGCAGATCACCTCTCCTTCCCTAAGTAATAACACTTCTGGAGCATCTATTCTTATGTGGTGTGCCATTTCTCTATTATTCCTTCTAGAAGTATATGAATGCCAGCAGTGTGCAATAAAGGTCTTAGTGTAGAGGGGATGTGCTCTGGCACAGTCTGACTCATCAGTGCTGTCAGTGACGCTGCAGGGACACACCCACAACTGGTAACATGCAGATAGACCTTCATAGCAGATTGCTGGCATACCTTTCATATACTTCTAGAAGGAGTAATAGAGGAACGGGACAACATAGCCTTAAGAATAGATGCTCTAGAATTATTATATGGCGAATATAAGTAGTTATTATGTCAGGAGATGTGACTCGTCCTCTTTAAGGTTAAAAAAGTTAAATATATATATATTCGGGACTATAACCCATACCGATTACTATTCATTGATGAGAATAGAGGTAATTTACGTCTCCTAAAAAGCTATTAGTGTGTTTGTAGTGTTTATTGGTCATTTGCTTCCTTAACCCCCATAAGCTACTGTGACGTACTATAAATTTGGCTCACAGAATTTGGCTACAGCTTCTCTCCTTCCTTCCAAGGATTGGTAGGATGTGTATATTGTTTGATGTGTGATCATTGATCTTTTTTTTTTTTTTTTTTTTTTTCTAGGCATCTTCACAAAAGCAATGACTGAAGGTATGGATCTCTGGCTTTTAAATGGACGGCAATAGTAACATCTCAACATACAGTAATTAACATAAAATGTCACTGCGCTTTTGTCACAAATTTCTGTTTTTACGGTATCTGTCAGCAGATTTTTACCAATGTACCTCATCTGTTAGAGGTATAGAAGCAGTATTGAGGCTGTTCACTATGATTGTACCGTTATCTGCTGTCTGGAAAAATGTAGGGGTTAGGGGTGCACTTTTCAAGGTGTGTAATCCTTGTTTTTAGAAGTTACTAGATTTATTTTATTTTTGTAATCTCCTTTCTGGTGACTTCATGAAGATGTGTGTATGTAGACCTAAGTGGTGCGTGTGAAATCCGCACATTGTGAACCTCCTTTTTTTTTTTTTTTGTAGGAGTTATGATGTCTTAATTTTTGCTTAGGCTGTTAGCCACAGTTATGAATGTTGTGAAGACTTACTCTTTGACACATATTTCCTCAATGGTAAAAGTGTATAGAACGCTAAGTAGCATGTGTCAGGTCTCTTACGTACATTTTATGCTTACAGGTCTGACTTAAAGAGGTTATCTGGGAAGTAATACTGATGACCTATTCTGCAGACTGGCCATCAGCTGTTTCGGAAAGCTGCGGCGCTCGCCAGAGCTTTGGTGAGCTTGGCGGACCGCGGACGCTTACCAAGCACAGCGCTGTACATCATATAGTGGTTGTGCTTGGAACTGCAGCTCAGCCCCGTTGCCCTGAATGGCGCTGAGCTGCAACTGGGCCACGTGACTGATGTACGGTGATACAGAAATGCAACAGCACTCTACAACCAGCACTCTGCCCTGCCTCTATGCTAGAGTTTATCAGAGGCGTTAGTGTACATTTTGATCAAAAAGTAATAGGCCACTCGCCACGCCAAGGCTGCCTCAATGAGTGGTCCGAACGCTAAATCCTACCTGTTATGGGCCATGACAGCCACATAAAGTCCAGGGAGTGCGGGCCCAGCATGCATGCTGGATCCACTCATTTGCACTCATAGTACCTACTAATAGCCATTTGGCTCCAGGAGGAGTACCGTATTTTTCGCCCTATAAGACGCACCGGCCTATAAGACGCACCTGGGTTTTTGAGGAGAAAAATAAGAAAAAAAATATTTTTAACCAAAAGGTGTGCTTTTGAAGTAATGGTGGTCTGTGCATGACAGTATTATGGGGGGGATCTGTGGATGGCACTGTTATGTGGGGGAGATGTGGATGGCACTGTGATGGGGGGATCTGTGGATAGCACTGTGATGGGGGATCTGTGGATAGCACTGTGATGGGGATCTGTGGATAGCACTGTGATGGGGGATCTGTGGATAGCACTGTGATGGGGGATCTGTGGATAGCACTGTGATGGGGGCATTTATGAATGACACTGTAATGGATTGGATCTGTGGATGACACATATATAGCATCTTATGCTATATGTGTCATCCACAGATCACTCAATACAGTGTCATCCACAGAATGCCCCCTTTTCTAAACTATCTGGCCCATGGCTGCTTAGGGCGGAGCCTGGCAGCACATGGCGGGCGGCCCGCCGCTCACAGCGTGACTGCTTGTATAACATTTAAAATCTTTAATTATGTCCCCTTATTTCCTAAAAGCCCAGGACAGTAGCGCTCTGCTAACCTGCTATAACGATCCTCTAGCAGGCAGAGCGGTGCGGCGGCAGGCTGGTGTGTAACGTCCTCACTGATGTCATCTGCCTGCTCCTTTCACTTTATGAATGAAGCAGGAGGAGCAGGCAGATGACGTCAGTGAGGCGTTACACACCAGCCTGCCGCACGCTCTGCCTGCTAGAGGATCGTATAGCAGGTTAGCAAGCGCTATCCTGAGCTTTAGAAATAAGGGACATAATTAAGATCTTAAATGTTTACAAGCAGTCACGCTAGTGGCAGCGAGCCGCCTGCTGCCAGGCTCCGCCCCTCCTTCCATGCTGATACATCGCAGGCTGTGCGATGTATCGAGCTTCAGCTATAGGAAAATGGTAGTATTCGCCATATAAGACGCACTGCCATTTCCCCCCCACTTTTGGGGGAAAAAAAGTGCGTCTTATATGGCGAAAAATACGGTACATAGTGGGCTCAGCATGCATGTTGGTTTAATGGAGGCTGTTATGGCTCCAAAAATGGCTTAATAGGCAGGGTGGATCCAGCATGCATGCTGGGCCTGCACTCCCTGGATTCTATGTGGCTGTCATGGTCCATAACAGGTAGGATTTAATGTTAGGACCACTCATAGAGCGGCCTTGGCGCGGCGAGTGGCTTATTACTTTTTGATCAACATGTACACTAATGACCTCTGATGGCTTCTAGCATAGAGGCAGAGCAGAGTGCTGGTTGCAGAGTGCTGTTGCATTTCTGTGTTTGTATATTTTGCCATGGCTACGTGCACCTGCATACAGGGACGTGCTGACTGACCCCCTTCTTTTCCTGTGATGTACGGTGATGTCACACGGCCTCGGAAAAGACTGCGGGACTCCTCAGGCGCCCAGCCTTTTCTATTGGCAAAGGTCCCAGGTGTTGGATCCCCACTGATCTCATGTTGAGGTTATCAATATTAATTCCTGGATAACCCTTTTTATGGGAACATTTTCCAGGTGAAAAAAAGGTGCCTAATCTCTAAAAGTTCCTGGAAATGATGGGGTTAAGGTGGCGAATGCCTGAATTAGTCTGTTATGTGTACCTCCGTGCTAGCAATACTTTGAGATGTAATTTTCTTGCTTTGATGGATCCATTTTGCCTCACACATAGATGCCGGGGGTATTTGCATTATGTCTGCCCAGCAAATACCACATTCAGTCTGTTTGCCAAATATCGAATGAATGATCCTCTTCTGCCACCGCATTAGCTGCATAAAATCTGCATCTATCAACCTGTTGGAAAAATCGCTGAGATAATGAAAAAAGGCACTCACGCCTCAGCAGTTATGAAGAAGCATGGCATCATTTACTCAGCCTCACTAGTCGGAACGGAAGATGAGGAGGCGCAACAAGCCATTTACAACTGCGCCTGAAGGAATGATGTACGGAAGGACCCCTTGTGGGTCTTGCCTGATTATTTGTAGGACTAAGGATACTTTCACACTAGCGTTTTTGTTGGATCTGGCAGGGGTCAGCAATAACGCGTTCGTTACTGATAATACAACCGTCTGCATCCATTATCAACGGTTCTGGTTGTATTATCTTTAACATACCAAGACAGATCCGTCATGAACTCCATTGAAAGTCAGTGGGAGACAAATCCGTTTTTTCTATTGTCAGAGAAAACAGATCCGTCCCCATTGACTTGCATTGTGGGTCATGACGGATCCGTCTTGCTCCGCATCACAGGACGGAAAGAAAACCGCCACATGCTGTGGTTTGCTCTCGATATAAGAACAGAACAGAATGCATTTCAGAGCCTTCCGTTCTGTTCAGTTACATTGTCCTCATTGACAATGAATGGGGACAAAACAGAAACGTTTTTCCGGTATTGAGACCCTATGACTGATCCGGAAAATATTAACTCTAGTGTGAAAGTGGCCTAAATGAGGTTTGGAAGAAACAATTGCTAAAAACTGATTGAACCGATGCCTAAACTAGGGGGACGTTAAGAAGCATCTGCAAGGTCACTTATGGGCAACAACAGGTGAATAAATCCAGACGGATATTACAGGAATGAACTGGGGTATTCGGATGATAAAAAGCTGAAATGTTGCTATAAATTTGAAGCTGCAGCAGTCCAAAAATGTTCCTACATGGCCTTCAGACCATGGAGACAAATCGCCAAAAGAAGAAATAGTTCAGCTTTTATGTAACACGGGAGAGCTCTTTAAATCCTATTCCTCCAAAGGACCCATTTAAGCTCGTAATTTTAGATTCCTGAGCTTAATCCCCTGTCAGGGAGGACAATGTCAGAGGAAGTGTAAGCAGGTCCTACTTGTCAGCGAAGAGGAAAAATCCAAGACATACAAGGAGGATCGCGATGTCCGTGAATACATAAACTGCCAGGATTGCTTATTGCGGTATGTGAGGCTGGGCTTCCTCGAGCCTGGTCAGGGCTTCCCCAGAGCTCAGCAATAGTAGGGATAGCAATCTGGCAGTCCTTCACGTTCACCACCACTCAGCTTCTCTAAGGGCGCCTTCGCACGCTGCTGTTTTTGTTGCAGAAAATTCTGTGACTGAAAATCATATGAGCAAGATCCACACCCCGGACTTGCAGCGTCAGTATGCAGCAGCTCCCGTCCTGACCTCCCAGCGCTGACTGAGTCGCTTGGCATTATATTGATTTATGATGCTGTACAGTTGTGGAATGTATTGATAACACCGACATGATGCTGTCAGTGTTATCCAATACATTCCAGACCTTTAAGGGTTACATATCATCATAAATCTATATAAACCTATGCAACCCTGTCGGTGCTGGAAGTTCAGGACAGGCGTGTGGAACGCACTGGTCTGAAAGGGGCCTTAGAGGTTTTGTTTTTTTCCTCCCACCCACAGTTTGCCCCTTCTTTTTTTTTTTTTTGCACTTTTTTTCTGGAAATTTTTGGGGCACTCTTTCCAGTAGTGTTGTCTTTATGGCGTTTTTCTCTCTAGAGAAGATGATGTGAAAAATAGCTGAAAAAACACTTAGTGGCAGATAGAGGGCTATATAAGTTCTGTACATATAACATCAGTGATGAGGTGGCGCAGACGGCCAGACTGATGGGTAAAGGGACCACCATAAGAAATAGGGATTCCTGGCTGGCCGTCCCCTTGGGACATATAGCCAGGAATCGGTATTGCCGGCAGGAGTTCCCCATCTGTCCACAACGGTACCAGCTTAAAGGGGACACTAGTGGTGGACTGCAGATAATTGCTTTAGGGGCCACATGCTGGCTGAGTGTTTGACACCCCTGAGCTAGGTTCACACCATGCTTTTAAATTCTGTTAGAAGGCATGTTTTGTTAGGTGTGAACAGCGAGTCAAATTTCTCCACCTCTGCGCTGCTTTGTCACTCCTGGTGCGAGACTATGTGTATTAGGGAAATTCTGTAAATGTAACTCCCTAATATAGAAAAAACATAGGCTAAATCTACACTCTGATACAAGGGCGTTCACCCCTCTTCAATAATAAAAATAATAATAATCACAAAGTGGATAGAAATGTCAGATCAGGTGAAGATTATGTCCGCCCGAAGTATTTAATCACCAATTTCACTAAATTTCTTAATGAAATATAAAACAAGTAAGAAACTATGAACATCAGTCAATAATTGTCAGCACTAAAAAGAAAAATGCCATATTGTCAAATGTTCCGAAATATAGTGAAATAAAATAATCCAGGGGGACTTGATCTGAAATGTCTGTTCGTATTACCCGTGATCAGTACTCTCCGGAGCCCAGATCATGATCGCTGTGGGAGATTTTCTGCTCGACATTAAGCCTCTGACCCACGTCCAAATCGCCTATTATTTTCAAGTTCCAGATTGGATGGCTGACAGTTCAGTGATTAACTAAAGTGAGAAATACTGATCGGCTGGTACTTCTCATGTCGGGAGCAGATGGAAGCAGCATTCCAGTGGCAATAGATTCATGTAGTCAAGGACGAGGGTGTGGGCGTGCTGAAATGATATGCTAATCCATGTAGCATTGAAGAAGACGACTTTTTACAGCCTAATTTCTTAACTTTCTTTTTTTTACTTTAGTCTTTTATGCTTTGGCTGTAATAATCTCTGCCCTGATGTATCGGAGGTCAGCGGCGTGAGCCAGGCAGTGCCTTATGTGCAGATATAGAAAATAAAACCCTAAAAAAGCAGCAAATGTTTTTTTTATGGTACGTATGTTTGTACCTTGTGTGTAAATGCGGTTTGCCTCTGTTTAATCACATCTAAAATTAGGTTATCAATTAACTGGAAATTGCAGTAAAGTCAGTCTCACTGCTGCTCCAGCATCCGATGGTTAGGCTACGTTCACACGACGACATTTGTCGCGCGACAATTAGGGCACAACTTCACTGCAACATTTGTCGCGCGACAATTAGGGCACAACTTCACTGCAACATTTGTTGCGCGACATTTTGTTGCACTATTGTCGCGCGGCAATTTTTATAATGGGAGTCTATGGTGTCTCATTGCGACGTGCTGCGACTTGAATGGATTTTTTGCGACTGTCGCAGTCGCAGCATTTTGCATGTCGCAATGCGACACCATAGACTCCCATTATAAAGATTGTCGCGCGACAATAGTGCGACAAATGTCGTCGTGTGAACGTAGCCTAATGCTGATTTTCAGTCCATAGACTTTGCACATTTTACCATAGCGGCGAAGAGGATGCTTGAGCCATAGTTTATTTCAATTTCTGGCGTAAGTTATGGTAAAGCTGTTTGGTCGGTGTGAGGCCACGCCCACCCACACAACTCCACCCACTTTGATTGTCTTTTCTTGAGAATTGGTAAGCATAAAACCGAAGAAATTGCATATCACAATACGAATGTGCCGGAAATTGGTTAGTATTAGAGATGAGCGAACTTCTATTTTTAGTTTGGCGTCCAAAGTTCGGGTTATCGTAGCATCCCGTTATTGATTCCGCTACCGCGGACCTTAACTGCATTTGAAATCCATAAGGGGCTGCTTCATCGAACCCGAACCTTGGACAACCCTAAGGACCTGGGGTGACGTCACCGTCATGTGATCACTGCAGGGGGCGTGGCTCAGCTCTAGATAACCTCTTATCCAATCCAGTGCTGAGCCACCCCCCCTGCACTGATCACATGAGTCACCCCAGGTCCTTAGGGTTGTCCAAGGTTCGGGTTCGATGAAGCAGCGCCTTATGGATTTCAAATGCCGCTATGGTCCGCGGTTGCGGAATCCATAACGGGATGCTACAATAACGGGAACTTTGGACGCTGAACTAAAAATAGAAGTTCGCTCATCTCTAGTTAGTATGTGTCCTCACCGCGTTTTTTTTTTTTTTTTTGTTATATATATATATAAGTTCACGAAGAAGAACATTGGTGATGATGAATCTTCAGTGAATTAATTGTGTAGAATTTTGCAATGTCCAAACCAAATGACTGACTGTACCCTGTAAATGAAACAGCGGCGAAAAGGGCACTTGATTTCAATTAATTTATTTAATTTTATTTTTTGGTCCACCATTGGTTCAGAATTTACCAGCTTTGCTAGCGATTTCTGATCCGTAAGCCAGATTTGGAATATACATTGGGCCCTCAAGTTACAGTATTAATTGGTTCCATGATGACCACTGTATGGTGAAACCATTGTGGGGGGGCCTCTCGCAGCTTATGAAACGGTAACTGATGCCGTATCTGTAAGGCTCCATTCAGATGTCCGTGTGTCTTTGCGGATCCGCAAAACACGGACACCGGCAATGTGCGTTCCGCATTTTGCGGATGGCACTCACAGAAAATACCTTTTCTTGTCCGCAATTGCGGACAAGAATAGGACATGTTCTATTTTTTTGCGGAACGGAAATGCGGATCCGCAATTCCGGATCCGGGCACGACATAGAGTCCACATAGGAATGAATGGGTCTGCAATTCCGTTCTGGACGTGTGAATGGAGCCTTAGGCCTCATGCAGACGACCGTTGTTTGTTTCCGCATCCGTTCCGTTTTTTTTTTTTTTTTCACGGATAGGTTGCTTCCACATTCATGAGGGCCTAAAGCACAGGACTGCCTACACGGATTTCAATGATCCGGTTTGTCAGTGTTCACTGTTTAGATTTACTGCAGTCATATCAATAGCAGTAAATGTACAAACCCACATTTTGAGATTGTGTAAGGTTTACGAGAGATTTTGGTTTGGAGGTTTAATTTGGTATTTTTAACCTTGTAATGCCTAGGCCTGTAAAGGCCTTAAAGGGGTTGTCCGGATGACCTATCCACAGCCCCTGTACAGTGTTGAGCTTCTCCAGAACCAGGCTGCTGAGGGCTTCTTATCTCTGATCATCTCACTTCATACCTCTATTCTTATTTTACTGGTAAGAATATGGCTAAAATAAGGCCTCGTTCACATCTTGGGGTCCAGTCACATGTCCGTAGAATGGGTGCGGACTCATTAATTCTCAATGGGGATGGAAATGAATGTGGACAGCACACACTGGGCTGTGTCCGCATCCGCTCCCAAAAAAAAAAAAATAGAACATGTCCTTTTCTGTAGGGTGCCGGCCCAGTGTATTGCGGATCTGCAATATACTACGGACGCCGATTTCCAGAATAAATGGCAGGTTTCGCCCTGACAAAAACTGTTGCGTGCATCATGCGTCTGGATCTCCTAAACGGAGGTGTGAATGTAGCCTAGGCGTTTCTAACACACCTAGGCGTTTCTGAATCGCGCGTATGACGCGCGTTTTTGGATGCGCGTTTTTGTAACTAAGAAATGCGCGTCATACGCGCGATTCAGTGATTCTCCCCTATGGCATCATTGTCCATAGGCGCGTTAAAACGCCCCAAAGAAGCTCATGTACTTGTTTGGGCGTGGGGCGTTTTACAGCGCGTTCAAACGCGCTGTAAAACGCCCAAATGTGAACCATGCCCATAGGGAAGCATGGCTTTTCACATGTTGTGCGTTTTACAGCGCGTTTGAACGCGCTGTAAAACGCTTAGGTGTGTACCTAGGGTAAGTGTTCATGAGCGGTTAGTTCAAAGATGAGGCATATACATGACCTCGGGAGAGAGAACGAGCTGCTCCCAGCTAGGCGAAGAGTTAACACCTTATGACAAAAACAATAGACCGATTGAAAAAAATTATTTTTAGCCGAAAATGAGTAACAGACCCATGCAATCATAAAAATATGCCCCCAAAAGTGTTCATCACTTATCAAGGGTAAGTAAGTTTTCCACAATAACCCAAAAAAATGCATGTTCTGGTTGGGGACATGGTTTGGAACAAGCCTGTCTTATTGGTCCACTATTGTACAGCGGCGTTCTCTCACAGCATGTGGGCATGTCCACTGACCGGCAGCCTGCACATGGGGGTGACTCAATGGGGATGACGAGGTCCATGCCAAGAGAGCGGCGTCACTCAAAGAAAGGATGCTTATTACAAAAGACACTAAAGCCACTGCTATATGAGGCACATAGGCAGCCTATGAAAGAATTCCATTATCACAGGGATGAGAAGTGGACTTTCATTCATTTGTAGAGGTCTGAGATGCTAAGGGGTTACCAGCTTTCAAGCACTAAGCTCTTGATGGGGGAGGGGCCCCTGCACATCAGCAGAATCTCTGCTCAGGAGCGAGCCTATGAAGAAAGGCACGCCCCATCCCCCCAACTTCATTCCGTCTGGCTGCTAAGGAAATTATTCTTATTCACATGTCCGTGTCCATGATGAAACCCGTGATAAGATGGACAGTTGTTCATCAGTGAAGATTTCCATGAAGAATCCGTGTGTCCGTTTTTTGCTCTGTGTGGCATCCGTGTTCCACGGACAATGCACAGCTGAAAATACTTTTTCAGGGCATCTCTTCATGGTCCATGAAACACTGGTTGCATCCGTGTTTTTCACAGACCCATAGATTATAAGGGGAGTGATGGAGCTGTAAACACGGACAAAATAGAGCATGCTTCCATGCTAAAACAGTGATGTGTGAATGCACACATTAAGATGAATGGGTACGTGCGCTGTCCTTCGAGAAGACAGGCGGCACATGTCTGTGAATCACCGACGTGTGAATGAGGCCTTACAGTGAGTCAACTGCAAAATGGCAAGAAGGGAGACCCCTAGTGCCAAGCCTTTCAAGGTTTTTAGGGTGAATAACTAACATAAAAAATTTAATTTGCACGTTTGTTGAGTTTCGCCTAAAGTGACTATTGAGCATACATTTTTAATGACCATGTACTCTCTCCTGATTTAGCTCAACTCCTAACTTTATTTGTTGCACTGTCTAAATAATTTGTGATGTTTATGTGACTTCTATGGCTTTGTATTATGATGCTTTTTAAATATTTTATTTTTTTCTTGGGGAAAACTGCTAAATTTGAAGAAAATCATTTAGTTTTCATTCTATAGCAGTTTGTTTTAAATATGCAAAGTGACACAATTTTTGTGGTTATTATATTTTTTTACTAATATATATATATATATATATATAAATAACCCCAAGAGGTCATAAGACCTTTGAGATGCAATGACACCTCCTCCTTTTTTTTTTTTTTTTTTTTAACACAGGAAAACACTCCTTTTGGGGGATTTATAATTTAAAGCCCAGCACCATGTGGCGTACATGTACAGCGCTCCAGATTAAAGCCCAGCACCGTGTAGCGTACATGTACAGCGCTCCAGATTAAAGCCCAGCACCGTGTAGCGTACATGTACAGCGCTCCAGATTAAAGCCCAGCACCACGTGGCGTACATGTACAGCGCTCCAAATTAAAGCCCAGCACCACGTGGCGTACATGTACAGCACTTGATTGCTATGGAATTAATATAATATGTATGCAGTAGACATTAGTATTTAAAGGTATTAAATTCCTATGAAAAGTACCTTTGGTTGCTTTATAGCATGTATACATTATAGTGGACAGTATTGCAATATGGTTTTGGATATTTATATATTCTATAATTCATTTTTTTCCCCAGTATATTAAAATTAATGTTACAATTACTTTTTCATTTCCATTGCAGAGCAAAGTGGTTTTCACCAGACCAGGAAGCAACGAAAGTATTTCACAATGGATGTGGATGATGAAGAAAATATGAGTAAGATGTAGTAGATAATGGGTTTTAGAGAAGAGCTTTATTTTGGTAAATGATCCTTAAATGGTGTCCTAGCAGCATGCATTTAAGGCTTCCCCTCATTTAATTTCCATGAAGGGAGATTTTTTTTAGTTCCTCCACCATCTTTGAGCCCCAGTTTACATTTACACCAATATAGTCTTAGGTTTCAGCCTTTCACCTTAGGGACACTCTAAGGATGAACATAACCTAAAGCTGACTATGCACTTCCTATAGCTGTCAACCAAATGCTCGTTTGGCTGACAGCCTTTCTTCTCGACCTCCCGTCCCATACACATGCACACTCAGCCAATCATGCATGTGCTTTCAGTGGAGATAGGGCAGTAAGCAACTGACTGACACCTCTAGTGGCGGCTTATCTTCGGAGAGAACAAAATAATAATGTTGAAATGCAGCACACCCGACACCTGGTGTTGGGGAAAGTTGGGTGGTCCCGATACACAATAATAAAATATATATGATATATATTGCCAGCCGCAGGCCCTAGTCACACAGTGCCTTTTGGTATGCATTCATCACTAAAGATAGTAACGTCTGTGTGGAATCCACCCCAAGTGGTGGCGCAGTTCTGCCATTCATGCGGCCGGCAGTTTAAAGACACGATCACGCCAAGAAAGGACTTGTCAAAATCCACTGTGTTCGGACAGACCCCTCTGGAAGCCATGGTGGTGTCTGTTCTTGCTTTAGCTCCTCAACAGGTCTGCAGCATCAAAATTGGAAAGAAAATTTGTGCCAGAAACAGAGGTGGATTTTGGCAATGTCAAAACCCTCTTTGCGAACTTAGCCTTAGAAGTATACTACTCATGTCTTTCACTTCTGTCTCACATTTTAACATCTTTTATTATAGTAAATATGGTCACTTGTGAAAATTTGATCCTATGAACAATGCTTACTTTTTATTCTTTTCAAATTGTTCTTTCCCTCTTGGTCTGTTGAGCGCCGAAAGGAGTAACCTATCGAGCTTTTGCTGGAGGATGTTATAAATGAAAATTTAGCAACCATTCCGTCCTTTGTTAGCTGGGTAAAGTGGTGTGTGTTTGCTTAGCGTTCACGTTCCAAGATTCAGAACCACTTGGGACTATGTTATCAAAAGTGAGGGATTTCCAAGAACACGCCTTGTGATAATCCATAAGGAGAACGTTTGATAGAAATAATGATAGCTTGACTCCAAGATTGAGGATGAAAAATCACATCAAATACCAAAACATTTGCACTTAACATTTGGATTGGTTTTTGACAAATTTTGGTTTTAGTACTACATAAAAATTTGTTCCTTAAGTCTTAAATCCTTTTTTTATTCTTTTTCTAGATAAACCTTAATTTCTTTTTGGCTCTTAGACTCGCCTGGCACCCATGCTTGTTTGGAAATTGCCAGCATTCATTAGGAGGGGGCATTTATGTTTCGAGTTTTATGCTTACTTTGCGTTTATTAAGTGTATTAAAATTTTACATAGCCAAGATGAATTGACCAGAGGAAAAAAATGATTTATGTTTTTACGATTTAGGATGTATTACAATTTAGGTCGATGATGACATGTAAATGGCAAGTAGCCTTTTGCCACTACAACGTAAAACCTATATTCCGTGACCACACATCACTGAACCAGTGACAAAGATAGATAAAGGAATCTATAAATTTTGCATTTACAAGATCCTGCAACGAAGGCGTTGTAAGTTACTCTTTCTGGGCACCACAGGTTCAAGCAGCACCGACGTTAAAGAAAATCGTAACATGGACGGAGTGTCAAGAAAGGATGGGAATGGCCACAGTACCGGGGAGGGGGCTCAGCTATCCAATGGGGGTGAGGGGAGCAGCAGGAAACGACCATTGGAGGAAGGCAATAATGGCCATTCCAAGTTTCGTCCAAAGAAGAGGAAGAAAACACCCGGGCCCGTCTTGCCAAAGAACGCTCTCATGCAGCTGAATGAAATAAAGCCGGGATTGCAATATAAACTTGTTTCTCAGTCTGGACCAGTTCATGCACCAGTGTTTATCATGACCGTCGAGGTTAACGGGCAAGCTTTTGAAGGCTCAGGGCCAACAAAGAAGAAGGCCAAGCTTCACGCAGCTGAAAAAGCATTACGGTCCTTTGTGCAGTTCCCCAATGCATCAGAAGCTCACATAGCTATGGGGAGGACCCAGTCTGTAAACACTGACTTTACTTCTGACCAAGCCGACTTCCCAGACACACTTTTCAATGGATTTGAAAAACCTGAGCAGGCCGATCATGCATTTTTCCTAGGCTCCAATGGGAATGAGCCCTTTAATTCGGCGAGTGACTATAGCATGGCCTTGGCTGCATCTTGCAATCTAATCCAGTCCCCACTTCCAACACCTTCGTTTTTCCCACCTTCAAGTGGGAAAAACCCCGTAATGATCTTAAACGAGCTGCGACCGGGGCTGAAGTATGACTTTGTGTCAGAGAGTGGGGAAAGCCACGCTAAGAATTTTGTCATGTCGGTCACAGTGGACAACCAGACATTTGAGGGGTCTGGTAGAAACAAGAAACTTGCTAAGGCCCGAGCAGCTCAGGCAGCTTTGGCGTCGCTGTTTAACATGCAGCTGGACCAGACTCCTTCACAACAGCCTGTTCCCAGTGAGGGCCTACAGTTGCACTTACCTCAGGTAAGGGGCTCAAGCAGATGACATTTATTTTTTAATTTTGTGATTTGTTAGCTAGTTGTTATCCTAAAATGAGTCTTGTCAGCCGGATTTAGCCCATTAACTGCAGTACCACCTGATTACCCATTTAGAATCCCTATCTGTAGTACTTTATGAGTAGTACTGCACATAAGGCATCCAGATTGCTAATATTTCGTGTCATGTCAAGTTTTTCCGTCCTGTTAATGTAATCCAGTAGGGCAGATTTTGACGCTGTTAAAATACACCGCAGATACACCGCAAAGACCTTTTTTGGCAGGATTGTGGCTTTAAACCACCAGCCTAAGAAGTGCAACCCTGCCTCCTATTGAAAACAGTGGGAGGCAAACGCTACGTATCTGCCAGAATTTTGTCGCTGTGTCTGTGACAAATTTCCGACACCATGTTGTGATGTGTGAATGGGCTCCAAAGGTGCATGGCGAGGGAATGGGGTGGACGGTGGTAGAGCTTTACAGTATGAGAATAAAAATTGGCAAATTGGACACCTTATCTGCAGTACTACTCATGTAGGGCTAAATCCGGGTGAAAGACTCCCTTTAATAATTTACATAATTGTATGATGATAAGGCCTATAATGTGTCAAGAACAACAATAATGCCAGTTTCTCCCTCAAGAACTCTTTAATTTTAAGGCCTATCCTGTCATATTGTAATGAAAATTGTGTCAAATCTATTTGACTGTGTCCCTGAGACCCCATCTTATGCAGAGATTTTATTGTGTACTTTGAGCAGGTGTTTTGCTACTCCAACAAAAATGCCTAAGACGGAGTTCACATCAGCGTTCAGCTTTTCCGTTCTCCTGCTCCGTTGTATACTTGTATACAGTCTATAGTGAATTATGACACTTTAGACAAAGCATTTTTTCCCATAGTGATTGTTTATGGTGCTTGTGCACAGCATATTCTAGTGAGTTCACATCAGCGTTCAGCCTTTCTGTTCTCCTTCTCCGTTATAGGGGCAGGAGAACGGTAAGGCCATTTTCAATTTGACAGGGCCAGGTGTAATAACGTTCGCCTTTCTATGAGTATAATCCAAAAAAAAAACCCGCAGCTCTGCGCGTTTTTTTGGTATCATATTCAGTACTAAGTGTGAATAAGAACCTACCTCACCATAGACCTGCTGCACTCCATGCAGAATTGCAGTTTGAGACTTTTTATTTTATTTTTTCTTTATTCGCCTTTCCCTGTTTGCAGGTGCTGGCTGATGCTGTTGCACGTCTGGTCATAGAGAAGTTCAGCGAGCTAACAGATAACTTTACCTCCCCACATGCAAGGAGAAAAGTGCTAGCCGGAGTTGTCATGACGACAGGTAAATTTTTAATATTTTCAGTTTTTTTCCAGTTTTGATGGTCTTTGAAACGAATCTGCTCAATACTGATTATTTTCGTACTTAGGAATAGATGTGAAAGACGCCCAGGTTATCAGTGTTTCCACCGGAACCAAATGCATCAATGGGGAGTATATGAGTGATCGTGGTTTGGCGCTAAATGACTGTCATGCTGAAATTGTAGCTCGCAGGTCACTGCTTAGATTTCTCTACACACAGCTTGAATTATTTCTAAGGTGAGCAGAATAAATACAGCATTTTCATTTTCATTGTAATCCTTGGTATCCTGGATATGCAGTTTACCCAATTTGCACCGTACTTTTTCACCCACATTCACTGCGTGAGCTGCTAGCTCATATTGGTACTTGTCTCTAGCACGTGGAGTCCGATCCTAGTAGGGTTGCAGGATGGCTGTGACAAGTTGCCAAGTATATCTTTTGACTAAAGTATTTCTATAGGTAGTCTTTAGTAGGCACCTATCAGGGTACTTAATGGGCACCTGTCATTACTTACCAGTAGGTGAAATGGTCGGCCACTGTAGATCGGTGCTTGTCTTCATGATATCGCTGGTATTTCTACATGTGCTGGCAATCTTTAGAAAAAAGATCCCAGGTGCATCAAGGGTGGTGCCATTGCACCCAGAGGCTTCACTACCTGTCTGCTATGCCACATCCCCACCTCTGTTACAGACAGGCCAGGCAGTGAAAACATAGTCACCCCTGGCCCTGAAGTCTCACATGAGCGTGTCCAGCACATGCACGGTTATTAGGAGTTTTTCTTTAAGGAATAGTCAGTTTTTCTTACATTAATCAACATCTGCTTCTGATTAGGGAGGAGCGAACTTCAAATTTTGAAGTTCGGGTATATGCTGAATTGCTGTATGGATTCCGCTACCACAGACCATAACGCAATTCAATGACGGAATGCATAATGGGTTGCCTTTAGAGGCATTCTGTCATAATAGAAGTCTATTGCCTGCATACTGGATCTGTCCGGTTTCCGTTATGCAGGAGAGGACTCTGGACGGATCCGTTATGCTGGCCCTAGACTTCCATTATGCCGGAATGCCTCTAAAGGCTTTCCATTATGCATTCCGTCATTGAATTGCATTATGGTCCGTAGTAACGGAATCCATAATGCAATTGAGCACATACCTGAACTCAAACTTCATAACTTGATGTTCATTCATCCCTTTTTCTGATCAGGACTGGTCATAATAGATGTGTCATCTCTGAAGACAGAAGCCTTAATGCCAATGTGAGTAGAGCCTAAAGGAGGCCATACACATCAGATAAACGGCAGGATAACCCAGCGATTTTGCAGAACTGGCCAACCATCTGATGTGTAAGGGGGTCTTCTGCCTCTTCCCCTAACTGCAGATATAGGGGGAAAGAAGAATTGGGCATGTTAGATCTCAACATGTCTTAGCTGTTCTTCTCACAGGCTGATGGGTGAGATGTCTGGCAACAACTTATTCCCCACTTCCTATTGAGAATATTATCACACTAGGCTAAGCATGCATGGGTATGGAGGGGGGGGGGGGGTAGAAAGGAATATCTGTCAGTCGATTGACAGCTATGGATGGTTTATGACCATCAATTTGCTGTATTCAGTGTAGCAAATATTAACAGGAAAAATTTCACAGCGCTGTATATGGAGTGTTTTATCTGGTAAAGATTCTGCTAGAATTTCCATGTCTTCCTCTTCACTCAGCACTAAAGAAGATCAGCAAACATCCATATTTATGAAGTGTGAGCGCGGTGGTTTTCGACTAAAGGATAATGTTCAATTCCACCTGTACATTAGTACATCACCATGTGGAGATGCTCGTATTTTCTCACCGCATGAAGCTGGACAAGAAGGTACTACAATCGTTGTCTAAGAGTGTGCTAAAATAGTCCCCTTTTGGCTCAAAGGGGTATTCCCATCTCAGACAATGGGGACATATCGCTAGTATATGCCCCCATTGTCTGATAGTTGCGGGTCCCACCGCTGGGACCTGCACCTATATCGGGAACGGAGCCCCGATAGTGAAGGAGGGCGCGCTGCGCATGCGCAGCCGCCCTTTCATTTATTTTCTATGGGGCCGGCGAATATAGCCGATCGCTGGCTCGGCTATTTCCGTCAGCCCCATAGAAATGATTGGGAGCATGGGCCGCGCATGTGTGGTGGGAGGAGCTTGGTGGTGGACAGACCCCGGGAAATCTGAGGTCCTCCAGCCACAGCTCTCCCCGCTCTGTTCTCAATATGGGTGCGGGTCCCAGAAATACTAGCGATATGCCTCCATTGTCCGAGATGGGAATACCCCTTTAAGGTCCTTCTAGACTGCTGATAGGGGGACGTAATGAACACCCATCTAAGATATAACAAGTCAATCATTAACTGATTGTGGGGGGCACAGAATTTCCCCCATGATCAGCTGTTTGAGGAGGCACTCTCGGTGCTGCTGCCTCTTCCTGGGCCAGTGACATCACGTTTCTCGGTCACATGGCCTGTGTGCAGCTCAGTCCTATTCAGATGAATGAGTCTCTGCTGCAATACCAAGCACAGCGGCTGTCCAAAGGATGTCACTGTGTTTGGTAAGCTGCCAGGAGGCTGTGCTGTGGCCTCTTCAAACAGCTGATCGGAAGGGGTGCCAGTAGTTGGCCCCCACCACACCTATCACACAATGGGGGCATATCCTAGCAAAGGGGTAGGCAACCTCCGGCACTCCAGGTCTTGTGAAACTATAACTACAGTATGCACACTAAAGCATGCTCTTCTCATAACTCCCATAGAAGTGAATGGAGCATGCTGGGAATTGTAGTTTCACAACAGCTGGAGAGCCGACGGTTGTTGACCCCTGTCCTAGAGATATGCTCCCATTGTCTGAGATGACACAACCTCTTTAAGGCTACATGCACACGACAGTGAAAAAAAAGTCCATTAAAAACTGACATTTTTTTATGGTAGTTTACTTCTCTGATGCCCTTCTGAGAGACGGACGTTAAAAATGAACCCATTCAATTGTATGGGGGCAGTCTGTCAGGGAAAAACGGACAAGATAGAACATGTTCTAATTTTTTTACATCCGTTTTCACTGACCGTCAAAAAACTGCCGTGTGAATAACCCCATAGACTACCATTGGTTAAAACAGACCTGTGATGGCCGTTAAAAAAATGTACATCGCATATCTGTTTTTCACTGTCGTGTGCATGTAGCCTAAGGCTTCTGATGTATGTGGATGCTGAATAAATAATCTGTTTGGGAGCATTTCTCATCCCAGTTTTATTGATATGTCCTCAGCTGTTACGGAGCTGACCCAGTTCTTTGTAGGCCTTCTACAGCATTAAGACGTATAGTAGGATTTCTATTGGAATTATTGAATAAAACTGAATCACTTTTATGGTATTCAAGAAAAAAACATGCATCTGTCACAGAAAGTAATTTATCTGTTGTGTCCTCTCTGTCTTTCAAGTCTTGTATGTATCTTTACAGATCAGGGTGATCGCCATCCTAACCGAAAGGCGCGTGGACAGCTTCGTACGAAGATAGAGTCTGGAGAGGGTACTATTCCTGTCCGGTCAAGCAGTACTATCCAAACATGGGATGGGGTTTTGCAAGGAGAGAGATTGCTCACCATGTCTTGCAGCGATAAGATTGCCAGGTAAGTTGATGAGGGTGCAGCATAAAAGCTTCCAACTGAGTTATTTTGCACACATTTGTTCTGAAATTTATCTGGGTCACTTCTGAATGGATCCAGCACGGCTATTATGGCTCAGTTCTGAACAGAAGCCATGATGTAAACAGACTGAAATTTCTGTCATCTTCAGATCAATATCAGTAAAAAAATAATAATATATATAATTAATTACAATTATAAAATTGTACTGCTTTCACTTGTATATTTGTGTGACGCATCTTTTTTCAAACTTCCAATCCAGGTGGAATGTTGTGGGAATCCAGGGATCTCTCTTCAGTCTCTTCGTTGAGCCAATCTATTTCTCCAGTATTATCTTGGGCAGCCTCTATCACGGCGATCATCTCTCCAGGGCCGTGTACCAGAGAATATCTGATATAGAAGATTTGCCCTCACTGTATTTACTAAACAAGCCTTTACTCAGTGGTAGGTCCTATGCACTACTGTTCTTTAATATGTTGTCCTCTTTTTGTAGGAACCTAGGGTGAGGGATAGACCACAATATACAGTAAGGAGCTTGACTTCTTGAATATGGACCTTTTAAAGTACTTTAAAAATAAGAGCCTCATTCAAATTCAATAGATACTAATATTTTGTTGTGCTTTAGCAAAATGGAAAGGTTTCAGGCTTTAGTTTCATATGATAGTATTATCAACATTGTAAAAGGGGTCTTCTGGGAACAGAATATTGATAAGGCCGTAACTGATCGTGAGGTATGACTCTTGGTACCCCCACCTATCAGTTGTTTGAGGGGGCCAGGTGGCTTGTTTGAGCGCAGTGACATCTTCACTATTTATATCGATCTGTCTGCTCTCTATAGCATCTGTATAGTAACAACGGTGCAGGTTTGTCCTATTCAAGTGAGTAATAATCTGCATATGATATAATATGCAATGTGTGTGTATGTATGTATGTATATATATATATATATATATATATAATGTATAAATTCTGCAGCACTCCCAAAATGTTCAGTAGTAGTGTCCTTTTGATGCATCAGTATTCTGATCCTGGACAGCTATTGAAACCAGTGTGCGGTGCAGAAGGAGAGAGGACCCTGCCCGCCAGGGTTTTACTTACCTACAAAACAAACTAAAATTCCAACCAATAGAGAGAAACTCTGCTTGGAGTGATGTACTTTCGTTAGGTCCTGGTCTCATCATGTATTGGAAGATGCATGTTGTTGAATACAGTGTGTCTGAAGTGACGGTCTTAGCCCGTACTGTATCATGCCACACCATCCAACTATTGCCTTTTTTTTTGCCAGGAATCAGTAATGCAGAAGCTCGCCAACCGGGCAAGGCTCCTAGTTTCAGTGTCAACTGGACAATAGGAGACGCCAGCCTTGAAGTCATCAATGCTACAACTGGCAAGGATGAACTGGGTCGTGCGTCGCGTCTCTGTAAACATGCTCTCTACAGTCGATGGATGCGTATTCATGCAAAGGTGAGTTTCCAGGCGTTCCAGTGTTGTCTTGAATGCACAGATCCTAATGCTTCAGGGAATGCTGTTGGGCTCATTTCATGCTGACAGATTTTAACGTGGCTGCCATTGGGATTTTATTATCCATTCTCCACGTGCTATGTTTTAAAGTATCTAATGTACATTTATTTCCTATATCCTGTAATTCAGTAAGTGGTATATAAATGGCTCTCAATGAACTGTAACTGTCTAAAATCACAATACAGAACGTCACCATAGACTGTCAGTGCTGTGTGCAATCCCTACTAATCCCTCCTTGTGTTTCTCTTGACAGCTCTCCTCCAGCCTGAGGAGTAAAATTGGGAAGCCCAATCTATACTACGATACAAAGCAATCTGCCACAGAATACCAGGCGGCGAAGGAATGCGTCTTTAAAGCCTTTCAAAAGGCAGGACTTGGTGCCTGGGTTAAAAAACCTATAGAGCAAGACCAGTTTCCCCTCACTGCTTAAAGTCTTGAACAAATCGATTGATTTTAGTTTTTCCTTTGTCAGGCAGGAGCATATGGACACTGTAAACCTCGTCATGATTTCTCCATTCTCTGACGTGCCAATCATCCTCAAACCACACATTGTTTTATAGGATCTGGAAATAATTGTGTTCTTATTTATTCCTTAGTGACCAAAGGCAGTCAATCTTTTGTAAGCGCCTGCCTCAGTTTTTATTTTAAGTAAAATGTATTTTCTGTAGCTGGATCTCTCACCTCTGTAAATTGTAGATACAACAGCACCAGTGTGCGATACAATGGGCAGCTGATTTGAACGTGGAAAGCGATTCTTATTTCACTGCAGATATGTTCTTGTTCATGGTTTTACACTGTATTTTTAAGTGGCGTATTTCATGAGCTTCGTTTTGTGAAATTTTAGCCTGCTGTTGACACTAATGTGACCAGCAATATGTTGGAAAAAATTTTATTATTTTTATTAACCTGTCTTTGCTTACATATTGCCGATTGAAAAATCAAGACCCGGCACCCCTTCTGCTATACTACAAGGGTTCAGTACCAGCTGCTACACATGTGTGTCATTGGTATCTGTGTATGTATGGCTGAGATTTTATCATGCAGCTTTTATTCTGTACTTGTGTCTCATTTACCCATGTTGTGAATTCAGAATTGTACTGTTGGTAACTGGATTGAAACTCATTTGTATCTTTCTTGCTTTTAGGCTGTAATTGTGAACCGAGACCTATAAAGAAGTGAATTGTTTGCTGAAAATACAGTATATACATAAAACCACACAATTGTTTTGCAGAAATACTTTGCTTGGCATTTAATAAGAGGTTTTAAATCCCTTTTCTATGCATATAGACACATTCCAGAGTCACAACCATGCATGATGGGTGGGAAAAAAGGTGATGGCAGATTACGCCACAGTTCTGATGCTAATCTGTGGCAGAATCTGCATATTTCTCATGGATTTCACACTATATATCGCAAAGGGTGAAAATCCGCAATAAGAATTGACGTGCTGCAGATTTATGAGTGCACATCAATTTACCCGCTTGTGGCAGAGATTTGGTAAACTCTCATCCTCTTTGCTGTAGTTGTGTATTTCGCTGTGGATTTTCCACCCACAAATCTAGAGGCATAAACAGATTTGATTAAAAAGTTACCTTTGATTAAAAACAATTTACCAACACCCTTTAACAAAGGAGTCTCATGTAGGGACCAGTTTATTTTTCTCATTAGAATAGCTAGCATTCATTACATTTTTCTCTGGTTAAAATCAGCTGCAGTGTATGCTAAATATATATCTATCTCTTCTGGACCATTCAGTTGAATGGTGGACCCTGTCTTATCTATACACAAAGATGATATCATTACAGGCAGGATTAGAATGACACATAAGCAGATAACTGCAGTAAAGTGATCTTTACATACGAAGGAGTGGCGCCTATTTTTAGGCTTAGTGGCAGGGCAAAAATTGGAGGAGTAAAAAATAAATGTGGGAACCGCGCTATATACTGGTGGTATATGGATGTCGGCGAACAAACACCTATAAACAATGGAGGACTAAGTTCACATCCAGCTTTCGGAAGTAACAGTCACAGATTGATCATTCACATAGAGGGAAAAACTGCTGTGCACTCCCAGCTGGTTGTCAGATCCCGCCTTAAGCCACCGACCGCTGATTTCAACTCTGGGTCAAAATGCCTTCACAAAGGAAACAGAAAGATGGTGCAATACCCTCAAAACTCTTAGATAACAGAGGTTTATTGTACTCACAAATTCCTAAATGATAACATGCACATAAGATTGCCCGACCCGGGTTTCGCAGTTAGCTTCTTCAGGGGCTGCGGTACCGTACAATAAACCTCTGTTATCTAAGAGTTTTGAGGGTATTGCACCATCTTCGTTTCCCCCCAAAATAATATGAACTGTTTTGGCTCAATAGGCCTGCACTTAACATCAAATATGTACTCTGTTATCTGTGGTGTTACATAGGACTGCACTGCAGACTCTGGTGCCTGAGTTCTGGAAGCCATCCCTTTGAAGGCAACTGTAATGCTAATGTGATCCTCAATGAAAATTATTTTTACACCCCTGTCTTAATAGGGAAAACAAGGTTAGCACGATTTAGAATATAGAGAATTGCTTAAAGGGATCCTGTCTCATTGAACATTGTGTTTGAGCTACAGTTCAGTAGAACTTGTATTTTATACATTTACATTTTTGCCCATTCCAATCCAGGCTTTGAAGCCAGGGAGGCGGTCCATCAGTGATTGACAGATATCTGTGTATGTACGGTCATAGAAGGAATGCTGTCAATCACTGATAGGACCATGTCCTTGACTTCAAGGTCCGGAAGGAGCAGGAATTTAAATGTATGGAATTAGGGTTGCACCAGGTATTGAACTTTCAATACCCAATCAATACTTTTAAACCCAGATCGATCCAGTACCGGGATTTGTTATAATGCTGGGGCTGGCTATCGGCACTGTACCACCAATGAATATAATTAACCCGTTAATACTAATGTAAGCGGCAAGTTTCGGCAGTATTATAATCAATGGTGGCAGTGGCCACAGGGTCTCACCCCACCCCCCGCCTTGAGAAATTTTACTGGCAGTGGCAGCATCCAATCGGAGCCCCAGCAGTGAAATCACAGGGCTCCAATCGGTTACCATGGCATCCAGGACGCTACTGAAGCCATCCATGGCTGCCATGGTAGGCTCCCTACTGCTGTGTGCACAGGGCAGGCAGGGACAGTGTAAAAATCCTATGCTTTCTAATAGATCTTTATTAGGGTGAATAGGACAAGGGATCAAAAGATAGGCCTGTTCTATTATGGGCCACATGTTCCATAAAAATGTCTTTTTTTGGTGGTTTATTTTTTTCCACATGGTATCGAGTATCGCAATACTTTGATATTGAAATCGAATCAAAATGTTGGTATCGTGACAACCCTATATGGAAGTTATAATTACTCTTTTCCCATAAAATTATATATCAGTCTGCTCAGCTCTTCCTGCGCTAGATTTTCAGTGCCAGGTTCCCTTTAATTATTTTCTGTGCTTTCTTTGAGAAACAGTGATCACTGCATTTTACACTGAAAACAAGCTGTCAAATTAAAAAGAAGAAAAATACCTCTAAGCTATCCGCAGTGAGTCCTATAAGGATCCCCACAGTAGTATGCGAGGGAATTTTGCAGCAAGTGTTCAACCACCTTGTATCCTTACCATGTGGTAAGTGTTAACCAGGTTCTGGTAAAATAAATGGGCAGTCTGTATAATGCAAGAACTTAGAGGGTCCTTCAAAGTGAGAAAAACGCTTTATAACCACTATTCTTAGATAACAGAAGGGAATCGCTTATTCAGGACCTGTTTTCTTATACAATAGTGCACAATAAACTTTCTTAAAATCCACTATCTTAGCATAGTTATGTATTTTGTGACCTGAACCAAGGCCTAGGGGTAGATTAGTCAAGTGATAGTCTAGGCAAAGAAACTGTATTAGGTTTAAAAGGCTTGTCCGGGCAAACTATCCCTCGTGCCATCAGGTGTGAAGAGATTCCTGCTGGGCATTCAGGTTGTGGGGGTCACTATCTGACGCCCAGTGAGTATTGTACACGGGTACCATAAGTCGACATAGCACCCATTCAGAATACTCACTGGGTGCTGGATGGTTGTCAGGACTGGCTAGGTATGCATGCAACTTGTTCACACAGGTATGTTTGTGGTCAATTTTTTTTATTACTTCTGGACAAGCCTTATGAGGGTACCTCTCCATAAATATACAACTTCGGGAGATGGGAAAGATAGCACCATCATCCTGAAACAGACCATTGGCTGCTTTCTGTTCCCTGTTATTGGATGGAGCAGTCGGTGTACGGGAGCAATGTATCGTATGAAACTACCTTGCCCCGACGTGCACAGCAGGTACATGATAGCCACCCAATGGGCATATGTAATAAGTTATGTTCGTTCTGCAACCATAGTAACTACCCCACTGAGCTCCATTAAATCATACACTGATGAACCTCCTGTGGGTACTGGTTTTTCACTGCTCATGGATTCATACAACACACCATACTTTGAGTCATTTCATATAGAAAAATAAATCACTTTAACAACCCTGTCGGTTGTGTTTCAGCAATAGAAGTCTGTATATAACCACACAATCCATGTAGGCCGAGTCAGATTCCTCTCCGCTCCTACTTTACCTTGGCACATCACAATGCAATCCTCTCATTTTGTGACTGCAGGTGTAGAAAATAGAATTTGCAGGTCAGTCCATGCTGTTAGTTTAGGATGTTTGCTGGTTTGTGCGCTCATCTATTGCACTTTGTCTATGGAACATAACAGCATTAACATTGAGGGTTGTATGCAATAAAGCAGGGATTGTGTGTATATAAAATAACCTGGCTCCACTTGTCTGTCGTCATTTCAGCTAAAGTTCTTTCTTTCTGGGTCTGGCGGTGCATGGCAGTATCCGGCTAGGCTGGATACGGTGAACTCCAGCAGGCTGTTATTGCAGGGATCAGCAACCTTAAGCATCCCAGCTGCTGTGAAACTACAACTCCCAGCATGCACACTTGCTCAGCTGTTCTTGTAACTCCCATAGAAGTGAAAGAAGGACTCTGGGAGTTGTAGTGTCAGAACAGCTGGAGTGCTGGAAGTTGCTGATTCCTGCCCAGAACCGCCTGCTTGGGGGTCCAGGGCGTCGGACCCCCACCGATCAGATATTGATGACCTATCTGGACGATAGGTCATCAGTATAAAAGTCTCCGAAAACCCATTTAGTGGTTCACTATGTGGCCATTTCAGGAATCTCTATATATTGGAAGTATGAGGGTCTCATGCCTCTTGTGTGACACTAGAAAGAAGTAGATGAGGTGGCCATATATTCATGTGTTCATTGTAGTTTACAGGGATAGGAACTCAAACTACTATGAGACCACATGCATGCATGGCCCCCTCCTCTACTATTTTCTACAGCAGGCATGCTCAATCTGCGGCCCTCCAGCTGTTGTAAAACTACAACTTCCACAATGCCATTCTGTAAGCTGATAGCTGTAGGCTGTCAGGGAATGATGGGAGTTGTAGTTTTGCAACAGCTGGAGGGCCGCAGGTTTAGCATGCCTGTTCTACAATGTCATGTAGTTCAGGAGAACCTCATTCATGCCAAAACATGTGGAGGAGCATGGAGAAAGTTGAATGCATGCATGGTCTCTTACTTTCTAAACTGCAAATGGGTGAGAAGGAAGCCCCCAATTCTAAAGATAGGTTATTGTTCCACATCCAGGATTCGCACCTATTTGTCATTTGTGGCATACACCTTAAATCCGCTATGAGTGTCTCGGTTAAGTTCTATTGTGACCCTTGAGAAGGTTTCAGTCCGGCAGTGTGTGTGGCCCTCAGAGCAGAAAATGTTGCACATCCATGTGCTAGAATTAACAAACATTACTTTTTTCAAAAAGTCTCATAAAGTGGTGTAGTCTGACTCTAGTACCGGGATCAGTGTAAAAACTATATCCGTTTTGCCAACCGGACAAGAATACGGCAGGTTTCATCTTTTTTGAACTGACATATGGATGCGGTCAGCACAGTGTGTGAGAGAGACCAAATAATTAGTTTAACTTGCCATTTAGTGTGATCGATGTCCCTGACTTCCTTTGCAAAGACTACCCACCTTTGGTTCATAGCAGGTGACTGAGCTGGACGCAGGCCTCAGAGTGGTCAGCAGGACACCAGCTTCCTGAGGGGCAGAGGACCGCATTCATACTGAGAGGATCTGCTCCCACAAATATCTCAACCCAAAGAAAATGCAATCTTCTGCCAACAAATTTCTCTGTAAGCGATGTCCCACACATTGGTTAACAAGACCACTATTCTTTTTCTTCTGTTACTACCATTCAGTCCAGTTGCACCTGTGAAGAACACGCATTCAGTTGCCTGTTTGCTGGTAAATGCCTTGTAAATTTCTACTTTTGAAAACCATTTTACAGATTACATGCAGAATTAGACCTCATTTACTGTATTCAGAGTCTGTATTCCAGATGTACTAGAACCCCTAGGTTTTTTATTTAACCTTCTATGATGGTTGTGGTGTGCAGGTGTTACATCCGGAATAAAAAACTGGTGCAAAACTGGTACAATATTCATGTCTTAATCTACATAAATAGTTGAGAAACTCTGTACATATAGTGCCCCTTATCATTAATATACCCCACTTTTGTGGTGGGAAAAGGCAGCAAACTGCATGTATTGTGACTTTTTAAATGACACTTTTTGCGCAAGAGGCATTTCTCCACCGGCATCTTTACTTTTCCAAAAAGGGGAAGAGGGAGGGGACGGGGACAGCAGCTCTGCCACATTTATCATCTTTTACATCAGTTTTCTTGAGTAAATGAAGACTGAAATTTACGCCAGCCAGGGCTGGACTAGATATCAGTGTAGGCCAGTGATGGATAACCTCCAGCACTCTAGCTGTTTTGAAACGATGACTCCCAGCATGCTACAGCCAAGCAAGTGTACATCTTGAGAGTCGTAGTTTTACCATAGTTGAAGTGCTGGAGGTTAGCCATCCCAGGTTTAGGCGCACGGACTGCCATATGCTGTGCCTAATTTATGATGAGGCGTATACCTCATCATAAATTAGGTGCAGCGTCCAGTATGCCTTTGGTCTATGATAAATCTGGCCCATATTGCTTTACTTATCTTGTACTATTCTTGAGTTATAAGCTGTATTATAGTCCATTCACAAGTGCCGTCTTTAGAACGGACACTATACAATAATCTGATGTGGGAAAACTAACTGTATTAAAAGGAGCCATGTGCAAGCATAAATCACTGCGTTATCTCTGACACCATCAGTAAGAGGTAGAGAAGTGATTAGTGGTCCTCAAATAACTCAAAACGTTTGCCAAATTTGCTCAAAGCCATTTTGTGTGCGTTTGCTGTACCACGCAGAACATTTGAGAATATTAGACTTTACTAAAGGATTCAATTCTGATCTTCTAATAGCAAGTTGCCTGACATTATTGCTGGTAGCATACAGTGCATTCAGAAAGTCTTAACCCCCCTTTCACTTTTTCACAATTTATGTTTCGGCCTTGTGCTAAAATAAAAGTATCCCTCATCGTTCTGTAGTCAATATTCCCTGATGAGAAAGTGAAAACAGAATTTTAGAAATGTTTGCAAATCTGTTAAAAAGGAAAAACTAAAATTTTGTATGGACCAATCAGCCCCTTTACTATGACACTTTAAATGTAGCTATTGGCGCCTCACAATTCTCTTAATTATCTTTGGGATCTTTCTGCCTTAATTGGAGTCCACCTGTGGACATGATTTGGAAAGAGACAGCCCTGTCTACAAAAAGTCTCACAGGTGACTGCATATCAGAGCAAAAATCAAGCCATGAGGAGGAAACAACTGCTTGTAGAGCTAAGAGAAGGGATTTTGTGAAGGGAACCATCTGGAGAAGGGCACAAAATATTTCTGCTGCGCTGAAAATTCCCAAGAACACAGTGGCTTTCATAATCCTTAAATGGAAGAAGTTTGGAACAACCTGGACTTTTCCTAGAGCTGGCCACCCCACCAAACTAAGTAATCAGGGGAGAAGGGCCTTGGTAAGAGAGGTGACCAAGAACCCAATGATCACTCTGCCTGAGCTCTAAAGGCCCTGCGTGTAGATGGGGAAAAACGTCCAGACGGTCAACTAACAGCATTTCATCAATCTGGGCTTTATAGGAGAGTGGCCAAAAAGAAGCCTCCTCTCCGTAAAGACACATGAAAACCCAGCTGAGTTTTGCAAAAAAAAAAAGGAGACTCAGACTGTGAGAGATTATCTGGTTTAATGAAACCAAGGTTGAACTTTTTGGTCTCAGTTCTAAGTATATCTGGAGGAAACCGGGCACTGCTTATTACCTGCCCAATTCCATTCCTACAGTGAAGCATAGTGGCAGCAGCAGCAGCATCATGCACTAGGGGTGTTATTCAATGGCTGGGACAGAGAGACTGCTGAGGGTTTACATGAACCCAATTTAACATCTCTGAAGAGACCCAAGTGCAATTGTATGTTCTCTTTTGTCCAATCTGACTACAATTAACGCTAAAGATACTGTACATGTCACACAATAGCAAATTGCAAAAAAGTCTCACGACAAAAAAAACATTTGTGCAACTTGTCTGACTTGCTGTGGCTTGAGAACTTTAGAGCTGTCATTTGGCTGTAAAAGCACAACCCAATTGCAGAAAAGTTGCAGGTAAGTAAAGAGTAACATCTTAAGTTCAACCAAATTGCAATACATTAGAAGCTACAAAAAGGGAATGCAAATGAGCTGTTGGCAAGCTCTGCCTCTAATGCCACCAGGTAGGTGTAAGGTAGCTATCCTATAAGTCAATGTTTGACCTTTTAAAATGACTAGGAAAATAATTAAGCCAGCATCTCATCTGCAGAGAGTTGTTCCAGGGTGATTTCCCCTCATTAGTGCAGAGCAGCAATTACTGACTTAACTGGGTGAGAGGCCTAGGTCTGGATTCGGGAGATACTACATTTTCTTAAGGCCTCTTTCACATGAGCATGACGGATTGGCTCAGGGTGTGTTCAGTGATAATCGTGCAATTTTGCTTGCGTCTGGTGTCTGTTTTGTATGTGATTGTGTTGCGTTATTGCGTTTTTCCCGCGCGGATGACATGCGGATTGCATGCGTTTTTTACTCACGTGAAATTTTTTTTATCCATCCTCTAGATTGACCCGTTGGTGCAAACACATATAAATACCCCCAGCATGCATTGGTTTTTTGGACAGCTCCATTTGTTTGGGAGTTTGGTTTTTGGATTTTCCTTTGCAGGATGTCCACTTTCACTGCATCATCCATTGACCATGTGTTCTTGCACTGGTTGGTCTTCTGCTGTTTTGGGTAGCGGCCAGAAATGATAGAGGAGGAAGCGGATGTGGGTGCATCCTATCATTTCGCAGCAGGCCAGCAAAGGTCAATTTGTTGGTTTGCACTCTGATCTCCGTGAGCGCCCTGTTAAGTTCTTTAATTATTGCCACATGTCGGTGGCTTCCTTTGATCGGCTGTTGGGGGAGATGAGGCCTGCCTCGACTTTCCAGAAGACCAACATGCGGCGGAGTGTGACACCTGAAGAAGGTCTCATTATTACTTTAAGGTAAGACTTTATTATCCGACTCATACATGAGTGACCCACTGTTTGCCAATACATAGCAGTTTGGTCTTTGTCCTGTGTATTCTGAACCTTACCTGTTCTATGTATAAGTACTTAATAGTAGTACACATGTATTGTATATTGTACATTTTGAGAAAATGTGTATGCTTTTGGACCAGCCACTTTGTATAAAGTCACTTGCTGTATCACAAAGTCATTTATCAGTCACACCAAATTCAAGTTCTGCGGGGGTTAATTATTATAGTCCTGGCTGTAATGATAAAGATACGTCACCTGTGTGTATATGGTAATGATCTGGAAGTTGATGTAGCTAAACGGTTTTCCTTACTTTGAAGTATATTTCAATATAAAGTACTTAGTCCCAATCTTGGAGTATGGCCTAATTTTATATCAACTTGCCAGATACATTCGCATTAAATAATGTAAAGTAATGTAGTAGATTTTAAAACGTGATATTTAGAGAAGACAGCAAGGAGCACACATGTATATATTGGCTACTTACCCAAATTGTGGCGACTTTACCCTTTGGTTTTCTTCTAGACGGTGGCAAAAAGCTCCTGGGTTATCTCCACCCAGTCCGCGTCTTTTTTTTATACCGGTAGTGGTAGTCCCCCGACCTGGCATCCCAAATGCAGGGCCTGTCCTGCACGAGAACAATGAGCCACTCCACATCCATTGCCCGTTATGTCTTTGGTATGCTGGAAAAAGGTCTGCAAGGGCTGGAAACTTCAGCAGCAAACTCCTGCCCCATGTGCTGCCTGGAGCCAGACGCTGAGAAACTCAACTTCCTGTCTAAAATGCCTTCACTGTAGCCAAGTTAATTGCGTTAAAAACGCAACGCATTGCATCCAGATGCGATGCGATTTACACGCAGCCCCATTCACTTCTATGGGGCCAGCGTTACATGAAAAACTCAATGTAGAACATGCTGCAATTTTTACGCAACGCACAAGTGATGCGTGAAAAACAACGCTCATGTGCATTGAAATGAATGGGTCCGATTCAGTGCGGGCGCGATGCGTTCGCATCACACATTGCACCCGTGCGGAAAACTCGCTCGTCTGCAAGGGGCCTAAGAAAACGAGATATTAGCAAGCTCTGCCTGTGCTTAATTAAGGCCTGTTTAAAAGGTCAAACATTGACTTGAAGGATAGCTACCTTCCATCTGGTGGCATCAGAGGCAGAGCTTGCTAAGAGCTCATTTGCATAACCTCTTCCCAGAACTTCAGAGGAGCCGTGCCTGGCCTATAAGATTCCTCACGCCGTTTAGGCGATTTCCATAAGAACATATAGTATCCCACGAATAAAAAGCTACACTAACTTGTCACCATAATTTTCACCCTTGGTCCACAGTCAGTATGTGAGATTATCTTCAGCGCTGTCTGGTCTTGAAAGAGTTACGTACATTGTTTTCATGACGACCTTCTCTCAGTATTGACATTTGCTGATATTTTATAGCTAAGCGGCTTAAGTCCCAGTCTGGTATAAAAACAGATACTAGTTCTTCGAACTCTTTATGCATACTGAATAGATAACAAACGTCAGACCTGGAGATGAATGACATCGACTCTTTTTGCACATTTGTAGTTTTATACAAACATGGTTCAGTCCGTTTTAAATGAACAAACATAACTTCAATAATAATTGGACAGACACTACCGGCACACTAACATCTATGGGTACTGGGGACTAACACATGCAACAAAGGGCTTCATGCAGTATATCGGCCCTTTTCTCTAAAATGTCTTAGTATAGTACATAACCCTTAATGGGGGTGTATCACACACAGCCATGAGGACATGCATGACACCATATTTTATGTGCAAGCTGCTAAGAGGGTCACTGTAAGATACAATAAGGACCCTTTTGCATGGCGCATCTGCCACAAGGCAAGATGAATCGCTCTCCAGGCAGCAACTGACCTGAGACTCTGGGGGGCAGGCATTTGTGATCATGCCATCGCCACCTGAAACCCAGTGCAGAAGGTTGCAGTGATTTAATCACAATAGCCTAAGTTCAGCTTTGGAAACTCAGTCTTAGGCCTCATGCACACGACCGTTCCATTTTTTGCGGTATGCAAAACACGGAAGCCGCCCGTGTGCTTTCCGCAATTTGCAGAACGCCTATTCTTGTCTGCAAACGGGCAAGAATAGGACATGTTATATTTTTTTTTACGGAGCAACGGATGTGGACAGCACACAGAGTGCTGTCCGCATCTTTTGTGGCCCCATTGAAGTGAAAAAACTGCGGCTCGGATGCGGACCAGAACAACGGTCGTGTGCATGAGACCTATGGCCTGCATCACAGACAGCGGAATGAAGCAGGAGAAGTGAGTATTTCTTTCTTTCTTATACAGTATATGTCAGCACTACTAGGGGCATTATAATACAGGAGGCACCACATGGGGGCATTAAAATACAGGGTGCATTAGAACTAGAGGCGGCACTGAAAGGAGCATTATAATAACTGGAGGTACTAAATGGGGACAATATAAATACTGGGGTACTATAATGGGGCATTATAACTACTGTTGACACCATAGGGTTCTAGGCTAGGGTCATATCTCCTTTTCATAATTCTAGTAGTCTACTGGAGTTACCATAAGTGGATCCCCATTCACTATAATCTGATCCGAAGGGTTTACAGTATAAATGCCGGTATTCATGGTGGATCTCCCCATTAACTATGCCACATACGGTAACTCCAGTAGTCTGTTCCTCTTCCAGAGCAGGCTATCGGAGTTACAAAATGGAAATGTAAACCTAGTCTTAGGCATTTTACCTGATTTTAACTGGCCCTGGAAATCACGAGGCACAAGAGAAGCCTTATATACAAGACTAAGACTGTGCATATAGGGTTTAGAATCTGTGAAGTAGAGAATAAATAATGGACAGAGCAGAATTTGATAGGGCTTTTAGATTTCGCATTGAAGTGAAGACATTGAATATTCACTCTGAGAGATGGGCTTTTAATGGAGCAGGTATGTCAAAGAATCGCTGACAGTACCAAAGTCTGAGGCAGATCACTAGATGTTGACAGAAGACTAAGAACCATGCTCATGGCATTATTCTTCTGGGTCAGGATCATATCAGAGGCACTTGTAACAAAAGTCAGTAAAGTAGATCTGAGCTGTGCATCAAAATAATGTATTTGCCATTTGGCATTTTTTTTCACTCTGAAAATGTATTTATGGTTGATCAAATATGTTTTAAAATGGTTACCAAATCAAGTGTTGTTTTCACGAATATATATTTTCTTATTTTTCTATATGGATTTTCTTTTTTTTCCATTTGTTACTTTGTATTGTTTCAGATTTTGCCACATTTTCTAAGCAATTTAGCAACCTCTTGAACAACTACGTTAGGACCTCTTGTACCAATTTAGGAGATTGCTGACAGATTGCGTGCTATACTACAACATTAATATGTACAGCATGCATAGAAAAGATCTGATTAAAACTACTTTAACTACCTGCCATTTTATTATCTTTTAGGATGATCATATTGGTCAAAATACCTGCATTTGTTACTTCCAGAAAAGGGATTTAAAGGAAAGTCATCAGAAAATGATAAAATAACGGGGGGAAAAAATGAAAAATGGCTGCTTCAGGAAAGGGCTAATGAAGTACAGTATCTTGTCACAGTGCACACCCTGGAAAGATGAATAACAAAGGAAATGGTCATCAATACGTGATCCACGTCTCTATAAATATGGGGTTACTATTTCTCCTTGTGGAGAGCGCCTGGTAGGCATAAGGAGTCTTATAAGCCATGCAGTGCTGTTCTAGGGAAATGGTATGCAAATTAGCTCTCTTTCCAAAAAGAAACGAAAGCTGTGCCTCTAGTGCCACCATATGTAAGGTAGCTTTCCTAGAAGTCAATGTTCGACTTTGCACACCTCTATAAATATACATGTACATCATCGAATCACAAGATGCAGCAAAGTATATGGAACACTGGGGTTAAGTTTGCAGGTGACGGCAGAAACATTTCTGGGAGAACATTGCGGTTTTGAAGCTCAGTCTGTGAAGTGTTGTGCGTTTGGACACGCTATTAATTCTTATCTGTTCTATCCATGTGCAGCTCTGCACTTGGCATATGAGAAACAGTGACGCTGTCATATCAGCTCTCAGCACCTGGGCTGCATGAAGCAGACAGAAAAATAATCTCTTCAGGATTACCTGTCTGTGCAGCACATTTGAGACCCACAGGAAAAAAAAAAAGTGTTGGGCAAGAAGGCTGATTTTTCTGTGACAAAAAATCATTTTCATTCTGTTTGCGGCCGCGCTTTGAATTCAAGTTCTGTGGCTGGAGGACGCTTTAACCCTTTAATTAGCAAATGTTTCCTTTTGCAAAGGACTTTAAGTGTGTCATCACTTTTCTGTAAAGTTTTTCCCACTTTTTAAACACAAATAGATTCATTCACTGAATATGGGAGAGGGGGTTTCCAAAGAAATGCAAAAAAATGTTTACCAGCTAAAATTTAGTCAGCTACAAAGTTTAATCTAAATGGAAATACTGCATTGAGCATAGGAGAATGCAAGTACATTATAGAGTGCGAGGGTATTTAATTCACCAGCGTCTGTACTGTGCCTACCATTAATCCAAGCAATGAAGAGATCAGAACGGTATGAGGTTTCTGCAGGAAGGAAAATATCTTCTCCTTTCTCCCAGATGCCATCGTTATTGAGTTAGGAAGATCTGGTCTACATAATGTCTGGCACTTAAAGGGAATGTGTCATCAGAAATCATGATTTTATGTTAAACATATTTTAAAAGAATATTGGTGATGTTATTTTTAATTTTCCATGTAATTATCTGTATTAAAACTCTCTCATAGAAGTCAAAGAGGCCCCCTTCTGCCCATTGTGTCTATGGGCCATGGTGGCAGATGTAAAGCAATTCTCTAAATGCTGTTAGTCACTGTATTTACACCATTCTTTATTAAATGAAATTTCGTGAAACTAGCACATTTCTAAATAACTTCCTTTAAAAAAAAAATATGCCTGCATTCACCTGAAAAAAGCTGCAAAGTCATGGCCACTAAGGGTCTCACTTCCACCTAACTTGCAGTCCACTGCCTATTATCAGGCAAGATCCACCCCTGATAACAGAGACTGAGCGGAAGTGGGGATGTGTCAGAGCTAGCTGAACCCGATAGAACAACCGAGGGGTGTGTCAGTGCTAATTGTGAGCCTGATAAAACAACTGATTCTACACTGCATCTGAACATCACAGGAGCCTCCTGCTTCTCGGTAGGTGTGATTTGTCGCTCCTTATCAGCTTTCCGAACTCACTAGAAGAAAACAAATATTGTGGGAAGTAGGGGAAATTACGCAACTGCATACAGTACTGGCAGCCTTCCATAGAAAGGATACACCCCCTGCTTCTGAGAGAAATGCATCTAGCTGTGCAGCTAAAAACAGGGAATAATATGGCTGAAAGAGACTTTAGGAAAGCCCAAACTTAACCGTTCTTTCACAGCTATGATTGTACAAAGAAGCACAGCTATTATGCAAAAAAAATTTTTTGAAAACACATTAGAAGAAAAAAAAGATATGTATCACTGTACATCATTATGCAAAACAGTCTTCAACTATATACCTACAGCTACGGTGTAAAGTCAATTATACGCGAGATAATGGCCCCATGAGAACAAGTATGGCTGGCAGGAAGTATCTTCTTGTCATAGGAACGGAAGATGAGACAGCTGAGTTTGCAAGACAAAAATTAACCTTCAGTTACATGAGCAAAAATACAAAGTTGGCAATGTATATGTGGTAACAATTCAGTTATAGCTATGGGGTGTTGGGTACTGCCTTGTGGATAGCTTCGGCTTGTTTTCATGTAGGGACTACAGACGTGTAGTGAACACTGGCGCTAGATCAGGGACCGAACGGGTGCATGATATACAGAGTGAGCCAAAAGTCTGAACACACCCTTTTAACTGGTGTAATTTGTAGAAAATTGACTTCCAATGTGTAAAAGTATTATTTGAGAGGGAGGCGGCATTATTTGGTGGAGGAAACATTTTTATCTGCCATATTGAATTCAGAAACATAACTATAGAAAAGGCAGGTGCACTCTGCGGCAATACTAAACCCTCACACTGATGTTAAAATTGAGAGGTTAGTTTGACACATCCTACTAGGAGGACATGTCTTAAGCTCGGATACCACGTCAAGGTCTCTCAAGTAGCCCGAGGCCCTACCACTCAACCTACCTGTGCCGTATGGGCGATACCAGGGGCCACTGGGCATTACGGGAGCGCAAGGCCTGACTCACAAACAGTTCACCAGTGACCTCGAGCATGCAACCATGCTTGCAATGGGAGGTGGGAGGTGCCTGTGAGCCCCACCCGAGACCGGCTGATATGGCCCAGAGCCTGCCAGGTGCACCTGAATGTAGCCTGTAGATGAAAAGCAGGCACATTTAAATTGGAGTTTATAAACCTCCAAACATATTATACAAATCATTAGAAAACGGGGTGTGGTGTTTAACAAGTAGGATATGCTCAACCCATATGCAGTTGTGCATGCATATAGGGAGCACATCCTGCACTTGTAGTCCGTTGCTAGGGGCAATCAACAGCAAAAATGCATACAATGGAAGATACCAGCAACAGACTACAAGTACCACAATAACCATCCTACATACGATAACAATAATGTGGATGTGGAGAACAATCAAAAACATAACTATAGCAAAGGCAGGTGCACTCTGCGGCAATACTAAACTCTCACACTGATGTTAAAATTGAGAGGTTGAGCATATCCTGCTTGTTAAACACCACACCCCGTTTTCTAATGATTTGTATAATATGTTTGGAGGTTTATAAACTCCGATTTAAATGTGCCTGCTTTTCATCTACAGGCTACATTCAGGTGCACCTGGTAGGCTCTGGGCCGTATCAGCCGGTCTCGGGTGGGGCTCACAGGCACCTCCCACCTCCCATTGCAAGCATGGTTACATGCCGGAGGTCACTGGTGAGCTGTTTGTGAGTCAGGCCTTGCGCTCCCGTAATGCCCAACGGCCCCTGGTATCGCCCATACGGCACAGGTAGGTTAAGTGGTAGGGTCTCGGGCTATTTGAGAGACCTTGAAATGGTGTCCGAGCTTAAAGAGCTTCTGTCACTCCCCCAAAGCATTTTTTTTTTTTTCCTCACTAAAAAGCTTATAGGGCGATTATTCTAAACATATTCTTGTTAACAGTTTTAGCAGGTTAATTTTGCTATAAAACGTTATTTTATATTATGCAAATTACCTTGCTACCAGCAAGTAGGGCGTTTACTTGCTGGTAGCCGCTGCATCCCGCTTGTAAACGCCCCTCCTGTGGTTGATTGACAGGGCCAGCGGCGCTCTCCTCCTCCAGCTGGCCCTGTCTCTGTTTAAAATCTCGCGCCTGCGCCATACCGTTCTTCAGTCGGCGCAGGCGCACTGAGAGAGTACTCTCGCTCGGCCGCTCCTTCCTCAGTGTGCCTGTGTCTTCTCTTCCGGGTGCAGCTGTGACGTCATTGGCGCACTAAGGAAGGAGCGGCCGAGCGAGAGTACTCTTCTCAGTGCGCCTGCGCCGACTGAAGAACGGTATGGCGCAGGCGCGAGATTAAACAGAGACAGGGCCAGCTGAGGAGGAGAGCTGCTGGCCCTGTCAATCAACCACAGGAGGGCGTTACAGCGGATGCAGCGGCTACCAGCAAGTAAGCGCCTACTGCTGGTAGTAAGGTAATTTGCATAATATAAAATAACGTTTTATAGCAAAATTAACCTGCTAAAACGGTTAACAAGAATATGTTTAGAATAATCGTCCTATAAGCTTTTTAGTGAGGGAAAAAAAAAATGCTTTTGGGGGGTGACAGAAGCCCTTTAAGACATGTCCTACTAGTAGGATATGTCGAACTAACCTCTCAATTTTAACATCAGTGTGAGGGTTTAGTATTGCCGCAGATTGCACCTGACTTTGCTATGGTTATGTTTTTGATTGTTCTCCACATCCACATTATCGTTATCGTATGTAGGATGGTTATTGTGGTACTTGTAGTCTGTTGCTGTCATCTTCCATTGTATGCATTTTTTGCTGTTGATTGCCTCTAGCAACGGACTACAAGTGCAGGATGTGCTCCCCTATATACATGCACAACTGCATATGGGTTGAGCATATCCTGCTTGTTAAACACCACACCCCGTTTTCTAATGATTCATATTGAATTCAGCTTAGGTTTTTCCAATAGCAAGGAGGTCATGTGATATATCAGTTTTGGCTAGAATTTACTATATAGAAGGAAATCCAGCAAATATTTCCATTCAAGTGAATGGGACGGAGGAGCTGTAATCATACCAGCTTGAAACACTGTATGATTTGCCATTTCAGGTGAGCTATATATGTATAAATATGTATGTATATATATATACATATACATACTGTATATACATACACACACATATATCTGGTTCTCAAGACCAAAATTGGCCCGCTCCTGAAGTGGTTAATAATATATAATAAGATTAATATATCCTGTAAGCCTTTACATTTCATAGGCATATGCTCTTCTACCTTGTGTTTGGATTGCCCCTCAGAGAAAAGTCTTTGTGGCCGGGATGCCCACAAAGAAATGTTTTTATGCCATCCAGTATTTCAAGAAGGAACATTTTAATGACCTGTTATAAAAAAGATCTGTTTTCTTGCATCCATAAAATTTGAATGCCCATTTTCAGATGCAGAGATACAAATTATCATGGGACACGATTTTATACACAGCTACTGAGACAAAAACCTTGAATATTTTTTGGACTGGAGCTGACAAGCTTGTAAGTGGTGGTTGGGCAAGAATACTCAATACACAGCATTACAAATGATATAATTTATGATAAAATGATGGATAACTATACAGTACATCGGGCAAATCATAATATTGGATTTTTCCCATTTATTTGCTTAAAATTAATGTCCTCTCTCTGTTATATAATGTAAATCTAATCTATATCTGTATAGGGGCCTGTTATATATTGTTCTAGTACACAATTCCAATTACATAGAGTTGTAGTGATAACATTCTGGCTTTTTGTAGCCACACTGTTTAAGAGCTTACTACATATGATCTAAATACTAAAGGGAGCCTGTCAGCAGTTTTGGTCATATAAAACTGCTTACAACACTAGGTAGGGGCCAGGTAGAACAGGACAAACATACCTTTTGCAGAGTGTTTTTTTTTTTATCAGGAGTAGTTTGAAAATGAACTTTTATTCTGCCAGATTCTGCTCCTGCAAGTGTCCAGATAATGGTGCTTCACTGCAAATGTGCTTGCCTCTCCTCTGTGTGATAGCTGTATCATCCTACCAAGATTTCCCTACAGCTATCACTTATAGAATGTGGGGCTGTGAGAGCATACAGCACAGAGAGGCACCACTATCTGGGCACTTGCAGGAGCAGAACCTTGCAGAATAACATTTTATATTCACACTGCTCCTGATAATAAAAACACAATAATGATGTTTGTACTGCTCTCCCTAGTGCTGACAACAGTGTCATGGTCACAACTACTGACAGGCTGTTGTTAAAGGGAATCTGTCAGCATCATATTACACTTTCTTTTTTCATGCATCCTAATAAAATCAAATACCTGAAATCCATATGTGTCCTTCGTTTTCATTTTCGTCCAGTAGTTTCTTTTAAAAAGCGCTTATTCTGATATGCTAATTAAGGGTTAGGGAGCCCAGAGGGGCGTTCCTCCTGTAGCAAGTAGCCCAGGAACGCCCCCTGATGTCATGTGCCCGCCGAAAATTTCAAATCCATAACGCCTCCATTGCCCTAAATCGCCTCCCACGGCGAGTCTAAAAGCTCAGCCCCCACCCCCTACGCCAGGTCCTTTCTCCTCTTCTCCTCCTAAGGATGCGTCTCCCCGGCCGGCCGAAATCTCGCCAGGGACGACGTCACTGGGCTTGGCGCATGTCCAGTGACGCCGATGAGGCTCTTGCCCTCAGTTTACTCGTGATCGCGCAGGCGAGAGGCGGAGATTTCGGCCGGCCGGGGAGACGCATCCTTAGGAGGAGAAGAGGAGAAAGGACCTGGCGCGGGGGGGGCGGAGCTTTTAGACTCGCCGTGGGAGGCGATTTAGGGCAATGGAGGCGTTATGGATTTGAAATTTTCGGCGGGCACATGACATCAGGGGGGCGTTCCTGGGCTACTTGCTACAGGAGGAACGCCCCTCTGGGCTCCCTAACCCTTAATTAGCATATCAGAATAAGCGCTTTTTAAAAGAAACTACTGGACGAAAATGAAAACGAAGGACACATATGGATTTCAGGTATTTGATTTTATTAGGATGCATGAAAAAAGAAAAAGTGTAATATGATGCTGACAGATTCCCTTTAAATTCACTAATAAACATGTATGACGTAAGCTTCTAAGCTCCCCCTACTGGTGACACCACAAGCTGCAATAATGTTGTCATATATGCAGAAAAGTTGGAGCTGTGACCACAATAAAGATATTTTCTGAAAGGAATAGAAAATGGCAATTATATTTGTTCATGCTAAGTCATAGGCATTTTATAGGATATTTCCCTTTAAACATGGTTGAGTAGGACCCGTCACATCCTCCAACAATGGCAGCCATCTTTACCTGGCTCTAGTTACCATTCCACTAGATCTCCCTCATTCCTAGCAATCAGCGGCGCCATTAGTTACAGTTCCCAATATGCTATGAAGGTTGTGTATGGTCGTGGGATCGGTATCAGGGTGCCGTGGTTCAGTTCACGTTCAGTATCAACACTGGTGACTACCCATTGGACAGTCCACGGCTTCAATACCATATCTGAAACTAATGGTATAAATTGTTTGGGTGATAGATTGATTGGGAACATTGGGGTGTAGGAAAAAACATGAGCAGAATCTGTGGCGGACTACAGTCAGGTAAAGGCAGCTGACGTTGTTGGAGGAAGTTGAGAGGTCCTTTTATGATGGTCAACTGCAAGGTAGCTTATGGAGTTTGGACAGACGTACGCCATCAGAAACTGGTCATATTCATGTTTAACTTTCAAAGCAAAGAGACGAATTCTCAATGTCATAATGTAATTTTCAATATATTAAATAAATAGCGGTTACATCTGTGTTTAATTATAATAATGCACATTTAATGGACCATTAAACCTAAAGTACATGGTAACAGCATTTATGAATACCGGGGTAAACATTTCCAGAATTAATCAGGAGCTGCTGCCATTTGACATAACGTTATTTGGTAAAGTCAAGTATTTCTATCCAAAGTGAAGAGGTGTCTAATAATCCTGCTTAAGCACATAGCAGTCATCCCCTCCCTAGCTTGAAATGTTCATAACGTGGAGCTATTTTTAATTCCAAATGGTGAGCGGCACTGTGGGAATGGAGTCTCATGAAGGCCTCATGCTGCGATGTAATGAAGGTATATGATAGTAAATGATGTGCCGAGTTGGAGTTTGAAATGGATTGTCTGTTTATATATGTCAGATGAAGGACTACTTTGATATGTGTGGAAGCAACAGTGTTGGGAGGAGGGGTTCGTTTTATCCAATCAACATACTGGGGGAGGTATATTAAGTTCACTTGGTTTATGTGTAATCGAGCTTGACAAAGACCGCAAGGTTGAAACGTTGCTACACTTTGGTGCAAATAAAATAAGAAGTTTTTTGCTGAAAATTGGAGTGCCACGGTGAATCTTTATACATGCTTTGAATAAAATATGAAGTCTCTCACATTATTCAAAGTATTTATGGGTGTTACTCTGAAGACTAGGGGGTTTTAGACACTGGTCTTAATAAAGACCCAAAGCTGGTGGTGGATCCGCTGATGTTATGAAGAGGCCCCGAGCTTTCTTACATTTAGACCATTTTCTATGCCTAAAACAGGTGTAGAAAATGATGAATGAGTCCCCTTCCCACCCCCACCACGCCCACAATTACCTCTGCGCTGCCATCTACACCTGAAATACGCCTAATTTAAGGTTATTTCAGTATAATAAATGACCCCCTAAGAGCTTGTTCACATCTGCGTTGGCTTTTTTCCATTTTTCTGTTTCATCAGAGGAACAGAAAAAACAAAACAATTCCATGAAACAAATTGAATGGGGGATAGATGTGGAACATCCTCCATTTCTATCGGTCATACATTGACTATAATGTAAAAATATGGAAAGCCCCATCCCAATATGTACCCATTATTTTTGTTGGAAAGAAAACCCCGCAGACAAATTACTCATTCATAAAAATCTGTGCTCTTTTTGAGTTCATTAGACAAGTGAGCGGTCTTATTAATGATTGGCAGCCTTGCCTGTATAAGTGTGCCTACATAGATAGCTGTCAGTCACTGATAAGACCACACATACAGCAGAAATGTTAATGAATACATTCTAAGTTATACTGAACATTTCCCATACAACTATATATCAATCTGCTCAGCTCCTCCTGCTCTATAACATACTGATTGCACCACATTTTCATGGTGATAGGTTCTCTTTACATAGGGGGCCTCTGGGATTTACATATTGATGACCTATTCTCAGAATAGGCCATCAATATGAGATCGGTGGGGATCCAATTCTCAGTACCCCTCCACCCAGCAATCAGCTATCTGAGGAGGCCGCGGTTCTCCCTTCAGCTCTGCTGCCTCCTCACAGCTTAGGAGTCACTGAATAACCATACTGTTATTTGGTTTTACAGTATACTAAATAAACTTTATGCTTTATACAGTGGTTATTCAGTGACTCCTAGATTTGTTTACCACTATGAGCATCTCAACCTCAGACAGGTGTACGTCTGTTCTGCGAATGAATTGAACCCAAATGAATTTTACCTCCTTTTCTTCTCACTAATAGAGCTTTCATTTGGTGGTATTTCATTGTTGCTGACATTTTTACTTTTTTTGCCATTAATACAAATTTAACGACATTTTTGAAAAAAAATGACATTTTTCACTTTCTGTTGTAAAAGTTTTAAAAAAAAACTACATTTCTATATAAATTTTTCTCTAAATTTATTGTTCTACATGTCTTTGATAAAAAAAAGTCCAATAAGTGTATATTTATTGGTTTGGGTAAAAATTATAGCGTTTACAAAAAAGTGAATTTCGGCATTTTGAAGCAGCTCTGACTTTCTGAGCACCTGTCATGTTTCTTCAGGTGCTAGAATGTCAGGATAGTATAAATACCCCCCAAATGACACCATTTTAGAAAGAAGACACCCTAAAGTATTCGCGGAGGGGCATGGTGAGTTCATGTATCATTTCATTTTTTTTCACAAGTTAGCGGAAAATGACACTTTCTGATAAAAAAAAAAAAAAGTTTCAATTTCTGCTAACTTCTGGCAAAAAAATAAAAATCTCAGACGGACTCACTATGCCCCTCAGTGAATACCTTGGGGTGTCTACTTTCCGAAATAGGGTCATTTGTGGGGTGTGTTTACTGTTCTGGCATTTTGGGCGGGGCTAAATTGTGAGCCGCCATGTAAAACCTAAAGGTACTCGTTGGAATTTGGGCCCCTTTGTGCACCCAGGCTGCAAAAAAGTGTCACTTATGTGGTATCGCTGTACTCAGGAGAAGTAGGGCAATGTGTTTTGGGGTGTATTTTTACATATACCCATGTTGGAGTAGAAATATCTCTGTAAATTGTCAACTTTGTATAAAATTTTTTAAAAGTTGTCGTTTACAGAGATATTTCTCACACAAAGTATGGGTATATATAAAAATACACCCCAAAACACATTGCCCTACTTCTCCTGAGTACGGCGATACCACATGTGTGCCACTTTTTTGCAGCCTGGGTGCGCAAAGGGGCCCTAAAACCAATGAGTACCTTTAGGATTTCACAGGGCATTTTTACGCATTTGGATTCCAGACCTCTTCTCACGCTTTAGGGGCCCCTAAAATGCCAGGGCAGTATAAATATCCCACAGGTGAGCCCATTTTGGAAAGAAGACACCCCAACGTATTCCGTGAGGGGTATGGTGAGTTCATGTAAAATTTTATTTTTTGTCACAAGTTAGTGGAATATGATACTTTGTAAAAAACAAAATAAAAAATAAAAATATCAATTTCCGCTAACTTGTGCCAAAAAATAAAAATTCTGTGAACTCGCCATGCCCCTCACAGAATACCTTGGGGTGTCTTCTTTCCAAAATGGGGTCACATGTGGGGTATTTATACTGCCCTGGCATTTTAGGGGCCCTAAAGCGTGAGAATCCAAATGCGTAAAAATGCCCTGTGAAATCCTAAAGGTACTCATTGGTTTTAGCGCCTTTGCACATCTTGGCTGCAAAAAGTGTCACTCATGTGGTATCGCCGTACTCAGGAGAAGTAGGGCAATGTGTTTTGGGGTGTATTTTACATATACCCATACTGTGTGTGAGAAATATCGCTGTAAACGACAACTTTTTACATTTTTTATTCAAAGTTGTCAATTTACAGAGATATTTCTCTCACCCAGCATGGGTATATGTAAAGTACACCCCAAACACATTGCCCTACTTCTCCTGAGTACGGCGATACCACATGTGTGACACTTTTTGCAGCCAAGATGTGCAAAGGCCCAAATTCCAATGAGTACCTTTTAGGAGGGCATTTTTACGCATTTTCTTCTCACGCTTTAGGGCCCCTAAAATGCCAGGGCAGTATAAATACCCACATGTGACCCCATTTTGAAAGAAGACACCCCAAGGTATTCCATGAGGGGCATGGCGAGTTCATAGAAGATTTTTTTTGGCACAAGTTAGTGGAAATTGATTTTTATTGTTTTTCTCACAAAGTCTCCTTTCCGCTAACTTTTGACAAAAGTTTAATTTTTCATGGACTCATTATGCCCCTCAGCGAATACCTTGGGGTGTCTTTCCAAAATGGGGTCACTTGTGGGTATTTATACTGCCCTGGCATTTTAGGGGCCCTAAAGCGTGAGAAGAAAATGCGTAAAAATGCCTCTCTAAAAGGTACTCAATAGAATTTGGGCCCCTTTACGCATCTTGGCTGCAAAAGTGTCACACATGTGGTATCGCTGTATTTAGAGAAGTAGGGCAATGTGTTTTGGGGTGTATTTTACATATACCCATGCTGGGTGAGAGAAATATCTCTGTAAATTGACAACTTTGAATAAAAAAATGTAAAAAGTTGTCGTTTACAGCGATATTTCTCACACACAGTATGGATATATGTAAAAATACACCCCAAAACACATTGCCCTACTTCTCCTGAGTACGGAGATACCACATGTGTGACACTTTTTTGCAGCCAAGGTGCGCAAAGGGGCCCTAAAACCAATGAGTACCTTTAGGATTTCACAGGGTATTTTTACGCATTTGGATTCTCACGCTTTAGGACCCCTAAAATGCCAGGGCAGTATAAATACCTCACAAGTGACCCCATTGTGGAAAGAAGACACCCCAAGGTATTCCGTGAGGGGCAGGGCGAGTTCACAGAAAAAAAAAAATTTGGCACAAGTTAGCGGAAATTGTTTTTTTTTTTTGTTTTTGTTTTTGTTTTTTTTTACAGTCTCATATTCCACTAACTTGTGACAAAAAATAAAATTTTACATGAACTCACCATACCCCTCACAGAATACCTTGGGGTGTCTTCTTTCTAAAATGGGGTCACATGTGGGGTGTTTGTACTGTCCTGGCATTTGAAGGTCTCCGCAATCATTACACGTATGGCCAGCATTAGGAGTTTCTGCGATTCTCCGTATATTGAGCATACGGGTAATGAGATTATTTTTTTTCGTTCAGCCTCTGCGCTGAAAAAAAAAAAAAAAAATGAACGGCACAGATTTTTTCATTCGCATCGATCAATGTGGATGAAAAAATCTCTGCCAAAATCAGTGACTGTGGTGCGGTGGGCTGGGCGCTAGCTACCTAACAAGTAGCTAACTAACTGGCAGTGATAAGGGACCCTTAGGCCCCATTCACACGTCCGCAATTCTGTTTGCGGAACGGAATTGTGGACCCATTCATTTCTATGGGGACAGACTTTGTCCCGCTCGGATCCGGAATTGCGGACAAGAAAAAGCATTTTCTATATAGTTCTGGCAATGTGCGGATCTGCAAAATGCGGAAAGCACATTGCCGGTGTCCGTGTTTTGAGGATCTGCGGATCCGCAAAACACATATGGACGTCTGAATGGATGAATGGAGCCTTAAAAGGGGTGTGATCAATGACAGGGGGGTGATCAGGGGGTCTAGATGGGGTGATCAAGGGGTTAACAAGGGGTTAATAGGTGAGGGGGGTGGGGGGGGTTAGTGTAGTGTTTGGTGCAACTTTACATAGTTATCTGGTCCTCTGGTGGTCGATCCCAGCAAATGGGACCACCAGAGGACCAGGTAGCAGGTATATCAGACGCTGTTAACAAAACAGAGTCTGATATAGCTCTTTGATGCGATTTAATTCGCATCTACAGCCTGCCAGCGATGGATCATCGCTGGCAGGCTGTAGGAGAACTCCTGAGACGCGCTTCACTGTGAACGCGCGCACGTTCACAGGAAGTCTCGGCTCTCGCGAGATGACGCGCCGATGCGTCGTCTCAGAGCTACAGGACCGCCCGCCGGACGCATCCCTGTGTTAGGCGGTCCTGTAGTGGTTAAGTTCACTTGGTTTATGTGTAATCGAGCTTGACAAAGACTGCAAGGTTGAAACGTTGCTACACTTTGATGCAAATAAAATAAGAAGTTTTTTGCTGAAAATTGGAGTGCCACGGTGAATCTTTATACATGCTTTGAATAAAATATGAAGTCTCTCACATTATTCAAAGTCTTTATGGGTGTTACTCTTAAGACTAGGGGGTTTTAGACACTGGTCTTAATAAAGCCCCAAAGCTGGTGGTGGATCCGCTGATGTTATGAAGAGGCCCCGAGCTTTCTTACAATTAGACCATTTTCTATGCCTAAAACATGTGTAGAAAATGATGAATGAGTCCCCTTCCCACCCCCACCACGCCCACAATTACCTCTGCGCTGCCATCTACACCTGAAATACGCCTAATTTTGGGTAATTTTAAGTATAATAAATGACCCCCTAAGAGCTTGTTCACATTTGCGTTGGCTTTTTTCCATTTTTCTGTTTCATCAGAGGAACAGAAAAAACAAAACAATTCCATGAAACAAATTGAATGGGGGATAGATGTGGAACATCCTCCATTTCTATCGGTCATACATTGACTATAATGTAAAAATATGGAAAGCCCCATCCCAATATGTACCCATTATTTTTGTTGGAAAGAAAACCCCCGCAGACAAATTACTCATTCATAAAAATCTGTGCTCTTTTTGAGTTCATTAGACAAGTGAGCGGTCTTATTAATGATTGGCAGCCTTGTCTGTATAAGTGTGCCTACATAGATAGCTGTCAGTCACTGATAAGACCACACATACAGCAGAAATGTTAATGAATACATTCTAAGTTATACTGAACATTTCCCATACAACTATATATCAATCTGCTCAGCTCCTCCTGCTCTATAACATACTGATTGCACCACATTTTCATGGTGATAGGTTCTCTTTACATAGGGGGTCTCTGGGATTTACATATTGATGACCTATTCTCAGAATAGGCCATCAATATGAGATCGGTGGGGATCCAATTCTCGGTACCCCTCCACCCAGCAATCAGCTATCTGAGGAGGCCGCGGTTCTCCCTTCAGCTCTGCTGCCTCCTCACAGCTTAGGAGTCACTGAATAACCATACTGTTATTTGGTTTTACAGTATACTAAATAAACGTTATGCTTTATACAGTGGTTATTCAGTGACTCCTAGATTTGTTTGCCACTATGAGCATCTCAACCTCAGACAGGTGTACGTGTGTTCTGCGAATTTTCCTCACAGCTTACCAAGCACAGTTACTGTACATTGTATAGCGGCCATGCTTGGTATCGCAACTGAGCTACTTTCACTTGCATGGGGCTAAGGTTCCCCTAGGCCATGTGACTGATAAAAGTGATGCCACATGGGTAGAAAGAGGCCTAAATCTCACAGAGAGCTGCGCCCTTTAAGTAAAGTTGATAGGCAAGGTGTAGGCAGTCAGACTCCTGCCGATAATCAATATGTGAATGTTGGCAAACCCCTTTAACCACTTTATATCCGTCCATCGACTATAAATGTCCGGGTAGTGATTGTTTATCTCTGAATGGACATTCTGGAACTACCATTCACAGATCGCAGCTGTACGCTAATCGCTAAATGTCCCCCAGAGGTCTTGTATGACCTTATGGGGGACGCAAAGTGTAAAATAAAAAATAAAGAAATAAAGTGCTTTATAAAAAAATAAAATAAAACAGGTTTCACATGTAAAAAAAAAAATTCCCCAATTAGTAATAAAAAGAAAAATGTTAAAAATAGAAATAATTTAATAAAATAGACATATTTGGTATTGCCACGTCCGTGATGGCCGGCTGCATAAATATATCACGTGATCCACCCTGTCCAATAAACACCACAAATAAACTGTGTCAAACTTTTAGGGGTTACAACATAGATATTAAAACGTAACCTTTACGGTTACGTTTTAATACAGTTGTGTTCAAAATTATTCAACCCCCACTGAAATTGAGTGTTTTGGCCAGTTTGACATTGATTTTGATCATTTCAGTCATCTTGTTTACAATTAAATCAAAGAGGCACTTGTAAGTCAGACAAATATAACATAACATTTATAATGAAATAACCACAAATGTCTTTTCTGTGCTCACATCATTATCAGTTTTATTTAACCCCCAAGTGACATTCAATCTTAGTACTTAGTACAACATCCTTTTCCAGTTATAACAGCTTTTAAACGTGAAGCATAGCTTGACACAAGTGTCATGCAGCGATCTACGGGTATCTTCGCCCATTCTTCATGGGCAAAAGCCTCCAGTTCAGTCACATTCTTAGGCTTGCGCGCTGCAACTGCTTTCTTTAAGTCCCACCAGAGGTTCTCAATCGGATTTAAGTCTGGTGACTGCGATGGCCACTTCAAAATGTTCCAGCCTTTAATCTGCAACCATGCTCTAGTGGACTTGGAGGTATGCTTGGGATCATTGTCCTGTTGAAAGGTCCAACGTCTCCCAAGCCTCAGGTTTGTGACGGACTGCATCACATTTTCATCCAATATCTCCTGGTACTGAAGAGAATTCATGGTACCTTGCACACGCTGAAGCTTCCCTGTACCTGTAGAAGCAAAACAGCCCCAAAGCATGATTGACCCCCGCCATGCTTCACAGTAGGCAAGGTGTTCTTTTCTTCATAGGCCTTGTTCTTCCTCCTCCAAACATAGCGTTGATCCATGGGCCTAAACAGTTCTAATTTTGTTTCATCAGTCCACAGAACACTATCCCAAAGCTTTTGTGGTTTGTCCACATGACTTTTGGCATACTGCAGTCGACTCTTCTTATTCTTTGGAGACAGCAAGGGGGTGCGCCTGGGAGTTCTGGCATGGAGGCCTTCATTACGCAGTGTGCGCCTTATTGTCTGAGCTAAAACTTCAGTACCCGCATCGGACAAATCTTTTTTCAGTTCCTCAGCAGTCTCACGGGGACTTTTCAACACTTTGCGCTTCAGGTAGCGCACAGCAGTCGAAGTCAGCATCTTCTTTCTGCCACGACCAGGTAGCGTTTCAACAGTGCCCTTTGCCTTGAATTTGCGAATGATGCTTCCTATGGTGTCTCTTGGTATGTTTAACATCTTTGCAATCTTCTTATAGCCATTGCCCTTCATGTGAAGAGAAATCACCTCTTCTCTTGTCTTCCTGGACCATTATCTTGACTTCACCATGTCTGTAAACTTACCAGTAAATGTCTAGAAGGAGCTGAGTATCACAGTCATTTTACATCTGCCTAATTGGGGCTTATTCTGCTTGATTGCTGCTCCTTGACATCCACAGGTATTTTCAATACCTGATCGAAAACACTTGAATGAACCTCTGTTCTTAAGAGTGGTCGTCTTTAAGGGGTTGAATAATTGTGTCAATGAAGAAATCACAAAAAAAACATTTAATACTGTATTACAAAAACAATTGATGTCATTTTAGTTGCATTTGGTTCTTTAACCCCTTAAGGACCGGGGGTTTGGGGATTTTTGCGTTTTTGTTTTGCGCTCCCTGCCTTCCAAAAGCCATAACATTTTTATATTTCCGCTCACATAGCCATATGACGGCTTGTTTTTTGCAGGACAAGTTGTACTTTTTAACGCTACCATTTATTTTTGCATGTGATGTAGTGGGAAACGGGAAAAAATTCCAAATGGGGTGAAATTGCAAAAAAAAAGCAATTTCACCACAGTTTTACGGGTTTTTAAATTACAACGTTCGATTTGCGATAAAACTGACTGGTTAATTTTATTCTTCAGGTCAGTACGAATCCGGCAATACCTAATATGTGTAGTTTTTCTTCGTTTTGATAGTGAAAAAAAAATTAAAAGTGGGAATTTTTTTATTTCATTTTTTTGTCGCCATGTTTTGACCCCTATAACTTTTTTGTAATTATGCGTATGGAGCAGTGTAGGGGCTCATTTTTTGCGGGGCAATCTGAACTTTTAATTGATACCATTATGGTGCGTATGATGTTTTGATCACTTTTTATTCATTTTTTTTTAGGAAATGAAGCGTCCAAAAATGACGAATTAGCCATTTGGACGCTTTCTTTCCGTTTTTATGTTTACCGTATGGTGAATATTTTTAATATTATTATAGTATGGGCGTTTTCGCACATTGCAACACCCATTATGTGTAATTTTTTATTTTTTATTTATTTTATTTTCATTTTGGGGAAAGGGGGTGATTTGAATTTTTATATTTTTTTATTTTATTTTTATTTTTAAACTTTTTTTTTTTTTTTTTACCACTTTCTTATAGTTCCCATAGGGAACTATAAGATGCAATCATCAGATTGCTATTCTCATATATTCCAATGCTATAGCATTGGAATATATGAGAAAATTGCATATTTCCTATGGAGCCTATTACAGTCATAGGCTCCATAGGAATACTAAGTAATAACCTAGGTTTCATTCACAGAAACCTAGGCTACTAAATGCATGCCCGGCTCCCCTTGTGGCCATCAGGGAGCCGAGCAAAACCGAAAGTGAAACTTTCGGTTTTGCTGATCAGATGCCGTGGTCAGGATTGACCACGGCATCTGAGGGGTTAAATGTCCGTGATCGGCATCTCTGCCGGTCGCGGACATGAGCTGCGGGTGTCAGCTTGATGAATCAAGCGTTTACCCGCAGCTCATGCGCCCGCTCCGTGCGGGAGCGGGCGCCATCTTTAAAGTCCGGACGAAGGGCGTACATGTACGCCCTTCATCCTTAAGGGGTTAAAAAGTCCTTAGATTTCATTCTGAACACAATTACAAATGTACACTAAATTCCCTAAAACCCTTTACAGCATTGGGGGTTGAATAATTTTGAACACAACTGTATCTATGTTGTAACCCCTAAATGGATTTAGTAGGTCTATGTGACCTTTTTGTAAATAAATGTGTAGTATCCTGAGGGTACAACGTGGGCATTGGTGTGGTTTGTCATATTAGGTATCGCCGCATCCGTTACAACCTGCTCTATAAAAATATCACATGACCTAACCCCTCAGGTGAACATCATATAAAAAAAAAACAGTGCCAAAAAAGCCATATTTTGTCACCTAACATCACATAAAATGCAACACCAAGAGATCAAAATGGCGTATGCCACCCAAAATAGTACCAATCAAACTGTCACCTCATCCCACAAAAAATTAGACCCTAAGGCCCCTTTCACACGGGCGTCATGTTTGACGCCCGGATAAGAGGCGAGTGCGTTGCGGGAAAATGTGCGTTTATTCCGCGCGTGTGCAAACTGTTGTAACGCGCGTGCGAAAAATCTGCATGTTTGGTACCCAGACCCGAAGCCGGACTTTATCACTGAAGTCCGGTTTCGGGTTGAGTATTCTGTATATTTTATTATTTTCCCTTATAACATGGTTATAAGGGAAAATAATAGCATTCTCACTACAGAATGCTTAGTAAAATGTGGATTAAGGGGTTAAAAATAAACTAACCTTATCCACTTGATCGCGTAGTTGCAATCTCTTCTCTCTTCTTCAAGCATTAGCTGCCGGCTAAAGGACCTGTGATGACGTCAATGCGCTCATCACATGGTCCAATCACATGGTTCATCACCATTGTGATGGACTATGTGATTGGATCATGTGATGTGACGTCACCACAGGTCCTTTAGCTGGCAGCTAATGCTTGAAGAAGAGAGAAGAGATTGCAACTACGCGATTAAGTGGATAAGGTGAGTTTATTTTTTTATTTTTAACTCCTAACGCACATTTTACTAAGCATTCTGTATTGAGAATGCTAATATTTCCCTTATAACCATGTTAACCATGAAAATCTATAAACCGCACCTCCAAGAGTGAGAAGCGGCTACTTAAAGGTAAGGTAAATTACCAACAAGCAACCGGTATGGTATACAGCAAACCACAGACACAATAAGATCCACAAGAAACTTGTCAATTTAACCCACGTGATGCCAGTCTCTAATTTCCTGGTGCCTGCCACAGGAACATCCGTGACACCTACACTATAATCTTCAGTTTAAATGGAAACTCCTTCAAACAATAGTCAGTAGTTGGGACATAAAATTTGTTTGACTCCAGTAAATGGAAAGACAAGTCCGCTGAAGGACTCAGTGACAGACCCAACTGTAAAACCTTATTGGACTGCTCTATCTGAGCTTCTACACACTTCCCAATCCTCATGTGTTCCCATCCTCACCAAGTGCCGCTGCATCTTCCTCCCAAATAAATCAAATCCAATAGAGAAAAGAGATAATGAGGAACTGCATACAAGATGGAACAAAGGCCTTCACCAAGGATAAGTAAAAGACTTTAGTCAAAGACTACTCATTTCGGGAACGTACTGTCAGGTTTGACTTTGTTCCATCTTGCTGGAGGTTGCAGTCCCTCATTATCTCTTTCCTCTTTTGAATTTCATATTGATTTAATAATAGTCCAATCATCTAGAATTTCTGCTAATTACAGCAATTGCTCTATGTTATGTTATTATTGGGGGGGTGAACTTATTAAAAGGAGCATCTGTCACTACCAAAATCGTAAATATACTGCCATATAGGGAAGGTGCCCAGAAGCATAACCATACCTTTGTGTATATCTAATCCTGAGATTTTTTTTTATTCTTATGCAAATACGTTTTTCAGTGCACCGTAGGAAAAGCCGCTCCATTTGGTGCTCTATTACTCTGCCAGTAAGACCCCCAGCACCTCCATTCACGGGTTCCCTTAGATCTCAGAGCTGGTAGCAGTGACGCAGGTGCACCCAACAGAGTGACCATGCCCACACTGCACCGAAAACTTTACTTGCATAAGCATTTTTCTGGATTAGAGGACTATATTTTCCCAAGAACGGTACAGTTATGTTTCCGGGCCTCTACCCTATTTGGAGGTACGCCTACTCTTAATAAATTTGGCGGCTCCTACCCCAGCACACTTCTAATTAAGACTGGTATATGTATTCGCCTCTATGCACGCGTTGTCGACGTTAAATTTCCCTGTACGTAGAAGGTAAAATAAACTCTCTGAAGTCAGCAACGTTGTGGACATGAGAAGCGCTCATCCACCATTGACCCGATTTTGCTGAAATGAATTTGTTGGCATACTGTAGGAGGCAATGACTCCCTGAAGAACACGTTTAACACTTGTCGATGTCGCCTCACAGTGCGATAGAAATGAACTCACTTCCCCAAGCGCCCATCATCCCTCTCTGTAGCCAGCTGTCATGACGATGAGCTCTATCTAGATCTACACCCCAGAGGGCTGGCCTAAAAAAACACTCCGACACAGTCCAGTTCTTTGCACAACGCGAAACATTGAGCAGTTACGGTTTGGATTTTCATGTGGTTGCTGGTTGTGTATGTTCTACCTCTCCCGGGACACTTCCACATTGTATTGTTACTGGGAAATAATTTGTCAGTCCCTAACTCTGATTCTCTAGCGTCTACTCTGCAAGCATTGTGTGCTTTTTTCTTTGTAATAAAACATCCACATGCTTTCAGGGAAATCAGCCATGCGTTGCTCTTTCAATGTGTTGATAGGGGCAAAATGACATTCTGAAACACCAGGTCCTCCTGCAACATACGCAATTTGCTTTTTATTCATTTTAGTCTGTAGAAAATCACTCAGTCTCCATCTTCCCCCTTCTTATTCTGGTGAAAAATCACAAAACACTGTAAGGCCTTAGTCACACGGTGGTCAAAAAGCCTGCACTAAAATATTGCCATGTGCCCCATTAAAATAAAGTGTATGCTATGGCTGAGAGGTTGTAGCACTCAAAACACGTAAGAGTAGTTTTCAATATGTCCTGCATACAATAAAGACTTTGGACTTTTTTCACCTCTATTAGATATGTATGCACCTAGAAGCTAGCCCTGACATCCGAGCACTACCATATGAATTTCTCGCAATGGCAGGTAAGCGGTCCTTCTTTCTATTTGCGATTATGCATATTTGTATCCACTAAACAGTGCAGGCTTGGATGACTAATTTTCCCTTCTTCTGTGAGTCTTCTTGGCCATTCATTGAAAAAGGCTTACATGTCACACGTCATTTACACCCCCATAGTTTTTATTAGGGCAGGTGGTATTAGAGTTGAGGAGCTGCTCAGTGACTAAATTGACTCCTAGAAAAGAGCCATTGAGGTCAATGGCACCTATGGGGAGCATTTAGAAGGCATATCTACATTATTATCCCTGCCAATATGTGAATTATTTCATTATATCATTGTGTGCATTTTTCCTATTCAGTGACATAGTTGTCTGTGATGTGAATTACTGCATTATGTTTGTACTGTGACATCACTGTGTGCATTATCTTTGCTTTGACCGGAGTACATTACTGTGACATCACTGTGTGCATTATCTTTGCTGTGATCGGAGTACATTACTGTACTGTGACATCACTGTATGCATTATCTTTGCTGTGATCGGAGTACATTACTGTACTGTGACATCACTGTATGCATTATCTTTGCTGTGATCGGAGTACATTACTGTACTGTGACATCACTGTATGCATTATCTTTGCTGTGACCGGAGTACATTACTGTACTGTGATATTGCTGCAGCATCCCACTCCAAGACATGTAGGTACTGCCAAATAACTGTAAACTGTATTTCTGTGTTGTGTGTCATTTTGCGGTACATTACCTGTTGTATCCCTGTTCAAAGGCTGGTTAGGTGAAATTTATACATCCCACCACTAGGTGGGGATAGCACTTAACCTATATAAATACCGTAGTCAGGCCTAGTGTGGGAGAGTTCAGGAGTTAGTTCAGTGGGTTCTGAATTGAGTGAGAGTTCAGAGTGAAGACTTCACACCACAGAGTAGTGAGTGGAGCCAAATTAACTATGTGGTAGTGCCAAGGTATGAGGCCTAGGAGAGCGTTTTCCTCCTGTTGCCGGACTGTATCCTTACATCCTCACCAGAGGAGAGCATTTTCCTCCCTGGAAAAGAACCAAGCAGAGTAAGTGAATCATCGGTGATAACAGCCACTACCTAAGGCTTATGGGCACCTTTGCACATGGCGGGGGACAATCTAGCTACAGGCAGCCTCACCATAAAGAATAGAAGACAGACTAGCTACCTGTTCTAAAAGCTTGGAAGAAGTGGGAAAGATATAGGACTGAGCATACCAGAAAGGATAAGGTACTACATAACCACAGCCTGAGTCAGGACCTAACCAAAAACCTATTAACAGTGGATCAACAGAATTCATCTATATACCCAGAGACTGTATTCTGTCTGGATGTGTATGCTGCAACCAGAACCAGCAACAGTAAAAGTTGTCAGGTGTATCCTACCACTGTCTACCTCATGGTGTCATAAACTCCACAAGTTAAAGGGATTCTTTCACCCCCAAACCCCAATTTTCACTACTTACATCATTATTTGGTAAATAGTGCCCCCATTATATAGCCACTTACCCCATAATTTTTAAACTTACAGATGATGAGAAAACGAAGTTTATAATACCTGTCAATCAATAGTGAAGGAGCCCAGGGGCGGCGTCATACCGGCCGGAGCCCAGGCCGCGCGCTCATCTAACTTTTCTACCACGCCCCCTTTCACCCAGGCGGCCCGCCCATTGTGATGCGCTCGGCCTCGTCCAGAACTGGCCAAATCCCGCGCCTGCGCCGTGGATTATGTACTGTGGGTCTTTTTATTGTATTGCACAAAAATGTATGAGAAACACATACTCTGCTTTGAAAATGTATTTGGTGAAATTCCTAGGGAGGGAGGGAGGGAGGCAGGCAGGGTGACAGCCAGCTCCAGCGCCCACGACTCTTCCTGAGGCTCCGATCCTGCGCTGGTACACTATCGCAGTACGGGCCCCGCGCCTGCGCACAGGGTAGCCCGATGCTTGCGCCAGTAATCGGGAATCCAGTGCGCAGGCGCGGACTGCCCGATCCACGGCGCAGGCGCGGGATTTGGCCAGTTCTGGACGAGGCCGAGCGCATCACAATGGGCGGGCCGCCTGGGTGAAAGGGGGCGTGGTAGAAAAGTTAGATGAGCGCGCGGCCTGGGCTCCGGCCGGTATGACGCCGCCCCTGGGCTCCTTCACTATTGATTGACAGGTATTATAAACTTCGTTTTCTCATCATCTGTAAGTTTAAAAATTATGGGGTAAGTGGCTATATAATGGGGGCACTATTTACCAAATAATGATGTAAGTAGTGAAAATTGGGGTTTGGGGGTGAAAGAATCCCTTTAAACAGAAAACTTTTCACACAGTAATATTTATTAAATAGTTTATTGAATGGATATATTAGGCCACGGTGCTAGGTATGTTACCATCAGAGAGGGATAAATACCTTTAAATTAACTTTCCACTAAAAACCTTAAATTAATAATTAGCACAATTAGTCCACTGAATAGTGACTATTTTCCCCATACTAAACACTGTGACATTACCATAGGGAGGGGGGGGGGGGGGGGTGTTCTTTCTCTGCCGCTCACCAACTGCGCAGATAACCGACAAACCTTTCTTTTATAGGTACTCATGTGTGGACCGTTGAATCCTTCTCCAATCACCTTGAAGACAGTTGACCCTTGAAGATCAGACTGCACCAAGGCATCTGTTACCAGGTAAGAAATAATACCATGAATAAATTACACCAATGCAATCAAGCGGTGTCATGATTGCGGCAATACTAAACCCTCACACTGATGTTAAAATTGAGAGGTTAGTTCGACACATCCTACTAGGAGGACATGTCTTAAGCTCGGACACCACGTCAAGGTCTCTCAAGTAGCCCGAGACCCTACCACTCAACCTACCTGTGCCATATGGGCGATACCAGGGGCCGTTGGGCATTACGGGAGCGTAAGGCCTGACTCACAGACAGCTCACCAGTGACCTCCAGCATGTAACCATGCTTGCAATGGGAGGTGCCTGTGAGCCCCACCCGAGACCGGCTGATATGGCCCAGAGCCTCCCAGGTGCATCTGAATGTAGCCTGTAGATGAAAAGCAGGCACATATAAATCGGAGTTTATACACCTCCAAACATATTATACAAACCATTAGAAAACGTGGTGTGGTGTTTAACAAGCAGGATATGCTCAACCCATATGCAGTTGTGCATGTATATAGGGGAGCACATGCTGCACTTGCCCCTAGCAACGGACTACAAGTGCAGGATGTGCTCCCCTAGATATCATTTATAATTTTTACACTAGTTAGATAGACAGTAGAGCCAGCACATTGGTGGAGTTGTGTTGAATCTGTGGATTATAGAATGGCCTATTTCAGCCCTGTAGATGCATCTTTCCCTAAGGGCTCATGTGGTCCGCAATGCACGGGCACCGACCATGGTACAGTCGCATGCGGATGGCGGATTTAGTGGGGAATGCACATATTTACTAAGGCAGACATGTCAGGAGAGCTCAGGTCCTGTAACCTGAAATACAGATCCACATGATTTACAGTGGATGTACGGTATATTGTGGAAAAACAGGACTAAGAAACAAAATCCTACAAAACACCTGCTAAAATGTTTATACTTCACCTTCAAATATGGCATCTTCTAGAAACGTTACTCCTTAGGCGTTAGTGGGCTGATCTAATAGGAACATATTCCCTATGATGCATGCTTGATTTTAAGAAGCGTTAGCAAGTAGTAAATCTATTTCCCCCGATCTGCTAATTCTGTCAAATTTTACATAATTGCTTCATTATCACTTAAATATTTAATAGAGTAATAATGATGATGAACATATTAACTATGCTGCACACCTTGCAACCAATTGTGTTTACTTACTTCAATTAAGATTGTTCTGCTGTTTTTCTTCTACAGCTCCTACGCAGACCTATGTGTCTCCATGGTAACAGACAGCAAACAAATCCCGTGTAGTCTGATCCTGCAGTCATTTTGCGGAATCAGGCTACATGAGGTATGTTTGGTGTTAACCTGGAGATCCATAGGTCTGCAAAGCATTCATAGCTACATAGCAATAGATTTTTTTTTTATGAAGAAGATTTTAAGTTTCGTTATTTTTCATTCTAGATACATTGGAGCAGCACTGGCCATAGTCTTTAAAAGATAGAAAATAATCCGAAAGGTGGTACATTGCTAGTGAAACGCAGTGTTCCCTTTCATTTTTTAGGTAAAATAATCAAAGGTTGGAATCACAGTGGAAAGCTTTACGTACTTCTCCTACAATATAAGTTAAAGATTGTGTTATTGAGCTTACAACGCAGAACAGGATTACTTCACCCTCTACATGAGGGCCATTGAGCAAATCGCCATTGGTTGCCCCAAAATAGGTTCTTATTAAAGGCTTTAATTTGTCACAGGCAGTTTCTTGCGGATTCCAACCTCCATTAGCTGGCTAATGCAGCAGTCACAATCAATGCTTTGGTCTCTCTTGAAACAGATGGCGTCTTCTTACTTCAGCAAAGAAAAAAAGTGAATTCAAAAGCATTTTACAAAACGTGCTTTTTTTTATTTTTTAACATTTTTTCCCCAGTAACAAAATGCAACTGAATGCACAACCCTTTCATTGTAATACTTTGAAGTAACTCCTCCATGTTTTCCTTGACAGCCTCCATGGCTTTGCGTCATCTATCTTTTGAAGGATACAGCAATTTACTGTTAAAATCTAACAGTAAGGCCTCCGGCATCAGCTGCAGGCTGTGGTTGGACTAGGCCTCCAGGTGTGCTTTATAGGGCACACTAGCTAACTTAGCCTTTGAAAGGGCCAGCATACATACGTCCAAAACCTTCTTCAGCCAGCTGGTTGTCCCCCTCGGTAGGAGGGTGCCCGAGTTTTAGGTTACCCAGTCTTTAGTTACCTGCAAAGATGTTATTCTCGGTCTGACTTGTTTCTTGGATTCATTGTACACTGCCTGCCCTGACCTTAAAGGGTGACAACCTGGGGACTGCCAGGATAATGCCCTTAGAGTTAGGACTCATGCACACGGCCATTGTGCGGCGGTTCCGTGCATTAGGGACCGCAATTTGCAGTCCCCAATGCACTGGCTCTATCCGTGCAGCAGCCTCGATGGATCCAGACCTATTCAACTTGAATGGGTTCGTGACCCATCCACACAAGTTCTATTTTTTTGCGGTGCAGAGGCACGGACAGAAACACCACTGAAGCATGTCATAGTGCTTTCTTGGGGTTCCGTGCCTCCGTTCTGCACTGCAGCTTCAGAACTTCACCCCGAACCTGAACCCCATTGAAGTCAATGGGGACCCAAACTTTTGGGCACTTAAATGGCTGTAAATTAGCCCTGGAAAGGGCTAGAGGGCTGCAAAAGGCAGCAAAATGTAGGTAAATGCCCTGCAAACATATGTGAATAGGGAAATGACTTCAAATAAAATAAAATACAGAAAAATAATAAATAAACATTCTAAACTTGAGCCCAAGTGAGTGACAGTGGCACCTGTCACACAGCAAACAGGGGATGTGGCTGCAACGCCACCACATCTGTCATTGTCACCAAGCATCTCCACCAAATCCCATGGAAGTGTTCAGCTATCAGTTGTCCATCTCCCAAACACTGGAGAGAAAAAGAAATAGAAAGAGGAAGTACCCCCCTACCCATGGCTCTGAATACCTTATTTCAAACTTCTTGGTCCTTTGAAATGTTATCATTCTGTCTGGTGGACAGTTTTAAAAACCTTATGGCGGTGGTTGTCCCACATTACATGTATCCCAGCCGCCGCTACTTTTGCAGGCGAGCCATCCCTTCCCTGCACAACCAAGTGGCGGACAAAATCAAGTGTGCACTGCGCAACGCTATCTGTGGCAACGTCCACATAACCAACAACACAGTGGATAAATGTAGCGGCTGGCCCAAAGGCGGATAGTATTTTTGCGAATGTCCTTCCGCCCCCGAGGATTGCTGGGCATTTCTCTTTGTATCCTGTTACCTCCTCCTCCTCCACCTACTCGGCTTCCTCCTCCTCATCCACTCAGCGTAACACCTTCACCACCCACAGCAGCACAGCCAGGGGGAAACGACAGCAGGTTGTTTTAAAACTTGTGTGTTTGTGGGACAAACCCCGCACTGCGCAGGAGCTGTGGACAGGCATGGAACAACAGACCGACCATTGGTTGGTGCCACTGAGCCTCCAGCCCGGCCTTGTGTTGTGCGCTAATGGGTAAAATATACTAGCAGGTCTGGGCCTAGCCGGTTTGACGCATATCCCCTGCCTGCCACATGTGCTGAATTTGGGGTGCAGAAATTCCTAAACACCAGACAGTGATAATCAATTCAGTTAATCAAACACACACAACACCCCCCCCCCCCCCTTTTCACTCAAACCATTAACAAACTATTTACACATTTTCTTAAAAACATATTAAAATAACTATAATGCAGCTAAACTTACTATATAAACCAAAAAAACTATATACACGCCTTATCCTTAACTTAAGGCCAGCCAATTACAAGTGGCTCGAAGGGTGGGTTCCGGCACCAACATAGTCCCTGGCCTGGAACACAATTGTCCAGCCAGGGCACAGTTCTGGAGGATGAGGAGGATAAGTAGGATGAGGAGGAACCGTGTTCTCACCAGGGTGGCACCCAAGCCAGCTCACGGGCAGCTGGGTCACCATCAGCACCTCAGAAGGCTGGGTTAGCATTGGCGAAATGTGAGAAAGCTTTCTCATCACGCCACAACAACCTGCACCACCAGCAGATCTTAGCAGGAGGCAGCATTTCAGCAACATGGTGGAAGAGCACACATACTGACTGATGCGTTTGCCCAGGGGCGTAGCTACAGGGAAGCATGAGAAGCTACTGTTTTGGGTCCCTGACCTAGAAGGGGCCCATCCAGGAGGAGGACTAAAGGACTTTGTCAGGGTCCCCTCAACAGTATCATACAATGAAATTAGATACAGTGGCAGTATAGACAGTGTAGAAAGCGGATGGAAAATAAACCCAAACAGCCTCACACCCTACACACTCAACAACCCCCCCTTCACTCAAACCATTAACAAACTATTTACAAATTTACTTAAAAACATATTAAAATAACTATAAGGCAGCTAAACTAACCATATAAAGAAACAAAACTATATACACGTCTTAGCCTTAACTTAAGGCCAACCAAATACAAGTGGCTCGGAGGGTGGGTATCTGCACCAACATAGGCCCTGGCCTGGATCACAATTGTCCAGCCAGGGCACAGTTCTGGAGGATGAGGAAGAGGAGTAGGAGGAACGCTGGGGGATACAGAGGACACAGACGATATACCTCCCTCAAAGAGGATAGCTTGTCCTTGCCTCTGGGCAGCCTGGCAGACATGAGCGACTACATGCTGCAGTGCCTGCGCAACAACCCCCCAGTTACTGCCACATTCTAACTTTTGCTGATTACTGGGTAGCCACCCTGCATCCCCGTTAAAAGGACAACGTGCCGTCCTTAATTCCCTCACTGGAGTGTAATAGGAAGATGAGCCCGCTAGTAGACACGCTGCTGATCGCATTCACACCTGACACCGGGGACTCAGTGGAAGCACAAGGTGAAGGCGGAGGAGGAAGAATTTCCCAATGCAGCTGGGTCACCACCAACACCTCAGAAAGCAGGGTTAGCATGGGCAAAATGTGGAAACGCTTTGTCATCACGCCACAACAACCTGCACCACCAGCAGATATGGAACGTCTTCGCAGGAGGCAGCATTTCAGCAACATGGTGGAACAGTACACGTTCTGACTGATGGGTCTGCCTAGGGGAATAGCTGCAGGGGAAGCAACTGCTTTGGGGCCGTGACCTAGAAAGGGCCCATCCAGGAGGAGGAGGACTAACAGTATTATACAAAGAAATTATATACAGTGGCAGAATAGACAGTGTAGAAAGCGAATGGAACAGCTGCTGGGCCTGGTCTGAAAGAGCGATCTTTAGTAGCCACAGGCATAGTGCATGAAAGGAAGGGGTTTGCGCAAAAATTACTAGGGGAGGGGGGCCTCATTCAAAAATTTGCAGTGGTGCCCAATCATTTCTAGCTACGCCACTGGGTCTTCCCTATTCAACTTCTGGGTCATCAAATTTGGCACATGTCCTGAGGTTGCCCTTTACGCCTTGGAGGTGCTGGCCTACCCTGCAGCCACTGTATTGTCTGAACGTGTGTTTAGCATGGCTGGTGGCATTATCAAAGACAAGCGCAGCCGCCTGTCCGCAGACAACGTGGGCAAGCTTTCGTTTATTAAAAAGAACCAGGCATGGATCCCACAGGACTTGTTTGTACCTTATGCAGAATAGACATGTATACCGGCCTCACCCAACTATTGTTATACTACCGTACACTTACACTTGGTTTTATTTTTTATATTTTCCCAATGTTTTGGGGTGTACACTAATTTATTTTAAAAAATAAAAAATAAAAAAACAGTTATTGGCGACTACCTTTGGCTTCACAGCCCAAAAAGGCTTTATTTCATGCAAGAATGTAACCGCCAATTGTACGTTCCCTGTCAGTTGTGCAGTGCAGGGGTTTGTACCTGGCAAAAATGGTAATATTTCACCCAATTTAAAATATATCCTTTGCCGGACAGTATTAAACTTGGCCAGCCACAGCTGGAACACCAGATTTACGGTATTGCTATTTTGGCAATTGAATTTCACCCCAGAAAATAATATATCCTTTGACGGACACTATTAAACTTGGCCAGCCACAGCTGAAACCACTGATTTACGGTATTGCTATTTTGGCAATTGAATTTCACCCCAGAACTATTAAACTTGGCCAGCCACTGCTGGGACACCAGATTTAGGGGGTTGCTATTTTGGCAATTGAATTTCACCCTAGAAAAAAATCTATCCTTTGCCGGACACTATTAAACTTGGCCAGCCACTGCTGGGACACCAGATTTACGGCATTGCTATTTTGGCAATTTAATTTCACCCCAGAAGAAAATATATCCTTTGCCGGACACTATTAAACTTGGCCAGCCACTGTTGGGACACCAGATTTAGGGGATTGCTATTTTGGCAACTGAATTTTACCACAGAAAAAAATCTATCCTTTGCCAGACAGCAGACAGTATTACACTTGGCTAGCCACAGCTGGAACACCAGATTTAGGGGATTGCTATTTTGGCAATTGAATTTAACCCCTCAATAAAATATAGAAATTTCTATCCTGAGTTTCTAAGGGTGAAAATAAGCACAGCCCCTGATGTAGGATATAGCAAAAAAAAAAAACTAGTATTGATGGATTGATGGACTTGGTGGCAGCTTGTGCCGGTGCACCACAAGACACAAAATGGCCGCCGATCACCCCAGAAAACAGTGACAGAAAAACGCTCTGTGCAGCCTAAAAAACAGTGAGCAATTAACTTGCAGAAGTTGAATGATTCACAGCTGTAGATCGATCACTTCATTAGGTGTTTTTGCTGAGTTTTCCCTGCCTAATCTCGCCCTCACAGCAGCTGCGTCCTATCCCTACACTAATCAGAGCAAAGTGACGTGTGGCGCTACGTGACTCCAGCTTTAATAGAGGCTGGGTCACATGCTGCACTTGGCCAATCACAGCCATGCTATTAGTAGGGCAAGAAGTAAAACGCTAGCTGATTGGCTGCTGTGCAGCCCTTCAGAAAGCGGGAAGAAATCGCCGAACAACGAACCCGAACTTTTTGGAAAATGTTTGGGTCCGGGTCCGTGTTTTGAACACCCCAAAATTCGGTACGGCCCCGAACTATACAGTTCAGGTTCGCTCATCCCTAATCATGACCTTTTATCTCTGTGAGCTGGACAAAGAATTTTGAGAAAGAGCAAATAGCAGGTGGCGCTATATGGACAGATTCCAGTAAATAACTCACTGGCTGTAAAAAATATTTAATTACATTCTATCAACAAAGTATTCAGATCTAGATGCTGTTTTGAAAAATAGAATATTTTTTCGTGGGACAAGTTCTTTAAATTCCTTTTACATAGGGTGATGATCACTTTAAAACGATCGATCCTATGAACACTCGTTCTCAATAATTTTTACATATAAACGTGTCCGCTGATGAAATGACATATGAGCCAACGCTCGTATGTTATTGACTGCATCTTTAAAAAGGACATAGAAATCAATTTTTGTCGGCAGCACATCCACTTGTGTAAACAGGGAATATTCTGCCGACTATAATGCAAAGTGCATGGGCACGAACAATCGTAGAAGTGATCATTCCTCCTAACACAGTACTGATGATTGCTGCATTTAAATGGACGTAAATGAGCAACTAGCCATAAGGTCAATCAATCTTTGGTAGTGAAGCTTCCAAGACATTTGCTCCAGCCCTATATGAATAAAAGTAATATTACAGAAAACAGCAGGCAGATCTCCCATGAGTTATCCCAGCATTGTTACACTTGACCATACTTTTCATTAAATTCACTTTGCATAAATAAAGGATTCATTCATATGATGACAAGACATCTAAGTCTAGCTTCTCATGGGCTTGAAGATAAATCCACAAATACTAAACTTTTTAACAATAGTGATAATCGTGTAATTATAAGGCATCTTAAAGTTGTCAGGGTCTTATTGTGCAGTGTCCCCACTGCAAGTCTTAAGGTCACTATATTTTTTGCAATATACGGTATATCGCACAGGTTGTATATGGAGAGTATTTTGCTAGCTTCTGTTGCTAGGCAGTGCTGGCATCACCCCTTCCTCTTGAGGTGATAGTGGATTCAGTCTAGTGTGAGCTGTGGATAAGTAAATATCTAAAAAGTTGAGCTGACCTGCGATTATAAGCAGCAGAGTGACAACGTATATGTCAGTCCCTAAGGAAAAAGCTACTTTCAGCAGAAAGTTTAGCAGCCGGTAAGGGAAGATGCAGAGCATTTTCAGAGAAACGTAGACATAAATACATTGTGGCTACAGACTTTTCTGCATGTGGTGGGAGCAAATAAGCTTCTGTTCCCCATCATATCAAAAGGATAGAAAGGTCTTCTGTTCACAGACTGTATTCCACTAAGGATACTGGGGATATATATTACACAATATGCAATATCTGAGATGCTCACCAGTCTTTGGACTGGAGCATAGCCCACCAACTTCCAATTGATGCTAAAGTATATGAGACAAAAGAAGAACAATGGCCAGCTCACAGTCAACTCACATGCATCTTGCTAAATCAATACATATACATTCATTATAAAAATCATAGAAATAATATCTCCATTGTAAAATTATTCGAAACACATTTACAGTCCCTTTAGGTATTAAAATGCGGAGCTCTCGCATAAAACCTCAAAATATGGCCATGTGATCCTTATAGTTTCCTATATCAATATATCTAATGCACACTTAATTGTATGTTATTTATGTAGATGTCTTGATATCCACAGTCTAGCGCTCCTGAGCTTATGCTGGGGCTTATAGTACTACTGAATTATGCAGTGTCCCTTTGTAAATAATTGTTCAATACTCTGGCACTCCTGCGCTCGGACTGGGACTTATAGTCCTCATGAGCTATGCCTAGAATGTCCCGCTATGTCTCACTTATCATATGTTAGCTTGTTCTATGTTGATGGTGGTTTATTACTCATGAGACCCACAGCGCTGTGTTCGTATTGCTGGCTCGTGTTGGCTGTATGCTCCTCTGTATGCCGGCTTCGTCGATCTTCTCTCGCATGTGCCCTTGTGTTACAGGAACGCCAAAACCACCTTAGGTCTACTTGTGTGGATTATTATAAGTTATTGCTATGCAACTTGTATTCCTCACAGGCCGTATTCAGACGCGTTTTGGAACAGAAATGTTCCTTCCTCAGTGGTAACAAATGGTGGTTGTTCTAGGGACCGCTTTACTCAATATTTAAGCACATCAGTGCTAATAGTAAAATTTGGACCGGAATGTGTTTGTATTCAGCAACACTGTTTCATATGTATTAAATAATCCTTAATATATGGATATAAATAAAGATAACCCCTCAGACATTTGGAGGCGCAGAAACCTGGAAGCGTGCACTAAAAACAGTTATGACCCCGGAAAAGCAGAGAGTGAAAAACAAAAATGTAAAAACAAAAATAAACCACAGGGTTCACAGGGTTAACAGATGGAAACTTATTTTCTTTTTTTCCCATCCATCTCTCATTCACTGCAATGTAAAATAACCCCATACATTTCTGTACACTTGACGTACAGCAAAAATGAAATGTGAACAGCCCCTTACTGGCGCAACGTTGCGCTTTCCTCAACTTCTAATATTCTGCAGTTCCATTTCATCTACCTGGAGGCTGCTGATAAAAGTTCATAACTCTCCTCAGACCCACAAATGCCCATATGTAGTAACTCCATAACTGAAGACCTAGAGAATAGGTGAGGGAGGGGGGAAGATGATACTGCATTCTCTCTGCTTCAGCCTATGTGAGACTTATGGAGAGGAGAGGGAGTAGCAGTTACAGGGGTTTTCTGGGTTAATGATATTGATAACCTATCCGCAGGATAGGTCATCAGTATCAGATTGATGGGGCTCTAACTCCCGGCACCCCCTCCAATCAGCTGTTCCTGCGGCCTCTGGCATCGGAAGTAGCGCTTTAAATGCGATTGGATGCAACGCTCCATTCAAAGTGTAGCGATTGAGCCGGGTTACTGCAGTTCAGCAAACATTTACCCTAAGTTCACACCTGAGCGTTTTACAGTGCGTTCAAACGCGCTGTAAAACGCTCAACACATGAAAACCAATGCTTTCCTATGGCCCTGGTTCTCACTTGAGCGTTTTACAGCGCGTTTGAACGCGCTGTAAAACGCCAGACGCATAAACAAGTACTTGAGCTTTTTTTGGGGTGTTTGTCGCGCGTTTTGTGATTGACACCACAGTAGTCAATCACAAGAACGCGCGTACGAATGCGCGTTTCCTATTTGCAAAAATGCGCTGAAATACGCGCGACTAAAACGTTCGTTTTTAGAACGCTCAGGTCTGAACCCAGGGTTACACAAATTAAGCTGAACGTGCAGGTTATGCACATTTTATAATGCTTATTTTATTGATATGTTGAAAGTGGACATGACTATAGTGACTTATCACTTGTATATCACTATAGTCCATAGCATAGCTGCTAACACGTTTGTCGCCGAACAGTAACATGAAAGATAATTTTTACCTGTGACATTAGGGAGATAGAAGTCAATGTTAAACAACATTTTCTCACTTCAGGCAATAAATCATTCACACAGAAATACACCAGTGACTTCCAGATAGCCCTGAGATGTGAAGGTCTCTCCATCTCCCCTGATCTCCAAGGAGGAAAGATTTTCCTGCAAATTTCAATTTTGCTCAAGGTTTGAAGCAGCATGAAACTGATTGAGACAAACGCACATTTTTAATGCATTTTGAAAGGTTTGAGTTTTGAGACTGCCTGCAATACTAGACTATGATCGCAAAGACAGAAAATTATCACCTTGGTCTCGGTGTGTGACCACCTGTGGACTGTGGAATAGATGGCAACTGAGTTGGATCAGGGGAGTCTTCTATACGAGAATGGGCTCCTATGGGATTAAATGTGAAGTCCCAGAAAACCTATTTAAAGGCTATGGACACCTTTGGGACAGTTTTTTTGTGACTAGATTTTACTCATTTTGGGCTAAAAGTCATTTTTTACAATTGGTCTTATCTCTGATCTCCTGACTCCATACACACTCATAGCTAAACTCTTATGAAACTCATAATATGACCTAAATGAGTGTTTATGAGGAAATCAGAGATAAGGCTGTCAGCTGACGGAAATCATTAGGGACAGTTTGAAAATAGACTGATTTTGAACCACATGTCTGCCTCTACGTGAAGTCGTGTCTAAATCCTGTAATTCGAGAATACATCTCTGAGGGACATGAACATGTGGAGTCACTGTGGGTAGAAATACATGGAGCAAAAAACAATAATAAAATACTAATAGGAGTGTATTATAAACCACCTAATATACCAGAGTCCACAGAAAATCTATTACTAAACGAGATAGACGAGGCGGCAAATCATAATGAAGTCGTTATCATGGGGGACTTCAACTACCCAGATATAGACTGGGAAACTGAAAGCTGTACATCCCATAAAGGAAACAGGTTCTTGGCAATAGCCAAAGACAATTTCCTTTCCCAACTGGTTCAGGACCCCACTAGAGGGACGGCCATACTGGACTTAGTATTAACCAATAGACCTGATAGAACAACAGATGTGCAGGTTGGGGGACACCTGGGAAATAGTGACCATAAAGTTATAACCTTCCAATTATCCTTCAAACGAGAGTTTCTAAAGGGAGGAACAAAAATACCAAACTTCAAAAAGCAAAATTTAGCCAACTAAGCGAGGCCATAGGCCTAACTAACTGGGACAAAGTCCTCAAAAATAAAAATACAACCATAAAATGGGAGATTTTTAAAAGCATTGTAACATCTAATTGTGAGAGGTACATACCTTATAGGAATAAAAGGCTAAGGAACAATAAGAGACCAATGTGGATAAATGGAACCGTACAGAAGGCAATAAATGACAAAAAGAAAGCATATAAATTGCTAAAACAGGAGGGGAGTCAGGAAGCACTAATAAACTATAAGGAAAAAAATAGAATATGTAAAAACGAATAAAATTTGCCAAACTAGAGACCGAGAGATTAATTGCCAAAGAGAGTAAAACTAACCCTAAAATGTTCTTCAATTATATAAATAGTAAAAATATAAATCTGAAGGAGTCGGCCCTCTACATAGCAATGAGGGGGTGTTGCAGAGAGCGACGAGGATAAAGCAAAACTATTAAATATTTTTTTCTCCACTATATTCACTGAGGAAAATAAACTGTCAGATGAAATGCAGAATGTAAAAGTAAATCCCCATTAAAAGTGCCCTGTCTGACCCAGGAAGAAGTACAACAGCGACTTAAAAAGATTAAAATAGACAAATCGCCAGGACCGGATGGCATACACCCCGTATCCTAAGGGAATTAAGTGATGTCATAGCCAGACCATTATTTCTGATATTTACGGACTCTATAATAACAGGGAATGTTCCACAGGATTGGCGCATAGCAAATGTGGTGCCAATATTCAAAAAGGGTCCAAAAACAGAGCCTGGAAATTATAGGCCGGTAAGTTTAACATCTATTGTTGGTAAACTGTTTGAAGGGTTTCTAAGAGATGCTATTTTGGAGTATCTCAATGAAAATAAGCAAATAACGCCATATCAGCATGGCTTCATGAGTGATCGGTCATGCCAAACAAATTTAATCAGCTTCTATGAGGAGGTAAGTTCTAGACTTGACAGCGGTGAATCAATGGATGTCGTATATCTGGACTTCTCCAAAGCATTTGACACCGTACCTCATAAAAGGTTAGTATATAAAATGAGGATGCTCGGACTGGGAGAAAATGTCTGTATGTGGGTAAGTAACTGGCTGAGTGACAGAAAACAGAGGGTGGTTATTAACGGTAGATACTCAGATTGGGTCACTGTAACTAGTGGGGTACCTCAGGGGTCAGTATTGGGCCCTATTCTCTTCAATATATTTATTAATGATCTTGTAGAAGGCCTGCACAGTAAAATATCTATTTTTGCAGATGACACTAAACTGTGTAAAGTAATTAACACTGAAGAGGACAGTTTTCTGCTACAGAGGGATCTGGATAGATTGGAGGCTTGGGCAGAAAAATGGCAGATGAGGTTTAACACTGACAAATGTAAAGTTATGCACATGGGAAGGAATAATGCAAGTCACCCGTACATATTAAATGGTAAAACACTCGGTAACACTGACATGGAAAAGGATCTAGGAATTTTAATAAACAGCAAATTAAGCTGCAAAAACCAGTGTCAGGCAGCTACTGCAAAGGCCAATAAGATAATGGGTTGCATCAAAGGGGCATAGACGCCTGTGATGAGAACATAGTCCTACCACTTTACAAATCACTGGTTAGACCACACATGGAGTACTGTGTACAGTTCTGGGCTCCTGTGAACAAGACAGACATAGCAGAGCTGGAGAGGGTTCAGAGGAGGGCAACTAAAGTAATAACTGGAATGAGGGATCTACAGTACCCTGAAAGGTTATCAAAATTAGGGTTATTCACTTTAGAAAAAAGACGACTGAGGGAGATCTAATAACTATGTATAAATATATCAGGGGTCAGTACAGAGATCTCTCCCATCATCTATTTATCCCCAGGACTGTGACTGTGACAAGGGGACATCCTCTGCGTCTGGAGGAAAGAAGGTTTGTACACAAACATAGAAGAGGATTCTTCACTGTAAGAGCAGTGAGACTATGGAACTCTCTGCCTGAGGAGGTGGTGATGGTGAGTACAATAAAGGAATTCAAGAGGGGACTGGATTTATTTCTGGAGTGTAATAATATTACAGGCTATAGCTACTAGAGAGGGGTCGTTGATCCAGGGAGTTATTCTGATTGCCTGATTGGAGTCGGGAAGGAATTTTTTTTTCCCCTTAAGTGAGGAAAATTGGCTTCTGCCTCACAGGGGTTTTTTGCCTTCCTCTGGATCAACTTGTAGGAAACAGGCCGAACTGGATGGACAAATGTCTTTTTTCGGTCTTATATACCATGTTACTATGTTACTATGTATCACGAAAACTGCTGATAATTTTTTTTATAAAGACCCATTTAAAAACGATTTGTAGTCCAAAGTGAGTAAAATGCAATCATGAAAAAATTGTCCCCAAGGTGTTTATAGCCTTTAACAATGATAATGATATGCTGAAAGTTTTTATTTCACGAACAAAAATGCCACCACCTGTACACGGCAGACCATACAGTGACTACAGTACTGATCACACACAAAGGCACAATGAATATTTGCATTCAGGTGAAATCTTCTCTAACTGGATTTGTTATCTTCTCCATTTGGTTCAGACCAACGTTTGCCACGTTGACATCAGGGGCGGACTGGCCATAGACCCTACAGGAAAATTTCCTGGTGGGCCGATGCCCAGCTGGCCCCCTAAGGCCACCAGCCAGGTACATAAAGATCTGATGCTCTCATTATTTAATGTAGGAGCATCAGCTACTTATGTACCTGGCCAGCAGCCGCGGGGCCCTCCTGAATTCAACTGTGTTGCCTTCCTCAGGACGATGATACAGTATTTTGTGCTGCCCTGTGGTATTTGGTTCCTAAGGCTGTGTTTTTTGATTTTGTAGAGGCCATATTTTGTGCTGCACTGTGGAATTTGGTTCTGCTGGGGGCGGTATTTTGTTCTGCACTATAGTATTGCTGGTCCCACCTACTTCTGTTGGTCCTGCCTATTTGTGTTGTCCCACCTTCTGTGAGTTTGGACCCACATACAACATTGGGCGACTTTTAGTTTTTTTTTTAGGGCTACTTTAAGTTCCTAGTCCACCCTTGCTTAAGGTCTTCTGCTTCTTGACTTTGCACTACATCCCTACTCTGTGGCCCTAAATAAAAATATGCCACACACTGTGCCCCTGAATGAAAACTGTCATGTACTGTTCGCCAGAAAAAATGCATGCATGCTTCTGAATAACATATGCCCCACCTTGTGACTCCTGCAATAGAATAAAAGCTCCAAGAGGTGCACCTGAATAAAAATATGCCCTACAATGTACTCCCTGAATAAAATTGTCCCAGACGGTACCCTGAATAAGCATCTGTTACAAAGTGCCTGCTGAATAAAATATGCCTTACAGTGTGAGCACACATAAAAATTGCCCTACTCACACTATGACCCCTGAATAAAAAACTTTTTCCTCAATGTGCCTCCTTAATAAAAAGTGCCTTCAGCAAGAAAAACTTACTTGTAAAGCTCCTGTTTTCCCGTACTCATCTGCAACTAAAGAGGAAAAGCTTTGAAAAAAATGACAATATTGCAATGATTATGTAATGACATTATCGTCATTTTTCCAAGCTTTTCCTCTGTAGTTGCAGATAAGTACGGAAAGGCGCCATGTGGTGGTCCACAGCCCTCCTGCACCCTGCATTGATGCAAATATCTTCATTTGTATCTGCAGTTATGGAGATGGATACAATGCAGTCCAGGGAAGCAGGACTGGGCTTATATTTCCTTCACTCGGACTAGCAGGAGGCTTTCCAGGCAGCTGGACCCTCCTCTAAGTGTGCCAGAAATACTGATGGAAACTCCATGGAGAAAATGTGACCAAAGCCTCATAGTATTTGTATATTCGAGAGATACTTATTTCATTTAGTTATGTTTTTTAAAGTAACATTTAATGTCTTTTTATGTTCAGCTTATGTGTAACATTTTGCCAATACTTGTGTTTTCAATAATTTAGTCACCCTATAGAAGTTACTACATTAAAGGGCTAAAGTGGGTTAAGCAAATGTTCATTGTGTAAAGAAAAGTTATGTAATTTTCTAGTATACTTTATGCATCAGTTCTTTATGACTTTCGGCTTGAAAATCACACTGGTAGACCACACATTACAACACTGGCGTAACTAGAAATGACCGGGTCCCACAGCAAATTTTCGAACGGGCTCCTCTCCCCCAGCAACTTCTTCCCAGCTCCTGACTCTTATGGCTGGTCGAGATCACAGTTTCAGACCAGGCCCGGCAGCTGCTCTGTCCATTTCCTCTGTATATAACGTCATTGTATAATACGGTTGAGGGGGCCATGACAATAAAATATTTTAGCCCTCCTCCTAGATGGGCCCCTTCTGAGTTTGGCCCCCAAAGCAGCTGCTTCCCCTATAGCTATGCCTCTGAGCTACAACCCCAAACCTGTACTATAAATTGTAATGGCCCGTGTGCCTGAGTGACCATCCCATGACCAGGACAGATTTTTATCCTCTGTAAATAAACAATGAACTTTTTAATCCAATGGCTAAAAAGATCTTGAAAATTGTGAGGATATGTGCGCATAAATTATTTTTGAAAAGAGCATAACTTTTATGTTAAAGAGAATCTGTCAGCAGATTTGTACCTATGACACTGGCTGACCTGTTCCATGTGCACTCAGCAGCTGAAGGCATCTGTGTTGGTTTATATGTACCTGAATCGCTGAGAAAAATGATGCTTTATAATATGCAAATGTGCCTCTAGGAGCAACGTTACTCCTAGAGGCTCTGCTCTCTCTGCAACTGCCGCTCCCTCTCCACTTTGATTAACAGGGCGAGACTGTGAACACCTCATCACTCCTGGCCCTGTCCAAGTGCAGAGGCCGTGGCAGTTGCAGAGAGAGCAGAGCCTCTAGGGATAACAGCAACGTCCCCATTGCTCCTAGAGGCTCATTTGTCTACAGTAAAACATCGTTTTTCTCAGCAATACAGAGACATATGAATATGGGACCAACACAAATGTCTTCAGCTGCCAAGCTCACATACAACTGGTCAGCCCAAGAATATGGAATATATGCTAAAAGCAGAGTTCCCCTTTTACTAGACATTCTACTGGTAACATTTAATGGTAGAAGATGTAATAGTGATGACAGTGTTACTCAGCAGCAATAGAGTTAAAGCACACTTGTTTTCTAAGCATATTACTCCAGGATAGCAGTGTCAGCAGCCCTACTAGAAACCTGAATGCAAAATGTGAGCAGTGACATTGATAAATTCACAAATTTCCTATGTGTCCCCAGGATATACAAGAAATGAGCACTTGACACACTCTGCTGTAACGCCGTCTCCAGCACTGGGTGTTAGTGTGCGCTCTGCCGCTGTATTTTTAGCAGTTCTAGAGGTGACCTTCTTGTCTCTTAATGTTGTTGAGGAGGTCTTTGGATTTCTTGAAGTCGTTCTCCCTCAGGCCTGCACTGCCCTCTGTGTTTTCCCAGCAAAAAAAAAAACTAAAAACTGTCAACTTGGTAACAACATAAATCATTTCAAGTTTTTTTTCCCTCTTTTCGGCAAAACAAACATGCTAGCCTGGATGGGTGAATTCATGAGCAAGTCATTAGCGCCTTGTATAATGTTTACTCGCGTTTGAGTCGTTATTTATCCAATCTCTTCATTTTGAGACATGCAGGGAGCGACAAAAATGTAAATGTCAAATACTTGACTTCAGTTTTTCAATCAGGCTATTAAAAATGCATATATAGAGGGAGCTAAAAGTCATGAACCACCCGATTAAGGCTACATTCACACGACCGTATTTTTCATTCCGCATCCGATCCGCATCTGTTTCCGTTTTTTGCGGAATAGATACGGTCCCATTCATCTCTATGGCCTTTTAAAATTTGCGGACAACTTTCCGTAAGTTGTCCGCATCCGTGTGTCTGCATATTTCATCCGCAAAAATATGAAGCATGTCCTATAATTGCCGCAAAAATCGGTCCGCAGCCCCATAGAAGTCAATGGATCCGCAAAAAACAGATAACATACGGAAAGGTTTCCGTATGTTATCCGTATTTTGCGGATCCGTTTCCATATTATTATTAGAATATTTTATTGAAGAACATGCCCCTATGGGTTGGGCTAAATATTGTTGTGTACAAGAAAAACTATAGATTCAAGATGCCTCGTATAGATGTCCGCAAGCTCATAGTGCTAATCCAAGACAGGCCTGTAATTTGGGACTCTAGAAAGGATATTTGATGGTCGCAGAGAAAAGTGAAATAAATTCCAGCACACCACAAGAACCACAAATGAGCTCTATCCAGCTATAGAAGCACAATAAAATGGCGCCTGAATGAACATGTGACTTCTCCACATTCGTTTCCTTGACAACTAATTTTATCTCTCTTTTTTTTTCCCCTCCCTCCAGTTCAGTATTTTGCGGATCCGCAAAAAACGGAAGACATACGGAAGCCTTCTTCCGCAAAATGCGGACATACGGCTTCCGTTTTTGCATCCGTAAAATACGGATGAAAAAAATATGGTCGTGTGAATGTAGCCTAAAAAGGGTTTTCCAAGACTTTTCCACTGATGACCTTTCCTCTGGATAGGACCTCAGTATCTGATCGGTGGGGGACCAACACCTGCCGATATCAGCTTTTTGAGAAGGCAACAGCACTCGCAGTAGCACCGCAGCCTTCTCATTGCTTAGCGTAGGCCAGGGACGCCAAACCTGCGGCCCCCCAGCTGTTGCAAAACTACAACTCCCAACATGCCCTTATATCTGTAGGCTGTCTGGGCATGCTGAGAGTTGTAGTTTTGCAACAGCTGGAGGGCTGCAGGTTGGGCATTCCTGGCGTAGGTGCACGGTGAGGTGAGGTGCAGCTCAGTCCCACTGAAGTGAATGGGGCTGAGCTGCGATACCAAGCACAGCCACTATGGAATGGACAGCGTTGTGCTTGTGGAGCAGAGAGAAGACTGTGGCACTACCGGTGCCTTCTCAAATAGCTTAAAGTTGGGGGTCCCGGGTGTTGGACCCCGTTTTTTAGATACTAATAGCCTTTCCAATAGTAAAGTCTAGGAAAACCTTTTTAATCTGAACACGTCATACTGTGGAATATATTAGGCAGATTTAGGAAACTGTTTAAAATAAAAAATGTTTTTCAGAGCAGAATATGAAATAAAAGCTGGGCTGAGATTGGTTGTTATGAGCCACAACTTTTTTCTCTTAGACAGCCCATAGTTCCTACTTCACTGTCTGAGGGCTCTCTAATTGTTTAATGACCTTCTAACATGAAAAGATTAACGTGCCTGCTATTTTCCTACCTGGGAATTTCAGAAATGTCCCTTTCAATGTAAAAATTTCTGATTCACAGAACAGTTGGTATGTAGGTCCAAGTATCTGTCATCAGGGCCAGATTAGATTTGATGAAGGTGTTGCACATATGCTGAAAGTATGGTCAATAATTCCAATGTGCGAAGGGAGCGGGCTGGGTGAAACCGGTAGTGCTTTTAGCGAAAATTTTCTGCAAATGACAAATACATGACCTTCAGTCTGAGAGACAGGATAGTAACAAGATATTCTGTCCCTACATATTAATACACGTCTAATTAATACTGACATTTATATAAACAGATATAACATTCTTAGAAGAGATAACCCATTACCATGTGCAGCTCTGTTATTACTGAACCTGCATCACAGTAAGAAAATAGTGCAGTAGAATCATATATATTAACATCAGCTCCTATAGCAATCACATTCACTATACACTAGTACCATATGACACATCAGTTTACTTCACTAACAGTTGTACAGTGTTTATCTACTGACACTGCATCACCAGCAGCTTTAGCTGATTACAGGGGTATGCATTAAATCATTTCACCCTGTTTATTGCCCTTAATGTGTGTTCTCTTACCTGAGAATGACAAATACATGACCTTTAGGCTGAGAGACAGGATCGTAACAATATATTCTGTCCCCCAGGAACCAAAAGTCTGTGTTTTAAGTTCACCCCTGCTATTAGGAGTGCTATGTCATTCAGGCTTTAAGCACTCTGCTGCCATCTACTGGCGATTTTGTAGAATTGCCATAAGTTTGGTTTTCTGTTTTCACAGCCATCCGTCTGGGATTGTTTAAGCTGGAAAAGTAATAGGTATTAGTTTATTTTTATGGGGTGCCTATTTTTGACATACCTTACAAAGGCATTTGGGTTTAAAATTTCACAGGGGCTTCTATGCGACCACATAAAAACCTAGAACCCCCCTGACCCCCAGATATAAAAAGGTGGCTTTGTGTGTGTGGCTCTCTACAAGAGACAGAAGAGCCTTAGAGGTCAAAACCAAAAAACAAATGCGTGGTCTCCTTTTCCACCACTTCTGGGCTGGAAGGAAGGAAGGTGGTAGAAGCTCCCTAGGTACCCAGGGTTATTGAGCCCCCAGGCCATTTGCCACATGTCCTCCCTAATTTCCAATCCAGCAGAATAAAGTTTTCATGAACGGCAGCCTGTCATAGCCAGAATAGAATATTCCTGTTTTGCTTTCGGTAGGCGAGCCGATTGGAGCTTGCACTGCTCTTGTAAAAGACGTAATTCAAATCATAGATTTATTGAACCTACACTTTCATGTGGCCCATTTCTTCTGTTCCTCTGCCACTACAACAGCAGCTTAGATCCGTTTACAGTAACGGAACGAGTAAAGCACCGGACAGAAGCCACTTTGCTGTGTTTGTTTCTTACTCATAGATTGTGGGCTGCCTGTGATTAAATCTCTTCCAGTCATTACACATGAGGACAAAGCAAACCAGAATATAGCAGCAGACTATTTACTTGCCAAATGGTTGGTAATTACTGGCACTCCAAAGTCACTTCAGAATAGAAATGATCATTTCTGAAAGCAATAATGTCCGGGCCTACAGCACCAATGCCGTTTTGTGAGATCATTTGCTTATTATTTTTGCTGCTTTGAAGTAAGACACATGGGAGTCTAGGGCTGTAATAGCATTGTATATAACAAGGGTGTAAAGCTTTGTATATAATGATGGCCAGAGATGGACGAAGTGCAACTCATCTTACACCCACATATAATTAACATTTCATTAAAGGGGACAGCATGTATAAAGGGAAGCTATACGTTTTCAAAATATTGCTGGGGGTAGGGAAGAATTTATTCCTCTTTGCAGAGGAGCAGCTGAAGATATATCGACTCTCAACTGTATCCTATTTGCGTCAAGCATTGCCCAAATAATGGTACTGTACAGTACCTCAACACACTGACATACTGTGCTACACAATATCACCATGCAGGGTTCAATAATAGGATATAGGGTTCAGACCTTTTGCATTCCTCCTTCTCTCGTGGTTTTAGTGCCCCCAAATGAGGATGCCGTTTTTAATACAGTTTTTCTGCTGCATTTGCTGCATTAGTTGAGGGCTCCTAGATAATTGAGGTCTTGGAATAGTTGGCCAATTTGGAACATTTATAATTAGTTTCTTATAGTCTTAGAAAATATATTAAAAACAATATTTTAGTTATAAATTTTAACTATATTTTTAAACTTAGTGTGTGTACCTAAGGAGCTGAAGAGGTGCAGTGAACTGGGGGGTTCACCGATAAAGTTGTCGAAATGTTTACTATGAGACAAGGATTAATATATGCTGTGTTTGCTCTGGTCATTAATAACAATAGCCAATGTAATTATATTGTTAACTTTGTATATGGGAAGGGAGTAGGTGACCGACAGCACCTAGAGACAGTTGCTGGGTGGTGGTAGAGACAGTTGCTGGGTGGTGGGCTGGCCCCACTTTCCTGGATAGTGACTTGCTGGCAAGTAAGTCAAGAAGGGATGTGTGTAGTAGTTGCTGGTGTGTAAGCCAGAGAAGCTGTGGCCAAAGCAGGTAAAAGAGAATCCTTATCCAGGGTATCACCATTCCTGTGAGTGAAAAGCTGCCAGAAAAGCAACTGTGCTAATGGCCAACCTCTGCGGGAGAGAAGAAAAGACCTCTATACAAGGTTGAGGACCACTAAAAGAAGCAGTGCTGGACAGGAAAGCCAGTGAAGGTAGTGCACATTTAGGGCTGTAGACTTCACTGCAAGTGGTTTGGGTTACATTGCTTTAGGTGCCTGCCACACTACTAAGACAGACTGGCCATCCATTTTAGGACTGCACCCCACAGTTGGGCAGTGCAGACATTTTATATAAGGAAGACTGCATTGTGTAGCCAAAGAGGGACTCAGGGGAGATAACCATATTTTCTACCCCCTATACATAGCCTTTGGGGAAAGTCTGGCTTGCAATATACTGTACCTGCAAAATGTGCCTACTACTTATATTTGCGTTCACCTTTAGTAAAAAAAAAAATGTTTTTGGCTACAACAACGTCAGCCTGGTCATTGCCCCCATCATCTGTCTCACCTCCGTAGTTCTTCCTCACACCCCACTATAAATCTATCCATCAACAAGGGCACCCTAACCGCCACTAGGCAGAAGTCAACCAAGTCCAGGGTGTGCCATGAGTAGAAGAAAAGGTTTGTCCTTTTCATCACTGCTTGGCCCAGGGTGAGTGAGGATTCCCACCATGAGAATTACCACCACTCCTGTCCTCTACCCTCTATCCTTCCGGGGTCTTGGTTCTGGTGTCTGAATGTGGCTTCACTCTGAATATTCCTATATTATGACACTTTTTCTTGCATTCTCACAGAGGTACCATATGGACCCATAGAATAAGGCCATATTGATGAGGCCTAAAAATTTGTGGAAGCAATGGCACTAAACAGTGATGTCTAAACCTCCTAAAATTGTTTGTAACGTTGTTTTTTACTCATGCTAACATATTCTACAGCGTTGTATAGAATTTGTCATTCATATCAGTAGCTGTGTCCATTGGCTCACAATCTACATTTCACATTAACCAGTATTTGTTTTGGGAATATGGAAAGGAAAACCCATGCAAACTCTGTGCAGGTGCTGCCATTGGTTGGATTCAAACCCAGGTCCCCAGTGATGCAAGGCAACAGTGTTAACCACTGAGCCACTCATAATTCAATGAGAAAATGTTGCAGTACAAAATCATTGGCAATGGAAAGTTACACCTCACAAAATGTTGTTTTCACAGAACTTCCGTTAAGTGGTGACAAAGAAAAATATAATTTGATACCACAGGTCAAGATTTTAGTTTGAAAATACCGAGATGATGAACAGAGTGGTATATATGGCAATCCTGAGAGTAGCAGCATATTATCATCTTACATAATATAAACCCTAGACTAAACAAGACAATTAAAGGATTAGTGCAGTGTTAAGATATTCAGGATCTATCCTCAGAATAGTCAGGATGGGTCAACAGTATCAAATTGGCAGGGGTCTGACTCCCCCACTGATCAGCTGTTTGAAGGGGAAGCGGCCCTTGTGTGAGAGCTGCTTCCGTTTAAACAATTACCTGTGTTCCGTCTCCTTTGCACTCACTTGACGGGGATGGAGCAATTGTAATTACCCTCGGCTACTTCTATAAAGATGTCATGCAGGTAATTCTGAAGCGGAATAAACACTTGCATGAGCTCCGGCCCCTTTAATGGATGGGGGTGCTTGGAGTCGGACCCCCTACAATCTGATATTCATGACCTATCCTGACATACAGTGGATATAAAAAGTCTACACACCCCTGTTAAAATGTCAGGTTTCTGTGCTGTAAAAAAATGAGACAAAGATAAATAATTTCAGAACTTTTTCCACCTTTAATGTGACCTATAAACTGTACAACTTAATTGGAAAACAAACTGAAATCTTTTAGGTAGAGGGAAGAAAAAATATAAAAAAAAATAATATGGTTGCATAAGTGTGCACACCCTTAGACTAATACTTTGTTGAAGCACCTTTTGATTTTATTACAGCACTCAGTCTTTTTGGGTATGAGTCTATCAGCATGGCACATTTTGACTTGGCAAGATTTGCCCACTCTTCTTTGCAAAAACACTCCAAATCTGTCAGATTGCGAGGGCATCTCCTGTGCACAGCCCTCTTCAGATCACCCCACAGATTTTTAATCAGATTTAGGTCTGGGCTCTGGCTGGGCCATTCCAAAACTTTAATCTTCTTCTGGTGAAGCCATTCCTTTGGTGATTTGGATGTATGCTTTGGGTCGTTGTCATGCTGAAAGATCAAGTTCCTCTTCACGTTCAGCTTTCTAGCAGAAGCCTGAAGGTTTTGTGCCAATATTGACTGGTATTTGGAACTGTTCATAATTCCCTCTATCTTAACTAAGGCCCCAGTTCCAGCTGAAGAAAAACAGCACCAAAGCATGAATCTGCCACCACCATGCTTCACTGTGGGGATGGTGTTCTTCTAGTGATGTGCATTGTTATTTTTGTGCCAAACATATCTTTTGGAATTATGGCCAAAAAGGTTAACCTTGGTTTCATCAGACCATAACACCTTTTCCCACATGCTTTTGGGAGACTTCAGATGTGTTTTTGCAAAATGGAGCCTGGCTTGGATGTTTTTCTTTCTAAGAAAAGGCTTTCGTCTTGCCACTCTATGGGCTATGGCAGGGCTTGACAAATTTCCTTGGAATCTAGGAGCCAGCTAAAAAAGATAGGAGCCAGGCGGAGCAGCGTCATAAAGCTCCTAATAGATGCCCCCATAGTGCTCCCCCCCCCCACTTCTCCATAGAGCCCCCCAATAATGCATGCCAGTACATAGGGCCCCCAGTAGATGCCCCCATAGTGTTCCTTCCCCTGTTCTTCATAGTGCCCCCCATAATGTGCGAGTATATAGGGCCCCCCATAATGCTTCCCCTCTTCAATGGGTTATATGACACGTCAGACGCTGCCAGCGTCTAAGTGATCGCCACTTGCGGCCGCTATGACATGTGGAAACCCTTACAAGGATTACAGGGTCCGGAGGGGAGGGCAGAGGGGTCCGGAGGAGAGGGCAGAGGGGTCCGGAGGGAAGGGCAGAGGGGTCCGGAGGGAAGGGCAGAGGGGTCCGGAGGGGAGGGCAGAGGGGTCCGGAGGGGAGGGCAGAGGGGTCCGGAGGGGAGGGCAGAGGGGTCCGGAGGGCACAAACACAGCGGGCACCATGACATTTTACTTAGCCCTACAACCCCCAGATGGCGCTCAGTCCCCGCATCACTACAACGCCCAGCTCTTTCCCCCTCTTGTCATTCTCCCCCCCCCCTTGTCATTCTCTACCCAGAGCCCAGACATATGAAGAATACGGGAGATTGTTGTCACATGTACCACACAGCCAATACTTGCCAGATATTCCCGCAGCTCCTTTAATGTTGCTGTAGGCGTCTTTGTCGCCTCCAGACCAGTTTTCTTCTAGTCTTTTCATCAATTTTGGAGGGACGTCCAGTTCTTGGTAATGTCACTGTTGTGCCATATTTTCTCCACTTGATGATGACTGTCTTCACTGTGTTCCATGGTATATCTAATGCCTTGGAAATTCTTTTGTCCCCTTCTCCTGACTAATACCTTTTAACAATGAGATCCCTCTGATGCTTTGGAAGCTCTCTGTGGACCATGGCTTTTGCTGTGGGATGCAACGAAGAAAATTTCAGGAAAGGCCAACTAGAGCAGCTGAACTTTATTTGGGGTTAATCAGAGGCACTGTAAATGATGACAGGTGTATGCTGACTCCTATTTAACATGATTTTGAATGTGATTGCTTAATTCTGAATACAGCTACATCCCCAGTTATAAGAGTGTGTACACTTATGCAACCACATTATTTTAGTTTTTTTTGTTTTCTTCCCTCCACCTAAAAGATTTCAGTTTGTTTTTCAATTAAGTGGTACAGTTTATAGGTCACATTAAAGGTGGAAAAAGTTCTGAAATGATTTATCTTTGTCTCATTTTTTTACAGCACAGGAACCTGACATTTTAACAGGGGTGTGTAGACTTTTTATGTCCACTGCAGTTCATAAATTATCCTAAAACTGCAAAACTTGTTTAATAAGACTCCTGCTTTTCTGTAAAAAATATACAGCAATTCCAGGTAAATGTAACATTTAACTTCATAGCAGCCCACTGCAAATGATCCACTGCAATCAAGAGTTCCTTTCTAGAGTTCAGTCGCTTTTGGCTATTTCGCTCAGGGAGAACAGAACACATTTTTTAATTCCCACTATAACGGCATCTGTCCTATACACATGGCGTCAGCTAATAGATTCTGTTACCCTCCTAGGCTCTTCATGCTGCACTGCCCAACTCGGAATAGGTTATGCTGGGATTTCCAGCCTCGCCAGTTCTTGCAATAATTATCATTTCTAATGGAATTTTTACACCTCAGTTCTTTTTTGATTGAAAAGGTTATTGGTGACAAACCTATTCTCTTTTACATTACTATTTCTTCCACATTTACTTTGTCTAATGATGTCTATTTAACCAGTTATCTGCCAGGTCTATAATGGAAACTATAGATGAAAGGGTCAAACTGGCTTCAAACTATTTTATAGCAGTATTTCTTATAGAAACATGACACTTGCTATTAAAGGGATTGCCTTTTGAAATATGGCTATTGACAATTTGGCACAACCATCTGATTGTGGCAGTTTGCAAACAGCTCATTCTCCTGTGGGAAGCTGTAATGTAACGTGTATTCAAAAAATTTGAGAAGGAATAAGCCTACACAGGCTTAGTGAATAAATATATTTACTAAGTGTGATTAAATATACGATAACACAAACAAATCACATACAGAATAATAAAAAGTAAATAAACATCACTAGCCTAAATATGGGGTAGGGATCCAGTCGATCATGCTATAATACTACCAAGTTATAACACATGACCGACACCCCAGGGTGTACCTAGGATGAAGTTTCTGGTGGAATCCCAATGAATTGTTAGTGCAAACCACAGTTATTCCCATCAGCTCCTCCTCCAGTGTGTATCACATATCTCTATGAGATCACTCAGGAATGTGTTCTTATCAGCACAATTGGGGATGGGTACTATGTGTAACCCACTATATTACAAGGAAAACTTGTAAACTATTACACAGAGTATTAAACATAATATAACAGAGGACAGAATTAAAGGGGACAGAACCAATCAGTACTTAAAAATACCCTTATACAGAACCCAGACATTGTTTTGTAATGTAGTATTACAAGGCGGCCATTCTGCCACAATGGGACCCACTCTCATGGAGCAGGTTTTTGATCTGGTTACTGGTAACTACTAAAAGCCAATGCAATAAGACTTGTGCCTTTTCCTGAATCCAAATCAGTTCATAAGGTTTTTATGGTTTTAAGATTAGAACAGTAAAGCGACAACATAATGGGGGCTGGAGAATGACAAGATTTGATCTCACTACCTACCGTGCTCTCCACAACTGAAGCAGTGCAGCAGTACCAGCTATTATCACATTAAATCCAAGAATAAAATGCACAGCTGTGGTGTGACGCGTGTCGCTTTTTACAGGTGCAGAATCCAGACATTCAGTTGGATGCCTAATACGTTGTATGTATTAACGCTACTAAATGTTCGGATTAAATATTATTTCCATATACATACTATTAACTTACGGCTATATTATAACAAACATTACTGGGGGTTTTTACCACTTTGACAAGAAATTGTATGTTGGTGAACAGGATTTTTGTTTTATCCTTATTTACCATTGTGGCATAAAGCAAATAGGCCAATCTTTGGGATCTCAGATTTCAGAACCCCAGTGATCAAACCTTGATGGCCTATTATAAAAAAAACCTCTTATTTCAATTTACAAGGACCATATACACACCGTGGAATGGAGGGACACCCAACCCCAACATGCGTTTCACCAACGCTTCCTCAGGGGGCGTCCTTTTAGGCCTTAATATTGTACCTTTATTACTGATGTTTGTTATTGTTGCTGTGTATATTATCCTTAGGACGTAGGCTGTATTTCCTGCTGTATCCAGCACTTTTTCTCTTAAAGGCATCTTACTCAGTAGGCGTCTTGTGACCATTATTTATTGCCTACCTATTGCTATAAGGGCTTAACTTGGTCCTTTATTTTAAAGCACAGTGCACTCTCTTGTTAGGCCGTAGTTGGGGGTGATTCCCTCTTTTTTCCACTTTATCCTCCTGTTGTACCAATATTTTTTAAATTAAAATGTTTGTCATGTATTTAGTATATATGTATCAATAAAATATGAATTTATGTCATATACGTGTATTTGTTTTGGTGTTGGCAGTACTGGACCTAAGTTTTATGCAAATCGACTTCGAAAGTTTTATCCGAAATCGATTTGCTCGTCCCTAGTCGTAATCATGGAAACCAGCAGTGTATAATTTGATGGAAAAATGAATCCAGCTAGCAAAGGAAGCAATATGGGTAATAACTTTCTCTACATGATAAATGACACTTGCGGAAGTAAAAAAAATCCCCTTAAAGAGGTTTTCGGAGACTTTTTTATACCAATGAGCTGTTTGCTAAGGCACCAATGCTTCCAGTATTGCCGTGGCCTTCTTTCACCTCACCAAACACAGTGCTGTACATTGTATAGCAGCTGTGCTTGGTATCACAGCTCAACCCCATTCACTTTGATAGGCTTGAACTGCGCCTAGGCCTTGTGACCGGTGAAAGTTATGTCACATGGCCTATACTAAGCTGTGAGAAGGCTGCGGTACTACTGCGAGCACTGGTGCCTTCTCTAACAGTTGGTCAGCAGGGATCCCAGGTGTCCATAGGATAGGTCATCAGTATAAAAGTCTTGAAAAACCCCTTTAATATTTGCACATCCCTGCTGCCATGCTGTGTGCAAATCCTCATATCTCTGATATATGAGCAGCCACCAGACATAGACAAGCAAGTCAGTGATTGTTGGGGGCCACATAGAACGGCACTGGTTGTGCAACTCAGATTTAGAATATACCCACTCTCCTAGTTAACCATGCCCACTTTTCCAAAATGGCGAGGTTTAGAAAAACTTGCACGTTTGGTAGAAAAAGTTGACTTCTAATGCCAGAAAACTGGCACAGAGGGCTTTATAAATTCCCATTAAAATGTTTTATTTTCCACATGCTGTAATGTTCCCAACCTGCTCTTTTAAGGCGTTGGATTCATGCATTGTCTCATGATTGACCGGTGCCTTTTCAAACAGCTAATTGACGGGAATCCTGGTTGTTTGACCTCTTCAATCAGATACTGACGACTTATCCAGGGGATAGGACATCAATATAAAAGTTTTGGAAAAACCTCTTTAACCCAACCAAGAGGGTTTGGGATGAGTTGGACCGCAAGGTGAAGAAAAAGCAGCCAAGTGTTCATAACCTCTGGGAACTCCTTTATGACTGTTGGAAAACTATTCCAGTTGACTATCTCATGAAGGAGATTGAAAGAATGCCAATGCAAATACGTTGAAGAATCTAAAATACAAAACATATGCTGGTCTGTTTATTACTTAATTCTATGTGTGTTACTTCATTGTTTTCATGTCTCCAATGTGAATCTACGATGTAGAAAAAAAAGAAAAACCATGGAATAAAAAGATGTGTCCAAACTTTTGACTGATACTGTAGGTTTAAAAGTCACCATCATCTGTTTTTTTTTCTTTAGAAAGAAATGCTTAGGGTGCAGAGTAAATCAGGGTTCACATAACATCAACTAAATAGATATTAACTTTTTATCTACTCAAATTAGTGTTTTTGTTCTTTATATCTACATATGAAACTTGAACACAAAGCTATATCAGAACGTCAGCCAAAAAAAAAAAAGAACCAAAGTGAAATTATGATGCACACATCATACTGTAGTACCTCAGACCTGGGGGAGTACTACAATGTTGCATATAGATCTTGTTTTATATTATGTTATATATTTTTGTATGTGTAACTTGGCCATTTATTCCAGTAAGGAAGGGCTGGCAAAAGGTTGGTAAAGAACGTGACTAACCACTCTGTTCCTCCAATCTTGGTAGTAGTGGGCTGGTCCTGCTTCCTGCCAAGATTGAAAGCTCCTGTCCAGAGAAAGGGGAAAAAGGAAGCACATGGCAGAGCTCCTGCTCGTTAAAGGATTCTTCATAGAGTTCAACTTTGATGCTGTCTTCTCAAGGATTTGAGACATGAACAAAGACACTGCTGTAAGGTGAGGGTCTATAGCTCAGACACCCATCACCCAACTAGTAGTCTAGTTCAATACTTGTGCTAAACTGAAGCCAACCAACCTGCCAATATCATCCTTACTGGTGCCAGAAGATTGCACTTAAAATCAGCTGCCATTGGATATATTTAAATTTTTATGTTGCACTTAGTAAAAGACTTTTACACATTTAATTCTGGCCTCGTTCTTCAATACTGCATTGTCACTGCACTGATCCGCAGGGAGCAACAGCCTGAAGGAGTACACCATGACAACACTTCATCAGGGATACTACTACTCCCATCCTTTGCACCAGCTCCTCTGGAGCTCACTGCAATATATAACTTACTTATGGTCTCCAAGTGTTCTAGCTCTGAATACTGTATGCTTCACTCCACCTATCCCTTATAGTCATATTGTATGTTTTACAGGTTTTATATTTAAATTTATAGTAAAAAATCATTACCTTTGAAGGGAAGAATTCATTTCACCATATTGGAGCACACATTTCTCTAAGGGGCGATGCAGCAGGAGGTTTTTTTATATTATTATCTGCTGTATCAAATTGTTATTTATGAAATTTCTGGAGTATTTTTGTGAATTATGTATGAATTTATATGAAATGACTGCATCTCTATCCAATTTGTCATTCCCTTGAAGCCATAGGTAGATTTATGTTCTAGTTTTTATACAGCATTTCATTCTGTCTGAAATGGTTCGGGACTGAAGTATTTTAAATTAAAACGAATGTTCCTCCTCATTAAATGAGTGCAGGTTTTCTCTATGTAGCTCCTGCTGCACAGTTTTCTGAAAACACTTTAGTATACAGAGAAAACTGATTTTGACCTTGGTATTTTTTTTTATTCAGCCCGAGGCAGCAAGATAAATTAGAGTTTTGGTACCTAAACATGTTGAACTTTTTACGAATGCAAGGAACCATATTTACAAGTATGTTTCTGAGATACAAATATCTACGTACAACCCAACCCTGTGTTATTTAAAAATCTTAAAGGGCAACTAAAGCCAAACCGTGACCTTCGTATCACACTGTTTGCATGGCTACATAGCTGTGGTTCACCTGATTAAAAGGCTGTGTTACTTTTTTGATCCAATGCTCCATTCCCAAGTTATGATACTTTTTTTTAATTGGCCTTTGGTACAACCAGGGTGTCACCATTGCTCTTGTTGCAATCAAGATCCACTCCTTTCAGTGGCTAGCCCCACAGACTTTATTTTTTAAAATAAAGCTGCACTTAGTTTTTTAGCCAAAGCCAGAAGTGGATCCAGCAGGAAGGAAAAGTATGCCTTCCTTTATACGTTCCATTCCTTTTGAACCCAGTTCTGGATTTGGCCCCAAAAACTGCAACCTTTTTTTAAAGCTTTTTATGAAACCACCATTTGTGTGGGTTTTTTTTCTGGCATTTTTATGTTTTTTTTTTATTGCCTACAAATGCTGCAGCCAGATGTTTTATTAAAGGGCTTGTACCAAGTTTAGAAGTTATCTCTGACTGCTGGAACCCCAATGATCCTGAGAATGTGGTTCCTATTCCCTCCGTCTGGTGCGGCAGGTCAGGCATGAGCCCTGCCGCTCCATTTATTCCCTATGGAAACTCCAGAAATAGCTAGGGCTGTACTCTGATCTTTCTGCCAGTTTTATAGAGAATGAATGGAGTGGCAGGGTACTTGCCTGATCTCCCACTTGATCAGATTGGAGGAAAAAGACCTGATAAAGATGTGGACATCATTCTTTGATTCAGCTAAGAAAGCTCCCACATACTCCAGCTCTCAGACAACATCTTATCTCCTCCAGAGAACGAAGGTTCCATCCTACCAAAGAGAACACGCCTCCTTGCTACATCATACATGCTTTTCTGCTGTTAGTACAGACTCCATTACAAGATGGCCGCTATATATTACATACCAGAGTTAGTAAAACAATACACATTGAGAAGATGCCAAGTGTTATCTCTTTTCTTATTTTCATATTCTAGCCAATGTAATAATGCCACGAGCCTCAGGGGAATGCCTCTCTGATGTCTATATAAACTGCTGTACTTCCTGTAATAGATTAGAATTTTCTGCGACCCCAATGTGTGTGTCACTGTTATTTTCTCCGTGCACATAAAAGCCTTGGCTTACCACTAATTGGAGCAGTAGCGCAAACATAATCAGCCCCGATTTAGGGCATCTTTTACAGACCCCTGTTCTCAGGATTGGTGAGGGTCCAAGTGGTTGGACTCCCAGTGATCCGTTACTTATTCCTTATCCAGTGGGTAGGGGATAACTTTGAAATTTGGCACAACCCCTGTAAAGTTTATAGGGAAACATGAAATGCACTACAAAAAATGCTTTTTCTGAACATTTTGGTGGCTTCTTTTTTGCATGTTTGGGGTAAGTGGTGTTTTGTCTAGACACGGAATGCTTTAGATATGTGTCAGTGTTCCCACCGAAAAAAAGTAGTGCACCGTCAGATGGGGATCGTGGACCCCTTTCAAGTGAATGTGTCCACGTCTACATGGTCATGTGAATGAGGCCTGAAAGGAAACCTAGAGGTAGCAGACATTCCTAACTGAGCACTTCACGACGATGCTAGAAAGTTCACACCCGTTGGTCAGTTATTTCCATCAGTGATTGTGAAGCCAAAACTTTCCCTTATATCTAATCTCTGAGTAGACTTCACTACTGGTTTTGGTTCACAACAACTGATGGAAATAACTAATCAAATAACTATGTGTCAGCCTAAGGCCCCTTGCAGACGAGCGTGACCGATTAGGCCCGATGCATTCCGGATGCGTTCAGCTGAATATGCACGATTTCACAAGCAAGTTCAGTCAGTTTCGTCTGCGATTGCGTTCAGTTGTTCAGTTTTTTTCGCACGGGTGTAATGCACATTGTTTACAAACAACATCTCTTAGCAACCATCAGTGAAAAACGCAGAATATAGAGCATGCTGCGATTGTCATGCAACTCACAAGTGATGCATGATAAACAACGCTCATGTACACAGACACATTGAAATGAATGGGTCCGGATTCAGTGCGGGCTCAATGCGTTCGCATCACACATTGCACCCGCACGGAAAACTCTCTGGTCTTAAAGGGGCCTAACACTCAGATTAGGTCTTTATGGAAAATGTTTTTAAACGCCAAGCAACTTGTAAAGGGTTGCTATAGCAAAGTTCTGCATGGAATTCTGCTTCCTATCACAGGAAATATATCCATCTGGTATCTTTGTGCAATGCAAAATGTGTCTCATAAGAGGCTTAGTATTCTCATAACATGATGCAGTCTGTTTGTAGAAAATTCCTTAAAGGGAAATTACTATTTCGATATTCCTATCTGGGACCTGCTCCTATCTCCAGAAGGGGCAGTGAACAGAAAGCACACCGCACACGTGTGGCATCCTCTCCATTCACTGCTATTGGACTCCCATATATAGCTGCGCAAGCGCACTTGGCTTTAAGAAAGTCAGATAATCTTTACATTCCAACTAGGGATAAATAAATCAACTCTAACGAATCAATTTGTCCCATTAGCAAGAGCATTTCACCTGTGAGGGGCTGTCCCCACATGTTAAAGGTGGGTGCCTCTTCACCAGTGGGGACAGCCCCTTACAGGTGAGATGCCAATGAGATGAATATATTTATGTTATTGTAGAAGCAACCATCAGGCTAAGGGCTCATGCACATGACTGTATGTATTTTGCAAGTGTCCAAGTGACGTCCATGTTGCATCCGTGTTTTTTGGGGGATCAATTGTAACAATGCCTGTCCTTATCCACAAAATGGACAAGAAAAGGACGTTCTATTTTTTTTGCGGAACGGACATGCGGAGATACGGGCACGGAATGAACACAGGGTCAGTTCAGTTTTTTTCAAGCCCCATTGAAGTGAGTGTTTCCGCATATGGACCTGTAAAAAGAATGGAACGGGAACAGGAAAAAAATACATTCATGTGCATGAGTCCTAACTGTGACGTTAATAAGGTGACAGATAAAAATTACAACCTACAAGTAATTTCTGCCATTCATCTGCATCTACAGCAGAATCCTTTTCTCCACTGAAAAAAACTGAACGTTTTTATTTTTTTATATTTTTTTACATTTCTCATCCATGATGGAACGAACAGCAATTTTAGCAAATATAGTGTGAACAAAGCATAACCTGTACGTGTAAGACCAAAAAATCCTCCATATTGTGTCCAGCATACCGCAAGCTCCACAGCAGATTTTGTTCTGATGATCACACATTTTTCCTTCTCATAAATCAGATAGATGTGCCAAGAGTCGCTTATACAAGTTTTACCAGATATATTGCTTAAAACCTCTTGCTTCCTCATCTTTTTTGTTCAATAACGTCCCTAGATTGAAGAGGCAGAAGACCCTTGTCCTTGACTGCAACATAGCTGAGCCGTGCTTGTTTTCTAGATCACCACACTACTTCTGTATATCTAAAGGCAGACATGACCAGTCCCATCAGTCACGCAGATATAGCAGAGCCGAATTTATATTTTAACTACTAGTGTAACTATACTTTAGCAAAACCTTTGATATGTCACAGTGACCTCCGCCGAAACAAGGAGTAAGAAGCACTCAGGTAAGCACAGTATCTCCTCACTGCTGAAGATGGACCCGAAGAACTAAATCCTATACTTATACCTCAGTCAGTAATTTGTGGTGGTTATGAGCCTATATATATATATATATATATATATATATATATATACACACACAGCATGAACAGTTTATGTTGGGAGGACTTTAGTAAAAGGACAATAGATGGCGCTGTATCGATTATTGTTCTTCTGTATGTTATCGTGTTGTTTGTGTAGGCCATCACTTTAAGATCATGGCATCCCAAGAATGCAATGCAGCACTGGTTTGTTCCCTTCACTCTTTTCTCCCTTGATTTGAACACAAATTTTTGCAAATCTGCTGCTTGTCAACATACCCTTATTCATAAGATTTTTTTTTCGACTTGCTTCACTCTTAAAATACAGATGTGCAATATAGTTTAATTTATCTTGAGTAGACCAATAGAATAAAATAGGATGGTTAAAAGACACCTATGAATTACAATGGCTCAATCCTTTCCGCAATATGCTTCCCTACACAGGTCCAGTGAAGGAGAGCCAAAATTATTAAAAAGATGGAGAACACCTTTAAGCTGTATTGGTATTTTACAGAGTTACTATCCATTTACAGTGTGTGTTCTTTTATTTTTATTTGATGTATTTATTTGATGCATTTATTTATTGCTTGCTTTATATGCCCCCAGCTAAGGTATACAGACGCATACTTGTATATCTTTGGGAGAAATTTAGTTGTTTTTTTATAATTGCATTGTACTCATTTTGAACTAACTTTTTTTTTCCTCAATTGGTCTAATTTAAAAATGTGAAGCCCTTTTCTCTGTACAGCTTTGACATTCTCTAGTAGCCTCCTGTCTGTTTTCACTCTGTTCCATCAGGCAGCTCAGCTGACGGCTCCTTATTTCTGACTTCCTGAATGCTTAAATAAGCGTTTATGACCTTTTAGTAACTTAGAGATAAGGGTTATTAGATGACCGGCACAAAGTGATTACAGGATTTACACAGCTGGACAAACAGCTAGTTAAACCTTTGTTACAGAATGGCTGAATATTTTTTAATAAAGACCAATAGAAAAAATTATTAGCCCAAAATGAGTAAAATGCAATCTTAAATGGTCTCCCCGTTCATTAATAATAGATTTATACAATTATGCATTATTCACCAAAGCTATCTTTCTCCCATCCAGTTACAAAAGATGGGCAGGTTATCGCACTCTAGGCGTCACAGGTGTAACTCGGAAGGGGCAGAATTTTGGCATCTCATATGGCATTGTCCACACATACAAACCTTTTGGTCTGACACGAAAGTGCTCGTGAATAATGTTGTAACCTATGAGATCACTGTATTTAAAATTCGGAGATGCCCCCAGAAATTTGGTAAGGTATGGGGAAATTGGTGTTCGTCTATACAAACTATGTACTCAGCTCCTAGATTTTCTGCTGATCTCTATGCAGTGCTAGGATAATCTAGTTATGTGCCCACCACTCACATGTAATATGTCAAAGATGTTTGATTTGCATATGTACTAATAATACGAATTGTCATCTCATTCCCATGAATAATAGTATGTATATGGTATTGTTCAAGTTCATGAATGTCTTACCGACTCCCAAGTATATCACTGTACTTTATTCGTTCAATAAAACGAGTTTTAAAAAAATATGCAATCCTAAAAACAAAATTACCATCAAAAGTATACATTGCTTTTAAAGAGCTTAAATGACAAACGCAGCTCTGCTACATCCGTATATAGACAACAAGAAGAAAGAACGTAGAGCAACCTAAATTGTATTGATAGAAAGTTTCACCAAGGCACTGATCAGAGCAACATATGTATGCATAATAAAAATACAGCTATCCATCTAGATATCTAAATCTAGTATATCTGCGTATTATCCATACAATGTCTCCAAGTCATTTTTCTGATTTCATCCAGAGCTAATTAGTTGTGTCTTTACGTCTGTGAACAAATGAAGCGCTTTAATAAAATGGATTGCTTTCTGCAGATTAATAAACAGCAAAATAATCTAAATTGTCACAATCATTTCCACAGAAGGATGCTATTATTAGTGTGTGCATTTACATTTCCTTTCAGTCTATTATTTAATGTTTTATTTGAAATTACTTTGACGACATTTACATATTTTTTATATTTTCCTAAGGCATGGGGTTGTCTCACTTCAGCAAATGGCATTTATCATGTAGAGGAAGTTAATACAAGGCACTTACTAATGTATTGTGATTGTCCATATTGCCTCCTTTGCTGGCTGGATCCATTTTTCCACCACATTTTACACTGCTCGTTTCCATGGTTATGACCATCCTGTAATCCAGCAGTGGTGGCCGTGCTTGCATGGTATAGGAAAGAGCACCAGCCTATGCGTTCTACTGCGGTAACGGCCACCAGAAAGGCCGGTGCTTTTTCCTATAGTGTGCAAGCACGACCAACCCTGATGGATTGCAGAGTGGTCGTAACTAGGGATGTCCCGATACCATTTTTTTAAGACCGAGTACGAGTACCGATACTTTTATTTAAGTACTCGCCGATACCAATTACCGATACCTCATATAAACAGCGGCGCAGTTACTGATAGCAATGAAAACAATTAAAGCTGGAAGTTTGTTGCTGTGGACAACGGCTTTTCTTATTCTTTGTACAAGTGTTAATAAATTAATAAATGGGAATATAATAGCGTTTTCAAACCAATGTGCCTCCAGGCCGATCTGTTTTTGGGGGATCTGTGGAGGACACACTGTTATGGAGGATCTGTGGATGTCACCGTTATGGGGGATCTGTGGATGACGCACTGTTATGGGGGGGATCTGTGGATGACGCACTGTTATGGGGGATCTGTGGATGACGCACTGTTATGGGGGGATCTGTGGATGACGCACTGTTATGGGGGATCTGTGGATGACGCACGGTTATGGGGGATCTGTGGATAACACAGTGTTATGGGGGATCTGTGGATGACGCACTGTTATGGGGGATCTGTGGATGGCACCGTTATGGGGGATCTGTGGATGGCACCGTTATGGGGAATCTGTGGATGGCACCGTTATGGGGAATCTGTGGATGGCACCGTTATGGGGGATCTGTGGACGGCACCGTTATGGGGGATCTGTGGACGGCACCGTTATGGGGGATCTGTGGACGGCACCGTTATGAGGGGGATCTGTGGACGACACCGTTATGAGGGGGACCTGTGGACGTCACCGTTATGGGGGGACCTGTGGACGCCACCGTTATGGGGGGACCTGTGGACGTCACCGTTATGGGGGGACCTGTGGACATCACTGTTATGGGGGGACCTGTGGACATCACTGTTATGGGGGAGGGGGACCTGTGGACATCACTGTTATGGGGGGACCTGTGGACATCACTGTTATGGGGGACCTGTGGACATCACTGTTATGGGGGGGGACCTGTGGACATCACTGTTATGGGGGGGGATCTGTGGATGACACTGTTAGGGGGCTATGTGGATGACACATATATAGCATCTTATGCTATATACATGTCATCCACAGATCCCCCCCATTAGTGTCATCCAGATTACACTTGCGGGGGCCGGTGCAGCTTGACTCATACACCGGCCCCGCAGCTGCTATATTCTGTTTCATTACCCCTAACTTACTGTGCCTGTGATTACTAACTATTAATACGCAGTCCCTCCATGCTCCTGCCCCGCGCGCCTTCTGTAATCATAAAGTGGGCGGAGCGGACAGGCGGGACATGAGGCGCATGGAGAAACTGAGAGCTCAAGCTGCCCGATTCCTCCATGTGCCTCATGTCCCGCCTGCCCGCTCCGCCCACTTTATGATTACAGAAGGCGCGCGGGGCAGGAGCATGGAGGGACTGCGCATTAATAGTTAGTAATCACGGGCACAGTAAGTTAGGGGTAATGAAACAGAATATAGCCGCTGCCGAACCGGAACTTCCGGTATCGGCGGCATTTTTACGAGTACAAGTACTCGTGAAAATGCCGGTATCGGGACATCCCTAGTCGTAACCATGGAAACGAGCAGTGTATATATAATGTGATGGAAAAATTAACCAAGCCAGCAAAGGAGGCATAATGGACAATCATAATACATTAGTAAGTGACTTGTATTAACTTTGTCTACATGATAAATGCCATTTTCTGAAGAGAGACAATCCTTTTAAGTTTTGAAAAAAGAAAATTACACTGAACAACAAAATCCCAGACCTTCTAATTGAGATACAAGGTATCAGAAGGCATGAGAGCGCAACTAGACCTAAACTTCCGTTATGAAAGGTACAGGCATAGCGCATATAGCATAAGTACAGTACAATTGTTACATATAAGCAAGGTGAAGATACAACTGTTGAATCAATTTAAGCAAAGGTCAGAGGTAGACGTGGCCTCGTGTATAGGAATGGAAAAAGAAAAAGGCGGAAGAGTAATGACAGGAAAGGAAATGGATCCAGGAGGAATAAGCGAAGGCACAAGGTAGCCTAACTCACAACATCAGTACATATGTGGACACCATTCTTAGACCATTTGTATTAGCTCTTCCCTCATATGTGAGAGATTCCATGGACCTTATAAAGAAATTGGATGGCCTCCATATTGATAGTCAGACCCTACTAGCTAGCCTAGACGTTAAGACGCTGTACAGCTCCATACCCCATGACAAATGGGGTGGGGCTGTGGTGGCTTTTCTACGGCAATGTGGTTCTCACTTGTGGTCACACAATGAGTTTGTTTTACAACTGCTGCAATTCACGTTAGAACATAATGTGTTCCTCTTTGACCATCATGTTTACCACCAGCTTAGGGGGGTGGCGATGGGAAGCCCCTATGCGCCTACATATGCCAACCTCTACCTGGGCTGGTGGGACGATACCCATAGGTCGGCCATTCACATCAGTCTATGGGTACGTTATATCTAGGACGTCTTGATTCTTTGGTCTGGCAATGTGGAGGACTTCAACATGTGCGTGGCCTACCTGAATTGTAATGATCATGGGCTTTATTTTACGTTAGAAATTGCGAATGTTTCACATTATTTGGTAAATTTGGGATTTTTTCATAAATTAAGGTGAAATATATTGACTCAAATTTATAGCTGTCATACAGTGCAATGTGTCATGAGAAAACAATTTCAGAATGTCTTGGATAGGTAAAAGTGTTCCAAAATTATTACCACATAAATTGATATGTCAGATTCACAAAGGTGCAAAATGGCCCAGTCATCAAGGGGTTAATTAGATGTGAGTGGAAGACCTGTTTTATTTAAAGAACAGGAATCTTCAAAACACAATTTTGTGGAAGTCTATCATGGCATGAACAAAGGAGATTTCTGAGGCCCTCAGAAGAAGAGCTGTTGATGCTCATCAGGCTGGAAAGGGTTATAAAACCATCTCTAAAGAGTTTGACCTCCACCAATCCACAGTCAGACAGATTGTGTACAAATGGAAAAAACAAGACCTTTTGTAACGCTTGTAGATAGGGAGAGACACGGATAGTAAGCGCTGACCTAGAACCCATCCCGCTTTCCTCACCTTCTTGCCTCAGGTAGCAAGACTACAACTGGTTGATATTCCCTATGCTACTAAGGTGCAGAGACAGACAAACACCAAGAGACAAAAACAACACAAAGGGATAGTCGTACGAAAATAGGTCAAAACCAGGTGAGCGACACAATACAAAAATGAGAGACAGTAGTCAAAAGACAAGCCAAAATCAAATACAGAAGGGATGCACAGTACAAATCACGTGAGACAGAGAGTGGTCAAAAGACAAGCTGAGGTCAAAAGCACAAACAAATCCTAATGAATCCAAGAACCTAGCTAGTGAGCCCAAACAAGACTATCACTGGTACTGGTATATAGCCAGGAATCAGAACCTGATGTGTTCTGACTAATGGAGTGGTGAGTCATGACCTTAGCACACAGGAATAGAGCAGCTGAGCAATCATACCAATGCTAATTTCCTCCAGCACATGCCTGCTGTGGGGAGAAAGAGCATTGCATCCTGCTGCTAAGGTGTTGCATCAGGATGGGGTGTGGCTTAGCAGCGTGTCTCTCCTGGCGCGGTAGTGCTGAAGCTAAAGCTCTTGCCACTGGAGCCCGGACAGGTAAGTTTGAGACACCATTATTACCTTTCCCAGGAGTGGATGACCAACACAAATCACTCCAAAAGCAAGGTGTGTAATAGTCCGCAAGGTCACAAAGGACCCCAAAGCAGACGCTAAGTAACTAAAGACCTTTCTAACATTAGCTAATGTTAATGTTCATGAGTCCACCATCAAGAGGACACTGAACAATGGAGTGCATGGAAGGAATGCAGTAAGAAGACTGCTGCTCTCAAATAAGAACATTGCTGCCCATCTGCAGTTTGCTAAAGAAGACTAAGACAAACCAGAAGGCTATTGGAACATTGTTTTGTGGATGGATGAGACCAAAATACAACCTTTTCGAGAATGGAAAACACTAAATTCCAGCATAAAAACCTCATCCCATCTGTGAATCACAGTGGTGGTACTATCATGGTTTGGGCCTCTTTTGCTGTATCTGGGACAGGACAGCTTGCCATCATTGATGGAACAATGAATTCTGATTTATACCAGCAAATTCTAAATTAAAATATCAGGATATATGTCCATGAGCTGAATCTCAGGAGAACATTGGTTGTGCAGCAAGACAGCAACACAAGAATGGTTAAAGAAGATTAAAGTTAAAGTTTTAGAATGGCCAAGTTAAAATCCTAACCTTAATCCAATAGAAATGGTGTGAAAGGTCCTGAAGCGAACAGTACACGGGAGGAAACCCATCAACGTAACAGTTGAAGCTGTTTTGTAAAGATAAAATTTGTCCAAGCCGATGGTCGGGACTAATCAACAATTACCAGAAACTTTTAGTTGCAGTTGTTGCTGCACAATGAGGTCACACCAGATACTGAAAGTAAAGGTTCACATACTTTTGCTATTTACAGACGTGATTTTGGATCATTTTCCTTAAATAAAGTGTAACATTTTTGACTCATGTATTTGATTTGGTTATCTTTACCTACTTTTAGGACTTGTGTGAAATTCTGATGTAATTTTAGGCCAAATTTATGCAGAAATATACAATCTACCAAGTACCACTGTATATCTTGTTTTCCAATAGTCAGCGGACCTTAAATCATTCTTTTTTGAGCGGTGAATATTGCTCATCTCCCCACCCCCATCTTCCTCCAGCAGTCACCAAACAGCAGAACAACATTTTGCTTTATAGAAAAGCAAACCACAGGATCCATATATCATTCTCTTCCCCGCTGACTCCCCTTCCTTATCATCCATTTAAAAACACAAACCAAATTATGGTTAATGGGTAAAGTAGAAGGAACAACGAACTGAACCTAATGAAGGTGTTTAGATAAGGAAAGTTTCATATTAGTACCAAATTCCATCCACACTTCTCCCGAACACTGAGGAGATAAAGGGGTTACTAAACCTGAAATAAGGATCCTATTGCGCTACAGATACATGTGTTATGAAAGCTCTGGTCTAATTCATTTCATCTGCTGTGATTTGATAGGAATCAGACTTTGGAGTGCTGTTTGGGGGATTGCTGGCCTGTAGTGATTAGATTTAGGAGATTCTGTTAATCCTAGGCAGGAACACTATATACTGCTGCTGGATGCCTGCCAGATACACATCTCTCATTTTATTTTCTGGATTTGCTTTTGGCAAACAACCCATTGAGGACAATCTAAGTTCAGGACAAGCCCAACGCTCCATTAAAGGGTCAGCACATCTGTGGACTTCCATCTGCTCCTGTCTCTTGTAGGTGTGGTGCACAGCTGTTCCAGTAAACAATCATCTCTGAAATGATCGCTCATCCGGTGCAAAATAAAAGAGGATGGAGAGGGTAGAATGAGCAGAGACACACTGTACAGTTCTTTAATGGCTGAGCAGCTCTAAAAAGGGGGACAGCAGACATTGCCTCATAGTATTTCATATACATTGGTTTGTTTGTGGTGATCATCTAAGCATGACTAGTATTATCCAACTGGTTATTGCAGATATAAGACATACAATAAGTTCCAAAAGGAAAAAATAGTTGATAACTAGGGCATCTATCAGCAGATTTTTACCTATAAATCTGGCCAACCTATTGCATGTGCGCTTGGCATCTGAAGGCATCTGTGTTGGTCCCATGTGCAGTGTCCTGAAAGACATGCAAGGCACTGAAAGTGTTAATATCATTGTATTTAATCTATTATGTGCATTTAGTACATATCCCATAAGGTTGTGTATGGAGTGGGAGGTCCCATGTGGCTAGACAGGGCTTTCTCCACCCTTCCTCTCTAGAAGGAAGATTCGTGAGTTTATGGCTGCGTGCTGAGGAGGCAAGGAGCGGCAAGGAGCAGATCCTGTAGGGACTACAAGCAGTTTATGTACCAGCCCCCAGAAGAGAGAAGATCTACAGAAGGTTTAGGCAACACAAAGGGATTGCGGACTACTTTTGGCAAAAAAGGAAATCCCCACCAATCTGGCTATATCCTCTTCTGCATGTGGTCAAGACACTATAGGTTACACGCTGCTCACCATAACCAACAGACAGGAAGGCGCCCCTGTTCAGAGATTGTATTCCCTTGAGCATACTGTGGATATCATATACTTTACTGTATATACCTGTATATCTGATGATAGAGAAAGTGCAACCCTTAAGGCCTGCGGCACATGTTCATATGTGCCCACATTGCGGAGAAGAATGAGGTTTTAATATGAAAATGAGCCTCTAGTAGCAACGGAGGAGTTGCCTTTAGACCTAGAGGCTCTGCTCTCTTTGCATCTGCCGTGCCTTGTCCACTTTGACAGGGCCAGGCAGTATAAACATAATCACGTCTGGCCCTGACATCTCCTAAAGTCAAAGTGCCTCTAGGTGTAACGGCAAAAACCCCATTGCTCCTAGAGGTTAATTTGCTTTTTATGAAAACATAATTTTTCTCTGCAATGCAGGCACATAAGAACATGTGACCAACACAGATGCCTCCAGCTGCCAAGTGCACATGCAACACGTGTGCCCTCCTGCCCTTGTTCCGTGTCAGTTATAAAGGATAGGTCCCAACTTTTAAAAATTGCTAAGAGGGACAATATGTGTGACGCGCATCACGACAATTTTTTTTTCATACCAGGCCACGCCTCTAATATTACCCAAATAATAATTAGGCCTCATGCACACGGCCGTTCCGTGCATTGGGGACAGCAATTTGCGGTCCTCAATGCAGGGGCAACATCCATGTGGTGGCTGGGACAGATCAAGACCCATTCAACTTGAAAAAAAATAGAGCATGTTCTATTTTTTTCGGGGCGGAAGCACGGACAGAAACACCACGGAAGCACTCCCTAGTGCTTCTGGGGGGTTTCATGCCTCCGTTCCGCACTGCATCTCCGGATTGCGGACCCATTCAAGTAAATGGGTCCGCATACGTGATGCGGGGAGCACACGGCCAGTGCCCGTGTATTGCGGCCTTGTCATATGCAGGCCGCAATACGGCCACAGGTGGGCAACGGCCGTGTGCATGATCCCTTACTGACTCCATTACAACTGCAGCTGGGGATCGGTTAGGTGAGTATAAGTTCCTTTATTTTTTATAGCATGTATAGCATTTTTTCTTGTGCTTCGTTAACCATTTAAATATTAGCACATAAATCATCAGATATTTTAAGGTCCAAATTGCACAAAATAATTAAGTTATGGCCCAATATACAGGTAGAAACCATATACCGTAAACACTTTAGTAAGGAGCAATTTAGAACAAACACAGAACCAGAGATAGGTGCACACTGCCGTCACACTAAACCCTCACACTGATGTTAAAAATTGAGAGGTTAGTTCGACATATCCTACTAGGAGGACATGTCTTAAGCTCGGGCACCAGCGTCAAGGTCTCTCAAGTAGCCCGAGGCCCTAACACTCACCTACCTGCGCCATATGGGCGATATCAGGGGCCAGTGGGCAATTACAGGAGCATTAGGACGACTCACAAACATCTCCTCTGTTACCTCCAGCATGTAGCCATGCTTGCAATGGGAGGTGGGAGGTGTCTATGAGCCCTACCCAAGACTGACTGATATAGCCCAGAGCCTAGCAGGTGCACCCAAATGTGACCTGAAGATGAAAAACAGGCACATTTAAATTGGAGTTTTTACACCTCCGTACATATATATATATATATATATATATATATATAAACCATCAAAAAATGTGGTGTTAAAAAAGCAGGATGCGCTCATACCCATATGCAGTTGTGCATCTATATAGGGGAGCACATCCTGCACTTGTAGTCCGTTGCTAGGGGCAATCAACAGCAAAAAATGCCAGCAACGGACTACAAGTACCACAATGGACATCCTACATAAGATGAAATTTATGTGGATGTGGCAAGAATTCAGAATAAACACAGAACCAGAGATAGGTGCACACTGCCGTCACACTAAACCCTCACACTGATGTTAAAAATTGAGAGGTTAGTTCGACATATCCTACTAAGAGGACATGTCTTAAGCTCGGGCACCAGCGTCAAGGTCTCTCAAGTAGCCCGAGGCCCTAACACTCACCTACCTGCGCCATATGGGCGATATCAGGGGCCAGTGGGCAATTACAGGAGCATTAGGACGACTCACAAACATCTCCTCTGTTACCTCCAGCATGTAGCCATGCTTGCAATGGGAGGTGGGAGGTGTCTATGAGCCCTACCCAAGACTGACTGATATAGCCCAGAGCCTAGCAGGTGCACCCAAATGTGACCTGAAGATGAAAAACAGGCACATTTAAATTGGAGTTTTTACACCTCCGTACATATATATATATATATATATATATATATATAAACCATCAAAAAATGTGGTGTTAAAAAAGCAGGATGCGCTCATACCCATATGCAGTTGTGCATCTATATAGGGGAGCACATCCTGCACTTGTAGTCCGTTGCTAGGGGCAATCAACAGCAAAAAATGCCAGCAACGGACTACAAGTACCACAATGGACATCCTACATAAGATGAAATTTATGTGGATGTGGCAAGAATTCAGAATAAACACAGAACCAGAGATAGGTGCACACTGCCGTCACACTAAACCCTCACACTGATGTTAAAAATTGAGAGGTTAGTTCGACATATCCTACTAAGAGGACATGTCTTAAGCTCGGGCACCAGCGTCAAGGTCTCTCAAGTAGCCCGAGTGCAATTTAGTAAATTTATTAATGCTCTTTTATGCATTAACGTAATTCCCCAGTTCAAAAAGAGGGACATTTAGGGATCAAAGAGGGACTTGGGTCAAAAAGAGGGACACTTGGGAGGCATGGATAAAGGGCTATTTTGGCTGGCACAGATATGAGTACTACTATGGCAAACATGCATTAATATAACATGCTTCCATGACTGTGGCAGGGAGTTATCGTTCTGCACTTGCCGCAGAAATTGGGATGACCAGGCCAGAAGCAGTGGAAGAGCATCACTTTTGAGGGTGGGAAACCAGCAGGAAAAGGGAATGAAAGGTAATGAATGTTGTTTCATACATTTCTTAGAATGATATTTTCAGCAGATTTTCCTGGAAACTGTCTAAACCCTTTAATAAAAATTGTCTCTATTCCTAACATATAAATGATTCACATATCTCCATTGTGGGACTGGTTGAAGTAAGCAGCACCTGGTCTCTCCGAACCTCCAGGCACATCCGACAACACTTTAGGAATGATAGAGGAGCTCTGTTTCATCTGTGTCTCCTTCTCGAATGACGTTAATGCATTTGTACATCTACAAATATTCACTTGGATAAAATACGTGTCTGTATCTGGAGACAAGCAACTAAAACATTGACAGTGGCTCTAAAACTGCATTGGTTAAATCAAGTTCTGTCGTATATTCAGTGCTCTGCAAGAAAAATGGCCTAAGAACCCTCTTTACAGAAGCAACAAAATTTAAAAGGGAATGTCCATACAGTTCTACGCTTTGTGTCAATGTCATACGGTTTATACTTTTGCCTACCAAGTAGGTAGGCAAGAGATGGTGCTTTGATGTCCTCTGAAGTGAAAGGATGGCAAAGATGTTACGCTAAGTGTGGTCTAAGGTTTCATACCCACCAGAACCCATTTTCTGTATATTATAGTAAGCTGGAATGTTCTCCCTTTGGATCTTGTTCACCTAACTTTGAAAACGGAGTATGAAATGTGACAGATGGTTAGGTGGTGGGCAGGTGTCTTTCACTGGCTTACAGTTTTTCTTCTGTGGTAATATAAAAAATACCCAACAAGACTGACTTTTTCAATTAGTAAGGGTTCATGCACACAGATCTACTATGGCTCAGTACAAGCTTCCCCTTGTGTGGAGGTGTAATATACCATAAGTGTATGGCACCATACTGTACCTCTGTAGGTCACCAATTTCATACAAAGGCATAGAAGTTTTTTTTTCATGTTTCATCAAATGATATATTAAAGGGGTTCTCCAGGAATATAATAAATAATAAATATATTCACAAATACCTTTCATTACTTTCATTACTTAGAATGGCAATCATTAGGAGAAATAAAATGGCCGCCGTCCTATTAGTACACACAAAACCTGTCCTAATCACACAGCCGGACAAGTTACCTCAAACACTGAGGAAAAGAGCTTCCTCATCCTCTGCTCTGCTTGTCAGGAATCATGATCCTGATTACAGGTGAATCTCTATGGGAATGGAGAAGATGAAGAGACATGAGAGGAGGGTGAGGTGTGACTAATGAGCAGCAGCACTTGTATGTAGCCTCCATTGCCACAGCAACACATTACCACAGTCTGTCCTGTCCATCCTCTCTGTACTTCATGTCTCCTCATGAACTAAATTCCACAGAGATTCAGCTAAAGTACTTATCATCTGTATTCAGGATCATAATCCCGGACGGAGGAGGAGGATGAGCCAGATCTTTACCTAAGTGCTGTAAAGTAACTTAGCCTCATATGTGATCAGGACAGGATTTGTGCGAACTAATGGGACAGCGACCATTTTATCTTCCCTTATTTGAGAATATATTTATATTAAAGTAATATTTAAGTATTTTCATTTTCCTAATTCCCGGAGAACCCCATTTAAGTATTCATTCCTAGAAAAATTGCTTCTAGAGGTGAATATCTCAAATAATTTAACTGGGATCGAAGCTATAGCATGTATACATTCCCAAAAATAATCAATTAACTAGCCTGAAGAGAAAGCAAAAAAAAACACCAAAAAAAAAAATCTTTATTCACTGCCTAAAAATGAGGCCTTTACACCTGAAAAACAAGGCTGTGAGGGAGATCTCAGCAGAGTAGAGGGGGGTTTTATATATATTTTGTACACCCACATATTCTCTCATCACATAATACTAGTGCCGGAGCTTCACTCTCTTGGGGACAGCTCTTCAAAGCTGAGCCGTACACAGATCTCATAGGACCCCATAGTAAAACTTAGTATAAGCCCCTGCACCTAGTTCCCTAGTGTACATGCGTCAATCTCAGGCAATGCAGACTGCCACAGATTTCTGACAAATTTATTATTATTTTTTTTTATAAAGTGAAAGAAATGTTAATTAAATACAAACTGTAATAAAAAAAAAGTTGCCTTTGGCCTCACCGAGTTGCCGACTTGTATGATTGAAACAGTGGAATATGTGCTTCAAATATATGGAAAGTATATAACTGTCAAAAATACATTGATAAATCTGTTTCTCTTCTATTACAAAGCTAGCTTGCACCACTAGGGGGAGCTCAGTGACTAGGAATAAATACAACTACCATAGAAGCTGTAATAATCTCTTTGCATTGAGCTCCCCCTAATAGAGGTTTGTGTAAAAATGCATTATTGTCACACAGGGAAGAGAAGAGAAAGTTTTCTGCAAGTGTCCCCCCCCCCCCCAGCTCCATAGTCTGCCATTATTGTAGATATGCCACTGCTTCAAAGATCTCCCCCATAAATATCTCTGTAGTACCCCACTGTACACGATCCAGGGACACCTAAAGAGCTTTAGTTTATGGCAGTAGGTCCCAGTGTGTTATTACACAGGCTTTGTGCACATGGCTTGAGTGCATGAGCCTTTAAGAGAGTGATGGACAGGCTGGCCTTAGGTGTTCAGGCGCCCTGTGCAAGCTAATCTTATGCCCCCCCATATCATGTGCCAGTAGCTAGAGTGCCCCCCCTATCATGTGCCAATGTGCCAGTAGGCCCCCCTTATGTGCCAGTAGGCCCCCTTATGTGCCAGTAGCCCCCCCCCTTATGTGCCAGTAGTCACCCCCCCCCCCCCCTTATCATGTTCCAGTTTAAAAAAAATAAAAAAACAGTTATACTCACCTCCATGTCAGTGATGCAATGCAGGCCTCCTCCGGCCTGTGTCCCTCCCTGTACGGCTCCGGCGGCGTGATGACATCATCGCGCCGCCTGCATCGGCCTCTGATAAGCTGCCAGCACTAGGCCGGCAGCCTATCAGAGGAACAGGGAGGGGACACGACTCTCCCTCCTCTGCCGCAGCACAGACATCTGTATCACAATCCTGACGGCAATACAGATGACTATGCAGATGAGCACAATAAAAGCCCTCATTTCCTTCTGTGCGCTGCCGCCGGCCGGCCCCCACTTGTCACCAGGGCCGCGGCAGGCCATTCCGGCCTGTAGGCTGTAGGTAGCGTCTGCAAGCTGTGCTTGCACACCCCAAAGGCCGGCCCTGGTGATGGATGGTTTACCCAGGAGGATTGGAAATTCGAGAAGTTTTTAAAAAGATTTCTATCCAATACTAAATAGCCAATTGCCAAGGACTTGCCACCAGTTTAAAAAAATTAAACCTTGTACTTAATTCTGGCCTTGCCCATGAAATCTGATTTCTGTTATGTCTATGGGCCGCCCCCATTCAGAGATACAATACTTGGTTAGTTTTGGAGGCAGGGCAATCTTTAGCAAAGTGGCATCTATGTGCCGTTTTCTCTGAAGTTGCAACCTTCACATCACTCATGCTGTCCAATAAGTGGAGACAACGTCAGACCCACCTTGGCTGGAATGAGTATGCAGAGACATCACCAGACGCTGTGTTTCCTCCTTTTTAATGCTCTGCCCGGCCTTTACTGCAGCGGTTTTCAGTTGCTGTTTGTTTGTGGGCCTTTCTGTCTGAAGTTTAGTCTTTAACAAGTGAAATGCATGCTCTATTGCAAGGATGCTCAACCTGCGACCCTCCAGCTGTTGTAAAACTACAACTCCCACCATGCCCTTATGTAGGCTTATAGCTGTAGGCTGTCTGGGAATGATGGGAGTTGTAGTTTTGCAACAGCTGGAGGGCCGCAGGTTGAGCATGCCTGCTCTATTGGTTTCAGACCAGGTGACTGACTTGGCCATTCAAGAATATTCTACTTCTTTGCTTTAATAAACTCCTGGGTTGCTTTTGCTTTATATTTTGGGTCATTGTTCATCTGTATTATGAAACGCTAACCAATCAGTTCGGCTGCATTTGGCTGGATTTGAGCACACAGTATGTCTCTGAAAACCCAGAATTCATCCGGCTGCTTCTGTCCTGTGTCACCATCATCAATAAACACTAGGGACCCAGTGCCACTGGCAGCCATGCATGCCCAAGCCATCACATTGCCTCCGCCGTGTTTTACAAATGATGTGGTATGCTTTGGATCATGAGCTGTACCATGCCTTCGCCATACTTGTTTCTTTACATCATTCTGGTAGAGGTTGATCTTGGTTTCATCTGTCCAAAGAATGTTCTTCCAGAAGTGTGCTGGTTTTTAAGATGTTTTTCAGCAAAGTCCAATCTAGCCTTCTTATTCTTGAGGCTTATGAGTGGCCTGCACCATGCTGTGAACCCTCTGTAGTTACTTTCATGCAGTCTTCTCTTTATGGTAGATTTAGATATTGATACGCCTATATCCTGGAGAGTGGTGGTCACTTGGTTGGCTGTTGTGAAGGGGTTTCTCTTCACCATGGTAATTATTCTGCGATCATCCACCACTGTTGTCTTCCGTGGGCGTCCAAGTCTTTTTGCATTGTTGAGGTCACCAGTGCTTTCTTTCTTTCTTAGGATGTACCAAACTGTAGATTTTGCCACTCTTAATAGTGTAGCAATGTCTCAGATGTTTTCAGATGTTACTTCTCAAAAAAATCTTCAAACTGCAAGCACCACACCTCAAATCAACTCCAGGCCTTTTATGTGCTTAATTGAGAATTAAATAATGAAGGAATTGCCCACACCTGCCCATGAAACAGCCTCTGAATCAATTGTCCAATTACTTTTGGTTCCTTTAAAAACATGGTGCCACATGTGAGGGAGCTGAAACTCCGAAACCCTTCATCCAATTATAATGTGAATACCTTGAAAAGAAAGCTAAAAGCCTATGTCCATTATATAACTATAACTTAAAAATGTTTAAAGAGGAACTTTCACCGGTCCAAAGTTTATTAGTGAAAGGTATGTACATGCAGAGCGGCACCCAGGGATGTCCCTGCACTTACTTGTATCCCTTGCTGCCGCTCCGTTCACCTGCTGTAGCCAACGGTACCGGCGCACGTGCTGCTGATAATTTTGCCTGGGGCGGAGACATCTTCCTTTGCCCTGGGCGTCTCCTTCTCCTAGGGTTGGAGCTCTGGCCAATCGCAGCGCTCAGCTCATATCAATATTAATATAAGCTGAGCACTGGGATTGGCCAGCGTTCCAGCCCTGGGAGAATGAGACGCCCAGGGCAAAAGAGGATGTCTCTTCCCACAGCAAAATTATCAGCAGCAGGTGCGCCGGTACCGGGGGCTACAGCGGGCGAACGGAGCGGCCCCCAGGGATACAAGTAAGTGCAGGGACATCCCTGGGTGCCGCTCTGCATGTACATACCTTTCACTAACAAACTTTGGACCGGTGAAAAGTCCTCTTTAAGTAAACAGGTTAAAAATATATATATATGCGTCAGTGTCCGAATATATATGGACCTAACTTTAGGTCCTGCTGGGAAGTACAAGGATTATTTTTTTCAAAATGGCGACAGGTCCTCTTTAAAGGTTGATTACTAATAATTCTTTAATGGAGCCAATGTATAAAAGTGTTATCGTGAAAAAGAACTAAAATAGATTTGTGATGAATACTTTATTTCTATTTTTCTTTTAATAATTGTATGTTTGTCACAGGAAGCTGTTCTACTACTAAGCTCTTTCGACTTGCATACAATAGCGGACTTGATGCATAGTGACGAGGGACACGCGGAGCAGAATCTATGTGACAGATTTCCTGCTGGCTTGACCCAACCTTGTCAGTAACCACAGAGTGGAGAAGTGGCCTAGAGACAGAGGCTTTAGTATGCCTTCCTACCAAATAAAGGGCTGACGACTGCAAGACAGTTGACACGCTGGCTCGGTGGCATTACAGCCAAAGCTGTTCTTATTGTTCTGAAGGCAGCATCTCACAAGGCACCAGTATTTACAGCTGAGCTGTTACTTTTAGGACACTGAAGTTTAAGGTACTTGACACTTTATAATAAAATTGACCATAAACATATTCTGTAGATTTAGGTAAAATACTGATAATTACAGTATTTGAATTTATGTTAAAGGGAATCTGTCATCAACTTTATGCTGCCCATACTAATGGCATTATAAAGTAGAGACAGGCGAATTGATTTCAGCGGTCTGTCATTTATAAGTTAAAAGTAAGTGGTTACCAAGAACCAACATCACAATCATTGCAGACTGGGCCTGGAAAAGAGTCACGGCCACCTGAGAAGAGTCCTGGTTATTCATGAAGTCCTGCTCTCCTGCCCACCTGCTGATGATTGACAGTCTTCTCCCTAGTTTTCTCCCTTTCTCTCTAGGAGAGAACTGCCAATCATCAGCAGATAGGTGAGTGCAGGAGATTATGAATAACCAGGACTCTTCTCAGGTAGATTTGACTCTTTTCAAGGCCTGGGCTGCAATGATTATGATGCTGGTTCTCAGCAATCACTTTTAGCTCGTAAATGACACACCGCTGACATCAGCATTGCTGTCACCAATTTATGCTGCCGTCAATGATGACAGGTTCCCTTTAATAAAAAAAAAAAAATTGGTAAACAGCAAAATTTACTATGTACCATTAAACATTGGGGTAATTTTAGAATAGAGTTTTTTTTTAGACTCATCCTCTGGAGAGATCATCAGTATCTGATCAGTGGGGTCCAACGCCTAGTTATTTGAGGAGCCTGCGGCGCTCCTGCTTTCCCTAGGCCAGTGATGTCACCTTCATCGGTCACATGACCTAGGCGCAGATCAGTCCTATTCAAATAAATGAGGCTGATCTGTGATACCAAGCACAGCAGCTATATAACCGCGCTGTGCTTGGCAAGTTGTGAGGAGTGCAGTGGAGCTCACCGAATGACGGACTCCTACTGATCAGATACTGATGACTCAGTATAAAAAAGTTGGAAAATCCGTTTAAAGTTATGCGGAAACAAATAGCAGAGTTAAAGGGGTATTCCCATCACAGACAATGGGGGCATATCGCTTCTCCACACTGCTCTCATACAAGTGAATGGGAGCATACCACGCATGCGCAGTCCCCACTCCCATTCATTTCTATGGGGCAGACGAAAATTCGGGACATATTCAGGAAATATTTTCGGTGGCCCCATAGAAATGAATGAAGGGCGGTTGCGCATGTGCAGTGCGCCCTCCACTACTTTTCACGCTCCATTCTCAGTGTAGGTGCATACCCTAGCGATATGCCGCATTGTCTGTGATGGCAAAACCCCTTTAAAAACAATATAAGGATGCAGCTGTGGGGACAGGCGTGTGTGTGTGTGTGTGGGGGGGGGGGGGGGGTTCTGTTGCACTCACATGTAATGGGGCACTGTCACTGTACTTCACGGCTTTGATAGCTGGTGTACGTGCTAGTGGATTGCTGGCATACATGCTGGTGGGAGGGTGAATAGTGCTGGACCATGAGGATGATGGTGATGGACGGTTTGGGAGCTAGTTATATGGTACGACGCGGGGGGGGGGGGGGGGCCTTTACATTCCCATCCAGTCTAGGCTACCAGCTGACAAGCAGCCAATGGGTGTTGGGGCTTTGGAAGGGCAGGTGAGAAGAACTGTGGAGAGGGAGGAGATGGTTGCTTCATTAACACAGTTAGAAGCACAGCCAGCTTTCATCACATGGATTTCATTAGAATAAGACTACATTCACAAGACAGTAGTGTATTACGGATCCGCAATACACCCCGCCGGCGCCCCCTGATAGAAATGCCTATTGTCCACAGCTGCGGACAAGAATAGGACATGTTCTATCTTTTGTGGAGCTGAGGACCAGAAGTTTGGGTCTGCGCTCCACAAATGCGGAAGCGGAGAGCACATAGTGTGATCTCTGCACCTCTTCTGGCCGCATAGAGAGTAACATAGTAACAAGACCGAAAAAAGACATTTGTCCATCCAGTTCGGCCTGTTTCCTACAAGTTGATCCAGAGGAAGGCAAAAACCCTGTGAGGCAGAAGCCAATTTTCCCCACTTAAGGGAAAAAAAAATTCCTTCCCGACTCCAATCAGGCAATCAGAATAACCAGATCAGAGCACAATCAGAGCACCGTGACACACACAGACTATTAAGGCTGCACCACACCACACTCGGCATTCCTGAAAACCTGGGACACGATCGGCCCTGGGGGGTGGGCATGTTGCACAAGGTGACAAGGGTATCCACTGACTGAGCCATGGGAGATTAAACTAATAAAGTAGTGGGGATTTTAAACAATTTTTTAGAAGTTTCCATCACAGCTTTGAGAAGTCTAAAGCCATATAGGAGAGTATAATGCTTATATGTGAAATTGTGCCTAATGTGAATTAAGCTTGGCTTGTCCTGGCTTAACAATCCCTCTGATGCTCATTGTATTGGCTGTGGCTGACAGTCCAGGTGAGCTGCGCTGTGTATCTTTCATGTCATAACTGCTCAGCTGCCTGTCACCTCCACGCTGAAGGTCTCCCACGTCTACTACACAATCCATATTAGCTGCAGCACATCAACCAAGTCAATTATAACCGTTTCTCTCTGGCCAAGTCAGTTGATCCATTGACAAGAAATAAAATTTTATATTTTAAATTTTTGTTACTTTTTGCTGGCAGTATTTCTAATGCTCCGTTTGGGAAAGACTTATGTCCTGATTGATGTTTGATCTTCATTACTTACATCATACAGTACATGACAATCTCTCTTAAAGCTAGAACCAGCCCTGCACCGCACATGGATCCAGAGATCTCCCCGTTCATTGGTCCAGTTGCTCTGCTAGATTTATCTCAGGCTGTCAGCTCAGGGGGCATGTCCTTTCTGTTATAGCAGTTCCCCTGTAACTGTCACAGCTTCTAACAGAAGATATGGCTGGTGACAGTTAAAGATTTAAACTGAGCATGTGCGACCATCTAAAAAAAATAGGTAAAGAACAAACTGCGGGTGGCGCAATACAAATAGATTTCATTGAATAACTCACTGGCTATTCTAAATTTTTATTGACATGCAAATACAAAATAATTCAGATCCAGGTGCTGGTTGGAAAAATGTAGAATATTTTTTATGGCACAACTCCTTTAAAGGGAAAATTGTTACAAACACCAACTCTATTTCACCCCATCCTGAAATAGGCTCTATCCTATAATAAAATGTATGCAAATAGCCACCTTCTCCAAGCAGACACCCTTTATGAAATGGTAGGTATTAGAGAGGATGCTCAATAGTATTTTGCACCCATGCAAATGCTGGCATTTTACCCCACACACTCATTAACATAATAATAATAGTAATAAAAATGGTTGAGTAAATGTACATAATGACATATGAAAGAACTTACATACAATAATAAAAAAGTGCTGGAGTGCATTTGATTAAATGAAGTGCACCGTACTCTATCCTGTGAGCATAATGTACAATATAATGACACATTAGGATTAATCAATTGTACAAGTTATTAAAAACAAGACTCGACAGTCATATGGAGATAAGCAAAACAATTCTAAATGAATTGAATGTTTCCAATTTTCCAAAACATTTGGATTCTAGCGAATCCAAAGCTTTTGTGACACATTTCGGACAAGTCACACAGAATGACCACCATTTTACAGGTCAGAATAGAGAAGAAGAACTTTACCCCGCTCACACCAGATCTAAAAAAGTGGTTGTGGCGTAGGCGGGGAAGGGGCTGGCAGGCCCGTCTCAGGGTACTTTCACACTTGCGTTGTGAAGAACCGGTAGGTAGTTCCGTAGCTGGAACTGCCTGCTGGATCCAGAAATCTGTATGCAAACAGACAGCATTTGTAGACAGATCGGGATGCAGATCCATCTCACAAATGCATTGCGATAACGGATTCGTCTCTCCGGTCGTCATCCGAAAAAACGGATCCCTTATTAATTTTTTTACATTTTAAAGGTCTGCACATGCACTGACCAGAGGAATGGATCCGTCAATGCGGTATTTTTAATGTCGGATCCGGTCCTAATACATTTCAATGTAAATTAATGCCGGATCCGGCATTCCGGCAAGTTTTCTGGAACTCAATGCTGGAAAAGAAAAAATGCTAGTGTGAAAGTACCCTCATTCATTATTTTCTACAGCTGTTTTAGGCATAGAAAATGGTCTAAATGTTAGACAGCAAGGAAGCAGCCTTAAATTTAGAAGCGGTGGTGGATCCGCCAAAGTTATGTAGAAGCCGCCACCTCTTCATAACTCCGGAGGATCCACCACCAGGTATAGGGCTTATTAAGACCAGTGTCTAAAACATCGGTCTCAATAAATGTGCCCCTCAAAGAGCCACCTATGTTAAGGTCATCATCAATATCAGATCGGCCATCTTCTCCGCCGATTAGGTGTGTGTGTACGCTGTGTTCTCTTCAGTATTAACCTGGTTGCGGCGATATTGCAGAGGTGAGAAGGTGTAATGGGATGGCTCCCTCCAATTAACTTGAGTCATCCCATTAAAGTGAATGGGAAGGAGAAACTGCAATTACACCTTCTCACCACTGCAACGTCGACGGAGAGATGATCGGTGGCGGGTGTTGGGCCCCCGACAATCTGATATTGATGACCTTTCCTGTGGATAGGCCATCAATATAGGGAAAGAAGAGAACCCCCTTTAATTGCAGCTAAGGCCTGTTTCATACTTGCATTGTGGCTTTCTGGTTTTGAGATCCAGCAGTGGATCTCAAAACCGTGCCAAAATGGATCAGTTTTGTGCCCATTTATTGTCAATGGGGACAAAACTAATCAGGATGCATTCTGATCCATTTTGCTGCATTTTTTAACAGACACAAAACCACTGCAAGCTGCGGTTTTGTGTCTGGTCTGCGAAACGGAACAAACCGGGTCCGGCATGAAAATTAATGTCAATTGTACCGGATAGGTTTTTTTGTTAACTAAAACGGATCTGGCATCCATTGACTTACAGTATCCTACAAAAGTGAGTACACCCTTCACATTTAAAAAATATTTTATTCTATCTTTTCATAGGGCAACACTGAAGATACTTTGATACAACGTAAAGTAGTCAGTGTACATCATGTATAACAGTGAAAAGTTGTTGTGCCCTTAAAATAACTCACAAAGCCATTAATGTCTAAACAGCTAGCAACAAAAGGGAGTACACCCCTAAGAGAAAATGGCCAAATTGTGCCCAAAGTGTCAATATTTTGTGTGGACACCATTATTTTCCAGCACTGCCTTAACTCCCTTGGGAATTCCACTGGAGCGTTACAGGTGATGACATCACGGAGCTGGTGGATGTTAGAGACCTTGTACTCCTCCACCTTCCGTTTGAGGATGCCCCACAGATGCTTAATAGGGTTTAGATCTGGAGACATGCTTGGCCCGTCCAGCATCTTTACCTTCAGTTTCTTTAGCAAGGCAGTGGTCGTCTTGGTGTTGTGTTTGGGGTCGTTATCATGTTGGTATACTGCCCTGCGGCACACTTTCCAAAGGGAGGGGATCATGCTCTGCTTCAGTATGTCACAATACATGTTGGCATTCATGGTTCCCTCAATGAACTGTAGCTCCCCACAACCGGCAGCACTCATGCAGCCCCAAACCATGACACTCCCACCACCATACTTGACTGTAGACAATACATACTTGTCTTTGTACTCCTCACCTGGTTACCGCCACACAGACTTGACACCATCTGAACCAAATAAGTTTATCTTGGTCTCATCAGACCACAGCACATTGTTCCAGTAATCCATGTCCTCAGTCTGCTTGTCTTCAGCAAACTATTTGCGGGCTTTCTTTTGCATCATCTTTAGACGAGGCTTCCTTCTGGGACGACAGCCATGCCGACCAATTTAGTGCAGTGTATGGTCTGAACACTGATAGGCTGAGCCCCCACCCCTTTAACCTCTGCAGCAATGCTGGCAGCACTTATACGTCTATTTTGAAATGACAACATCTTGATATGATGCTGAACACGTACACTCAACTTCTTTGGTTGACCATGGCAAGGACTGTTCTAAGTGGAAACGGTCTTGTTAAACCGCTGTATGGTCTTGGCCACCGTGTTGCAGCCCAATCTCAGGGTGTTGGCAATCTTCTTATAGCCTAGGCGATCTTTATGTAGAGCAACAATTCTTTTTTTTTCAGATCCTCAGAGAGTTCTTTGCCATGAGGTGCCATGTTGAACTTCCTGACCAGTATGAGAGAGTGTGAGAGCAATAACACCAAATTTAAAACACCTGCTCCCTGTTCACACCTGAGACCTTGTAACACATGACACCGGGGAGGGATAACGGCTAATTAGGCACAATTTGGCCATTTTCACTTAAGGGTGTACTCACTTTTGTTGCCAGCAGTTTAGACATTAATGGCTGCGAGTTCAGTTATTTTGAGGACACACCAAATTCACACTGTTATATAAACTGTACACTGACTACTTTACATTGTGTCAAAGTGTCAGATCTTCAGGGTTGTCCCATGAAAAGATATAATGAAATATTTACAAAAATGTGAGGGGTGTACTCACTCTTGTGAGATACTGTACAACAATTTTCATACCGGATCCGTCTTTTTCAGTTTATATTTAATACAACTGGATCCTGACGAAATGGATGCATCCGGATGTATTAAATGGCACAGATCCATTTAATTCCAGTTCTGAGATCCTCTGCCGGATCTCAAAACCGGAATTAACAACGCAAGTGTAAAACAGACCTAAAAAAAATTCACCCAATATTTTGCAGTGCTGTGCTACTTCCACTTTCCCATGAAGTCCAAAAAACTCTTTGTCTACATTGTTTCCTATGTGAAGCTATGTAGCTTTATTTGTTTACTGTTGCCATGGCAGTATGACAATTATGTGCTAATTAAATTATAAAAATCTTCCATTAGGCTACTTTCACACTGGCGTCTTGTGCGGATCCGTCATGTATCTGCACAGACGGATCCGCACTGATAATACATCCGCATGCATCCGTTCAGAACGGATCCGTTTGTATTATCATGAACATAGGCAAAACGGATCCGTCTTGAACACCATTGAAAGTCAATGGGGGACGGATCCATTTTCTGTTGTGTCATATTGTGTTATTGAAAACGGATCCGTCCCCATTGACTTACATTGTATGTCAGGACGGATTCATTTGGCACAGTTCCATCAGACGGACACCAAAACGCTGCAAGCAGCATTTTGGTGTCCGCCTCCAGAGCGGAATGGAGACTGAACGGAGCCAAACTGATGCATTCTGAACGGATCCTTATCCATTCAGAATGCATTGGGGCAAAACTGATGCGTTTTGGACCGCTTGTGAGAGCCCTGAAACGAATCTCACCAGCGGACCCAAAAACGCCAGTGTGAAAGTAGCCTTAGTTGTATATTGCATGAGTTGGAGCCGAAACACGTCACATGTATCTATGTGACTCATGGCGTCTCTTTACATGTATGCATTTACCCCTATCAGCCGCAACAGTAAACACGTCTCCCATCCTTTCTAATATAATTATAAGAACTTAGCCAATATCTGTGTCAAGAAATTTTACTTTCCTGAGGCTTTCGGTTTAGTTTTTCCAAATATTATATTTTTTAAAGATGGATGCCCTAGGAATCATTTTCATAGCAGCCAAGAATCATCATTTCTAATTTAACAAGGAGGCTAATAAAGCTCATTGGTGGATAACTGACTTATCGGGTTGAAACACTTCAATATTAGATGTCCGAGAAGTGCAAAACATACGTGAGAGGACATGGTCATCCGTCTAATGAGAGAAGAGGTTTACTGGAGGTGCGGCTCATAACGGAGGTCATGCTCCACTGACTGTAAAGCATTAAACTACTGAACTCCTTCAAATAAATGATCGCCACCGGTAAAGATCGCGTCTCAGCATTTCAAAATTGCTTGGTGTCTTTAATTAAGATCCACTATTGGTGACACAGCGGAAATCAATGCATGACACGGTAGCTCTGATAAAATAAATCACAGGCAGCAAGGAGATACTGGCCCAGATTTACTAATCCTGTAGATCAGTCATGCTCAACCTGCGGACCTCTAGCTGTTGCAAAGGAATTTAAAGAATTTTATCTTAAAAATGGGAGCCAATTTAAATACATAGTTGAAGGGAAACATATTTGGAAATCTTACCCTTGTCCCTTATGCCAAGATGAGATTTGTACCAATGACACTGGCTGACCTGTTCCATGTGCACTTGGCAGCTGAAGGCATCTGTGTTGGTCCCATGTTCACATGTGCCCGCACTGCTGAGAGAAATGATGTTTTAGTATATGCAAATGAGCCTCTAGGAGCAACGAGGGAGTTGCCATTACACCTGGAGGCTCTGCCCTCTTTGCAACTGCTGCGCCCTCTGTACTTAAATTTTCAGGGCCAACAGTGTAAACATCATCACTCCTATCCCTGTGTTCTCCTAAAGTCTTGCGCTGCACTGTGCACTTCAGTATCTGGCACAGGCACAGTACAGGAATGAGGCTCCCCGGCAGGTCTCTTCTGTACTGTGAGCCTCTTTCCTTTACCCTCAGTTCACACTGTAGCGTTTTTACGCGCGTTCGAACGCGCATAAAAACGCACAACTGTACAGTACCCATGCATTCCTATGGGCCTGGTTCACACTTGCGCGTTTTTATGCTCGTTCGAACGCGCGTAAAAACGGCCAACGCAAAAGCAAGTATGTTTGCGTTTTTTGACCCGTTTAACGCGCGTCCCCATAAACAGAGTTTAATAGGGACGCGCGTTAAACGCGCGATTCCTATTTTGTGCAGCGCGATTTAATTTGCGCGTTAAAAACGCGCGAATTAAACGCGCTGCACGAACGCCCAGGTCTGAACCCAGTGTTACTGTGCCTGCGCTGGATACTAAGTGCACAGTGCAGCTCGAGACTTGAGGAGAAGCCAGGGCTAGGCATGATTACGTTTACACAAGGGGCGTTGCTAGGGTCTCAAAAGATCCAGGGGCCCAAGCCCCAATGCATATGGTCCAATTCTCTAAGTCTAATGCCCCCTACTGTTATAATGCTCACCCTGAAGTGCCCTAGAATTTATATCGTCCCCTACTGTTATAATGCCCCCACAGTGCTCCCACTATTATATCGCCCCCACCTTACTATTATAATGCTAGCCCTGAAGTGACCCCAGTATTTATATTGCCCCCTACTGTTATAATGCTCATTAAGCGAAAAAGCAACCATGAGAGACCCTAAAGTAGTGAAAAAATTTGGGAAAATATATCCACACAAAGGTTTTGTGACGATACAAAGGGCCAATGCGCAGGTGACTCGGTATGGTGTGCGACGCCAGTTTGGCGCTTTTCTGTAACTCCCCCCCCCCTTTCTTTTTCAATGGCATAAAATATGTTTTTATGATGTTATAAGATTTACACTCTTTCACAAAAGGTATCATGTGAGCTCCAATTTCTCTCTTACCTTTTGTTATAATGCTCACCCTGAAGCTCCCCCAGTATTTATAATGCCCCCTGCAGTTATATTTCTCCGTTTACTGTCCTCAGAAATTAAAATTTCTCAGCCCCTCCACCATACAGTCCCATGTAAATAACATTATTTCCCTCCTCCACCATACAGTCCCATGTAAATATGTAAAAAACATTATTTCCCTCCTCCACCATACAGTCCCATGTAAATAACATTACACCATCTCTCCAGCCCTCTCCAATATACAGTCCCATGTAAATAACATCCCTCTCTCTCTACAGCCCCCTCCAAAATACAGTCCCAAGTAAATAAAATCACACCATCTCTTCTGCCCCCTTCAATATACAGTCCCACATAAGGCTACTTTCACATTAGTGTTTTCAATTCCGCTATTAAGATCTGTCAAAGCGGAAGAAAAACGCTTCAGTTTTGTCCCCATTCATTGTTAATGGGGAAAAACTGAACTGAACGAAACGGAATGCTCCAAAATGCATTCCGTTCCGTTTGGTTGCGTCCCCGTCGCGGACAGAAAAATGCTGCATGCAGCGTTTTTCAGTCCGCGATGTACGGAGCAAGACGCATCCGTCATGACACACAATGTAAGTCAATGGGAACAGATCCGTTTTCTCTAACACAATAAAAAAAAATGGATCCATCCCCCATTGACTTTCAATGGTGTTCATGACGGATCCGCAAAACACGCTAATGTGAAAGTAGCCTAAATTACATCACCCCCTCCCCAGCTGCCTTCAACATACAGTCCCATGTAAATAGCATCACCCCTCAATATTCAGTCCCATGTAAATATAATCACTCCCTCCCACAGCCTCCTTCAACACATAGTCCCTTGTAAATAACATAATAACTTTTAGAGATTCCGAGATTCATTGGCAGATATAAGGGAAAGAAAAGCCCAGGATTAGGTCAACTGGAGAGGAGTGCGTATCACAAAGACGTTTTTTTCGGCAGTCTTGCTTTTTGTGTAAAAGGCAGTGACGATCTGTCCCATCTAATTCCTTTCAATAAATACGTTTGTCATGCGTTCATTTACGTAATTAGGAAACACATTTGGGATTAGCAGAGAAGCTCCGACGGTAATACATTTATTTCCATGCTCATTGCTCCCCATTGAAATTCAGCAGTGGAGGACACTTAATGTGGCTAATTAAGATGCTTCTAATGTATGATTTACCACATTTTTATTGCTTTGGCTGCGTTTCCTTGAACAAATAGTGCTTCAAAATAAAATGTACACCCCCTCTCTCAGAAATTAAGGACCCAGCGTGAATGAGCAGAATTCAGTTACCAGGTTCATGTTTAATCCCACGATGCTTATTATTGTACCTGATTTCAGGCCGTGTAGCATCAAGGACGGCAGTGATTAAAGAGTGGAGCGAGTAGTATATAGATGGAGCTGTGCATCCACATACAGGTTTCCATACAAAAAGGATAGCACTCATTTTGCAGTAATAAAATAATACATTTGTCCAGACTGTTTTAAAGGGGTCCCCAGGATACCAGATCGGTGGGGGTTTGACACCCAGCACTAGTGTTTAGCGAACCTGTGTTTTAAGTTCTGCGTCCAAAGTTCGGGTTCAGGTTATCAAAGAATCCCGTTATGGATTCCGCTAACATGGAACATGACGGAATTTGATAACCCGAGCCCGAACTTTGGACGCCGGACTTAAAAAACAAGTTCGCTCAACACTACCCAGCACTCCTGCTGATCCTCTGTGTAAGAGGGCTGCAGCACTCCAGATGAGCACTATGGCCTCCTCACAACTTGCTGAGCACAACCTGATCCATTACACTGGGTTCAGACCTGAGCGTTTCTAAGACGCGCGTTTTACGCGCGTTTTAGTCGCGCGTTTTTATGCGTGTTTTTTGCAATAGGAAACGCGCGTTTTACGCGCGTTCGTGACTCTGGAGATTTTTTTTAATTGGTCTGGAGACCAATTAAAAAAGGGCATTTCTACACTTAACGCGCGTTAAACGCGCGTTAAACGCGCGTTCCCATTGAAGTCTATGGGAGGAAAAGCGCGACAAATGCCCAAAAAAACGCTCCTGAACGAGCTTATGCATCGGGCGTTTTACAGCGCGTTTTTACGCGCTGTAAAACGCTCAAGTGTGAACCACTCCCATAGGGATGCATTGGTTTTCATGTCTTGAGCGTTTTACAGCGCGTTTGAACGCGCTGTAAAACGCTCAGGTGTGAACCCAGGGTTATTTAGCGGCTGTGCTAGGTATTGCAGTCCAGATCCATTCACTTGAATGGGACTGAGCGCGGCACCTAGGTCACCTAACTTATGAATGTGATATCGCTGGAGTAGGAAGAGGGCACGGCGATTAACAGGGTGCTGAAGTCTCTTCAAACCGCTGATTGGCGGGAGTACCGAGAGTTGGACCCCCACTGATCTAATGTTGATGATCAATTCTGAGAATAGATCTTCGATACTTTACTCCTGGAAAGTCCATTCAAATCTATAGGAAGTTTTTATTTAAATGGGCCTTTGTAACAATGTGTGTGGTGGGTAGAGACAAGCCGAATTTAATACCTGGACTGTAATAAATTCAGCTCATCAGAGCCAATACATTCTAAGGCTACATGCACGAGACAGTTGTTTTTTGCTGTCTGCAAATCGCGGATCCGTCTTCCTTTTTTTTTCACATCCACATCCGTTCCAAGTGTCTGCAAATTTTGTAGGTTGTGTTTCTGTGTGTCTTCCCGTTTTTTTGCGAATCCGCAAAAAAAAACGGAAGGCTTGAACCAGTTTCTAAAATTACCTGTACAAGTGTCCTGGTTTCCAAGCAACCATCTGCATCTGCAAAAAAAACGAATGCGGATGACAAACGGATGACTTCCGTCGGTCATCCACATTTTTTGCGGACCCATTGACTTCTATGGGTCCGCAAACCGTTTTTTGCGGACAAGAATAGGACATGCCATATTTTTTTTGCAGACGTGAAATGCGGACAGCGGACGCGGACAGGCAACGGAAGAGGCATCCGCATTTTTAACGGATCCATAGAAATGAATGGGAAACCATCGGATCCGCAAAAAAAACGGAACGGAGGCCGCAAAAAACTACTGCCGTGTGCATGTAGGCTAATACTGAAGTTTTTAGCAAATCGACTTCGGATGAAGCATCTGAAGTCGATTCACACATCCCGTGTCAGGATTAATACTAGAAAGTCACGATGCATTGCTTCTCACCCAGTATGCAGGTCCAGTTGACTTTGCACAGTGATGGATCTAAGCTCACACAAGCTTGTCTCCTCCTCAGAGCAGCACACAGATCTCCTGTTTTCTGGCAGTTTAATTTCATCAAATGTCTGAGCTCCACCTGGGCAGTGACCAATCCAGTCACTGCTACATCCCAGACCCACTTCAGTAATAAAGTAAGGCCTCATGCACACGACTGTATGTATTTTTCGGTCCGCAAAAAATACGGATGGCGTCCCTGTGCATTCCGTATTTTGCGGAACAGCTGGCCCCTGATAGAACAGTATCTGTCTGTCTTCAATTTGTCTTCAATTTGTTTATTTATTATTCTTTCATAAATTTGGTTTGTCTTTTTTGGTTTAAGTCTGACATCTGACAATTAGGGCTCATGCACACGACCGTATGAATTTTGCGGTCTGCAAAAAACGGATCCTAAAAAAAATACAGATGACATCTGTGTGCATTCCGTATTTTGCGGCACGGAACAGCTGGCCCCTAATAGAACATTACTATCCTTGTCCGTAATGCGGACAGTAATAGGACATGTTCTATTTTTTTGCGGAACGGAAACACGGACATACAGAAATGGAATGTAAACGGAGTAACTTCCGTTTGTTTTGCAGACCCATAGAAATGAATGGTTCCGTATAACGGTCCGCAAAAAAAACGGAACGGACACGGAAAGAATATACGTTCGTGTGCATGAGCCCTAAGACTGAGTTCAGACTTCAGTTATTTGGTCAGTTATTTCCATCAGTTATTGTGAGCCAAAGCTAGGTCCGGGTCAAAAACACAGAACAAGTGCAGATCTTTCCATTATACCTTATCTGAGTAGGCTTCACTATGGTTTTTGGCTCACAATAACTGATGGAAATATCTGAAGTGTGAACTTAGCCTAAAATACACTGGGCCATATCTTTCAATTTCGCCTGTTTTTAGGCGTTCAATGAGACAGGTGTATTTCTTTCACTTGTCAGTCTTTTGACGACTATTTACCAAGCTCATCATGAATTAGGGCTCATGCACACAAACGTATTTTCTTTCCGTGTCCGTTCCGTTCTTTTGTGCACCGTACGCGGAACCATTCATTTCAATGGGTGCGCAAAAAGAACGGAAGCTACTCCGTGTGCATTCCGTTTCTGTATGTCTGTTCCACAAAAAAATAGAACATGTCCGATTACTGTCCGCATCACGGACAAGGATAGTACTGTTCTATTAGGGGCCAGCTGTTCGGTTCCGTTTGCGGACCACAAAATACATATAATCGTGTGCATGAGCCTTTAGACTGGGTGTATTGGCATTAGGCCTCATGCACACGACCGTTGTTTGATTCCGTGTCCGTTGCTCCGTTTTTCGTAATTTTCTGCGGACCCATTGGTTTTCAATGGGTCCGTGAAAACCTCGGCAAATGCACCGTTTGTCCTCCGCGTCCGTGGTCCGTGATTCCAGTCCGTCAAAAAAATATAACCTGTCCTATTCTTGTCCGTGAAAAACGGTTCACGGACCCATTCAAGTCAATGGGTCCGTGAAAAATGCGGATGGCCATCCGTGTGTCATCCGCGTTCCGTGTCCGTTTTTTTTGCGGATCCCTTGGCAGGCACTTGGGAAAAATTGTCAGCCTGTCTTTTGGTAAAATCTTTTGGGTCATGTCCGCTAAAAAAACGGAAGACACACGGAAGACACACGGAAACACAACGGAAGGCAAAAACGGACACGGATCACTAAACAACGGAACCCCTTTTTGCGGACAGCATAAAAAAACGGTCGTGTGCATGAGGCCTAAGTCTGACCCCTAGTTTTTTTTTTTTCCAGTACGTACAACAGGTTCATATTCACTAAGACTGGACTAATTAGTATGCGCATTAAAATGTGGTGCAAGTGAGCAGAAATGAGGGGCATGTCTGTATGAAAGTAGTCAAAATGTGGCGCAACTCACCACTAAAACAGATGCAGAAAAGTACGCCAGCCCTGGAGTGGAGTAGAAATTAGCAAAAAAGGTGCATCTACATAAATACCATATTTTTTGCCCTATAAAACTAGGTGCTAGTTTTTAGAGAAGGAAAATAAGAAAAAAAAATTTTTCATCAGACCTCAGCTCAGACCCCCAATGTTAATCAGACCTCAGAACAGACCCCTAATGTTAATGTCCCCCAATCAGACCTCAGATCAGAACTCCATGTGAATGACCCCCAATCAGACCTCAGATTAAACCTCAATAAGTCCCCCAATCAGACCTCAAATCAGAACTCTATGTGAATGTCCGCCATGCTCAGATCAAAAAATAAATAAAAATAATCCATTTACCTCTCCTCTCCTGCTCCAGGAAGCGGTAAGTACAGACCCCGGGGAATGCTAATGACTAGTGTTGAGCGAACTTCTGTTTTCAAGTTCGGTGTACAAGGTTCAGGTTATCGAAGAATTCCATTATGGATTCCGCTACCACAGACCATAACGGAATTCTTCGTTAACCCAAACCCCAAAACCTGTACGCCAAACTTGAAAACAGAAGTTCACTCAACACTACTGATTAGCATTCGCCCCATAAAATGCACTGGCATCTTCCCTCCACTTTGGGGTGAAAAAAGTGCGTCTTATAGGGCAAAAAAAAAAAAGTATGGGGAAAGATAGGCACAAAAGTTAGAAAACTTCTGAAAAAAATAAAAATAGGCAAATGAAGCGCTAATGCCACCAAAACAGGTTCATTTTCAGTAGTAAATGAGACTAAAAAATAAGAGTCTAAAATAGCATTTTTACACCTACAGACAGGCGTCCCCCTTTGACTTTTATTTTGACTATTTACTATTGCCACAAAATGCTTTGACACGTGGTCCTTTGATTGCTTCTACAATGCACTGAACTAATTATGCAGTACAGTGTATTAAACTGTCAGTAGAATACTGGCGCTATCAGGCTACACCTCGACCACATTTCCGTGTCAGTGTCACGTCCATGAAAAAAAGTGTATGCGTTTCATCCCTGAAGATATCTGTGAAGGATCTGTGGTTGGTGCGTGTGTCCGTTTTTACCATCCATGTGTCATCTGTAATTCACGGACTTTGCTCAGCTAAAAATTAATTTTCAAAAAATCTCCTTGCAGTCTTCAGTGAAAAACGGACGCAACATGGACTAAAAACAGGCTCACTTCAGTAAATGTGCCCTTAAGTGCTCATGCACACAAACGTATTTTCTTTCCGTGTCCATTCCGTTTTTTTTGCGGACCGTATGTGGAGCCATTAACTTCAACAGGTCCGCAAAAAAAACTGAAGTTACTCCGTATGCGTTCCGTTTTTTTTGCGGACCGTATACGGAACCATTTATTTCTATGGGTCTGCAAAACAAACAGAAGTTACTCCATTCCATTTCTGTATGTCCGTATTTCTGTTCCGCAAAAAAATAGAACATGTCCTATTACTGTCCGCATTATGGACAAGGATAGTATTGTTCTATTAGGGGCCAGCTGTTCCGTGCCGCAAAATACGGAATGCACACGGATGTCATCTGTATTTTTTGCGGATCCGTTTTTTGCAGACCGCAAAATTCATACAGTCGTGTGCATGAGCCCTAATTGTCAGGTGTCAGACTTAAACCAAAAAAGACAAACCAAATTTATGAAAGAATAATAAATAAACAAATTGAAGACAGACTTTGCCAATATGCCAAAAAAGGTGAGCTTAGTAAATGTGCCCCAATGACTGTCTGAGTAAGGCCTAATACTTAATAGATTAGGACATGTTATATTTTTTTTGCAGGGCTACGGAACGGAGCAACGGATGCGGACAGTACACGGAGTGCTGTCCGCAACTTTTGCGGCCCTATTGAAGTGAATGGGTCCGCACCCGAGCCGCAATAAATGCGGCACGGATGCGGACCAGAACAACGGTCGTGTGCATGAAGCCTTACCGTGAGCTTTAACTGGTGAATACGGCAAAGGGGTTCGCGTGAACATGGCTTCAGTTTCCGCAGCTATTGGAATCAAAAGACAATACATATAAACTTTTATTCCATATTTATTTTGTAATATAAAAAAGATGATTTACCGTAATGAGGACACATTTCAATGGGAGTCATATTTCTTAATCAGAAGCTAGGGAAATCTGAGATTTGGACTTTGCTTGTAAATCATCATTAGGATGACATGCGTCTGAGCAAATATGGACTATCAGTATGATTTATGACATAATATTAGGAGACACAATAATATCATCATTTATATTTTTGTGTCACCTCCAAAAATACATCGTAGATGTCTGGAAATGCTACAGGAACTAAGGGAGAGATTTAAACTGGTGTAAAGTAGAACTGGCTTAGTTGCCCATAGCAACCAATCAGATTCGACCTTTCATTTTTCAGCGCTCGTTCGGAAAATGAAAATTGGAATCTGATTGGTTACCATGGGCAACTAAGCCAGTTCTACTTTATACCAATTTGATAAATCTCCCGCACATGACCGTTGGATGTTTTGTATTCCGCAAAACATGGATACCGGTCGTGTGCATTACGCATTTCATGGAACGGAACAGCTGGCCCCTAATAGAAAAATCTTATCCTTGTCCGTAATGCAGGCAATAATAGGACATGTTCTATTCCTTAGCAGAATGGCCATATGGATGCGGAGTTCTATTTTTTGCGGCCCCATTGAAGTGAGTGGTTTCACATACCGGGCTAAAAAAAAACGGAAGGGACACAGAAAAAAAGTACGTTTGTGTGCATGATCCCTAAGAGTCCATGCTCACGGCATTAGACCAGGCGGTACTCCTCATGCTGCCTCATAGGCACCATATTATCTCCTAGAATTAGTTCTTTTACCCTAGTGGTACATTCACATGGCATACGCCGTACTGGGTTACGACCGTCTATAAGCAAAGAAATTCAGGTCTACGAGCTCTACTGTGAGAATTTGGTGTGTGAAGGAACCTGATCCTGAATTTCACAAGCATGCACTACTTTTTTGCGGTGCGGACCATGGATGCGGATCGCGGACCCTATTCAAGTGAATGGGTCCGCGATCCGCATGCGGCTGGCCCATGGTCGTGCCAGTACATTGCGGACCGCAATTAGCGGTCCGCAGTACGGGCCCACCCAGCACACGGCCGTGGGCATGAGCCCTTAGGCACACGACAATGGGGCACATTTATTAAAGGGGTTCTCCAGGCTTAGCCTACATGCACACGGCAGTGGTTTTTTGCGGTCTCCGTTCCGTTTTTTTTGCAGATTCGATTTCCCATTAATTTCTATGGATCCGTTAAAAATGCGGATGCCTCTTCTGTTGCCTGTCCGCGTCCGCAAAAAAAATATGGCATGTCCTATTCTTGTCCGCAAAAAACGGTTTGCGGACCCATAGAAGTCAATGGGTCCGCAAAAAATGCAGATGACCAACGGAAGCCATCCGTTTGTCATCCGCATCCGTTCTTTTTGCGGATGGTTGATTGGAAACCAGGACACTTGTACAGGTACTTTAAGAAACTGGTTCAAGCCTTCTGGTTTTTTTTGCGGATCCGCAAAAAAAAACGGAAGACACACGGAAACACAACCTACAAAATTTGCACTTGCTTGCGATTTTCTCGCAGCCCCATTCACTTCTATGGGGCCTGCTAATATAGAGCAATGCTAGAGCAATATAGAGCAATATAGAGCATGCTGTGATTTTCACGCAACGCAGAAGTGATGAGTGAAAATCACCGCTCATGTGCACAGCCCCATAGAAATGGATGGGTCCGGATTTAGTGCGGGTGCAATGCATTCACATCACGCATTGCACCTGCGCGGAAATCATGCCCGTGTGAAAGGAGCCCAAGAGTCAAAAAATAGTGCAGCACATTTACTAAAGTGTTTGCGTCTTTTTGTATAAAAAAAAATGCTGTTTTAGGGCTGTTTCACACAAGCATGTGCAATATGGAAATCACGTTCCGTGTGCAAGCGTGATCCTGCGTTCTGGACACTGCTGGTCTTACAGGAGCGCACGGGATTATATTAATTTATAATGCTATGTGTCTCTGCATGACCTTTTTGCTACAGAATTATAGCGACAGCTTTATGTCAGTATAAGGGCTCATTCACACGAACGAATGGGTTCAGTTTCCGTATTGCGGACCGCATATGCTGATCTGCAATAAACGGACACCGTTCTGTGTGCATTCCGCCATTCACCTCACTGGGTCCGAAAATCAGGAGATGTGGAGTGGAAGCACGGGACCCTATGGAAGCACTACGGAGTGCTTCTTTGGGGTTCCGTTCCGTACTTCCGTACCGCAAAAAGATAGAAGACGTCCTATCTTTTTGCGGAACGGAGGGATGTGGACCCATTCAAGTTAAATGGATCCGGATCCGTCGTGGAAGCCTCACGAACGTTCTCCCTGCATTTGGGACCACAGATTGCGGCCCCAATGCACGGAACGGAACACATACGTTCGTGTGAATGAGCCCTAATTCTATAGAAGTACAGAGGCACAAAGCATTATAAATAAGTATAAGACATCAAGCACATAAGCGTTGTTTGGATCTGCATCTAAGTGCTTTTTTTTGTGGCTCGGATGCAGACCCCTTCACTTCAATGGGGTACCTCCGTTCTGCGGCCCCGCAAAAAAACGAATACAACATGTCCTATTCTTGTCCGTATCAGACAGGGATAGGACTGGTCTATTGAGGGCCAGACCTTCCGTTCCACAAAATGCAAAACGCACACGGCCAGTATCTGTGTTTCGCGGATCCACAATTTGCGGAAGCAAAAAAAAGGTACGGCCGTGTGCATGAGGCCTAATGCCGTGCGCACCTGTAAGACAAGCAGTGTACGAAATGGAGGATCACGCTCACACATGGAGGGAGATTTATTCGCTGCATACACTCGTATGAAACAGCCCTAGGACAGTCTTATTTTTTTTTAGTTACTACTAAAAACGCACCTGTTTGCGCCTTGCTTGGCTATTTAAATTTTTTTTCACTTTTATGACTTATTTCAAGCCTATTTATGTAGGTGCGCCTTTTTTGTGGCTGAATTTGTTTCAAAAACTAATTTCTCCCCCTATGTTACGATGACATTGAAAGTTGTGAGGAAGTGAACGCTGCCTAATATGAATTCTTAGCCCTCATAGGGGATGGAGGACGGTCTAAAGCAGGGATTAGCAACCTTCGGCACTCCAGCTGTGGTGAAACTACAACTCCCAGCATGCCCAGACAGCCTACAGCTATCAACCTACAGCAGGGCATGGTGGGAGTTGTAGTTTTACAACAGCTGGAGGGCCGCAGGTCGAGCATCCCTGGTCTAAAGCCTCATTCACACGTCAGTGATTTCCATCAGTGATTGTGAGCCAAAACCAGGATTGGAGCCTCCGCAGACATAAGGTATAACACGGGGTTCAGACCTGAGCATTTTTGTCGCGCGTATTTTAGCGCGTTTTTGCAAATAGGAAACGCGCGTCAAACGCGCGTTCGTGATTCTGGAGACCAATAGAAAAAGGCATATCTACACCTTAAAGCGCGTTCCCATTGAAGTCTATTGGAGGAATAGCGCGACAAACGCCCAAAAAAACGCTCCTGAACGAGCTTATGCGTTGGGCGTTTTACAGCGCGTTTTTACGCGCTGTAAAACGCTCAAGTGTGAACCACTCCCATAGGGATGCATTGGTTTTCATGTGTTGAGCGTTTTACAGCGCGTTTGAACGCGCTGTAAAACGCTCAGGTGTGAACCTAGGGTAAGGGAAAGATCTGCACCAGTTCTGTGTTTAGAGCTCACCTGGTTTCGGCTCAAAATCACCAATGGAAATCACTTAAGGCCATATTCACATGTCCGTGTGTGTTTTGCGGATCCACAGATCCGCAAAACACGGACACAGCAATGTGTGTTCCGCATTTTGCGCACCGCACATCGCCGGTACTCTCATAGAAAATGCCTTTTCTTGTCCGCAATTGTGAACAAGAATAGGACATGTTCTATTTGTTTGCGGAACGGAAGTGCGGGACATAGAGTGGCCCCATGGGAATGAATGGGTCCGTAATTCCTTTCCGCAAAATGCGGAACAGAATTGCGGACGTGTGAATGGGGCCTTAGTCAGGGGTAGGCAACTTCTGGCACTTGCTCTGCTCCTCTGAGAACTCTTATAGAAATTAATTGAGGATGTTGGAAATGTAGTTTCACAACAGCTGGAGTGCCGAAGGTTACTGATCCCTGGTCTAAGTAGTAGTACCTGCTGGAAAGTTGAAAATAAACCTTTTCATATTGGGCCAGCTGAAAGAGAGCAAACTGGCATATGCTTCACCCTCTCTCTATAGCTAAACGATGCCACCTAGTGGTGAGTTCAGTGCAAAGCAATCCTGCTGCATGGTATTACTTTTCACCCATAGGACTCCCATGTGCAAACTCGGACTGGGGTTCTTTGGGTCCGCCAAAGAAAATTATTCTCAGGGCCCAAACCCCACATCATCAATAAAGTCTAATAGGTTTTGACTCAAAGAAATAGACCCTAGTGGCAAGTAATTGTCTGCAAAGGCGGCTTCAGATGTTTTTGTCTCTGGACCTTTGGGGGTCCACTATGGTAGCAAAGCCTGGGCCCACCAGAGGATCTTCTGGTAGAACAGTCCAATGCTGCCCATGTGTGTAGCTGTATCACTATTTTAAATTAAATTTCATGTTCCATTAAAAATTCTTAAGGGATTGTCCCATGGGTAATGTAAAAAATAAAAAAAGGATATCACACAGTACATGACCGTCTATTTCTAACAAACTTAGAACCAGCCCTGTACCTCACATGAATCCAGAGATCGACCCAATCATTGCTGCAACTGCTCTGCTAGATTTATTTCAAGCTAGTAGCTCAGAGGGGGTGCCCTTTCTGCTGCAGCCGGTGGCAGTTGAAGGATGGAACTGAGCATGTATGTCAACCTTACTGAGCTGGACAGAGAATTTAGAAAAAGGGCAAACAGCAGATGGCGCTATACAGATCGTTTTCACTGAGTAAGGGCTGTTTCACCCAAGCGTGTCCAATGCGAGAATCATGTGTGAGAGCGATCCTCCGTTCTGAACTTGCAGGTGCACATGGTCCAGAACGGAGGATCACGCTCATGCACGGAGCGCGATTCCCTCAATGGACTCGCTTGTTTGAAACAGCCATAACTCAGTGGCTATAATACATTTTTTATTACATGCAATTACAAAAGTATTCAGATCGAGGTGCTGTTTTCTGTTGTGGCATAGGAACAGCGCCGGATCCAGTGCATGGGGGACGCTAACAGTGGCCGTCGGACCCAACTGCCTGTTAGGATAGGGGATAAGTCCCTGGTCAGCGGGAGTCCAAATGCTGGGACCAGCACTCGAGAAGGTGTGCTCTGAATGCATCCACCCGTCCCATGCCTTAAAGCGACTCTTCACCTATGGTATAATGTGCAATGCCATGGTACAGGGCAATTATCAGATATGGTCCTGATGCCCATCTGACCGCAAATATTCTGTAGGAAGAACCCCGAATATGAGAACCAGTCAGTGCATTGGACTATCACAAGGAGATAATCGGCACAACGTGCGAGCACTGCCCTGCAGGTTATTAGCAGATATTTCATAACAATGCATTGCCTTCTAGAATGAGGCCGACTGCTTTATTCTGGTTACCAAAGATGCAAAATAATGACATTTCTACCTTTTATTAAGATTGTCGAACTCCTTAAGGAGGTTGTCTCACCTTCCATTATGAGCGCTGTCGTGGATCTATAGCGCTGAAAATACTGCTCAGTCAGTGGGGGGTGATTATTTGATTGATTGATGGCATAGGAAGCTCTTCGATGATGCAATCACCCCCCCCCCCCTTTCCCCATTTGGAATCGAACCTGAGTTTGGGAAATGGTTTTTTACAGTACAAATTAATTTATTAAGTTATTGTACGAAGTCTCGCAATAACGTTAGCTCATCGGAGTCAATTCATTCTGATACTGTACGGAGCTCCTGCTCCGTACAGTATTAGAACGAAGTTTTATGCGAATCGACTTCGGATGTTTCATCCAAAGTCGATTCGCTCATCCCTAGAGACAACCCCTTTAAGGGCCGTTAAGGTACTTTCAATGGAGCTGAGGAGAGGGGCCGGAATGGAAGAGGCCGAGCATGCGTGAATATGCGTGCTTCCATGCACCAGGCCAGACACGGCCAAAGGAAAGAAGACTGAGGGCGCGCAAGCGCATCCACCGCTGCAGTTGTAAATACAGCTAAAGAAAATGATAATTACATGCACAGGGTAAGTTTGTCATTCTGCTCAACACAATGAAGGCCACTTCATGAGATGGGACAACCCCTTTAAGGATGGGTTTTTTTGGGCATTTTTTTTTTTCCAGCCAAAGCCAGAAGTGGATCCAGCAGGAAGAAGTATCATTCCTTCTTTGATATTTGTCATTCATTGCCAACCCCCTTCTTGCTTTGAGTCAAAAAAACTGCCACAAAAACCTACGTGTGAACTCACCCTGAAAGTGTTTTATAAAAAGGTCACTGCCAGCTTTTCCCTAGTTGGCCTGGGTATGTGACGCAGTTCATGACCGCATCTTACTGATCTCATATCTTTGAAAAAGGTCTGAACAGAGCTAAAATGATGACGTAAGCTCAAACGCCAACGCTTCTGGCAGGCGTATTTCTTTACAGTTTCTCTGAGGTCTCTTTCACACTTGCGTTCTGATGATCTGGCAGTTGAAAGCATTAGAAGACTGAACAGGATCCTGATCAGTCTTCGAAATGCTTTCAGGTTACCATGGCAGCCAGGACGCTTCTTAAGTCCTGGCTGCCATGGTACTCCATAGCAGTGTACTTACCTGCGCTGCGGCCGCCGGGCACTCCTTCATGACGTCACAGGTCCCTGTGGCGCATCGATCAATGCGCCACCCGGACCTTGTGACGTCATGAAGGAGCACCTGGAGGCCGCAGCGCAGGTAAGTGCACTGCTGCAGAGTACTTACCATGCTGCGGTTTTGTCAACGTCCAAAAAACGTTCACATACTGAACGGAAGACATCCTGATGTATCCTGAACAGATTTCTATCCATTGAGAATGCATTAGGATAATCCTGATCAGTATCTTTCCGTCCTAGCGCCCCGAGGACGGAACTCTAGGACGGAAAAGGAAAAAGGCCAGTGTGAAAGGGTCCTTATACTGTTGCCATCTAAATGGATTTTTCATATTCCAATCATTTTGCTGTATTAAATAAAACAGATACGTTATTAGAAGAACTTTATTGACCTACAAAACAGTTGAGGTAAAGACAAAACAGATTTCGATATTCAAAGTCCCACTTAAAAACAAGCGTCACCGTTTTCTCTTCTTCGCTGCAGTCAACACGGATTGAAAAATAGACTTCTTATATACTGGCAACGTAGGCATAAAACATCTGAAAATGAAAATAAAATCTGCACCAAGGAAGAGGCGTACAGACTTACACAGATCTAGTGAATTCTTAGTGAAAAACACAAGACTGTAATTCACCTGGAAAGAATTGTGGCCATGTAATTAACTAGAATTCACAAAACTGCTGACAGATGCCCTTTAAAGAGGACCTTTCACCAGAAATTTCATGTCTGTATTAATATCTGACATTACTTGCCTGCCCCCAGTGGTGCTTATTCCGGTATTCTTATTTTCTTTTGTGCCCCCGTTTGTCCGCGGTGCCCCCCGCAATATTTCCCGCCATGTATGGTAATGAGCCATTCGGCTCAACTGGGTGGGCCTGCAAAAGGTCTCTCCGGCGTGTCTGCCTTCCCCCTGGCAAGGAGCGCAACTAATCAGCGCGCTCCGCTCTTAGCCAGGGAGAAGACGCTCCAGTTCTCGCGAGAACTGGAGCGATTTCAACCATCCAGAGCCAGAGTGTCTTCTCCCTGGCTAAGAGCGGAGCGCGCTGATTAGTTGCGCTCCGTGCCAGGGGGAAGGCAGACACGCCTGAGAGACCTTTTGCAGGCCCGCCCAGTTGAGCCGAATGGCTCATTACCATACATGGCGGGAAATATTGCGGGGGGCACCGCGGACAAACGGGGGCACAAAAGAAAATAAGAATATCGGAATAAGCACCACTGGGGGCAGGCAAGTAATGTCAGATATTAATATAGACATGAAATTTCTGGTGAAAGGTCCTCTTTAAAGGGTCAGTCCGAGATAATTTCAGAGACATCTTGGACAAGCCCTCCAATTGCCTTAGGGCTCATGCACACAAATGTATTTTCTTTCCACTTTTTTGCGGACTGTATGCGGAACCATTCATTTCAACGGGTCAGCAAAAAAACTAAAGTTACTTTGTGTGCATTCCGTTTCCTTATGTCCGTTCCACAAAAAAAAGAACAAGTCCTATTATTGTCCGCATTGTGGACAAGGATAGGACTGTTCTATTAGGGGCCAGCTGTTCTGTTCTGCAAAATACAGAATGCAAACGGACGTCATCCGTATTTTTGTGCAGATCCGTTTTTTGCCCTTATACTGATGTTATACTCGCCCCTTTCTCTGCGGCACTGGTCCGGTCCGCCTGCCATTAGTTGTCAGCGGTGATATGAAGGTATACGGCATGTCCTCTGGGGTAGATCTCTATGGAAAGTGACTGGCTGCAGCGGTCACTTGCTATACATCGCTGCAGTCTTGTAAACATGCAGTGGTCGGTGGACCGGACCAGCGCAGAAGGAAGGGGTGAGTCTTACATCATTTCCTATTTTAAGGCAATTAGAGACTTTTATTTATCTCAGACTACCCCTTTAACATGGTAACTGGCACTCCTGTGATAATACTGAAGACGCCTCTAACACTAGACGCCTAGCACAGGTTCAGGGTGGGGACAGAGATCAAGGAGACAGAATTACTTAAATCTTATACAAAATATTATGTTCTCAAAAAAATAAAGACTTGTACATACTGAATGTGGTTTTACCTAAGACGTAGAGCACAGACCTATCACATCAAGACCCTCGAGAACATATTTGTTCATCATCGTTCAGGAATTTCATAAATGTATTTTTGGCATCAGTCTTTTAAAATATTATTTTCAGAATTTTTTTTCTCATCTCAAGGAACTATAAAATCCCTCAACAGCTGTCTGTGAAACCCGTGGATCCTTCCTAACAGCTGCAGCACCAGGTCTACGCCAACCGAAGCTCTAATGGAGAGCAATTACAGACATCCCTTAGAGGATCCCTTTAAACCAGAGCAAGTAGCAGCTCTATAGTATCTGAAACATGGTCCAGAAGCCTCCCAAGGCCCAAAGTGTCTTTGAAGGTCAGTAGACAATTTTCCAGTGTGTGGGCTGCTCACAGTTCTTTTCTTTATCTCCACAGAACCGGTTGTAGGTTGTCTTTGGGTCAAAGCCTAAAATCTCTCTCTCTTCGTGTATGCGGAACGAGAAGGTGGAAACGGAGGTACCGATGAAGTATCTGTGAAGCGTAAAGTGTGTTGGAATAACTAAATAAATAAGGGTTCAACAAGATGACTCCATTCCAGACACTGACTCAGGAAAGTAAAAAAATAAAATAAAAAATGTTGGAGACTACTGGGGAATTTCTGGACAACTACAGGGATTATGTCACTTGTCGTATCAAAACCTTCTAAGACGAGAGTAAATTTAGGAGCCGAATTTACACACTTCTAGTAGGATGAATAAGCCTTCTGTATGTTACCTCTATCTGTAAAGAATAAATCAAGGCAACTGGACTTGCTGTAGATTTCTTGAAAACGTTTCACTCGTTCCTCCAACGAGCTTTCTCAAAAAGAAATCTACAGCAAGTCCAGTTGCCTTGATTTATTCTTTCCAGATATACCATGCAGGGGTGTGGAAATTTAAAAAAAAACTACTTGTCGAAGGACTAAAGCGGGGGCTCGATCTACTTGTCCCTCATAACAATCTACTTGTCCTGATACAAAAAATAGTTTCAAATAATGGAGATGTGACATGGAGGTGGAGGCGGGAGATGTGACATTTCTCTCCCCCTCATGTCACATTTCTCTCACCCCCCCCCCCATGTCACATTTCTCTCCCCCCCCCCATGTCACATTTCTCTCCCCCCCCCCATGACACATTTCTCTGAATCCCACCCCCATGTCACATTTTCTCTCCCTCCCCATGTCACATTTTCTCTCCCCTCCATGTCACATTTTCTCTCCCCTCCATGTCACATTTTCTCTCCCTCCATGTCACATTTTCTCTCCCCCATGTCACATTTTCTCTCCCTCCCCATGTCACATTTTCTCTCCCTCCCCATGTCACATTTTCTCTCCCCTCCCCATGTCACATTTTCTCTCCCTCCCCATGTCACATTTTCTCTCCCCTCCCCCATGTCACATTTCACCCCTGTATTAATGTGTAAAAACCATTATGCTCACCTGATCCCGTCTGCAGCCAATCCCCTTCTCCTCTATATAATCCTGGTATTTTAGGCTCCCGACAAGTTGTTTGAGGACCTGGGAAAACTCAGCCAATCAGTGGCCGCAGCTGTGTCATGTTTCAGGCCAGGGATTGGCTAAGCAGGAAATCCCTAGCCTGACATGTGATACAGCTGCAGCCACTGATTGGCTGAGTGTTCCCAGGTCCTCAAACAACTGGTCAGGAGCGCAAGATATGATGATCATACAGAGGAGAATAGCCGCGGCCGGCCGGAGGCGCGCAAGTGATTTATTTAAATTTTTCCTCCCCCTCCCTTGGCCTGGCGTCTCTGTCAGCCTTGCTACTTGCCCGAAGCAGGGCTAAGCTACCCAACAAACTACCTGCCCGGCGCCTGGAACTGCATGTCCCGGGCGTCGGGCGATACAATTTCTACACCCCTGCCATGACCTGGATAAATGAGAACCTTCACAGACTGTATGTTACCTCGCATGTGCACAGATCCACTGGTCTATGATTGCAACCCCTCCATCCTTGTACAGCTCCAGGTCTTCCCAGGTGGGTTCAAACCTCACCATTTCTGGGATCAACTTCCGCAGCTCTTCAAGATCTAAAACAGATTTGAGAAAACAAGTATTACTCTATATTGTAGTAAAAGCAAACGCAATGCTACTGCACCCTGCAAACTCCAAATTTATTATATAAAATGAACGATTTACTTTGCAAATACCATATGTTTTGATCAAAACCATCTGTGCCTATCCACCACGGCAAGGTGACCTTTTTTCGGACGAGAACCTACTCTATATTCTGTAAGCTGTCAACGATCTTCATACACTTTTGCACTGGGGGCTAAGTGAGCCTCATACAAAAATGGAATTCTAAAAAATATTGAGGGCCAATTGTGAACACTGGGGCACACGCACCTCTGGTGCAAAACTGTATGACTTTTTGGCAGCTTTGCACCATATGGCCCGACATGTATGTCATACATGAAATCTGCACCAGCTCCTTGCTTGGATTTGGAGTTCCCACTCATAGACCGCTCCCGAAGAATTTTTCTGGAATATGGCATTTAAAAGCTAAGGACCCCTTTCAGGAATTTTCTTTATGATTGCATTTTACTTATTTAGGGCTAAAACTAATTTTTTCAAGTGGTCTTTATTAAAAATGTTTGGCCATTTTGGGCTAAAACTCACTTTTTCAATTGGTCTTGATGAAAAATGTTCAGCCATTTCTGAGAGGTTAAAAATGAGTCTGTTTGCAAGCTGTCACTGCGTTTTCTTTGACTCCCGTCATCTGACAGCTCATGTGTAGCTCTTATCTCTAATCTCCTGACCTTATAAGCACTTATGTAAGCCATATTCCTATTGGTTTGATAAGAATTGAGCTATAATGAGTGTTTACGAGGTCAGAAGATCGGAGCCAAACAGGAGCCGTCAGCTCTTTTCCATGGGAATGACAGGGCATCGTGTTGCACTTTACTGCTATATGTAGCACATATAACGTTTACCCCGTTGGCCAAATTCACATGTACGGAGGTTATATACATATCTATATATGGACTCCTGGATTACACTTCCCAGTCTGATATTTTGCAGTGTCAGCAGTAACCAACGTCCAGTAGGAAGCTCAGCTGACTAGGAAATTGGAAAGGAAACCCCATCTGAGTTCTAAATGAAAGCTTACGTAAAGTGAGAAAACATTTGCCTTATGTATCATATACAACTTTCCATGATTGCAGTCATTTTCTCATGTGATGAACCCTTCTCTTTCTAAAGGGTTATTCACACCACGTACATATGCTGGACGTGTCCTCTGGATCCAAAGGATGGATGATGCAGACAACTGCATGGCATGTGTTGGGATGTATGTTTGGCGCCTACACCGGGAGATTTTTCCTGGCGCACGGAACATAAACATTTAATGTGGTATGAATAGACCCGGAAAAATGGATGAATAATTAAAGTTGTACACGTGCCTTGTCTGTCAGCGTCTGTGGCAATAAAAACCTTCTTGAGCTTCAGTTTTTTCAAAAGGCTGTGAATTTCTTCTGCTGCTCGCTGCAGGCTGGGTACATCTTCTCTGTGGCCCCAAATGAAGTCTTTTCTTCGAAGGTGAACTCCAAGGTAAGGTCCCCCTAGTGGTTTGCTAGGCTTTTGCTACATAGGAAACATAAGATGTGAACACTTTGCCATTTTACTACTATGACATGTAAGCCCCAAAACAAGACACAAGAAGAGGGGTAACACTCTATTACCTGCTCAGTCTGCCGGCATAACGTACGGTTTCTTCCCACCAAAGCAAGGCTTCCCATATGCAGTAGGTAACCCTATAGCCCGTTCCAGAAGAAGAGCAGGCTACTAGAGTTACTTTATCGGGCAAAGCCGGATACTGCTGGTCACCGTCGGGTCCCCTACAGCATATGTGAACGTAGCCACACGGAGGATTTTGTTATGGACATCCTATGGCAGAGAATGCAGTGCTGTGGTTTCTGCTGTGGGTTTTCATGAGGACCCGCTCTAGGTTTGGCTCTAACCAATGGAACTGAGCTGCGAGCAAGCTTCCGCTCCGGATATGCGAAAGATCAGTCTGGTAACCATGGACCTGTGCATTCTTGGCGCAGTCTTGGAAACCATATGGCGAATACCTTCAGCCACTTGAACTGCAGCACAGCCTCCCGTTGAAAACATGTTTGGCCCACACAAACTCCCCCGTGTTAACCTACCCTCAAAATGAGACACGTATTACCTTCACTCTTGTCCAGTCTTCCTGAAATATGGTTTTGTCAGCGTCATCATTAGACTGTAGAAAGTTGGTCCGGAACTCATCTCCGACTATCCTCAGATGCTTCGCAAACACCATACTGCGACGTGTCTGCAGCCAGAAATAAGAAAGATATAAGGAAATTCAGTCAATAACATTCTATTAGTGAAACATTAAAAACGTATAAAGGTCATTCTCCTTCATATTCAGTGCAGCGTATAATCAGCACCCACATGTCTGACCGGCAGCACCACCTTATCACGGGCAAACCTCTTATAAAAACATCTACGCGGCTGACTATGCTGCACGTTTTGGCGTCTAAATCAGTGTTTGGTCTACAAGGAACATATTATCAGAAAATAACATTTTAATATTTTTTTTTATAACTATTCATATAAAAAAACTGAAATATTGCAGTTTTCAAGAAGAATAATTCCAAGAGCCACCTGTCACTATGCCAATAGCTTTTTAACAGTGAAGAGATGCACCATATGCCCAGTGTCTACAGACTATGATGCTTTAAAGGGAATGTGTCATCAGAAAAGGATGTTTTTAAAAAATTTTTGATTATATTTTTTCCCATGTTAATATCTATATATATAAAAAAAAATATAAAAAAAAATATATACAAAAAAAATAAAAATTACGGCTTAGCATGTCTAGAAAACTCTCCCATATAAATCAGTGTGGTCCCCTCCTGACCATTGTGTCTATAGCACACGGGCTGCCGTAAAGCAATTTCTTAAATGTTTTCTAAATGCTGTTAAGAACAGCTCAGGTAAAATGGCCGCCCCCATAATCGTGTTCTGAAAATGGAATAAAGAAATCTGCAATCAGGAAACAAAAACAGATGTCTGGGTTTAACTTGCCAAAAAAAAAAAATTCGGTGACATGTTCCCTTTAGAGGGTATATCCAGCTTTTTGTTACTCTTCCCCGCCCTCCTTGCTCCAGGTCTCTTCACTGGTTTTCCAACCCCAGTCTGTAAACTTCTGGATGGACGGGGATCATGTTCGTCGCTGCAGCCACTGAATGGCCTCAGCAGTGACGTGTTCCCAGGCGGCATGTCATGGCTCGGTCAGGTGCTGCCTGGTAACACATCACCGCTGAGGCCCGTCATTGGCTGCGGTGGCGTATGTGACCCCATCCATTCAGAAGTTTACAGACTGGGAATGGAAAACCAGTAAAGGAACCAGGGAGATGGAATGGAGAGGCGACGAGCAGATGAGTATCGCTTGTTTCCACAGGTACAGGAAGCTGAGGTTGAAAGTTTAAAGTAGAAAAAAAATGCTGGAAAATCCCTTTAAAGAAATTATTTCATAAAGTTTTTTTTTCCTCCATGGTAAAACCCTTTAACACTGGAGAAAGCTTTAGGCCTCATGCACACGGCCGTTGTTCGGGTCCGCGTCCGAGCCGCATATTTCGCGGCTCGGCCGCGGACCCATTCACTTCAATGGGGCGGCAAAAGATGCGGACAGCACTCCGTGTGCTGTCCGCATCCGTGGCTCCGTTCCGTGCCCCCACAAAAAAAAAATATAGCATGGCATTTCTATAATGGACTGCGTTCCATTCCGCAACGCGGAGCAGCTTCCATGTTTTGCGGATACACAGTTTGCGGACCGCAAAACACCAACGGTCGTGTGCATGTAGCCTTAACCTGACATACATTTCCCCTGAGGTGGCCGCCATTTATTTTTGGTCCTTAGATTCATATGGATATACTGTACAAAGTTGTGGTGAGACAGCATCGTTAAAGGGGTTTTTCGAGATTTTTATACTGATGACCTATCCTCGGGATAGGTAATCATTATCTGATCGTGGGGGTATGACACCCAAGACCACCGCCGATTAGCTGTTTGAGAAGGCTGAGTAACGATACATTCATTGGTCACGTAACTTAAAGGGGTTATCCCACTTCCCCGTTTCATACTTACCTGCTGCCAGCACGCCGTTCACTTCCTGGATTCTGGCTGGGGGCGGGCTTCATCTTAATTGAAGTGTTCTCCCGGCAGTGCCGCGCGCTGGACTGAATGTGCACATCGCCGCGCATGTGTCATGGTCACTTATTCCTGGCCACTATAGTACAGAGCCAGCGTGCGCGTTCAAGGCTCTGTACTATTCTGGCCAGGAAGAAATCACCATGACACATGCGCGGCGGCGTGCACGTTCAGGACAGCGAGCGGCCCGGCTGGGAGAAAAGAAGGAGTCTTCTGCGCAAGCGCGGCCACCAGGATTCCGGAGAAGAGCGGTGGCCGTAACCGGGGGAGACCGAATGACAACAATGAGGTAAGTGGGAATTGGTTAATCAAATATATTTACAAAAATGATCAGTGTCAAATCATTAACAGATTTAACAGTGATCATTATGATGGGAATACCCCTTTAAGAGCAGCTCAACCGATAGAAGTGAATGAGGCTGAGCGCGATACCAAGTACAGTGGCTCTACAGAACTGTGCTTGGTAAGCTTGGAGAAGGCAGCCGCGCCCTCTCAAATAGCTGATCATCAGGGTCCCGGGTGTCGGACCCTCACCGATCAGATACTGATGACTTAGGGCTCATTCAGACGGCCGTATGCTGTCCGTAAAAATGCAGATCCGTTTTTTTGCTGATCCATAGACTTCAATAGGGCCATGTCCTGATTTTCACTGACAAGTATAGGACATGTTTCATTTTTTTTGCTGAGCTGTGCAATGGAAGAAAAGGGCACCATAGAATTGAATGGGACAGCATCTAATCCGCCAAAAAACCAATCCGCATTTTTGCGGACAGCATACGGCCGTCTGAATGAGCCCTTATCCAGAGGATAGGTCATCAGTAAAAAAACATTATAAATCTTGGAAAACCCTTCTAAGTGGGTTGTCCTTCAAAGTCTCGTTTCCATACATTCTCCTGACTAACTGAAGACATGGCACAAGGGCGTAAAACTGGCAGCACCTATAATCCATAGAAATATGTACACACGTATAAATATTGCCTCACTACACGGATATCCAGGCTGAATGGCATTGGTTCATATACACACATTCCAATAATCTCTTCCTGCATAGTGGTCATGTAGAAGGTTTTCAGCTCTGTCTAACATTATGGACCTGGCAAAGAGAAGACAAGCTGTTAGCACGGCGGCTGGGACATCCGATCGGGCGCTGTATGAAGGGGGACCTGTCCGCTCACCTTGCAGTGCTGTTCTTCAGTAGCATTGGAGCCATGATGGAAGCAGACCCTTGTACTGAAAGGCAGCTGACGTTTAGTCCTCTGGTCTCTTCATAACCCCAGAACCACCCTCTGCAAATAAAGAGACCACCATGCAGTACTTGTATTCTTTTCTAGCAGTCCTGCCATGAGTAGCATCCTTGGAAGCAATGTTGTACATTATATCGTGCCACCTTATAAATGATAAGAAATTTATTTATTGTATGCACTTATATAGCGGTACTATATTCCACAGCCCTTTACAGACATTAGAATCCAATTGTCCCCAATGGGGCTCACAATCTAAGGTCCCTATCAGTATGTCTTTGGAGTGTGGAAGGAAACCGGAGAACGCGGCGGAAACACAGGGAGAACATACAAACTCCATGCAGATATGAAGAATATTTACCATTTACATACTGTTAAAAAATGATTCAGTGACAACTACTCATACAGTATGGCGCCACCTGGTGTTCAAAGAGTATAGCAATGTGCATGTCTGTCTACTGAGCGGAGTGCTGCGGGTCCCTCTCCCTGCGGCTAGCTCTTTTCACAATTATCCACTGCAAAGCAGATAAATTAAATACCTGTCGTCCCTGTATTTCCTGCAGAGGAGCTAATAAAAATGTCTCTCCTCCCTGCAGAAAGCCATTTCTATTGACCAGAGGGTCGCTATGCGGAGACCTGGATGTGGGGAGAGTAACTGAGCATGTCTGTCCACCAGCACACAGTTCAGTAGATGGACGTACCTGTTGCTACACATTGTGAACACCAGGTGGAGCCATACCATGTCGGAACTCTTCACTGGATCCCTTTTATAGGCATGAAAATGGCAAATGCACTATATTTCTTCTAATGGATAAAATGAGCATGATTTGTGATGCTGGAACTACCCCTTTAAGGATGTACAACAGGACCACCGTACATGTACGAAGAATCTATGTAATATAGTCATATAATCATATTTTCATTGTGCATATTGGAACACTACTGGAAATCATCAATGGTTTAAGAAGGACCTGTCACTTCTACTCATATGTCTGTTTAGTAACTACTTGCACCTTTTCATAATCCTCTATTATTCCTTCTAAAAGTGAATGAATAAATTGATAGCAGCCTGCAATATCCATCTGGGTGTTGCCAGTTGGGGACGTGTCCCTGCACAGTCCAACACTCTCCACTTAGTACTACCAGTGAAAGACTGTGCAGGGACACCCCTCTACCACTATTGGTAACACCAAAATGGACCTTTATTGTAGACTGCTGGCAATTCTTTCATGCACTTCTAGCAGGAATAATTGAGGAATGGCACAACATTATGTTGTATGACAAAATGCTCTGGATTTGTTATTACGTGGGGAATGCAAGTAGGTGACCTGTGCGGCCAGAGTTCACGGGGCTTCCTATCTCATAAAGTGATGGCATATTGGTAGAAAATATACCATCACCTTATGATCTAATGTCCGGGACCCCCACCACTCCTGAAAATGAAGGGGTGGTAGGTTTGGTGTAAAGCCGTGTCCCATTCTAATTTTTCTCTGCACAGTGGTTTTCCTAGACATTCATCTATGCAGGGAACCGCCAGCAGCTCCGTCACCTTACATGGAGCCACGTTCCGGTTCCCTGCACAGCCTGGTAAGAACGGTGACGGGGACACAGCGCTACCCCCATGTATAGCATATACCGGGCAGTGGTGCAGTGTATAAGCCCAGTCCTGGTACACGGGGCATGCTCAGAACCTCAGTGCACACCACTGGGACTGGTAACATATATCATTAAGGGCGCATTCAGACGACCGCGTCGCGTTTTGCAGTCTGCAATTTGCTGATCCGCAAAACATGGATAATGGCCGGTGTGCGTTCGGCAATCTGCGGACCGCAAATGGCCGGCACTATGATAGAAATGCCTATTCTCGTCTGCAATTGGGGACAAGAATAGGACATGCTCTATATTTTGGGGGCGACGGAACGGAACTATATCTTTTGCGGCCCCATTGACATGAATGGGTCTGCACCCGTTCCGCAAAATTGAGGAACGGATACGGACTCCTTCATACGGTCGTCTGATGGAGCCCTAAGAGTGATGGCAATATTCTATCGAACCAGTTTCATCATTTCGCAGGTGTCTGGTATCCAATATATTGTCTTCTGGCTGGTAAGCGTCCATGAGTAGCTGCAATGTCCACTAATGATCGGGACGTATTCGCACGCACCTGTAGTATCCGTGCTTGTCCTCAGAGTACATGAGCTGGTCCATACAGGGTCTCTGGTCCACTTTCTCCTCCCAGGTGCCTTCCTTCCAGCCCTCGGCATAACCTTGTAGAACATAAACCTGCTCAATAAAGGGTCCTCCCGACTCTAAAAAGGAAGATTAAAGGATATCTCAGAGAACTACAACGTTTAGTTTACAAGTTTATGCAGCGTAAAACTAAAGGGAGACTCCGGACAAGAACTGAAAACGCTGCTTCTGTCCAGAATTCAGTTTCAAGTGTTTAATTATTGTTTCATAAATTAGATTTTTGTCTGCTTTGCTATGAAATGCACATATTTTCAAATTTGATCACTTTCCTGGGGGCAGCCATAATGGAGACACACAATTCCTGCCTGCAGTGTCTGCACAGAGATTGCAGCAGGAAGTGGGCGCTTTACTGCAGCTGCAGTGAAGGGGAGTTAAAGGGGTTCTCCAGACTACAGCTATTGACTCAGCTATCCCTAGGATAGGTCATCAATATGAGGTCTATGGGGTACCAGGTGTGGGATAGGCTGTTTCGGGCACCAGAGACTGGCGGTGTGAGGACCATGAGGTTGACAGTGTAGGGTACAGTGTTGAGCACGAATATTTGAATTGCAAATTTTTATTGCAAGTATCGAGAATTCGCAAATATTTTGAATATAGTCAGATATATTCGTAAAAAACGAATATTCAGTTTTTTTTTTTTTTTCCATCTGACCCCATTTGAGTACTTTCACACTAGCGTTTTGGATTCCGTTTGTGAGATCCGTTTCAGGGCTCTCACAAACGGTGCGAAACGGATCAGTTAAGCCCCAATGCATTTTGAATGGATAAGGATCCGTTCAGAATGCATCAGTTCGGCTCCGTTCCGCTTCTATTCTGTTTTTGAGGCGGACACTAAAACGCAGCTTGCTGTATTTTGGTGTCCGTCTGAAGAGGCGGAGCCTAACGGATCCGTTTTGAATTACAATGTAAGTCAATGGGGACGGATCCGTTTTCAATGACACAATATGGTGCATTTGAAAACGGATCCGCCCCCCATTGACTTTTAATGTAATTCAAAACGGATCCGTTTTGGACTTTGTCTTTTTCTTTAAACGAATGCAAACGGATCCGTTCTGAACGGATACAAACGTTTGCATTATAGGTGCGGATCCGTCTGTGCAAATAAAGAGACAGATCCGCACCAACGCAAGTGTGAAAGTACCCTAAGACTAGTATACCTACCTGCTTCTTGCTTGTAGGCCAATGTGAGAAGGCTGCAATATTGTAGTCTGTAGTGAATTAGAATATTCTTCATTATTAAATGTATTTTCTCTTATGCGAAAAATCGGCAATGTAATATTCGCATAATGCGAATATTGTGAAACACAAATATATAGCACTATAGAATATAGTGCTATATATTCATTTTTTAGAATATTCGTCCTTTTTTGCAATTTTATGTGAACAGTCATTGGCCCAAAAGCAACTTAAGCAGGGAGGAATCATGACTTCAGATGGAAAAAAATGACGAATATTCTAAAAAACGAAACTATATAGCACTATATTTCTATAGTGCTATATATTCGTGTTTTAGAATATTCGCATTACGCGAATATTACATTGACGATTTTTAGCAATCAATAGAATAATCTCTAATACGAATATATGAAGAATATTCACGAAATATTGCGAATTCGAATATTGCCCCTGCCGCTCATAGGGGATGAGTTTCTGTATGGCGGTGCCGGAAACTGCACATTGTAAGACGCCTTTTGCTTCCATTCTGTGCTCTGTTGCCTGAAACAGCTGATCAGTGGGGGTGTCAGGTGTCAGACCCCCATAGGTCTTATATTGATGACCTATCGTAGGGAGGATGGAGAACCCCTTTAATGGTCAGACAAATGTCACCAGAAAGTGATGGAGTTGGGGAGTGAAAGGGGGGTCGCATACAGAGTTTTATAATGCAGGGTACATCTGAGTGATGATTTCTGTAATGGGGGTAGTAGTCCTCAATGTAACCTCATACCACGTCTAATGTCATAGACCTATAGTAGACAAGATTATACCTGCCAGGAATTCTTCATATTCAATCACGGGGATATTTTTTCTCAGACTGTCCATATCAAAGAATTCAGACCAGGGGATCCGCACTTGATGTATGTCAGGACTCTGCCAGTGATAGAGACGACCCCACGGGGGTAAAACCAGCACCCAATCGGAGGTCTTCTGTAGAGTCTTAAGGAGGGACGCCATGCGGATGTACACGTCTCTGCGCAGGTTAAATCCTTCGGGAGGGTTCACGTCATACAGCAGGTATCTGGGGAACACACAAAGACCAGAATCTTACTACGGGGAGTTTACAACATGACATTTATTAGTGAAGATGCGGAAGGGGAAAGAAGAAGAAACGTCTCCCCCATTGATCAATGGGCCTAAAATGGCGCCCAGTGATCTAATGCTGGATGTGTGCTCCAAGGGAGCATTCACACGACCATATAAATGGATCCGCATCCGTTCCGCAATTCTGCAGAACGGGTGCGATCACATTCATTTCAATGGGGCCGCAAAAGATGCGGACAGCACACCATGTGCTGTCCGCATCCATGGTTCTGTTCCACGGCCCATATAGCATTCTCTATATAGCGCCGGCCATGTGCGGTCCGCAAAATGCAGAATGCACACGGCCGGTATCCGCGTTACGGTCGTGTGAATGCACCCTAAAGGGAAGCTTTACTGAATACTAACGTGTCAATTCCCTGATATAGGCCTATTATTAAAATGACTCTATAGCAGGGGTCAGCAGCCTGCGGCACTCCAGCTCTTGTGAAACTACAATTCCCAGCATGCTCCATTCATTTCTATGAGAGTTCTGAGAAGAGCAGAGGAAGTATGCATGCTGGGAGTTGTAGTTTCATAACAGCTGGAGTGTCGGAGGTTGCCTACCCCTGCTGTATACGCACGAGAACCTTCTGATCGTCAGCTCATAGGACCACGAGGCCTCTCCAGCGGAGTGACGCTTCAGTTAGGATGGTCAGCGGATCCTGTAGATCAGTGATGCTCAACCTGCGGCCCTCCAGCTGTTGTAAAACTACAACTCCCACAATGTCCTTCTGTAGGATGATAGCTGTAGGCTGTCAGGGAATGATGGGAGTTGTAGTTTAGCAACAGCTGGAGGGCCGCAGGTTGAGCATGCCTGCTGTAGATCAACTAATGTGGAGAGGAACCATAACCACATTCACATCAGTTATTTCATAGTCATGAAAATGTATTGGTTGCTATTGGCAACTGCTCCTATCATTGCACGTACGCCAATTTTCTAGTGTACAAATGGTGAACATTTTTCCGCAAAAGAGATGAGCGAACTGATTTGTCTCATCAGCAAAGCTTCATCCCCTGTGGGGTGGGGGCGTCCCCCTCAGGTGAAAAAGAGCCTACCTGTCGCTAGATTGACCCAGTCCTGACAATTTCTCTGCCTGCGCCACCGCTCTGATTACAGATAGTGTTGAGCAAACTTGTTCTTTAAGTTCTGCATCCAAAGTCCGGGTTAGGGTTATCGAAGAATCCTGTTATGGATTTCGCTACCACGGACCATAACGGAATTTGGAATTCATAACGGGATTCTTCGATAAATACGAACCCGAACCTTGGACGCTGAACTTAAAAACAAGTTCGCTCAACACTAATTACAAAGCAATTGTCTGTAAAGGCGCCGCTCTGAAGCAGAGCCTGTACCTTCGATCCGCTAATCGGAGCAGCAGCGCGGGCAAGAAGTTGTCAGAGCCGGGCTAAATGTCCTCCTCTGACAATGTAGGGACAGGTGGACAGCCCCTCACAGGTGGAGAAGTCCTGCAGATCAGACGAATCGATTCGCTTATCTCTAATTGACAGCTTTTTGCAATTTTACAGCGCTCTTTCTGCTTTTTAAAAAGTAGGCGGGGCTTGGCCTTCCTCAGGCTGTCAAAATTACCATCATTCATGCCAGAAACTGGGCTAAACGGACGTCTTTTTGATTTACTGGTGCACAGACATGGGAAATCTTAATAAATGTGGCGCATTTTACATCAGCGCATCCATTAGAGGCGGAGATGGGCTACAATGAACGCCTCTCTGGGATACCTGACAGGTTGGCACGTTCGGGTTCACGCACACGACTATAGCCTGTTTTGTGGATCCGCAAAACAACGATACATGGAACGTCCTATCCTTGTTCATAATGCGGACAAGAATAGGACATGTTCTATATTTTTGCGGATGTCACGGAACGGACATACAGATGTGGAGTGCATGCGGTGTGCTGTCCGCATCCTTTGCGCAGTGAAGTGAATGGGTGGATCAGATGCGGAAAAAAAATACATTCAAGTGCATGAGCCCTTACAGAGAAAGCCCATTGATTTCTATAGCAACTGTAGTGCTTCACATGTCCTGTGGTGGCGCTACAGGAGAATTGCCGCTGACCTCATCCTATGGTTTTCTTACTGTGTAAGTCAATAAGGAAAAAAGCCGGTTCCATAGAGTGGCAGGGTCCCTGAGGCTGGCAGTGTTATGGGGGCTTAGTCTATACTTATGCCCCACTATGGAAATAGAAGAGGATTGCCTTGTTTGAAAATGTTGGAGCACAAGAGACTGGGGCTACCTGCAATACCAGCCATTGCCAGAAAACAGGAGTGGCGCTGTTTCTTTGAAAAAGCAGGTGATCTTAGACAATCCCCTGAATCAATTGCTATTCATGCATCGCCTAATACATTAATGTGGCCTCCAGGGTCTTTATCGCCCCCTACAGATCACAGCACACAGTGGAGGGGATTTAACCTGGAGATGTATGCCACGTCTTCAGTGCGACTACCTGCGATCAGCTGCGGCAGCGCCGACAGACAGGGAGCCCACCGAATGTCCCGGCGTGAACTCCTCTTGGTCGGCCCGGACCTTGGAGAACAGGATGAAGAAGACCCAGAGTCTAAACACCGGGAGCCCGGCCGCCATGTCCTGCCGGTAGATGGTCCTAGTGGTCTAAAGGACCTTTGATGATGTCATGACCACGTGACTAGACACAATCCAGCAAGACACTACTTCCGGCATTTAGTTACCATGACGACCCTCTCCCGTCGTACCGCTTTCCGTAGAGTTGCGAGAGTGAAGTGGTCACATGACCAAGCAGTGGATATGATGGGTGGAATGGAGAGGTCACATGACCGGAAAACAGTGGCGATAGATTGAGTTGTGAGGTCACATGAACGGGCAGCAAGTAGTGAGAAGGAAGAGGAAAGAAGATGACGTCAGATGGGTTGTCTAAGTGTTACAGGGCGAGGGACAAACCAGGGAGGGATTGTGCCTTATCCCGAGGGTGGCCACTTTCATAACCTCCGAAAGGAGGACATCATACCTGGGACAAAAATTTGAAAAAATTCACTGTTTTCTAAATTTGAATCGGTCTGCTTTTAAGACAGATAGTGATGCCTCATAAAATATTCCTTAATTAAAATTCCCCCTTTATGTTGGCATCATTTTGGTAATGTAATTTTTTTTTTTTTAGGACGCTAGAAGGTTTTGAATTTTAGAAGCAATGTTTGAAATTTTTAATTAAATTTTCAAAGTCAACTTTTTTAAGGACCAGTTTAGTTGTGAAGTCACTTTTTGGGGCTTACATAATAGAACCAGCCCATAAATGACCCCATTTTAGAAACTACAAACGATAACAGGAGACTATCCCCCCTCCCACACACACAATTTGCTACCCATTTTCTTCTGAATACAGTAACACCCCAATTGTGGTCGTAAACTGTTATTTGGGGATACGCCAGGGCTCAGAAGGGAAGGAGCGGCATCTGGATTTTCTAACATGGAGTTTTCTGTCATGGCTTTTAAGAGCGATAAAATTTTATTTTTTGTTGAATGAGCTGCGTGAGGGCTTATTTTGTGCGGGAAAAGCTGTAGTTTTTACTGGCTCCATTTTGGCATACATTTGGCTTTCTGGTTGCCTTTTATCTAATTTTTTTGGAGGTGAAGTTACAATAAAGCTGTTTGGTGTCATTTTTCTATTTTTCTTTTATACCGTTTACTTGATGGGGTAGATCATGTGATATTTTTATAGATCCGGTCATTACGGACGCAACAATATGACAAATATGTCTATTTTATTTATTTTTTTACGTTTTATACAATAAATAATGTTTTTGTGTTGGCACTTTCTTAGAGCCATATTTTTTTCATTTTTCTGGCTATGATCTTGTGTGAGGGCTTGTTTTTTGCGGGACGAGGTGACGTTTTTATTACTACCATTGTGGGCTACATACGACTTTTTGATTGATATGTTTTTTGTGAAGTGACTAAAAAAGCTGTTTTGGCATAATTGTTATTAGTTTTTTTTTCCACCATTCACTTGATGGGGTAGATCATGTGATATTTTTATAGAGCCAATTGTTACGGACGCTGCGATACCAAAAAATATGTCAATTTTTTTAATATGTTTTACACAATAAGAGCATGTTTAGAAAAAAATAATCATGTTTTTGTGTTGCAATTTTCTTAAGAGCCATATTTTTTTATTTTTCTGGCTACGGTCTTGTGTGGGGGCTCATTTTCTGCGGGATGAGGTGACGTTTTTATTGCTACCATTTTGGGGTACATATTACTTTTTGATTGAGTAACATTATGTTTTTTCATTTTTTACGGCGTTCACCTGATTATATATATATATATATATATTTATATATATAATATATATTTATTTTTATTTTTTTCAAAACATTTTTATTTTACCCTTTGTGTCCCCTATAAGGTCATACAAGACCTCTGGGGGACATGAACATTTTTTATTTTCACTATTGATTTCTCCTGTAACTGGGGCTGACATAGTAGCCCCAGTTACAGGGGAAATACACCCCCCAGAGAGGCTGTACAGCATAATACAGCGCTATACAGCCTCAGTGCAGGGCTGATCGAAGTCTGTGGAAGACCCGACAGATCCTGCACTCCCCGGCCCCGGCGGTCACATGACCACCGGCCGGGATGGGAAGCGGCAGATTGCTTCCTCAGCTGTATACATAACAGCGATCTAGAAGACAGGGACACCGAGGAAGGGTCCCTGCCTTCCCTTTGGGTTGCCGTGCTGTCACTGACAGCGGACCCCCCGCTCGGCAGCTGCACGATTAGCGTGCAGCTGCCATCTTTGAAAGATCGTTTAGAAACGTCCGATCAGAGGTAAACCTGACCGCCCAGGACATTTTTAGTCAATTGGCGGCCGGGAAGTGGTTAAAGAGAGGAGAGAGGATTGTAACTCCTAGCATGTCCAGGTCGTTATTATTAGATATCATAGGACAGGGATGCTCAACCTGTGGCCCTCCAGCTATTGTAAAACTACAACTCCCACCATGCCCTGCTGTAGGCTGTCCGGGAATGATGGGAGTTGTAGTTTTGCAACAGCTGGAGGGCTGCAGGTTAAGCATGCCTGTCATAGGACATTTCAGAGAGGCAGTACAAGAGGGGGGACTACAACTCTCAGCATGTTCAGGTTATTAGATATCAGAGGACATTTCAGAGAGGGGGTATAAGAGGGGAGGACTACAACTTCCAGCATGTCCAGGCCATTATTATTAGATATCAGAGGATATTTCAGACAGGGAGTATGTGGTGAGGACTACAACTCCCAGCACGTCTAGGTCTTTATTGTGGGATATCAGAGAAGAGTTCAAAGAGGGAGTACAAGAGGAGAGGATTACAACACCCAGCATGTTCAAGTTGTTAGGAGACATCATAATTTAGAGAGGGTACATAATAGGAGAGGACTACAACTCCCAGCATGTCGGGCTGTTATTATGAGATATCGGAGGATAATTTAGACAGGGAGTTGTCGGGTTTATAATAATTCAATTAAGAATTATTAATTATGGTCATAAAATAATTAATCATAAATTTTTCATAACTTCTCGAAATTATGACCTGGTGAATTGTAGATAACCCAATCGATACAATTCACATCTGAGGCCGACTATTTCCTCAGATAATAAGTTCTTTTCATGAGAGATGACATTAATGCTAAAGATGTAGTTTTGACATTAAATAATACGCAGATACTATAAAAACATGCAGATTTTATTGGTTACACGATTATAAACAAATAGGTATATAAACACGATTATATATGCCAAGGAATATATATGGCAATGATATATGAAGCATTACAAGCTTAATCATAAGTAAATAAACAATGATATATGCCAATTAATATATATGGCATTGATATCAGGCACTAGAAGCTTCACAATAAGTAAATAAACACATGTGGGTAAGAGCAGCTTGTCACATTATAACAAAGCTATTTGGTTAGGATATCAAAACAAGAAGTTACATTATATACATTACTCCTGTTCAGAGGCGTGTCTAATCCTAGACATCTATATGGAATGATAAATACATTCCCCACCCTCTCTAACCAAACTAAAATACACCTCACATGTAGTAATGGGCAAATCCATTCAAGTATATAACTTAGAAGATAGTAGTCAAATCCTAGACTACTTTTGCATGTATACTTCTGTCCTATTCTGGACTACTTTCATATCTGTATAACCTGGTAAGACTATTAAGACAACAGACATTGGAAGAACTTGGAACAAATCTTCCAGTGGGAATTTATCATCTAGCTTGGCGAAGAATGCTACTATCAATATATCTATATCTATGCATATATGTATGCAATCATTTAATACTCTGATAAATTATGAAACTTGATTCTTCTGCAGGTAGAATGAAGGCTCACAATTATTCTATATCTAAGACTACATCTCATATAAAGAGATGATAAATAAATTAATATGTTCGCCAACATAGATGCTATGATTTTACCCACATTATCTAAATAGTCTTAATAAAATGAAACATCATTCTTTGTGTTTCTTACCAAGTCCTAGCAGGCATCTCACTTCTGCTCCTAGGAAAGCTGGATGGTCCATCACCATGGCTTTCATATTGGTAGACCCCTCAATCTTGGGTGTTCTGGCTGGAATGTTGGAATGTTCTTTGCTTGTTTGCTTGTTCTTTGCTTCCTCCTTCTTGCCTCTCTATCTAGGGTAATTATCTCCCTTGTAATCTAACATTACCACCCCCTGGATTAGTATTCTCCAATCAATTGAGGGGGTGTAAACATATGTAATAAGATCCTATGAGATCATGTTTACCCATAATGCAACTATGGAGGATGGTGTAACGATATCGATATCTGTCTCCGGATGGCACTGTTGTGCAAGCTATTAACACCATACCATGAAGAGTTAATTTACGTCGTCGTAAATTAGAGATGAGGATTAGTTTGGACACTGAAATAACTAAAGATAGACCTCTAGGCGTCTCTCTGAATGTTTCTCACACTGTTGATCTATGGACCATAATAATATGAATGGGCCTTGTTCTCTTCAGACGGACATGTCTGGAGAATCCAGTGTACTCCCAACAGATAAGCCCACATCTGTGGCAATAACTCTTAAGACATAATACTCTCTGTATTTTTACACAGACTGAGCTTGGCATAACCTCATCTTGGCCTGTCTCAGTCGCATATGAAAACTTTGGCTCATGTATGTTTCTTAAAGACAATGAGCATGCATTTTGAATATAATATGATCAGGTATCAATATATATACCTATGAAAATGCCTGACAGAGTATAAAAGGAGAGGACTAGGGATGAGTGAATTGGTTGGTTCCGCTACGGATGAACCCGTTTCGTTCATTATCTGTACTGCGGCCGAGGGACTGTCTGTATTACAATGTCAAAATGTATTCTTTCTGATGAGGCTATATTAAAGTGGATGAAGCCCTGGAGAAAAACTTTAAGTGGTCCTATGTTGTAGGCAGGCTCAAATCGACAGAAGACGGGGTAACACAAGTAGCGGTGACCTTCAACACCACAAAATACCACACAATTGACTTTAACCCTAGGTACACACCTAAGCGTTTTACAGCGCGTTCAAACGCGATGTAAAACGCTCAACATGTGAAAAGCCATGCTTCCCTATGGGCATGGTTCACATTTGGGCGTTTTACAGCGCGCGATTCAGAAACGCCTAGGTGTGTTCCCAGCCTAAGGGTGCATTCACATGACTGCATGGATTTTGCGGTCTGCAAAAAATATGGATGACATCCGTGTTGCATCCGTTTTCTTCGTGGACACATTTTACCAGTGAGTATTCTTATCCGCAAAACGGACATGTTCTATCTTTTTTCACGGGCCAGCATCCGATCCACAAGAAATGCAGATCGGATGTGGACCAAAAATACGGTCGGGTGAATAAGGCCTTAAGACTTTAGACTCCATTTGGGGTAAATTTTTTTATTATTGCATTTTACTCATTTTAAGCTAAAAATCATTTTTGTAGTTTTTAGAAAAATTCTTTTCAACAGTTTTTCTTTGCAGCTTTCACTGGCCTCTGCCTGACACTGAATCTGTCAGGGAGCTGCACTGACGGCTCAATCTGCAGTCCTTATCTCTGTACTCCTGACCTGACAGCTCATAAGCAATTAAGTTAAATTTCTCTCATGCGGGTTCATGCGGCTGGTGGGTTTAAAGCCGCGTTCCCGCCAATATATAGGATACGTCCCTTTTAGGTGCAGCTGTGTCCGTTTGCAGTTTAACGCCATTCAGTAGGATTAAACCGCATGCAGGTCCGCAGCATATAAACTGAAAAACCACAAAGGTTTCTGCAATTAAATATGTGGAGAATTTTACTTTTGCAAACTCTGCTGTGTGATTTGGGTCTTTGGAAACCTTTTTTTTTTTTGTAATTAATGTGGCATGTGTTTTCTTAATGGAGGTTTTTGAGGCATTTTGGATACATGTTTGTGTTATATTTCTCTGCAGATAATAATTTGTGAAAAAAAGTTAAAATACCATTAAAAACACACATTGACATATGTCTATGGCACAAAATCACCAGAAAATGAGCCAAAAAACACTACAGATAAAGCATGCTGCAAATTTCCAAAAACTCTTTACATTCTGAAGTGAAGAAAAATGCTACTAAAAACAAAGCATGTGTGTTCTGCATTTCATATTTCCCTATAGACTTACGGCAAACATATGGAGGTAGCATTTTTTGATAAAAAAAAAAAACTGCAAAAACACCAAAAATAACCCGTGTGAAACCAGCCTAAGGCCCCTTGCAGACGAGGTGAGCGGATTAGGTTCGGATGCATTCAGAGAAAACTGCGCGATTTCGCAAGCAAGTACTTTCAGTTTTGTTTGCTGTTGTGGTCAGTTGTTCAGTTTTTATCATGCGGGTGCAATGCGATTTATTGCGTTTAACACGCGCGTGATTAAAAACTGAATGTTTACAAACAACATCTCTTGGCAACCAGCCGTGAAAATCCCATTGCATCCGCACTTGCTTGCGGATGCGATTTTCACACAGCCCCATTCACTTCTATGGGGCCTGCGTTGCGCGAAAATAGCAGAATATAGAACATGCCGCAATTCTCACGCAACGCAGAAGTGATGTATGAAAAACATCGCTCATGTACACAGACCCATTGAAATGAATGGGCCCTGATTCCTTGCGGGTGCAATGCGTTTGCATCACGCATTGCACCCGCGCGGGAGACGCGCTTGTGTGAAAGGGGGCTAAGGCCTTATGCACACGACCGTATTTTTCTTTCATGTGCCATCTGCATTTTTTGCAGATAATACACTGCCTGGTTCGTTTCTATGGGGCCATGAACAAATCAGTATTTTTGTGGGAGCAGCAGTAACCAGCACGGCCACTACAGTTTGAATGGAGCTGTGCTTCTGGTTTCATTTAAAGGGATTCTGTCACCAGGTTTGACCCCTGTCAGCTAAACATATGCTCATCAGGATTCCTAATGTGGGCTCATCAATGCGATCAGTAGCTTTATTTTGGCAAAAAACAGGTTTTACTAACCTGTCAATCAAAGAAATAAGGTGCCCAAGGGGAGGTCCAGGGATGCAGGGTGCCCGGCCGCACACATCGCTGTTCGTGCCCAGCGCCGCCTCCTACTTTTCTGTGCCGCCTCTCTCTCTCCCTCCCTCCACCTCCTCCTGCTGTAAGATCTGGCGCATGCGCACAGGGCGCATGCGCACTTCGCTTGAAGAAGCCGATTCAAGAAGTCCGCGCGTGCGGATAATCGGGTAATAATGACCTATCCTGAGGATATAGGTTATCAATATCAGGAGCCTGGAAAATCCCTTTAATTATAATGCATGCATGGCACTCAAGGGGTTAAAGAACATGACTGATATGGTAGGCCGCCAAGCAGACAAGAGGCTGCGGAGTTGTTATCGTAGAGAAGGTGCTAACCAGTAACTTTAAGGATGCCTGCTCGTTCCACCGTAGGGCTGAAAGTCAGAGGTCATTGGGGCACATTTATCAAGTATTATGTCGAAAATGAACATGCCGGATTTTACTAAACCCATTCTAAGTGAATGGGCGACGGATCCAGTTTTTCATGTCCAAAAAAACGGATCCGGCACCATTGACCTACATGGTTATTGGTACCGAATCCAGATTCTTCATTTTCCCATGCCGCACACAAAAACGCTGCTTACATGGGAATGCAACAAACCGGAACGGACTCCATTCAACCTACAGTGTGTCACTGAAATCTCCAAAATAATTGACAAATTTGTGACAATTTTTTATCACGATCTGGCTTTTATTGAAAATCCCCCCCCCTCCCCCCCCCCCGCCACTTGCCAAATGGTATCTCCTAGTTTCTTTACTGACTAAACGCCCGCACTTCCACTTGATATGACATAACGGTTCCTTTATATGTGGCCATACTAAGTGTAGCTGTTATAGTGTCAGTGTGTAATAATACCATCATACGACACAGCAATTTATTCACTGCGACACCACATATGCGGATTATCTCCAGCGTCGCCTATAAATTGCAATATATTGGCTACAGGACAGGTAACCTGAAAATCGCAAGCAGAAGACAACTCGTATCCAGTCACCAGGCTAACATTATATCTGCGGTATCCACGCAGGCAAGTCATTGAACGAGTTACTCCACCTTTGCGAAGAACAGACCATAGGAGAAAACAACTTACCGTAATCAGGAGGCCTTCTACGTTATATGTTGAACACTAAGGGGTTAAATAAAAAGCATCTGATTTTACATTACTAATATGAGATTTCTGCTGTATTACTGTAACTACATCCATGCTACGCTATTGTTTATGTCACTTTAATTACAATGACTTGCACTTGATCCGCTCATTTGACCCGTTTCTAGGATGTGATTGGTTGTTCAGTATTTGAAATCACTGTATTTGTTACCTCTAAGCTATGACTAACTGCCAGTGCAGCTCGAAACGCATAAGCGGAGACTACGATGCACATGATGGATCTTACTATGAGATAAATAAAGCTGTTTTTGTATCTATCCTGGAAGCTGGACCTCTTCCGCTCTGAATATCTGTTCAGTAATCCTGCTGTTAGACTGCTTTCACACAGTCAGCGTTTGGTCAGTGTTCAGTCAGTGATTTTCATCAGTGATTGTGAGCCACAATCAGATACAGATCCAAAACACAGAACAGGAGCAAATCTTTCCAGTATACCTCATCTCTGTGGAGGCTCTGCTTGTGGTTTTGGCTCACAATCACTGATGAAATCACTGACCAAACACTGATTGTCTGAAAGCAGCCTGCTGGTGTTGCTGTAACAGCGGCCTGTGTCATTGAGACGCAGAGTGTAACGTATTAGCATACAGTAGTATAGTAATACTTTATAAGAAAAATAAAGTTGTAAAATGGGGGTCTGATTTGAGGATCTGATCTGGGGGTCTGATTTGAGGTCTAAAGAGGGTCTCATCTGAAGCCTGATATGGGAGTCTAACATGGAGGTCTGATGGTCTGATCTGAGGTTTGATATGGGGAACTCATCTGAGGATCTGATAAGAGGGTCTGATCTGTGGGCTGGTTAAAAAATATTTTTTGCTACTTTTCAGTGTTTGATATATATATATATCTGTAAGGTTAGTTTTACACATGTGTCAAAGAAATACAGCAGGCTGTTCTGGCCTAGAGCAGCCTGCCATAGTTCTCTGGATCTGGCATTGCCAGATAGTACCGCAAGCTTGCCGAACCCCATTGACTATAATGGGATGCAGCGGGGATTCGGCCAGACAAAAATGGTTGTGCAAATTTTCAAGCACCTAGCTCCAATCTGTGGCACCTAGGTGGGACATAAAAGCCAGATTAAAAGCAACGTTTTCTAGGCTCATGAAACCTCAGAAATCAGATCAACTTGTGTGGGATGTCCACTGTTCGTCGATGTGCCTGTTATCACCACTTGTAGCAAACTGAGAGGGACAGAACCCTTCAACTGAGAGACTGTCATTATCACTCCAGCAGATAACTACAAGTCTAGGCCGAGATGTCGGCAAGATTCAGCTTTGCATGTTCCGGTGGAGAAAATGAACTGGAATGACAGCAAGAGGTGCACAGAGTCAAACCTCTGCATGGTCGGATCATCTGATTTGAAGAATGGCGGATAGTGATCTATTAATTGGACATCACATCCCAAGCCCAGGGTGGGAAAAAGTGTCTACACAAAGCATCAGAAGGTGTTTGCATGAAATTGGTTACAAGCCAGATATCCAGCTAGTGGTGTTCCATTACCCTCCTGCCACCGCTCTCAAAGGCTATCGTGGTGCACAGCAAGACTGGAATGGAAGTCGATCCTCTTCAACAATCAGTCCCGCTTTTGTCTCAGATGCAAAGATAGCTGGAGATTGGTCTGGAGACCACGTGGGTAACGCCATAAAGAGGCCTTCACAAGGGAATGTCACACTGCTCCTCAGGGACGTGCACAGACATTTTGAAGGGCAGGGGCTTAAATAAAAAAAAAAGGGCACTTGTCACGTGACGTAGCAGACTTGCGTCACGCATGTCCGCTACCCAGGTAGCCCCTGCGCTAGCCTTAATGGACCCTGTCGCTCTAACCCTGCACTGGTGAGTGGGTGGAATGTTGAATTAATTGTATTGGTGAATAAACTGCGCTGCCGCCGGCGGGATGGACCACATACCTGTTACATCCAGGGACATCTCCTGTCATGTAGATCTTCTCTTTCCTCTTCTCCTTCGTCTGACCCAGACCACCATGGTAAATTCACATCTCGTCTCTACAGAGTTTGTAATACAGACACATTAGATTTCTCAATGTTTCCATCACCCTCCCCATCCTGGTGTCCCGACAATGTCATCCTACTGTGCCCGTGGTGTTCCCCAATGTCCCAAGTACTATACTGCTGAAAAAATAGTGATCCTAACTAATAGACATAATTGGGGTCATTTATCAAAGTGGTGTAAAAGAGAAGTGGAGTTCCAGAAGAGCTGTCAATAATAAATAGTCAAACAAAGCAATAGCTGATCTTAGGGAGACCAGCTACAAAAATACCGTGGAGCCTCACTTAAGAGTCTCAAACACAGCAATCCAAAGTGCAAAGCTCCCTGGGAAACATAAAATGCAAAAAGATTGTGGAGCCCCAGTTATGGGTCTACAACACAGTGAAAGCCAGATATCCCTCAAAGGAAGGAAAAACAAGCAAAGGGGTGTCTCCATTACAGAGATCACCAAAACCACCATATTAAGTGGCCCCTATGTCAAAATCCCGCTCTTTTACAAGCTTTAAGGATGTGACGGGGAAGACCTAAGCAAGTTATCCATCCACAGACAGCTGTTTCGGGGTGTTGCCCCTCATCAGTGTGGAGTAGGATTCTGGCTAACCGGGAGCGATGCTTTGGTGACTACTCAAACAAAGCAATAGCTGATCTTAGGGAGACCAGCTACAAAAATACCGTGGAGCCTCACTTAAGAGTCTCAAACACAGCAATCCAAAGTGCAAAGCTCCTGGGAAACATAAAATGCAAAAGATTGTGGAGCCCCAGTTATGGGTCTACAACACAGTGAAAGCCAGATATCCCTCAAAGGAAGGAAAAACAAGCAAGGGGTGTCTCCATTACAGAGATCACCAAAACCACCATATTAAGTGGCCCCTATGTCAAAATCCCGCTCTTTTACAAGCTTTAAGGATGTGACGGGGAAGACCTAAGCAAGTTATCCATCCACAGACAGCTGTTTCGAGGTGTTGCCCCTCATCAGTGTGGAGTAGGATTCTGGCTAACCGGGAGCGATGCTTTGGTGACTACTCAAACAAAGCAATAGCTGATCTTAGGGAGACCAGCTACAAAAATACCGTGGAGCCTCACTTAAGAGTCTCAAACACAGCAATCCAAAGTGCAAAGCTCCCTGGGAAACATAAAATGCAAAAAGATTGTGGAGCCCCAGTTATGGGTCTACAACACAGTGAAAGCCAGATATCCCTCAAAGGAAGGAAAAACAAGCAAAGGGGTGTCTCCATTACAGAGATCACCAAAACCACCATATTAAGTGGCCCCTATGTCAAAATCCCGCTCCTATGAGGCCCCTATGAGGCTCCACGGTATTTTTGTAGCTGGTCTCCCTAAGATCAGCTATTGCTTTGTTTGAGTAGTCACCAAAGCATCGCTCCCGGTTAGCCAGAATCCTACTCCACACTGATGAGGGGCAACACCCCGAAACAGCTGTCTGTGGATGGATAACTTGCTTAGGTCTTCCCCGTCACATCCTTAAAGCTTGTAAAAGAGCGGGATTTTGACATAGGGGCCACTTAATATGGTGGTTTTGGTGATCTCTGTAATGGAGACACCCCTTTGCTTGTTTTTCCTTCCTTTGAGGGATATCTGGCTTTCACTGTGTTGTAGACCCATAACTGGGGCTCCACAATCTTTTTGCATTTTATGTTTCCCAGGGAGCTTTGCACTTTGATTGCTGTGTTTGAGACTCTTAAGTGAGGCTCCACGGTATTTTTGTAGCTGGTCTCCCTAAGATCAGCTATTGCTTTGTTTGAGTAGTCACCAAAGCATCGCTCCCGGTTAGCCAGAATCCTACTCCACACTGATGAGGGGCAACACCCCGAAACAGCTGTCTGTGGATGGATAACTTGTTTAGGTCTTCCTCGTCACATCCTTAAAGCTTGTAAAAGAGCGGATTTTGACATAGGGGCCACTTAATATGGTGGTTTTGGTGATCTCTGTAATGGAGACACCCTTTGCTTGTTTTTCCTTCCTTTGAGGGATATCTGGCTTTCACTGTGTTGTAGACCCACAACTGGGGCTCCACAATCTTTTTGCATTTTATGTTTCCCAGGGAGCTTTGCACTTTGGATTGCTGTGTTTGAGACTCTTAAGTGAGGCTCCACGGTATTTTTGTAGCTGGTCTCCCTAAGATCAGCTATTGCTTTGTTTGAGTAGTCACCAAAGCATCGCTCCCGGTTAGCCAGAATCCTACTCCACACTGATGAGGGGCAACACCTCGAAACAGCTGTCTGTGGATGGATAACTTGCTTAGGTCTTCCCCGTCACATCCTTAAAGCTTGTAAAAGAGCGGGATTTTGACATAGGGGCCACTTAATATGGTGGTTTTGGTGATCTCTGTAATGGAGACACCCCTTTGCTTGTTTTTCCTTCCTTTGAGGGATATCTGGCTTTCACTGTGTTGTAGACCCATAACTGGGGCTCCACAATCTTTTTGCATTTTATGTTTCCCAGGGAGCTTTGCACTTTGGATTGCTGTGTTTGAGACTCTTAAGTGAGGCTCCACGGTATTTTTGTAGCTGGTCTCCCTAAGATCAGCTATTGCTTTGTTTGAGTAGTCACCAAAGCATCGCTCCCGGTTAGCCAGAATCCTACTCCACACTGATGAGGGGCAACACCCCGAAACAGCTGTCTGTGGATGGATAACTTGCTTAGGTCTTCCCCGTCACATCCTTAAAGCTTGTAAAAGAGCGGGATTTTGACATAGGGGCCACTTAATATGGTGGTTTTGGTGATCTCTGTAATGGAGACACCCCTTGCTTGTTTTTCCTTCCTTTGAGGGATATCTGGCTTTCACTGTGTTGTAGACCCATAACTGGGGCTCCACAATCTTTTGCATTTTATGTTTCCCAGGGAGCTTTGCACTTTGGATTGCTGTGTTTGAGACTCTTAAGTGAGGCTCCACGGTATTTTTGTAGCTGGTCTCCCTAAGATCAGCTATTGCTTTGTTTGAGTAGTCACCAAAGCATCGCTCCCGGTTAGCCAGAATCCTACTCCACACTGATGAGGGGCAACACCCCGAAACAGCTGTCTGTGGATGGATAACTTGCTTAGGTCTTCCCCGTCACATCCTTAAAGCTTGTAAAAGAGCGGGATTTTGACATAGGGGCCACTTAATATGGTGGTTTTGGTGATCTCTGTAATGGAGACACCCCTTTGCTTGTTTTTCCTTCCTTTGAGGGATATCTGGCTTTCACTGTGTTGTAGACCCATAACTGGGGCTCCACAATCTTTTTGCAATAATAAATAGTGGAATCTGATTGGCTGCTATGGGCAACTGAGCCAGTTCTACTTTACACTAGTTTGATAAATTACCCCAAATGTCCCTGTGTCCACAGCAGCTATAATGTCCCCTAGAGTGTCCCAGTAATAATAACACCCTATATTGTGCTCCAGGTAATATTCCCTGTATAGTGTCCACAAAAATAATAGAATTGCCCCTACAGTGCCTCCCCTATAGCAACACCCCCATATAGTGATTTCCCCCACACTGCCCCCACATAGTAATCAGCCCATAGTAATTTGCCCCCACTCAGTAATTGCTCCCACACAGTAACTTGTCCCCACACTGCCACTACAAAGTAATTTCTCCCACACAGTAATTTGTCCCCACACTGCCTCCACATAGTAATTTGCCCCACACATTTCTGGGCCTAGCACTGGCAGCACATTTTGAATCCCCCCATGTTACATTTCTCCCTGACTGGGCAACCCCTCCAAGGTGGCACAGTGACAGACTGACAGTGGACAGCTCCACACAAGCTGACTCACCGGTGTTGAGCAGGTTGCCCCCACGTGACTACTGAGGCACTTAAGAATTTCAGATAATAAACCGTAGTTTTCACTTTATAAGATGAACCTGATGATAAGACACACCTAGGTTTTTGAGGAGGAAAATAAGTAAAAATATTTTGAACCAAAAGGTGTGCTTTTGGTGAATTTTGAACTAATGGTGGTCTGTGGATGGCACTATTATTGGGGATCTATGGATGACGCACTTATGAGAGGGATCTACGGACGACACTCTTATGGGGGGATCTACGGACGACACTTATGGGGGGATCTGCGGACGACACTCATGGGGGGATCTGCGGACGACAATCATGTCATCCACAGATCCCCATAAGTGTCGTCCACAGATCCCCCATCAGATGCATCAATGCTGAGGGAGGAGGTGGAGACACTCATGACGGGGCAGTGATTCTGCTCTAATACACTGGGCCCTGCAGCTGTTAAGTACCGTACATTCAATCCCATCGCTATCTTAATGTATACCGCACTGTGCTTTACTTACTGTAGTACCGTATGTATAGCATTAAGATGGCACAGACTTGCAGTTCCCTCCTCATGCACCGCATTCCCTGCCTGCTTGCTCATTCATAAAGTGAGATAGGCGGGCAGGTGGCGCATGAGGAGGGAGCTGCCGGTCTGCGCTGTCTTAATGCTGTACATACGGTACTACAGTAAGTAAAGCACAGTGCGGTATACATTAAGATATCGATGGGATTGAATGTACGGTACTTAACAGCTGCAGGGCCCAGTGTATTAGAGCAGAATCACTGCCCCGCCATGAGTGTCCCCGCCTCCTCCCTCCAGACTGATACTTCGCTGGCTATGCTGCGCAGCATAGTGACCAGTGAAGTATCAGTGCTCGCTTTATAAGATGCATGGCCATTTTCCACTCACTTTTTGGGGAAAAAAAGTGCGTCTTAGGCTGTGTTCACACATGCATTATTTGATCAGTTATTTCGATCAGTTATTGTGAGACAAAACCAGTAGTGAATCTTATGAAGCGTATTCAGAGATATGGTATAATGGAAAGATCTGCACCTGTTCTGTGTTTCTGACCCACACCTAGTTTTGGCTCACAATAACTGATGGAAATAACTGATTAAATAACGCATGTGTGAACGCACCCTTATAAAGTGAAAAATACGGTATGGGTCATTATCTAAATCACTTGGTTGCATTCTGCGCAGACTTGTCTGCTATCATTTGCTACTCCAGGGCTAGATTACCTGGCATGATGGCTGAATATCTAGTAATGGATACCATAGTTATATAAAACATTTGTACCCACGCTAGACTGTGTATGACAAAGAAGGGGGCTGCAAATCCTCATCTACTTGAAGATCTCCCATCCATTCTACAAACTGTTTAGAGATATGTAGGTATATGTAATAAGCGTGATAACTGTATGGCATCTACAGCACCAGATAGCAGGTTTAGCCGTGGTACCTATACCTCCAGTGCAGATGATATCACTGTCAGTCGTCCAGTCTGTAGCCTCACAACAGGCGTAGTGTATATTACAGAGGACACAAATCATTAACAGGAAAAATAGGGGCAAGATAGAGACATAAATAGATGGAAATGGAGTATTTCCATAGTAAAAACTTTACATTCCAGCAGCTCTATACTACTCTATACTGTCCATAACCATGCTACAGATCTAGTGGAAACCGTCAGCGTGTGTTGTCATTCAATGCCAAAATCTCATTGTAAAGTTATATATTAGCATATATAGCTGTATAGATAATATCATCTATTATCTAATTATCTGTCTGTTATCAGTTATCTATCCTATCATCTATATCTCTCTGTCTACTTCATTAGCATACCCATTTTTCTTGGCACACCATGCTGATATAGCTTGTCTCCTGCCATGAAGTCACACACATACGGTATATTATGACCCTAGGGTGTTGTACACATGCAACATAAAAGAAAAAAAACTGCACAATGTGAAAAGGCAGAAAAAAGTGCATCCTGGGTGTAAATTGGAGGCACATAATTACAACCATGAACAGCCTAGGGAATGAATGTTCTTTTAAGTTTCACATGATTTTGGAGGATTTTAGGGGCAAGCAATCCTCACACACAGCAGCCAATGGTTTACTCTAGACAACATCTAGTATAGAGTTTATAAGAGATTCAATGCTGTCCCCAGGGATTATCTACCCTGGTAAACAGGAGAATATACATACCATGTGTCCTAGTTAATGAGGAGTATCCATTTATATTGTGCAGAGTGATCCAGCTGATTAACCCCTGCTGCTCCCAGTGGACATGGACCCATCCACACTGCAGCCATGGCCAGGCACTTTCTATTACATAGAAGACATGCATAGTGATGCATTCAGCAAAGGTCAGCAGCAACTTTATCCCTGCCCTGTAATTGCTCTCTAATATGTGCTGCTGCACAATCCGCTGTGGAGCCAGCACTGGCAGGGACTGCCTGGAGCACACAGCCTGATGGCAACAAAGGCATCCACGGCATCTCTTACCCTGAGAAGAGCCAGCCCTAATCTTGCAGGTGAAACTGCTAACAGCTCCACCTTCAGTCCCTTCTGCTGCCGGCATTTAATTTTTCCCGCCCACTCCTTCTCAGGGCCTGGTGCGTCCTAAGGCAGACTGCCTGCGCGATACCCGCCGCACCACGTGACTTGCTGCTGTGTGGAGTGACCCGATGTGTGGATGCGCCACACAGCAGCGCATTTAAAAAAAAAAGTGCAGGTTTGTGACAGGCTGCCGCTGCTTACCTGGCTTAGGGGACAAAAAAAAAAGGGCATTAAAGGGATCAGGGACAGAAAGGGCAGGGGCTCAAGCCCCCTTTTAGCCCTATGTGTGCACGTCCCTGCTGCTCCTACTCCCAGAGATTATGGTGTGCGGGTGGCATAATGTATGGTAACCGGACCCCTCTAGTCTTCATCTCAGATACACTACAGCTCTGTGTTACATTGATCTGGTCGTTGAACCAGTGGTTCAGCCATTTCTTTGCGTGGACAAGTGCATTCAGTGTGGCAGAGCCTACCTCTGACGACCGATAAGAATCTCATTGATAGCATGCCAAGACGTGTGAGAGCATGTATTTGCGTGCATAGCGCTCATACTCGATACTCCACAAATATGTTTTGAATATTTTATTTACATTTTTTATCATTTGAATATCATTAACATGTCTATCGATCCTGTGATTTCCAAATTTCCACAACTTTTCCTTGGTGTTGTACTTTCAATGTTGAGGAGTGTGTATGATATATATATATACAATGAACAAAAATATAAACGCGACACTTACGGTTTTGCTCCCATTTTGCATGAGCTGAACTCAAAGATCTGAAACATTTTCTACATACACAAAACACCCATTTCTCTCAAATATTGTTTACAAATCTGTCTAAATCTGTGTCAGTGATCACTTCTCCTTTGCAGAGATAATCCATCCCACCTCATAGGTGGGCATATCAAGGTGCTGATTAGACAGCATGAGTATTGCATAGGTGTGCCTTTGACTGCCCACAATAAGGCCCCTTTCACACGGGCGAGTTTTCCGCGCGGGTGCAATGCGTGAGGAGGACGCATTGCACCCGCACTGAATCCTGACCCATTCAATTCTATGGGGCTGTGCACATGAGCGGTGATTTTCACGCATCACTTTTGCGTTGCGTGAAAATCGCAGCATGGGGATGCGGGAAAATCGCAAGCATCCGCAATCATGTGCGGATGCGTTGCGATTTTCCCGCATGGTTGCTAGGATACGATCGGGATGGGGACCCGATCGTTATTATTTTCCTTTATAACATAGTTATAAGGGAAAATAATCGCATTCTAATTACAGAATGCAATGTTCCCCGGGCTTTAAAGGGTTAAAAATAATAAAGAGTTAACTTACCTTCTCCCATTGTACGCACAGAGCCCCAGAACGTCTTCCAATGATGGATGAAGGACCTGCCGTGATGTCACAGGATCACATGGGTCACATGGTCCACTCAAATGCTTCTATGATTGGACCATGTGACCCTGTGACGTCACCACAGGTCCTCAAGCATCCAAACTATCAAGAGAGAAGACGTTCTGGGGCTCTGCGCGTACAATGGGAGAAGGTAAGTTAACTCTTTATTATTTTTAACCCTTTGAAGCCCGGGAACATTGCATTCTGTAATTAGAATGCGATTATTTTCCCTTATAACTATGTTATAAAGGAAAATAATTACACATACAGAATACTCATCCCGAAACCAGACTTCAGTGATGAAGTCTGACTTCGGGTCTGGGTACCAAGCATGCGGATTTTTTCACGCGCGTGCTCAACGCACTACAAACGTTAGCACACGCGCGGAAAAATCGCGGTGATTCCCGCAACGCACCCGCATCTTATCCGGGCGTCAAACATGACGCCCGTGTGCAAGAGGCCTAAAAGACCACTCTGAAATGTGCAGTTTGATCACACAGCACAATGCCACAGATGTCGCAACTAGGGTTGAGCGAACCCGAACTGTAAACTGTAAACATTTCCATAAAAGTTCGAGTTCGGTTTTCGGTGATTTCTTGGTGCTTTTTGAAAGGCTGCAGGGCAGCCAATCAACAAGCATTTCACTTGTCTGCCCTTAGAAGCCATCACAGCCATGCCTACTAATGGCATGGCTGTGATTGGCCAAGTGCAGCATGTGACCCAGCCCCTATATAAGCTAAAGTCACGTAGCACCGCACGTCACTCTGCTCTTTTTAGTGTAGGGATAGGATGCTGCTGCTGCTGTGAGGGAGAAAATAGGAAAGAAGCTGAATAATATCTGATATCAGAACTTGTTCACTCAGCGATCTATATCCTTTTTTTCTTGTGGTTGCAATGCAACAGTTTTTTACTCGGTCCTGACTCTGAGGCCAGTGACAAAGACTTTAATACTTCTGTGAGTTAGGTTGGTGTCGGCGGCCATTTTGTGCAAGTGTAGTGCACTTGAACCTGCATATGTGCCAGGGACAACAATAATCTAATCCAGTTCTTTTACATCAGTGGACAACATATACCCATTTTTTAAGTGCACCTGCACTGCATATGTGCCAGGGGAAGGGAAAAATAATATAGTTAATCCGTCTGTGATTTTAGAGACCTAGGGGGTGACATTTTCTCATTTTTTTCTGTAAAGTACCCCTGTGCTGCATATGTCAGTGTCATTAATTCCGTTAAACCATCTGTTAGATTCTGGGCTGACAAAATTTTATTTATTTTTTGTTGCTAAAAAGTATATTTGCTATGTGCACTGTGTTGCTTTGTGATAGTGAAAGAAAATAAGTTAAATCCATCTGTTTCACTGTGAGTGAAAAAATCATATTTTGTTTCCTATAATGTACCTTCGAGGCGTGTACTGCAAATCTGTAAATTCAGTAAATACAACTGTGACATTGTTGGTGAAAAAAACACAAAAGTTTGGGCACAAAGTACATTTGCCCCCTGCGCTGCACTAGTGATAGTGAAAGAAGTTCATTTAAATCCATCTGTTTCATCTGTGGGTGAAAAACACATATTTTTTTTCAATAAACTCCCTTTTCTGCCTGCACTGCAACTCTGATAGTGAAAAAATTCAATAAATCCATCTGTTTCACTGTGGGTGAAAAAAAATCATGTTTTTGAAATTTGTGGGTTGAAATTTCTTTTTTTGAGGGGCCATAAAGTATATATTCTGTAAATTAGGTGGCGTTCAAATTGTTGAGTGATCTGTACACCTTCTTTCTTTCAAAGTACCCCTGCACTGCATACCTGACGGAAATATATTCTGTAAATTACCGTATTTTTGCCCTATAAGACGCACCCCCCCCCCCCCCAAAAAAAAATGGGGGGAAATTGCAGTGCGTCTTTTAGGGCGAATGCTGCAATTTACACTGATACATCGCCGTCCGCGATGCTGCACAGCACGGCCGACGGGTGTATCAACGGGGAGGGAGGAAGGGCTGGGGGCCGGAATCTGGTGTATTGTATTACACCGGGCCCCACTTACTGTAGTAATCATATCTAACGTGTAGGCAATTTTAAACTAGAGAATATCATCTTTACTACTAACTTCCGTAGCAGGCAGGAGGCCTGAATGAAGCAGGTGCCGCAGGCGCGTGACGTAGTGAGTTACCGTGCCGCCCGCCCGGCCTCCTGCCTGCTATGGAAGTTAGGAGTAAGTAATACATGATGTATTCTCTAGTTTAACAAATGATATTCTCTAGTTTAACATTGCCTACAATATGATTACGACAGAGAGCGGGGCCCGGTGTAATACAATACAGTGACTGCAACGGGCTCCGCTGCCATTACAATACCAGATGCCGACCCCATGCCCTATATTGGGGTCATTCACTACACAGGGACACTGTTATGGGGGGGATCTGTGGATGACACATAGCATAAGATGCTATATATGTGTCTATATGTGTCATCCACAGATCCCACCCATAGCAGTGTCATGCCATCCACAGATGCCCCCATAACAGTGCCATCCACAGATGCCCCCATAACAGTGTCATGCACAGATCCCCCATAATAGTGTCATCCACAGACCACCATTAGTTCAGAACCCACCAAAAGCACACCTTTTGGTTCAAAATATTTTTTTGCTTATTTATTCCTCCTCAAAAACCTAGGTGCGCGTCTTATGGGCCGGTGCATCTTATAAGGCAAAAAATACGGTAGGTGGCCTTCAGATTGTTGCCTGACATAAAGCCTTTTTTGGCTGTGAAGCCAAAAGTAAGCGCCAATAACAATGTGTTTTGCTTTTTCTTTTTTTTTTATAAATTGGGGTAGACCCCAAAACATTAGGAAATATAAAAAAGAAAACAGAGTAAATGCGCTGTAGTATAACAATGGTTGGGTACGAACAAGTCCTTTTGGGATCCATGCCTGGTTCTTTTTAATGGTTCTTTTTAATGAAAGTGAGATTGTCCACGTTGGCTGTGGACGGGCAGCTGTTCTTGTCTGTGATAACGCCCCCTGCCGTGCTAAACATACGTTCAGACAATACACTGGCTGCAGGGCAGGCCAGCACCTCCAAGGCGTAAAGGTGAAGCTGAGGCCATGTCCCCAATTTGGAGACCCAGAAGTTGAATGGGGCAGACCCAGTGGCGTAGCTAGAAATGACTGGGCCTAACAGCAAATTTTTGAATGGGGCCCCCCTCCCCCAGTAATTTTTTTGCAACCCCTTCCTTTCATGCTGCACCCATTCCTGTGGCTACTAAAGATCGCTCTCTCAGACCAGGTATAAAATTTAATTGTATAATACTGTTGAGGGGGCCCTGACAAAGTCTTTTAGTCCTCCTCCTCCTGGATGGGCCCCTTCTGGGTTAGGGACCCAAAGCAGCCGCTTTCCCTGCTTCCCCTGTAGCTACAACCCTGGGCAGGCCCATCAGTTTTTCCACATTTTGCCCATGATAACCCTGCCTTCTGAGGTGTGGGCGGTGACCCTGCTGCGTTGGCGACTTCTTCCTCCTCGTCCTCTGCTTTAGCCTTGTGCTTCCACTGAGCCCCCGGTGTCAGGTGTGAATGCCATCAGCAGCATGTCTACCAGCTTTGGCTTCTTCCAATCACATTTCAGTGACGGAATTAAGGACGGAACATTGTCCTTGTAACAGGGATTCAGCAGGGTGGCCACCCAGTCTGGTCGGGTTCATTTTCTCTTTCTTAAATGTTACTCGTATAGTTTTTGTTATGATTTATAATAAAAAGTCCTGATAACCGTGGAAATGTTACCCAATAATCTAACCGACAAATTTAATAAAATTATTTGCCTGTCACATCTGCCGCTCAGCCTGTAGGGGTCCTTGAGCCCCAATAAAAGTGAATTTGTCCCACCAGAATATAAGAGCTGGATTAGGTCAGGTGGTCAGGTATTTCTGCACCACAAATTCAGCACATTCACCAGGCAAGGGATGTGTGTCAAACCGGCTAGGCCCAGAGCTGCTACGAGATTTCACCCATTATCACACACCACCAGGCTGGGCTTGAGGCCCTGTGACACCAACCACTCATCAGTCTGTTGTTCCATGCCCGTCCATAGCTCCTGCGCGGTGTGGGGTTTGTCCCCCAAACAGATGAGTTTCAGAACAGCCTGCTATCGTTTCCCCCTGGCTGTGCTGATGGTGGTGAAGGTGTTTCGCGGAAAGGATGAGGAGGTGGTAGAGTAGGAGGAAGCGGAGTAGGAGGAGGAGGAGGAGGCAAAGAGAAATGCCCTGCAATCCTCGGGGGTGGCAGGACATGCGCCAAACTGCAATCCGCCTCTGGCCCAACCACCACTACATTTACCCAGTGTGCTTTTAGGGAGATATAACTTCCCTGCCCGTGCTTACCGGTCCACGTATTGGTGGTTATGTGGACCTTGCAACAGATGGCAATTTTTTAAAAGTCTTCATCGATCTCCACCAGACAAAATGTCAGCATTTCAAAGGACCAGGAATTTTGAAATCCTGGCATTCAGGGCCAGGGATCGTGGGTGGGTAGGGGGGTACTTCCTCTTTCTATTTCTCTTTCTTATTGGGAGATGGACAGCTGAACGCTTCCATGGGATAGTGTGGAGATGCTTGGTGACGGTGAAAGATGTGGCGGCGTTGCTGCCACATCCTCTGTTTGCGGGGTGGCAGGTGCCACTGTCACTCACTTGTGCTCAGGTTTAGAACGTTTATTTTTAATTTTTATGTATTTTAAGTTATTTCCCTATCCAAATTTGTTTGCAGGGCACTTGTCCTGCTCTTACCCCCATTTTGTTTCATTTTCCAGTCCCCTAGCCCTTTCCAGGACTTTTTTAGTGCCATTTTGGTGCCCCAAAGTTCGGGCCCCAATTTACATCAATGGGGTTCAGGGTCGGGGTCAAGTTCGGGTCTCAAACTCGAACTTTGCGGCAAAGTTCAGCCGAGCTTGGCGAACCCGAACTTTCAGATGTTGGCTTAACTCTAGTCACAACGTTTGAGGGAGCGTGCAATTGGTATTCTGACTGCAGGAATCTCTACCAGAGCTGTTGCCCGTGCAATGAATGTTCATTTCTCTACCATAAGCCGTCTCCAAAGGCGTTTCAGAGAATTTGGCATAACATCCAACTGGCTTCACAACCACAGACCACGTGTAACCACACCAGCCCAGGCTTTCTGCTCCCATTTATTTCCGGTTACCATGTACTTTCTACATTGCAGCATCAAGTGGCGGCTGTCTCCATGACTCCAAGGCCTGTGATGGAGTCAGCTGTAAAGTAATTACCTCTCAGTACATACATGTCAGCGGGCGGTGCATACAACTAAGCCCCTCCCACAGCGGTAAAAATGTAAACTGTCTGCAGAGTTGCCAACTGTCTCGAATTTGGCAGGACTGTCCCTGATTTTTAGAGACAGACCTGGCAAATTCGCACTGTCCCAGTCCGAAAATGGGTGGGACTTAGATACCCGGATTTTACCAATGGTAAGGCCGCTTTTGAAACGATAAGTATGTGGCTTTTAGAAATGATGTTTCATGGAGCTGGCGCCCTGTAAGTATCCTACAGGGGGGCTGTGTACTGACCTGTGGCTCAGGACAGAACTGCTCTGTAGTTATGGAAGCTCAGGCTTCAGCTGCGGCCTAGTACGAGACAGCAGGGGATCGATCTCTGTAATGACACTATTCCCTTACGTCCTACCAGCAGCACAGATGGGGTTAACCACCCCCCGTGGACTGGCAGGACCGGCGGAATGTTTAATGAGCCCAAGACTAATAACTCAATTTAACAATTAAGTGTCTCCTTAAAAGGAGGAAGTCAACCCCCAGCCCACTGTGTTTTTTTCTGTCCTCCTGGACAGGTGGACTAGGCGGTTTGTTCCCCCCTTTCTTATGGAAAGTGCGGGGAGCCTTCTTTTCGTTTGGGTAACGGCGTTGCCCTTTTTTCCTAGGTACCTTGTCAGTTTGGCCGGCAGCTTGTTTGCTGCCGGCCCCGCGCAGTGCGCCTGGCTGGGGTATTTTGGCGGCGTCCTTGGTCTGGGATCCCGGTCCCTGTGCGCCGCCATCTTCCGGAGGTAACACGGGGACTCTCCTTTTGCATCACCTCCGGGTAATCCGGCCGTGATTTTTTCACGGGCACGATTTTTTTTTATGCGTCTTCCTGTGGAGGATTTACTGGGGAAGGGTGGATTGGCTATCCCTCCCCTTCCCCTATTTTTGGAGGCTGTGTGCTCCAGTTCAGTCTCTGGCTGATATGCTTTTTCAGCCAGCTCCCAGAGTCCTAAAATTGGTGTTGTTCCACTTGTGGTGTTTTTTTCCTCAGCTGCCTCCGGTCTGTTTTTCTACCTTTCCTGCGCAGATAGGTGGTTTACAAATGTTTTATTTGTCTCTCCGCGGGATTCGGAAGGCAGGAGAGTGGATTTCAAGAGGAAGCATCTATCCTGCTACCATTGCAGCAGTCAATGGTTATTGTAAGCTGATCATACCTGCACTTGTGAGATCGCAGAAGCTAAACAGCTTAAGGCTGGGCTAAGACCAGTTTGGGAATCCCTTGGTCTGTTGACCTAACCTACACCAGGTGTTACAGCTGCCGTTAGAGGTTCGGACCTCTAGTGAACCTACTTTGCAGGATATGTGTCAATGGCTCTGTTAAAGGAGTCAAAGGCCTGCTGGATGGAAAGGCTTCCTATTCGTGCCCAGGCCCCTATGGAGACCTCTGTCCCGGTAAGGAGACCTTTTTGGTCTCCTTAGTTTCTTCCTCCTCGGATGAGGAGGAGCTGACGTTGTGTTTTCTCCCCTGGAAAGACACAGAAGTTGCTCAAGTCCATCAGGTCGGGGGACCATGATGTTGACTGTGGGGAGCCTCCCGTTCCCGCTACTCGGGCACATCGTGTCTTCAAAGCGGATGAGACCCTCCTCTCTGTCATGATATAGAGTGGAAAAAACCTGGAAAAGGTCCGGTTTTAACAAAGAAGTTAAATCCATGTTCCCGATGGCTTAACCCTTGGTGGATTCGTGGGGATCCATTCCCAAGGTGGACATGGCTATTGCCAAGTTGTCCAAGCGCACTCTGGTTCCTGCAGACGATGGGTCTAGCTGCAGGACCCCCTTGCAGAGTGCAAACTAAGACGGGGTGTTACGGCAGCTGCGGCTTCCGCTTCCACAGCCATAGCGGCTTTTGAAGTCTCTACGTTCCTCTGATCTCGCCTGGATCAAATTCAAGTTGATGTGAAGCAAGTCCTGGGAGCGAGGCCAAACACAGATCCTTGCTCTTGAAGCTAAGCAGCAGATCTGTGGCTCATGGGAGACCAAGTTCGCCTTTGGCACCCTGTAACAATACTATCAAATAATGTCAGGGGCCTATATATGGCATGGCCCGGGGTTCGGCGGCCCATATTCCATTTTGGCTTGAGCCTTGGGTCGCTGACAATTCCTCAAAATACAGCTTATATGGCCTTCCATTCGAGCCCAACCGTTTGTTCGGTTCGGAGCTAGATAAGATCATGGAGGGCCTTTCAGACTAGAAGGTGAAGAGCCTTCCCCAGCAGTCATTTCGAGGGCAGGGCAGACAAGACCGCGGTGGCAGGTCTGGCCAGCAAACAAGCTCTTGTAGTGACTGGAGAGCACAGCGAAAGGCTGAGGTGCTCTCGTGGAGGAGCCAAAGATGGAAAATCCACCTCCTGACTACGGGCCTCGTCGAGGCTCTTGGTTAATTCCCGTTACTCCTGCCGTCCTGCCAATAAGCTTCCCCATTCCTAAGCTTCATGTACCCGTCGGGAGTCGTCTCTCCCACTTCTGAGAAGAATGGATCCAAGAGATCTTGGATCCCTGGGTCCTGAATATCATTTCCAACGGTTATTTAGTCAACAACACCTCTTTTCCTCTGGACAGGTTTGTCAAGATCAACCTTCTACAAGCTGCCAAGGAGGCGATCCTAGAGGCCTACATTCAGGACTACATTTGCAAAGGGGCTCTGGAGGAGGTTCCGGCAGGAGAACGGGGCCTAGGGATCTATTCACCAGTTTTTCTGGTTCCCAAGGCTTCAGGAGATCTCCGGATGATTATCGATCTGAGATATTTCAATCGATTTATAAGGAAGGTGAAGTTTCGTGTAGAAACCATCAGGTCAGTAGCTCACGTCGTCAATCCTGGAGACGTGATGGCAACCCTGGACCTCAAGAATGCATATCTGCACATCCCGATCCATCCTGGTTCCAGGAAGTATATCAGGATCACGGTCCAGGTGTCCGGTGTCGTCAGGCATCTTCTGTTTGTTGCCCTTCCCTTTGGCATTTCTTCTGCCCCTCACACTTTTACCAAGGTGGTTCTGTGGTGGCGGCTTTGAGGCTTCAAGGACTGACCATCATTCCTTATCTGGACGACTGGCTTTGAAAGCCTCTGCTCTAGCGGTCCTAACCCAACTTCTTCAGGTAACAATCTCCTTTCTGTTCCACCTAGGTTGGATCAACTGGTAGAAGTCGAACGTGAGCCCGTCGACTTCAGTAAGATATCTAGGCTTCATAACCGACTCCGCTGGGATGTCGCTCCAGTTGACTCCAGAAAGAAGATTCCGGGTTCAGAACACGGCAAGTTCCTTTCCGTTCCCCGGCGAGTTCCAATCCGGACTCTCATGAAGATGTTGGGGCTCATGTCAGCGTCTGCGGAAGCAGTCCCTTGAGCTCTATAGCACCTCCGCCCTCTACAGTCGGAGGTCCTCTCCTAATGGAATGGCAGCCCTGCTGGGCTAAACTCCCTGTGCTCCCTGACTTGGCAAACTCGGTATTCCCTCAGATGGTGGTGCCATCTTTAGACGGGAAGTCTATGACCCAGCCAATCTGGGTCATATTGACTATGGATGCGTCCTAAGTAGGCTGGGATGCTCACCTAGACAACTCTCCAGTTCACGGGACCTGGTTTCCTCAGGAGTGGCTTCTTTCATCCAATCTCTGCGAGATTCAAGCTATCCGGCTAGCCCTCCTTCACTTAGCCCCTCAGATCCGGGGCAAAACGGTGAAAGTCCAGTCAGACAATGTGACTGCGGTACTTTACAGCAACCAGCAGGGAGGCACGAGATCACTTCCCCTCCTGTCAGAGATCGTTGTGATTCTGGATTAGGCAGAGTTGTACCTTCCCACTTATCTGCTATCCACATCCAAGGCTCCCTCAAGATGATAGCGGCTGAGCCGCGGTCTTCCGTCGGTGGAGTGGTCCTTACATCCGGAGAATCAAGCAGATAGTCCTCAAGTGGGTATGCCAGAGGTGGATCTCTTGGCAACAAGGTTCAATGCCAAGGTGGAGAGGTTCTGCTCCCTTTACAGGGAGGACAACCCCCTGGCGTTAGACGCTTTGTCAATATCCTGGAGGTTCAGGCTGGCTTACATCTTCCCTCCCTTTTCCATGATACCGAGGGTATTGATGAAAATCCGTCAGGATCAGGCCTCGGTGATAGCCATCATACTGTTTTGGCCGAAGAGATCCTGGTTTACCTAGCTCACCCAGTTGAGTCGAGGACAATATTGGAGGCTCCCCACAGCAGACCCTGGTGTCGTGGGACACTCACCTCTGCTCAGATCTGCACAGATTCAACCTGACAGCCTGGAGGTTGATCAGTCCCTTCCCAGAATAGAAGGGCTTTCAGAGTCGGTCCTGAGAACGCTGTCTCATTCTAAAGCGGACTCTACCAAGAGAGCCTACTCTTGTATTATGAGGATATTCTCATCCTGTTGTACCTCAACTGAGGTGGCGTCTGCAGATCCGCCCCTCTCCGCTATCCTTCAGTTCCTGCAAGACGACCTTGATAGAGGCCTTTCCCTTCTACTCTGAAGGTTCAAGTTTCAGCCATTTCAGCTTGCCTTAACAGGCTTTTTTCTCAGGACCCGCTGATCAAACGGTTCCTTAGAGGAGCTGAAAGATTAAAGCCTACAGTACTGAGACCCCTTTTTTTCAATGGGTTTTTCAGTAGTTCTCAGGGGTTAGCATCTCCCCCTTTGAACCGTGAGAGGAGGTGGACATCAAGTTCGTCACTTGGAAGTTTGTGTTTCTCCTTGCAGTGACTTTGGCCAAGAGGGTCTCTGAGCTTCAAGCTCTCTCAGCATTAGCCCTATACCATTTTCTTACATGACCGGGACTTTCTTAGATTCCTCCCGTATTGTAGGCCTAAAGTTCCTTCCTTCCAGAACATCAACCAGGTGATATTCCTCCCGGTTCTGTCGACATCTACCACCTCCTCCTAGGAACCTGCTAGACATCCTCTGGACGTCTCGAGATGTCTCCAGATCTATGTGGATAGATCAAGGAGTTCAGGAAAGATGAGAATCTGCTAATCCTGTTGCCGGTAAGTTTAAAGGCTGTAAGGCATCGAGACCTTGCATCAGTCGGTGGATTGAGGAGGCTATTAAGGAATCCCTTGTTTCCACAATCTCTGGACCCTCCGGGATTCGTGAAGGCCCACTCTACTAGAGTTGCTTCTTTTGCTGAGAGGAGTCTTCTGCCTCTCAACATGATTTGCAAAGCTGCCTCCTGGAGCTCTGAATCGACATTCATCTCCCATTATAGACTAGATGCCAGTCTAGCTGAGTTTTCGGCCTTTGGGCAGACTTTTCTTAGTTCTGCCAGGCAGGAAGGCCCTCCCTAGGGGTTTCTTCTTGCTATCTCCCCATCTGTGCTGCTGGTAGGACGTAAGGGAATCGTTAATTTCTAACGATAATTTGTTTTCCCTTAGTCCTAACAGCAGCACACAAATTTCCCACCCTAGTAAGTCTAGTTTTCTTCTTACTATAAACACAGTGGGCTGGGGGTTGACTTCCTCCTTTTAAGGAGACACTTAATTGTTAAATTGAGTTATTAGTCTTGGGCTCATTAAACATTCCGCCGGTCCTGCCAGTCCACGGGGGGTGGTTAACCCCATCTGTGCTGCTGTTAGGACTAAGGGAAAACAAATTATCGTTAGAAATTAACGATTCAGGTGACTGAAACTCTGGGAGCACTTAGAGCTCCGTGTCTTTGGCCAAAGGATGAATTTTTAGTTTTAGCCTGGAGTGACCCCTTAAATAAATGAAAAGACTGCACATAATGGTATGGTATCCACATAACGTGAAGAATTTACATATCAGGTTATGTCATGTGAAACATGAATAGTATAAAACCTAAACCAAATGACCAAAAACCCTTTTGTGCGCAAAAAATACATAAATTTAATTGTAATATGTACCGCAAACAGCTCCAAAAATAATATAATTTCACACACTTAAAACAAGGCCATGCAGAGCCACGTCAATGAAAAAATAAGAACATCACGGCTGTTAGGCCTGGGTCACACCTGCCCGTTCCTACGCGCTGTAAAACGCTCAACAGGCGAAAAACCCATGTTTCCCTATGGGCATGGTTCTCACCTGAGCGTTTTACAGCGCGTACGAATGCGCTGTAAAACGCCCTACGCCCAAAGACGTACAGGAGCTTCTTTGGGGTGTATTGTCGCGCGTATTGTGATTGACGCCAGAGTGGTCAATCACACGAACGCGCGTACGACACGCGTTTCCTATTTCCAATAACGCGCTGTAATACGCTCAAGGGTAAACCTAGCCTTAAAGTGCACAGAGGCAAATATGAAATCTTTTGCTGGCCACTAAAGCCCTTTCAGGCCTGGTTATTAGGGGCTTAAATGGTAACAATGGTGGCTGCAGTTAAAGAGGTGTATTGTGTTTTTTAGATGCTATTCTCTATCTCTTCAGCAGATGGCGCTCTTGTCAAAGAATTTTTTCAAGTCTGTCTCTGGAAGGAGGAGTTGGTTGTATTCATCTTGTCTGCCTTAGTGATTAACCCCTTAATGACTGGTAGAAAGTCACTCATCCAAGAGGAAAAGTTTCACTTTTCTGAATACTTTATTAGGCCTCATGCACACGACTGTATGTATTTTGCGGTCTGCAAATTGTGGATCTGCAAAATACGGATAACATCCTTGTTGCATCTGCATTTTTGGGGACCCCATTTTGCGGCCAAGTATAAGAAATGTTCTATCTTTTTGCCGAATAGACATACGGATGCGGAAAGCACACGGATCATATGTGTCCTTAACTTCTTGGGCCCCAATGCAAAATCTGTGCCGCAGTCCCCCACTTACCACATGTCATTTATAATACTGGTGTCCTTTCATGCGCCTGGGTGTAACTGGTACGTCTGCACCCCCTATGGCCCCTGTGTGGAATGGACAGGCAATTAGATATAGGCTGGACAGTCAGTAGCAGTAACGGATCAGTGAGCAAACACTACAGAGAAAGGGCAGCATGTGTCATGAAATACAGACAACCTGCCGGGTCTCTCTGGATCCAGCATTGCCGGAGGCCACTGCGTCCCCTATTCGACCGCCACCCAGCAAAAGGCCCAAGAATTTGCAGTGGTTTTCTTCCGGCTGATTCTCATCATGTTTGCGAGGTTGCAACCAGATCTCCGCCGGTCCCCATTATAGTTTGATGGGCTGGAGGGGAACGCGGTGAAAAGTCGCAGATATGACATGCACCATAATTTGCTACTCTTTTTATGCCACAAAACGCCAAGGTCACTCTATGTATCCTGTATTGTCACTACATATGTTGTGATGCTACTCATTTTGGCACTGTGGGGATCATTTAGTATTAGTTATACGCCAATTTTTGCTGTATATCTGTCACAGATTCGGCCACAAAGGGGATTTGCAGCTGAATCTGTGACTTTTCCCCGCTCACGGGAGGTCTAAAAAAGGGGGCGTGGCATGAAGAAGAGTTCGGGTCAGCCGGCCCATCTCATTTATCATGTTTTAGGCATAGAAAATTATCTAAATCTACAACAGCAAGGATGCTGGTGTAGATGTAGGCCGGTGGTGGATCCGCCTGAGGCTACTCTCACACTTGCGGCAGCAGCATCCGGCAGGAGAACAACCTGCCGGATCGTGCTGTGCTAGCCCATGCTAGTGCTGCCTGGAAGTCCGCTCCGGCCCCATTCACTATAATGGAGGTCCGGCCGCAGCACAGCAAACCTGCCAAGAGGCGGCCGGACAAAAACTACAGCATGCTGCGTTTTTTTCTGGCCGCCTCTCAGCTTTATTGCCCTGCTGCGGCCGAACTCCGGCCCACCCCCATTATAGTGAATGGGTTCGGAGCGGACTTTCGGCAGCAAGGTGGGCTAGCGTTAGCACGGATCCGGCAGGCTGTTCCCCTGCCGGACCCTGCTGCCGCAAGTGTGAAAGACGCCTTAGTTATGTAGAGGCCAACACCTCTACATAACTTAGGAGCATTATGCACCAGCGCAAGGGGTATTGAGACCGGTGTCTTAAACGCCGGTCTTAATCAATGACCCCATATGTGTATACCATACGTTATAGACACATGAGTTGTGCCCACTCATTGTTATACTAAAATTTTGTAGCTAATTGTGTTGTATGTGTCATACTAGTGCTAGTAGAAACGGGGGAGTGATTGGAGGAATAAGAGAATAAAGTATGCCACGTCTTGCAGTTAATATTTGGTGTATACCATGTCTGCCGGCCATGAGATGGTGTAAGGAACAGAAAAATGGCTAACAAGCATGCAAGCCACCATTCTATGTTACATGCACCATTTTGCTCCTGATTGGCAGCATGTTTACCCCAGTCAGTGATAGGGAACGAGTGTTGGCCTGCGTTAAAGGGCGCTAAGTATACACTATTAGGCTAGGGCTACACGACGACATGTGTCGCGTGACAATAAGTTGCGCGACACATAGGGCACAACTACACTGTAACATTTGTCGCGCAACATTTTATCGCACCAATGTCGCATGACAATTTTTATGATAGTCTATGGTATCTCACTGCGACATGCGAGATGCTGCGACTGCGACGCGACAGTTGCAAAAAAAAATCTATTTTGGATGGGTTTTTTGCGACTGTCATGTCGCAGTTGCAGCATTGCGACACCGTAGGCTATTATTATAAAAATTGTCGTGCGACAAATGTCGTCGCGTAGCCCTAGCCTAACCCTGGGTTCACACCTGAGCGTTTTACAGCGCGTTCAAACGCGCTGTAAAACGCTCAACAGATTAAAACCAATGCATCCCTATGGGAGTGGTTCACACTTGAGCGTTTTACAGCGCGTTTGAACGCGCTGTAAAACGCCCGACGCATAAACAAGTACTTGAGCTTCTTTTGGGGCGTTTGACGCGCGTTTTGTGATTGACACCACAGTAGTCAATCACAAGAACGCGCGTTTTACGCGCGTTTCCTATTTGCAAAAACGCGCTGAAATACGCGCGACAAAAACGCTCAGGTCTGAACCCAGGGTGACTACCCCAGTTGAGCTGCTTGTACAGTCGTTCAGTACTCAATAGCAGTGTGCCTGCCTCACAACCACAACACAACTGCTCCATTGGCCGCACCCTAATTCACCAGAATAACCAGAAGAGCTCAGCAAAATAAAATACTTCCAGTTTTCTACATTCTAAGCATACCTCGAATGGTTGTAAAAAGCACATCATAATGATACTGTATCCTACCTTTTTTTCTATAGGAGCTTATTTTATGATAATATGCAAAACAGCAGTGGACCCCAATGTCCTAGAGGGAGGCCCTTAACACATGCAAGAAATATATGACATTTCTAGCACAATTAGAAGTTTCTAGAAAGCAGCTGCCTAAACTGTCAGACCCCTATATTAAATAACTTGGTACATAGCTGCCTCCATGTGCTATTGTTGAGGTTCTGACTCCTGAGACCCCTCGTGATCAGCAGAATAAAGGAGTCTTCATTATGTACACTGTCATAGGGGCTTGTGCAGTGCCCCAGTGGACCACTGCAAAGTGTTAAAGGGGTATTCCGGTTGTAGAAACTTATCCCCCATTCACAGGATAGGGGATAACTATTAACTCGGTGGGATTCCTACCGCTAGGAACCCCAATGATCACGAGAATGAGGGGCCCAAAACCCCGTTGAAATGGACAGAGAGGCTGGTCAGAAATGTGTGGGGCCACTCTATTCATTTCTGTGGTGGTTTTGGAGATAGCTGGCAGTGCGAATTTCTGACCGGACACTTTGTCCATTTCAGGGGGCTCTACACTCTACAGGGTACAGGGCCACAGTTCTCATCTGCTGGGACCCCAACGATCTAATAGCTATCCCCTATCCTGTGAAGTATAACCTTCTGTAACCGGAATACCCCTTTAATATTTGCTATTTGAGTTAATGCATATTTTCTATGCTTTAGTGTTATTCCAATAGCTGATGGTAGCACTATTTAGTTATTGTGCCCTACTCAGGAGGAGAAAGGCTGGACCTGTTCCCTCGGAGGAGTGTAGATCAAGCAGCCAGAGGGTGAGGAGCTGCAGGTTTGTAAAGGAAGATAAGTAATAGGAGACGTCGCTCAGCAGCATATTCAACGATCTTCACCTTTTATTGCATAAAAGCGATACAGGGGGTGGGGGCGGACAGTTTTGCTCTTTTGCGCTTCCTCAGGCCTCTACCTACAGAATCGTCATGGTAACAGTGTACACATTTTATCATTCAGGCTGAATGGACGCATAGCTCCCTATTTCATTATCCACCTGGCTTCCATGCGTAATACAATTTGATGCCTATGTCCCCTGTGTGGGGGATGGGGGGACAAATTCTATCCCTGAAAAATGAAGGACCCTCGGATCACCCCCATGTTCCTCTTTTACATGCTCTATTAAGAGTGGACAACCGTTTCCAGAACCGATGGAGTTAAAATGCTCCCTAACTCTCTCGTAGAGGCATCTGATTTTTCCTATATAAAAACGACCACAACGGCACATAATTAAATACACCACATATTTACTCCTACATGTGATAAGATAATTATCAACCCTGTGGTGTAATTCTCCAGAATTCAGATTTCTATGCTGGGGGTTGTATTTACAAAAAGAGCACCCCACACCTCCGGTTACCTACAGGTACTGCATCTCTAAGCCATTGACTAGGTTTTTTTCTCCACAAAACGACTCCTCACGATCCTATCTCTTATAGTATGACTCCTTCTAAATGCTATTAATGGTTTCTTATCCGTAAAATCACTCAGACTCTCATCTTTTGTAAGAATTTCCCAATTATTCATAATTGCCTTACGAATGGCACCTGCCATCCGGCTATATTTGAAGGAGAAGGTAAAACATTCTTTACACTTTTCACCCTTTTTGGTTTCTGCATCTCCCCTCAACAATAAATCTTCCTGAGTGAAGCCTGAAGCTTTTTTCAAGGCCTCCTCTACAGGCATCTCTGGATACGCCCTCTCTACTTAATCTTCCTTTTAACTCCAAGGCCTGGGAATCATATCTCTCCTCAGTATCATTTATTCTTCTCAACCTCACAAATAGTCCATACGGGACAGATCTCTTTACATTTTCTGGATGGAAGCTGTTGCAGTGTAGCCAAGAATTGGTCGCGGTGGGTTTTCTATAACCTATCGTGACCAATCTGTCGCCCTCCACCCCAACAGCCATGTCCAAAAATTCCATGGTGAGCCCACCATATTTATGCGTGAATCTCATGTTCATGTCATTGATCTCATTCAAATAATCCACAAACTCCTGACATTGTGCTTTTGTTCCTGACCAAATTATAAATATATCATCAATATAACGCAAAAAAAATCTAAATGTGTTGCAAAAAGAGATTATTCACTGAATAGATATATCTATTTTCGAACCTTGCCAAATAGATATTAGCAAAGGTACAGGATACCGGAGTACCCATGGCTGTGCCATGCCTTTGCTTGTACCACTGGTTACCAAATCTAAATGTGTTACTAGACAAAATCAAATCTAGAGCTTCTTTCATGAACTCTTTATATCCCTTACTTTTATTTGTACCCTCTAGTACTTCCATTACAGCTTCTATCCCCGCACTGTGCGGTATCCGCGTATACACACTTTCCACGTCCAGAGACAACAAACTAAAACCCTCCCGCCACTGAACAGACCTCAGCGCCCGGAGGAAATCGTTTGTGTCCTGCAGAAATAATGGTATTCTTTTTAACAGCAGCCTCAGAACCCAGTCGACGTATTTGGATAGATGTTCAGTCACTGAGCCGAGCCGGTATCCTCCATTGTATGCAATTTTTGCTGGGGATAGCCGTTCGCTGCGAACCACATGCGGAGGAACTGCCCCCCCAGTTAGAAACACGCCACAGTGTTTGGGGTTTGGAGCAGTCCCACCCATTTAGGCCACGTTTATTTCTGTGATTCTTGTTTTATATGTATTGAATGTGCCATTGCATATGGCTGGTAAACATTCTGTTGCACCTGAAAGCCGGTGTCACATGGTCTGTTGTAGGTGTAGCTTGCGGCCTCATTTGTTCCCCATTGCATTGTTGGTCCTGCAATGCAGGTGAGTGGGAGGGGGCTGTAGGCTGCTTAATACCTGTTCAGACCTTGTTCACACACCATAGGTAGTCTAGTGGTAGGACCCCATGTCATGCTGAGAAACCGTGAAGTGGTGCCTAAAGGGGCTCCGATATGTTCCTGATTGGAAATATTGGCGAATCTCTCAGCTTTTAACACCAGAGTGAGGGATTAGCCAGTGTTGTCAGGTGCTTATCCATGTGGTGCATCTTTTTTCTGTGAGTTATGTGTTTATATATTTTCATCTGCACATGTTTTATTTTGTGTAGGATGTTTGTGTGGTGCTTGTGGTTCGCGCCGGTATCCTCCATTGTATGCAATTTTTGCTGGGGATAGCCGTTCGCTGCGAACCACATGCGGAGGAACTGCCCCCCCAGTTAGAAACACGCCACAGTGTTTGGGGTTTGGAGCAGTCCCACCCATTTAGGCCACGTTTATTTCTGTGATACTGAGCCGATCCCCGCCACAATAGGGCGGCCTGGGGGTCAGCTTAGTGACTTAAGTATCTTTGGCAAAAAATACCAAGATGGTTTTGAAGGGAATAATGGTACCATCTTTTCTGCTGTCTTCCTTGATATCATATCTTTTTCTACATACTTATTCAGCAAGCTCCTCAAACGGGTCTGGATCTTCACCGTAGGGTCTGTTGGTAGTTTCTCATATGTACTAGTATCATCTAGTTGTCTTAAGGCTTCAGTTACATAATAATCCCTTGACATCAACACCAGATTGCCCCCCTTGTCTGCTGGTTTCACCACAAGGTCCTCATGGGACGGCAGCCATTTCAAGGCTCTACTCTCCCCTACAGTAATACTACAGTAATATTCTTCTGAGTGACTGGATAGATCAAAGATTTGACCTCCTTAATAACTTGGTGATAAAAAAATATCAAAGCTATTCCCAGCAGGCAAGATGGGGGGGAGGGGTAGGGGCAAAAAGTAGACTTAACCCCTCCTCTCAATTCACCCTGTGGTGTACCTTGTGTCTCAATCAGACCCACATCAGTGTCGGCCAAAAACTCAAGACCTGACATTTCAAGCTCATTGTATTTAGTGGAGATACTGAAACCTAAAGGGCCCATCTTAGTTGGTACCTCTCCCTCTTTCTTCTCCTTTTCCTCTTTTTTTGAATATGGTACCTTTAATCAACTTATGTAGATTCAGTTTACGCATCGCTTTAAACATATCAATCTCAAATGTCACTAGGTCAACCACATTGTTACTCTCTACAGTCTCCTGGGGCCTTCTCACTGCCTCCACGAGACTTGTTTCATACAAGGAGATAGAGCACCGTATACAGCTAATGAATAGGAGCCGAGTACAGACGAGATTGCCTCTTTTCTAAGGTTACACCAGAGCAGTGCCATCACTAGAGACTTTCCCAATATTTACCGAGGAGCTGCATGTTGCCCGTGCAGTGTGAGGCCTACTCTAAAGAGCCTCCATTCTTGCTGAGGAAAAGTCACCATCCTCTGGGAGAGAAAAAAGTACACAATATACAGGCTGTTAGGGGTCAATTTAAAGGACTGCTGTAAAGGACAGATGGTAAGTGCAGTCCCTTTTTTATAGTAACAGGCCTTACTGCTGGTGGAAAGGGTACATCGAGCATATCTCCCAAATATGTGCCCACTCACAGTAATATGCCCAGGTATATGCCTCCTTCACCGGAAGTAAAAACACAAACTCTACATACTCACCTCGTTCCTGTGATCATCTCCCAGCAGCAGCAGCAGCAGTAGGATACATGGAGATGCTGGTCTGTGTAGGAGGGGGAGGAGCACTGCTAACTGCCAGATGGCCCCACCCCCTGCACAGACCAGAAGTGTGGAGCGCCAACAGGGGGAGGAATGATGAAGCCGGGAGCAGACAGCTCTCTGCTTCATCATTACAGGCAACTGTCTCTGCTTCCTATGAAAGCAGAGACAGCTTCCTTAGAGCGGGGCATACCTCCCCCGTACCGGACCGCGAGATAGCCACCGAAATTATTATTATTTATTTTAAAGCACCATTAATTCCATGGCGCTGTACATTCAGTCGGCGGTTACACAGATATAAAAATACAATAAACAAGAAGCTATTAACAGACTGGTACAGATGGGTAGAGGACCCTGCCCGCAAGAGCTTAAAATCTATAAGGGAAGGGGAAAACACAGTAGGTGAGGATATAGGCTGTCATATGGCTGTGTGGTAACAGCATGATCATCTGGGACTGCCCCACCGGATTTGGGACAGTTGGGAGGTATGACATCGAGTAGTTGTATTGGGAACGTATCCTGCTTTGTTCAACTTGGAAAGTTGTTCAGAGTTAATAGAGAGACTCAGAGTCAGCCATCTTGCAGTCTGCTATTCCATATTCAGCCTTGTATGTACTCTGAAGAATCTGAAATGAATGCTTCCGCTGTATAAACTGCCTAAACTACCTCAGTAAAGAACAGTGTTACCAGTCTGATTATTACCTTGCCATTATCCGGCCCTGCACTTGCCCTCCTGCCAACGGTTCACCATCAAGGGCAACCCAACTACTATCAGGTGGGAGTCTCCAAAAGCCCCAGAGAAGAAAGGGTGCACCCTCCATTCACTGCTGCACAGCCCCAGGGAGTGCCAGAGTGCGGAATGCCACCGTGAACCACTATTATTCCTATCAGTCCCATCTTCCATATAGCACTCCCTGGTGGGTCTCTGCAGCTCATTGTTTCAGGGGTGGACTGGCCATAGACCCTATAGGGAAATATCTAGGTGGGCCAATGCTCAGGGGGCCACCCAAGCATTCTCATGGCTGCCATCCAGGTACATAAAGATCTGATGCTCTAAGCATTAATGCCGGAGCATCTGTCACTTATCCACCTGATCAGCGGCCGCAGGTGCCCTGCTGAAGTCAACTATATTGCCATCTTCAGGATGATGATGCCGTTTCATACGCTATGCGATGCGGCGCTGCATGGCTATTGTTGTTGTGATTCTGTGCCTGTAGGTTGGTGCTGCGCAGTGCCAAAGGGGCTTAGTCTGACAGCAGGGGTGCTGTTAGACTGCTGGGTCTTGCTGCCTGCCAGCGTAGTGTTGCGGCGGCGGTGACCGCCATGTAAGTACCCTTTCATAGAGCCAACCTTGGCGTGGTGAGTGGGCCCATGCATTTTAATCAAAACGTATACTAATGCCTTGTGTTTGGTATGTAGATTAGGGCTTGGTATACTATTATTTACACTGAGAAGCTATATGAATTGGACTGAGAAGCAATAATAGATCAATGCATGGCATGGGGATGTGTGATCTATGGGCCCTACATGGGGTCCCTTTTAGTTTTCTTTTCCAGGGCCACTTGAAGTTTCCAGTCCGCCCTTGGCTTGATTCACACAGCACAGATTTAGCGGTCCTGCCTACTACTTAGACATACATTGGGGTGCTTCCTAAGGCGTAGTTCACATATCAATGATTTCATCAGTGATTTCCATCAGCGATTGTGAGCCAAAATCAAGCGCGGATCAAAACACAGAATAGGGGCAAATCTTTCCATTCCCTTACGTCCTACCAGCAGCACAGATGGGGTTAACCACCCCCCGTGGACTGGCAGGACCGGCGGAATGTTTAATGAGCCCAAGACTAATAACTCAATTTAACAATTAAGTATCTCCTTAAAAGGAGGAAGTCAACCCCCAGCCCACTGTGTTTTTTTCTGTCCTCCTGGACAGGTGGACTAGGCGGTTTGTTCCCCCCTTTCTTATGGAAAGTGCGGGGAGCCTTCTTTTCGTTTGGGTAACGGCGTTGCCTTTTTTCCTAGGTACCTTGTCAGTTTGCTGCCGGCCCCGCGCAGTTGCGCCTGGCTGGGGTATTTTGGCGGCGTCCTTGGTCCAGGATTCCCGGTCCCTGTGCGCCGCCATCTTCCGGAGGTGACACGGGGACTCTCCTTTTGCGTCACCTCCGGGTATTCCGGCCGTGATTTTTTCACAGGCACGATTTTTTTCATAGATGCGATTTTTTTTTTTTTATGCATCTTCCTGTGGAGGATTTACTGGGGGAAGGGTGGATTGGCTATCCCTCCCCTTCCCCTATTTTGGGAGGCTGTGTGCTCCAGTTCAGTCTCTGGCTACATATGCTTTTTCAGCTAGCTTCCAGAGTCCTAAAATTGGTGTTGTTCCACTTGTGGTGTTTTTTTCCTCAGCTGCCTCCGGTCTGTTTTTCTTCCTTTCTTGCATAGATAGGTGGTTTACAAATGTTTCATTTGTCCCTTTTTTCCGCAGTGATGTCTCCTCCACGGGATTCGGAAGGCAGGAAAGTGGATTCCAAGAGGAAGCATCTATCCTGCTACCATTGCAGCAGTCAACGGTTATTGTAAGCTGATCATACCTGCACTCGTAAGATCGCAGAAGCTAAGCAGCTTTAGGCTGGGCTAAGACCAGGATGGGAGACCTCTGTCCCGGTAGAGAGACCTTCTTGGTCTCCTTAGTTTCTTCCTCCTCGGATAAGGAGGAGGAGCTGATATTGTGTTTTCTCCCCTGGAAAGACACAGAAGTTGCTCAAGTCCATCAGGTCGGGGGACCATGATGTTGACTCGGGGGGGAGCCTCCGTTCCCGCTACTCGGGCACATCGTGTCTTCAAAGCGGATGAGACCCTCCTCTCTGTCATGATATAGAGTGGAAAAAACCTGGAAAAGGTCCGGTTTTAACAAAGAAGTTTAAATCCATGTTCCCGATGGCTTAACCCTTGGTGGATTCGTGGGGATCCATTCCCAAGGTGGACATGGCTATTGCCAAGTTGTCCAAGCGCACTCTGGTTCCTGCAGACGATGGGTCTAGCTGCAGGACCCCCTTGCAGAGTGCAGACTAAGACGGGGTGTTACGGCAGCTTCCGCTTCCACAGCCATAGTGGCTTTTTGAAGTCTCTACGTTCCTCTGATCTCGCCTGGATCAATTCAAGTTGATGTGAACCAGAGGTTTGAACCAGATGCTTTCAAGACCATCAACCTGGCTACGGACTTCTTGTGCGATACCGCACAGCCCCAGTTGAAGCTAGCGAGGAAGCTTCCCGCTAGCAAAGCAAGTCCTGGATATGAGGCCAAACACAGATCCTTGCTCTTGAAGCTAAGCAGCAGGTCTGTGGCTCATGGGAGACCAAGTGCTTTTGGCACCCTGTAACAATACTATCAAATAATGTCAGGGGCCTATATATAGCATGGCCCTGAGATCTGCGGCCCATATTCCATTTGGAGGAGCCAAGGATGGAAAATCCACCTCCTGACTACGGGCCTCTTTGAGGCTCTTGCTTAATTCCCGTTACTCCTGCCGTCCTGCCAATAAGCTTCATGTACCCGTCGGGAGTCATCTCTCCCACTTCTGAGAAGAATGGATCCAAGAGATCTCGGATCCCTGGGTCCTGAATATCATTTTCAACGGTTATTTAGTCAACAACACCTCTATTCCACTGGACAGGTTTGTCAAGATCAACCTTCTACAAGCTGCCAAGGAGGCGATCCTAGAGGCGTACATTCAGGACTACATTTGCAAAAGGGCTCTGGAGGAGGTTCCGGCAGGAGAACGGGGCCTAGGGATCTATTCACCAGTTTTTCTGGTTCCCAAGACTTCAGGAGATCTCTGGATGATTATCGATCTGAGATATTTCAATCGATTTATAAGGAAGGTGAAGTTTCGTGTAGAAACCATCAGGTCAGTAGTTCACGTCGTCAATCCTGGAGACGTGATGGCAACCCTGGACCTCAAGAATGCATATCTGCACATCCCGATCCATCCTGGTTCCAGGAAGTATATCAGGATCACAGTCCAGGTGTCCGGTGTCGTCAAGCATCTTCTGTTGCCCTTCTCTTTGGCATTTCTTCTGCCCCTCACACTTTTACCAAGGTGGTGGTTCTGTGGTGGCGGCTTTGAGGCTTCAAGGACTGACCATCATTCCTTATCTGGACGACTGGCTTTGAAAGCCTCTGCTCTAGCGGTCCTCACCCAACTTCTTCAGGTAACAATCTCCTTTCTGTTCCACCTAGGTTGGATCATCAGCTGGTAGAAGTCGAACGTGAGCCCGTTGACTTCAGTAAGATATCTAGGCTTCATAACCGACTCCGCTGGGATGTCGCTCCAGTTGACTCCAGAAAGAAGATTCCGGGTTCAGAACACGCAAGTTCCCTTCCCCAGCGAGTTCCAATCCGGACTCTCATGAAGATGTTGGGGCTCATGTCAGCGTCTGCGGAAGCAGTCCCTTGGGCTCTATGGCACCTCCGCCCTCTACAGTCGGAGGTCCTCTCCTAATGGAATGGCAGCCCTGCTGGGCTAAACTCCCTGTGCTCCCTGACTTGGCAAACTCGGTATTCCCTCAGATGGTGGTGCCATCTTTTAGACGGGAAGTCTATGACCCAGCCAGTCTGGGTCATATTGACTACAGATGCGTCCTAAGTAGGCTGGGACGCTCACCTAGAACGACACTCCAGTTCACGGGACCTGGTTTCCTCAGGAGTGGCTTCTTTCATCCAATCTCCGCGAGATTCAGGCTATCCGGCTAGCCCTCCTTCACTTAGCCCCTCAGATCCGGGGCAAAGCGGTGAAAGTCCAGTCAGACAATGTGACTGCGGTACTTTACATCAACCAGCAGGGAGGCACAAGATCACTTCCCCTCTTGTCAGAGATCGGGGTGATTCTGGATTAGACAGAGTTGTACCTTCCCACTTATCTGCGATCCACATCCAAGGCTCCCTCAAGATGATAGCGGCTGAGCCGCGGTCTTCCGTCGGTAGAGTGGTCTTTACATCCGGAGAATCAAGCAGATAGTCCTCAAATGGGTATGCCAGAGGTGGGTCTCATGGCAACAAGGTTCAATGCCAAGGTGGAGAGGTTCTGCTCCCTCTACAGGGAGGACAACCCCCTGGCGTTAGACGCTCTGTCAATATCCTGGAGGTTCAGGCTGGCTTAAATCTTCCCTCCCTTTTCCATGATACCGAGGGTATTGATGAAAATCCGTCAGGATCAGGCCTCGGTGATAGCCATCATACTGTTTTGGCCGAAGAGATCCTGGTTTACCTAGCTCACCCAGTTGAGTCGAGGACAATATTGGAGGCTCCCCCCACAGCAGACCCTGGTGTCGTGGGACACTCACCTCTGCTCAGATCTGCACAGATTCAACCTGACAGCCTGGAGGTTGATCAGTCCCTTCCCGGAATAGAAGGGCTTTCAGAGTCGGTCCTGAGAACGCTGTCTCATTCTAGAGCGGACCCTACCAAGAGAGCCTACTCTTGTATTATGAGGATATTCTCATCCTGTTGTACCTCAACTGAGGAGGCGTCTGCAGATCCGCCCCTCTCCGCTATCCTTCAGTTCCTGCAAAACGGCCTTGATAGAGGCCTTGCCCTTTACTCTGAAGATTCAAGTTTCAGCCATCTCAGCTTGCCTTAACAGGCTTTTTTCTCAGGACCCGCTGATCAAACGGTTCCTTAAAGGAGCTGAAAGATTAAAGCCTACAGTACTGAGACCCCTTTTTTTCAATGGGTTTTTCAGTAGTTCTCAGGGGGTTAGCATCTCCCCCCTTTGAACCGTTAGAGGAGGTGGACATCAAGTAGTTCACTTGGAAGTTTGGGTTTCTCCTTGCAGTGACTTTGGCCAAGAGGGTCTCTGAGCTTCAAGCTCTCTCAGCACATGAGCCCTATTCTTACATGACCGGGACCTTCTTAGATTCCTCCCGTATTGTAGGCCTAAAGTTCCTTCCTTCCAGAACATCAACCAGGTGATATTCCTCCCGGTTCTGTCGACATCTACCACCTCCTCCTAGGAACCTGCTAGACATCCTCTGGACGTCTCGAGATGTCTCAGGATCTATGTGGATAGATCAAGGATTTCAGGAAAGATGAGAGTCTGCTAATCCTGTTGTCGGTAAGTTTAAAGGCTATAAGGCATCCAAACCTTCCATCAGTCGGTGGATTGAGGAGGCTATTAAGGAATCCTTTGTTTCCGCAATCTCTGGACCCTCCGGGATTTGTAAGGGCCCACTCTACTAGAGTTGTGGCTACTTCTTTTGCCGAGAGGAGTCTTCTGCCTCTCAACATGATTTGCAAAGCTGCCTCCTGGAGCTCTGAATCGACATTCATCTCCCATTATAGACTAGATGCCAGTCTAGCTGAGTTTTCGGCCTTTGGGCAGACTTTTCTTAGTTCTGCCAGGCAGGAAGGCCCTCCCTAGGGGTTTTTTCTTGCTATCTCCCCATCTGTGCTGCTGGTAGGACGTAAGGGAATCGTTAATTTCTAACGATAATTTGTTTTCCCTTAGTCCTAACAGCAGCACTAAATTTCCCACCCTAGTAAGTCTAGTTTTTTTCTTGCTATAAACACAGTGGGCTGGGGGTTGACTTCCTCCTTTTAAGGAGATACTTAATTGTTAAATTGAGTTATTAGTCTTGGGCTCATTAAACATTCCGCCGGTCCTGCCAGTCCACGGGGGGTGGTTAACCCCATCTGTGCTGCTGTTAGGACTAAGGGAAAACAAATTATCGTTAGAAATTAACGATTATAACTTATGTCTGTGTAGCTTAAAAGCAATGATAGAAATCACTGACCAAATCACTGAAGTATGAACTAGGCCTAAGAGCTCCCGTTCTCTCTTGAGCCATGTGGTTCTGTTGGGACATTGTAGTTAATTGCAGTTAACCCTGAATTGTCAGGTTTTGACTTTAGCTGTGCTTATCATAGGTGAAACTTACAGTATGTACTGTACTTCTACACGGCAATACCGACAAGCGTGTTTGTACGATACGATCTTTTTGGCAGCTATAAAACAATGTATTTAGAGGAGAAAGAACAAGGGGAATTAGCAGCTTAGATTACATAAAAATGATTAAGAAGAACAGAGAGGGACACACCTTGTACTGAGGCTTGTCCTGTAATTTACCTGGGTGTTTAGCAGATATGTCAAGGCAAGATATGTTATTTTGAATAGTATGGCTTCCTGGATTATACCAACTGTATTATATAATGTTTATCTTTTTTTTTTTTTATATAAATGGGCATACAGAAAGAAATAAAGAACAACAGGAATGTCTACTTGTCAAAAAATGATTCCTTTTTGTAAACTAACGAAAAAACAACATGAAGATCTCCAGATGTAAAAATAGGATATAACATGTTTGCTCTGCATTTAGAGAAAATATACCAGTGATGGTGAACCTTTTAGAGACTGAGCGCCCAAACTGCAACCCAAAACACACTTATTTATCGCAAAGTGCCAACATGGCAATTTAACCTGAATACCAATATATTATATCTTCCATGTATTTTATCCTTTAGCTACAATAGCCTGCCGACATTCAGTGTACTGCCTATGCCATACATAGCGTGCCCTGCGCTGATCAATTGCAGGAAAAGTATTAGTACACCTTAGACTTTTTCCAGGGTGCGGGTGCCCATAGCGAATGCTCTGAGTGCCGCCTCTGGCACCCGTGCCATAGGTTCGCCACCCCTGACCTATACTATACCAGCATGGTAAGGAATGAAAGGTGTTTTGTGGAGGTGCACATTTTGGTCCATATATTTGTTTGTACTATTTATTATATTGCTTGTGCTACACTTTTAACGTTCGCCTCCTCTATTCCTTAAGATATTTGTACCATGACCATATCGCATGCATCCTCCAGTGATTTTGGATTATGATACCATATATTTGTATTTTATTCCATTGTTAATTCAATAAAGCTTATTTTATTTTTTATTTGGTGGAGCATTGTGCATTTATTTTTTTTTTTTGGAGTCTTCAGCATGGTAAGGTATATCACATGTAAATCTTACGATGCGCCAGATCGCGCATGCGCAGTTGCAACATAGTGTTCCTTCCCTGTGCTGGCATCAGCCTCAGGGAAGGAACTGCGCATGCGCGATCTCGCGCATTGCAAGATTTACGGCGATCTCACTGAAGCAAGGAGGAGATTCGGCGGACGCAGGCGGTGCTAGGCTCGTTCACATGGGGGCATGGCTGGGCACCAGGAAGGTTAGTACCGCCCCTTGGGCACCTTCCGGGTTAATTTGCATATCAATAACATAATTTTTTAAAGGAAATAAAAGCACCCAGAGCTATTCTACTGCTATATTGTGGACATGCTAGCGGCGATCTAGCCGTGCATGTCCGCAGCTCTATAGGGTCGAATGCCGTGACAGAATCTCTTTAAGCCTCCTCTGGCTCTTAAAGGGCCAGTGTCCATCTACCTCAGTGTTTTCCAGCCAATGACTAGCCACCTTAGGATACTTTAAGGAGATCTATCAGCTCAGAAACTACCCCCAAACTAGAGTAAGCGGTGTATAGTGTAAGTGACATAGAGTCCATTTATGTAATTCTTATCTCCATACTCGCTTGCGTTTCAGCGCTCTGCCCTGACAAAGCAGCAGTACAATGCATTGAGAGCACTCCCGAGCTCATGCACATAATGGAGAGGACTCAAAGAGGAGTCCACTCAATGCATTTTATTGCTGGTTTGTGGGAGCACAGCGTCAGAACGCAAGGGAGTATAAAGATAAAATTACATAATCGGAATTGGCGTCACTTGCACTACACACCGCTTACTCCAGCTTGGGGGGTGTTTTGCAGCTGACAGATTCCCTTTAAGGCACCTTTCCCTGTGAGAAGTTAGCTATTTTTCTACCAAGGTACGTTATTGTCTTGTTTGGTTGCCTGTGTACCAAATTCTGTTTTTGGATTTGACCCAATGCTGTCTGACCTCTGCTTGTTTCTTGTTATGACCCCGTACTGCAGTGCCCATCCTGACTTTTGGACTTTTTTATTGGATTTCTCATGAGCTGCCTGCCCTGACCTTGGCTTGTTTCTTGATTACAGTTATGCCCGAATTCTTGGTGTTCTGCACAGGCATCTCTTGACAACCATGGCTCAGCAGCCTCTGAACTGAGACTACTATTTTAATTAAAATATAATATGACATTGAGACAGAAGCTCATGTCTGCCATTCTAGTGAGTATACAGCCATGTGAATATCAAGGAGCAGCCCAGACAGGGTGTCGGTTAATATACAATCTACATAATACATTAATCTCTGCTCCTCCCGGCGCTGGGATGTTCTACAAGGAGTGAGACAGTAAGCAATTTCAGCCATAGAGAGACTGAAATTCAACAGGAAACTTCTACTGGATTTTATGTTCTGCAGTAAGAATGATATTAAATGGCCCGCAAATTTTGGAATTGAAACATCAGTAGCATCATTCTACTCAGAGATTACATGGAGATTACAAGGAATTCAGTGGAACAGAAATAGCTTTTCCAACTTTTGTTGTCATAAGAATGGTGGGTTCAGCTGAAAGTCTAATGTGTATGAGGAGCTCCCGACTCTACCATGACAGATTATGTTGGGGGAGAGAAGGACTGAGTGAACTGAATTTTTTCAACTGATTATTTTATTCTCCTAGGAGATAAGCCACCGCCAGAGATGTCTACCCATTGACAAGACATACATGCTGGCCGAACTGAAGGTGTATGTGCTTGGGAGAGTTTATGCAAGATTGGGGGGGGTGTCCAACAAAGGGAAGCTTACTTAGTTGCTTCACGTCGCTGGCTCCCCGCTCCTTCTCCTGCAGACCTACGATGCTCCTCTGGGATCCAATGATGTCAACATCCGGTTTGACATGGCTGTAGCCAATCACAGGCCATGGCGGTGTCAGACTTCACTTGCAACCATGTAACCATTTGTCATGATACAAGGGGAGCCTGACACTGGCTTGGCCTGTAATTGGCTGCGGTGATGTGAAACCAGATGTTGACATCTCTGGAGCTAGAGGAGCATTGAAGGCTGGGAGAAGAAGGAGCGGGGAGCTGGCACTGGGAACCAGCTAAGTAAGTCTCCCTTTGCAGATCTCGCAGAATGAGGGGTTTGCCAAAACATCTCCCCAGTGTCTGCCTATCAGCTATCTTTCTATCTATCTATCTATCTATCTATCTATCTATCTATCTATCATCTATCTGTCTATCTATCTATCATCTATCTGTCTATCTATCTAAAATAGTTTGAGGGAGAGACAGCACCACTTCCAAATTTACTTTTACTTCTATCTATCTATTGATCTATTCGTCTATCTATCTATCTATCCGTCTATCTATCTATCTATCTATCTATCTATCTATCTATCTATCTACCTATCTATCTACCTATCTCTCATCTATCTACCTCCCCACCCAATAAATACATTGCTGATTGTTTCTGTGCCATAATGCAGTTGTCTCATCCTTTACTGGTTACGTGATTGTCAATCTCGCCGAAAGATTGTGCCAATTAAAACATCTTGTACGTATTCTATTTATGTGTTCTCGGCTCTCGTAATGAGAAGTAATTCAGAATTTGTAATTAGTTTCACTTATCATAAAGGAGAAAAACATATAATTAGGGTAAATGGGACGGAGAAGGACAGCATTGCGTTTGTTTTGTGATGTTGTGCTGTGCGTTCTGTGCGCGGATTGTAGAGACGTCCCGATAGTGCTTGGTATTCACAGAAGGAGAGTACAGAGTCACATCCTTGGGCACTTGCGCAGTCTACACGTTGCTATAGAAACAAACCGTGTCACAGCTGAGCGGAGAACAAACGAATGAACGAGTCTATTTGTGTGTCTGACAAATAATATTTGTATGGATCCTGTGGGATTCAAGGCAGCTCTGGGAGCCTGGCTGACTTTTTACCTCTTCACAAACCTTCACGTACAATTATATGTGGTTGTGTACAACTTAGGAGGAAATGCCCCCATATACAGAAAAGAATATTTGTTAGGAGTTTAGGGTTATTGGATTTAAAAATCTGGTGGTGGTGCTAAAATGCTTTTTCACTCCCTGATTTTGGAAGAAAGCTGCCATGTCTTTGAAATTCTGGACAACCCCTTTAATACAGTGCCGATCCGGCTTTGAGCTAAACATGTCAGACAATCTGGTTGCTAAGGATACACAGCCTAACAACCACACTGACAATCTATCGTAGTAGCTGTCAGTCGAACAAGTGTTTGGGTGCTTGAACTGTAGAAGGTCTCTAGTAGAAAAAAAAAGCTCAAAAGTAGAGATAAAGAGACTGGGGGAGCAGCAGCGATCATCACCATGACTTCGGAGTTGGAAGATGTGTGAGATCATGGTATAATCCTTCAAAACTATCATAGTAACATAGTACATAAGGCCGAAAAAAGACATCTGTCCATCCAGTTCGGCCTGTCATCCTGCAAGTTGATCCAGAGGAAGGCAAATAAAGAACCTGTGCGGTAGAAGCCAATTTTCCCCACTTAAGGGGAAAAAAATTCCTTCCCGACTCCAATAAGACAATCATATGTTTAAACAATGTGTGGTCTATCCACAGCCTCCTATCCGCAGGCTGGTTTACGCCTGTGGCCTATGAGATGCTCCTGGGGAGCCAGTGTAGAGAATAGGAGTGGCCCTGATGAAGTGTGGCGTCACAGTGCACTCCCTCAGGCCATCGCTCCGTGGAGACAGGTGCAGTGGAAATATGGTACTGAAGAAGGAGGCCAGAGTTAGGCCCCTTTCACATGGGCGAGTTTTCCGCGCGGGTGCAATGCGTGAGGTGGACGCATTGCACCCGCACTGAATCCGGATCTATTCATTTCTATGGGGCTGTGCACATGAGCGGTGATTATCACGCATCACTTCTGCGTTGCGTGAAAATCGCAGCATGCTCTATATTCTGCGTTTTTCACGCAACGCAGGCCCCATAGAAGTGAATGGGGCTGCGGGAAAATCGCAAGCATCCGCAAGCAAGTGCGGATGCAGTGCGATTTTCCCGCATGGTTGCTTAGCAACGGGACCCAATCTTTATTATTTTCCCTTATAACATGGGATTGGACCATGTGATTGGACCATGTGATGTGACGTCATCACAGGTCCTTTAGCTGGTAGCTAAAGCTTGAAGAGAGAAGACAGATCGCCAACTACGCGATCAAGTGGCTAAGGTAAGTTAAGTTTTTTATTTTTAACCCCTTAATCAACATTATATAAAGCATTCTTTATTAAGAATGCTATTATTTTCCCTTATAACCATGTTATAAGGGAAAATAATAAATTCTCCAGAATACTCTACCCGAAACCGGACTTCAGTGATGAAGTCCGGCTTCGGGTCTGGGTACCAAACATGGTGTTTTTTCACACGCGCGTGCAAAACGCATTACAAAAGTTTGTACACGCGCGGAAAAATCGAGCATATTCCCGCAACGCACCCTCATCCAATCCGGGCGTCAAACATGACGCCCGTGTGAAAGAGGCCTTAAAGATAACAAAGTCTTTTTTACTAAGTGCAACGTAGAACTTGAAATACAGTACATACAGTAGTAGCAGGCTTTAAGTGCAAATCTTCACTCTATAGTATTACCCTAAAATAGAAGTTGTATTGGAATTCATCATTGTTCACTGTCATTTTTTTCTATCACATGTATAATTTAGAGTTATAGTACTTGGGCAGCAGTAGGCCAGCCATTGACATGGTGGGGAAATATATGTATTTATTGATTTCATTTTTGTTTTACATTTTTTAAAATCTTTATGTCTGTCTCTTAATAGGTCAGTAAAGACTGTTATTATTAAGGAAGGCTGAGCGTAGAAGAATCCACGCCTTCGAACTGTGGTGCTGGAGAAGACTTCTGAGAGTTCCATGGACTGCAAGAAGATCGAGTTAGTCAATCCTTGAAGAAATTAACCCTGATTGTTCATTGGAAGGAGCAATACTAAAGCTAAAGCTGAAATACTTTGGACACTTAATGAGAAGGCAGGAGTCATTGGAGAAGAGTCTGATGCTGGGAAAGATCGAAGGCAAAAGGAGAAGGGGACGGTCGAGAATGAGATGGCTGGACAGTATCATGGAAGCAACAAACATGAGCTTAGGCAAGCCTCAAGAGACAGTGGAAGATAGAGGGGCCCGGCGTGCTGTGGTCCATGGGGTCGCAAAGAGTCGAGCATGACTGAATTGCTACTGAACAACAACAAAAAGACTATTATTATTATTTTTAACATTATAATTTTCCACTGTAACTAGGGCGGTACAGAGCTACCCTAATCCCCCCCCGCCCAGTGACTGTTAAAACTGTGTTGGGTGTCGTTCAACAGCCTACTGCTAGTAGATAGAAACTGCTAGTAGATAGAAAATTTAAATCTGTGTATTTATTGTAGATTTGTAACGCGTTTCAGGGTGTTGCAGATTTGTAACGCGTTTCAGGGTGTTGCTAGTGAGCTATTTCCATCAACCTATTGGAAGTCAGCAACCCCTTTTTTCACCCAAGTGAAATTTAGCTCCTTCCCTCAGTAGTGAGCTATTCGTATCAACCTGTTGCACGTTTTAGTTTTGCATCTTCTTGAATATTTGGGTACCAGCGCAGCCAGATCTTTTCTATCAACTACAATTAAACTTCATCGCTGAAAGGCCTTCCAGAGGTTGCCCAGGACTGCAGCGGACCTGTGACAGCTTTACTATGAAAAAATGCAAAGAGAGTTGTGCCTGTCATCACGAGCAAAGAAGGTGAGCACCCAATTCACCACCTTTTACGTCAGTTAAAAAGTCCCGCTCGATTGGACGCTCTTTTCTTATTTTTGTGTAATTTAGCGTGATCTGTGACCACCAGGAGCAATAGAGGCAGCGGCCATGCATGGCACTTATTGGTGAAAAAACCCCTCTGACTTCTTCTCCGGACCTCCAGCGGTTGAGTGATCGGGCAGATGACTAAAAGACACTCCATAAATATGCTGTTAAAATATAGACAAGCCACAATGTTATATGAGGGAGATCGCATAGGCCTACCTCCCAACTTTTCGGACAGTCAAAGAGGGACACTGGCGGCAGGACGGAACAGGCTGTCGGATCCGTTCTGCCGCTAGTGAACGTGTGCCCTCGGACAACCGCTCCGGCCCCATTGACTATAATGGGGAAGGGACGGAGTTACGATGGAGGCACGGCAGCACACGGCGAGAGGCTGCCGGAATAAAACTGCGACATTTATTCCGGCCGCCTCTCGCCGTGTGCTGCTGTGCCTCCGCCCGAACTCCACCCCGCCCCCATTATCGTAAATGAGGCCGGTAGCGGTAGTCCGGGGGCACACGTTCACTAGCTGCGGGACGGATCCGACAGGCTGTTTTGTCGGGTGAACAGCCTGTCAGATTCGTCCTGCCCCTAGTGTGAAACTAGCCTAAGAGTTCATTATTGGAAAGATCCATTTCTCCTGCATATCTAACTTCAATAGTGTTCTGTTATGAAATCGCGGAAAAATAATCAGAATATAGAAATTTCTAAAATTCCAACTGCATTAACTAATGAAATAATATACAAGACGGGCTCAAGTATACAAAGAGGAACCAGAGAAATACTTTCTGGGTCAATATTGTGAATGTAATAATCTAATCTATACCTCAGATCAAAAAGAGAGGAGCAAAGAGGGACTTAAGTCATAAAAAGGGACACTTGGGAGGTCTGCATAGGTGTAAAGCTCACTTACATGCCTGTCATATGAAGGTGTACGTGATGAGGTACGTGTAGTGCACCATGCTGGCTAACAGCTTATTGGTCACACATATACTATTAGATAAATTGGGCTGCACAGGACCTCCTAAGTACGCCCACATAAAGCTCTGACGCCCCATATCCTGTGATTTGTTATAGTTAACACTCTTTGTTCTCACAGGTATGCTTTACATTACAAACATATGCAGCAGAGCTGAGTTTGTCATCCAGCAGAGCTCATTGTGATATCACAGATGCGTTCTTTGTCATTTTGAATAGGACTGCAAGTATCCGAAGAGCGTTTTCACATTATTTTGATTGATAGAATGCAATTATTATTTTATTTTACTCGTTTATATAGCGCTGACATATTCTGCCGCGCTTTACAGCAAATTGAGCTCACAATCTAAATTTCCTATCAGTATGTCTTTGGAGTATGGGAAGAAACTCACGCAAACACGGGGAAAACATGCAAAATCCATGCAGATGTTGCCCTTGGTCAGATTCGAACTAATGAGTTAAAATGAAAATATTATTGTATATATTATTGCCTAATATTATTACTATTAGTATTGAATAAAAATATTATAAGTGTCTTCTCTCTGTTTAGATATAACATGTCAATTCTTTGCCAATTATATGAATTCCGGTTCATTTGCATCTGTCTAACATCTCAGCTACATCATGTTGATGGGAATAATAACTCTTCATGAATAAATAATATCACTTATAATTGTAATCATGTTTTATGCATATTATTAAATCTTACCAAGGTGTTCTTTATTCCCTGCTTAATGTACAGCCTAGCTAATATGGAATCTGTTCTAAAGTCCCTAAGAGGAACGTGTCATCATCCTGAGATCTGGATGTGAGGTTATTGAAAGGGACAACTGCATTTCTGCTGAACAGAGAGCGATGTCATGAAATGCCAGCGTTATTCGCATGGACAGAAGTACCGCTCATAGGAACATCTCTGCTCACGTGTTGCTATGGTGACCTAGCGTGGTTTATACACCGGCGTCACCTGATTACAGACATGTATGGAATCGGAAGGTGATGGTTTAATTTATCTGCTCATTCACTGCCAGGAATCAGCCAATAGACTGGTCTCCTTTTCTAATAGGCAACAGCTTATGACGCACATTGTGCAACAATAATATCTGTTAGGTCTGACAGCCTGCAATGGGACTTGTACACAGTGGTTGATAACTAAATAATGAATATAGCTTAACATGACAACATCCGTAAAAAGATAGCAATTACTTTACACACACTGACCTGGAGAGAAAAGCTTCTTCCTAACTTGCCTTTCATATCAATATGTCCCCACTGACCTGACGTATGCTAAAAAAGTATCCTTTCAGCATATGCTGGGAAGGTATACATTGGCATACCTTTTTTGTACTGTATAGAATAGTGTAGTCGACTACACTGTTCAATACAGAGAAGCAGTGAGCCCCTGAGATGCTGGTGCAGAGGATGGGAGTGATAGTGGCCCTGAAGAGAGGATGTGTCACGGTGTAAACCCTCAGGCCATTGGTCCCCGGGGGATTGGTGCAGTGGGAATAGAGGTAGAAGGAATCAGAATTCAAATAAACGGTAGGATATTTAGGAGTGCTGATGGGCATAGTGCATAGAAAGGGGGTCAGTCACAGCACATCCCAATGTGCACGCTGCCATGGCTAGAAACACAAAGAAAAAAAGGACAATGCAACAGCACTCTGCAGACGCAAATAAAGTACAACAATGCCATAATTATAGAAAACATTTTGGTGCTTATGCTACTCTTATAAATTAGAGATACTTGGCGAATACAAAATGAACTGGGCCCGTCTGCCAAACGTCAAGGTCGATCTCTATCAAATGGGAACCTAACACTAAATACTACCTATAATGTGCCAAAATGGCCACCATAAAATTCAGGGAGTGCAGGTTCCACATGCATGCTGGTCTACTCTGCTTTTTACAATTTTTGGTGCCATAACGGCCTCTATTAAATCCAAGGATGCAGGTACCAACATGCATGCTGACCCACTCTATACTTCTCCTGGTGCCAAATGGCTTCCAATGAATACAATGGGAGCAGGCTACAGCTTTATACTTACTCTAATTAAAATCAGCCTATGGGGCAGACAGGCTGGTCAGGGGTGCAAGACCATCTGGAGTCTGCCGCACCTCCAGCTCCAGTACAACTGCAAAAAAAGGGAGTCAGTCAGCAGATCCTATTGTGCAGGTGCACGCTGCCATGGCTAGAAACACAAAGAAAAAAAAGGACAATGCAACAGCGCTCTGCTGTCACGACCATGGTCGTGACTCATTGCGCCGCATGCGGTTGCCAGCGGCGAGGTTTCTGGTTGCCGCACCTGTGGGCTTTTACGTGGTAGCCTAACGTGCGGTTGCCGCTGGTAACACAGTTGATTTAAGCATACGTGTTTGGTTGCCCCCTAGTGTGGTGTCCTTGCATGCTGCTGCCAGCGGCTCTGTTTCTGGTTGCCACATGTGTGGGTTGATATCTGGTCGCCCCACGTGCGGTTCCCGCTGGCAACATGTGGTGTGGCATCGGGGTTAAGGTGTGTGTGTAGGTGTGGTGGGTGTAACCTCAGGCCTCCTTATATGTTGGTGTGGTGGAGCCTCAGGTCAGTTTGGTATTGTCTGTCTGTGTAGGAGCTCTGCTCCCTGGCAGAATGTTAGTCTGCGTGAGCCACCCTTAATTGTTATATTGTTTCCCTTGCTCTGTCTGTGTGTCCCCTCCTGCGTGCTTCTGTTTGCCCTTCCCCACCTGGTGTATGTTGTTATATTGTGGGCTTTGTTTGGAGGTTTGTGTTGTGGTGGGTCTCCTCTGGAAGGGGGTTGCTTTCCCGCACGGAACAGTGCATTTCTGGTCCATCTCGGCGGCGGCATGTAAGTGTTGGTAACTTATGTTGTCTGTTGCCTTGTTGTACTTACCTGCCGTTCGGCTGTGAAGCCTGTCTAGTTGGGGGCCAGCTGCTGGGCCTCTGGAGACACTGTTCATCCATGGTCTAGGACAGGCATGGCCAAACTATGGCTCTCCAGCTGTTGTAAAACTACAATTCCCACCATGCCCTGCTGTAGGCTGAGAGCTGTAAGCAGTCTTTGCATGCTAGGAGTTGTAGTTTTGCAACATCTGGAGAGTCTCAGGTTGGCCATCCCTGGTCTAGGATGAGCATGTGGTCTCTGCCCTGTCTCTATCTTCTAGGGCTATGCACGGATTCCTAGGCTTCGAGGTTCGTAGGCATGAGCCTCCTTACCATCTGAGGTGGCTCATGCATTAGGAGTCTAGGGGCAGTCATAGGGACTCGTCAGGAGGTGACCTGCTCCCTTTTCCCTGTATCCTGGCATAGCAGCCGCGGACATTGTACGGTGCGGGGTTTCCCCCACTCCCCACCGTGACATGTGCAGACACAAATAAAGTACAACAATGCCATAATTATAGAAAACATTTTGGTGCTTATGTTACGCTTATAAATTCTTTCATAGTGCATAAAAGTCACTAACGATCTGCTGACTAATTAGAGTTCCAAACCTCCTCTGGTATTAACATCAGTACAGAAACTGTGCCACGAGAGCTCCATGGCACGGGTTTCCAAAGCCAAGCAGCGCCATTAAAGCCTTACATCACAGAGGAAAATACTAAGTGTCAGATGGTGTAAAGTACACAGCCACTGGACCCTGGGGCAGTGAAAATGTGTTCTGTGGAGTGATGAATCAAACTTCTCAATGGAGAATGATTAAGCATGTTGAATTTCAATGCCCGATCCTTTTGTTTTCCCGGCAGCGGCATTCATCTCTCTCCCTATTGAAAACACATCCATGCTCAGCCGGACCAAGCATGTATGTGTGTGGGGGAGATGGGTGAGATAGCTGAACAAGTCTTAGCAAGTTTCAGGATATGAGAGGTGCATGGGAGAAGTCTTGGAGATAATGATTTGAGGAGCAGACAAGAAAAGAGCAGAGAAGGGCTTGTATAAGCCCTAAAATTATATGTGGAGAATTAGGGCAGAGAAAGAGTATAGAGAGGACAGATATTTTGTCTTTATTTTGAAATGCATTTCACTGGCCAGTTGGTAGACAGTGAAGGGACTGACATATAAGAGGGGCATCAAAGGAACAAGAGGAAGTGGATTAATTGATCAGTAGAGTTGGAGATAGATTGGAGGGGTATGCAGTGTCCCACTCATGTATGTGGGTACTGCAAAGTTGTCATATCATATTTTATGTCATGCTGTATTGCACCTTTATGTAAAATCCCTGTTAACAGGCTGTAAGGTGCACTGCACATATTCCACCACTAGTTGGGGATAGCACCACTATATACAGTGGGATGCGAAAGTTTGGGCAGCCTTGTTAATCGTCATGATTTTCCTGTATAAATCGTTGGTTGTTATGATAAAAAATGTCAGTTAAATATATCATATAGGAGACACCCACAGTAATATTTGAGAAGTGAAATGAAGTTTATTGGATTTACAGAAAGTGTGCTATAATTGTTTAAGTAAAATTAGGCAGGTGCATAAATTTGGGCACCACAAAAAGGGAATGAAATCAATATTTAATAGATCCTCCTTTTGCAGAAATTACAGCCTCTAAACGCTTCCTGTTGGTTCCAATGAGAGTCTGGATTCTGGTTTAAGGTATTTTGGACCATTCCTCTTAACAAAACATCTTTAGTTCATTCAGGTTTGATGGCTTCCGAGCATGGACAGCTCTCTAAGTCACACCACAGATTTTCAATTATATTCAGGTCTGGGGACTGAGATGGCCATTCCAGAACTTGTTACTCTGCATAAATGCCTTAGTGGATTTTGAGCAGTGTTTACGGTCGTTGTCTTGTTGAAAGATCCAGCCCCGGCGCAGCTTCAGCTTTGTCACTGATTCCTGGACATTGGTCTCCAGAATCTGCTGATACTGAGTGAGATACATGCGTCCCTCAACTTTGACAAGATTCCCAGTCCCTGCACTGGCCCCACAGCCACACAGCATGATGGAACCACCACCATATTTTACTGTAGGTAGCAGGTGTTTTTCTTGGAATGCTGTGTTTTTTTTTCCTCCATGCATAACGCACCTTGTTATGCCCAAATTACTCAATTTTCGTTTCATCAGTCCACAGCACCTTATTCCAAAATGAAGCTGGCTTGTCCAAATGTGCTTTAGCCCACCTCAAGCGCCACTTTTTGTGCTGTGGGTGGAGAAAAGGCTTCCCCTGCATCACTCTCGTATACAGCATCTCCTTGTGTAAAGTGCGCCGAATGGTTGAACGATGCACAGTGACTCCATCTGCAGCAAGATGATGTTGTAGGTCTTTGGTGCTGGTCTGTGGGTTGACTCTGACTGTTCTCACCATTCGTCGCTTCTGTCTATCCGAGATTTTTCTTGGTCTGCCACTTCGAGCCTTAACTTGAACTGAGCTTGTGGTCTTCCATTTTCTTAATATGTTCCTAACTGTGGAAACAGACAGCTGAAATCTCTGAGACAGCTTTCTGTATCCTTCCCCTGAACCATGATGGTGGACAATCTTTGTCTTCAGGTCATTTGAGAGTTGCTTTGAGACCCCCATGTTGCTACTCTTCAGAGAAAATTAAAAGAGGAGGGAAACTTACAATTGACCCCCTTAAATACTCTTTCTCATAATAGGATTCACCTATGTATGTAGGTCAGGGGTCACTGAGCTTACCAAGCCAATTTGAGTTCCAATAATTAGTTCTAAAGGTTTTGGAATTAATAAAATTACAACAGTAACCAAATTTATGCACCTGCCTAATTTTGTTTAAACAATTATAGCACACTTTCTGTAAATCCAATAAACTTCATTTCTCTTCTCAAATATTACTGTGTGTGTCTCCTATATGATATATTTAACTGACATTTTTTATCATAACAACCAACGATTTATACAGGAAAATCATGACGATTAACAAGGTTGCCCAAACTTTCGCATCCCACTGTATATAGTGGTGCTATCCCCATCTAGTGGTGGAATATGTGCAGTGCACCTTACAGCCTGTTAACAGGGATTTTACATAAAGGTGCAATACAGCATGACATAAAATATGATATGACAACTTTGCAGTACCCACATACACGAGTGGGACACTGCATACCCCTCCTATATGATATATTTAACTGACATTTTTTATTGTAACAACCAGCGATTTATACAGGAAAATCATGACAATTAACAAGGTTGCCCAAACTTTCCCATTCCACTGTATATAGCTCAGGTCAGGCCTAGTAAGTAGTTGGAGTGAGAGTGCAGTTGCTAGTTGGTTATGAGACAGTGTTAGTTGAAGTCAGCTCAAGTGAGAAGGAGTGAGTAAAGTCACAGAGGACGATAGCCATTTTACCAGGCTTTAAGGACCTTTGGATTCAAGGTGAAGGAATTATTAGCTTCTGGCAGCCTCACTATTAATAAGCTGGAGAAGGGACCAGATTCAGGACTAAATACCAGTGAGTACACAACCTCCTACCCTAGCCTGAGATATGGCCACATATACAGCCTGTTACCTGGATTTAAAGCATTCAACCTCCAGTTACATGGGAGACTGTTTATATCTGGATGTACATTGCTGTAAAGTTCCTAGTTGAATTTGAACCCTGTCTCATTCTTCCATTTCCATACTTCAACCACTCTCATCATTTTGCACCATCAAGGTGCTGGCGTCACGATACTACTTAATTCAGGGGCCCAGCCGCACAAGCACACAGAAATCCAATCACCATCAAGGGCCCCTCAGTCACCACCTGGCCGGTGTCCCCTGTAATAGAGAGTGCCCCAGAGAATCTGTGCTGCTCTCCCCTTCACTGCAGCCCGGCCCAGGGAGCGTCAAAACTGTGAGTAAAAAACTATCATTATTCCTCGGTACACCGACACCTCACAAGGTATCCCCCTGTGGCCTGCGTCGTTGCAGGTACAAAAGTGTTATAGTGGAAGCCATAGAGAATGATGGCATAGTAATCTAGATGGGAGATGATGGAAGAAAGATCAGATTTGGTAAATGCTTAGAGGGGGAGTGCCATGATCTAGTAAAGGTTTGGATGTGTTGTTGCATGAAAGCCTTTCCCACAGCAGCAGACTTGTGAGACCAGGGAAAGTGCGTGAATGAGTACTGTCATTTTTACCTGATGAAGGGGGACTGAATCCCCCGAAACGCGTTGTATGTATGACTACAATAAACAACTTCGTATTGTAAGTATCCTGCGGACCCTGACTGGACTTTTGCGCCGAGGGAGACCTTTCTATATTCCGGTTTACTTTTAGGAAGTGGCAGGAGAAGAAGGATGAGACAGGTGATGGACACCCGTGAACTTTGGATAACAGAAAGGTAACCTTGGAACCAGCGAGGTAAATTTGAGTGTCATCATCGTAAAAGTAACTAAAAGCCCTCTGATTTTACGAGCTATCCTAGGCCAAAGGTATAGCTAAAGCAGAGAAGGGGTCCTGGTACCAAGCCCTGAGGAACATCAACAGAGAGCGGGCAAGAGGAGGAGGTGGTGGGAAAGTATGAGGAGATTCATTACAAGGCTGATTTTGGGTTCTGATTTAAATATTGCTGACTAAATCCTCATTCACATGTCAGTGTTTGGTCAGTGATTTCCATCAGTGATTTTGAGCCAAAACCAGGTTTGGAGCCTCCACAGACATAAGGTATTAGGGCTCAGTCAGACGGCCGTGCGGATCCGTTTTTTTACTGATCCATAGACTTCAATAGGGCCATGTCCTGATTTTCACTGACAAGTATAGGACATGTTTCATTTTTTTTTGCTGAGCCGTGCAATGGAAGAAAAGGGCCCCATAGAAGTGAATGGGACAGCATCTTATCTGCAAAAAAACGGATCCACATTTTTTGCTGACAGCATACGGCCGTCTGAATGAGCCCTAAGGGAAAGATCTGCACCTGTTCTGTGTTTAGAGCCGCAACTGGTGTTGGCTCACAATCACTAATGGAAATCACTGACCAAACACTGATGTGTGTGTAACTCAGGTGCTGTCATAAAACTCCCCTAATTCACACTGCTGTCCCAGACAAGAGTGGCGTGCACTGTCCTAGTGTATTCAATGAGATGCTGCTTCACACCGCCCTCCCCCACCTCCTCCTCCCTGTGAGACCATGTAGGGAGAAGCCTTTCAATCACAAGCAGGAGGCAGGGAAGGCTGGCACGAAGCAGCGTCTCATGGAATAGACTGGAGACTCCTGTAGAGTACAGCGCAGTGATACTGTAGGTTACTCAACATCACAGATTTTTCTGGCTAACACAGTACTATACTCTTTTGGCTTTGCATTGAGAGTTGACTCACACAGCCTGCATTCTGCTGACTGTATTTCTGTGAGATGCAGCTTCACCCCGCCCTCCTGCTTGTGATTGATAGGCTCTTATTCGGTGACATGGGTGGCGTTAAGGTTCTGATCTGAGGCAGGATGGTGGCACGCCCCCAGTGTACACCAGAGGGTGTGGTTATGCTAATCGTGGGCGGTGACCACTCTGTCCCCAGCCTCTCCAAAGCTGCAGCTGATCAAAGCCATCCGAGCATCACAAGTGCTGCAGCCGGAGAAAAACCGACCAGGTGAGTACTGTCTATGGCTACTGCTTTATGTAGTGTACCACCTTAGTATGTACACCTGTATGATGGACTGAGGCAGTCTCCAGAATGATAACACCCTATGTACTATCCATAGCCATACAATTTGGAAGCCCTAGTCTTCTCTATGCACACACTGGTACCATGCACGGTAATGTTTTATTCATCAGCCTGCATTATTAATGTGAGAAACGGTCTATTATACCGTACACAATACCGCTCCTCAAACCTTTCTAACAAACCTTCACTCTCATCCCACATGTTCCCGTATCTACCTGCTTACTCACTTTCTGGTACCGGGGCGGCACTCCATTGGATTTTTTGCCATGCAAATTGCCCTTTTATACTCTAGGATAGTCCCTTAAATTTCTCCTCTGGCCGAATCCCTGGGCACTGGCTGCCTGCATTGCAGTGTCTACCATTCCTTGGCTATTAGAAATAAGAATCACTGAAAACTGTCAGCATGTAGGCGAATGATGTGTGACATTGTGAGCGCCACACATACTTTTCTGTCTCTAGCATCCCTGCAATGCATCTATACATCCACCCCAGCCCGGGGCGCATTATGCCTGCAGTGCACCATTGCTACACACTGACAGACTTGAGAAATAGTCCCGCGACATTGTGCAGAGCAAGGTAATGTGGGCTCTAGGGAGCAATTTCAGGTATTAGAAGAAGAGATAGGAAATGCCCTGACTGGCATAGTGAAAAATGGCACCTGTGGCGAGGGGCATGGCAGAAATCACAGTGAGGAAAATAGAAGAGAAGATCTGTGTAGGGGCAAGGTGTTCCTGATCTCATCTTTGATCCGCAGGCCACCATTGCAGAAGTCTACTATTTAATGTCCATTTCATTTACAGCGCCAGCTACGGATCCTGGTAAAAAACGTCTAGGTGCCGGAGATAAATCGTTCCCCAGAGACCATTTTTTTTTTAGATTTATTGCCATTAGTACATAAAGCCAGAGGTTATTTCTAAAACAGATCTCTTTTCATTAGGCCTGTGAATATAAAAGCTAGCCATCCATGGAGCTTCCTCTGGTTCCTCGGCCAGAATAAGACGTAGCCCAGATGTCCTGGGAACATGAGCCCCACTGGTGCCAGCTTTTACTACCCGTTCCTACATGAACCAATGTGTGCCCGCTTGGTACATTACATTCTTATCTACACTATAATAGGGAATGAGATACTTCTAGCCACAATTGTTAATTATAAGCTAATGGGACGACTGCGAGTATAAAGCTCAGCAAAAGACATCGGGGATCTAATGGAGATGCTGGAAAAGGCTAAGGAATATTCCAGATAGGGCCGTTTGGAGAAATACAAGCAGCAGACAAAGGAAGGCAAGCATCATCTCATGCTTGAACAAAGGCGCATGCTCCGAAAAAAAGAAGCCTCCTAATCCCTTAGTTAGTCCCTGATAGAGCCCAGCCCTGCCTTTATGATGGCACCTGCTGGTGTGGGGGGGGGGGGGGGGCCGCCGAGGAGCCTGTTTAACATGTGCAGTGTGTGCGACCCGGTGACAGCTCCCGTCATACATAGCTTAGTGAAATGTTCTGCTTTGTCATCTATTATCCATATCTATCTATCTATCTATCTATCTATCTATCTTCTATCTATCTATCTAATCTATCTTATCTATCTGGCTATCTGCTATCTCTCTATTATCTATCAATCTATCTATCTACTATATATCTACTATCTATCTATCTATCTATCTATCTATCTATCTATCTATCTGTCTGTCTATCTATCTAATATCTATTTATTATCTATCTATTGTCTATATCTATCAATCTATTATCTATCTGGCTATATGCTATCTATCTATCTATCTATCTATCTATCTATCTATCTATCTATCTATCTATCTATCTATCTATCTATCTTTCTAATATCTATTATCTATCTACTATCTCTCTATCATCTATATCTATCAATCTACTATCTATCTATTTGCTAACTTTATCTATTATCTATCTATCTATGATCTATCTATCTTATCTGTTTATCTTATTCTATCTCTATCTATCTATCTATCTATCTATCTATCTTCTATCTATCTATCTATCTATCTATCTATCTATCTATCTATGTCATATCTATCTATCTATCTATCTATCTATCTATCTATCTATCTATCTATCTATCTATCTATCTATCTATCGAATATCTACCCAATTATCACAGTAATCAGATTGCACAGTGGATCTGAACCTCCTTATTGCTGTGCTGATACCACATCTGGCACTGGAAGAAATAAAGTGATATCTCATTCATCAGACATATTTCCAGTCATTCTATGCATTGATTAAGTTGCGTATTCTTTGTTTCTTCACACCCATAGACGGACATTAATCCTCTAGGTTAGATGGCACTTAGGTCCATTAACTGGAAAAATAGGATTATAAAAGGTGATTGTTTGATACTTTGATGTATTATCCCAGTGCTTATTGTCTGACACTATATCATGTGTAATCTTCCCATCAGCCATGTAGCAGTTTTAGGACTGGAAACCCTTGCAGCCATGCTATAATTCTACATTATTCCGACCACGAAGGCCTTGTATGTAAACTCTTTTGTTCCTAGAGGCATGCAATATTGGCAAGGCTTTATGTTAGGACTGGAAGGGGTTGCAGCGTATTGTAGATCTGTAATACCAGTGTCGGGCTGGGGTATCTAGGGCCCACCAGTAAAATTTATTTTGGGGGCCCACAGTAAGGATACGTTCAAATATAATAAATAATCTAACAAGTTTTTTATATGAACATCGGCTGGTTGAGGTGCGGTACATTGAATATATGTATGTAGTGCAGTAAGTCTACTGTGTTATGTGCCACTTGTGCAGGGATGGGAGACTAGGGGCCCACCTTGCTCAGGGGCCCATCGGGGGATTCACCTGTACACTGTGGGCCAGTCCGAGCCTGTGTCATACTGTTCCATAGCTGTACGGGGTTAATGGCGGATATTACATATGATCAGAGTGTCATCTGTCCTTTTCTGCCTATGATAAAACAGATTTATTATACAGGACGTGTGATCTCGGAATCTGAAGTCCCCGAGGGTTAGGATGAGTGAGAACTGGTCTGTGCATCTGGCATGGAGTTCTGCTTTGTCATGTTCTAGCTGCAGAAAAGGGAGCGCTAGGACCAGTGCGAAGAGGAAGGATGCCCAAGGTACCAGTCCGGGCATACTAACCATTATAATATTTATAATCAGCTAGAGAGCGGCCATATTAGGAATGCACAACGCTGCACCAAACAGGAGCCTCTATGTAGTTAATGCCTTATATATGAAGATTCCTGAAAGCCATCACTGATGGCTACAGATACTCTGCCTAAAGGGCTCATTCAGACGGCTGTAGAGTTTTGCAGGCCACAAATTGTGGATCCGCAAAACACGGATACCAGCCGTGTGCGTTCCACATTTTGCAGACCGCACATGGCCGCACTATGAAAGAAATGACCGCGGAACAGAAGATGCTACAGCACGTAGTGTGCTGTCCGCATCTTTTGCAGGTCCTATTGAAATTAATGGGTCTGCACCCGTTCTGCAAAATCCATGCTACTCATCCCTAGCAACCTGTCTGCGTCATATTAGTTATAGGTGATGTCTCACTTCAGCAAATTACATTTATTATATAGATAAAGTTAATACAAGCCATTTACTAATGTATTGTGATTGTCCATATTGCCTCCTTTGCTGACTCTATTCATTTTTGCACCATATTATACACTTCTCGTTTCCATGGTTACGACCACCCTGTAACCCATGTGCATTCCTGCAGTCCTGTCCGCCAGAGAGGCCTGTGCTTTTTTCTATAGTGTGCAATCACGACCACCACTGATGGATTGCAGGGTGGTTATAACCATGGAAACGAGCAGCGTATAATGTGATGGGAGAATTAACCAAACCAACAAAGGAATCAATATGGACAATAACAATACATTAGTAAGTGCCTTGTATTAACTTTCTCTACATGATAAATGTAATTTGTTGAAGTGTGACAACCCCTTTAGGCTCAATATATGCACCCATTAGCCTAAAGGGGTTGTCTCATCTGAGAAATTGGTGTCATATCCCTAGCATATGCCACCAATGTCAGATAGGTGCAGGCCCCACCTCTGGGACTCACACCTATATCCAGAACGAAATAGCGCTTGCTCGGCTATTTTCAGAACTCCCATAGAAATGAAAGCAGAGCACACTGTGCAAGCGCGTCCGCAACTTAATTGACTTCTATGGGACTGCTGAAGATAGCAGAGCCAGCGATCAGCTATTTTAGGCAGTCGTATAGAAATGAATGGAGGGTGGCAGCGCATGCACGACTTCTCTCTGCTCACTTTTGGGGGCCTATTCTGGAGATAAGCTGCAGCTTCCACAGGTGGACCCGCACCTCTCTGACATTGGTGTCATATCCTAGCTCAGAAGAGACAACCCCTTTAATGTTATTAGGGAATCTCTAGTGTTAAAGGGAATTAACGGTAACCTGTCACCTGGATTTTGTGTATAGAGCTGGGGACACGGGCTGCTAGATGGCCGCTAGCACGTCCGCAATATCCAGTCCTCATAGCTCTGTGTTCTTTCATTGTGTAAATTTTTTTTTTTTTAAGATATGCAAATTAACCTTAGATGAGTCCTGCTTAAGAGAAAGGAGCCCAGCACCGCCCCGCTTCCTCCGAATCTCCTCCTTTCCTCCTTGCTCCCCGACGTCACGAAGCTAGAGCGCCGTAATTCACACGATGTCGGACTGGATATTGCGGACGTGCTAGCGGCGATCTAGCAGCCCATGTCCTCATCTCTATACCCAAAATCCAGATGACAGGTTCCCTTTAAGTGTTGATGACCTATCCTCAGGATATCTGATCAGTGGGGTTCTGATAGGGGTAAACTGTTGGAAGGGGCCACAACTCATGAACATTCTCTGCGGCCTGTAACTCGGCCTGTGACAACACATCCATCGGTCACATGGCCTCTGTGCAGCTCAGTTCCATTCAACTGAATGGGATTGAGCTGCAATACCAAGCACAGCCACTATACAATATATGGTGCTGTGCCTGCTATAGTATGAAGAGTGCTGCAGTGGTGCGGCCCCCTTAAACAGCTGTTCGGCAGGGCACAGGAGTCAAATCCCCACTGATCAGATATTGATGACTCATCCTGAGGGCAAGTCATCAATATCAAGGTTCCGGAGAACGTAATTCTCACATTTAAAAAAAAATAAAAAAATGACAGCTATATTGTCCTCATTGTGTGCATGAGTGACATCACATGTCAGTGGGAAAAGTGATGTCACTATCACAGAACCAATGTGTTTCTTTGAAATAAATTGTGTTGATCAGGAGACCACTAAGGATTATGGAGGACCTGTCACCTCTCCTGACATATCTGTTTTAGCAACCGCTTGCCTCCACCTTGTAATAACAATTCTGGAGATCTATTCTTATGACCCTATGTTGTGCCATTCCTTTATTATTCCTACTAGAAGTTATGGATGGAGTGCTGGTTAGACGATCTGGTGGCCCTGCATGTAATGAGTGCATGAGGATACTTGAGACAGTGGCAGCAGAAGGATGCTTTAGGAAGATTTTTTGATTTTAACCTGATGAAGAAGCCTGTTCGCCCCCGAAACACATTGTTCATATTTCAAAAAATCTTCGTCAAGCATCCTCCTACTACCGATGTCTGACGTACCCTCCTGCCACCATTATGTGCAGTGCTGAAGGATCTTCTAACCAGCGTTCCTGTCTCACAATCGGCCCAACTCTGGGGACCGAATCCAGTGCATGTGGACAAACTGCAAGACCTGAATGTTGTGCCTCTCGTACAACCCCTTCAGATGAGCATTCATTCGACATTACATGATTTATACTTTTGTGGTCCTTACCATTGAGCTTGTCCTCTGCTCTCTTCATAGACTCTATAAATGAATTACCAGCAGTTTGCAGTGAAGGTCCAGATGGGTGTTACCAGTTGGGGGGGGGGCGTCTCTGTGCAGTCTGACTCTATCCAATTAGTGGGGCCAATGTCAGACTATATAGGGTCACACCCCCAACTGGTAAGATCCATCTAAACCTTCAGCTGCTACCAATTAATTTATAACTTCTAGCCGGAATAATAAATCTTTATTTATATGGCGCCACCATATTCCACAGCGCTTTCCCATTCAAAGGGTACATTTACAAATCAAAATAGATGTCACAGGATTACAGGACAATATACAACATTTTAAGTGAGAGCTTACAATCTATCAGGAAATGCGCGGGACACAAAAGGTAAAATTGATTGTTTTCTAAAGTGGTCCAGCCATCTTTGTACTAAATAGACAGACAGAGCTGTATGAGCTAGTGCATTGAGTGTAGGGATTACCTTTGGATGAAGGTGTTCGGTTCTGGAGAATGAGGGTTGGGTTGGGTTGGGGGGGGTGGCGGTAGACGGGGAAGAGTCGGTTTAGGGAACGTGAAAAACCTGCCTGAAAAGATGTGTTTTTAGGGCACGTTTAAAGCTAAGGAATTTGGGAATTAACCTGATTGTCTAAGGCAGAGTATTCCATAGAGCAGGTGCAGCTTGAGAGAAGACTTGAAGATCGGAGGAGAGGTAGGAATTATGGAGAATGTTAGTCTTAGATCGTTGGCAGAACGGACAGCACCAGTAGGTTGGTAGACTGAAATGAAATGAAGGAGGAGATGTACGGAGGTGCAGCACTGTGGTGAGCTTTGAGCTTGAAGTGTATTCTATGGTAGATGGGCAACCAGTGAAGTGACTGGCACGGACTAGAGGCATCCGTGTAGCAGGTGGATAGATAGATGAGCCTGGCTGCTGCATTTAGGACAGACTGAAGGGGAAGAGTTTACTGAGGGGAAGACAGATTAGTAATGAGTTACAGTAGTCAAGACGAGAATGGTTTAAAACAACAAGATTTTTGGCTGTTTCCACCATGAGAAAAGGGCGGATTCTGGAGATGTTCTTGAGGTGCATACGACTTGAGACATTGATTGAATATGGAAAGCAAAGGAAAAGAGTCAAACATAACCCCGAGAAAGCGGGCATGCTTCCCAGGAGGTATGATAGTACCAGGTCTAGGTATGGCACTTCATAGAGTCATAATAATAGATGCTCCATGATTGTTATTACATGGAGAATAATAGACATGTCAGGAGAGGTGAGGTCCTCTTCAACAACACACAAGATAGCCAAATTCATTATAATAACAGAAAGTAAAAGATAAAACAAAGGATAAGTGTGGATAGTTTAGGAAACAATAACCAGGCTGATGTAAGAGCCACCCTATTTTGAAATTCCAAAATAGGACTCCCCTGCATAACGGAAACCGGACGGATCCGTTTTGCAGCCCATAGACTTCTATTATGACGGAATGAATGACGGAATGCCTCTAAAGGCATTCCGTTATGGAATTGTGTTATGGTCCGTGGTAACGGAATCCATAACGCAACTCACATTATACCACAACCCGAACCGAAAACAAATTTCAAAATAGGAAATTCGCTCATCCCTAGTCAAGACCATAGCGTCCTGTCTGGCTGGTATTTGGCAATGACGTCACTGGATCCTATAAAAAATTGACTGTATTAGTTCAGTTCACGTAACGGCTATTTTGCATTTCTTTAGGTTAGACGGATCTACCGCTAGCATTGTCAAGTTGACAGATTAGGCAGTACACGGGACATTAAAGTCATTGACATTCTGTTGAGTATGAGCAGTTGCCTGGAGCTTCAAACCTTGTGGCTGCAAAGATAACCCCTGGGTGATCTACCAACGTAGCACTGCAAATATGGAATCACTGCACCTGAATTTTCCATGTACCATGTTGAGTAAAATGAATAGTCGTCCAAATGTACCATTGTGATCTGCTCCGTAGAGGAGGCCTGAGTAAGCGGGAGGAGGCAGAGCCAGTGTCTAGACAGAGCTGCTTGCTGGCAACACAGCTCCAAGACTACCCCATAGCTGCCGTGTCTGCTTCCAGCTGGATAGCTTAATTGCTGACTTGGTGGCTGACCTGACGCTTCTTCAGCCTGCAGCTCGATCAAAATCCTAGATGAATGTTGCACACGGCCCTTATTTGTGTGAACCCTACACCCTTATGATATGTGGCTTCTGTATGATTATCTAGTCTCATTGTTATTGAGGAAAACAGGGGTTCTAATTAAAAATTCTGTATCAATGACGTAAGTGACATGCAGCATAACCAGCGTAAGAGAATAAATATTAAGAAGAACAATAGGCACAAAATAATGTCAGGTTATACTTCTACCACAAAGACATCCCTGCATAACCAATGAGATGCACTATGCATTGGTATGATCATCAAAATAATAATAATAGGGGTAATATCACTAAGAAAAGAAAGATCTGGAAGGTCCACGATCGTGACTATCTGACCACGTCATATGAGGAAGCATTGGCAATAGAACCTACAACCTGTCTACCATAGAAAGCGGGAGGCTTATCAAAACTGGTACAAAGGAAAACCCTCTAAGGGCTCATGCGCTCAAACATGTGCAGGCCATGCCCATATTGCGTCAACTGAACGGGTCGGCAATCCGGAAGATACGGAGCAGAAGGCCATGGAGGCACTACTGAGCATTTCTCTCCGAGCCTCCACACCGCAAATAAATAGAACATGGACGGACTAATTTGTCCGAGTTGAATGGGTCTGCATCAGTCCATGCAGGCCACGCGGACGGTGCCCGTGCATTGGGGACCACAATATGCAGTTCCCAATGCACGGGTGGCACACCTTCATGTGCATGAGCCCTAAGGCTGCATTCACACCTCCATTAGAGATGATCCGGCAGCCTGATGCTCAAAATAACAGATCCATTTTTCTTTTCTATTCTTCTGACGGATCAGAATAACGGAAAGCTAAACAGTGATGTGAACTCAGACTTAGGACTCATGCACACAACCATATGTATTTTGCGGTCCGCAAAAACAGATCCGCAAAAAAAACAGATGACATCCGTATTGCATCCATTTTTTTTTGTTGCAGATCCATTGTAACAATGCCTGTCCTTGTCCGCAAAACAGACAAGAATAGGACATGTTATATTTTTTTGCAGAACGGACATGCAGACATACGGAAACGGAATACACACGAGCGAGTTTTCCGCGCGGGTGCAATGCGTGACGTGAACGCATAGCACCCGCACTGAATCCTGACCCATTCATTTCAATGGGTCTGTGTACATGAGCTTTTTTTTTCACGCATCACTTGTGCGTTGCGTGAAAATCGCAGCATGTTCTATATACTGCGTTTTTCACGCAGCCCTAGCCCCATAGAAGTGAATGGGGCTGCGTGAAAATGCATTGCATCCGCAAGCAGTGCGGGTGCGTTGCGTTTTTCACTGATGGTTGCTAGGAGATGTTGTTTGTAAACCTTCAGTTTTTTATCACGCGCGTGAAAAACACATCAAAATGCATTGCACCCGCGCGGAAAAAACTGAACAACTGAACGCAATCGCAGGCAAAACTGAATGGCTTTGCCTGTGAAATCGCACAGTTTTCACTGAACGCATCCGCAACGCATCCGGACCTAATCCGGACACGCTCGTGTGAAAGAGGCCTAAGGGTTACATAGCATCATATATAATGCTATGCAACCTCGTCAGTTCTAGGGAGGTCAATACAGGAGCTTCCGCAGAAACATGCTGTGAGTTCAATATGTTGAACTAGCTTGTGTAAAAACCAGCCTTAGGCCTCTTGCACACAGCTGTTGTGCGGCCGTTCCATGCTTTGGGGACCGCAATTTGCGGTCCCCAATGCACGGGCCCCATCCGCGCGGCAGCTAGCGACAGATCCAGACCCATTCAGCTTGAATGGATCTGCGATCCGTCCTCACTGTAAAAAAATAGAACAAGTTCCATTTTTTTGCGGTGTGGAGGCACGGACAGAAACAACACGGAAGCACTCAAGTGAATGGGTCCACATCAGTGATGCGGGAAGAAAATGGCCGGTGCCCGCATATTATGCTGTTTGTGGGCCGCAATACGAGTCACGGACAGCAACGGTCATGTGCATGAGGCCTTAGGCTACTTTCACATTTGTCAAGGAGGTTCGGCTGCCTAACTCGGCACGAATGCCCGCTGTCAACCAGAGAAAAAACGCATGCAACGGTTTTTGTCGGTCAAAACCTGACATTTATGCCGGAAAGCGTCCGGATCCCCTGATTGCAGTCAATGGGGATGGGGCGGCAAAGTAGAGATCCTGGGATCAGGCAGGCTGATCCTTTGTTGAACAGCTTGTCAGATCTCCTTGACAGAGAGGTGAGCTCAGGCTTAAAGCTCATGCACACAAACATGTTTTTTGTCTTCATCCGATCGCATTTTTTGCAGGTCAGATTCACTTCAATAGGGCAGCAAAAGGTGCATACAGCATACTGTGTGCTGTCTGCATCTGTTTGTCTGTTCCATTGCATCCGCAAAAATATAGAACACGTCTTATTCTTGCCCGCATTGAAGACAAGGATAGGACTGTTTTATTATGGGCCAGACATTACTTTGCGGAACGCACGCGGCTGGTATCCATATTTTGCGCATCTGCAATTTGCAAAACAGGCTATGGTTGTGTGAATGAGCCCTTAGGCTGCGTTCACATCTCTGATGAACATTTCTGGCACGCCGTTCCAGCAGAGAACAGACTGCTGGCCTTCAACGGATCTGCCATGGCTGGCTTCAACAGATCAATAATGGATCCTTATTGACTATAATGGGATCTGCCAGTGATCTGGACACTTTCTGGCATAAATACCGGGTTTCATCCAGACAATTCCACTTCATACAGCGTTTTTTGACCAGTCAATAGCCAGTATTTGTGCTGAATCAGGCTGACGGATCATCTCTGACGGAGATGTGAATGTGGTCTTGGTTGTCCATAGCAACCATTCAGCTCGAGTCTTTCAAAGGATCTCTGTAAAATGAAAGGTGGAATCTGATTGGTTGCTAGGGGCAATTAAGTCAGTTCTACTTTGCACCAGTTTTGATAAATCTCTTACTACAGACAGTACTTTCATAACACATTACATAACTGGCCACCAAAAATAGTCCTGTTGACTGGTAATGATCAGAATTTTACAGTTATGAAATGCTGTCAGAAGATGCCTAGTGGCTCCACCAGTATTTGTCCTTGTATGCAGTGATCCTCAGGCCATAATACTACAACAATGCTTTATCTGCTTGGCTAGTAAATTTCAAACCTGGCGACCATCCAACTACTTTACATGAGTAACCGAGCCGAATACATTATCCTGTTGATTAGTCTTCAGGTTTGAGTGACAGGATCATCGGAAGAGTTCATGGGGCCACAAAACATGCGGACAGCACATGCCCCTGCAAAAATTATAGTTCATGTTCTATTCTTGTCCGTTTTTAGGACAAGAATAGGCATTTCTATAATGGGCCGTCTGTTTCGTTCCAGAGATTGTGGAAGGCACACGGACGGCATCCCTGTTTTGCGGATCTGCAATTTGCGGACCGCAAAACATGGCACGCTCGTGTGCAAGAGGCCTTAGGATCCTTTCACACAAGCGAGTTTACCATGCGGGTGCAATGCGTGACGTGAACGTATATCACCCACACTGAATCTGGACCCATTTATTTCTATGGGGCTGTGCACATGAGCAATGTTTTTCACGCATCACTTCTGTGTTGCATGAAAACCGCAGCATGTTCTATATTCTGCGTTTGTCACGCAGCCCTGGCCCCATAGAAGTGAATGGAACTGCGTGAAAAACGCATTGCATCCGCAAGCAAGTGGTTGCTTGGAGATGTTGTTTGTAAACCTTCAGTTTTTTTATCACGCATGTGAAAAACACATCAAAACGCATTGTATTCGCACGGAAAAAACTGAACAACTGAACGCAATCGCAGGCAAAACTGAATGGCTTTGCCTGCAAAATCTCTCAGTTTTCACTGAACGCATCCACAACGCATCCGGACCTACTCCGGACACGCTCGTTGTAAGAGGCCTTAGGCTCCATTCACATGTCCGCAATTCTGTTCTGCATTTTGAAGTCAATGGGGGACGGATCCATTTTCTATTGTGTCAGAGAAAACGGATCCGTCTTTCTCCACATCCCAGGACGGAAAGAAAACAGGAGTTTGCAGCATTTTGCTCTCCGAAATGGGAACGCTACCAAATGGAACGGAATGCATTTTGGAGCATTCTGTTCTGTTCAGTTACATTTTATCCCCATTGACGATGAGTGGGGACAAAACTGAAGCATTTTTTTTCCGGTATTGAGACCCTATGACAAAAGTAGCCTATTGTGAAAGTAGCCTAACACTCAGTCAAACTTCTGCACCTGTCCTCGGGTATTTTGCCCCACTCCTCGTGAGCAAACTGTTCCAGCTGTCTCAGGTTTGAAGGGTGCCTTTTCCCGACTGCATGTTTCAGCTCCTTCCACAGATGTTCCATGATCTGGGCTCATAGACAGGCACATCAGTATAGTCCAATGCTTTGCTCTTAGCCATTCTTGGATGTTTTTAGCTGTGTGTTTTTGGTCATTATCCTGTTGGAGGACCCATGACCTGCGACTGAGACTAAATTTTCTGACACTGGGCAGCACATTTCACTCCAGAATGCCTTGATAGTCTTGGGATTTCATTGTACCTTGCACAGATTTAAGATACTGTGTGTCAGATACAACAGAGCAGGCCCAAAACATAATGATCCTCCTCCAATTCAAAGTAGGTACAATATTCTTTTCTTGTATGCGTGATTTTTGCATCTGTGAACTTGCAATGTGACTTGCCAGAAAGCTCCACTTTTGTCTCTTCTGTCTAAAGGACATTCTCCCAGAAGCTTTGTGTCAAAATGCATTGTCAAATTCCAGTCTCGCTTTTTTATGATTTGCTTCCAACAGTGGTTTCCTGCCATTCGGTCCACTTTGGCTAAGACAGCGATTGACGGTGCGAGCTGACACTGATGTTCCTTGACCTTGGAGTTCAGCTCTAATCTCTTTGGAAGTTGATCTGGGCTCTGTGGTTGTATTATCCATCTCTTTTATTTGTCATCAGTTCTTCTCTTGCAGCCATGTCCAGGGAGGTTAGCTAGAGTCCTGCAGACCTTAAACTTCTGAATAATATGTGCAACTGTAGTAACAGGAACATCAAGCTGTTTGGAGATGGTCTTATAGCCTTTACTTTTAACATGTTTGTCTATAATTCTCTTACTAATCTCCTGAGACTAGCTTTCTTCTATACATGTACAGTATGGTACCCACCATGATACCAAACAGCACAGTTACTACTTTTCACCCTTTAAATAGGTAGACAAAGACACCTGTGATGCTAATTATTAGGGTCCATTTAGACGTCGGCAATTCTGTTCCGCATTTTGCGGAACGGAATTGCAAACCCACTAATTTCAATGGGGACAGACGATGTCCCGGCCGGGTCCGCAATTGCGGATCCGCACTTCCGGGTCCACAATCGCGTTCCTGAAAAAAATAGAACATGTCCTATTCTTGTCCGCAATTGCAGACAAGAAAAGGCATTTTCTATGTAGTGCCGGCGATGTGCGGTCTGCTAATTGCGGAACGCACATCGCCGATGTCCGTGTTTTGCGGATCCGCAGATCCGCAAAATACACATGGACGTGTGAATGGACCCTTATTATTAGATAATTATCAGTAAATTTTTATTTATTATTACTTTTGTCAGTTACTTTAGTGACCATTTTGGGTTTTTCTTTCTTTAACCGAAGGGTACCAACAATTATGTCCATGTGTGTATTTGTATTATACCTTTGTTTTTTTTTAAGAAAACAAATGAAAAGAGTAGTTAGTCTGCAGCAGGTCCAGGAAGTGCAGGCAACTGCAGTTTGGCTTAAAGGGGTTCTCTGGGAATTAAGAAAATGAAAATACTTAAAGGGTAACTGTCATGTTTTCATCAAAAAATCTATTTTAGCACATGTTACTGCTGCAGCAGCATTATGCATAAAGCAATCTTTAATTCCCTCACATACCACTGTTTTCCTTGAGTTTTTCCCTTTTTTACGGCTGTTTAAACATTAGAGCTGCCTCATCCTCTTCTCTGCTCTGCTTGTCTGGGATTATCACCCTGAATACAGTTTAATATGAACTTTAGCTGAATCTCTGTAGGAATGGAGTTCATGAGGAGACATAAAGTACAGAGAGGATGGACAGGACAGACTGTGGTAATGTGGGGCTGTGGTAATAGAGACTGCATACAGGTGCTGCTGCTCATTAGCCACACCCTCACCTTCTCTCTGTACTCCATGTCTCTTCCTGAACTCCAGTGCAACAGAGATTCAGCTGAAGATCTCATCATCTATATTCATGATCATAATCCCTGACAAGTAGAACAGAGAGGACGGTGGATGTGAAGACATCATGCTCACTGATGATAACACCTGGCCACTTATGGGGTGGATTGTTCTTACATTGCGCCAGGTGTATTGTTTCTTTGTACATCGGTTTGGGGAGCCAGTCAGGGACATGAGCTATTGTTTAATGTGTCTTTCCTGTAGCTGTCTGACTTCCACCGCAACTTGAATCAACGATGCGGTGCCTTTTGGTCTGCCAGCAGATGTATGGGAAAGGACCTGCTGATGACATCACCTGTGGGTTGCATTAGCTCCCCTGCTGTGTATTAGGAGCTGTTCAGCCTGTCTAGCTGAAATGGAAAAACGGTGTCATCAGAATGACATTATGCAGTCGGATTGAACTAACAACCAATGATGAAACAGCCATGATTATCTTCCACCAATCCTATGGGGGGTCAATGCACTGAAATGGCGTCTGAAGGAAACAAAAGGACAGCTGCCCCTGTCATCAGCGGCTATTCTACAGGACATCAGCCTAGGGACTACAGTTCCAGCTAGTGGACTTCAGAACAGATTTTCTGCCCAACCTTGAGCCTACGGATTTGGTTGGAGAGTCCAGATTGGGGTGATCTTGTCACCTGGCTCCTTAAGTTTGCCGCTACCACTTCTTGGTGGGTGCCCACTCAAAGCGGGGTGCTACTGGCTGGGGCAGTTGGTCTTGGGTCCTGCCGAAGTTGCGGAGGTTTAATCCCTATCGAGTCAGCAGAAGGATGAATCGCTGTCACGTGTGCCGTCCTGTGTCCTTGCTGGGACTGTACAATATGCCGCTGGCTGTTGGCTATCGGATAAAGTGTTCCCAGTGCGTTGTACCCTCACCCTGTGTTGTCTTAGTAGTGTTCCACCCACAGGACAGGAGCATGGACGTTCAGTGGTATGAGCCCTGGCCCTGTGCGGTCTTTATAAAGATAGCCAGCCCGGCAGACGTACCCACTGACCCTCGTGTCTCCACAGTGGCCATTTTAATTCTCCTAATGATTGCTCCACAGACAAAACAAGCCCTTATAACTAATGAAAGGTATCTGGCCATATATTTATAATAAAGTAATATTTTCAGTAATGTTATTTTCTTTATTCCTGGAGAACCCTTTTAATACACATTTTATGACTATGACATTGTTACATTATTATAGAAAAACTGTTTTCTTACAGTTATGCTGTATGCTGGGTCCTTGCTAGTCAATAAACACATATTACGTAATATAAGACGCGTTTGGTTGGTTTGGGAGTGACTTACATTTTAAAGTACCAATTACGCTGTACAAATGAACAGCTTAAAGCCGAAAGGTTGCCATAATTTGATGACACCCTCATGCCACTTAAATAAAAAATGATTATCCCCTTTGATGTTAATAATTTAAGTCAAAATGAATGCATAATAATATTATTCATCTCCTGTTAGCATGTTTAGTGGCAATACCCTTCTATTATGCAATTTATTAGGAAGGTTGTAGGTACATGCTCTACAGAGGCATTTGTGTCATGTACATACATACCTTTAACTCACATTGACACATTACCAGGGGTGGATTGGTTTTAAATTTAGCCTGAGAGCTGCTGAATATGGATGTACTAAATGCATCATAGCATGTTAGTAATCATCCGTATTCACAAAATAAGAAAGACTAAAGGTTTGGCCAATAGCTGTTTCCCCAGCCAAGCATGCATGTTTATTTATTGGGAAAAGGGAGATGTGCCACTTGCAGACCCCTAAAAAAATCCAATATTTCTCCGCATTCTTTCCCCCGATACAGTATATGCTATTTAGGGATGAGCGAATCGACTTCAGATGAAACATCCGAAGTCGATTTGCATAAAACTTCGTTCTAACACTGTACGGAGCAGGAGCTCCGTACAGTATTAGAATGTATTGGCTCTGATGATCCGAAGTTATTGCTTCGTGAAGTCTCGTGAGACTTCATAAATTAATTTGTACTGTAAAAAAACATTTCCCGAACTCGGGTTCGGTTCTAAGGTACCATTTGGAACCGAACCCAAGTTGGGGAAATGTTTTTTTACTGTACAAATTAATTTATGAAGTTAGTACCGTCGATCGCGCAGACTCACGGCATCTCATGCGCATCGAGCGACGATTGGAACAGGCTGTCGAGGCTCATGCTTGTAGCCAATAAACTAAGCCGGATGTTTTATCTGCAGAGTCGGTGACCGCGCTCTAGCCGCCTATTGGTGAGCAGTGCGAAGATCTGATAGAATGTTCAGTAGTTGGCTGATCACTGCGAATTCAGGATGTTAAATCATTATGGTAGTCTGGAGATGGGAGTTTTATATACTGAGAGTCCGGTCATTTGGGTCATATGACCTAAAATGTCCAATAACGTGATATGCTACAGGAGTCGGGAGCTAAATAAAGACCAAATGCTCAAATGTAACGCCATTCGTTGCAATATATCAAACGTGCTTTGGGACACTGTTAATCTGGCACTTAGGAAATGATCTGATAATCAGCTTATTAGGTTAAGAGGATCGCTGACTGGTGTGCACTTATTTAAGGAAGGGAAGTTGAGACCCCTGTCGGAAATTATGGGAGGAGAGGATGTATCCTTTATGTCTTACTTTAGATACGCACAGCTTACACATGCAGCTTCTCTCACGATAAATAAGAAATGATTTACAGTACACAATCATGCTTTCTCTTAGATTTTTGTTTTGCATCTTCGGGGATGAATATAAAAATATCACAAATATATGCTAGGTTATTCAAGAAATTGGTCAGTTTGATAAGTTCAAGAGTGAAAAAAAATGGGAAGAGTTAGGTGGCATCACAATAAAATGGGATACAGTTTATAAGAATATTCAATAAGTCTCCATTGCCAAACAACATAGATTGATACAATTTTAAATTGTTCACAGAATTTATTATACACCGACTTGGTTATCTAAAGTATTCCACAAGAAGGGGGAGGAATTTAAATGCAAGAAATGTAACGGTGAGAACGCTGGGTACATATGTTACGGAAATGCCCTAAGATCCAGCAATATTGGCAATCTATTTTTGAGTGTATAGTGACAATAACTAAAACAAAGGTGCTTCCCATGATTGAGTTCGTCATTTTTGGCCTTCTGTCCTCAAATACTGAAATTTCAGCTTCCTCACATGAGCTTTGGCTGAAGAGATTAATGATTGCGAAGGTTTTGATAATTCAAAAATGGGGAGCACCTATGGTACCAACCTTTGTGGAATGGAAATCATATATGGGTAGAATTAAGGATTATGATTATGAATTTTACCGCTGTAATGGGAGTAGACAACTCGCTAAATGGGAAATAGTTTGGTGTAATTAGGGAAAAATAAGGCATTATAGCAATTAAGGATCCATCTATAATCTAGGATCCTAGGGGCCCGTGATGGTGGGAGGGGATTTAAAGTATATATGGATTGTTTTCTATTTTCTTAGAACAGTATATATTGATTATATTGATATTTCAATATTTTGAAATCAGTTTATATTGTAAATACTGCTCTTCTTGATTGTTTTGTACTTTGGAAAAAGGAAAAAAATATTAATTAGGATTTTGGCCAGCATTAATCTAATGGGTATGCATATTGTCACTTAGATTGTGTACTTTGCACCTAGCGTAGTGATATGGTGTACACCACCCAGCGGGCTCCTTAGCAAATCAAATGTTGTACTTGTGCACTTCCTTAAAGGGTTTATCCTATGACTAATGTGCAAAATGAAAATCAGACATCACATAGTACATGACAATCTCTTTCTAACAAAGCTAGAACCAGCCCTGTAGCTCACGTGGATCCAGAAATCTCCCCATTCATTGCTCTGCTAGATTTATATCAAGCTGATAGCTCAGGGTGTGTGTTTTTCTGCTAGAGCTCAGGGCGTGTCTCAGCTCTCCCTATCACAGCTAAGGGGGCGTGTCCATGATCTCCCTATCACAACTCAGGAGGCAGCTGAAGGATGAAACTGAGCATGTGCAGCCTTCTCAGTGAGCAGGTCAAAGAAGTAAGAAAAAGAACAAACAGCAGGTGGCGCTATACAGATACATTTTATTGAATAACTCAGTGGCTATACTAAATTTTTAATTACATGCAATTACAAAAGTATTCAGATCCAGGTGCTGGTTTGAAAACTGTAGAATTTTTTTTGTGTGACAACCCCTTTAAAGGAGTTCTCTGGGTCTGTACCTTAAAAGTCTCTTTCAGCAAACCTGTCGAGAGAAGACACTTTGAGAATTTCTTCCCCTTCCATTGCTCTGCTGATTCCACAGTCCCAAGATCCTGTGACTGTCTGCAGGGTCTTACTGTAGAAACCAGATGTGCTCCTCTTTCTTCCTTCAGATACATACTGTAGATATAGCTGCACAGGAAGACAGAGGAGCACATCTGATCGAAAAGCCTTCAGCCAGTTGGGTAGTCATGTGATCCCAGCCGGGATTGCAGAATTGGTGGAGCGATGGATGAGTAAGTACTGCTGAAAGTGAATTCTCATCAGAGGTTAGCTGAAAGAGGCTTTTTATAAGTCAGGAACCCTGTTGAGCTGGCCATACTGTGGTTAAAGACAACTCAAATCTCTGATTTAAGTCATTTTGGCCAACGATTATTTGAAGAGATTGTCCAATGGTTGTCTTCTGTCTGTTAAAAAGCGATCAGCTAGGTTGGAAATTTTTGGCTGTCGTGGTTAAAATAACATGTGTTTGGCATGATTGGCCTAATTCAGCTTAACATTTGCCAAGAACCAAGGAGGCAGTGTCTTCAAAAACTGATCCCCAGGTCGACCAGTATAGTGTAGCATATTGCTGGTGGGATCGTTTGTACAAATGACTGAGTGGCCACATTCTCTCATTGTGTGGTAGTCATCAGAAGAGCAGGCCTCTTCCCTCTCTCTACTGACTCTTAAGAGATGCAAGGCCAATTTGGGATAGGTCTCTTATCTTAGCAATCAATAGAAGACTCAGCACCAGAAGCCCCATTTATTCTATCTCCTAACATGTTCATATGAGATATTAAATGGTGCACAATTACTTTATATAGGCACTTTCCCAACCTTGCTAATGGTGATAGTAGCTGCATTAAAGGGTCACTATATTTTGAGAAAACTTTTATTGTGTCATAGAGACATAAGTTTTGATCGGTGGGCGTCTGAGTGCTGAGACCACGAAGGATTGTTAGAACGAGGAGAGAGAAGTGCTCACAATTCTTCTCTCTGTCCTCGCTGCAGGAGAGGAAGCCAGATGGACTCAATAGAAAGTCTATGGCCCGTCTTGATTCTGTCCCTGTAGCAAGGAGAGAGGGAGTGATACGTGAGCACTTATCTCTTCTTATTCTAGAGATGATTCTAGAGATGGTTGGAGGTCTCAGCACTCACCAATCAAAATGTTTTATGTTTTAAAAGTTTTATTGAAGGAAAAAGACAATCCGAAAAGTCACAATACTTCAACAATAAAGGAGCCTCATGCAGGAGGCATTATAAAATACAGACACATGTACATACAGTCAAAACCAGATAAAGAACCAAAACTAATCCATAGTGTGTAATAATTAAAATGAACTGATCATGTATAACTGTAGGAGTCGCAGGAGTGGTCAAAGCATAGCTAAATTATTACTCTACAGCAGGCATCCTCAAACTGCGGCCCTCCAGCTGTTGTAAAACTACAACTCCCACAATGCCCTGCTGTAGGCTGATACCTGTAGGCTGTTCAGGCATGCTGGGAGTTGTAGTTTTGCAACAGCTGGAGGGCCGCAGTTTGAGGATGCCTGATCTAGAGGTTGACGCCTCTGGGCAGTATTACCAAATAACAGTCCGATGTGAAGAAGAGGAGAACAGCCACGGTAAATCAACTGTGTAGCCCTGGATTGCTGCAACTCTCTCATATATTGCCATTCTATCCACGCGGCGTGTAACTTCTGACATTAAAAGGGTATCCGTTTACCATTTGGCTGCAATATGTATGCATGGGGCCAGGAGAAGAAATTGCCAATCAAAATTTTATGATATAGAAAAAGTTAAGGTTTTTGACAAAGGGCCACATTTTTTTGCATCCCATGGATTCTAAAGTCCCGATCCCTAAAATATGTCCACTGTCCATTGAGACCCATTTTATGCATACGTACTTGTAAGTTTAGTATTGATGTTGGGAATGCGTGTCAGCAAATTTGTGACTTTTGTAGCCACATCTGCTGATGCTTTTCACACTAATCTGACAATATTGCACCACTACCTGGGATCAGTCAGTTACTTGCAGTAAGTTTACACACCCAGAAACCAAGACTATTATTACTGTGTCATGTTTGTTTCTCTGCTCAATTTGCATACAATAATTGGAGATGATATAACATTTATAGTGCACATTACATGTTTGCAGGTTAACACACGAGGTAACATTGTGTCTTGCAGTGGACATTTTGTGGTTATAGCAATAGTTTATTGTCAAGAGGACATTCATTTCAATTTTGCCTTTGGAAACTGTCCGGCATTACAGTTCTGGTGAACATTCGTATATCCTGAGATTTATTATGAGATTTAATTTGCAGGATTGAAGACCGATACAAACAAATGGATAGTGATGGTCCCAGATGCATCATTGGACAAATAAATACCCACCACTTTAAGGCTAGTTTCACACTAGTGGCAGCCTTCTTCGGCAGGCTGTTCTGGCAGGTGAACAGCCTGCCGGATCCATGCTGCCGCTAGTACACGTATGCTTCCGGAGGTCCGCTCCAGCACCATTGACTATAATGGGGGCAGGCTGGAGTTCCGGCAGCAACATGGCAAACATGCCAAGAGGCGGCCGGAATAAAACTACGACCATTTATTTCCTCTAAATGTTACCACTGAATTAAATATTCTTCATTTTTCAAATCAGTACCTGGACCCGAATACTTTTGAAATTTCTTGTAACTAAAAACTTAGTATAGTAGCCACTGAGTTATTCAATAATCTGTCTTGTGCCAACTGCTGTTTACTCTTTGCCTTATTTCTCTGCCCACCACAGTAGCATTGCTGAAGTGGTCGCGCATGCCCACTTCCATCACAGAGACAGATCTACTGTTAGAAGCTGTGACAGTTACAGACAGAGAGCTGCAGCAGAAAGGACGCATCCCCTGACAAAGCATATACCCCCTGAGCTGTGATAGGCAGAGAGCTGCAGCAAAAAAAAAAGGACACACTCCTGAGCTACCAACTTGAAATAAATCTAGCAGAATAATTGGAGCAATGAATGGGGAGATCTCTGGATCCATGTGAGGTTCAGGGCTGGTTGTAGCTTTATTAGAAAAAGATTGGCATGTACTATATGATTTTCATTTTGACATTGATCCTGGGATAACCCCTTGTTATTTCACAGTCCATGCTCTAGCAGCTATATTCCTCTATATAATGTGGAGGGTAAATGCTATGGGTGCATATCCATAATTACCACCAGCCCTTCTGCTGTAAAATCTTTGGAGGATTCTGGAGATATGACCTTGTCTTCCCTTGGCGTCAGGCCTGTTATCAGCCAGCCACCCAAACTTGTTTAGTCTGAAGGGCTATATTGAATAATTACATCTTTTCATTATTTTCCTTTATTCCTTGTAACGCTTAATTCAGTCAGACAGAGATCAATAATGCAGACTGCATTGCAGTTAGACATGGCATCTCCCAGAGATGGCTTGTCTTTAATTAGCAGAGTGATATAAAGAAATCACTTCTCCAGTGCCATCCAATGAGCAGCTCCGTCCTGTTCTGCGTGTGTCAGTGCTCGGGTTCAGGCTGTGTAGGCTAAAGCGTCTCTCTCAGGGTGGATGCTGTGAACACTGTGATTCACGCCTCTGAATCATTCCTTGTCCTCGGGGATTTGAGTGGAGGCTTATGATTCGTATATGAGCTCCTGGAATAGCTTTGTTGCTCAGCTCCAATACAGCCCTGAAATGTCGGGTTACATAATTACATTAATAGTTACATAGATTGAGAGATACAGGCCCGTCAAGTTCAGCCTTTCTTATATAAATTATGCAGTATTGTTTATTATAACCATCAATGCCATTTGCAATTAGATAAGCGCATAGTATCTGCCATTACTACCTCTTGGGGAAGGATATTCCATGGCCTGATTCCTCTAACTGTAAAGAATCCTTTCCTATAGGATATGTCTATATATCTATAAATCATCTTTCCTTCTCATGTAAAGATGTCCCATGATCCTTTGTCCTTGGAATGAATAATTCATGTGCCAGCCCGTTGTACTGACCACACATGTATTTATAATTATAATAATATTATTTATTTATATAGCGCCAACATATTCCGCAGCGCTTTACAATCAGATTTATACATGTAAATGAGATCACCTCTAAGGTGTCTTTTTTCCAAGTTGTACAAGCCCAATTCTCAAGTCTCAATATAAGAGACCTTACATCACATTTCATCTGGTCTCTGAACCCTTTTTAGCTCTCTTGTATCCTTTATAGTACTGTATATGGATCCCAAAACTGAATCCCAAATTCAACATGTGGCCTTATAAGAGATTTATAAAGGGATAATATTACATTGGGATCGAAGGTTATTTATCCTATTTGCTTCTGCAGCTGCTGCCTGGCATTGAATACTGCTGCTTCTTGTAACCAGAATACCCAAGTACTTTTCTTGTTCTGTTATCCCCAGTTTTAACCTATTTAGTGTATTTGCAGTAATAACATTACTGTGGCCTACGTGAAATGCATCAAGATTAAAATTCATCGGCCACACTCTTGGGTTCTGAATTTAAAAATGATGAGGAATATAACAGTACAATATACTGTATAATGACGATAAATAATATATTTTCTAATTTTTCCCCATTTAATTCTCCCATTGGAACATGCCTAAGTGCAATATGGTAAATTTAAGTTGTTGTGTTGAAGTCTTTTAATAGTTTTTTCCCCTATTTTATGCCTGTTTCTGTCAAAGCTGGGTAACTCGCTTGCAGTGCTAAAGATGTACCAATGTACTACGAGTCTTTTTTTTTGTCTGGATGAGTTGATAAAAATAGTCTAAAACAGTGCTAAAGTTGAAAAATCTCCCTCTCTCTCTCTCTAATAAAGAGAGTCCAGGAAAGTTGGGTTGTTTCAATAAAGTGTAATTTGCTCAGGTACTTTTTGAATTTGTTTAATGGACTTGTTTTTTTATGGAATGTTAGGTAGGTTTGATAGTGAGACTTGCCATTCCCTTTCCACTCCAGTACAACACATTCTCCTAGCCCAAAGTAATACAGGTGTAGCTGCTGGCCTTATTACTTGGTGGAATAAATACAGGGATGAGAAACGTATTCAGTGTCTGAAAGCTGCAAGTTGTTTGTTGTGTAAGCCTTATCTACTATGTTATTGAGGACATAGGTAAGAAAACTGCTGCGTCTAGTTAGTGCCCAGACTGGTAGATATTGTGTTTATGTATTCCTTCTCTTTTCTGAGAAATTATTCAAACTGACTGGTAATATTTTGACATGTTTTTAAGAAAATAAATATAAGTTGGACTTTTAACCTGTTGGAGTGTGAAATCAGTCATTGTGATAAGAATGGACTATATCCACTTTACAAGGTTATAATATGGCCGCACTGTAGCATTTATATTACAATCATAACATACGGACTCCGCCGTGTTTTTGCTGAACCAAGTTCAGAGCTTTGTAGAGTTCCATGGTTCCGTGGTGATCCTGTAGAGGTCCAGAAGCCTGGGTGTTGCTTGCAACTATGGTACAGATACTAAGGTGCGCCACTATTGCAGCTTTTAGAATACGGTCCGTCAGTAGTTTTGAGCCCTCAAGACTGCTGACAGTACTACATTTGGAAGACCGCTAGAGCAGAGAGGAGGGGCGGGGAAGCATACAGGGCAGAGATCTCAGGGCAATAAACATGGAAAGACCACCTCCTGGACATCTGTGGTAGTAGTGCCACGGGGCTTAAAATATAGTTTTTTTTTAAACAAGCAGTATTATTAATATAACTAGAAAACATTAGTGAAGCTGAATTAAAATTATGGAGAAAAAGTTAATAACTGATATGTTCCAGTAATATCTTCCACCTTTTTGTCGAGCAATAGCTCTCTACAAGTAATACAGGATTTTACAAGCTGTTGCAGGAAGCTGCATGGGGACATGTAGTCTAAATTTAAACCAAGTGGGAAGATAAATCCAGGAATTTCTCTGAAAAGCCCTATAATTCCCAGTGAGGTTTGGGGTTAGCTGAGACCACTTCTGTTCTCAGGACCTCCAGACAGCTTTAAAACCTAGTTTAGCTTCCAGAATAAAGTTATACTTCAAAAAGTCAAAGGTTTTTCTAGTAATTCACTAAGAATGAATATATATATATATTTATATAAACTAGTGTGCAGGTCCTGTAAGCAATATAATATAATAGATAGATTTTCCAGGTTCACCTATGGGGAAGATCATTCTCAAAAATAATTACTGACAGCTTTGTAAATTAGCCAGGAAGTCAGGTAGGGATCAGCTCTGGATCTGCTTGCCATGTGCAGAGTTTTAGATAACAAATTCTCTTTTCTGATACTGTAAAAAGAAGAAAGAAATGGCATAAAAAAACAAAAGAGAAAATGCTCCCCTCTTAAATGCCCGGATACTTCTTAGAAAGCAAATGGCACATTCCAATGTCCAATATATATATATATATATATATATATATATATATATATACATATATATATATATATTTTAGAAAAAACCACAGGCAGCACCATCCAAGGTTAGCACAGCGGGTGCAATGTCCAACTCCAGGTATTGTCCCAAAATACAAAAAGAAAAAGATCAGACTGCACTCCAATTCCTAATCCAAAAGTATAAAAACTTTTAATGACCCATGAGGTGACACAAGTGCGACGTTTCGGCTCACATGAGCCTTCCTCAAGCATGCTTGAGGAAGGCTTATGTGAGCCGAAACGTCGCACTTGTGTCACCTTATGGGTCATTAAAAGTTTTTATACTTTTGGATTACGAATTGGAGTGCAGTCCGATCTTCTTCTTTATATATATATATATATATATATTTATCTATATATATATATATATCTATTGTGGGGAATCGCTCTGGTAAGGAGGGTGAGCGGTCGCAGAACAGAGGCACCAAAAACAAATCTTGATCAAACTGCAGTGTTTTATTCACACAAGCAGGTTTAACAGCTCAGGAACCAACTTCACCTTAGTTGAAAGTCCTGGTGTTCATTCACACCATGCTGCAGTTTCTGCATGAAGAGTCCAAGTCCAGGCGTGTGTTCACACTTTGCCAACAGGTCCACGTCAAAGGTTAAGTCCAGGATTTAATTGACCTTTTTTCCCCAAACAGGTCGCAAGCATTCATCCAAGCACAGCCCTTGCACCACGGAGTGCATCTGCAGGGTTCTGTTCCGTGCTTCCGTTTCGCAAAAAAATAGAACTTGTTCTATCTTTTTGCAGAACGAACGGATCGCGGACCCCAGCACAGGCCTGGCCAGCAGACGGTCGTGTGCAAGAGGCCTAACTCAGACTTTTTGGACTTTTGTACAGCTATATATTTGAGTCGCAATTCTGCTGTCGACTTAGATGGTATATTGTTTATCGTTTTGATCTATATAAAAGGAATTTGCAGACATTGGACTGTGTTATTTGCTTTCCAAGATGTATTCATGGAACGTTTAAGAGGATTTTATGAGCACACTTATGCCACTGACTGCTTCTTGTTATTTCTATATTTCATACAAAATTCCTGATTTGGTTGACCCTCCTGGTCTTTGTTTACTTTGTCTGGTGAGCCTGAGAAGAGTTCAGTAATAGAGCCAATCTTGTGATCACTTTGTAACCCCCAAGAGTTATTTCATATGTTGGCAATATTGTCATATTGTTACCAGTGCAATTGGCCATAACTAAGGGCTCCTATGGCGAGCCACAAAGCTGGCGTTTTAAGCCAGATGTGACTAGTCATTAGGACCGATGCTATGTGGGAAGGAATCACATGGGGTTTCATACAACTTAAAGAGTTTACAACCATAAGAACTTATCACATAGCCACAGGATACTGTAGGTGATAAGTATTTAACCAGTTATGGTCCAACTGCCAAGCCCCCAACTGATGATGGAGTGATGGTGGCACTTGTATACTGACACTCCATTCAACTCTATCGAACTATGGAAGCAGATCACTGTACAATCCACTGTCCATCCCTCTTTTTTGTGGGACTTTAGCAGCCTTGCACTGGCCACGTATTTCACTATTGCTCAAAAAGTTGTACTAAGAACCTTTTTAAGCATGCTCAATTCATTTTCTTACCAAATGCCAGATTCGCATAGGTTGGTCATATTCACCTCATTACCATAGATTATCATATTTTTTGTATGAACAGTATACATCGGTCATATCGGCCAAATTACCTGTGAGCGTATAGCTAGCTCATGACCAGCTGGGGCAGACTGAATAGAGAAAATTAATCTGATTTGTAAGACATAAGTATGACTGTGCAGATTTCCAGTAGCCTACGAATGGAATTTGTTATTAAGCGAGGATCCTCAGCGTTGTATTTCTACATTCATGTTGTGTTTGTTTTCCTGATAAAAAATGTTATTTTTTTTCTAGGCCCACTCACTATTTTTTTTAATAAATCCATGCAGCTAGCAGCTGCACTGTGGTTGGCGAGATGAGCGCCAATGCCTATAGCATGCATGGTAGTGTTTCTGCTTTCAAACTAAATAACAGACATGGCAGGTATAGACAAGAAATAATAAACTCCTTCAGCGGCGAATACAATAAAAAATAATAATAGATTTAAATACCATAGAAACAGGTACATTATAAGTAGAAGTCTATGGCAAAGAAGAACACATGACATCTTGGCACTAGACAGGTTCACACAAAGCCGTGACCCATCATTGTTTGTGAATTTGGTAAGGGCATTATCTTTTAAATTTTTTTTACTTTTTCCCTTTTTTTTATTATCCAAAGCAATTTAAAACCAAAAAAAGCATGCACTCTCAGTAACAGTGCTTGATGTCAGCACAGGACTCATCAGTTATCAATATCCAGGACAAAATCCATATCACTCAGAAGTTAGGCTTACTCATGGGCCAACATTTCGGTTCAAGCCGAAGCTTTTTTCAGCGGTTAGTCTGTGGCCTAAGAATCAAAAATATGTGGATGCCTGGATTACCTAGACCATCCAAGCATCTCATTTTCTAACCAATTCGTGTGCTATATTCTTGATATCATAATAGGATTTTGCATACAGCATTACCCTCATTACTTGTTGCTTCCATTCCCTCATTTCCAGGGAGGCTTTGGCTAACCATTTGTAAACTTTCATCAGTCTTGCCAAAAAGAGTAATTGAAAGATCAGATCATCTGTAGTATTCAATTGTATCACCCCTTTATCCTCCAAAATACAGAGGTGATGTTATGGCAGTTGGTGTCGAACCACTGTCTCAACCAACAAATTTGACTTTGGGCTACTCCTAAGGGCGTTATCCTGGCAGTCCTGTTTAAGTCCGGTACAGGGATCTGTTCTTCGCTGCAAGGGAACCACCAGGCTGCTATCTTCTGGAATAGTCTCTGTATGATACCCAGCTAACTTACGGGGGTCAGAGATACTGGTGTGGGGCACGGTTGAGGCAGGCAAAATTGTATTCAAAGTCAGGTTGAAGTCAGGGCATGCAGAAAACAACCAATCCAATGAATAGTCTGATGTCAGGACAGGCAGCAAAGGGTCCAAACGGAGGTCAGGCACAGGTCAGACAGGAAGCAGACTGTGGAGTGCAAGAAGAGGATGGCGCAACTCTGGCGACAGGACACGCCAAGATGGAGGAGGGAAGGACCAGCAGGTCTGGAGAGGCGGGTGAGCAGAGTAGAGTTATAGTAGGCACCAGCCACCGCCATAACAAGTGAATTTGCTGGAATCTCTTGTTTTACTATAGATTCAAATACTGTATTTACTATACTACTACTATTACTATAAGGGTTTTATCTGTTATCATGTATATGAACATATAGATATATGTTTAAAAAGGTGTAATATAGTAGTGAAAGAACACATGCATCTAAGTTTCCGAACCACTACTGTTAGTCCCAATGTCTTTCACCTAGGCAGCTGAATATGAGTGGGTCCTAAGTTTGATAGATAGCTCAGCTTTTCTGTTCCTGTTTTTGTTAAAATCTTGTGCAGATGAACATCAGAACTATAATTTTTTGTTCACACTTTTGCAGATTAATTGCAGAAATTAAGTTCAATTGTTTCGGTACGAAGCATACAGATGTGTGCAAGCCGCTTTCAGGTTATGGGACAGTTGAAAACATTTCTCATATGTATATACAGGGGTGGGATTCAAATTCTTAACAACAGGTTCCCTACTCAACAGCGGACATGCAGCGTCACGACACATGTTTACATATACATATATGCAATACACATAAATACACCATATAAATGGCACAAATACTTAAATACACCATATATACACTACAACCAACTTTTAAAAAGCCTAAGGAGCCAAAATATCAGTGGTGCGCAAAGGGCGCCGTAACAAGTTTTTTAAAGCGCCGAACCACACCAGTTACTCCACCCAATGTCTATCTGTACATGTACGAACCCTGCCTAATCTCCATTGTGCCCCCCACACAGTAGTTATGCCAGATCTGGGATGGTTTGGAGGTATTCATACATAGACTATATAGACACTACACTCACATAATCACATATACAATATTAACCAGATATGATAGATACAGTATATAAATTACACATAGGCTACACTTACAGTAGATTTACCTACTCCATATACATTTTATACACATTTTGTACCTAGCACTAAAAACATATTTGCATACACACTATATTCAGTGCTATCCATAATACAGCGCCACATAACTCTTACATCCAGGGTTGTCTCTTTGATGTAGATGTTCTCTTTTCTCATCGTCTCCTTTCAGACCAGACCACCATGATGATTTTTAACCCATCTCTCGTCTCTCCAGTTTGACAAAAAGACATCTTAGTTCCTACTTTTCTATCATTTTCCTACCTTCTGAACAACTTATCCTGCCACCTCCAATGCTGTGCCCGCTGTACTCCCAATACTATACTACAGAAACAGATAATCCCTCTGATAATACTATTACCTCACAGATAGTGTCCCCAATACTGTGCCTGCTGTGCTCCCCAATACTATACTACAGAAACAGATAATCCCTCTGATAATACTATTACCTCACAGATAGTGCCCCCAATACTGTGCCTGCTGTGCTCCCCAATACTATACTGCAGAAACAGATAATCCCCCTGATAATCCTATTACCACACAGATAGTTCCCCTTCAATAATTATTGGCACACACTGCCCTAAAATAACTGTGCCCAGCAAATAGTGCCCCTGACACTAATAGTGTAAACATTATGTCCCCCAATTACTACTGGGGGACTGTGGGGAACATGTTTACTATTATGGGCACTATGGGAGCATTATTACTTATGGCACACAATGGGGACATTGTTGTCGGGGCACTGTAGGGACACTATTACTACTAAGTGCACTCTGGCAGAGTGGTATTACTATTGGTGGGACTTTGGGGAGCACTATTACTGTGAGGGGCAAACTGGCCACTTAAAATGAGCACCAGTACATAGAATGTCCCTTATAATGTGCACCAGTACAAAAAATGCACCCTAACAATGTGCACTAGTTCAAAAATGCTCCTGTTCTGTGTGTCAGTACAAAAAAATCCCCCTCTTAGTGCCCCCAGCTAATGTCCACATAGTGCCCCCATAATGTGTGCAAGTATAAACTAACCCCTATATAATGCCCCCAGTAAATGCCCACATAGTGCTCCTCTCCCCTTCCCCATAGTATCCACCATAATGTGCCAGTATAAAATGCCCCCATAGTGTTCCTTCCCCTTCCCCATAGTGCCCCCATAATGTGCCAGTATAAGATTCCCCCATTGTGTCCCCCATAATGCGCCAGTATAAATGGCCCTTCATAGTGCCCCATAGTGTGTCTATATAATATGCCCCCATAGTCTTCTTTCCCCCCTCAAACATCATACTGCCACCATAATGTGCCAGTATAAGATGCCCCCATAGTGCCCCCATGATGTGCCAGTAGATGCCACCATAGTGTCCCCGATGTGCCAGTGATGCCCCCAGTAGATTACCTATAGTGTCCCCCATGAAGTGCCAGTAATGCACCCATAATGTCTCCCGTGATGTTCCAGTAGATGCCCCCATAGTGTCCCTCATGGTGTGCCAGTAATGCCCCCATAGTGTCCCCCATCATGTGCCAGTAGATGCCCCATAGTGTCCCCCATCATGTGCCAGTAATGTCCCATAGTGTCTCCCATGATGTGCCAATAGATGCCCCCATAGTGTCCCCATGATGTGCCAGTAATGCCCACATAGTGTCCCCCATCATGTGCCAGTTGATGACCCCATAGTGTCCCCCATGATGTGCCAGTAAAGCCCCAGTAGATGCCCCCATAGTGTCTCCCATGATGTGCCAGTGTCTCAAAATAAGTCAGCCAATAGATGGTATAAAGTTATACAAAATTGTCAAGCAAAACACAAAATTTATCATCCAGCATGAACCATGTGATATATTTGGTGCATGTTTACCCTGTCTACATGATTATGCCTCATTTAGACTGCCCAATTGTCAAGACAAGTGATAGCAGTAGCCATCACTACAGCTCTTCAACTCCACTAACGAGTAGGCAATTGTCGGGACAGAACACTTCCATCCCGACAATTCTCTGCTCATAAGCGCAGTGTAAATGCGCCTTTAGTCAGTCTACCCCAATGTCTATGTCATATTTCAGGCTACATCCCATTAGAAAATATCTATTCAGACTTGGCTTTGGATTGTTTTCATCTAATCATCTAATTATTTTCAATTGGAGCTTACTGAGATTAGACCTGTGTTTAATTTGTTCATTCTCATCATTATGGTTTTGTACCCTTTATGTCCCAGAGGTATCACTCGCATCCACAAATATAAAAGGAGAACTTGTTCTGTGTATCTGATCTGTGAATAATGAATGCATTGTTTACTCTCTGGTTTCAGATAACTCTCCTGCTGGTCTCAGTGCTGGATGCCTGATTGAACGCCGGTAAGCTCACCGAGAATGTTTCTATTGTTATAATACATTTAGTGAGGAGTACAAATAAAAACTAGGTCAATTTAATGCCCTCATTAAGTAAAAATCAGGAAGATAAAATGTTTAGCACTGTGTCCATTTCTGCTGCACCCAGGTTCCAAAACAAATTAGTATACAAATTTGTGTAACCATGTTACCTAGTAGATAGAGTAGATAAAAATTGACAGTCCTCAGGGGTCGACAGTACCTATAATGGCCAACTGAAAAATATGATAACAAATGGCAAGTTGTCAAGACTGCTAAGGTCTCTTCATCAGACATGGAGCCATGTCTGATGGGGAGACCTAAGTAGTCTCCAAATCTTGCTATTTATTATCTTTTCAGCTACATAAGTCACTGTTCGTTGTTAAAGGACACAATAGCTGAGTGATGGTATGTTCCCATGTCGATATCAATTTTTACCATTTAAAATTATGCATGAAAAAGAGGCAATATTAAGGCAGGTAGGCATTGCATGCATCAACAGGTTGGTAAAGCGACTCCACATTATTGGCTTTACCATACAAAAAAATTGTTATTAATTGTGAATTGATTATTTTGTGTAGCTGTTTTTTTCAAAATGTTGCCCAGAGACTACCCGATCTCCATCAAAACACATTAAACGCTGAATGTAAAGATAAGATACCTAGAGGGAAGGCTTAGAAGGCTTAGACTACCAAATCACACTATGAATAGGGTAGTCTAAGAAGCTGGGGACCATTTTACTTAAATGAAAAGGGTGCATGGTAATAGAGGACCACACCAGAAGAACTAAAAAGGAATCTCAAGATATTTTAACTATGCAGTATGCATTTATTGTGAAAATTTTATGAAGCACTTGAGGGTCACTTTATGATGACAACCTAATAATGCTATACTATCTATTAGATTTATGGCACTGCATAACTCTTTATCTTAAGGTATCTATAAGAGGCCCTAATAGAGATTAAAGAATATGTACACCTTTGGGGGCAATTATTTTATTGTTGCATTGTAATATTCTTTTCAATTGATCTTTATTAAAAATGTGGAGCCCTTTTCTCTGTACAGGGCTAAGATGCTCTAGTAGCAGGATCTGTATTCTCACTCTGCCCAGTCAGCCAGCTCACCTGTCAGGCTCCTTATCTCTGAAATCTGACCGTATAAACACTTATCAGTTCTTATCTTACTGATAAGAATGTGGCTTAAATAAGTGTTTATGACCTTTTAGTAATTTAGAGAAAAGGGTTATTAGATGACTGCCACAAAGTGAAAATAAGAGCGCTAGAAAAACAGTTAACCTTTTGTGACATAACTCAAGCTCAATATTTTTAAGACAAATTGAAAAAATTATATTTAACCTAAAATGAGTAAAATGCAACGATGCAAAAAAATTCCCCCAAAGGTGTACAAAGGTTTTCTGACTTAGTAAAACATTTGGGAGGATTTGGCAAAAAAAGTTAAAGAACCAATACTCCCCTGGTAAGTGCCCTGACTCGATTCACCAAAAACGCTTGGCTACAGTGGTCAGATGGGTAGATGGGCACATCATGGTGCAGTAAAGTAAACAAGACCAGCAAGGACTACTACAGGGCCAATATGGAGCTGCAAGGCATTTAACAGATTAGTATTACTTATTTTGCTTTTGTATGCCAAATTATTTGTGACCTCAAAAAAACAGATAAAATCTGAACCACTAAAGCCCCCCACCTAACTAAAAGAAACATTCCACATATCCAGTGACTGCTATCATTGAATCCAAGAGAATAGTTAGGGTAGTCATATTAGTAGTTACTGTAGAACTTACCTAATGATTTTGGTGGACCAAATGGTAGGCCTAAAAAGAAATAGGGAAAGGGAACTACTACATTGGTCCCCCATTTGACTCTTGAAGAGCTGTTTAGTTGGTGTGATTGCACATCTTATATCTGCCATACTGTAATAGTAAAGTGTCTATTTCAGAATGAATCTAAAAGCTGATCTTCCACCCACTATTTCCAACCAAAACTTGACATGTCTAGGTTTTTTGATTTGGACATCTTAGGTTGTTTCCTACCTACCTCCTCCATACCATAAAGTCACCATGATGCCATAATATGTCATCTGTCTGATGAATGGTCATTCTATGATGGTGAATAAAGTCCCTGCCCGTCCCTGCCTACTTTATTCCCGATGAGTAATGATTTTGGTGATGGGAAGTAGACAATTTGGCATGCAGATTAGGACAGTACGTACATATAAATGTATGGAAGAACATTTCCATGGAACTGCAGATATATTCCATGTAATAGGTATTTACAAACCCTGTAAGCACAGTCTGAATTTGCTACATCATTAAACGGTAGAAACTGTTGTACTGTATCTGAGATATGAAGATATGATCTCATTACCACGCTATCTACCGCTTGGCCCGATGAAAGTGAAATGTCTTTGTGACTGCTTGCTGCCAGAATTGATTACCTGTCTTAGAGAGTGAATTTACTTTGATCCCAGTCTTGTCCATATGGAGCGTTCAGCAGTGTATAGGACTTCATTCTGTCATCTGATTTCAAGAGGAGATTAATGCTATTCACCCACCTTCCATCACTATGATACGTCTCCTGAATGTTTATGTGCCTCTGTGTCTCTTGTGTTCACATTATGGGCAATGTTAGCATGTTATGTTGATTACCTCTAGATAATTATTTCATATGGCCATTTACTTCCTTTACTATGACATGGCGGACAATCTGACAACTATAGGGTCACAATTAAAAATTGACACCAGGCTCAATTCTAGAACTAGGAGCAACACATTTGAAATGCATTGTAATCTAAAGCTATTAAAATATTTTGGCACAGTTCGCTTTTTAGTACATTATATCTATGTTTTTGCTTAAAATGGGTCTTGGGTAAAAGGTCTTACAGCAGCTCAATCATGTATCTGGAAATACACTCATGCATTTTAGCAGACCTGCTTAGACGATGTGGTTGAATATCCTTGAAGTTATTAGATTTTTTTTTAATGTTTTGGGATAGTGATTTAAAGTGTTTTGTAATATGTTTTATTAGGAAATTATACTAACTTTTATTAATCCGAGTGCTGGTAAAAATATTCGATTTTCAGCATCTACTGAACGCTGAAGATAGCTACCTGTATGATGCTAAGACAGGCTTCTCAGCCTGCCTGCCCTCTCCCTGCCCCAGGCACTGCCAGCCTAACTGTCTAATATATATTACTAATAAACTAATGAGCCAATCTTTACTCCATATTTGATCTCCTGCCAGTGCTGATTGCTGACAGGAGTTCTCCACTCTATCTTCCCAACGCATCCGTGGTTAACCCTAGAAAGATTGGGAGAGATGCTGGGCTGGACTGCATTGATCAATGATGACAGTAAGTGTACTATGTTCCTGTATACCTACTGTCAGTGCTAATCACTGCAGCCATACTCATCTCCCTATCTTCCCAGCGCTAACCAGAGTCGCTATAAGAAGATAGAGGCGAGTGCTGCTGCCAGCGATCAGAGCTGACAGCAGATCAAATATGCAGGGAAATACTTTGAATCACTGTCCCTACATATTTAAAAAAGACCATTACACGTTAAATATAATCTTACACTGCCACTTGTGCTAAGAACTTTCATTTGGACCCACCATTTGATATTTTAGAGGCCTTTTAATTGGTCTCATTGCACATAAGAATAAAATTGTATGTTTACTAAGCTTGAATACATGCCCAGAGCCTGGCTTTTAGGCAAGTGTGGCCAACAATGAACATAGGGCAGAATTGGTTAAAAACCAGTGCTGAGGCCAATGATTGGCTGAGCGGCTGGTCTGTGCTTCCTGGTTTCTCACGACTTGCAGGAAGTAGCTGTTCAGCCAATCATTGGCCACAGCAGTGTCCAACCTTAGCTAGTGATTGGCTTAGCAGTAATTTTTTGCATGTCAAGGGGACCAGGAAGTACAAACCAGCATGGTTACGTCAGAAAAGTAGAGGCAGGGATCAGTAACGTAGGTGTTGCTTGTTTTATTTTCAAACCATCATGATTGTTATAGACATCTCTTAAAAAAACATTTACCATTTAACATTGTATATTGATACAGAGTTACTGCCAGTACTTCTTGGCAGAGCTGCTTTCATAATTCAGCAGACTTCAGAGCTAAAATCCTTTCAGGTACTGTGCAGTAATCTGAACACTAACCATTACACTTCATTATAGGAATCCATGTAAGCTGTCAAGTGTGGGCTCGCTTGGGTCCAACCATTGGGGCACACAGATACGGCAAGAACAGGGTATCCCTGAGTCGTCTCTCTAAATGGAGCAGTAGTGCTCATGGAACTGACATAGGCAATGGTCGGACACCCAGCTGTCAGATGGTCGGACACCCAGCAGTCAGACTTCCAGTGATCCAGCAAGAACAAGTCGCAGTCGAGACTTATGGACGTCAGAATATAATTACCCCCCCCACACACACACACACACACTGTTTTTAATAACAACCAGCAGAACTGTGAATTGTGCTTCAGGCTATAGTAACTAAAAATCTGTAGAAAGAAGAAATAAAATGTTTTTCCAACTTTTGTGTAGTATATCTATACATACACACTGTAAAACAATAGTTAAGGAGAACACAAGGCAAGTTTATCAGGTAATTTTAATGTAGTAGCAAATAAGCACAATAGCATAGGTATTCATGCAGTGCGGTCAGTGGTCGAAATCTTATTGAAATCAATGATTCAGGGCCTTGTGCACTGTAGGGTTACTCTTGAGAGCATCTGCCTGACTTTGAAATCTACCCTATTGTTGCTTACTGCCTCATACTGTGTTATCAAGCCATAACCATTGTTTTACATAATAAATCAGAGAACTGAATTAATAACAATTCCATAATATGTAATACTTAACAATAATGGAATTTACAGATGAATGAATTTCTTGATCTCTGGCCAATATATATATGTGTTGTCTGGGGGGCACTCTTTCTCATTACAGAGAGTGGCTAGCATGCGTAGTATGTGTGAGTATTGTAGGCCAGACAACACTACTCTGGGTTTCTGAGAAAATATATTCAAATTAGCCTTTCTAAGCCTATCTGATGCCAGCAGATGTGTGATATGCTAATTTTCATATATTTTTCCCTGAAACCTAGAGGAGCATTGACAGGCTTACAATACTCCTCATACTCAATTCAAGTCTTAGTATGAAAAAGCACTTTCTTCTCTCACCCAACTGAAAACACAGAGGCAAGCATTTATGTATATAGTGTATTTGGAAGAGACAGTTGTCACATCTTGTATGGTGTATGGGCATCATAAGACTGCCCACCAGATATCAGGAATTAGTAAGCACAAGGTGGCATCTTGTTGATGAGCTACTCCTTGGCACTCTTACTCTAAAATAGACCATGTTTGATGTCTCGGCAGAGACAGTACGCAGTACATGAAAGACAATGTGAATTCTGCTGAGCTGGTTTTCCTGCTGTGCTCACATCTCCCAGACGTTGCTGAAAATGCAGGCACCTTGGGGCTTGCTGGAATGCAATTAATAAGAAAGCAAACATATTTATTAACAGAATGAAGGTAAAAGCAGCAAATAATTAGTCTTGTGAAGAGATCTTCTATTAGTGCTCATTATTTCTTTTCCAAACTTTTAAAAACTATTTTGTGACTTTAGAAGTAAAGATATTGTAGTCAAGACGAATATAGATCCACATAGAAACTGTTGTATTTTGTTGCAACTTCAGTCTGTATTGCGTCTAACAGGGTTAATTGCTCCTAACACACTGGAACAAAAACATTTAGTATGCCATAAAGCTTGGTGATGTCATCAGAGGGTGGAGCTGCTTTTGAGAAAGCCAAGAACTGGGGTGAGGCTGTCTTTAATGGAGCATTGCAGACATATAAGTCACCTTAGCTTTTGTATTTTATGTACAGCCAGTATACACCTTGTAAAATCTTCTCTTTCATTCTGTGAATATTTTTCACCAGACACGCCTCAGGGTTATTCGCATTTAATGTATGGCTGTGTGTTAGCTATTTGTTTGTGAGCAGGAACTTCTAGGTGATTGCATGAAATTGTCAGGGTGCTTTATATTGTGTTGGGGTGGTTTCACAGATTTATCAAAACTGGGTCAAAGCAAAAGTGGAGCAGTTGCCTGTAGTAACCAATGAGATTGCTTCTTTCATTTTTAGGAAGAACTCTAAAAATGATAGGTGGAATCTTATTGGTTGTTAATCTCAACAATTCTTTCGCACTAGTTTTGATAAATCCCAACCATAGTCTTTTTTGTTGTTTTTGTTGTTTTTTGTGCAGTCTTTTGCCGTGTTTTTCACATTTTTCTTTTAGGTAACCAGAAGTTATTTTATAGTCTACCGTGCATCCTGTAACGGAACAGAACAACGTAAATGATTAGTGGAAGCCTAATGCCCATTTGAATGAGCCCTAAAAGAGACATGTCAGGAGAGCTGAAAGGTTCTCTTCAAGAAGTGTTTCATTGCCTTATTAATTGGTTCCTGGAGGACCATTGTAAGGCATCAGGCACACGGCTGTTGCTCAGCCATTCTGTACATTGGGGACTGCAATTTTCGGTCCCCGATGATGCATAGGGAACATCCGTGCCGCTTCCACAGCGGATCCAGATCCATATGTGTGTAATATGAGTTATCTGCAATTGTAGGCCACAAATTGTTTTATCCCCACTGTTAAAGGGGTTGTGCAGTGTCAGGACAGGTCATCAATATTAGATTGATGGGGGTCTAGCTCCTGGCACCCCGACCAATGAGCTATTTGAAGGGGCAGCGGTTCTTGTGCCAGCACCGTGTAATAGTGTAGTGACCCATTAGATCACTGCTAAGAGTTAATTTACTGCTAAAAGGGTTAATGTATTTTCACTGCTGTGTAATGTGATTCCAAGAGCCGATATCAGAACATAGCTAAGTTATTGTGCCCTACTCAGACTGAGGCTGGCGGGGCAGCCTGACGGAGGACCTGTGTAGACTGATTGCATCAGCCAGTGAGTCTGGCCTAGTCAGCTGAAGTGTGAGGAGCTGCATGTGCCTATGCAGTATGATGCCTACTACAAGGATCCTCCAGCCCTTCATGCTGAGAATAGGTGTCAAACTTCTGAAAGGAAAGAAATAAAGATTTCCTCAGACTGTTTAGAACCAGGTGAGTGCAGATACAGGATATTAAAGATAACTTGGACTTTGCTGCATGTTTTTGAGACCCTTTCATGCCTTGGTTGTTTGGAAAGTGTATTTGGAGAGAGACTTAGAGTCAGCTGTCTTGCAGCTTGCTATCCCATATTCAGCTTTGGAAAGACAGTGGAAACTGGAGAGACTTATCTTATCCTCACAAGTGTTATTGGCCAAGAATACCTCAGTAAAGCTTGTTAGACTTACACTGGCCTCCTTATTGCCTTTCACTCAACATCTGTAATGCTGCCACTATTGCATTGCCTGCACCACCGCCTTGCACCTATCTACGTAACATCAAGGGCCCCCCACCTAACACCAGACAGGAGCCCCAATACTAGGATGTGCACCAAGAGAAGAAAGGGTTAACTGCACAGCCCTAGGATAATTCATATGAATTGATTTGTTTATTTGAACAAATTTACACTCTAGAGGGAGCATCACCACAGCTTGAGAGTCCCCCTCTGCTGGCAGATTAACATGGCCGCACATCTTATGCAGCCTTGATAACCTTGCGCTTGCACTGTTACTGCGAGTATCAGGGCATGCTCAAATGATATGCCTATAAATTCACATAAAAAATTGGTATGCGCCACTAAGCAAATTTTAGCAGCGTGTACACAATAGCTGATTGTTTTTGCAGGTGCTTTTTGTTGGGTTATTTTTATTTTTTATGTGTATTGCTTTATGGACTACATGTTGTTTATTACATAACCATTTGCTATGACTTAGCTTCATGTTCCCTATTTTTATTGTTATGGCCTAGAAAATGTATACTAGTAACAGTTTTTGCCCATCATGAGTCCTGTTAGTCTATTTTATCTTTGTGTGGACGCCTATGAATTTTTCCAGGTTGGTATCTTTATAGGTGGCATATTTTCGGTTATGCGTGCAGATTCGGACAGTCACATATGGCATTATTAATTGGTGTTTGGTTTTATTTATCTAAAAATACAGTTAAAATACTATGTTTGCAAAGATGTTTTCATGCAGCTTCAAGGGGCGCATTGCACGACGCCCCCACTCCCTGTCTCATTTATCCTAGAGAGCTTTTAGGTTCTCAGAGTCAGCTAAAGCACAGTAACCGGCTCCATGGAAACTGGAAGGGAGGTAATTTGGATGCAAGCAAGTTAAGCCTATTTTACCCTTTCCTTTCCTAATTTTTATTTCCTTTTTTTAAATAATGCTATGATATGGAATAATTTAACATACATCAAAATATCTGCATGACCTAATCTGGCTACATGGCCCAAGGGCCCAGGAACGATTTAGTATGTTCTTTATGCACCGTACATATACGTTATGCTAGAGCATATTAGGACTTATGTTACCATTAGGGTCAGTGGATGAGTTGTCCCACAGATGAATGAGAGCTGTCCATGGTCATCTTTTGAGCACTTATATAAGCAGACTTGATAATACCTTATCTAATACCCCATGGCACTTTCAAATAAATAATAATAATGTAAACTTTCTATACGAGTAACTGAGTAATCAAATTGTTGTTTATATTGTTTTTTTGTTCCTTCCTCTGGATCAACACTGAAGGATAGTGGGTTGAACATAATGGACTTTTCTCAACCTATTTTACTTTAAAGTGGATATTATCGGACTAGGCAGCCCTTACATACGGCAGCATAGTGCAGGAATAAGTCTCCTCTACCATAACCCAAAACCTCCCCCACAAATTAGTGTTGTTTGGCTAATCGGAATGATCAGAGAATACACCGGGCTCATAGTTATAAGTCTGGTATATTAATGAGGGGAATGCTCCCCTCGCTCTTTCCCACCCCCCAGTCATTGATAGTTGTCAGTGAAGAAGGAGAGGAAAAGGCGGCCAGAGGAAGCAGGAGGAGCAAGGATTTACAGAGCGGCTTGCGTCCATCCTTAGTTCACTTATCTGCTGATTTGCATAGGAATTTTAAAAACTTTTTCTCCAGAATGAAGCAATGGATCACTAAGTACAAGGTATCATTACATTCAAATGAGCTAGACCTACAAGGCACGGTGCCTGATTTAACAGTGAATTTTCTGGTGACAGACTCCAGTTAAAGGGGTTTTCCATTTTGCATCAACATTCTTTAAAACAATCATTTATGAAGGTTGCTGTAATTTTGTAATGTATTTCTTTTACTTTCATTGTTCCTGTCCTCCTTTCTGGGCTGTGGTCACATGACCATGTCCATGTAGCTCTTTCTTATTTCCTGTGATGTTATGTCCATAGTGTGTCAAAGCAGCAACATGGGCAGTGATAGGGGAGTGTCTATGTAACTAGCTGGGTGGGAGGAGCTTATAGCTTGGCGTTGTTAGGGGCGGTGCTGAAGCTGTGGCAGAGGAAAGAGAAATGCATCATGGGTTTGGTTGGCTACAGCAACAGGAAGTGCAAAAAAAATTATTTCAGGCTGAAACAGATCTATTGTATGAATAGATCCATCCACCACATCAGGAGGCACAACCTTATGATTTTTCACTGAACTCGGGGTCATGAACTGTGTTTTACTGAACTAATTTGGAATTCACATACTGATGTGTTGTAATGAGAAACCAGTTTATTGTTTTCATTAAAATCTTTGTGTCTAGTCTTTTCAGCTCCAATGTATAAAGAAGTGCAGTATGCTTGCACCCACTACATAAGAGGGGTTAGATGTTGTTTAGTCTATTCCCTTCCCAAGGACTATGTGTATGGAAGAGAAGCAGTTACCTAGCCAGCTCCCTGGCTCGGTTGCTATGTAAGGTGATAGGTGTGGGCTGGCTCTACCCTAGTCTTGGCAGTAGCTGCCTTGTAGTTTGTGAGAGAGCAGTGTGTAAAGCTGGAGTCTGCTAGAGAGAGCAACAGCAGACAGAGCAAGCAGAAAATAAACAGAAATACAGCAACCAGTGAGCTAGGAACAACCTTTGAGAGAGGAACTGAACTTAACAGAATGTAGAGTGGCCATTACAAAGAGAGAATGATGGAAAATATCAGTCAATGAAAAGCCAATACACATATGCCTGTTCTGGACTTTACTGCATTGTGATTGGGATGATAAGCTTCAGGTCCTCCTCCATGCTTAAGAGACAGACTGGCCATCTGTTGCAAAACTGCCCCCGCATAGGGTACTGCAGAAATACTGACTGAACAGGTTAAGTACAGTGAACTGTTTGCATCAACATCTGAATTGCGATTGCATTGTATTGTGTGACCTGTCACCATTCAGGCCCCATGCCTTGCACCACAAAACTCATCTACACCAATACACCCCACCTAACACCATGCATAAGCTCCAAAGCCTGGGTAAAAAAGGTGCGCCCTTCCCCTAACTGCACGGCTCTAGGGAGCACCAGAGTGTTTACTGCCACTGTGAGTAACTACTACCTCCATGATTGCTACCACCATGCCTTTTGTCCTCCACCCTACTCCCTTTCCGGGCTGGCTGCAGAAGTATTTTTGGTTATTATTTGTTTATATTTGCAATGTACTTGGAGGCCGTGTGCACACTATGTGGGTGTTCACTTAGCTTATTGTAAATGCCTGGAAAAGATTCCTGTACATATATGCACTACTGGGAGGCACCATATGTGAAGAGGTACTACTGGGGGCACTATATGTAAATAGGCACTACTGGCGGGGCACCATATGAAAAGAGGCACTACTAGCGGGCACCAAATGTAAAGAGGCACTACTGGGAGGCACATACGTAAAGGGGCACTACTGAGGGGGTACAATAGATAAAGAGGCACTACTGGAGGGCACCATATGTAAAGAGGCACTACTGGCGGGGCACTATATGTAAAGAGGCACTACTGGCGGGGAACTATATGTAAAGAGGCACTACTAGCGAGGCACTGTATGTAAAGAGGCACTACTGGCAGGCACCATATGTAAAGAGGCACTACTGTGGGCACTACTGGGGGGCACATATGTAAAGAGGCATTGCTGAGGAGCACCATATGTAAAGAGGCACTAATGGGGGCACTATATGTAAAGAGGGGGACTTACACTAAATGAGGATGATTACTATGTAGGGACATAAGAGCAGGCTTTAATACAAATTGGTGTGTTCAATTATGCAGAAAGAAGTGGTTTAAAGACTTCATCAGAACGATCTGTGCAGGACTGAGAAAAAAGGAAAGATAACCACTACAGCCAGGGGAGACATCACCTGTATGTCACTGAGTGGGGGCCTCATTGGGATTCTTAATGATGGTGTTTTGTTATGTGTATGATTTACCCCCCGTCCTTTGGGGACCACTGCTATAAAGCATCCGTTCAAACAAATAGGGCATAAAACGGATACTTATTGTTTTTCCAATTCTTCTAGTGAATCAGAAGAATGGAATGCTCAATGCCGATGTGAACAAAGCCTAACCTTTCACTTGAGGTATCATGGAGAATAGTGGCTGACTGCAGCTATACAGAGTGCAGTGAGCACAACAATCTATCTCGTTGTGATTTAATCAGTTTAAAAAAAAGTTTTTTGAAGAGCATTACTTTTTTATTGGAATAAACAATATCTCCAGAGGCTTCATCACAATTACAGCAATAACCTTATCAGAAATATCCTCTTCATTATATTGTTAATGTAACTGATTACAAACATCATAATTCATTTGTACTTCACTAGTAAATTACAGGGTATGTTTAAAGAGGAGCCTCTCCTGACATGCCCATTTTAATAATTACATGCACTCCCCGTGTAATAACAATTCTGGAGCCTCTCTTCTTATGGCTCTATGTTGTGCCATTCTTTTATTATTACTACTAGAAGTTATGAATGAACAGCTAGCAGTCTGCAGTAAGGGTACAGAGGGGTGGAAACCAGTTGGAGCTGTGTCCCTGCACAGTCTGACACTGGCAACACTGAATGGATAAAGTGAGACTGTGCAGGGACACACCCCCAACTGGTTAACACCCGTCTGTACCCTTACTGCAGACTGCTGGCAATTCTAGAAGTAATAAAGGAATGGCACAACATAGAGCCATAAGAATAGATGCTCCAGAATTGTTATTACATGGGGAATGCATGTTGAAACAGGCATGTCAGGAGAGGTGACAGGTCCTCTTTAAGAGTAGATGAATTGGGATCTGGATGCAGAGACTATATAGATTGTTTTAACAAAACAAAACAAAAGTATTTAAAAAAAATGCACCTGGAGTTTTTGATGCAATTGTTTGAGCCAAAGCCAGAAGTGGATCCATTAGGAAGGAGATGTTTTAGTCCTTCCTTTATACTTTCTGTATGTTCCCTCTTGGCTTTGTCCAAAAAAAAAAAAAAAAAAAACGCACGAAAAACTGTCACAAAAATGCTGTGTGTGTAAAATCACCCTTTTCTGGGCTTTAAAAATGGCAGCCTATCCATAGGATAAGTCACAAATATGAGATTGGTGGTCCTGACTCTCCCACTGATCAGCTGATTGCAGATTGATTGGTGACCTGGTGATCCCTGCAGCCTCTTGAATCTTTGCCAGTTCTGTACATTGTATAGTACTTCACTTTGCTGCTGCTTCATCCCATTCAAGTGAGACAGAGCTAAATGTAGTACCATGCACAGCCACTTCCAAAGGTATGACACTGGGCCTAATGATGAAGAGGTGGCAGCGCTTGTTTCCCTTCTAATAGCTGATCGTTGAGGGTATCAGGAGTCGGACCACCACTGATCTCTTATTATTGGCCTCTCTTAAAGTCCCAGAAATTCCCTTTAAGGAGATACTGTATATGAACATAGACATAGCTGGGAATTCACTCTATTATTACTTATGTAACAGCTTGGGACACATTACTATCAAGATAACCAAGCTGACTCATAAATTCACAAATATTAGGTAACCTTGCTATTTAACCAACATGTTAAATGGGAGCATATTTTTTAATTTTGTTACACATATTCATCATCATCATTAAATGTTATTTCCACCGCAGCCAAAATGGTGTGCAAAATGATGTTGGTGATGATCCAGATGAAACTGTTCAGTACTGATCTTATTGGGAAGATCCTTTTAGAGGGAGTCATTATTGGAATTCTAGGTACTGTATTTTCGGGCGTATAAGACTACTTTTTAACACATGAAAATCTTCTCAAAAGTTGGGGGTCGTCTTATACGCCGGTAAACTGCGTGCTGAAACTTAGGAGGAGCTTTCACTGGTCCAACGATTGTTAGATAATGATATGTATGTGTAGAGCGGCGCCCAGGGATCTCCCTGCACTTTTATCCCTGGGCACCGCTCTACACATACGGTATATATCATTATCTAACAATTGTTGGACCAGTGAAAGGTCCTCTTTACTTCCAAGCTGGACTGGAGAAGCTGTCCTTCTCCAGCTTCAGGCACAGGCGCCCTCTAGCTGAGCCACCGTGCGCTGCATCCCGGCCGGTCGCTCCTGACACAGCCCCCTCTCCCTGCTCTCATTGGTTTTCTCATGCTCGGATCGTCTGTTTAATTTTTATTTGGTGTGTGTTGGAAGAGGGATAGTCTTATACGGCGAGTATAGCCCAAACCCCATATTTTAACAGGAAAATTAGGGGGTTGTCTTATATGCCCGGTCATCTTATACGCCGGAAAATATGGTAGTTCCGCCTATAGGTGCAATAGGAGAGATAGCAATTTTCCAGACCCTTTTTAGCCACTACTGTATAATACCCTTCATTTCTGCATCATACTTGGGGTTGCAATGTGTTCTTGTTCCTCAGCTTCTTGTAGACTCTTTTTTGGCAGATCCAGTGTAATAATGTTTGATTCAGCATAACTGCACATCTTTCAGTTGATTGGATGGCAGCACCTTGTCATGTCTTGTCAATGCAGCATTACTTTAATTTTCTTTTACCTCAGTAATGAAAATATACAAAAAGAAGTCACCATGCCAGAGATTGTCTTTCCTGTACTGATAATGTAGGGGCTTCATGTAAGGGCTCATGCACACAACATTTTTTGCTGTTCGGATGCGGACCCATTCACTTCAATGGGGCCTCAAAAGATGCGGACAGCACTCCGTGTGCTGTCTGCCTCCGTATGTCCGTGCCATCTATTACAGACAAGGTTCGACTGTTGTATTAGGGCTGCCTGTTCCGCAAAATGTGAAAAGCACACTTCCGTGTTTTGTGGATCTGCAATTTGTGGACCACAAAACAGCCAACGGTCGTGTGCATGAGCCCTAAGTCATAACTCTACTTCTTTGACACATAACTGCAATGTCCCTGCTTCTTATGTGTCCACTTAAAGAATTGTCGACTTTAGACAGTTCTCTTTTGTATGAAAGATCAAATGTAAAATGTGCTGGAACCTGGCAGCAAGCATTTAATTCCCTTCTCAGGGGACTACAAAGATAATAGCCTTATGCACACACAGATTGATTTGCTGCTTGCACCCAGTTGCTTGCCTTTGATGCTCTATGCTTTTTTGGTAAGAGTCCTAGTAAAGCTCCACAGTATAATAAAAAATGTAAATTTCTACTGAATCTCTGAATCTGTATATGTGAGAGAACAATAGGATATCTGAGATGCTTCTGCTGCTGAGAGGAGAGCTCAACCAACATATTTTGTGAGTCCATGTCTATATAAGTGGTGATTTTTGGCACAGATCCTGTGAACATATGTACTTGTTCTTCACCACGTGTTACTGTTGTGCCATATGCTCCCATCATTTATTCAATGTAGTTAAACACTACCAAAGCCTCCGAATAGGAAATTTTTGTGTTTATACACAAGGTTAAATATCCACTTCTCCAGAACCAGATTGGATACCATTGTATGTGCCAGAGCATTCACACTCCATGGCAGGAGCGGAATGGCCATTAACTCTACAGGGAGAAATCCCGGTGGGCCTAAAGATGTCATCAGGCTGGCTGCCACCCCAGAATTATCTATGCCAATGTGTCACTGAGGAACCATAAGCCAATACAATAAGTGGCATCACTAGTGGCATTAAGTGGCATCACGGTGTTTTAAATTTTAGATATAAAATGTAATCATGTCAACTGGCAAAGACATTTAACAAGTAATGGCTATGGCTCTTTTTGAAAGTGTTGGGATGGTACAATATGTGCAATGTATGAATGTGCAATCTCTGTAGCTCAGAATTATTTAGGAAAGAAATGACTAACTTTTTGCATTTTAAGAATTAAAGATACAATGAGAGACTTGGTTGTGGCACCAATGTTACATCTGAATATATTGGGGCGATCTATGCCAAAAATTTGGCATGCATGCTTTGGACTGCATTTATCAAGTGTTTTAGACACTTTTCTAACCTTTTCATGCCTTGTCTGACAAGGGGTGTGACTTAGAAAAAAAGGGGCTATGACTTCACCAGAAATAGGTGTAGCTTAAATGCACCTCCATGCCCCAAAAATGTGCCACAATTTACTTAAAGGTGATAAACTTATACTAGACAGTATGAAGTTGTGACTAGAGATTAGCGAACTTTAAAATAAAGTTCGGCGTTCGGGTTGTGGTAATCGCCGCATCCCGTTATGGATTCCACTACCGCGGACTATCGCGGCATATGGAATCCATAAGGGCCGGCTTCCACGGGATCAAATCCAGTGCTGAGTCACGCCCCCTGCACTGATCACATGACAGTGACGTCACCCCAGGTCCTTCGGCTGTTCAACAGTTCGGGTTCGTGGAAGCCGCCCCTTATGGATTCCATATGCCGCAATAGTCCGCGGTAGTGGAATCCATAACGGGATGCGGCGATTACCACAACCCGAACGCCGAACTTTTTTTCAAAGTTCGCTCATCTCTAGTTGTGACTGATCTATCATCCAGACACAGCCACTATGATAAATCTGGCGCAGTATAAGTGTCCATTCACAAGTCCGTGGTGTGTTGCGGATCCGCAACACACCCAGCCGGCCCCCCCCCATAGAAATGCCCATTCTTGTCCGCAAGCTGCGGACAGGAAGTTCGGGGCCGAAGCCCGGAAGTTCGGGGCCGCGCTCCGCAAATAGTGTGCTCTCTGCTTGACGTCCGGCCCCATTGATAATGAATAGACCCATTTGTGGACATGTAAATGGGGCCTTAGACTGTGTAAGTTTAGACTGTTTTACTTTTAGACAGTGTTAAATCTACCCCATTTTGTAAATAATTGCCATGCTTTTCTATGCCTTTAGGATTCCAGTAGGACTGTTGATGGCTTGGGGGGAGACATAGCTTGCTGTACCATTGGCCAACAGAAAAACACTACATCTATCTGACATCTCCATATAAAATAATGAGGTTAAAAGTAATTGTGGCAATGCAAACTATTGCATACAACGTTCCAAAAAAAAAAAAAGATTAAAAACAAAAAAACATTTACAAAAGTTTTGATATTGAAAATAGTTGCCACTGCAGAATATACAATTTAGAATACAATTTTTTTTACCTTAGGTTACTTTTTTAAAGTCAGCATAATAATGGCCTGATTGCAGACATGTCAGCTTTCTAGTTAGCAGAGGTCTGTATATCACTATGGCAACTGAAGGTAATCATAGATTTTTAGGTTTCTGGGAGTAGGGCCTAACAATTTATCATAAAAATCAAATGCTAGACCCTGAATACAATGATTAGGCAGTAGTACATCAGGCAGAATTTTTAAGGGTGTGCAAGTTGTTGTGTGGGGGAGGTGCTCATCAGCTAGTTTTACAAATGTAAGCTTTGTACAGAAATACAGTGGCATGCAAAAGTTTGGGCACCCCTCAAAATGACTTACTGTGAACAGTTAAGCGTACTTTCACACTAGTGTTAAAGTTTTCCGGTATTGAGTTCTGTCCTAGGGGCTCAATACCGGGAAAAAAATGGAAAGCAATCCATTCAGTATGCATCACTGTCTTCCATTCCATCCCTTTTACGGTATTTGGCCAGAGAAAATACAGTAGCATGCTGCAGTTTTTGGATCCGGCATTATTTTCCATTAAAATGTATTAATGCCGGATCGGGTACCAAGTGTTCAGCAAATTGTTGCATTGACAGATCCGGTTTTCCGGTCTGCGCATGCACAAACCTTTTAAAATGTGGAAAAAAAAAAAAATACCGCATCCGTTTTTCTGGATGACACTGGAGAGGCGGATCCGGTATTTTAATGCATTTGTCAGACGGATCCAGATCCGGAAACAAATGATATCTGTTTGCATACGGATCTCCGGACCCGACAGGCAGTTCCGGCAACAGAACTGCCTGACGGATTCTTCTAACTCTAGTGTGAAAGTACCCTAAGCAAGTTGAAGATGAAATGATCTCCAAAAGGCATAAAGATAAAGATAAAACACACTTTTTAAGTAATATCAGTGTATTTTTTTTTTTGCTTTGTATAATTTTAGAGTTTAAAATGGAAAGGAGTAGCTTGCAAAAGTATGGGAACCCAAGGAGATATGAGCGCTCAGATAACTGTGACCACGAGCATCATTATGAAAGGTTCAGGTGATGCAGATTTGAAAACTTTATAAACACCCAGACTCCTCTTACCCTGTCCCAGAAAAACTGCAGCCATTCTAAGCGGCTGCCTAACACTTTAAAAATTAAGGTTGAGGCCCACAAAGCAGTAGAAGGCTATTAAAAGATAGCAACGCCTTTTTAGGTTGCCATTTCCTCAGTTCGAAATGTACAGTAATTAAGAAATGTCAGTTACCAGGAACACTGGAGATCAAAAGAAGACCAAGAAAAAAGACCCCCTCTCCAACCATCAAGCATGGGGTGGGTCAATCATGCTTTGGGGTTGTGTTGCAGGGGGAACATTTCACGGTTAGAGGGAAGAATGGATTCAATCAATTTCCAGCAAATTCAGGAAGCAAACATAACAATAACTGTAAAAAGGCCAAAGTTGAATAGAGGATAGCTTCTACAAATGCATAATGTTCCTAAACACACCTCAAAATCCACAATAGACTACCTCAAAAGGCACAAGCTGAAAGTTTTACCATGGCCCTCACAGTCCCCTGATCTGAACATCATTGAAACTTTGTGGATATAGACCTCAAAAGAACAGTGTATGCAATATGGCCCAGGAATCTCACAGAGCTGGAAGACTTTTGCAAGGAACTGGAACACTTTTGCCAGGAAGAATGGATAAAAATCCTCAAACAAGAATTGAGAGACTCTTGGCTGGCTACAAAAAGGGTTTACAAGCTGTGATACTTGCCAAAGGGGGTGCTACTAGGTACTAACTATTAAGCTACCTAAAGTTTGCTTTGGGCCCTTTTCCTTTTTTGTTATTTTGAAAATGTAAGAGAGGAAGATAGAAAAAAAAAGTTTTTGCTTAAAATACAAAGGGAACGGGTCATCCATGTTTATGCCTTTTGGAGATCATCTTCAACTTGCTTAATTGTTCACAATAACCGTTATTTTGACCATGGTGCCCAAACTTTTGTATGCCACTGTAAATGTATTCTCAATCTTCTATTGAGATGTTTTTATATGGCACTTTGCATAGTCTTGTAGAAGCAATATTGATGAGTGATATGCCTTATCGATGTGTATGTTGAGATCTGTATGCTGCATCCACATGTGATCATAGAAGATAAATGTTGAAAGTGAGACATTTTACCATTTCATGAAAAAAATAACTCATTTAGGACTTTATGGCAGCAAAGCATCTCAAAAAAGTTGGGACAGGGGCAACAAAAGGCTGGAAGTGGTACTAATAAAAAAACTGCTGGATGAGTAATTTGCAACTAAGTCACATCACTGGCTATAAAAGAGCATGTTAGAGAGGCGGAGTCTCTAAGAAGCAAAGATGGGGAAAGGTTCACCAACATCTAAAGAACTGCATCTAATAATTGTGAAACAATTTCATAGAAATGTTCCTCAACATAAAATTGTAAGCACCATCCAGTAGAGGTCCATGAAAAAGAATCTGTGCGCCACTATACAGGGTGTGTGTGTGTGCCTGGTTTTGCTCTGTGTATAAATCCTAAGGGAAACTTAATTGAAAAATGAACATATATTTATTTGCCTGGAGTTTGTGAAGCTTTTTGTATTACTGCTGCACACTATGGTTTGCTATGGATATCTGGTGAGCCAGATCTTTTTTGACTCCAATGGTTCCACAGTGTAATGTGCAACTGACATTGTATACAAGGGCAGCTGCGTCACCCCTTTCATTTTTATTCTGTTCTCTTAATTCAGGATATTGAGATAAAGTTTTTAATTATACATCACAATGTCAGTTGAGTAAACCGCTGTGTCTTGGGGATTAGGAAACAACACATTAGACCACAGTCTTACAGTGACACAGGATTAGCATGGTGGTAATATTATTCTGCTTTGTGGTTAATTCTTAGACAGCAGCATGTCGTCTGAGCACACATGAGCAAGTAAGCAGGAGGCAAGCGGTATTCAGGAATTAGACATTATTGCACTGTCTCCTGCACTATGGGTATAAACACGAAATAAAAGGGTTTTCTGGACTGACGGGATTTAAGAAAACAGCAAATAGTATGAGATATTTGCAATAATACAACTTTGGTATAGCCTCTGTTTAGCAAATGATCTAACTGGAGCTCTTGAAGTGACATTATATCCATGGTATGAACTTAGGGGCACCTTTTTTAAGACCAGGGTTTTAGACGCCGGTCTTAATAAAGCCCTAAGCTGCTGGTGGATCCGTCGAAGTTATGAGGAGGCACCGGCCTATTCATAACTTAGGCGGATCCTGCGCCAGTTCTAAATGTAAGATAGCTTCCTAGCTGTCTTACATTTAGACCTTTTACTATGTCTGAAGCAGGCATAGAAAATGGTAAATCAGACAGGCCCTCCAACCCATCCCCTTCCCTGCCCACACTATGCCCACAATTTTAGACCTGGCATGAGCGAGAAGAAGTCGCAGATGTGCCTGAAATGCACCTCATATATGTGTATTTCAGTATAATAAATGACCCCCTTAAAGTGTACCGGTCATTTCTGATGACTTTCCAGAATAAGCTGTCGAGAGTGTAGATATGGAATAACACTATTCCTTACCATAATATAATTGGTATTTCTTATTTTTACCAGTTTTTACTTTCTATTGGCTTGTAACTGTCAGTTTTCCATGAGCTTAGCTCCAGAGTGGGCAGAGGCTAGCTGCTATGGTGTTTCCCATTCATTAAACAAAGAGAAGAAGAGATCCTGCTCCCCTACCTCACTGTCTCAAACCATCAGAAGCAGCATCAGCATGGAAGATATTATATTGCAATACTGAACAGTGTAGCTGGGAATCCAGCACTGGGGTGTGGTAGTTAAACAGCAGTGTCTCTGTGAGTCTGTGGCTCACTGAAGCTGCTCCCTCCTCCTATCCTCTACCAAAACTTCAGTGGGTAGCAGCTGTAACCTGATCCATTAGTTAGTTTATCATCCATCTCACTACTCAAGATTTTAGTTGTAAAGTTTCTTATATTTACTGTTACTATTGATTTATGCTGTGCTTGTTGAAAAGGCAATTCTCACTTAAAGAACTATTACACTTAAAACGAGAGCACTACAACTGCGCTGAATGACGATAATAGAGAAGAACCATCGGAAAGAGTCATTTGTGAGCTCTCAACTGTTTCAGATGGTTCCAATAATGTTTAAGAAGAGTTGAACTTGTTTTTGATAATGGAGGAGAGGTCCCAGAGATCAGTCCTCCATGTATCATACTTTTGTAACCTAACTGAAAGATCTTAAACATATAAAAGAAAAACACTTTGCTGTGCGACGTCCCCTATGTTTGCAGTCAGCACATGGTGTTGACTTGTTATCAAAGATTTAGCTGCTACTACTTTGGCATCTGCCCCGTTATCTGTTTCAGAACTTCTCTGTAACTTCACCCCTTGTTTTAAAGAGCAGATCTCAGTTACCCTCTATACCAAGGGTCATTTTCATCATTATGTTTGACCGGTTTTACTGCTTAGTAGGTATAGTTTGATTGCCATCACTTTGTTTATGGTGAGCTTGTGCTTATATACATCATCCAATCTGAACAAGCAGAGTTTTGGTGTAAAACATAGAAGAGGTAAAAGAAAACTCAATTTGCCAACTATCAACTGATTTTAATTGTGGTACTATTGTTGCCTTCTATGGCTCTGAGATTCTACATCTTCACAGTTATCTACCATGTAGGTAGAGATGTCCACATTAAAAGCTTATCAATATCAATGTTTTGTCTCAGGTGTGTTTTCTGTTCCAAAATAAACCAAGTTATGATGTGGACAAGGCAAAGTTCTTTGGTTCATGGTTTGCCAGATAACTGCAGACATGCAAGTAGAAATGAATAAAGGATATCTAGCTCAATGACACACATAGAGCACTTTCCAGTTAGACAATATAGAAGTTTCCCAAAGCACAGATGCTCTGAGCCTCTTTTGGAGCATATTACCATGTGATAAGCGTGAATGATGTTATTGCTTGTCACGCTGATGTACTTATTTAGGCACTTTGAAGGGGAAATGCTGACAACACGGTTATGATGCTCTCAGCCATTTGCACTCTTCAGGCTCAGTGTATTAATCCTAAAAATCACTTGTATAGTGTCTTGTGAAGAAAAGCAAGGGACAGGCAAGGTTGAACAGGAGCCCTGAGGATTTGAGACTCTATAATTGCAGTAAGCAAAAACCAAGACTTCTGGAGCATCTTTTGGTAGGGATGATGAAATCAACAGAATGGCAAATATTGCCGCTCACTCATGGGTTACCTAAGAAGGTGCTTGGAATATCTGATTCAACTTTTTCACCAGAATTAAAATAAAATTACAGATACATTCAGAAAACTGTATACTCAGGAACATCATGTGATTGGTTTCCAGAGGGCCCTGAAAACGTCACGTGGCAGAGGAGGAGGCCAAGAAGATGGTGGGCTTGGCGTTCTTCACAAATTAGAATCTATCCATGTAACCAGTGATTTTGTATGAAATAAAAAATATGAAGATGTTTCATCTATGAGTCGTGAGTATGACATAATGACTCATTAAACAGAAGTATGAGTTTTACCCTTGAAGTCTATATGATTGAATTGCTGGTTTCCATAGGGGCCAATCCACACATCTTCGAGGCAGTAAGTGTATTGGATATTTTCCTCTGTAGGCAAGATATGATTAATTAAAACAGGTTGCTGGGTCACAGAAAACCTCTTTAACTGCTGTACTATTGCTGCTGCTGCTTCTAAGGGTGTGCTACAGAGAGTTAGGGAGCAGATTCTCCTGTTTCGCCTTGTGTAGTCTATGGGCAGACATGATGCCAGCTAGTGTCCATCCACTAGCTTGAGGAAAATTGACAATGACAGAGATTGCAGAGAGGAAAACTTGTACGATATGCAAGATTCGAGTGATATAATGGCCAGAAATAGTAATATTCCTCATGTACACACACACGGCAGCTTATCCTGAAATATGATCTGAAACTACAGTTACACTTTCAGACCCAAACAGGCAGAGTCCTTACTATATAATTTAAATGCTCTCAAATAAAGGAAAGAAGTACATCCTGACTTAACATTGAGTAGCCTACAGTCTAGGAAAAGCCATTCTACCATTCAATCCAATGAGCATTTAAACAGTTACCTTCCCCTTCACCTGCTACACTTCTGCACTGAAATGTATATATCATGTGATCTTGCAATATCGGTCTATAGCATCCACAACAAAGCATAAGTTTCTTGTCTCTTATGGCAGTGAGTATTGTGTTCCTTCAGAGAACGGAAGAGGGAAGAAAATAACTGAGAAATAAGATGAAGGTAAGAAATTATGTAGTAAAGACAAAGGTGTTGAGGAGAATTGAAGAGGTTGTTCTCTTGTGGATGAGAACTTTTGAAATTGAGTCTCTCTCTGGATTCAGCTGACTGATCCTATGGTAATAATTAAGAAATGTTCTTGCATTGTTCTTCCGTTCTGCTGATCTACATGTGTCCTGCTAGCATCTCGGATGAATTGTATATAAGTATGATAATTATGGCCATTAAATATACCTCCATTTTGTAACTCAGCATGGACATCAACCATAATCAGACTTGTCTTCTTGATCAGTAGCTTTTACAATAGCTCTTTTAGCATGTTGGCAGTCATCAGGAAAGGTATGTTGTCTAGTTGTCCTTGTCCTGGCTTCCTGCAGAAAAGCACTATTGTATGTTACCAGGACGTTCACTATGAACCCCATCAGGAATTAGTTATACTGGTTTTATTGGGAGCAAACAAGTTATAAGAATTTGACTAAAAAGGTATTGGAGTTCTGATAATAGGTCAATGCACACTCGGAGAGACTTACAGGGTGCTTAGTAAGGGGAATGAAGTGTACACTTATAATTCTCTGGATGTTCCAGCTTTTAAAGTGCCACTATCAAGGGGCTGTTTTATCATGAGTCCATTCCCTATATTGAAACTGATCTTGTGATTGGGTGATCACCACTAGATCAACTTCAGAAAACCCTAGCAATTAGTTGTTATTGTCAGTGGAAGCTATAGTCAGCCAAATAAATAGCCTTTCATGTAATTGGATGGGTTGGGTGTACTACTGCGTTAGCAGCGGTTTCTGCTCTAGCTCACAGAGAGGTGTATAAATGGGGGTGTTTGGAAAGGTGTTATTTCTAATAGGGCATGTGGACAGTGGCTGTTGTAAGGAGAGAAGCCCATAAAATTATAAGCACCCGCAAAAATGATAGGAGGAAAGCCACGGGGACTGTGTAAGCAGCAAAAGGCCCCTTTACATGGACCGATATTGTTGGAAATTATCCTGAAGGAACCCCTCACTTCCAAAAATTGCCTGGTTTTCAGAGCAGGATTAGAGCTACATTCACATGCTCCCTCCTAACTGCTCCAATCATTGGCTTGTCGTAAAGGGGTCTTAAAGGGGTTGTCCGGGTTCAGAGCTGAACCCGGACATACCTCCATTTTCACCCAGACACCCCCTGACTTGAGCATCGGAGTAGTTCATGCTCTGTTGCTCTCCTTTGGCCTATGCTTAATCGCGTAGGCAAAGGCAGTTTCCGTAGTTCCGGTGACGAACCGGGCTCTCCATGGGGCTGCCAGGAAGCCTGGTGACCTCACCGGCACTGATGGGCAGGCTTTAAAATGGCTACGGCAGAGCTAAAGCCTGCCCATCAGAGCCGGTGATATCACTGAACACACTGTCGGATGGAAGCTTCCGCCAGGCAGTGTGTTATTGTAAACAAAAGAGCCCTTGCCCTGCACGATCTAGCGCAGGGCAAGGAAGCACATCGGAGCATGAGATGCTCCGATGCTAACATCAGAGTGGCTGTCTGGATGAAATTATGGGTATGTCCGGGTTCAGCTCTGAACCCGGACAACCCCTTTAACAGTTCTCCCAATCTCCAGTTCAGGAGGGACTTGGCAAGCAATCTCAAGGCAATGATATTTTAAATAACGCTTTGTGCCAGTTATCAGTTTGTATCTAGAACTAGATCTAGTGCAACAGATCACAAGTGATCCCCAAGTATAAACCCCAAAAGAAATGGGCATTTGGAAATTCTTCAAGCCCAACATTCTACTGTTGGGTTGCACCTGCAGTGACACTAAGCTGTAATGATATTACTATATATTAGGAAATTACTGTGTAAGCAATTCTACTATTTTCTGAACAGTACAGTAGGTAAACTGGTACTTAAATATTTGTTTAGGTAAGTGTTTCCAGCTTCTGCATGAATCATCTTAGAAAGCTGATTTAGTGTGTTTGCTTTCAGAATACTCATTTCATGGCGTGCCAGAATGTTGGTCTAATGATGCTCTTGGCAGGTAGTTATTAGAACAATTTGTCAGGGGTGGGGACACCCTGTAGAAAATCCTGCTCACAAAATAGTTTCACGCATTCAACATTTGTGTTTTTAGTTTCCTATAGCAGATTAAAAGTCCTCTAGGTCTTATGGTTGTGTCAGTCTGAGCTCTTAAAAGCTTAGAGCGACATGGACCATTTCATGCCATTGAAATTAACATACAGAATACGTCAAAATGTTTTTCTGAATCACAATTTATACGTATGCAAAGAAAGACAAAGATGCACACCACCCTTTCTACTGCATCTACTATGACACTATGCGTATACATTTCAGGTTCTTGCACACATTTTGATCAAATAGTTTGAGCCCACCTGCCACAACAACATGACCTCCCTGAGATGGGACCCTACGCTAAACTGTGTATCTGTAGGATGGGAAACTTGCTTCTCCTTTTTTATATTAGACCTACAAAAGTAAACTCAGGGTAGGTAGACAATCACCACCCCGTCTGCAACTACCCAGAAGGGTGAGGAGGAAGGTAGTGGTAGTGTCTAAGATTGTGGTAGTAGTACTCCTAGTTCATGGTTGCTAGCTCCACCCTAGTGCTCCCTAGAGCCATGCAGTGACTGCAGGGTGCACCTTTTTTACCTTGAGGCATACCCAGATGTTGGGGCTCCTGCCTGGCCGGTGCTCTTTCCTTCGGGGGTACTCTAGTAGTAGAGTTGCTCCTTTTTGCAGCTGTATTCTCAGAGACAGAGGTTCTCTGGACTTGGGCTTGGTCGGCAGGAACTCTCACACACACATCCTTACTGTAGCTCTGCTCAGGCTGGATTCTCCCACTGGCCAAGGGGTGAACCCGATTGAACGCCTGGTAACCTAACCAGTCTGTCAATATATACACAGTGCATATGGAAATAAGTGTTTTAATAACACATCACAACATTTAACTTAACAACTAGAGATGAGAGACGTTTAGAAAATATTCGATTCAGCAGCTTTGTCAAACTTAGTCAAGAAATTAGATTTATTACAAATTGCTTCATCTCGAATTGCTGGTCATTGTATGAAGTGGGGGCAATGCCAGGGACTGCCGATTGCGCTGCCCCCATCATTTAACTCTTAAGATGCCACTTTCAACGCTGATCGCGGCATCTGAAACTCAGGGGGATAATCCTGAGTTTAAAAAATTATACTCACTTCATCCACTTGATTGCGGAGAGGCCGTCCGCTCCTGTCTTGATTGAAGAAAACCTGCTAAATCACCGATGATGTCACTGCAAGTGGCCAGCATGATTACGTGGTGATGTCTTCATGCTCACCGCAGGTCCTTTGGTGGCTTTTCTTCAATCAAGACGGGAGCGGATGACTTCTCCGCAATCAAGTGGATGAGCTGAGTATAATTTTTTTTATTTTCAGCCACCATTTTAGGAATTTTTTTTCCTAAACTTTGGATCGAATTCTGCTTTGGATGGTTTGATTGGCTCAACCTAACAACATTAAATTAACCCTTTTTAGCAGTAGTTAACACTTTGCAGCAGTCCTCTGGGGTACTGGAAATGTATTCAAGGCAAAATTCCATTTCATGAAGGTAAACCTGTCCATTTAGTTCATTTTTTCAGGAGGTGTTGACTTTTTCTTCTACAATACTTCTGGCTTTAAGCCTTTTCTTTCTTATGATTTCTTAAATTAATCCCCCTGCAAAGTTTTAAAGGATGTTCAGTATGTTTTAGTACATAAGAGGCATGCTCTAATTTCCTAATATAGATGTGATTTTGAGGAATGAGACAGCTGACGACTGACACAGATTCTTGGAAATACTACACTTTCCGTTATTTATTCATGCATCTAATTACAGGTAAGTTTACACCACTGCTATGTTTGAAGTGTTGACAGAGTTGAGGTAGAGCACTTTTATTTTTTTATTCTGTTGAAATACAGTACCAGCAGAACAAAATCTAGTCTTTCTGCTGCATGAAACAAAAAATTTGAATAGCGCCCTGCCCCTCCTCCATGCCAAATTTTCAATCAAACCCCTCCTCTCCACCCTACTGTTTGGCCTCCTGCACACGGCCATATCCATTTTGTGGTCTGCAAATCAAGGATCCAGTCCGTGTTCATCCTGCACTTTTCGCAGGTCTCATTGTAGAAATTACTATTCTTGTCTGCAAAACGGACAACAATAGGACATGTTCTATAATTTGCAGCACAACCTCACTGTTGCGGACAGGACACGGATTTAGAAATGAATGAGTGAACAGTACATGGACTGGATGCAGACTGAAAATACGGTTGAGTGCATAAAGACTAAAAGACATATCTGGATGGACATTGCATACAGCGCTAACAAACATACAGGGTAATACAGCATCACATACTTCTTACACCCAACGATGTCGCCTCTGATGTAGACATTCTCATTCCTCATCTTCTCCATTTGAAGATCAGACCGCCTTGAATTGATAACTTCTTTCAGCCACATCTCATCTCTGAAGAGTTTGGCACACAGACATTTTAGGTTCCTTATTTTTCCATCATCCTCCCCCAACAGGTGCCCCAACATTGTAATCTTGCTGCCTCCCCCAATACTGTGCCCACGGTGCTCTACAATGCCCACAAACACTATGCTGTAGAAATGGTGCCATACAGATTGCCCCCCCAATAGCTCACAGACTGCCCTCAATAGTAATAGTGCCCCCTACAGTAACCCCAGTATCAACCCCATTAATAGTAATGCCCTCCATATTGTGCCCAATGCTGATGCCCTCACAGTACCCCCAATATTAATAATGCCCCTATAGGGTATTAATGCACCACTATAGTGCCCCCAGCAGTAACAAGGCTCCTCTTTAAGGCAACCCTTTAGAGTCACCTATAGTGGCCCCAGTATTTATAAATGCCAGATGCAGTGCCCTCTGTGGTTATAATGACCTCCTGTAGTGTACCCTGTATTATAATGTAGTACCAGTACATATAATGCACCCGCCTGTAGTGCCCATTTGTAAAATCCCTCCTGTATTATGATGCCCCTGTAGTGCTCTGGCCTGTACTATAATGTGCCCCTGGTAGTGCCTCATGGATTATAATTCTCCCTGTATTATAATGCCCCCTGCAGTATATTGCCTACCTGTAGTGCTAGTATGTATAATGACCCCATAATGCCCCTGTAGTTCTAACATGTATACTTCTCTTATCAGCCCCCTTCCCAGAAGTATAATTCCCCCTATAGTGGTAGTATATGTAATCAGTCATGGGATTCAGCCGATTCCCTCAGGTTCTCCAGATCCGGTTGTTAAAACTATAGTCGGACCGGAGAACCGTGTTACCGCCTGAATCCCGATCTGGTGCTCTGGCGGCGGCAGGTGAAGATGAGCGCTTCCATTACATAGTTTAGCTCCTTACGCTTTTTAAAAGTTGGGTGGTATGTGTGTGTGTAGTGTATATATGGTGTATTTATGTATGTGTACCATGTATATGGTGTATTTATGTATGTGTACCATATATATGGTGTATTTATGTGTATGTGTGTTGCATATATATGGTGTATGTATAGGTGAACATGTGTCGTGAGGCAGCATGTCCGTCAAGTAGGGAACCTGTTGTCAAAAATTTGAATCCCACCCCTGTATGTAATATATATATATATTCACACATATATAATGCTTCCTCCCCCCAGTAGTGCACCCATTGTATAATGACCCTCCTGCAGCAGTAGTATATATAATGCCCTCCCCCTGTATTTTAATGTCCCCTATATAAAATGCTCACCGCCCCATAGTATAATGCCCCCAGATTTCAGCCAGATCTGCTGGGGACCATACCCTTACAGCTCTGTATAACTGTCAACTTTCACTGAGCTATAAGACGGCCAAGTGCATGAAGCCTTAATATCCACAACATTGTGCAATTAATTTACCAATAACATGGTAATATCTAATACTGAGATGCAGAATTTGTCCATGACTAAATAACAAATCAGTGTCTAGTTGTTTCTCCGTATAGCTTGCAGTCAGTGTCACATTAGCTGTCTGATAGGAACTCTCGTGGTCAGCGGACCTGGATGGACCATCTTAGCTCTCCTTGCTTTCTTCACTATATTAGACAGGCAGCCCAAGCTCATTTAAATGCTAATACACAGCCATCTGCTTCTTTAGCATGACTGTGCACTGGGCCATGTGACATTAATTAATATAATTGTGAGCTTTTCATCAGCTCAGCCACAGTGTCACATAGACCGAGCAGCATCTGCTCCACTTTGCCATCTCCCTCCTTCACCAAACACCCCTTTGACCAGTATAGTTTGCTTTGCAGTTGTCTTGTAGTAGGCATGCAGTGTATGGGAGCAATGGCATACAGCGCTGTTGTGCAACAGTAACCTTAAGGGTAGGTTCACATGTGGCTTATAAACTGCGTAGTTTCTGCCATGAAATTATTTGAACCAGCAAAGTGGGTGAGATGTTCCACTGAGGATTTCACTCTTTGCAAAGCAAAATCGGCAGCGGAAATCTGCTTTCCTTGGCCGTATTCTAAAGGAGTTTTCCAAAACTGTAGCGGTAATTATTTTTCCATAGGATAAGCCATCAGATCAGTGGGGATCCAACCAGGGGTGTAGCTAAAGGCTCAGGGGCCCTGGTGTAAGGGTTCAGCTTGGGCCCCCCTTCCCTCAGTGCTTTGTGGCCAGGGGCAGGGAAGTATATAGCTTTCGTGCTGCCTAAATAAAAAATTGAAACGGCACCCCTCCATGCCAAATTCTTGATTTAACCCCTCCAGCCAGAGGTGCAACTTGACCAGCATGCACTTTCCATAATACCAGTGTCTTCTTATGCGGCACAAGGCTCTTTGGGCCCCTCATAATCAGCTGTTTGAATAAGCCCAGCTCCATACACAGGGAAGCGGCCATAAAAAGTACTGCAGCACTTTTCTCATTCATTCACTTGAAGTTTTCTGAGATTTTTATGCTGCTTACCTATCCTCAGTATTTGATCAGTGGGGGTCTGTCTGACACTCAGGACCCCCGCCGATCAGCTGTATGAGAAGGCATTGGCGCTCCTGTGAGTTCTGTGGCCTTCTCTATGCTTTTCCTAGGCTGACTGATGACACATTGATGTGTCACATGACCTCGGAGCAGCTCGACCTATTCAAACAAATCAGGCTGAGCGTGATACCAAGTAAAGCCGCTATACAATGTATGGCTCTGTGCTTGGTAAGCTGCGAGTGCCGCTTCTTTCTCAAAGCAGCTGATTGGTAGGGGTCCCGGGTGTCAGATCCCCACTGATTAGATACTGATAACCTATCCTGAGGATAGGTCATCAGTAATAAAAAATCCTGGAAAACCCTTTAAATGTGCTGGTCCACATCCACAGCCCATTCAAATATCCAATTTGTGGGGATGCCAAGAGTCAGACCGCAAACTAAAGTGTAGAGTCTCCCTGACACAATTTAAAGTGTACCTAAACTTTCAAGACATACTTTTTAAATTGTTAGAAATGCCCTAATAATATTTTTTGTAATATGTATTGATTGTATTTGTTTTACAAGCAAAAGAGAAGTGTTGGCCTTTCTGCAGCACATGCAGAATCCGTACACCGTAGCCGTATATGGGGTTTACGGATTCTGATTTGTACAATATGCACTGCAGTGAGGACTGTACTGGCAGGAGCACACTTTGCTCACACATGATTATTGTAGAGGATACATATGGGCAAAAAATGACTACTGTCGAGGATACATATGGGCAAATAAATGACTACTGTAGAGGATATATATGGGCAAATACATGACTACTGTAGAGGGTACATATGGGCAAATACATGACTACTGTAGAGGATACATATGGGGAAATACATGACTACTGTAGAGGATACATATGGGAAAATACATGACTACTGTAGAGGATACATATGGGCAAATACATGACTACTGTAGAGGATACATATAGGCAAATAAATGACTACTGTAGAGGATACATATAGGCAAATAAATGACTACTGTAGAGGATACATATGGGCAAATACATGACTACTGTAGAGGACACATATGGGCAAATACATGACTACTGTAGAGGACACATATGGGCAAATACATGACTACTGTAGAGGGTACATATGGGCAAATACATGACTACTGTAGAGGATACATATAGGCAAATAAATGACTACTGTAGAGGATACATATGGGGAAATAAATGACTACTGTTGAGGATACATATGGGCAAATAAATGACTACTGTAGAGGACACATATGGGCAAATACATGACTACTGTAGAGGGTACATATGGGCAAATACATGACTACTGTAGAGGGTACATATGGGCAAATACATGACTACTGTAGAGGATACATATGGGCAAATACATGACTACTGTAGAGGATACATATAGGCAAATAAATGACTACTGTAGAGGATACATATGGGCAAATACGTGACTACTGTAGAGGACACATATGAGCAAATACATGACTACTGTAGAGGATACATATGGGCAAATACATGACTACTGTAGAGGATACATATAGGCAAAAAATTAATAGACTAAAGTGCAAAGTGTGTATATATAACAAATACAATACGGTGCAGAATGCACCAAACTGAGCTAAACAATAAAGAGACAAAATAATACAAAATTACCAACCCATATAATTAACAAATTTGCAGAGGAATGTGTCCACCCGACACACGTTTCTGCGGCTGCCTTCATCTGGGGCAGCACATTGTTTTACCCCAGATGTTGTACAGATTCTGTATGCTCTGCAGTTAAGAGTGCTTCAGGAAGGCCCAGACTTGGCAAAGGGATGGGACCAACATCTGCCTTCAGCTGCCAAGTGCACATGTAACAGGTCAGCCAGTGTCATAGATATAAATCTGTGTCCCTTTAATGTCCTGTAATACTGTCATCATGGCTATCCACAGGCTATGTCATAATGGTCTGATAGATGTGGGCCTCACCTCCGGGATCCACACTCGTCTCCAGATTGAGCGTCTCATGTCCACCGAGAATGAAGAGGTGGCTGCAAATACGAGGCTTTTTAGGAATATGAGTTCTCAGGAAAGATCTGGGAATGTAGTTAGTGACGAACATATATCATACAGTAGCAGCACATACCTTGCTATTCTCAATAAACCTATTTTAGAAATGCCTTGATCATCTCACAGAAACTTACCGTAATTATGTTATTCCAGTTAAAACTTTGTCCTTCAGTTGTTTACCCTTCAATGACGCCATTAAATTATTGGATCAGTGAAATTCGTTGATCCCATTAGTGTGTGTTTAGCAGTCTGGCGCTAGTTTACTCCATTACCGACGAATGGAATGATTTTTGGGATCTTTTTCGATTTACAACTTATGCTTTCTAATTGATTAACATAATTTACATTTATTACAAACCACGCTTCACAGGTGTATGAATTTTCGTGATGGAACATTACCATGTGCACAGCGTTTGTTTAAGGCCAGAGGATGTATATATACGCATCCTAATTGCAAATCAGGATTTTGTTTCATATAATTTTTTTTATAAAATTTGTTAAGGAATTTTTTTATTTATTTTATCTTCTAATTCCTGGTTATTTTGGTAATGTCAGGGAATCATTTACTTACCTGATTAATTACCTGTATTTTAGGTTATCAAGTGTAACTGGTTTGCAAACATTTACCACATTTGTGTGTCATGTGGTTTACCACTGACTGCCCTGTTTCACCTGTACTTGTCGGAAAACCACAGTACAGGTAAAGCATAACAATTATCCATATGGATGGTTTGCTGACGGAAATATGCACAAGGCTGTGTGCATGAGGCCTTAGTCTGAATAATCTACTTTCCTCATATAATACAGACATATACCACTAATGAGGAACAAATTCCAGCTTCCCAATAAAAACGATGGTCTTTAGTAAACAAGCGATAAAAACTCCGATATAAAAAACACTATTATCTACGCGTTTCAGATTAAAACATTAGTATCCTTACTAAGGATGAGTAAGGATTCTAATGTTTTAATCCGAAACATGTAGATAAGGGTCCTTTCACACTGGCGTTTTTGTTTTCCGGCATAGAGATCCGTCGTCGGGTCTCTATGCCGGAAAAATCCTGATCAGGATCAGGATGATCCCCATGCATTCTGAATGGAGAGAAATCCGTTCAGGATGCATCAGGATGTCTTCAGTTCAGGACCGGAACGTTTTTTGGACGCACCAAATACCGCAGCACGCTGCGCTTTTTGTTCCATCCAAAAATCCGGAACACTTGCCGCAAGGCCGGATCCGGAATTAATGCCCATTGAAAGGCATTAATCCGGATCCGCCTTAGCTAAACGTCGTTTCGGCGCATCGCCGGATCCGACATTTAGCTTTTTCTCAATTGTTACCATGGCAGCCAGGACGCTAAAGTCCTGGTTGCCATGGTAAAATGTAGTGGGGTGCGGGGGAGCAGTATACTTACCATCCGTGCGGCTCCCGGGGCGCTCCAGAGTTCCGGGAGCCGGACGGACTGTAAGTATACCGGACGGACTGTAAGTATACCGCTCCTACTATGGCAACCAGGACTTTAATAGTGTCCTGGCTGCCATAGTAACCTGAAAGCATTTCGAAGACTGATCAGGATCCTGATCAGTCTTCTAATGCTTCAGGCGACTTGCGTTCTGACGGATCCGGTGGGACGGAAGTGCCTGCCGGATCCTCAGAACCCAAGTGTGAAAGGACCCTAAAAGTGTTTTTTCTATGGGAGTTTTTATCGCTTGTTTTATAAAGACCATCGTTTTTATTGGGAAGCTGGAATTAGTTTCTCTGTTTTGGATTTACCTTTGTTGCTGTGTTCCAAGCACCTCTGTGCCTTCCAAACGATGGGCAGGTGAGGGCTGTGCCTATATTGTATATTGAGACATATACCACTAGGACATTTGTCTTAACATGAAAGGGCTTATAAAATTGCTCTATTCACAGTGGTTACTGTGCATTGTCAGATTTGATCTATATGTTTGGGTCTCCTCCGGTCTGGATCAAGGAGAGGGCGTTTATAGAACGCACTCATTTGGGGCAGGAAAAGAGCCGGAATTAAAATGCAGTATTTGTGTTAATCTTCTAATGAGAGAGGTCTGTTTTTTCCCCATGTGGTTCTTTATTATTTAGCCGCTCAATTAAATTACCTACATGGGTGGGAGAACACCAACTTCCTTGTTTATACGATCCAAAAAGGGGTCAGAGAGAATTTTAAGCATTTGGGAATTATTAGAAACAGGTCAGTTGTTACATGGCTGGTTGTCAAGTTTTCTGATGAACGTGATGCTTAGTACATCATGAGGAAAACTGAAAAAGGTAAAGAATGTTAATACGTGGTATGCGTTCACCCCACTGTGGCATCATTTTTGTTTTAAAGGGCATTTCTCACATCGGCAAATGGCACTCATTATGTAGACAAAGTTAATACAAGGCACTTACTAATATCCAGGGGTATCCAGGGGTTAGAGCCACCTCTGCAGCACAGATGCGAGGTGGCCGGGATGGGAGCTGCTGTGCATGCATGCCTATGTGCACTCCCACAGATGGCGCTTTTTCCTATATAGTGTGCAAGCACGGCCAACACTGCTGGATTGCAGGGTGGTCGTAACCCCTAGATACAAGCAGTGTATAATGTGATCACCAGGGACACGATATCTGCAAAAACTGTTTGGTCTTAGCGGACCCAGATCAGATCTGCGCTAAGCCTTTATTACAGCCTCAGTTTAATGTATTTTACACAACTGTGAAAAAAATTTAAATGGCCATTTTTTCACGGATGCCTTTTTGTCCAGCATCAGGCACCCTGATAAATGTAGTGCAGTTTAAGACGAAGTTTACATTGTCTTACTATAAGACAGTATTAGTAAATCTGCTCCAGAGTCTTTTAACATTGTCCACAGGCTACATTATTCTGTTACATGTTAGCAAGAATGTACACACGAAGTCCAAGAGACTTTGAGTTGAAAGGGAATCTGTTCCATATATGATGGCGGCGTTCACAGATAAGGGTTTATGGGGCAGAGGTATTTGAGGATGTGGTAAGGAAACTGCAGACAGATCTTCCCTATACTGTAATGCTGTTTTTTCAGAAATTACTGCCCGGCGCAAGAAACCATAGCAACTTGAAGATGAAGTAGAAATCTTTTATTCTATAGGCAAGAGAACAAACCACCCTCATGAAAGTCCACTGCATGCCTAGGATTAGGATTAGGGTGATTCTTCTTCATGTTATATCTATGTTTGTTTAAACTATTGCATAAAGTTCGAATGGTTGGATGGATTTATATAGCACTACTATATTCTGCAGCGCTTTACAGTCATTAGCATCAAGCTGTCCCCAGTGGGGCTCACAATCTAAGTTCCCTATCGGTATGTCTAATGTAGCTGGAGCTGCAATCCAGATGATTATTAATTATGAAAGATTTACTAGTCTGGTTATTACAGAAAAAAAGTGGTTTCAAAAATTATTCTACAGCACATACATTTAGGTTTTGGGTTTGGGTTGTTGTATTGAAGGCAAAAGAGAGAAATAATTATTTTTCCTCTTTAATTTAAGTTTGCTTGGGCCCGAAGGTTTTATAAAAAGTTTTTGCCTGTCTAAACGTTTTCTTCTTGAGGATGGGGTCTTTCTTCAGAATATACTAATACTTGGATAATTGCATTGTGATTTCTTGTATGTGGTAATAAAATTAAAATCAAAGGATGTTCTTTGCTGGTTTCTTTGTTAAAAGGTACTCAGCCTGTGTTAGAAAGCTTGCCCTTATATAGGCTACATCCACAATCATATATATCTTCTCTCTAAACCTAATAGACAGGATTTCACACCGTTCTTGGAAGTTGCTATCCAAAGTACAGTTAAATCAATTGCCAACATGGAAAATTCATCATCCATTTTTTGTAATGGGTACTAGAATCCAAATAGCTATTACTGTCTACTGCGTTGGGTATGGGTCATGATCTTATCCCCTACAATTGATAGTTCTATTATAGTCCTAATCTAAATATTCAATTTTTGTTTTGTTGTGAGTGCCAGGGAATGTGAGGCCCCAGAGGAGGATATGTGGGATATGTGAGGATAAGACAGAACATGATATTTTCATACCAATATTGTGAATTGTAAATATGGCATTCTTTGAACCTTCCCCATAAAGAGGTTAGTGAAATTTGGGGCAAATTTCGTACCCATAGCGGTACCCTAAGTTTGTCTATAAATTTATCTTGAAATTAACATTATCTTTTACAATAAACTTGATACCTTTAAGAATGAACTCTCTTTGCTGGGGTTGCATTAGGGGATCTCTGCTCAGATATTGAGAAGTATTCCTAAATCATGTGGAATATTGGTATAGAAGGCTGATACATCCATAATCGGCCAACGGTAAGCATCCTTCCATTTTATATCCCCATGGTTGTTATCAGGGATGTGGAATCTCTTGTAGAAGTAATTCAATATAATTAGACAGATTACATTTCACAGATGAAATCTCTGATGCTTTGACTAGAATATACTCCTTTTTTTTTTTTTTTTTATTTAGAATATTTTTATCATCCGCTAATTGAAGTAGGTTCATAAACTCTTCTTTTAACTGTATTGAAAGGTCATCTTCAAGTAGTTCATAATATTCAGTATCAGACAAGATCCTGTTGGCTTCTTTCACATAGTCACCCCTGTCAACCCTTTGTCGACACTGCAATTTACAATATTTTCATTACTCCAATGCTAGGGATACACGATGGTAGCTCAATGCTCAGTGTTCTACAGCAAAGAAAAGGTATGATTACAAGAGTATTATTTTTGGCATGGTTGGTGAAATTGCATCAATGTTGCTTTCCCCAACAGCCTGAGAAAGTTTATTATAAACATCTAAATGTAAGTAGTGAGAAATGTTTTCTTGCTCTCTCCCTCTTTACTCTCTGCTATAAAAGTATGTCAGTCTCCAGTCACAGATTGCTCACGTGCTTTAGGGAGTTATTACATTTAATTAAAACTTGAAGAAAAAATATATACTTTCCACAGTTGTATCAGCAGAAGGTGAATAAAAAAACTCTTCGGTGACATTCCAGGGTCTAAGAAGGATGTTACTATTCCATAGGCTAGAAAAACAAGCTGACCACTCAGTTAGTCAATGATTAACACCATAGTAGGTTACTAACACTATGCTTGTGGCAATTGTGATTGATTTCAGTTCAGTGTGAAGATATGGAAACTATGATGATTCCATTTGAAGGTAACAGAGCTGACAAAAATTATCATATGACCCCTGGTGTGTAGTATTAGTATACGTGTTAAAGCCACTGGCGCTATATACTACACAAAGCTGCAGTGTCACCGCACTCCCGTAATGTGCTCAAATACTATGCGAACATACTAAAAAAAAACTGTAGACACTGTGCTCAGCTAACCTAACAACGATCTCCTTGCTGCTGTACACAGATGCAAGACACCGTGATGTGTCAGATACCAATCAAGCCTACCTAGATCTGAGCACTATCATCGATGTACTTGTATTCCTAGAGGTTCGGCGAGTGTCACACCCGATTGTAGACGCTGGTCTCTGAAGTTCTTTCCACGCAGGGGATCTCTGTCTATGGTAAGCTGTTTTTCTTGGAGTTCGCCCCGGCCGGTGGCTGAACTTCCAATATTCCTTCGCTCGCGCTCACAGATGAACGGGTGACGTGACCACTTAGAGCTACGGATTGTCACTAGTTCCACAATACCATCCAACGCGTTTCAAGCGAATTACGTCGCTCTTCGTCAGGGAATCAATGGGGTACTGCTATAGCTCTTCTTTATATAGACATTGCTCCCCTGTATTAACTCTTCAAGCGCTGCTGTTTTCTTAGTTTCTCATTCAAAGCCAAACAGCTCAACTTCGGCATTTAGACCTCTGGGCATTAATGTATCCATATTGAAAATCCACTGAGTTTCTTTTCTTGAAAGGGTTTTAGATATAATCCCCTCCTCTTACTTCTTTTTTTTACTATTTCAAGCCCTACAAAAGATGAACCCTCTATTTTAGCATTGTGCCTTTCCTTAAAATGTCTTGACAGGGGTGTCCCTCTGATTTTTTCTTTATGTTATATACGTGCTCGCTTATACGTTTTTTTTTAGGCATCTTTTTGTTCTGCCAATATAAATTTTCTCACAGGGGCATTTTATAGCATAAATTACTCCCTGAGTATTACAAGTTATGTAGTCTCTAATGTTGTATTCATATGTGCCTTCTGTGTTCTTCACGGAGGTTTGTTTAGTGGTGCCCCCCATGTTTTTTCTACAACCCATATATTTTTTACATGTAAAGAAACCTTTTAATAGATGTTTATTAGTTGATACATATTTATTTAAGGCCGCAGATTTTTTTGTTGGTGCTACTATGTTTTCTATATTGGCTACTTTTTTATATACGAATGCTGGGATTGTTAGTATCATACCCCTATTATTTTGTTTTCTTTTAAAATATCCCAATATTTCCTCACAATTTTTCTAAGCATAAAAGTCTGGGCATTATCCTTAAGAGTTCTCGCTCCCTGGCAGAGTAAGTTTGTTGTTTACATTATCCTTTGTAAATGCGGAAGATTTTATATCGGGAAGACTATCCACTGTTTGTATGAACGTTTCCGCGAACATTTGAATTCCATAAGAACTGGTAAAGGAGTGCTGCGATTAATTGAGCATATAAATTCTGCACAAAATGGTGACACCAGCGTATTGAAATTCGCTGGTTTAGAAGTAGTTAATCGCATGGCTCTGGGTGGTGATAGGGAACGAGAACTCTTAAGGGGAGAAGGAAGATGGATCCTTCGATCGAATGCAACTGGTCCTCTGGGTCTGAATGAAAAATTAGATATGAGTGCTTTGTTCATGCAGTGACTTTTTGTCTATACTGTAATATGTGTGTTAAATGTTTCTTTTGCTAAAGATATTGATATAATGCATTGCAAAGAGGCTGCCATTAGAGAAATATCCCCGGGTCCAGAGTTCGGATGAGGGGGCTTCCTACGTAATAGTAATGCACCAATTCAGGTGTGACTGGGCGCATAAATTTGATTGCGCCAGGCAACCTCATTGCAAGTGAAAGGCCAGAGGAAGCACGGCAGCGCGAAACAGCCGTCGCCTTTTTTATGTGCGTTTGCACTGTATGTCTCCCCCTCCTACTCCGAATAAAACGCGATCATCGTAATGGAATGGTGAGTGCCGTCATGATTTTTTGTTCCATGGGAAATATCGTCAAGACTGTTGTTTGACAGAGCACCACCGTATTATAATCGCTGATCTCCTGACGGGTGAGTGGACTTAGGAGTTGAACTTTTATAACATCAGTATTCGGATGTGTGTAGTGCCACTAATCAACTTTTTCTAAACATTTGTGGATATAGATTTGATTTTGTGGTGCATGGAAAGCCAGATGATGATAAGCCAACTTAGTTGAGAGCCCTGTGCGTTTTAATAAATTAATCCAGTGCAAGACTAGATTAAAATTGGCATTTGCAGAAGAAAACTAGTGACTGTGTATCTTCAGGGCGGTATAATAAAGGGGTTATCCAAGTTTATTAAAAACTCTGGCAGCCCCTGTAAATGAACTAAAATAACAAAAGAAACGATGGTCGCCACTTTTCTGGACTGCTTCTTCCAGTGTGGCACTCCAGGAAAATAAACAGCAGCAGGGAAGACTGTAGCACCGCATAGGCCGAAGCAGGGCAGAAAGGGGGTGCATATCTATTCTTTAGTTATTTTAGACCTTTTACATTGCATTGCCCAAGTTTTCATTTATCTTTAACAAACCCTTTTATATTGCCCTTACATGTAAAGAAATTTAGAGCTCCTGGACCCAATGTGCCATCTGCACCATGTGTCATCTATATAAATGGTGTCTTCTGTTGTGTCAGAAGGACCTTTGGTGAGGGACCCTGATGTGACTGCTACCTCTGCCAGCTAATCTATTGGAACAGTATTTTGTTGTGCAGTGGGCTCAGATTATTCCTTCCTGGAAATTCAATTTGTAGATATTCAGGCAGCTGTAATGGTAATTGCAGGATTAGAAATATATTTCATTCTTTATGCAAGGCATTAGTTACCTCATTCTGTATTTTGTTAAAAGGTTAAAAGTTTTTACAGCTGTCACTTCCAAAGCGACACATTAACTTGCTGTGGTCAGTCCAAGGTGACAGGTTTACTTACATGAAATAATAAAAACAGTCAAGTCACAATATTATGACCACTTCCTACTTTCGATGCCGGCAGGGCCTAGCTCATGGAAGAAGTCGTGTGTCGTGAGCTGGCTTGGTGGGTATGTAAGGTGTGCGATATGCACACATATCCCTTGTTGCTGTCATGGGTAAAAGGGGCAATTTGTAAGTTGCAAAAAGGAATGATCATCGGCCTTTAGGCGGTATTTCGAAAACAGTGCAGTTTGTAAACTGTTCGCATGCTGCTGTGGTGAAAGTGTATAGTGAGTGGACAAATGGCACCATTGTGAATAACTGATGTGGAAATTGCGGAGCATCACGTACCATTGATGTGAGAGGTGAAGGTGTGCGAGGGCAGACTGCCATGCTGGAGTGGAGCAGCTTGCCACTAAAATCAACCAGAGAGCTACCAGACGTGTGTCTAACACAACAGTTCAGAAAACCTTACTGCGTATTGGGCTCTGAAGCAGATGGACGGTCACTGCACCTCTCCTAACTAAGTTGCATCGACAGAAAAAGCTTACATTTTCATTGTAGTATCCGAATTGGACCTCCACTGACTGGCAAAGGGTTGTCCTCTCCGATGAGTCACATTTTCTGCTTCATCGAATGGGTGGACATTGGTGTGTCAGGCGAGAACCATCAGAGAATAAACACCCTGCAAACATTTCTGTAAGAACACAAACTGGTGGTGGCAGTGTTATGGTCTGAAGAATGTTTTTGTGGCATTCTCTGGGCCATGAGGGAGGGAAGTATTCTCAACTGAATTATTATTATAATAACAATATTAATCTTTATTTATATAACGCCAACATATTCCACAGCGCTTTACAATCAGGGGGTCTATGTACAAACAGAGTCATGCGTTACGTAGTAACAAATAAGTCAACAATTAAAACAACAGGAGTGAGCGTCCTGCTCTCAAGAGCTTACAGTCTATGAGGGGATAGGGGTGACACAAAATGTAAAATGGCTCAACCATTTAACAAAATAGGGGAGTAGATATAAAGCTACATGAGCCAGTAACCATCCATTATATGTACTGCTTTTGAGTGCATAGGTGGATACTGATGACTCAGGATCTGAAGAATGATGTTGAAGGGTAAATGGAGAAGAGTAAGATTAGAGGACTGCTTACAACCAACATTGGTTGGAAGAGCATGGCCATGACTTCCAAGTACTACTCTGGCCCTCTAATTTCCCAGATTTAAACCCCTTTCAGCATCTCTGGGACCACCTCAATCGTCATGTTCTCTCTATCAGTCCTCTCCCACTCACCCTCCAGCAGCCGTGGGAGGCACTGCAGTCAGCATGGCTCAGGATACCTGTGACAATCTAGCAGGACCTTATAGAGTCAATCCTAGCCCATCTAGCTGCTGTCCATGCTGCACACTGTGGCTTCTCCAGATATTAGCTAGTGGTCATAACGATGTGACACAACTGTGTGTAGGTCTTAAATTAACAAATGCAACATAACTAACGGTTGGTTATGAACTGAAGACTTGGTTTGAACTAAATGGGTCATCTCCATATTTAGAAAGGAGTATAATATTTCCCAGCACATACAGTACATGTACAAATTTGCATTTCTGGATGTTTGGAAGCCATCATAGTGTTGGGTGGAGTAGGACTTTTTTTGCCTCTTTAAGGACATGTCATATTTTTTAGTATAGTATAGCATTTGGTTTAAACACCATGGATTGCAAGTAGCAACTTTAAACACCATAGATCTGCAAGTCTACATTCCTGTGACCCGATTCTTATAATTAATCATTAATCCAGGCATGAAAATGCTGCAGCTCTCCAGCTGTTGTGCAATTATTATAAGTACATACACAACCTGTTAGCCGGCATATGTGAAGCTGCAAGCTATATTTTTGTATAGTAAAAACTATGTATATCATAAAACAATTTTTGTCACTATATTTCTACCTCCAGGACTTTTTTGGTAGCAGTGCTTCAAGTGTTTCTTCTATTATTCTTATTTCACTTACAGGGTGCACCACCAATGAGGCAAGGTGAGGTTATTGCCTCAGGCAGGGGCAAGCGGGGACAGCGAAAGGGCCATGGTCAGTAAGCGCTTCCATTGTGGTAACACTCACCTCTACATATTCAACTGCATCACTGTACTCAGGACATCAATATAGTTGAATGCCGCAACAGGGCACAGGAGCGATGTTCCTTGACCCACCGTTTCCTCTAATAGGCTTTAGTCCTAGTTCCTGTAGCCTATCAGAGGCCGGGTCATCATTATCCCGCTGCCTGAGCCAGGCTGCATAGAGCTCAGGGCACAGACTACAAGAGGTCTGTGTCTTGCACTGCATTACCGACAGCAGAATGGAGGTAAGTATTTGAGTTTATTTTTTTTATTTGGCAGCATGCTGTTGGGCCCCAATGGGGTGGGGGTCATTATTTTGTAACTGGAGAAAGCACTTTGGTCACATTGTTGGGCAACAGTGGGGTGGGGGTCATTATTTTGGAACTGGAGAAGGCACTATGGGGACATTGTTGGGCCACAATGGGGTGGGGCTCATTATTTTGTAACTGGAGAAAGCACTTTGGTGACATTGTTGGGCAATAGTGGGGTGAGGGTCATTATTTTGTAACTGGAGAAGGCACTATGGGGACATTGCAGCTATAAAAAGGAGCATCTTTGTGCTGCCACACATTATAAGGAGGCCAGTATGGGGACATCCGTTCTACTGGGGATACTAAAAGGGGGTCGTTTTTTGTACTGGCACACATTATAAGGGAGCATTTTTGTACTGGCACACATTCTAAGGTGGCCACTATGGGGGCATTTGTTCTACATGGTGCACTAAAAGGTTTTTCTTTCGGTACTGGCACAAGTTATAAGAGAGCATTTTTTGTATTGACACACATAAGGGGGGATTTTTGTAATGATACACATTGCAAAGGCAAATTATTTTACTGGCAAACATTATAAGGGGTCATTTTTTGTACTGGCACACATTATAGGGGACATTAGCACTGTTATCACATAGAGCACTCTGGCATAGAATTATTACTATTGCTGGGACTTTTATTAGGACTGTTACATTGGGAGGCACCCTGGCACAGTATCAGCTTAGCATCATTATTTTTGGAGGACAGTATGTTTATGGCACTATAACTTTCAGGGCACTATTTGCTGGGCACAGTTATTTTTTAAGGGCACTGTGTGTCAATAAATGTTGAAGGGGGACTATCTGTGTGGTAATAGTATTTTCTGGGGTATTATCTGTTTCTGCAGTATCGTATTGGGAAGCACAGTAGGCACAGTGTTAGAGGTGGCAAGATGGGGTGTTCAGAAGGTGGGGATGAGGATGGAAAAGTAGGACACTAAGATGTCTGTTTGTCAACCTCTGCAGAGACAAGAGATGGCTGAAATAAATCATCATGGCTGTCTGGCCTGAATGGAGAATAATAATGTATGTTTTGTAGATCTGTTTTCCAAGTAGGTCTTCAACAGTAGGCCTGGAGGGAAGGAGTTAGGTTAAGAAATTGGCATGGATAGGGGCATGGCCCTTTCGCTTCAGGCCGCAGAAAGGCTAGGTGCACCCCTGTCCACTTATATTTTTACCTAGCTATAGGTGTAATGCCTTTTCTCTTTATCTAAGTAAGCCCACATGTGACACCAAAGTTCATTGAGACCTGGAACCCCTTTTTATATATACAGGCAAGGTGCAGGGTTTAAACTCACTTGTCACCAGAGCGTTCCAGATACAAGCTCCCTTATCCTCTGCCTCTAGTCCCTTCAGGACCAGAAGTGTGAAATGCTATCTACCCACACATCATCGCTGCTGGCCAAACAACTGCCTCAGCGGTGACATGTCCAAGCATTGCATGTGACTGCTGCCACCACATTGATTGGCCAGCAGTGGCGGTGTGCGTTTAGATGGCATGTCACACTTCTGGTCCTGCAGGAGCTGGAGGCAGTGGATAAGGGAGTCCGCAGCTGGAACCCTCTGGTGACAGACGAGTCTTTTTTTTTAACCCATGCACCTTGCCTGGGCACTGGGCAATAAAAGTTCATATTCTCACTACTCCTAATAATAGATGCTCCACAAAGGTATGTTTGTACTGTCTTCCCCAGTCCCTCCCTACCCAGGGCTGTCAGCAGTTTAGCATGGTCAAAACTGCTGACAGACTTTCTTTAAGTAAATAATGACTGAATGCGTTTGTGCTTCAGTTTATAAAACAGCAGAGAAGAATTCTGGACCTGTAGCTGCAGGTCCAGCTGTATTATTGATGAGGTTGATTGTCATTGAATGGGTTGTGGAATTCAATAAAAAAATGTTGATGTATCTTCGATGTATAATTGTCTGTAGCCAAATCAAATGACGAAGGAATCTGAAAACACAGGGTTATCTAGACTAGTCTAATTAATAACATTATAGAAGCAGTTATGAGAAGAGGTGTAGATGGGGAAACTATTGGAAGATGGTGTGGGTGCAGCCTCTCCGCTCACTAATGGGGCCAGACTTGAAAGAGGATTATATAACAACATTTTTGTACATTGCTAGAAGCTGGGATGGGGAAAACTCACCATCTCAGCTGTATCTTTGATCATAGTGCTAGCAATAGAGATTTCTTTGGAGTGATTAAGTCCTATGTGTGGGTTGCACTGAGGGGGTTGAAAGTCTCACTAATGTTTTCTTTGTGGTTAACACTTTCTTCTTCTTAGCCCTATGTTTTAGGTATCAGATTTTGCTGCACCCATTTGTAGGTAGAGGAAATACATAGTTAAAACTGGAAACATAGTCACAATAAAACTATGAAAAACCACAGACTGTCAGACCAAGCTGACATGATGTGTGGGTGTTTCACAGAGGGAGCCAAGCATGGCAGGGCGGGGAGGGGAAGCCTAACACTATGACTCCGAAGGTATCACGGCTGAAAAGTTACATTCTTGTTAGGACAAAGGAAAGATCCAGTTCATACATAGATATAGACACCTGTGTTCAGAAAGATGAAATACTCTGATCCTAAATAATGACCTATTATTCTCATTGTGTCTGCCATTCTAATCTATTGACTACTTCTATATTTTCTGTTTATTCACTACAATGGTATAAATTGGCCACCATGAGAAGACAATAGAAATATTCCACTTAGACATTGAGTTTTTCAAATCCGACTAGCCCTGTGTCAGATATCTGCATTGTGTTTCTCATCTGAGCCCTTTTCTCTTAGTTTAGGTTCACATTCAGGCAAAAATACTGGACAAAAAGACACTGCATACAGCATGCAAAATGGAAAATACACAGTCAATATATAGCATTGAATAAAGATCAGAGATGTATCATTGTTTTACTTAGCATAAAGATGTCCTAATAAAATAAAAGCTTTCCGAACCCCACCCCTCCGGAACAATGCAGCAAGTATTTTTTTTATTAAGCTTTGGTTTTAAAGATACACTGCCTATATGGTCCTCCTTGTGTAGTGCCTTACAGCAAGGGTACTTTGAACTATGGAAGTTTGTGGACATTGGCCCCTATTGCTACTACATAAAGCCATCAACTCATTACATTAGTGCATTCCGAAGGGTTAACTTGCACTATGATTTATGCCATTGTTTAAACTTACAGTATATTGGTTTACGTTGAACTGCATTTTATATATTTATTGTAATATATCCTGTTCGTTTGCACTGTTATTGCACTATATTTCCAGCAGTTCTATATGGAAAGGGTAATGCATAGCCAGCTAATACTCAGAGACTTTGGGACTTTCTACCTGTGCAATGAGAAGTTAGAAATCTTCCACAGTTACTATAAGGGACTATGCAAAGTTTTGCAGGGAAAAAACATACTGTCCTTTTGACTTCTTTAGTTTAGCTCTGTTGTTTACATATGAACAATTATTTACAGTTACATCCAGAAATATTTGGACAGAAGTTTTGTCACTTTAGCTATTCACCAAAACATATTCAAGATATAGTTATATGGGCTTAAAATGCAGACTCTCAGCTTTAATTTGAGGGTATTCACATCCTAATTGAAGGAAGGGTATGTAGCTGCCTCTTTTTCAAGGGACCAAAGGTAGTTGGATAGGTAAAAGGTCTGGAGCTGATTCCAGGTGTTGCATTTGGAAGCTGTTGCTGTGAAGCCACAACATGCGGTCAAAGGAACTCTTAATGGAAGTGAAACAAACCATCATTAGGCTGAAAAAAAAGAAGAAATCCATCAGAGAGATAGTGGAAATATTAGGAGTGACCAAATCAACAGTTTGGTACATTCTCGTTAAAAAAAAAAGATTGCACTCATGAACTCGAGAAGACAAAAAAGGCCTGCACGTCCATGGAAGACAACAGTGGTAGATGATCGCAGAATCCGTTCCATGGTGAAGAAAATACTTCAGGTAGTAGTCTACCATAAAGATAAGACTTTATGAGAGAAGATATAGCGGGTTCACCACAAGGTTAGCTTCAAAAATAGAAAGGCCAGATTAGACTTTGCCAAAAAACATCTAAAGAAGCCAGTGCATTTCTGGAACAGAATTCTTTGGACAGATGAAACTAAGGTCAACATGTACCAGAATGAAAATATGGAGAAGGCTTGGAACGGTTTATGATCCAAAGCACACCACATCCTCTTTAAAACATGGTGGAGGCAGTGTGATGGCATTAGTATGCATGCCTTCCAATGGGACTGGGTCACCAGTGTTTATTGATGATGTGACTGACGACTAGCAGCCAGATGAATTCTGACGTGAACAGGGATCTATTTTCTGCTCAGATTCAACCAAATGCAGCAACGTTGATTGGACGGCACTTCACAGTACAGATGGACAATGACACAAAACATACTGCGAAAGCAACCCAGGAGTTTAAGCAAGAATTCGAATATTCTGCAATGGCCGAGTCAATCAACAGATCTAAACCCGATTTAGCATGCATTTCACTTGCTTAAGAGAATACTTAAGGCTGAAATACCCACAAACAAGCAACAACTGAAAACAGCTGTAGTAAAGGCCTGGCAAAGCATCACAAAGGAGGTAACCAGTGTTTGGTGAAAGTTATGGGTTCCAGACTTCAGACAGTGATTGCCAAAGGATTCTCTACAAAGTATTCAAAATGAACATTTTATTTATGGTAATGTTAATTTATCCAATTACTTTTGAGCCCCTGAAATGAGGAGGCTTTGTAGAAAAATTGTTGTAATTCCTAAATGTTTCACAGGATATTTTTGTTCAACCCCTTGAATTAAACCTTGCATCTGAGTTGTTTCATTTCAAATCCAATGTGATGGAATGCAGAGCCCAAATCATAAAGATTGTGTCACTGTTCAAATTTGTGGACCTAACTGTACGTCTGGAAAAGCTGCTTAGTTATTCCTATGGACTTTACTGAAACTCTGTACAAGTCTATGACAGACTGAAATTGCAACATTGTTTCTGTTTAGGCTACGATTCTCCATTCCACCCCTCCCACTAGAATTTTCTAGTTCAGTTAGAAAATGTTTTATCCCCAAGTTATCTGTCAGACTGCATGAGTGACCAGAAGAAGATGCAGAGATGGAGATACTCTGCCACAAACCCTGGGTCACCAGCCCTTTGATCAGAGGGCCAGCCGGACAACTGAGCCACAGACCCTGGGCCACCTTTCGCCAGGTAACCAGCTCTCTTAAAGAGAGAGAAACAGCTAGTTCAAGCCTTTTTTTTTTTAGCACAGAACCTTCTTCTACCAGGGAAGAGACTAGAGAAGCCAGCTCAGTGCCTTGCCTGTATTGTTTTGCACTTGAGTTTCTCTAGTAAAGAAGCACACTGGTTTACTGCAAAACCTGACTCTCCTGACTTAATTCCCATCTCCTGGAGAGCAGCAACAGTAGGTGACACCTCGACAGTGTCCAGGAAACCATCGTAGCGTTGGAACCACTTCAAACCCACCCACTGCACTTGGACTGCATGGGAAACTCAAGTAAAAGCCAATAATATTATTGTACAGTGTGCAAAGTAGACAACTGTGCTGTGTTAGTGATTTGGAATTTAAAAAATTATTTTTAAAGATTAGAAGGTTTTTTTTTGGTTCACGCCAAATTGGACATGATTTAAATCACGCTGCATTTTGCTTTCATTGCCACAAAATCCAGTTTTGATGGTTTTAGACCAGTCTTTAATGGAAGGTCATTAGCTTTCTAAATCCCCGCTGATGCCCGCAGTCTCTACTTGGTAAGAGGTGGGAATGCAGCCATCTAGAAATCTAACTGCTGTATGATCAGTGCATTTCTGAAAGGTAGCACATTTGCTGAAGCAAGTATATTAGCAAACTTTCTCTAAAAGCATCCTTACCTTCTCTGCCAGATTATCAATTCTCCAAGGAGACACTGGTTAATTCAATTATACATTCTACAATCTAATTAGTCTTGATTTTATAAGGGTTATGCTATTTTACTTAATGTACTGCCACTGTGGGACATAGTTAGTAAATCTCCTACACTCCGCAATGCAGTTGAGGACATCAGAAAATGTTTAGGTTTCCAGTGAGGAAATGTCTAAATCTGGGGAGGGAGACAAGCTAGTGTGAGATTACAATAGGATGCCCAAATCATGCATACTGGACAGAGCTGTTCTCCAGTCTTCTCTGTATAGACTGGTGGCAGAGGAGAATCATACATTACATCTCTCAATGCCATCTCTATTGCCAGGACTTGAGACCTTAACAACGTTTTTTATTTCGGCTGGGTTCAGTTTATTTCAATCTCCCTTTGGAGTGGTACAGAAAAGCCTGAGGGACACTTATGCCACAACTGATCCCATAGTTTTCTAAGGGATTGTTCACATTCTTCTGGTGCATCAGTTGTGATGCTAGTTGTCCAATAGTGCCGGGCAGAAACACGATGCATGCTGGATTTTTTTGTCCTGCACGCTATGGATGCTGGACCTGTGCACAACACATCTATCATGTGGCTCCACAAAAGAGCAACCGGTCAGACACAAGCCTTCCTCAGGTTTACGATGCTCCAACCTTCTTATAGTTGTTGCTCCAAATACCATTAACGAAAAGTGTTACTACTTACTCGCTTTAGTTGTGTGATGTCACCAGGGGTCATCTCTTATTATACTTGTCCTACACTCTCCAAACTGTATGCTGGGATTTTGTTGCGGCAGGTCTGTTTCTCTGCAATGTTTCCGCTCATTACACAGAGAACATTAGCTCCTTGTTCACAGATGGAGAGGCTGTACACAGTTTAGAATGAAGGCTTCCTCTCCCAGAAATGGCCAGAGTGCATTGGCAGACTGAGATTTAACATCTTCCATGGCTGTAACAGAATTCTCTCAAAGTAGACCCAAATTCCACCGAACTGGTGGTCCAGATACACTTTTATAAATCTAAAAGGGTCCAAATGTTATTAAATCAGGTCCGTTTTTGGCTTATTTTCTTGAATTTTGATTGAAAGTTTAAAAAGTTCAATGTTTAAAAAAAAATATATATAAAAATGTGTCATCGTGAATAAGTCCCAGATGGTTATGGGTACTTTCACACTTGCGGCAGAGTGATCCGGCAAGCAGTTCCATCGCCGGCTACTGATCCATCTTACAAATGCATTGCAAGAATGGATCCAACTCTCCGCTTGTCATGTGGAGAGACGGATCCGTTATATATTTTTTTCACATTTTTACCGGAATGCCGGATTCGGCATTAATACATTCCTATGGGAAAAAATGCCAGATCCGGCATTCCGGCAAGTGTTCCGGAATTTTGGATGGAGATAAAACCGCAGCGTGCTGTGGTATTATCTCCGTCCTGAAATGTCAAAAAGACTGAACTGAAGACATCCTGATGCATCCTGAGTGGATTTCTCTCCATTCAGAATGCATGGGAATAATACTGATCAGTTATTTTCCGGTATAGAGCCCCTATGACGGAACTCTATGCCGGAAAAGAAAAACGCAAGTGTGAAAGTACCCTAAGAGGATGCCAAATACATAGGTTTGCAGTGAAAATACCAATGTAAGATTGCACCAAGATGGTATTACACAGCTCCACAGCAGCCAAAATGCAGTCTAAAAGCCCTTAGTGCAGCAGGGTGAAAAAATGGGGCGACTATTAACAAACAGCTACCAATTAGCACATACTTCATTAGCAAACCACATGCATTCTGGGCTATTAGCTGCATCACGCCATGGCTCGACCATGCTGTGGTTGTGCATTGGTTGCTACATGGGACACCACCCTTAAGGCCCCATACACATTAGATTAGCGTTATCCTAAACCACTGGTTGGGCTGGGTGACTATCTAATACGTACAGGAGCTTCTCAACTCAATTTTAATTTCAGTGCCTGATTCTTTTATTCTCCTTGGAGAGGTCATCAGAAGTGTCTGGCAGCTGCTTTCTCCTCTCTTGCCATTGCAAACACATGCATGCTCAAATGAACCTGGCATGCATGCATGTAGGAGTCGACTAGACTAGTTGTCGTCTAAAATAAGGGGGTTGTTTATCAAACTGGTGTAAAGTAGAACTGTCTTAGTTGCCCATAGCAAACATTCAGATTCCTCCTTTCATTTTCCAAAGGAATTGTCCAATATGAAAGGTGGAATCTGATTGGTTGCTATGGGCAACTATGCCAGTTCTACTTTACACTGGTTTGATAAATGACCCCCTAAATGTTTGACCAATAGCTATTAAAGGTCTATGGGCAACTTTAGGTTGGATGTATTAAGCTGAAATCAAATTAGCAGTGTGTATTATTTATAACATAAGTTTGACTGTGATAACTTACGCAATTGACAGAATATCAAATAACCCATTTTTTTTTTCTTTAAAGGGAATCTATCAGCAGATTTGTACATATAAAACTGGCTGACCTCTTACATGTGCACTTGGCAGCTGAAGGCATCTGTGTTGGTCCCATGTTCATATGTGCCCGGATTACTGAGAAAAATGATGTTTTATTATATGCAAATGAGCCTCTAGGAGCAACAGGGGCGTTGCCGTTACACCTAGAGACTCAGCTCTCTCTGCAACTGGCACATTTTCTGTACTTTGATTGACAGATCCAGGTAAACGTCATTACACCTGTCCTTGTGAATTATGCTGGAGAGGGTGCAGCAGTTGCAGAGAGAGCAGAGCCTCTAAGTGTAATGGTAACACCCCCATTGCTCCTAGAGGCTCATTTGCAGATATTAAAACATCATATTTCTCAGCAATGTGCACATATAAACATGAGACCAAGACAGATGCCTTCAGCTGCCAAGTGCACATGTAACAGGCCAGACAGTTTCGTAGGTACAAATCCGCTGACGGGTGTCCTTTTAATAGCTACAGCATTTTCTTTTACACATAGTTTTGTATGCTGTTACGTACAGTATAAGAGCGTTCTAAGAAGATAAGGATGAATGGTAGACTACTGCTGAGGACTTGTCCACTAGACATTTATATATTGTTAGGTGTTTCAGTTATTTTTTCTACTCCCTCTATATCACTCTTCTAAGCAAAGAAGCTAAAATCACCAATTACACACAACATAATCATTGCTGATTGCCTGCTGCACTTCAGCACACTCCCACAACTTCATCTATGAGCGCGGCTTGAAATTTGGTGCTGAGAATACAGGGATATGAGAAGAAAATATTATGGACCAGCAAAGAAACTCAATATTGCACCAATATTCCAAAATGCTGCATAGCTGTCAATCCTCGTGTAAAAATTCATGATACATTAGGCCACAATATGTTCCTTCCAACATAACCCAGATATGTAATTGCACATACTGTGCCCATATGGAGTATAGTATCTCCTACCGTACTCCAAGATCCCTCACAATTACAGTCATTGCTATAAGGGTTGCACAGGTAGCAAACACAACCAACTTTCACCTCTTTGGATGCCTACTGTGTAGTCCATTCTAGGGACTAGCGCCCCAACTCCAAGGGTCCTCTTACATGGGCTCCTGGACAGTAATCGGGGACGAACTGTTCATACCTGATCTTTGAGCCACAGTACAGCCCCATTTACATGCTGCAATCATGGCCTCTGTGTGGAGAGGAAGATCACTACTACAAACATTTACCCCCATACAGATTCATTGTTTGTGGGCGACATTTCCCTGTCTACACAATGCAGTGTGCTGCCCACAATCACAATTTTAGGTGCTGCACGAAAGATGCAATCATCCGACAAACGAGCATTTGCTTGCTCGTTGGGTGATCGGCAGGACCTTTACACAGGACATTATTGGGAATGAGTGTTTGTGCAAACATTCGCCCCAATAATTGTCCTGATCCTCGGCCCATGTAAGAGGGCCCTATGCTAAAGCAGTGAATATTGATGAAGGACGAGACAAGATAGATTTTAAAGTCCTGCTACTATGTCAGTAAACTGGCGGTAATATTTACAGGCCTGGACAAGTCCCAGGAGTTAAGTAGTCAATGCGCCTATAAAAATCATTGTAGTCGCCTACCTTTTTAAGTTTTTCTTTTGAATATCTAATTTTCTGATTGCAGATTATTTAATTCTATTTCCTGAACATGATTACGGGGTCGGCCATCTTATCTGAGCTGTTCTTAACAGCATTTAGAAAGAATTTTAGAAATTACCTTATGGCAGACACATGGGCCATAGACACAATGGTCAGGAGGAGACCTCATTGACTTCTATGGGAGAGATTTGTAGGCATGCTCTGTGACCTGTGCAGAGGTCATTGTACAAGCAAGGAGTAGATAAGTTTTGACAATCACTTATTGTGAAGGGAGAATCCTGTGTTATCTATACACAGAGGTGATATATGCCATTCTACACCTGCCTGTAATGATAAGAAGATAACTGCAGTAAAGTGATCTGTAGAGACCAAGAAGTGACGCTTAGTATTAGGCCTGCAGTAAGAACTCTTATCACATACAGCAGCAGATGCCACAATGGTGTTAGGGTATAGCCACACAGGCAGGTTTCATGACGCTGTTTTGGAAGCCAAAACAAGGAGTAAATTTAAAAATAAGGAAAAGTCATATCTGTCCTTTATAGTTTCTCCCCTTTTATGCTCCAATCCTGATTTTGGCTTCCAAAGCTGCATTAGGAAACCTAACTTTGTGACTGTACCCTTAGACTTTCAGGATTATCAACTTCTTAGCATGTCACATCTCTATAAAAAAGAGTGGTCCTTAGGTCTATCGTCTCCTTTTCATCCCATGGCTAATCAGTGATGATCAGCTGATTGACGGGCTGAGCGCCCCTATTGTAGCCTGGTTCAGTGGAATGTAGAACCCATTGTCTCGTGAGTCTGTATTGGTAGAGAAGGTACCAAGACGCCCTGCTCTGGAGGCATGACTGGCTTGATGCAATTAAAATGCCTGTCAGGTAGCGGATGCTGGAATCTTGTGACAAGCCGCTCTAGATAGACACCAGGGCAGCTTTATGTTGAAAGTGAGCGATGACGCGCCTCTTGTCTGCTCTTCCTTCTAGAACATTCCAGATCTAGAGGCAAGCTTCTTCGAATTCCTAGATTTCTCTGAGATTAACCTTTAATTCACTGACTTTTTTTTTTTCCTCCGCCACGTTGTTTTTTTAGTTTGTTTCCTATTCTTTGTTTCCATCGTCATCCTCTTCCATCTTAACACCTGCTCATTTACCCATCATTCACCCCTCTCTCTTGTTCTTACGTCCCTCCTCCCCTTCACCAATATAGGTTTTTCTCCTCTCTTTCCTCCGCGGCTTCTCCTTTTCTCCCCAGCCCCCTCCTCTTTTCCGCCCTCCCTCACCCCCTCTCTTCAGTACCACTGCAGGCTTCATAGAGACAGGCTGGTGGCTCACACAGTCCTAGACAGAAAGCTTGGTGGAAAGGAAGGGAGGGAGTGAATAAAGTGGATCGTAGCCTCTGGATTTCACATGAGGCTATTAACCAGTTCAGCCAGTACCGTCTTCCTAAGCATCAGCTGAATTAAAACAAAGAGCATTATGCTTCAGTGCCAGGGAACAGAAGGTGTGTTAAATCCACATCATTGCTGTCTACTGAGCTTCGCTTAGCACAAGGGTGTGCATCTTCCCAATGCTTTGTCCGAAAAAAAAAAAATTACCCAAAAAAAAAAAAAAGCCCAAAGCTAACATCTCGTCCTCTTGTCCCCTTCTGTTTTATTTCTCCAGTTCCTGCCTGATTCATCCTTTTGTTCCTGCCTCTCAGTCCTGCTTCACCAACCGGATAAAGAGGTATTTATGCCAGTGCTTCACTATCTTTCTAGCTTGCAAAATGCTATTGTTGTGCAGATAACAGGCAGTACATGCCGCCAGCTCGACAGTAACTTATTTCTTCCAGAATGGGCTATTAGCCGCTTTGCAGCTTCACGGCCCCTTTAAATGCCTTGTAAAAAATATATAATATGACTGTTTAGACTGCAGTCCTTGACATTGACATGTTTAGTCTTATTTATTAGCCTGCATCGTATTAACCCTTGCATGTAGCATGGACGGTTCCAGTGTTAAATCTTTCCACGGCAAGCCGCCTTTGTGCACCGTCAGCAGTCACGGTGTTAACTAATAACGTATCCGCTCGTAATTGACCTCTGCTCCGTCAGCGGCATTAGACATTTAAAAAAAATATGTTTTTTGTATTTTCGCTGCATCATCCGTGTATTGCAGGACTCACTTGTAAAGGTGCAGACAGGTCTGGCCGCTGAATCAGCAGCTCGCGCTAGGCCGTTGGGTATCTGTACGTGCCATATAGTATCCATATGTGCAATATATGCGCTTCTCCGGATTGCACATGACAATTATTAACCTAGTGTGAATAACCTTATTAACAGTTTGCATTTGACGGCCTATAGATTGTGTGGAGGTCCTTTTATACGGAGTTCGTCTTGGATGCTGGTGGTATTCATGATTATAAATGGGGGGTGTACTAGAATAGTAAACCTCAATATGCGCATTTGATATTTCTACGCTGCATGCAGCCCATTGTAGAGAATAATAAAATTTAATGATTTAATATTGTCTATGGGGTCTTACTCCATTGCTGGATTCCTGCCTAGTCATAATGGAATAGAGTAATATTACTTGGTCTGTGAGATCATGGAGGTGATGTAGCTGCTCCATTATGAAAGACGCTGTGAATTAAAATGCTGGTCAGGTGTGTAATCCATTCCTGCTTATGGTCTACAGTTATGAGATGGCATGGTTAGATCTAATGTGTATAGCTTAATCCGGTTCCTTATACAATGTTAATAATTAGTACTATGTACTAAGGAATGAAGATGTGCAGAAAATAGTGAACAAAGCATTCGCCACGCACAAAATACACAACAATAGGCCTATCTGGATCTGCCGTCGGATGGTCAAATCTACCTTAGGGTTTACACTATAATTTCAGTTTATTTGACCAGAATGGTGATGTAACTGAAGCACAGCTAGCGTTACCTTCCCAGTCACGTTGGCCAAGTTCGTGGCAGTCATATAGATAGCAAAATGATGGATGGTCAACCTATAACAGTTCTAAGTCAGTCATGCAAAATAACAAATTGCCTTGTCTGGGGAAACGTAGCAAAACATAAATGTGGAGACCTTGTTATAAACCATGCTACAATTAAGGGGATTGTTTTGTATTTGAAAAAAATGTGGCTAGTAATAGTAGGCAATGTGATAAAATAAAAACAAAATAACTAGTATCCACAGATTTCATCCCCCGTTGCAAGGTAGTCCTCTCCAGTCCTCCGTATGTCATACTCATGGCTGCAGCCAGTCATTGGCCTCAGTGGTGATGCTCAGCTCACATTAGACAGCATTGCCAGAGATGATATGCAAATAAAAATCTTGTCCTAAAGCAATGTCCAATTGATAAGTTCCATTATCCAATATTTATGTGGCCTGCGATTTTGATCCACGTAAAGTTCTTTGGCAACTCTAAACAGAACGGGCATTGTTGTCACCAACAATAAAATAGACACAATTGACACAGCAACATAGGAGTAAGTAATTAAAGGCAGAATAGGTCTGGGCCTGGGCTGCAAAACCAAGAACAACGTGTACATTGTATGTTGGTTGTCCTAGGTATTGCAGGCCAGGCCCATTTACTTGAGAGGTCCAATCACTCACCGGACACTATGGCCTCTTCTCACAGCTCATCAGTGGGGCCATCAAGGGTTGGACACCCACCCATCAGATATTGATGACCTATCCTGAGGATAGGGTATCAATACTGAACTTCTGGAAATACCTTTAAGCAGAAAATAGTAGAGTTTATATCTTTCATTAGCATCTATGGCTTAAGCAGGGGCTGAATCTCCTTAAAGAGACCAGTCCTTGTGTCTTTAAGGAGATTCAGCACCCTGCCTAGACCGCATTCAAGGCATCGCACTCAGTCAGCTAGAATCTTACTGCACAGATATTTCTGGACAGTCCATAAAAATAGGCAGCTTTTTTCCTGTCTGACTAGATTATCTTGGTGGTAATTATCATCATCTTACAGCTCACAGTAAATGCTGGTAATTAGTTCTTATCAGTATATTGAGCTATAGACCTGTATTGCTTATAATTTTTATCATTCATCATTCATTAGGGTTTTCCAATTTATCCATAAAAAATGCTGGCTGTGCATGATTTTGGGATAAGTTGTCCAGAAAAAAAAATTCTGGTTGGCAACCCTGCTACTGCGTACTGAGGAGGGGAAAGCACCCTGAAACTGCTGTCTATTGATGGATATCTGGTCTGGCAGTTATCGCTTGTCAAGTTCAAAGCTTGTTGGAAAGTTGGATCTTGACTCATAGGGAGCCCCTTTCAACAGGTGGCACTGGCAAAATGGTTCTTTTCCTTGGGAGACACCTCTTTGCAAATGATCATCTATGAAAATGTTTCTTGAGGTCCTCAGATCAGGAGACATGTAATAAAGCAGAGATGTGGGTGGGGCGGACTGGGAACTTAAAGTGGATAAAAACCTAAATGTTGTAGGCAACTCCAGAAGGTGGGGCAACACAAGTAGGCAGGACCAGAGCAAGTAGGGGAGGCAACAGAAGTGTACGGGGCCAACAATAACTTAGTGCAGCACAAAATATTAACCCAGCAGAATCAAATACCACAGTGCAGCACAAAATACTGCTGTCCCCACCTTACTTTTCAACTGTATAACTGTCCTTAGGACTATTCAATTGAATTGAGCAGGGCACCTGCGGCCACCAACAAGGTGCATAAGTACCTGATGGTCCTGAGAGAATCAGATCGTTATGTACCTTGCCTACGGCAGTGAAGAGGACTCGGTGGCCCCCTGGACATCACCCCACCAGGAAATTTCCCTGCAATTTCTATGGCTAGTCCACCCCTGGATGTGGGCAGACCTGTTACTGGACTGACTGGCAGTAGTCTCATTAAAGAAAAAAACTGTCTTCTGCCCAACCCAGTATGGTCCTTTACAGGAAACAATAAGTTGTATTCATCTTCATATTAAAAAGAGATCTGATAAATGTTAAGGTTAGTGTCCCCTGAATGAACTAACTACTGAAGGACAAACCTCAAGAGCTTTTATCTTAACATTTGAAAGGGATATAAGTGCATAACTGTATGGAGAGTTGTCTGAGTTGAAGAATGTGCACGCCCAGCCACTCCATGCTAATATAATAGCTACTAGGCAAATATAATGATATGTGTGCCTTTTAAACAAGATAGATTTCCTCTATACTTTGTCTTACAGATAAAGTCCTGGGTTATAATGGTCTTCTGCCCAACAAATTATAGGCCCTATAGACGTCCCCTGACTTGCATGCTGCTGTAATGAACTGTGCATCCAGTAATAATTTACATCAGATTTTTTGAGTCTGCAGTTAGCACCTCTTAGTGGCAATTTTAACACAACCACAAGTGTCTCAGTGAATATATTCACAGTGGAAAGAAAGCAGACAGCATGTGTTAATTATATCCAACACCAGCAGCCGGTAAAGAATGAAGAAGCAGTTCTGGATTGCTGTCGTCTATGTGCAAAGCCTGATCTGTAAAGAATGTGCATCTTCTATTGTAATAACATAAGTACATGAGGTAATAAAAAGACACAGGTCCATCAAGTCCAACAGTGTTGATCCAGAAGAAGACAAAAAAAAACCCTATGGGGCAGATGACAATTGCCCCATATTAAGGATATATGGTGGCGATCAGAACAAATCGCTGGATCAACTCACAACTCGCTGTTCTCACTAACATATAAAGCTTCTCATAAATGCTTCTTCCACCAGTCATTTGTTTATCCCCCATGGAAAAACATCTTTTTATACGGCTCTATGTTATGCTGAACCCTCTATTATTCTTATTACAAATTTATGAACTGGGTGTTACCATTCTTCTTCTCAATGGATTGTGCCTCTACACAGTCTGCCACTGCCGGCACTGATTGGACAGCGTCAGACTGTGCAGGGACAAACCCCCAGTTGGTAACAAGTCAACTAGTTGACAATTTATTCATAAACTTCTAGCACAAATAATAGAGCAGCGGCACAACACAGTTATAAGAATAGATGCTCCACAATTGTCATTTCACATGGAAAACAATTATTTACTGAAAGAGACATGTCAAGAGCGGTGACAGGTCATCTTTAAATGCATCATATAATATTGAGAAAGAAATTTTATAATATTGGGGTGCAAAGACAGATTTGATTTAGCAAAGCCCAACCTATATATCCCGACTTCTTTAACTTTAAACATAAGCATACTTATCATTAGTTGTACACGCACTTTGCTGCTTGTGGGTTGCAGGGCCATACATCCAAGTAGAAGAAGGGAATCAGCATTCACTTTTTGATGTTAATAAATCTTGTTTGAAAAAGGCTACTTAGCTGAAATGAGTCACATCTGCCTTTATTTTGTTTATGGCAATAAAATGAAAATATATTAGCATCAAAAAGTGAGGGCTGATCCACTTCTACATACCTGTCACGAGACAGATAGCACAAGTTTGGAGCCCAACAAGGGGACTTATATTTATTGTTCCTAACGCCTATTTTTCACTGTGTCTCACTTCTCACCATTGCGTCTCTCACCCCTGCTCATCTTGTGTGTGTTTTATACAGTGTGTTATATAAGTCTCTGTTGTTTATGGTTGGCTTCTATATTGCTTTGTTAATCAGTCTTTCATAACTTTTTGGCCTCAGCTACTTGCTTTGGTTTTCTTATCTTATATGTTCCTTTTTTTTCTTCTTGTGATACTTAGTGACAACCAGCTGGGTTGACTCGACAGTTAAGGCCCTTTAACAAGGCCAGATGTAGCAAGTGATTGTTGGGAAGGAAGCGTTCCTTCCCAGCAGTTGCCTGCCAGTCTGTATAGGAGACTGCTGCATTTACATGCAGAGATCTCCTCCACAGTATGGGGAGGATCGAACGCTAATGCCATCGCTCGTCGCCATACAGAATTGTTGTTTGTCGACAGCAGATTGGGCTGGCCAAATGATGTCCATATCTTGCACAATTCATTACATTTTTATATGAATCAAAATAATGCACATTTTGGTCATTAATGACAATTGAGTCTTAATAACTTTTTGTCTGTTCTCGTAATGTAACTAAGACCTGTATGGGTTCAATAAAGCCCAGATATAATCTAGAAGTAGATGATAAAAGTAGACAGAGACAATGATACTGGTCAGTCTGCAAGCCTTGCCAAGAATGCAAGTGCTAATTTCTTCTTCATTCCTACCACTTCTATCTGGCAGAGGCGGGGCTTATACAAGGGGAGGGGCTTATCATTGCATATTGCACATAGAGCAGTAGAGGATAGTCAATTCTGCAGATAATTGCCTTGCATTCAGATGCAGGATTGTGGGAAAGAGGATGTAACATGGCTGGGGCAGAAATAGAAAAACATTTTTGTATTTTGTGATTATAATATGAGACAGAATAGTTGCCTTTTAGAAAAATATTCACAAAAGACAACTATGTATATATATTATATAGACATTAATAACATTGTGTTATGGCATATGGATAAGACATGTCTCCAGAACAGAGTCCTGAAGTGAAGAGAGAGCAAGCCGCACATGCGCTGCCACCCTCCTTTGACCACTATGGGATCTCTGAAAATATTTGAGCACTGGCTCAGCTATTTTTGGAAGTCACAAAGTGATGAATGGAGGGGTGGCCTCCCTTCTGCAGCTTGCTCTCCATTCACTGCTATAAAACTTCTGAAAGTAGCCAAGCCCACGTAGCAGTGAATCGAGAAGAAGCAATGCATGCACGGTGTGCTCTCCAGGGCCCATTCTGGGGATAGGAGCGAAACTCAAAGGTGGACACCTGCAAACATCCCCTGAAGACGCGAACCTTGGCGAAACATGTCGGGATGCAGAGTTAAAGTTTGATTTTAGTTCAGAGGCAGTCAGTTGAGGGACCCGATAAGGGAAATTATAAGTTAGATATTGTATACAATAGCGATGCTACAAATGGGATCTCTGACGAGATGGTTTAGTCCCTAACGTTAATGTGAGGTGCGCTCACAATACGAGCACATCCATCCTCATATCCTATTATCCTCACTGACTGTACTGAGGAATTTTAAACCATCATCATTGTTCCCCTGATCATGTGTAATTTTTAAAGATACAAAATAAAAAGTGTTTTTATAGTTTATCAGTGGGATTGAAAAAAAGCGCTTGGGTCATCTGACCCTTAATTAATGAAACTCAAAGGTGGGACCCACACCTATCTGACACTTATGGGCGTATCCTAACTATAGACCAATGTATATGCCCCAGATGAGACAACCTCGTTATAGAGATTTCTTTGTTGTTTTTTTCCAAAGCTTTTTGTCCAAAGATTGCAGAGTTTAGACGTTTAGAACCAAACAATGGCTTGGGTAGTTTTTTTTGCATTGCTCAATAGTATAGTCAATACTTTTTATTAGAATGAAACTACAGGCTCACAGAGATGAGAAGTATCGTATATGTTCCCAAACGTTGAATTCCCTTCCGTCTGGTACATAATACCAGGCTTCATCACCCTAGGACTTGAAGACCAGACACTTGTAACACCTCTTACCAACTCCTACTGGATAAAAGGGCTGCAGGACGTTTGGACCTGTCCTGTCTCACTTGTTATCCACTATTACAGTACCAGTAATCAACTTTATTGCGGGAACCTGAGGTAGGGCCCCGCCTTTAAACAGGAGATACAGTAGGTGGCCGAAATTTAGAACTGGAATGGTTTACATAAACCACAGGTTGAGTTCATACACCTTGAGCTGTAACAGAATATACTGACTAGATAATTGCACCTTGTCCATAAATTTCTGGACTGCAACTAGACAATATCCCCTTGCTGCAATCAATAGTTGTGAGAAGATGTCAAGAGAAACAGAAGTAGCAAGTGAGGTGAACAGAGTTATGGATGTTTCTGCTAAATCAATTAGCCTTCATTTGTGTCTTACCTCAAGGACTCAACAGCAGATGCAATGTTACACCTCTATCTCCTCTGGGAAATGGAGAGGAAGAATCCCAAATACATAGTGCAATACTGTATGTGGAAGAAAATATCATCCCACTGTTCCAAGTCAGAAGGATACATTTGGTTAGCAAAGGAAGGATCCATTCCAAACCTATTTGTGACAAATGCAAAACAATGTCCTTTAGTTACTTAAAGCATACCTGAGTTTAAAAAAAAATGCAATTGCATAATGGCTGGGCTTCTTTGTACAATCATAACTGTGAAGGAACAGTTATGTTTGGGCATCCCTAAAGTTTCTTTTAGCCATATTATACCCTGTTTCAGCTGATGTTGGATGCATTTCTCTCAGAAGCAGGGGATGTCTCCCTTTTCTTCTGCCAGTGCTATGTGCAGTGACCTCACTTCCCTTATTTACCTATATATTGGCTTTCTTGTAGGGAGCAGAGAAAGCTGATAAGGAGAGATAAATCACACTTATGGAAAGGCAGAATATTCCTGTGGTTACCAGAAGCAGTGTAGAAGCAGTTGTTTTATCAGGCCCAGCTCTTTTCTAGCCCCCATTTCCTGTGAGTCCTCGCCTGATTATCTGTTACCAGGGGCAGATCTTGCCCGACAACTGGCAGTGGACCACAACTTAGGTGGAAGTGAGACCCCTAGTGGCCATGACTTTACAGCTTTTTTTTTCAGACGGATGCAGGCATGTTTTTTAAATAAAGTGATTTAAAAATTTGTTATTTACACCATTCTCTATTAATGAAAATGAAATTGTGTGAAAGTGCAGACTCTTTAATAATTACCTTGCAGGTGTTCCAAAAGTGACAACTAGTCATTGACAAAATTCATCTAGTATAGAGCTCATCACCTATCAGAGTCCTAAGCAGCATATTTACCTAATCATCCAGTGATGCAGATTGTGCGCGGCCATTATGGAGTCCTAATAGAGCTTTCGTTCTAGTGCACTGGGTCTTTACTGTACCACTGTATCCTTCCTATTTAATAGAGAATACATATTTATAGTGCATATGTTATATCAATCCAGCTGAGAAAAGTGGCACGCTCCCCCAGATATGGATGGCCATTTTCTGTATGGAGCTTGCGCAGTATCACATGGAGACCACATAGTATGGAGTCATAGTTTGCTCCCATGCAGATTCCATCGTGTGGTGTATATACGTACGGAGCTGTGTTTCTGGTTCACAATAACTCCTGAGATGTAGCGACCGATGGAGCCTTTATCACTCCACCCAGTGGACGTACAGCGCTGTATGTCTCTGTATTCTCTTGTACAGTCTTCATGCATTCAGCTCTGGGGTTTTGCATCGCACCTTAATAGTTATACCCAAACTTTCCCAGAAACAGGCGCAACTCACAAACGGCTCGACAGAAGTTTTTACAACTTGTCAAAGGAGAACAATTCAAAGAACTTTTTTTACTAGCATTTTTTGCATGTTAGAGGAAAATCCTATTTAAAATACTGCTGTATACAGAGAATTCCCAGTGTGCAGTCAGTAGCGCAGATCATGCAGCATGAATTTTACCAGAGGGTAGAGTTGTCCTTTAAGATACACCGTGCTCAAATATTCAGATACATTGCAAAGATGTGCTTTTTTTCATCCAAGGAGGCCAACAAATGAGCTATGGAGATTCATAGTTTGATAGATAAAAGATATGGAGCTACTATTGATCCAATTTTCAGTATCTTCTTACCCATTATAATGTAGTCATTGACACTTATAACACTGCATGTCATATAGTACAAGCCACTCTTTACAGCTACTTACACATTTCTAAAGTTCCATCGGCAGGGACTACTGGATGTAGTCCACCAGCTGTGTGTGTCTACTGACAAACTACTCTTAAAGACGGCCATGCACATTCAAAAGCTGTTGACCAAACATCTATTTCTCCCGACTCCCCTGTTCACATCCAAGTTTGCTTCAGCTGAATGTGTGTGTGTAGAACCAGACATCTCTAGTGGTGGCTTATCTCTCGAGAGAACAAAATGATCAGGCAAAAATATTCACTTTGCCAATCCTTCTCTCCCCCAACATCCCCACACACATTAGACTGACAATAAACTATTGTGTATAGGGGCCTTAAGGCACCTACAAAACACAACTGACACAGCAAATATTGAATCCCATTGTAGCCTCCTTGCCTTTTCATATTTATTTGAACCCATCTTTCATTAACGTCTATAAAAAAGCACATGTTTGAAAAGTCTACTCCTTTACCCAGACACTTCCTATGACTTTATCCTATAATGCCCTAGCCAGGACATCTGCAGTACTCCAGATCTGGGGGTACTACAAATTGTATTGTTATGTATTGTATTTGTTTCTTTCCTGGCTGTCACTACCAGCAAGGAAAGGTTGGCAGGCACAGGGTTAACCACCCTGTCCCTCTCCTCTTGGTAGGAGTGGACTGGTCCTGCTTCCTGCATAGGGGGGGAGTTCCTGTCCAGAGACAGAGTGGAGAGGAAGCACACTGCAGAGCTCCTGCTCCTGTTACCCAATCTCTAGAGGGAATCATTCCAAACGGTTCTCAAATAAAGCCTTGAGGTTATAGGCAGCAGAGTGAACTGCTACAACTGCATGCTCTAAGGTGAGGGACTACAGCCAAGCCACCCATTACCAAACAACCACTAGACCAGTATCTGCTAAGTGCAGAATTGCCACCAACCAGCCTGCCTTCATATGCCTTCAGAGCCAGAGAAGAATTGCACTAAAGCTGGCTGCTACTGTATGTATTTCAAGACTGTTATGTTTAACTCTGGCATTATTCTTTAGTTCTGTAATTCCACCACCCTGATCCCCAGGGAGCAATGGCCTGAGGGAGTGCACTGTGACATATCACTTCATCATGGTGACTACCATTCCTATCCTCTACACTGGCTCTTCAGTGGGTCACTGTACATGTATTATATGCTGTACAGTACAGCTTCAAATACTTCTATTTTAACCTATAGCATGTACATTTTGGTCTTCCTGGTATAGGATCTGTGTGCTATAGTTACACTAAAGTCTTACACTTCTATAGGCAGAGCAATAGGAGAGAAGATTCAGGGGGTTAACTAAACTTTAAATAAGATGTTCACTGTCTATAGAAGACTGTAATGGCTGGTATTTCTCATTGTCATCGGAGACATTGCTGGTTGTCAGTACAGAGCGATTTAAGGGTATCACTTGCACCTCTGCATTCCACATTGGGAAGATGACTGCTTTTCCCCAGTACTGGACCATGAATAATGGCGTAATCGCTAATTTAGGATAGCACCACCTGTACATCCAGCACATGGAAGGCTCTGAAAATGTTGCCAAAAATGTCCTTATTATATTAATTACATGACACTTTGTATAGTTAGCATGACATGTCATACACATCTGCATATGTGGACATAGCTTCTTATGCGCAACCTGGGCAGCTGCACAGGGCCAAGTAGATAAGGGGGGCCACAGCTTCCTACTGTCTGTTAAACTATATTCAAGGGATTGAGCAAAATAATCTCAAGGCTCACAAAATACTGGTGGATCGCCAGAGAGACTTATTGGGGGAGCGTGATGCTGCACTACTGGAGAGCACCAGACACATACTGTTTTTGAAGGGGGGCCCTCTGATGTCTGTGTCAACCCCTAGCTCTTATAATTACAGCAATTGTGGTGCCTTTTCCCCAGTTATAGGGGCCAGGGTGAATCTGGATTCTTTGCAGGCACTAGTGCTATGCCACTGCCCCTTTGTCCTACAAGCATACTACAGTGTAATTCAATTTGTACAGCATCGGACTGGCCCACCAGAGTACCAGAGGATCTGATACCATAGTGGGACCCAAAGGTCTAATAGAAAAACAAATTGGTTGCCTTTGTAGACAATAACTTGCCACTATGGTCTATTTCTTTGATCCAGAACCTTTCACACTTTATTGATGATATGGGGGTTGGTCCTCAAGACTACATATATAAGAAAAGAGATGTAGAAAGGTGCAGCACAGAAGAGCACAGAAGAGAAGAGCTTTGTAGATGTGCAAGATGGGTTACCAAGTTTCTGTTTTATTCTAGAATAAGCAAGTAGAATAAAGATGAATCATTTCATGTATATGTATACAATATATAACCTATATCTATAAAATAGAGAGCCCCCAAAAGAAGTTGTATTAAGGCCATTGTGTACACAAAGACCAAACCAATTCCTTAATCCCATGCCTTCAAGGATCTTTGCTTCTCACTCAGTATCAGTGTGACCTGTCAGGCGTCATGATTTATGAGTGTTGTCTACACTATACAGCTCCGTTTAAATGAGCAACAGCTACTGCGTCGCGCTGGTAGTTGGAGGAAGAAGCCTCTCTAGTCGCAGTGCAGACATTTAGAAAGGCAGTGATATTACAATGAGTCACACTGCCACATCGATATAAAAGTCTTCATATCACGCAGCCAAAAGAACAGGTGATTGACCTGGATGTCTGCAGCCACCACTAGAGGGAGCTTTCTGACTCTTGATTCAAATATATCACATGACTAAATAGCTCTAGTCTAAGCCTCGTAATCCCATCGGTGACAACTCATGAAAAGACAATTCACTTGGAATAGACAACCGACCTTAAAACTTAACATTTAATATATCACTTAAAAAAGTGTGAGTCCAATATTAAAATAGTAAATAGTATATACCCAATGTTTTCTACAGTCCGCCCAGTATATAAAGAAAAATGCAGACTGTAATAAACATATCAATATATATTCCACAAAAAACAGGGAGCACTGGGGTATAATAGGATATATTAAATGTTAAGTTTTAAGGTCGGTTGTCTATTCCAAGTGAATTGTCTTTTCATGACTCTTGATTTACACTAATCTCACTGAACATGGAAATGAATGGTAGGCAGTAAGCTCCCCCTAGTGGTGGCTACAAGCATCTAGAATCTGGAGTTGTCATGAGAAACAGAGAATATGGGGTTATTTATCAGAAAAAACTGAGCTCCAATCCAACCCGTGTTAAATTCAATGTTATACAATGTTTTTAGGTGGAAAGGCGCTAGGATGACTCTGTTAGCTTATATCATTTTATTTTAACACATACTTGCCAACATTTGATAGCTGGGAGAATGATTAGTGTGCACTGGAAATTTTCAGCATGGATACAACCCTTTGCTACTGAGCCCCCCTCTTTTGCACTGTGTATATAGAAATCATCTTAGAATTGTAGGCTCATATGTATAAAAAGCATATGTCTATGCTATTCTAGGTCTGGTAAACTTTTTAGCTCCTCTGGGTCCATCGATAATCATCCTCTATGCAAATGTTATCATCTCTCTAATAAAATATACGTCTGAAATGGCATAACACTCTTTAAAGGGAATCTGTCACCAGTTTTATGGTGTCCTAACTGAGGGCAATATAAAGTGGTGACAGGTCTCCTTAGCAAAATACTGGGTCACTTTCTTGCTCCAGGCATGTTGCCAGAATCCTGTTTTGAACAGCTTCAGCGCTTGCCAATGAGTCCTCATCCTCATATTCAAGGCTTTCACCATCCACCTCCTGCTGATTCATATGGGAAAAAAAACTGTCAATCAGAAGCAAGTGGGCGGGGACAGCCGAGAGCTCATGAATATGAGGACTCATTGGCATGCGCTGGAGCTGGTAGGATTAAGGCTACATGCATACGACAGTTGTTTTTCTCGGCTTCCGTTTCAGTTTTTTTGCGGATAGGACAGGAACCCATTCTTTTCAATGGGTCAGCAAAAAAATGCTGACAGTTCATCCATTTGTGTTCCGCGTCCATTGTCCATGTTTCCCTTCAGCAAAAAAAGCAGTGCATGTCCTACTTTTTTCTCATTTGCGGACGAGGATAGGCATTTATTACAAGGGATCTGTGAAAACAAAGGAATCCTCCAAAAAAAAACTGATGGATCATAATTTTTTTTTGCGGATCCCGATTTGCGGACAGCAAAAAACAACTGTCGTGTGCATGTAGCCTAAAGGTGGGGGCAGCAGAAAACTGCTGACAGATTCCTTTTAAGGAGGTTCTACAAGTGCCACAGTGACAGGACGGTTGCAGCTTTATCACATACTTCTTGTCCGCTCCAGGGCGTGCTCCCCTGGGTGCAGAATTGTCCATGCAGCAGAACAGGCACTTCTTCACAAATGACAGTGATATTATTGCCATGTTGACACACTATCTTCCTAGTCAATGTATAGCTGCAAGCCGATAGAACTAAATGCTGTAATTGTGCATCTCATTGTGCAGCGAACAAACAGGACTAAGGGAAGCAGCACTGATTTTGGACTATTATCTACAGTAATACATGAGTAGTCCTGCAGATATGGAGTCCAGATCGCTATTTTTTATTTACCTACTGCCCCCGTTCCCCTGCTGTCTGAACACAGAGCTGAGTTAAAATAAATTGTCAAGACTGCTGTGCATGCACACGAGTGCTCTCTATTATATTAGAACAGCACAGGAGTCCGGACTGAATTTCAGTGCAGCTTTAAATGCTGACGGGGGAGACCAGGCATAGTAAGAATCAAAAATAGTGATCTGGACTCCATATCTGCAGTACTATGCGTGTCTTACTGTAGATAGTCCAAAATCGTGGTGACAGGCTCCCTTTAACAATCTCTGAAATGTAAAGTTAATCTGTTCTGCAACATTTACTACTTTCACAATGAAAAAACCTTTTCACAATAAAAATCTGAAAAATAAAAATAGGCTACTTTCACATCAGCGTTTTTCCTTTCCGGTATTGAGATCTGACATAGTTCTCAGTACCAGAGGAAAATACTTCTGTTTTGTCCCGATTCATTGTCAATGGGAATACAACTGAGCTTAACGGAACGCTCCAAAATGCATTCCATTCTGTTTGGTTGGGTTCCCATGCAGGACAGAAAAACGTTGCAAGCAGCATATTTGAGTGCGTCATGGGATGCGGAGCAAGACAGATCCGGCATGAAACACAATGTAAGTCAATGGTGCCGGATCCGTCATGGCTATTTTAGAGATAATACAACTGGATCTGTTCATAACGGATGTGGCCGGTTGTAGTATCGATAAATCCAGCAAAAAACGCAGATGTGAAAGTAGCCTAATGTGCAGGTAACTCCGTGCTCTGAGCATGGTTACTTACGTGGCTTAGAAATTATTAAAAGCACCAGTTTTTGGCAAAAGCCCTTGGTGAAATGAAACATTCACAGTGGAAATCTACTTGGTGTGTGTTTCCAAAGGGGATTTTCACACGTAGCGAATATGCTGCAGATTACCTAACGCGTAATTGCGTGCAGAAAATCTCCAGTATTATACAGTATCAGCAAAGGGAATTCGTTAATTTTTTTTTTTTTTTTAATCCTCACTCAGCATCAGAAATTGACCTGTGGCGCAGATGTTAAAGGGATTCTGTCAGCTAGGTTTAGCCTATAGAGCTGAGGACATGCGCTGCTAGATCGCCACTATATGCATTCCCCATAGCTCTCAGTGCTTTTATTCAGTCCAAAAAAACGATTTTATATATGAGGCTAGTAAGGAATCCAAGGAGCTGTTACCAACGTTCCAGGAGTCCAGCCATGCCCACTGTGAAGGAGCCCAGCACCGCCCCACATCCTCCCATCTCCTCCTTGCTCCCCTGACGTCACACAGTTAGAGCGTTGTAATCTCGCGCATGCGCGAGTACGCCAGATGTCAGTGCCGACATAGTGTTCCTTACCTGTGCTAGCATCAGCCTCAGGGAATGAACTGCGCATGCACTAGCTGGCATCCGTGAGATTACAGCGCTCTAACTGTGTGACGTTGGGGGAGCAAGGAGAAGATTCGGAGGATGCGGACGGTGCTGGGCTCCTGAAACATTAGAAACAGCCCCTTGGACTCCTTACTAGCCTCATTTGCATATAGATAAAATCGTTTTTTTGACTGAATAAAAGCACTCAGGGCTCTAGGAAATATATATTGTGGACGTGCTAGTGGCGATCTAGCAGCGCATGTCCTCCGCTCTATGGGCTAAACCTAGCTGACAGAATCCCTTTAAATCTGCATCATGTCCACTTACCTGCAGATTTTCATTGCTGATTTTCTACTTTGCAATAGAAAACTATGTCGAATCAGCAGCATTTATGCCATGGAATCTGCAACACACAGCACCATTTCATGCATTTCTTTTTATACTGCGGATTTCCAGCAGATTTTCTGCTGCATTAAAGTACTGAATCAAATCCTAGATCACGATTCATCCCTCATCATCTCTCCCTCTATGACTGTCATGGCTAACCTCCGGCACTCCAGCTGTGGTAAAACTACGACTCCCAAAATGTACACTTGCTTGGCTGTTCTCAGAACTCCATAGAAATGGATGGAGCATGCTGGGAGTTGTAGTTTTCACCACAGTTGGGGTGCCAGAGGTTAGCCATCACTGCTCTATGATATATCAACTCAGGAGACCCGACAGAGCCGCTATATTTCATATTCACATTTTTAGTACCTTTAAAAAAAAGCAATTGTCAGCTTTCGTTTAAGCCAGAAATGTGTCAAATGCTGCAGATTACGTGTAAAATGTCAGTAAGCCCATTTGGTAACATCCTACCGTAATATCTGTTCACATTAATAATTGTTTGTATGAGTTAACAGCAATTCTGACCCTGGTTGGTCTCCCTCGGGCTTTGTAAAGTGCCACTGCCACTGGAAAGCGTGTGCTTCATTCTTGCTTCGGCTTCTATGTCTTTTTTTTTACTGTGAGCCAGAACATTTTAATAGCTGTTCAGCAGGAATAAAGACTCCTCTAATCTTTCCTAAAAGCATTTACAAGTATTTTTAGCATAATTTTCAGCTGCTACATAAAGCAGGTATAGTTTCAAATTGACACCTAACGGCAATGTACAAAGCGCTGAGGAGTGAAACGCCAGCACTCAGTGTAGTCACCTACTCACGCAGTCACAATTAGGGTACGTCCATTGGGGAAATTCCACTGCGGATTTGCCGTGGATTTCACCCTCTGCATTGGAAAGGTTGACATCTGTGGGGGCAAGCCTTTGCACAATTTGACCTGCATCAGATTTAAAAACTGCACCACGTGCCAAGTTATGTGTGGATTTCTGCAGTGTTTGGAGGAGATATTCGAAAATTGTTGCAGAACATCCATAGCATTTCTGACGTGTGGACGCACCCTAACACAGGAACTTGTAGCTGCACAATATAGTACTTTGTTTAGAGTTAAAGAAGCACTTTTTTGGACATACTTTTTTCTAGCTGTGTAATTTATGTTATCCAAGCTCAGTTGCATCTTTACATTTTGAAGCCATCCCTGATGTCCACCCGGGTTATGTGATACCCGTCTGTCCACCACACTTTACTCTCCTGTGTAGACAGGATGTCAGTTCCTCCTGTGTGGCTGACTTCCTGGGAACTGCTGGATCACACTAGCATCTGTCATGTCTCTTCTGGTAGCTCTGACACCTCCTTTCCCCGTAAGTGTCCCAAGCATAAGTGTCTCTGTAAGTGTCCCAAGCATTGAGTGCTGCTGGAGATATCATGTCTTCCTTATATAAGGGACCAGGAGAGCCGTGTATAGTAGGTGAGTCCTTACAATGATTAACTGCAGAGTTATAAAACTTCCCTTTGCTCACACTGGCTTTCTCTGGTATCTGTGAGTGCCTTGTGCAGAACCTCTAGTGTATTTCTATGAGATGAACTTCACACTGCTCTTCTCATCCCTTGCTTATTCACCTATTACAGGCAGAAGGCAGGAGAGACAGGCTGAAGTGGCATCTCTTAGAATACATTGATACTGCAGTGTATGTTTTCTAACTAAAGTGTATCACTGATCTATCACTTGCTTCTTGTAGATAAGAGTCAGCAGAGTAATTGCAGTATGATGAGACTCTGTCCCTCTGCTTCTGGAGAACCAGAGGTATAATGGAAAATGTAGGCTACAGGGCTGCACTTGAGACTGCATTAGGGGAACAACATCAGAGTGGAAGAAAGAGTCAAGATGGCGCATGGCCCAGCTGAAACAAGTATACACAAGGACCTCTCCATTAGTCTTCAATAGTAGCCAACACTGGATAGAACAAAAATGATGGCATAGCAGCACTACTTTGAAACTCAGTACATTTGATGCAAAATAAATATACCGGTAATTTGAGGCATGGTAGATTAGGAGCCATGACCATAAAAACCCAGATCATAGCAGAGCTGGATATGATTCAAGTAAGAAAAGGCTGAGGAACTTTTGGCATCCATCAAGTCCCATAGAGATCATTAGGATCCTTACAGGAAAACAGGATTTGATTGGAATATTCTGGGCTATTCTAACTGTAGGGCAAATTGTGCAGCTGTTCCATGGTGTAGACATGCTAAAGAAGTCAAGGTCAGCTCTGAATCTTTGCTGGCATTTGGAAAATGTAATGGCATCTGAGGCTGTGATTGGGACATTTGAGGCAAACACTATGAAGAACATTGGAGGCACTGTGGTGGGTGTCTGACACAACTGGAGGCCATCTCAATATGAATTCATTTTTGTACCTTTGCACAACTCTGGTTACTAGAATATAATTGTGCAGACTAGGCATCTCATAATACAGTATTTCTGCATTCGGACCACCAATGTATCAAACCGGCCCTGGGAGTGCTAACTCTTTTCTACATGGACAAGCAGCACTTGGGTTTTAGATTTGGAGAAGGCTATCGTTATCCCCCTTGGATACTTATTAAGTGGTGGAGATTTTATGTACATCCAGTCTTGAACATGCTGACGTAGCAGGTACCAGAGATGTCAACCCTGAATAAATTAAAGATATTTATTTGCTCTGGCTAAATTCCTAAAGACTTTGTCGGATTCCTCATTTTCTACAAGCCTGAAGCTATAGGCATTGGATATTCTCCGCAACACATAGCAGGCAATTTTGGCAGGGGAAATGCTAGCACTTTCAGAACCGCAACGTATCAATATTTATAGACTCAAATCTTGGCTTCTTTAGCAAATGAGGAAAATTATGTGATAACAGTAATGAGCAAAAATCTTCTTTAAGTAGGCTTAAGGTGGGAGGGTGGTGTGGTGTGATTTTGTGACCTTTCCACACATCACACCTTACCTAACACAAAGGCCACAGCTCAGAGTATATCTGTTGAGCCGAGAATCAATTTGGAAGAGATTAGCTAAATGTAATAGGAATTATGGGTAATACTATGCAAATGAACACAAAATCCAGACACTGTAATTGGTGCCTGCATTACACTTTGAGGCTTAACTACATAGATACCAGGGAAGAATTTAGGCCATGAAACACCTATTTCTAAGTAGATGCCCACTGAAAATTACTGTGTGAAAAATAAAATTAACTTTGACTATTCAAAAATAAAGCAAAAATCTAACAGTAAAATTAAACAAATAAAACAAAAAAACAACAGATACATGGACTGGTGTGAATAGGACCCATCAGCGATTCTAGAACATACCTTGTTTACTCAGAATTCTACGTTTTATTGTTTCTTTGCTATTCCTACTGGAAATGTATGAATATATTGATGTGTTAATATTACCTTTTCTCAATACAGTGTAATGTATAGTAATGAGAAAAGGTATTCTAGCATGTTTTGGAGATTTGTGGAGTATTTAGTAAAACAGACATAGACAGAGCAGATTGGCCCTTGAACCTATACCATCACACTTTTGGGGAGTTTCATGAGTTTTGGGGAGTATCATGAATGAGGGGAGCCATGTACATGTAAAAGTAGATATTTCTTACATCTATGTTGTTTATAATATTCAGTGGAAGTATCTATGTAACGCTCCTTGGAAATTTTTTTATCTTCAAATTCTTCAAATTCAGGAGTCACAACTGCAATACAGTGAAACCTCTTTGAGACGACCACCCAAAATTGCATTGGAAAGTTGTCTTCTAGGGGGTGTTTTTCTCAAAGAAGATGGGCAGCAGTACCTATTATATATGGTGGAACCGACAATGTGTCACAGGAAATCTGATCTGAATGAGAGATGGTCTTCTCAAAAAGGTGGTCTTTGGTTCCCCTAGTACAGATCTGAAGAGAAGATATTTGGTTGAATAATCAGAGTATACTCCTTAGAAGGACCATTTATTGCTCTGGAGGACAACACATAATCAGAAATGAGTATGAGATGTCTTGATAACAGTTTTGTAGACTGACCTGTGAAGAACTTTAACCACTTATGGAGTGGACTATATAGTAACATTGTCGTTACTGTCAGTACTGGATGGTATGTTTATTCAGAGTCCTTTGGATTTTATTCTCTACCCCTGAAGAGTTTTAAGTAGACCATGCTGTGACCATTACTCTAAAGAGTCTATCTCCGTCATTCCCACGTAAGAAGAATTCCACAGTATAATTATGACTTAAACATCTGAAAAGGAAATTATTTCGTTTCCAGGAAACAAATAATCAAGTAGCATTAATTAAACAATTAGGAGTAGTTAAAAAGACAATGTTTGGTTGAGGGCTGAATAACTTCCACTCACTAGTTCATTTTTATTAGCCTCCTGGTTAATTGCTAGAGTCCAATTATTCCCCATCTGGACATGCATGAGGCTGAAGCAGCAATATTACACTTACCAGAACCATATGTGCCTGTTGTAAACTCCCCCTATTCACTTTTCAAATAAGCCATCATTTTTTTTAATCAGTTTTGAATAATGTATATTTTAATATTTAATAGTAGTAATACAATAGGTAAAATGTTTAACTATCTGAAGATTACAGTAGTAATATCCCTATCATCTAGAGACGTAACTAATTAGATTTAATAGATGCAGTTGCTCTAACTGGAAATAATTAAGAACAGCTTCGAGGAATATATATATATATATATATATATATATATATATATATTTGGAATTGCTCCCTGCCCAGTACAGATAAAATAACTATTCTATGCTCCATGCAAAAATAGAAAGTGCTGCTTGTATTGGTACAACACCAGCAGTTAGGGAACAGAATGGGTAGAAAATCATTGAAATGAATCCCCAGATTCGTTATATCGTTTTCTTCAAATGGCATGTTTTAGAACATGAAAGCATCACCACATGAAAAACTAGAATATGCCATAACTTGGGAGTCTGGGCTACCCCGTTGAACTGTAATAAATTAATTAAGGGGGCACTCCAGAGAACACAGCCTGAAGGCTTTGCAACGGCCAGCTATTTTCTTCTAATTCTTCTGATCTGAGGTCAAAAACTCATGAAAATACATTAAGAATTTGTATGTTTTTATGTTAACAAAATATTATCTGAAAATGCATTTTTAAAGTGAACCAGCACTTTAAGTCAGTAAGGTGGCTCTGTACCATATCAATACATTCTATTGAAATATGGAAAATTATAGTTGCCGGCATCTTCTCTTCCGGGTGTAGCTGTGACGCCATTGGCGCAGGCGCACTGAGTAAGGAGCGGCCGAGCGAGCGTACTCCTCTCAGTGTGCCTGCGCCGACTGAAGACCGGTACGGCGCAGGCGCGAGATTTCGAACGGAGACAGGGCCAGTTGGAGGAGGAGAGCGCTCGCTGGCCCTGTCAATCAACCGCAGGAGGGGGCTTTTTTTGCAAGCAGGATGCGGCGGCTACCAGCAAGTAACCGCCCTACTTGCTGGTAGCAAGGTAATTTACATATTATAAAATAGCGTTTTCTAGCAAAATTAACCTACATAAAAAGTTAACAACAATATGTTTAGTATAATCGCCCTTCGCCCTATAAGCTTTTTAGTGAGCCAAAAAAAAAAAAAAGACTTTTGGGGGGTGACAGAAGCCCTTTAATGTTAACATAAAAACGTGATTTGAACAACAGGTCCTTTTCTGATGACACATTCCCTTTTCATTAGCTGAGTATTATGGGTTTGCATGGCTTGGTGTGGACTGGGTTACTCAAACTGTACATAGAGGACATTCAATTATTTATAATGGGGTGACTATAGTAGCTAAGCTTCATGGCTCATATTTCGGAGTAGAGGTATATCAAATTTAACAACCTACTGGTTCTACTAGTATCTTGTAGGAAGTGAGACTAAAACTTTTTTTTGGACCCCTCTGGTGTCATTATAACACCCAGTATTATGACAAAAATACAATGCACAAACTTTAGCAATATATTTATCCCTCACAAGGCTTAGTAGACAATCAAAAAATTGATTGAAATCATGTGAGACGGATTTCAAAATTAGATTAACAAAATATGCAATAAATATAATGTCACTTCACTCCCAGGATGCCATACAAATATGGGCTATTACATTTTTCTGTGTTAACTAAAGTTGTTCTCCCGTGAAAAGCAAAAATAAAAGCAAAGGAAGGAATTAACAAGGGATAATTACAATGCATCCTGGGAGATACAGGGTTGTCTTAAGTGAACTGGTGCCTGCCAAAGAAAGTCCTTGAGATAAACTGATAAGTAATTCTAGTTTCACACCAGTGTTGCCTGTCTCCGGCAGGCTGTTCTGGCAGAGAGCTCTCTGGATCCGGCATAGATGTTATCACAATGCCTGCCAACCGTATTGACTATAATGGGATCCGACAGAGATCCGGCAGATACCAAGAGTTGGCTGGACAAATACCGTTGCATGCAATGTCTTTTGTCCAGTGGAATCCCAGCATATTTGCCAAATCCCATTATAGTCAAAGGGGCCAAAGGGCAGCGTCAAACTGAAGTTCCTTGGACCGACCAAGGTAAATTATTCTGACTCCTTGTTTTATTACATGTCCATTATTGTCAGAGCTTTGGGCCACTGGAGGTTTGTATGGTACTCTGATGGGCCATTCCTACCCATTGCGGTAACATCTGGCCATGCCGGTTACTGAGAGCGCCAGCAGGCTGTCCTTTGCCAGAACAGTCTGCCAGAGATCGGTAACGATAATGTGAAAGGTTAAGTAAAAAATTACTGGTGAGATAATCTTGTTAATAAATAAATAGCAAGAACTCGCCTTCTCCCCTGACGTGTCTGTTTTAGTAAATGCTTGGTTTCCCTATAAAGTATTAATTTGCATTGTTGCATTGTTCTGTTCCTCTGTTATTTATCCTGGTAATGTATGAATACGTTGATAACTGAGAATTACTTTTGACCATTGTCAATGGGGCATGTCCCTATACATTTTGATATTATACTGACCATGTGAGACTGTCTAAGAACAATCCCTATTGATAACGGGAAAGGAAACACCAAGACCTAAACAAGATGCTCAAAAATTGTAATATATAAGTATTTATTAAAACAAACATGGCAGGAGCGTTCAGGTCCCTTTCGCTGAAGTACTAATTGGGTAAAAATCAGTAATTTAAAGGGAGCCTGTCAGTTTATTTCTGCCCTTAAACTAAACAGTGCTGGTAGAGGACTGAAGCAGATGTGCAATGGGAGGTCTAATTGCCAAGAAGAATAACTTTTATCGCATATGCAAATAAAGTTGTAAATGTTGCTGCAAATGTTCAGGCTGTCCCCAGTACATCCTGCCTCGTGTTTGCCCCTCCAGAGTTGCCCTATAACACTGTACTGGATTGCATCTCATTGATGAACACTTCTCCTTTTTCCCCAGACATTCCCACTCCGATACATGTTTTGTTAAAATATATATATATTTTTTGCTAATCTCTTGTAGTTGCTGAATAAGGCCTGAAAGTAAGGTGGGATCACTAAAAGGCAACTTTCGCATTAGCGTTTTTTGCGGATCCGTCATGGATCTGCAAAAACTTTTCCATTACCATAATACAACCGCATGCATCCGTCATGAAATGATCCGGTTGTATTATGTCTTCTATAGCCATGACGGATTCATCCTGGCAAACAATGTAAGTCAATGGGGGACGGATCCGTTTTCTATTGTGTCAGATTGTGTCAGAGAAAACGGATCTGTCCCCATTGACTTACATTGTGTGCCAGGACGTCCTGCTCCGCACCACTATCTTCAGCCATCTATGGTAGTCCCACAGAGTTAGATGGAGTGGCAGTGTGCAAGTGTGACTGTCGCTTCATTCAAATGATGGAACAGGGAACCCCATTCTTGTGATCAGATGGCCAACGATCAGATGCTTATCTCCTATACTATGGTTAGGAGATAAGTGCCTGTCGTAGGACAACCCCTTTAAGAAATAGACGCTAGTTGCCCCAAAATCAGCTCCAACTATGGTTGTCTTCAGCTGGACTTTGGAGAACTATTATATGTTAAAGCCTTGGTCCACTAGAGGAACTTCTTGTGGGCCAGTCTGAAGGTCAAAAATCAGTTTCTGGCCCCCAAAACACAACTCTATGCTGGTGTATTCTAGCATCACAGACATTCCCTGGTTTTAATTATTCATCTTGTTTTTGTTACTTTGTTTTTTTCTCAACTTTGCAATGTGTGCATATTTGGAAGTGAGTCTTAGGCTAATTTTACACTAGCGTTTTGGCTTTCCGTTTGTGAGATCCGTCATTGGCTCTTAGAAGTGGTCTAAAACGGATGAGTTTTGCCCCAATGCATTCTGAATGGAAAAAGATCCGATCAGAATGCATCAGTTTGCCTCCGATTACGCTCTTCTTTCCGCTCTGGAGGCGGACACCAAAACGCTGCCTGCAGCGGTTTTCTGTCCGCCATGTGGTGCGGAGCAAGATGGATCCGTCCTGAGACACAATGTAAGTCAATGGGAACGGATCAGTTTTCTTAGACACAATAGAAAACTGATCTGTCCCCAATTGACTTTCAATGGTGTTCATGACAGATCCGTCATGGCTATAGAAGACATAATACAACCGGATCCGTTCATGACGGATGCATGCGGTTGTATTATTGTAACGGAAGCGTTTTTGCAGATCCATGATCTTGGGGGTAACAATTTCATATCCTACTGTACGTGATCCACTCACTCATTTGTGATGAGATCATGGACACCATAGTATGCATTCATTGATGTATGAGGGATCTTGACACTATGAACATATAATGGAGCTATTACTGGAGAGAGCAATCAGGAAAAGATTTGACTTGAAAATTTTTAAATTCAAACTCTTTTTCATATGCCGTATTAGATATGGATACCATACAAAGATCTGTTATGATCAGGGTTGCCAATCTAAGGCTGGGTTCACACGAGCGTGTCCGGATTAGGTCCGGATGCGTTGCGGATGCGTTCAGTGAAAACTGTGCGATTTCACAGGCAAAGCCATTCAGTTTTACCTGCGATTGCGTTCAGTTGTTCAGTTTTTTCCGCGCGGGTGCAATGCGTTTTAATGCGTTTTTCACGTGCGTGATAAAAAACTGAAGGTTTACAAACAACATCTCCTAGCAACCATCAGTGAAAAACGCATCGCACCCGCACTTGCTTGCGGATGCAATGCGTTTTTCACGCAGCCCCATTCACTTCTATGGGGCTGCGGATGCGTTTATAACGCATAAGATAGAGCATGCTGCGATTTACACGCGTTGCAGAAGTGATGCATGAAAAAAAACGCTCATGTACACAGCCCCATAGAAATGAATGGGTCAGGATTCAGTGCGGGTGCAATGCGTTCACATCACGCATTGCACCCGCGTGGAAATCACGCTCGTGTGAATGCAGCCTAAATGTTAATTTTTTGATGCACAATTTATCCAAAAATTACAAACATCCTACATTTTTTTACCAGCAAATTAAGAAAATCATAATTAACTATAAATATTATAAGTCATACATGTCTATAGGTCAGATACTAATGCTGAGCCCATTATCAACATTTACTATGATCTCTAAAATGCTGAGAATTACAATCCTGTTCAAGTACCACCAAGCTAAAAAAAATCATGGAGATATCTAATTATTTTCAAGGATACTGGAAAAAAAAGTCCCCTATTTTTACGGACTGTCTCGGAATTTATGAGCTGTTGGCAACACTGATTATGATATACATCAGGTACTGCTAAGATGAATGCCTATGAATCCTACATAAAAGTTGATAAAAGTTATTTCTCATTTTGGTTTTTCTAGGAGACGTCATTCTGCTCTACAATCGAACAGATCTTTGCTCTTCAAGAATAAGGAGGACCCTGACTACCACAAGGGGTAAGCTGATGAATTGTACATGTCATTTTTAGGTCACGGTCTATTAAATATCACACTACTACTCTATACCAACCACTGCAGTCTGGTGCTTATTTTTTATTATGCTATGGATTTTAATTACTTGTATCACATGCTGGATACTTGTAAAACAAGGAATCTTTAGTAAAAACTAGCACTCTGCCATGTTTAGGTATGCAACCTGCTTTCCTGAGACTACGATATGGATTTGTCAGATGAAAAAGAGTTTACAGGCTTTCAGATCTCTCTGGAGTGTTGGTCTCACAGAAGAGGAATATTTGGTTCCTAGGAGTAGGAGCTCTAGCATGTACTTCCTCTCCTCTCTCTAACTAGACAGGAAGCAGGACCAGCCCACTCCTTCCAAGAGGGAAGGAACAGGGTGGTTAGCCCTGTTCCTGCCAACTAATGTCAACCATACCTTCCTCTGCTGGAATACACAGCCACAACTGATAAAATACAAAGCATTATAATGCATAATGACGTAGCCGGGTCTGGGTGCACATATAGCAGTATGTAGGATAGTATATAGTGGTTGTATATATATAGCAGTATGTAGGATAGTATATAGTGGTTGTATACTGCTCAAGCTTGTTATATCCTAACCTCCTGCCCCATGCTGTATTTCGTGACATATCAGACTCAGGTTACACCTGGTGCTTGACTTGCAGGTGTTCTGCTCCTAGCTCAGTCACCCAGCTGCTGAGTGTACTGTTTCTGGACAGAGAACCCATTAATTTTAAGAATAATATATGCAAGTTGTTTACCCTGGGTGAGTAGATTACCAAAATGTATTAATAGTGCCCTATAATGATTTTCAATTTCAGCATTCACCAAGCGAGAGGTCTCACTGCAGAGCCCAGTGAGCTAAAATACTGCATTGCAGTCACTTTACTAAGCCCTAACTATTTAATTGCTGGCTAGTAAAGCAGTGATGAGAATCGCCTCTTCCCGGGTACATCTTGTACTGTGAATCTGAAACCTTGTGATTTTCCATGCTGTATTATATGGGACATAAGAATTTGGATAGAACTGCTGGTGCTCGGTTATCTTCTGGTGTTACCTGCTGTTGTATATTTATTTTATCTTTTAATTATCAGCCTTTTTTTTTTTTTTTTTCTATGGAAATATAGATTATATTGAAAAACAGAATATTTATAGTTTTTTCAACCAAGATATCTGTTTTTGGATCTGTTGATACCTATTATATCTATTACATAGGAAATGTCTTCCTCTAATCTGAACATTTTATTACATATATTGTAGATTGTCAAAATGATTGAAATAATATGATGGCTCATTTGAAAAAAAAAAACATACAGATTAATCTTTTATTTTAAGTCTACTAGGGGTAACTACGACATTAATAAAGTGTACCTGAGTGTTCAAAGTAAGTTTGCATAAAGGATGTGCTTCAGTGTAGAATCATAACTGTAGGCAGGGACTAACAGAAGATGGTGGCGCCTGCAGTACCAATCGCCCCGCCAAAACCAACTACCACAGTGCAGCACTTAACAATGCTTCAGCAGAACCAAATACCACAGTGCAGCACAAAACACTGACGTCCTCACCAAAGTATTCAACTGGATCACCATTCTGAGGAAGACATCTTGGGAACCTCATGCGACCATGAGGATGGCCTGGTTTGCCCACACGGAAATCGCTCTGTAGGGTTTGTGGCCAGTCTGTTCATGCAAAAATGCAACCAAGTTGAACATGCAGTTAACATGAGGCCACCTTGTGATACTGGTTGACTCTTTCATAACCCTAACTACCAAGGGCAGGAGGAATTGGTGCTTGTCTGTCCCCATCACTGCTCCATGACCTTTGGTTTGATTACTTAGCTATACCCTTATTTACTATGGTTGTAGAGACTGGATGGTAGGAACCATTGCACAAGTTTATACTATTGAATGGGACCAACCTGTGATGGACCTTCTCTCCCCAGGGGCCATTTGGGCTGTCTCTATGGTATATGCTCAAGGTTTAGAGTGAACAGATAACACATTTCGATACCGTGTACAATATATGAGTGTTAGGCTTCTATAAAGAAAGTTATATTTTCTGAACTCATGATGACTGGCCTGAAGGTTAAATCCTCTAGTAAAGAATAAAATCCTTTCAAAGGTATTTTGGCAGTACCCCAGACCTGGGGGTATCTGCAATGTTTTATAATATTGTACATAATTGTGTATTGTTACATATTTTAATGTTTTGGCCATGTATTCCAGCTAGGTACGGTATGGTTGGCAGGGCTAACCACCCTGTTCCTCCCCTCTTGGTAGGACTGGTCTGGTCCTGCTTCCTGCTAGCAGGGGGAGTTCCTGTTCAGAGAGTGAAGGGGGACAAAGGACATGTCAGAGCTCCTGGCAGAAAGCAGGACAAGCCATCTCCTACCAGGAGGAGAGGAACAGAGTGGTTAGCCCTGCCAACCATTGCCAACCATATCTTCCATAGCTGAAACACATGGCCAAAATATTAAAGGGGTTGTCTGCTTCATTTATCATCAATATCAGATCGGCGGGGGTGCCGGGAGTCGAACCAGCTGTTTAAAGAGAAGGTTGTTTACCTGCTTGCCATCGCAACTGCAGCGATGAGAAGTAATTACACCTAAGCCGTCCCATTTACTTCTATGGCACGGCTCCTTACTATAGAATGGAAGGAGCCACCCCATAGAAGTAAATAGGACGGCTTAGGTGTAATACACCAGCTCGCCGCTCCGATGTCGACAACGAGCAGGTAAACCATGAAGGGAAGGCCGCGCCTGTGTGAGCATGGCCTTCTCTTCAAATTGCTGATCGGCGAGGGTGCTGGGAGTCGGACCCCGCCGATCCTGAGGATAGGTCATCAAGATGAATAAAGCGGACAACCCATTTAAAATACATGATAATAACAATACACAACTATGTACAATATTATAAAATATTGTAGATTACTCCAGGTCTGGGGTACTGCATTTTCCCTTAAAATTGCTTTCCTTATGATCAAAACACTATACTGTTTCTGGTCCTAATTGATCCTAATGGTAGTATTACAGTGGAATAATACACATAATAGTGTAAGCACACCATACACTAGACCAGAATACAGATATTTTCCAATATGCTGCATGTTTTATTCGCATCATGTAAAAACAGTATATAGTATATCCCATTTTTATGTTCTGATCCGGTGTGAGGCTATAATATTATGGGCATGCCTGCTATGTTACTAGAACACTATCTTGTGCGATAAGGGAGCCTTGCTATATAAAAACCGGGGGATGAAATTTCCATAATTTCCTCCAAATGAGCATTTACTGATATAAAGAGCAAGCTGGTATTTGCTTCAAAGAAGTGTAAAAATCCAAGTGGTGGCTTTGGCTGAACAGTGGGAATGCATCTATCTATGTGCAGCCTAGCATATCAGCTTGGCGATTTCATTCCTGCAGGTGTCATATGTTCAGCAGAAGCCAGTAGTCAGCAGCAGTGATTAACAAGATGTAAAAATTGACCTGATTTCTTTAGTCATTCAACTGTAGCAGCAGGCCTTGAGGTAGAAGACACTGCTGATAGCTAGTGACCTGGACCTGTCTGGACACTGAGTGCCCAAGGCTTATATACTGTAATTAAGTACATTGGTGGGGCGAATCTATAATGTTCCAACGTATGTAAGAATAGAAGAGTTTTATATGCTAGCATTTTATTTCGTTTTGGCTGGGAGAAAGGCTCTTCCAGACATTTAGACAGTCGGCATAGGACTCCTACGAAGTAAATTTAAAAGGAGGAAACTTTTTATTCAATGGCACCCCTAAAATCTTTAAACAATCGTTATTCAGAGAGTATGGTATAGTATAACAATGCTAAGTTCTTGTTCAAGAAGCGATCTTCTGAAATAAGATAGAAAGTGTGTATTAGGGGCCAAGAAGATAATAAAAAGTATATCTTTATGAGTATTAATGCCTATAAAATCCCATTACTCATAGTATATAGCAATTATTAAAAAATACAATAAAGGAGTTTTCTGGGAACGGAAAAAATATAGCTAATGGCAGGATTATTAAATGCAATAAAAAAAGCTATCAACTGGTAAATCCTCTGGTCCCCAGTATTCAGAAGTTACAGGTAAATCAACAAAGTTGGCTGTGACCATTGGATCTCCCCATGGGTGTAGGACCCCCAAAAATCTGGGGGGAAAGCATTTTTGCTCCCGGGTATATTCTTATTCAGTAAACTGCGAGTTGTTTATATTGTTAAATTTTAAGTGTGCGAAAAATCTCTTATATATAATTTACTTACAGTTCTGAAGACTCAGGGGTGCTGGCTGGCTTGACCTCAGGGGTGCTGGCTGGCTTGGCCTCAGGGGTGCTGGCTGGCTTGGCCTCAGGGGTGCTGGCTGGCTTGACCTCAGGGGTGCTGGCTGGCTTGGCCTCAGGGGTGCTGGCTGGCTTGGCCTCAGGGGTGCTGGCTGGCTTGGCCTCAGGGGTGCTGGCTGGCTTGGCCTCAGGGGTGCTGGCTGGCTTGGCCGGGCAGAAGGAGTGTGGGAGACTCTGAGGCCTTTTTCTCCAAGCTGCTCCGGATCAGTGCTCTGGGCAGCTGGGCTCCGGGCTGGAAGTGGGCACAATAGGAAAAAAATATTTTTCATTACACCTCAGGTCAGACCACCAATCAGACCCCCAATGTTAATCAGACCTCAGCTAAATGCCCCAATAAGATCCCCAATGTTAATAAGACCTCAGATCACACCTCAGCTCAGACCCCAATATGAATGACCCCCAATCAGACCTCAGATAAGAGCCCTATGCCTCATAGCAGCCCCCAGTGCCTCTCCAGCAGCCCCCAGTGCCTCTCATCAGCCCCCCAGCGTCTCTCATCAGCCCCCCCAGCGCCTCTCATCAGCCAGTAATAACAGCCCCCCAATCATGTGCCAGTAATAACAGCCCCCATTATGTAGATAGGCCTCGGCACCTGATTTTCAATAAAGTCCTTTATTCGGGTTCAGTATACAGTCTGTTCACACAATGGCTGGTAGTTTACTGCGTTGGACAATCTAGTCCTTACGACTAAGGACTAGATTGTCCGAAATGCGTAAACTACCAGCCATTGTGTGAACACGACTGTATACTGAACCCCGAATAAAGGAAGCTTTTATTGCAAAATCAGGTGCCGGAACCAATCTATTTTTCTTCTGATTGCGGCAAGCTCTTCTCTTCAGGCTCCGAGCATCGGGGATATGGCTATCCTGGATGGGTGAGCTGGACTTTTGCACTTGTTACCCCCCCATTATGTGCCAGTAATAACAGGCCCCCCCATTATGTGCCAGTAATAACAGACCCCGCCCATTATGTGCCAGTAATAACAGGGCCCGGCCTCCCCAATCATGTTCCAGTAAAAGTATTGTATTAAAAAAAATGAACACTTATACTTACTTCTGCCAAGCGATGCGATGAAGGCCTCTTCCAGCCTGTGTCCCACGCTGACGTCACCGCGCCGCCTACGCCGGCCTCTGATAGGCTGCCGGGCCGGCAGCCTATCAGAGGAACAGGAAAGGGACACACCTCTCCCCTGCTCCTCCGCACAGCCTTCTGTTTGTATCGCTGTCCTGAGGACGGCGATACAAACAGATCACTATGGAGATGAGCCGAGCGCTTCCACAAGCGCTCATCTCAGTGCCCCACCGCCGCCGCACACATTGCCCTGCTGCCGCTGGGGGGGATTTCACCATACCTGTCCCCCCCACATTATTTCCTGGGGGGGATCCGTCCCCCCCGCTTCCTACGCCCATGGATCTCCTCGCTTTGTCCCAGGCTACTTAAAGGAGTTGTCCGGTTTCAGAAGGAAATCGGATAACCCTCAGGATCATCCTGCAATAATGAAATGGTAAGATCCCGGGCCACTCCTCTACTTCACCTGTTCGTGCTCTACCTATCAGGCTGCAGTAGTGATGTCACCTCTACAACACATAATGGGTGCACCCAATCACTGGCCTCGTCAGGTGCACTGCAGAGGCCAGTGATTGGCTGCAGCAGTGACGTATTGTCAACATGACGTCACTACTGCAGCTGGATAAATGGAGCCTGGCCGGGAGAACTAATGTGGTGATGCGGGATCTGTGAGGTAATTACCAGTTATTTATTACAGGAGGATCCCAAAGGTTGTCAAGTTTCCTCCTGAAACCGGACAACCCCTATAATCTTGATTCTTTTTTTTTTTTCGTCTTCTACTAAACAGGTTGTTGCTGTGGTTTGTCTGAACTCAGCTAATGCAATATTATAGTACAGCTTTTACAATTTTTCAGTATACTTTTTGTATCCATTCCTGGCTGTTTTTCAAGATCTCTGCATGCAGTCACTCACTAGGTCCCCTAGGCTACTTTCACACTTGTGGCGGAGTGATCCAGCAAGCAGTTCCGTCGCCGGAACTGCCTGCCAGATCCGGCAATCTGCATGCAAATGGAAAGCATTTGAAGACGGATCCGGCTACGGATCCGTCTTACAAATGCATTGCAAGAACGGATCCGTCTCTCCGCTTGTCATGCGGAGAGACAGATCCGTTATATATTTTTTTCAAATTTTTACCGGCTCGCGTCTGAGCCCCATTAACTATGATGGGCCCAGACAGCTTGCTGCAGCTCTCTGGATCCAGCTGCTCAAATGCCCACCGCGCCCATTTACTATAATGGGGTCGTAACAGCCTGCCTGGAGCTCTCACGCGCTGCTGTGAAACTAGCCTTAGTTGCCCAAAGCATACAATCAGATTCCACCTTTTATTTTTCAGAGCTCCTTTGGAAAATGAAAGGATGAATCTGATTGGTTGCTATGGGCAACTGAGCCATTTTTCCTTTGCACTACTTTTGATAAATGATCCCCATTAGGCTGACAGTCAGACTGCCTTTGTTGCCCATAGCTACCAATCCGAGCCAAAAGTGTGTTGGTTTATGAACGAATTAGATTCCTACTAATCGGATAGCTTATGTCTATCGCAGAGACATGAGGACTCATTTATCACAGCTAACAGTAAGTCTGCCTTTGTTGCCCATAGCAACCAATCAGAGCTCAATTTTCATCTCTCCAGAGCAGCTTAAGAAATGAGAGAGGAGGTCTGATTGGTTGCTATGGGCAGCTCCATTATAGTCTATTATCTTCTATTCATCCCTTAGGTTCCTTCTTTACTATACTTTACTTGTAGTGTGCATGACGGCATAAATTGCTTCCTCTTACAATTTAATGGGCAGTCGATGTATGTTAAGCATTGTGTAAAAAAGGAAATTAATATTTTATTAACTCACTTAATGGTGGGCGGCGGCCGCGAAAGATGATAGGGATCAGCTTATTCATTGACTTTAGATAGAGTAGTGGCGTCTGGCCTTTCCCTTTCTCGTTACACAATGCGTCTCTTTCACTTGGCCACAATTTCTTTTCTCATTGCAATTCGCTTTTCAGACAAGAAAAAGAGCATTTGTTAAAACCCTGTAAGAAGCAATTGACGAGATTTATGTGAATATGACGGCACAATGGTGATCTGTTGTAGATCACAGTTACACTTCTGTTTACCAAGACTTTTCACAGTTGCTTTGTGCAGAGCCAGTCTTTTTCCAAGGTAAATGCCAACATTTTGTATATTTTCCTTTGAAATCAATATACTGCATACAAGGCTGGCAGTCTATGTCTGATAAATGTGTGAGTCGGTGGTAACCTGATGTAAAAAGGTTTGTCAGCAAATACTGGGGCAAATTTACTAATACTGTCTGAGACAGGCTAAACTTAGGGCCCTATTAGACTGCCCAAAATTTGGGTGATAAACGCATCCATCGGCACTCGTGTACTGACCCAGAGGTACACTGCAGAAAGGGTTGATTTTATGCCAAAGAGTTAGTTGTGTGCCAAGAGTTGTGATTTGTTGTTAAAGCCCTTTTCTTTATGCACTATGTACACCCCGTGGCAATGTATGGGCAACAAATGGTTAACTAACTGGCAGACTGGGATAGGTTACCAGAGTGATGGTCCGAGCCTGCCCCCTAGTTGGAGAGTCTTAGCTGAGGAGAATTAGAGACAAGACATTTGTGAGGTCCTGCCAAGTATAGGGAGAGACACCACTCCTGAGATTGAAGAGCTGCCAGAGAACTACTTAACTGAGAGAAAACCACTGAGATAAAAAGAACAGACATCCACAGAAGGTTATGGCCGTGCACTGGAGTCAGACAGTAAGGTACTGCTCGTTTATGACGTTAAGACTTTACTGCTTCTGAAAAGGGTTAATTGCCTCCAGCACCTGCCACCCTTGAGATCGACTGGCCATCCGGATATAAGATCTGCACTCCGAAGAAGAAGTTAATGATCACAGAATTGCACACTTGTGGGTATTTAGGGAAGTTATTTCCTAAGTGTATTTAGAGCGCGACTCAGGGAGGATTACTACCAACATTGCTGGTGCCTATACACAGCCATTGGGAAAAGTAAACTTTGTGATATACCTAAGGACTGTGCCATTTACTGCTCTCTGCTATCTGTACTGCAACTCTCATCATCCACTCAGTAAGGAGAGACCATATTTATTCAAATTATACTGGGTCTAGTTATTGCCTCCATCGTCCACTAGCCCCTACAACGGTACTCCTGTGCTGCACCCTGCCAGCCACCTAACATTAAGGGAGCTCTACCTAATACCAGGCAGGAGATTCAAAAAGTCCAGCGCGTGTCCCAGGGGAATAAGAGGTGTGCCCTCAATTCACTGCACAACCCATGGACGGCCAGGGAGAGGGCTGTCATCATTAACTGTGAGTAGTACTACCATCATCATATCCCCTACCACACCCATCCTCCTCACAGCACTCCCCTCGGGTCGCTGCAGTCATTTACACCCTGCCTAATATATAGGTCAATGCAAAGTGAATGTTGGAGGAATGATCGCTACCGCAGTCGCTCCTCCCATATTCAGTTCTATTGATTATCGCAGTATATCTTTGATTACAGAGCCAGATGTGCAGCCAATAATCAGGCATCTTGCACCCTGATGAAAAATTCCAATCAGCCGACAAATAGGCGTTTCTTCGTTCATCGGCTGATCGGCAGCAGGATTACACGGGCCAATTATTGTTCCTATCAATGCTTGTTTTTGATAATTGGCCAGAATATTGCTTGGTCTAATAGGGTCTTCAGACTAGACAGTCTTTAGACTGCCTAATCTAAGTTTATACCACCTATGAGTTGGCTTACTTTGCACCAGCATTTTGTGACAATTTTGTTGCATATCTACTAATCTATCTAAAATGTGGTACAACTTTGGCAAAATTTAGTGTATCTACGGTTTCTATACTTTTTTTCCGGGTATCAGTAAAGGGCAGCGCTTCATGTGTTCAATGTTAAGTAGGTACAGGTCCTACCAATATCCCTTTAGGCCAAAACTCGTTTGAGCCAAACCACGTTCCTTTTTCGCTAAGCCATGTCATACGAGGCACTTAATAAATGTGGTGCACAACATGCATGTCAGAATCCTGGCTCAATTTGAGCCACAATTCCTGTGCATTTGCATCGGACCACCGGGGAATGCATGAAGGATCGGAGTGGTAGTTAGTTATGGCTCTGAGGGTGGTGGTAGTACTCACAGATCACAGTAGCGATCTTCACTCTGGTGCTTCCTAGTGCCGTGCAGTGACTGGGGGGTTCACCCTTTCTTCCATCGGAACACACCCTGGAGTTGGGGCTCCTGCTTGGTGGTAGTTGGGGTGACCCTGATGGTAGATGATTTAGCAGGGTGCAAGGCAGGAGGGTTGATGATGAGGACTGGCTGATGTGTGGTGGAGTCAATAACCAAGCTACAGGTGGTAATAAATAAAGTTTCTCTTTACTGTAGTGAAGATGAGAGTAGTAGTACACACGGCAGCAAAAAGGCACAGCTCCAAGGGATGGTACAGTGCAATCCTCTCCCAATAGTAGCGTATGGACAACATCTATGCTGATAGTTTTAGTGCTTCTGCCCTCTATCTCTCTGAATAGGCATATATTGAGTTTCTTTCTTAACTCCTCGTGCCGTTCCCAGACTGAGTGGTGCAGAAATTCAGATACAGGTTTCCAATGTACCTGTATGCACAATGCAATGTGCTAGAATGCTTTTACAATAGTCCCTTCCACAGCAGCAAATTCTTCTGCCATAGACGTATACAACACCTTGCTGTCTGAATCCAACGCACGGCCTTGTGGGTTCTAGGACTTCTTATCTCCTTCTCTAAGGGGTTCTCTGGTATTAGCCTTGGCAGCTGAAGTCTCGGAGACAGAGTTTCTCTGAATTTAGGCCTAGATGGCAGGAGCTAGCATAGATATATCTTCTCTCTTGCTCTTCTCAGACTAGACTCACTAACCAGGAGGCAGACCAGGTCCATCTCCTGGCAACCTAAACAGTCTGCCAACCTGTCAACCGTTGAGTTGCCCATACAGAGCCATACAGTGCATGCACATAATGAGTCACAACATTTAACTCAATAACATTGTATTAACTCTTATACTCTTATACTCCTTTGCAGTAGTCCTTCTGGAGTACTGCACATTTTCATGAGTAAATCTGCCCCATTGTGCTAACTTTTATTTTCGCTGCTCCACCTGCAGTTCCTCAACCCAAGTGAGTTTAATATATTTTATGGAACCATTTGATAATCCAGAATATCCAGAATATCAGTTTCCATTTGTGCCTGATTATTTTGTATTATTTCCTATTATTTATTTAGTCTACCATATTATGTGCTATACGTACCTTTACTTACAGTCTGGGTTCATGCACACAGCCCTATTATGTATGAGGAGGTCATATGGCCTCTGTGCACACCATATAGGCTCACCGCTGTATATACTTTTCTCAGGTGGACGTACATATACTGTAGATGTTAGTGGCTGGTTTCACAGGAAGGTAATCAGCATCTCAGTATGTGTATGGGATGTGAGAAGAAGCACACACATATATCGGAGGGCATAAAAACTCCACGGAGATGTTGTGTCTTGTCAGTTTTGATCTCAGGACCCCAATTCTACAAGAAAAGAGTGCTAACAGTGAGCAAACGAGAACTCTCTAACCTCAGGATGGTGATACAGTTAAATATTATGATAGGGTTGACAGTATTTTGTGCTGCACTGTGGTATTTGGTTCTGCAGGGGCGGTATTGATGCCCCTGCCTACTTCTGTTGTCCCTGCCCACTTATGTTTGCCCTAGCTACTTGTGCTGCCCCACCTTCTGTCAATTTGGACCAATCTACACTTTTAGATTTTTTCCGGAGCCATTTTATGCTCCCAGCCCATCCCTGCTTGGTGCCCAGTTTTCCAGGAAACATATATAATAAAGAAAACAACTTGAGGAAAATATTGTGGCCATTCGCACAGCTTGCCTGGCCGCATCATGTTCTAAGGAATATTATATGATCGTATAAATACTAAATATCATTAGATTTATGCAAAGGGTATTCCAATGTAAATATATTTTTTTCAGATAAATCATTTCATTTTGGTTGCAGGTTTCTGGCTGGAGGAAGTATGACGGATAACAGGCAGGATGAGCCCAAATCATCCCACTGGGCACCAGGACAGCTTAGTGAGGCCGCTCCTCTCCCCCACACAACAGATATGAAAGAACAAGGGGGAGCAGGAGACGGAATGGTCCACAGCTCCAATGGCATTCCCTTCAGAGAGACTGGCAGAGCGTATGGGGAGAGGGATCTTCAAGAATCACATGCTACAAGCAAGGAGAATGGCATCAATGGAGAGATGCCATCTGGAGACTCGGAGACTGCAGGTAAGGCTGTGTATTCAGGCGGCACAATTCTCTTTTAATGTTTTATGTTTAAAGGGAATCTATCACCAGCGACCTCCCTATCCATCTGTTGGCATAGACACATAGTTGTGATTCACCTGATTAAAACGCTGTTTTTATTTTGCTGATCCAAGGATCCGTTCCCAAGTTTTGACACTTTTTCTTAATATGCAAATGAGGCCATTGGTGCAATGAGGGAGTCACCATTGCTCTTGGTGCACCCAAACCCTCGCTGCTTTGATTGACAGGGCCAGGCAGTGGCAAAGCATAGAGGAAGTGTCTAGCCACATAAGTAGTGAAGCTTGGGTGCAACAAGAACAATGGTGACGCCCCCATTGCACAAAAGTCCTAATTTACACGTTAAGGAAAAGTATCATAAAGTATCATAAAATAAATAAAAATATCATAAAAGATGAAAATGGACTTTAAGCAGGTGAACTATGCAAATGGTTTGATGGGGAGGTTGCTGGTGACAGATTCCCTATCTCCGTTCATATTGCATTATTCAGTGATATTTGCTGCATAGGAAAAATCATGTTGCATGTTTCTTACTCCAATCCTAATAAAATATAAAATGCACCAAATTAATTTTTTGCTTATTATTTTGGAGATCTGTGCACCAGGAGATGAAATCTGCACCAGTGTGTTAAATTTGTTGTGCCATGTAGGTCCCAACCACGTTCTGCCCACATTTAGAATTTTTTTTGGCACATAATGGGAGTAGCGCCAAAATCACAGACTACTCTGCATACCCTAAATGTAAAATTAGAACACTATGTGAACATAGCCCTAAACATGTATTTGTGAGAATTTGGGGAATATATATCAAAGCTACCCTAAGGAAAACGTGGGTAAGGTGCAAAAAGAAGTCAGATGCATTTCAGGTTCTCTGGCCCTTTGGAAAATATTGGCTCCTATGGGAAAAACTTCCACTTTTGCCTCGCACTGGTTTTGTTATTTCTCCCCCAATGTGATTATAGAACAATTCTAGTCTAATCTCACTAAACTAAGGTTATTAAAATTGATAAGGAAAATGCATTGCACGATATGTTTAATACTATATCACAACCACACTAGATGCATTTAGGTGCCTTCACACCTGGCAGGTTTTGTTGCAGACATTTTCTGCGTCATCTGAATGGGGCATGCAGAAATCCATGTTTTTCCTGCCAACCCCATTCAAATGGATGGAGCTGAGGGATTCTACCACATGTGAAGCCCTCCTAAGTACGCCAACAAAATGGATCCCTCAAGTTTTAAACAAATGGACCAGATGCGCTCTTTACCATTCCCTTGTACTATGCCTAGACCCCTTTTGGCTAAGAATTTTTCCAGAAAAAAGGTGTTTATGGGTCAATCCATACTGTCTAAGGACATTAAGCTATTTTCAGCACGGCAGCGCGCGGCTCTCGCCGTGCTGCCGCCAGAACTCCACCCCGTCCCCATTATAGTCAATGGGGATGGAGCGGCAGTCCAGACGCACACGTGAACTAGCGGCAGGACGGATCCGACAGGCTGTTCACCCGCCGGAACAGCCTGACGGACTCCCCTGCCGCTAATGTGAAAGTACCCTTAGTGGGCATTATCATCCTCTAAAATCTTGTATGTCCAGGACAACTTTATAAGAGGATGTTAGAGTCCTCCTGGACAGGACCATGTTATAGATCAGTGTATTACATTGCTATAATATGGCACACATAGCCTGTTTTGCATGAGTACTGAAGTTTCATGTACTTTCATATCTGCGTTTTCCTTCTGGTTTTGAGATCCAACAGAGTTTAAACAATACAACCAGCTGCATCCATTCAGAACGGATCCGGTTGTATTATATCGAAAATGAACATGCTGGATCCGGCATCAGATACCATTGTAAGGCAATAGGTGCCAGATCCGGCACCATTGACTTGCATGTTTTTTTATGCTGGATCCGGCATGTTCACTTTCCCATGACGCACACAAAAACCCTGCTTGCAAAACGGAATGCATTCTGGTGCGCTCCGTTCTGGTTTGTTCAGTTTTGTCCCCATTGACAATAAATGGGGGACAAAACGGAAGCGTTTTCCTCCGGTTTTGAGATCCTCTGACTGATATCAAAACTGGAAAGGAAATCGCAGATGTAAAAAAGCCTCAGGTTTTTTTGTAAGTAAAATCTATCCAGTGCTCTTTTGAATGGAACCTCAATGTGGAGGCACCAAATGGCAGCACAAAGAATCCCTACAAACCAACAGGGGTCCATGCATGAGCCTCTGTAATAGACGGCTCTGACTGAGCACCACCAATGACAAGAACGTCAACATCAAGCATCGACTATCCATCTTTTCTATTGAATTGCTTGCAATAAATAACAATTATCAATTACTGCAAACGTGTTGTCATTCTTGGAACATTTAGACCACGGTCACAAGTGACTGATTAGCTGCGGATTTGCCGTCATGGATTTTCGTGTGGCAAATCCGCAGTGTTGTACAGAACCAGCAAACTGAATGAGAATTTCAGAAAGAAAAAAACGTCAGGAAAGGCGTAGTATTGTATATCTTAAATCAGCAGCATGTCATTTTATACCATGGATTTCTCCTGCGGATTTCACCCTTTGCAATGGAGAGGGTGAAATCTGATGGCTTTACCCCAGTAAAAACCGCATCGTTTTTTTTTTTGCTTGCTTTTCATTTACTTCTGAACCCAGCCTTAGGGCTCATGCACACGACCGTATGTATTTTGTTGTCTGCAAAACATGGATCCGCAAAAAAAAATGGACAACATCCATGTAACATCTGTGTTACATCCTTTTTGTAACTATGCCTGTCCTTGTTCGCAAAATGGACAAGAATAGGACGTTCTATTTTTTTGCAGAACTGACTTGTGGACATACGGATACAGATTGCACACTGAGTCATTTTCGTTTTTTTTTTGTGGACCTATTGAATTAAATGGTTCCGCATACGGGCTGCAAAAAAAATAAAAAATCGGAAACGGACAAGGACAAAAAAATGCGTTAGTGTGCATGAGCCCTTAAAGTGCTTCCTCTGACTTTTTAGATTGCAGTTAGTCTTCTGAAGCTGAGCTTTTTCTGAAGCGCCACATGCAGTTTGCCAATGGACAAATGGTTAAAAGAAATCCTGCACCGGAGGCATGAAATTACATTGTTGAAATTCTTTGAAGTATGAAAAGGTCAGCCCTGGTGCCATTTAGATTTTGTTATGATGTTTGGCTGGAGGGAATGTGCTATTCTAGGTGCAAATATGCTGTTTCTGCCATTTGGTTATCATAAATGAGTTGGTGGCGCTCGGCATGGATGCCTGCACAATAACTCAGTGAGACATTTTCACGTTATGGGTTTGTTCCTATATTTTAAGACGTTGTGACACTGTGGTGGAAATTAATGAAATATGAGAACATGATGCAACTTGTTCTTTAATCCAGAGTTGGATTGGCCCACCAAAGGTTTAGAAGATCCTCCGATGGGCCCAAAGGTCCAAGAAAAAAAATCCCTTTGGAGATAATCACTTGCCACTAGGGTCTATTTCTTTCCTATTAGACTTTATTAATGATATCAAAAATAATTTCATCTGGTGGGCCCAAGAAACACCAGTCCGACACTGCTTTAATCTATAGTCTAGTCATAGTCTTTCCCAAATATTTTTACACTTCAAAAAAATATATTGAGAATAATAAAAAATGACCAAAATTACAAAATGACCCAAATTATTTTTATTGATCTGGTGCACATATAGCAGAAATTAATTGGAGAAAGCTTTTAAAAATGCTAAGGAGCAGATCTATTAAAAAAATAAAATAAAAAAAGAGCAAAAAGAGCACTACCCATTGTCCAGGCGGCAATAAAAAAAAACCCAGTGCTATAAAATAATAAAATAACTGATACGCACAGGACCGATCTCCTGCCTCTGCCGTTCTGACACTTCCAGGTTACTCATCGGGTGCAGGAAATGACTGCTCAGCAAGTCATCAGGCAGACAATCTCAGATCTCAACAGCCTGGCTCCTTTCATCAACATAGTCTTTTTTTTTTTTTGTGTGTGGTTAAAGTGGATTGCATTGTTTACCCTTTTTTAAGGCTTTTAGTGGTTTGTTGTTTTTTTTTTGGGCAAAAAAAAAACTGCAAAAAAAATTATTTACACTGAATATCATACATAAATATAGACTTAAAGCATGAAAAAAAGTGAAAAAGTAAGCTAAAAGAAGGCTTTGTGGCACATTTACTAATGGTGTCTAGTATTTAGAGTTAGACAGTGTAAATGTATACTAGATGACAGTCTAAGGCCCCTTCCAGACGAGTGTGAGCGGATTAGATCCGGATGCGTTGTAGATGCATTCAGTGAAAACTGCGTGATTTGTTCAGTTTTTATCGCGTGGGTGCATTGCGATTTATTGCGTTTTGCAGGCGCGTGATAAAAACCTGAATGTTTACAAACAACATATATTAGCAACCATCTGTGAAAATTGTTTGCTTGCGGATGCAATGTGATTTTCATGCAGCCCCATTCACTTCTATGGGGCCAGTGTTGCGTGAAAATCGCAGAATATAGAACATGCTTCGATTTTCACTCAATGCAAAAGTGATGCGTGAAAAACATCGCTCATGTACACAGACCCATTGAAATGAATGAGTCCGGATTCAGTGCGGGCGCAATCCGTTCGCATCATGCATTGCACTCGCTTGGAATACTCGCTCGTATAAAAGGGGCCTACACCTGCACCTGATTTCTCAAAGTGGCTAATGCAGGATGGTAAATCTGGCTTATCTTCAGATTATCTAGTTTAAATTTACAGCACCTATTACCTGGCTTACTTTATGCCAGAATTACATGTCAAAATTGTGGTGCATTTTTTGTTCCTTTTCTAGAGGCCACAAGCCTTTCTCAATGCCACATTCCCTTCTTGTGCAAGCTGGAAAAAGTTTCTAAAACAATAAATCTGATGCATAGCATGTACACTCGTTTTTTGGTACATTTTGACTAGTAATTGTGACTAGTAATACAGGGGGTAGTGTAGAGGATGGAAGTCGTGGTAGCAATGATAGAGGTAGTTGTAATCACAGTGGCAGACCTCGCACCGGCATTCCCTGGGGGCTGTGCAGTTATGGGAAGAGTGCACCTTTTCTTCCCTTTGGGGCACTCCCTTACTTTGTGGCTTCTGCCTGGTATTAGACCTTGGTGTAGATATCTTTCCTGGTGCAAGAAAGAGTTACCTTATATAGAGGCAGAGAATTCAATGCTGCGGCAATGCAGGTGTTAGTGCACAAACTGATGAGGCTGGGGTAACAGGTAACAGATGAACCATTTTACTGGCAACTTCAGCAATTCCCAATACATGTGTTGGCAGAAATAGGCACAGTTCTTAACACACGTGTTGCATAAGCAGCTTTCCTAAGGCTGCAAGTGGTATGAAGTTCCCATTTGAGTCCCTCTCTAGATGTCCTGCACAATTTTCCCTTCGGCCAAGGGTTGCATTCTCCCTCTTCCCTACTCTTTATTTCTTTATCTATCTATATCTTCAAAATGTAGCACTACAAATACCCAACTTTGGGGTGCAGTTTTTTTTTAAACAGATGGCCAGTCTGTACTTTCAATGTGGTAGGGTGAAGGGGACCGGAAAAAAAAGCTCATGTTGTAAGATTGTCCAAATTGACAGGACATGGGGCAACATAAGTAAGAGGAGTCAGCAATACCATAGGGCAAAATACCATATACCACAGTGCTGCACAATATATTGCCCCAAAAGCTTTCCCATTGTGTTGGCCATCAATAGCTACCATTTTCTGTTCTCTTTCCCCTCCTCCAGTTGTCTCAGATTAAAATATGGAGCAGGGGGCTTAGGAGGTGAGATGCAGGCCACAGCAGTTGAATTCAGGAGGGTATGTGTGGTCGCTGGCAGGGTACATGAGTACCTGATTCTCACAGAATTAATTACCACTCATTATGTACCCGGCCACCAGGAAATTCCCCTTTAGGGTCTATGGCCAATCTGTCTCTGTAGGGTGTCTGAAACTTCTCTCCCCAACCACAATGCAGTGAAGTCTATAGCCAAGGTATAGGCATTACCTTTTACTGGCTTTTATTTTCCACCACTCTTCCTTTTTAATGGCTTCTCCGCCTTCTTCTCTCTCTCAGAGGCTGTTGCTTGGTTCCTGTCTTTCTAGACCCATTTTATTCTGTTCTGTTGCTTGTTGCTGTCTGCTCACAATTGCTGTTTTTTTTTGTGGTGAACTCCCTCTGTTTGCTTCTGTCTCCACACCAAACTGCAGCTTCACACACTGCTCACTCCAGACTAAGGCTACATTTATAAGACTGTAAGTGTTTTGCTGTCTGCAAAGACAAAAATAGGACATGCTCTATATTTTTTGAGGCCGCAGTGTGCTGTCCACATCTTTTTGCAGCCCCATGAATGGTTCCGCACCTATTCTGCAAAATTGCGGAACAGATGAGGACCTAGAAATATGGTTGTCTAAATGCACTCTTACTGAACTACAGCAGCAATCTCTTAGCTAGAGGGTGGGACCAGCCCACACCCCGGAACCACACTGTATCTGAGCCATGGAGCTGTGCCACTATTATAAATATATCCCGTCCAACAGATATCACTGGTTTATCAAATTCTCCAAATACCACTGTTTATCAAAACTGCCTATTTCAAAAGTTAATTACGGTACCTACTTTAGTACCCTGGGTCAAATCAGTTTTCGGTTGCTGTTGGTTACGCGTCCTGCTTTGTAACCTTATAAAGTTGGACATAGGAACCCTCATTGGTAACAACAAGGTGAGTGGTTAGAGCCACATCTCACTGCCCTAAGGCATGATGGGACAGAAATCACATAACAAACAAGGATGTAGGGTTCAAACAAGGAAGAAAAGAGAAAACTGCAAACGAGGTAACTTTGAAAAAAAAAATTCAGGTAGAAATGGGAGCTGTCTGTGGAGAACATGTGCAGCACCCGTCCATGAATCACTGCCATGAGGCATTAAAATGGCTATATCATTTTGCAAATTTCCTGACTCTTATGTGCAATATATGATGTAAATTATATGATGTGACATGCTTTACGGTAAAGCCATTCCATCATTGACATATCGTCAAAAGTAATATTGTGCATTGGACTACTTTTATGTATTAACCATGATTATATGCACAAATATTATATTTGAGCCAAGTGCGACCATCAGTTCTGAGACCTCTACCGGAAGCATAGAAATAGAATCAGCAAGGTAATATCACCCTAACATCTTATTATAATCAGCTCGATGCCTATGTACAAAACTTTAAGAAATGAATCAGAACACAATACTTTTCCTACAGTTTAAAGGCGAGTTTACACTGCCCGATTGTCGAGCAGATCGTTGGAGACTAACATTTGTATGAATGCTCGTTCCTGATAATCTGTCCATCTAAAGGTGCCACAGATCAGCTTTTCACTCGTTCATCGAGTGAAACAATCATTAATTCAGACAAGTAAATTAACAGCGCTCTGCTGGCCAGAATCAAGGCAGCTGTATGAGGACGAGTGATCGCAGTGGCCATCGCTCGATTTCTTACAGTGGAGGTGAACAATTGTCGAGAAGGAACGGTTCCCTCCCAATAAGTAAATCCAGCATTAGATAACCTAAATGCCCATCATCCAGTGCCCTACAGCTATACCCCCAACTCAGCCTAGTTTTGCGGCAGGCACTTATTCAGATCTGAGTGGATTAGTAGCCACCAACAGCATGGGTTCCTTAATTTATGTGTGCCTCCAGGCAAACAAGGGAAAGCTTAGGAAGCAAAGGAGAAGGAAGAAGTGATAGTAATTCCATTGTGTACTGCTAATTCATTACACCTGCTCCCCAGTCCGGTCAGTAATGAGAGGCACTGCTCGGGGTGGAGCAGCCAGGTTTGCACATGACATAGCATATTTTATTAGAGTTTTTAGAGTTTTTTTTTTATTATTTTAAGGAAAATCAGGAAAAGGGTAGAACAATATTTTGGAGGGGGAAAATATTGCACCACATTCATTAAGAAGTCATACCCTAAAGGTGGCCATATATATGAGATTAAAGTTTGTCTGTCATTTGAAAAACTAGTGGGAACGATCGTTCATCGTCCGAAACTGCATGTTGATGGCACAATTGGCTGAATTCAGTCACTCACTTACCATTATGAGTCCGTTTAAAAAAAAAAAAAAACTGACTCCCTGGTCCGCCAGTTTAGATCGTGGGATCATTCATACGAACGATCCCATTAGGGGTGCACCACCAATGAGGCGATTTCCTCAGGCAGTACCAGGTAGGGGCGAGAGGGGGGCAGCAGAAGGGGGGATATCTGTTTCTGCAGTATAGTATTGGGCACAGTGGGCACAGTATGTGGCGCTGTATTACCCAGTAAGCTTTATAGCGCTGTATGTAATGGTTTCCAAGTAATGTCTTTAACAGTAGGATTGGAGGGAAGGGGTTAGGTTAAGAAATTGGCATTGGGGGGTGGGGGCACCGTTTCCGTTTTCGCCTCAGGCAGCAGAAAGGCTAGGTGCACCCCTGGATCCCATGGACGACTGACCGGCCTATCATTACGTCAACAACTCATGACACAATAGACACTCTTCTCTTCTCTGTGCCACCTCAAAGAATGATTCCAACCCAAGCCCAGTTTTAGGGGGTGGGAAACTTGGCTATTGCCAAAAGAGAGTGATAGTGAAGCTCAAAAATCTGCTCCATGGTCCGTCCAGTAGTTGCCTCCCTTTTTGATGTATTTCTTTGTATGTACTTTTTGTTATACTGGCTCGATGAAAATGTCATTTACGGTATTAACACATGTTCGACTTTATAATGAAAGTCTTAAGTTATTACTTCCTAGTCTTTGTAGTGAGTAGTGGTAGAACTAGATATATTCCTTATTTTCTCACTTCAAAGCAGTGGTTTGTAGGACGAAGCTACAAGTGACTTCTACATGACATGTTCACATCAGTGTTGTGTGTGTAGATTGCCCACATACAGATTATCTTTCTTTCGCCCTATTGTATAGTATGTGGGATTACTGCACTATGAGTTGTGGTGTTTTTTAATTTATTTTACACATACATCAAAAGTCAGAGATTACAAGTATCAGGGAGAAGTGCTCCCCCTGCTGGCTGATTGTATTACTAACGCTAACACCCTGGGGAGTGTTGTTTTTCCAGACTGCTATCATTGTTTGGACTATGAAGGCTGGAATTTCGGATATGGGTCCCCGGTGGCCACAAATGTCAGTGTTGGAGAGGGAAGGGGTCACGACAATCCGTATGCTATCGAAGATATAGATTCATGTAGTGCAGTGCAGGGAAAGGAGAAATATTGGCCTGTTCTGTAGCAAAATGTTTATTCTAAAGGCTTTTATAGTTTACCATAAAATCACTGGTGTCAGGATGATAATTACTTACGATGAAACAGTTGCCTCCGTTCCTGGTTACAGGCCCGAAACCAGCTGCTTCCTACCACTGTTGTCATGGCAACCATTTAGCCAGCCCGGTAATGTCCACAAAGACTCAGCGTTTCAGTTTCCTTAGAGACAGACAGCTAATTAACTGTATCTGTGCTGGTGAAGCAAGCAGGGACTGCACCAGTGGACGGGTGGTCATTGTGCTCCATGATTATTGCACAAAGAAAATGCTTAAAAAAATGCTTTTTTTAACCCCTGTATTTGCTGTGCACCTTTTATAGAAGTGAATTTCAGCCAAAAAATGTCTACATAAAAGAGATTATATTAGGGCATGTGGAAGCAAAAGAAAAACAACAAAAAACTAAAGACTAATACTCAAAGCTATAATCTGTATTACAAAAAATGTGAACTTGACTATGATTGGCTTCTGGCTTAGGTACTGTCGGTTCAAAATGTAGGAAATATTTTACCAGAACATAGGGGAGCATTTATTTAAAAGGGTTATTCTCATCTCAGACAATGGTGGCATATCGCTAGGATAGTGGTGGAGGGCGTACTGCGCATGCGCTGCCATCCTCCATTAATTTTCTAGTGGGCCACCAAAAATAGCAGAGCGCTGGCTTGGCTATTTCCGTCGGACCCATATAAGTGAATGGGAGCGGTGGCCAATCATGCACGGTGCGCTTCCATTCACTTCTATAGGGAGAGCGCTTTGTGGTGGCCGGACCAGAGTCCTACAGCCACCACTTTGGCCTGCTCTATTCTCGATATAGGTGCAGGTCCCTTTACGACCGGCATTTTAGAATTCGTTGCACCGCAATCTGCGCCTGAAACACGACTAATATAGGCGCATTTCAGCTTCATAAATGACCCCCATATTCTTTTCATTTACAGAATATAAAAGGTGGGTACAATTGTGGCTGGCACAAAGGGCATTATGTATACCAAATAAAGAGGAATAAACTGCCAAACCAGACAAAACCTAAAGACTGAGGCAGTAAAATAACACATTGGGGGAGATTGATCATCTCCCTGCACCAGAAAAGGGGCTTTAAAAATGCCGCACATTCGTATGTTTACGAATTTTTAAATGCAATGTTGTTTTTTTTAAAGCGCAAGGGGCACCCTTGCCACTTTTTCAGAAAGAGGATGTGGCAAGGGTGGGAAGGGGGCGTGGCCAGATGAGATAAATTCACTTGATATACGGCAGGATTCTATATATATATATATGTTCTATATTCTGCGTTCTTCACGCAGCTCTGGCCCCATAGAAGTGAATGGGGCTGCGTGAAAATTGCATTGCATACGCAAGCCAGTGCAGGTGCGATGCGTTTTTCACTGATGGTTGCTAGGAGATGTTGTTTGTAAGCCTTCAGTTTTTTATCACGCGTGTGAAAAACTCATCAAAACGCATCAAAACGCATTTCACCCATGCGGAAAAAATTGAACAACTGAACGCAATCGCAGGCAAAACTGAATGGCACGCTAGTGTGAAAGAGGCCTTAATGCTGCACCCCCACCAATGATTGACAGGACCAATCAGTGAAGGCAAACTCACGCCTGGCCCTGAAGTCTCACGGGAGCTCGTTCAGCGCACGCGCTGTACAGGGATGGAGGCGCTCATGTCTCCTTTAATTTCTACCCCTTCAAGCAGCAAAGGTTGGCAGATTACTGGGTGCATTTGTACGTATTTTCTAACCTTATCAGTATGTCTTTTGGAGTGTGGGAGGAAACCCACGCAAACACGGGGAGAACATACAAACCCCATGCAGATGTTGTCCTTGGTCGGACTAATGGTAAACCCAGAATATATTCCATGTAATGGTCTCAGACACCAGTAGCTACAGTTAATAGCACTGGATAAGTTACTGGATAAGTTCAATAACGGTTAATACATGTACATTCACTGGAGGCAGCGTGAAACCAGCACGTGAGATGTCATATCCACCATGTAAGCTACTGCAACAGAATCCATATCAGAAATGATAGTGGGGTGTTTATATTACCTTTTTTTAGCATACATACTCTGATTGTTTGATCTAGACCACCGATCTTGGTTATTTTTCTGCCTTTATTTTTTTTACTAGTTCTTGCTGTCTTTTACATGGTGTGGTTCTTTTCTTTCCTTTCTTGGAAATCCAATCATTCAGTCTCTCCAAGTTCAGCGGTTCATGGAGATAAGGGTGATTCTGTCATGGCAGCTTGCCTGCCCACCTTAATCTTCTAATTGCATCTTCTAGTATTAGTTAGAGGAATCACTTAGAGGAATCCAAATTGGCTTGTGTTTTAGTGTCACGTTCACTTTGGAGCACTTTTAGTGATGGGTGCTGTAAGCTTGAACTTTTTGGGCAGAATTGAAAAGCTTTACCTGGCACTCCATCTAACGGGCAGTGATGTCATGTGGAACCATCATAATATCACTTTGTACATTGTCTGTATACACTTTAAAACACAAAGGATGTTTGAGAAGGCACTGTGGCCGTGGCCTTCTCTCAGCTCATCAAGCACAGCGACGTACATTGTACAGTGGCTGTGCTTGGTATGGCAGCTCAGCTGCATCCACCTCAATAGGGCTGAACTGCGCCTAGGCCGTGTGACCGATGAACATGACGTCACATGGCCAAGGCAAAGCTACAAGAAGGCCGCTGCTGTGAGCGCCAGTGCCTTCTCAAACACCTGATCGGTGGGGTCCTGGGTGTTGGATCCCCACAGATCAGGTACTGATGACCTATCCAGAGGATTGGTCATCAGTGCAACACTCCCGGGAAAACCCCTTTAAGAAAACAACCTCTATTTCTGCTTAAATGGGTTATCCCATGACTAACAAAGCTATAACCAGCCCTGTACCTCACATGGATCCAGAGATCTCCCCATTCATTACTCTGCTAGATTTATATCAAGCTGATAACTGACAGTGTCTTTTCTGCTGCAGCTAAAGGGGCGTGTTTCAGACCTCCCTATCACAGCTCAGGAGGCGTGTCTCAGACCTCCCTATCACAGCTCAGGAGGCGTGTCTCAGCTCTCCCTATCACAGCTCAGGAGGAGTGTCTCAGCTCTCCCTATCACAGCTCAGGAGGCGTGTCTCAGCTCTCCCTATCACAGCTCATGAGGCGTTTCTCAGCTCTCCCTATCACAGCTCAGGAGGTGTGTCTCAGCTCTCCCTATCACAGCTCAGGAGGCGTGTCTCAGCACTCCCAATCACAGCTAAGGGGGCGTGTCTCAGCACTCCCAATCACAGCTCAGGAGGCAGTTGAAGGATGAAACTGAGCATGTGCGACATTTTCAGTGAACAGGTCAAAGAAATACGAAAAAGACAAACTCCAGGTGGCGCTATACAGATACATTTTATCGAATAACTCTGTGGCTATGCAAAATTTTTAATTACGTGGAATTACAAAAGTATTCAGATCCAGGTGCTGGTTTGAAGTCCGTATACTATTTTTTGTGGGACAACCCCTTTACGTGTCAGTGACAATCTACAGAAAAAAACTTGCTCCTCCCGCTAAGACATTGAAGTTGGCTTAACCACTTCCAGTCACAGCACTATTGCGTCATATTCCACAAGTGCTTGAATGACCATCCTCCTTGTACTTTCTCGTATAATATTCCGGTGCACCCCCCACTCTGTATTTTTGCAGCCGGCATCAGCCTTAGCATTTGTCGAGCAATGCCTGAATGAACAGATTTGGTAAACAGCCTGTTATTACCATAATTAACCCTTCAGTGTTGACAAACGCAAGGTGCTTTTTTTTAATCAGCATTGAGGTTATGGAGTCTGTTGGTTTTATATGGATAACCTGGGGTCCCACAAAGGCCTCCAGGACTGTAAATGTCATTATCTCTGAAGGCATTATAGATGTGTATAATTATACTGTGCTTGTAATAAAGCTTGTTGACTGAGGTGGACGGTCATATTGGTCTATTGTGCAGTTGTTTTACGGATGAACATCTCCTTTCACAGCAGGACCATTACCCATTCCTCGCACGTTCTTGTAAAGCTTTAGCCATGCTCATGTTCTTAGATTGAATTTCATTTATTTTCATTCTGTTCATGTAGTAAATCTGGCGATGCATTACAGGAAGGACAAATTGCGTTGTGCTACAGTTTTCTGCAGAGACAGTGGTTCAATGTGAACCTGCAGTCTTTGTGAAAGAAATGATGGTATGACTGCAGCTCCATCAAAAGTTTATCACCATAAGGTACTTGCCAGTACAATAGCAAATCTTTAGGATATTTGCCAAATTCTTACATAGGCATTAAATGTCTTAAAAAGGCAGACAATATTTTGTGTAAAAAAGCATTTTTAGGATACATTTACATAGGCAGGCTGTTCTGGTAGAGAACCGCCTGCTGGATTTCGCCAGATTCTTCAGTTCACTGTCAAATGCCCAATTACTATAATAAGGTGCGGCGGTGATCTAGCCGCTTTCTGTCATAAATGTTGGTTTTTTGACTGGACCAAAAAATGTTTCATGCGACAGTTTTTGTCAGTTCAACAGTCGGTATTTTTCACGGATCAGGCTTATTGGACATGTAAATGTAGCGTCATTTTGGTATAATGCAGCACAGAAGGCTTTAGGTTATGGCATAGGATGTCATTTTCATCAAGTTGTAAGAAAATGAAAATTCTTCAAACATTTTGGATGGAAACTTGCTCATGAAATGGTTTAAAGTGGGGTGCACAAAGGTCAACGCCATTATATTGACAGTACATAATCTTCCATTTATGCCCACTTTAGGAAGAGAACCCAGTATCCCACTTCAAGGTGTGGCACCAGGGTATAAATAAGGGTGCTTTCACATTAGCGGCAGGGGAGTCTGTCAGGCTGTTGTGAACAGCCTGTTGGATCCGTCTTGCCGCTAGTTCACGTGTGCCCCCGGACTGCCGCTCCATCCCCTTTGACTATAATGGGGGTGGGCCTCTCTCCATGCGCTGCTGTGCTGCCGCTGGAACTCCGCCCCCGCCCCCATTATAGTCAAAGGGGATCGAGCGACAATCTAGGGGCACATGTGAACTAGCGGGAGGACGGATCCGACAGGCTGTTCACCCGCCGGAACAGCCTGACGGACTCCCCTGCTGCTAGTGTGAAACTAGCCTAAAAGTTATAGCAAAGTATCCTTAGAGGAGAGCATCAACATGTTGAAAATATTCACAAATATTTGGTGAGGTTTATTTGGGGAGGAAAAAAACAAAACAAAAAGAGCATTAAGTAGGTCCGGAGCACCATGATGTCTCCTGCTGCAATCCTAGTGATCATGTGATCCTCAGGGTGCAGGTAACTGCAGGAGGTGCTGGGTCTTAGCAGACTCAGATCAGCTCTGCACTGCTTGCAAGGAGGCTGAGTTTCCTCTGTAAAAGAAGAAATCAGCTAGAAAAAATGTATGACCTAATGGAGTCAGTCAAACTAGAAAAGATATGATTGGCATCATTATGGCGGAGTGAGGGTGCAACAAATTGGGAGGCCCCCACCTGTGCACTGAAAACTTTTTCAGAAAAAATATTTCCCAGGATTAGAGGACAGGATTTTCACAAGAACATTATGGTTATATTTCAGGCCTCCTACCCTACAAGGCAGTATGCTTACATTGCAACTGATTCTGAAAGTGCCACTTTACATGGGCCTATTATTGGGCTGATTTTTGGTAATGAATGGTCATACGAAGGCTTGTTCTTATTAACTGGCATGTGTAAAAGTACCGCCGATCACCAGATGAATGAGCAAACGCTAGTACATTGGGTGAAAGCATTGTTGATGCGGAAACCTTGTTTTTAATGGTGAGTATGTTGTATAAGGACGGAAACATGGACACTTCTCCTCTGTGTGAGAACATGGCAGATCTTTTTAACTTTAACTTTTGTAACTTAAAGAAACACAAAAATCTTTTTTCTCAGGCGCATTAGTCGACAGGACAATTTTTTCCATCATGTATAATGGAACCAAACGGAACCATTATTTGTTCCCGTAGACATGTATTAGGACGGAACAAAATAGAATGCCTCTTAAGGCCCTATTCACACATCCGCAATGTAGTCCGCATGTATTCCGCAATTTTGCGGAATACATGCGGACCCATTGACTGTGAATGGGGCCGGGAAAGATGCGGAGAGCACACACTGTGCTCTCCGCATCCGATTTTGCGGAGCGCGCCGCCGATTTTCCGGTCCGCGGCTCCGCAAAAAAAATAGAGCATGTCCTATTCTTGTCCGCAATTGCGGACAAGAAGAGGCATTTTCTATGGAGTCCGGGCAATGTGCGGTCCGCAAAAATGCGGAATGCACATTGCCGGTGTGTCCGTGTTTTGCGGATCCGCGGCTCCGTGGATCCGCAAAACACTTGCGGATGTGTGAATAAGGCCTAAAGGCTTCCATTTATAACGGAACCCTATAACAGAATTCTATCACTCGGATGCGAACCCGCCCTAAAAAAGGTACCTGATATAAAGTGTGGTGAAGGTAATCTTCTTACCTGTGACTGTATTTGTGAGTTATAACCTCCATTCTGATCCTTAGCTGTGTTATGTGACCAGCACTCTATTCTACAACTGGCACAGGATAGAAAGTCAGTTACCTCGTTATTCATTCCTATGAGACTGACATTGAGGCTCCTATAGGAATACATAGAGAAACTGGCTTTCTGTCCTGTATCAGGTAGAGGGTCAAAGTGTTGGTTACATGACACAGCTAAGGATCGGAATGGAGGTTATAACCCAAAAACACAGTCACCAGTAAGAAGATGACCAGCACTACAATTTCTAAACAACCCCTAATAAATAACTAATGTTCATTGGAAAATAAGTTTCCACATTCAGGTTTTTTAATGCAGTTTTTGAAGCTAAAGCCAGGAATGTCATTAATAAACCATTTAACAAACCATTTTTGTCTTTGCCTTAAAAAATTGCATCAAAAACCTGAACATGGAAATCCGGCCAAGAGTCCTGTATTGACTTACCCCTCTAACAAATGTGTATTTTACAAGCACATCATAAATTGTGTTTCATCTCGTATCATCATTTAAACTTTAAATATTGCTAACACTGATCCTCAGCTGGATGTAAAGTAATTCAAAAGAGTGAGTTGAAAAAGGTCAAGCAAAAGCACATAAATGTACAAACTACTTTAGAGTTAATACACTGTGTGTTTTAGCCATCTGTACCCTTCCTGTTCCTTGAACTTTGAGTGAACCCTAAGAAAAGTACAGTTAGAGGAATCTCTGTATGAAGCCTTCAAGGGTAAATTAAAGCGGCTGGCTCTGCTATTTATAGAGGACACCCATTAGTTCAGAAGTGTCTGTCCCTTTTTCAGCATCATTAATAGTAAAAACACAATTTCCGCCGCAGTGCTCCTTTCTCTTGTCTCTTGAAATAAGCATCAAAGGGGAAGATATGAAGCAATGTTGCTCTTGAGGAAGTCCCTGGAGGCAGCCTGGTTACATTTAGCCAATGCGAATTTCTGTGTACTCTCAAAAAGTTACATGCTTCTTTTTGTTATAGTCAGGTTTAAATTAATATAATAGCCTTTTGAGAGGACCAAAAGTTTGACATGTGTTCTCAAAGGCCCAGTGTACGTCTGTAGTATCTTCACACCTCTCTATCTTTTGGTTAGCCTAAGTTCCTTTGGTCTTGTTTGATTAACAATAACTATGTCTAAGACATTGCTTAGGAAAAAAGAGTATGGCCACCAGAAACCTATCCTCTTCTTTTGTTTGACTGATATATTTAAAATGGAGACTTTACATAAACTTATATTTCTTCTCTATACTCGTTTATTGTGAGTCGAATACCTTCAATAAAAAATTCAGAAAAATGTCATGATCATGAACTATCAAGCTAGGATGTGCCATAAATGTCCAACTTCTGGGACCTGCAACTATCTTCAAAACGGGACCCAGAAGTGAAAGGAGAGCAAGCTGAACATGCTCAACACGTTCATCACTATGGGTGTTTCGCTTCACTATTTTGGGAGTGCCATAGAAGTGAATAGAGAGGATACCACATGAGAGGATACCTGGCTTGCTCTCCTTTCACCTCTGGGCCATAAGTGTGCAAGTTGAGACAGCCCCTTGACTTTGCATTGCTATTAATCAAGCCGGAGGTGGGAGCTGCTTGAGCAGCAAGAGGTTGTCCTCTCTTTCTGTTTGATGAACAGATTGATTTGTACGAATCAATATGCTCATCTCTATTCTGTATGACTGCTTTTGCTTGGCTGGTGGTGGTGGAAGGATGGAACAGAGCATGCGTGACCGGCTTATTCAGCTGAGTAGCAGGCATTTGCCTGAGTGAGTAAGAGATGCTTAGGAAGCAGCTTCTCCTCTACTTTCTGTGTGCAGTGGATGGCAGCTAGTCTTCACCCACTATGTGCTAGAGAATTGCAAACAAAATGTTCAGCATGTACAAAGGAAAACTGCTAATGGTCACATAGTGGTCAGAATAGTGTTATATCTCATGTACACACATTGTACTATTGATTAATGTAGTTTGCTGAAAGGTTAGGCACGCCTTAAGTGCAATGTAATGAAAGGTCCATTGGACACAGCAGCTAGGAAAGAACATAATGAGTTTGCTATATTAAAGAGTAAGCAAAAAATACCAGTCACGTCCGGGATATGATACCACGCTGCTGCAGGTTCCAAATAGTGTTGTGGGAAAAACACTTTAGACAATCCGTTTTATAATATTCAGGAAGGCGGCCTCATTTGTTCCCCATTGCATTGTTGGTCCTGCAGTGCAGCATACCCGGCAAGATCCTCATCTTTGTTCCGGCTGTTCAACTGACCCAGAGACATTGGAACCTGTAAGGTCTGAACTCGTTTCCACTTGATGCAGCGCGGTTCCTGAATATTATAAAACGGATTGCTATATTAAAGAGCTGAGTTCTTGTCCCACTATCCTAACCAATGATTGACAGCCACTGTATACTTCACCGTATAGAGAGCAGTTCTAAATCATTGTTGAGACGTTTGAAGAGATATCATTGGTAATCAGCTACAGGCTCAAACCCTTCATCTTCCAGTGTCTTCATGCCAACACTTCCTTCCTTGTGTTCTGGCAGTTCCACCTTGTCATAATGATTCTAAACACCATCTGTATCAATACCACAATTTCATTTATTTGGATTCTTGTTTCATACTCGTATCATTTAAACTTATGTGGCATTTTCCTTAAAGGGGTTTTATGGGTTCTAGATATTGAGTCCATCTACATGCATGCCGTCTACTTATTGGCAGCAGTGCAGGGTGTGGCAGCTTAATCCTGTTCCTTTGAATGGGTTGAAGTTGCAAAATCTTGCACCTCTGCTGCTAAGTAGATGGTATGCATTAGTGTAAACAACTAAAGAGCACCACCACTTCAAGCGGTGGGGTTGCCGAAACTCGGATCCCAAAGGTCTGATATTGACGGATAGGCCATCAATATCCTGGACACAGAGAACCCGTTTGAGCAGAACTTTAGGTCCAGTATACATATATTTAACTTTTGATCAAACATTTTTTTAAAATAATAATCTGATTCATTTTGGTATCTCCTAGTATAGTACTTTCCACTCTTATTGTGACTTTGTTACCTCCCTGCCCATTTATATTAACAATGTCTGTATTGTTTGCTTGTCTTGTTTTGCCCACTTGGTGCTTCGGCAGAGGAGGTATCTGCACGCATAGTCCAAGTAGTAACTGCTGATGCTGTAGCGGTCCTGAGAGGTGAACAGGAGAAGGAAGTCCAATTCAAGGGCCCTCCAGGAGTTCTGCCATTAGGTAAATCAGGGTGTATTGGGATGTGAGTGCAGTTTGTACGGTCTTGCAGAGTCCTGTTCAGCAATGGACATGGGGCAAGATTTCTTCTGCACCATGAGCCATTCTTTAAACTATTCCTGCTTCCTCAGTAGTTTTAGAACTAATCATGATATGTCATTGTATAGACATCAATGTGTGTAACCATAACATATGTCAGTTTTTCTCCATCACATATGTCAAAAGAAATCATACAATGCCAACCTAATAATAAATATTTGTGCCGCAAATCAAATCAGATCCCCATACACTCTGGAGTGTATCAGATACCTTGCCGGCTCTCAAGGACTTCTGTGGTAGTTAGTTGATGGAAAAATGGGCAAGTGTGATTTGATTATGCCTATTGCAGGGTGCGATGCATGACTCAGAGAGTCTTGCTTTGATGGTCTTTGAATCCCTGTATCTTGCACCCCGTCTCCCTCCACACTAGGGGTAACACAATCAGAGAAATCCATGAAACTGTCTAAAAGAAAAACTGTCTTTGTTGACCATAGCAACCAATCACAGCTTTCACCTAGTATTTTCATACTAAATTGTGTCCCAATTTTGCAGGGACAATCTCACTGACTGGGTCACAAAAGGGGCTGGTTTATTGTAAGCCCCAATCTATCCCGTTCTGTGGGCATTTCAGGTTATTTTGGGGGAATTATGGGATGGTCTATAGCTGTGATGGCTAACCTCCGGCACTCCAGCTGTGGTAAAACTACAACTCCCAAGATGCATACTTGCTTGGCTGTTCTCAGAACTCCATAGAAATGAATGGAGCATGCGGAGAGTCGTAGTTTCACCACAGCTGGAGAGCCAGCGGTTAGCCAATACTGGTAGACCATAGGCTGGGTCTTAAATATCCCGATGTTTATTTACTTACTTTAAATGTTGGTTGCTATGGGCTACAAAGCAAATTTTTCTTTTAGATAGTTTACTTGAATCTACTCAATTTTTCCAGAGTGGATTATGTCCATCTCAGTTACAGCATAAAATATAGTAGAAAAAGAGTAAAATAATCTGCAATTCTGTTTTGTAAATGAGGTTGAAAGATGACCCCATCCTTTCCGTTGTCTTCATGTATTTTGTACATGTCTCCCTGAGGTATTAAAATGTGAATAATGTGATTATGGTTGTCATATATTTGGGATTAAAGTAGTTTTCTGAGATATTTTTACTGATGATCTATTATCTGGATAGGTCATCAGTATCTTATCAGTGGGGGTCCAACACCTGAGACCCCCGTCGATCAGCTGTTTGAGAAGGCACTGGCACTCAAAGTGGCACCCCTGCCTTCTCGCAGCTTTTCTAGGCAATATGATGTAACGTTCATCGGTCACATGGCCTAGGTGCAGCTCAGCCCCATTGAAATGAATGGCGCTGAACTGTGATACCAAGCACAGCCGCTATACAATGTACAGCACTGTGGTTGGTAAACAGGGAGAAAGCTGCAGCGCTACTGTGGGCACCAGTGCCTTCTCAAAGAGTTGATTGGTGGGGTCCTGGGTATTGGACCCCCACAGTCAGATACTCAGAAAACCCTTTTTAACAGATGCTTTTTCAATTTTTAAATGTCTCAGCTTTGAAATGTCTCACCCATGGTAACAGCAGATTTACCCAACCCCGTATAATACTGGCCAGGTAATTACTCAAAGCATGACACTTGGCTGAATTTTCTTTCTGTTCATATTCGATATCACACCCGAAAGCCATTAAGAACTCATTCCAATGTTACATGCTGGGTATTTTCTGACTCCTTCATGTACAATGAAATTATTGTGTTCCCCCAGGGTGGATGGTCTTCTTTCCACAAGAAATTACAACAGTATAATATCACTGATAAGCGCAAAATTAGCTACAATGTTATCACCTTCTATTCCTGATCTCCTGATTTAACTAATTTATCTGTTGTTTAATTATCGAAAAAGTTGCTGATGTGCCAGTTTTCTCAAAAAATGAATCATTACCCAAAACATGTAAGATTCATTTAGATATGTGACAACTTATCCTTGTCTGTTACACTAATTGTGCTAAGGCAGCGTTCCCCAGTCAGGGGCTCAGCAGCCACATCTAGCTCCCAGGCCCCTGCTTGTGGCTCCCCAGGTGTTTGGAAGTATTGTATACTAGTGGCTCCAGGTTCTACAGGTTCTGGTGTTAGAATCAAAACCATTATCAATAAGGTAAAACAATATCACAGTGGTCATATCTTTAAAGGTACAACCACACAATCAAGATTCCTGGTGCAGATTTGGAAGCCAAAACCAGGAGTGAATTCAAAAAAGAGAAGTTGTATCTTTCTTTTATACTGTCTCTCCTGAGCCACTGCTGGTTTTGGCTTGCAAAACTGCAACATGATCAATTTGGAAGAGACACAACCTAACAACACAGGTAGGTACTGTACTTCTGCCGTAAAAGCTAATTAGCTCATGGCAGCCGCAATAAAGACCTGCCAGTCCAGGGCCTGGAAACATGAATGCTTAGCACAGAATATAAATTGGATCTTACTTATCCTTCATGGAATGGATAATATTAATTATTTATTCTCTACTTAATTAATCTCTGTGGGATTAGGATTACATAAATGATGCATTTTTTCTGCATTGGTTATACAGTCTTTTTATGCCTCCTATCACCAAACTACACCCTTTCCAACTTGAATGCACTATTGAATGCAGCAGCCAGGTTCATTTTGCTGTCAAAACTTAGTTTAAAACATAACTGAGTTTTCAAAAAGGTTTACATGATGGCTGTGCTTCTTTGTAAATCATGACTGTGAAAGAATAGGTCTGTTTTAGGTTTCCTCTTTTCAGCCATCTTATTCCCTGTTTCAGCTGCACAGCTAGATACATTACTCTCACAAGCATGGGGCGACTCCCTTCTTTGGAATCTGCCAGTACTGTACTGGTGTGACATCCTTTCCCTTACTTCCCACTATGTTTGTATTCAGCTCCAGAGCTCACAGAACAGAAAAGGAGGGGAAAATCACACTTACAGACACACTAAACGATCCTATGATCTTCCGATGCAGTATAGCAGCAGTTGTTTCATTAGGGTTAGGACCTCATCTAGCTATGACATGCCCCCATTTCCTGTGAGCCATCTTCTGAGTATCTGTTACTAGGGACAGATCTTGTCTGAAAACAGGCAGTGGACTGCAAATTAGGTAGAAGTGAGACCCACTTATGGCCATGACTTTACAGCTTTTTTCAGGTGGATGCAGGCATACTTTTTTATTAAAGTGATGTCAAAATTTGCCATTTACACCTTTCGCTATTAAATGAGATTGTGTCAGTAGTGACTCTTTAAACCTTTCATACTCACATCTCATCCACAAAGCTCTCCCAGTGCTGCACCTCCCTTGTTTCTGTCTATCACCATACAGTCAGCAGGCAAAGGCCAAATTACATTCTGCCAACAACCTAAAGGCCCAATTACACTGCACGATTTTGGGCCAATTATTGGAAATATGAATGCTTATTCCCGATAACCGGCTTGTATAATTGAGCGGCCAATCAGCAGATGAACAAGCAAATTGCGCGTTCATAGGCAGATTGGCATCTTTTATCAGTATTCAGGATGAAAGATGCACGATTTTAGGCAACACATCTTTCTGTGTAATGCCGGTAATAAATAGGACAATATAACAATAACAATTGAAAGGACAGGTGCACTCTGCAGTCTTACTAAACCCTCATACTGATATTAAAATTTAGAATTAGCCAACATATCCTACTGTAGAGGACATGTCTGAACCTGAGCACCGCGCAAAGGTTTCTCAAGTAGCTTGGGACCTAACACTTCCCGAATCCCTACCTGTGCCGTATGGGCAATACCAGGGGCCAGTGGGTGAAATTACAGGAGGGTAAAGGCCGACTCACAGCATACTCACCAGTTACCACCAGCATGCTGCCATGCTTTCAATAAAAAGGAGGGAGGAGGCTGTGAGCCCCACCCAAGACTGGCTGATATGTCCCAGGCCTCACCGGTGCACCGAATAGGACAGAATAAGGGAGGAACAACTGCGGTAGCAATCATTCCTCCAACATTCAGTATGCATCAGCCTGCGTAATCAGAAGCACCGACAGATATGTTATCTTCCATCGGCACTAACACTGTCCAAATATTGAGCAGTCTAATACATTCCTAAGATTTACATCCTCCACAATCCAAACCCCCTACTCCAATCCAAGACTTTTCATGTGCTGCTCCAGTTCTCTGGAATGTGCTACCCTGGAAAATCCACAATATTTTCCAACAGCCACAGTTTAAAGTGTGATGTAAAACCACATATTTTAGGCAGAACAACATCATAAATTGACTTCTGTCCCCACCAATATTCCTCAGGACCTCATCCCTTCATTCAACACTGTACCCCACACTCCTTATACTCTTTTATCTCCTTAAGGGCTCACTCACATGACCGTATGAATGAGTCTGCAATTTTGCAGAAAGGGTGCGGACCCATTCATTTCAATGGGGCCACAAAAGATGCGGACAGCACAAAAAGATAGAACATGTCCTATTCATGTCCACAATGGTGGACAAGAATAGGCATTTTCTGTCATATTGGCGGCCATGTGCGGTCTGCAAATTGCGAAACGCACACCGGCCGGTATCTGTGTTTTGTGGATCTGCAATTTGCGGACCGCAGAACACTACGGTCATGTGAATGCATGTGACACAAAGATACTGGGTGAGTGACTGGCTCATGCAGCTGTTTGTGTACTCCCCGTTGAAGTATATAAACATGGCTGGGCCATTGTACAAAACAAGCACTTTAACTTCTTGTGTCACTCCCTTTTCCGCATAGATTGCAAGCTCTAACGAGCAGGTCCCTCTTTTTTTTTTTTTTTTTTTATTGTAAATACGTTTTTTGGTCTGTAATGTCTGTTTTTTGCAGCTTGGGTTTACATTTTCAGATTTTCTGATACAGTTTTTGGAGCCAAAACCAGGAGTGGATTAAAAAACAGGTGAGGTAGTATCTATCCTTTATACATACTCTCTATTTTAGATCCACCTGGATTCAGCTTTAAAAACCTCATCAGAAAACCTGAACATGGAAACCCAGTCTTCTTCTTCCAGGCATTTGTTCTATATTGCACCAGCCTCTCGCACATATTGTCTCTTCCTCCTCATTCTTTGAAGACATTCTGTCATCAGCTAGTCCTCTGTCAGTGGAGGAAGACTTTCTAGATGCCATAGATGGTCAGAGAGAGGAAATTCAAGACAGGTGAAGTAGGAGCAGCTGATAGGTCTCAGCAAACTTCTTGGCACTCAGATGTAAAGAGAACTTCATGCATTTGCGATGGGAACTCATTTGTGAGTCTATTTCCCAGGAGCTGATGGAGCCAGCCTTGCATTGAATTTTGAGGTTTAAAAGGATATTGTGCGATTTAATAAGATATATGGTGGTAAGATATCTGATGTGTAAGAGCTTGGGCCCTTGGGGTGGACCGGCTTGACCTTGTATGGAGATTCAGGTGCTCAGAACTAATTGCAAAAGTCCAGGAAGCTTTGTGGAAGTTCTAAAACACATAGAGAAGTCACACAAATGAGGTCCAAGTGGCTACCCTCACCCTGTAAAATGATTGCTGTCTTGTACTTTTTATATGTGATAGTCCAGTGTTGTATTTTTTCACATTGTTGTTTTCTTTCATTGCAAAAACATCAATAGTGTACCTTCAGAACATAAATGCCATGAAAGGTAGGGAACAGTGCAGCCCTGTTCTCCACCTGCATCACTGTCCCTACCTACTTGCTTGATGGCATCCCTCAACTTGGCGACGCCCTTGAGTTAACTAAGTGCAGGGGCCTAAACCTAGTGGGGTAAAACAACTGTGGCCAGCAGCATGTGATGCCAGTCACTGGGCTGGTTGCCGTAGCAACAGAGCAATGCCTGCAGCGCCTCCATAGTGCAGCCAGACTCACCGTGGGAGAGCAGACTGGTAAGTACGTGACAATAAATGACTGATTGGAACCTAAATGATCAATGGTCCTTTACATGGCATCAATAGGTTCAATGGAGGTTAGCATGATCTTTACCTTCAGACTGGCTATACTTGACATTTCTTGTGTCTTGTTCCTTTAAGTACTTAAATATTTGTCTCCATTAATATTTTCCACGTTAGAATTTCAGGTCAGATTTGCTGAAATGCATTCAATAACATTTTACTTTTGGGAATTTGTTTAAGCAGATTTTATTAGAAATCCGTTGAAGGGTAGGCACTCATTGGCAAAATTAGCTGGCATTGAATGCAAGTGATCGTGGAGTGGCACACACAGAGAAAATGGCTTTTTAAGTATTTTTTCTCTATAGGGGGAAAAGCTGAAAAATGATAATAGTAAGGCTGTGTATTTTGTAAGGCCATTGAGTGAATAGGATTAGCTTGTTATGTGATCGCCTGTGGAGCAGGAATAGGGAAACAGTAATATTTATACATATGGACCATGAAGACGGGAAGACACATTATCCTGAGCATGAGCCGACGTCAACATTTTTATTACTTACATTATCCTGAACTTGAGGTGACATTAACATTGTTCTTCACAGATTAAAGGCGGGTTTACACTGCCAGATTGTCAGGGGCGAACGTTCCTACCAAGTCTGCCAGTACAATGGCAGATGATATCAACCTTCTGATGACTAAATATTATTATAAACTTATATTAATTTCACCTCAGTTATGAATCATAGCCAGACGATTCCAGTTATTTTAAAGAATATAAGGAACTGGTCGTGCAACCCTCTGACTCACCGAATGTCTTTTGTGCCGTCCAATGTATGTAAATCATGCTGCCATGGGTCAAAATATTCTAATATAGGGGTTCTTTCATCAGGTTTATTTATTTATTTTGCTCACTTATAGCAATGACATATTCTGCAATACTTTACAAGTATTATCATTGCTGTCTCCAATGGAGCTCACAATCTAAGTTCTCTATCAGTATGTCATACAGATGTTGTCCTCGGTCAGATTTGAACCTTGGACCCCAGCGACGCAAGACACCAGGGCTAACCACTGAGTCACCGTGCTGCCCATTAAGTTCACCCCCTCTGAAAAAAAAACAAATCTACCCCAATGACCAACTGATCTTCAGGGGTATAACTCCTGGAATCCATAATGATCAGCTGTTGTTGCCAAGGAAAATTTTATACTGCCATTTGTAGGGGTTGCTTTAAGGGGAAAAGGGGAAATGTAGCGTTACATGCCTGCTATTCCAATTGATGACCAAACATTTAACACTTGGCCAGCATAGGTTCACCAAAGTAGGATCTGCTCTTAAGAAGTGGCTCTCCACCCTGAGTGATACAGTCCGGCAATCTGGATGTAGGGCATATGGACAGCTTTGTCCTGTTACATAATCCTTCTTAAAGGGGTGTTGCATATGTGCATTGAGTATTGGTAGTTTGTCATTTTTGTAATTTCCAAATATAAAAACATAATTGTCATGTTATTTACTTGATTTATTACATGTATGTTAATATATTGAATAATGGAGTGGCAATTGCGGCTTTTGCAATATAGGTTATAGTATTTCATTACAGTGCAAAATACGGTATGAGATATAAGTACACAAAATTGTTTTAAAAAGGAGTCTGCCATCTGTTTTGACCATGCTGTACTATCAGAAGTAGTGTAAATATGAAGTTTTATTCTGCCAAATTCTGATTCTGCTCTCTGCATTGGGCTGTTTCACAGCTCCTCTCCTCTTCTCTGAGAGACAGCTGTAGTATCCACCAGAAGACTGTTCAGAACAAAGGGGAGGACCTGTGAAGCAGCACAATGTAGGGAGAAGAGAGTACTCTCCCTCTCCCAGTGCATTTGCATCAGCAGAACCTGGCAGAATAAAAGTTTATATTTATACTACTCCTGATAGTACAGGCTCCATAAAATCTATATTTGTATTGCTCCCTCCAGACCCTACCTTAAGCTTTCAGTAATTTAGCATGGTTAAAACGGCAGATTCCATGTAAGGACAAATCAGTTGAAAAGCCTATATGATTGTATAAATGATTTCCAACAATGCACCATTATAACTTTTTCCTTTTTTGTTAATCTATTTTTGCACTTAAGTTGTTTTGATAAAGGCAAGTGCCACCTATTGCTGATGACAGATCCATATGTGTGTTCCTATATATTTCAAAATCCAGGGCTTGCTTAACTGAGTACTAACAGACAAACAGATGGATCCCACTTCTGCTGTGTAGTTTAATTGCAAAATGTCCTATTATGCAGAGCTGTGCGAGGGAACCCAGAATATGCACCTTCATGTGCAAATTTCATTTAATTGACTGTGGCTCTAACCACTACATTGTCCATTATGCTGGCTCGACTGTTTTCTGTATTAAAGCTTCCAGGTGAATTCACAAATTAAAAATTGGCTTTGTCTGCACGGCCACTTAAAAAGGTTCTTTCACCTCTCCTGACATGTCTATTTTAGCAACTACAGTACATGCATTCCTCATGAAATAACAATTCCGGAGCACCTATTCCTATAATTGTATGTTGTGCCGTTCTTCTGTAATTCCTGCTAGAGGTTTACGAATAAAAATATAACTGGGCATTACCAGTTTAGGAAGAGTCTCTGTTACTGATATCACTGATAGGACAGTCTCACACCATGCAGGGGCACACCCCAACTGGTAAAGACAAGTTGGACCTTTATTCATAAACTTTCAGTAGGAATAATAGAGAAACAGCACAACATGGAGTCATAAGAATGAATGCTCCAGAATTGTAATTTCATGAGGAATACAATTTACTAAGCAGACATGTCAGGAATGGTGACAGCCGTCTAATTTTTCCCACAAAAAATAATAAAACATATATTAGTTTTGACATTCCCACTTGACAACTTTATTGGTTGTCATTGAGTTTCCCAATAACATTGAATAGAAAATACTTAATAAAGTTGAGCAGTATTTTAATAATTTCATTGAATAACCTATAAGGAATTGTGATGATTTCTCCAATAACTCAGTAGCTATACTAAATTTTACTTACATGCAATTAAAAAAGTATTCAGATCCAGGTGCTGGTTTGAAAACTGTAGAGAATTTTTCGTGGCACGACCCCTTTTACTGTACATATTGACTATACATCTGTCCTACAGGCCGTTGGTTTAGTTGATTTTTTCACACCCTTGACCATTATTCATCTATTTTCTATTCTAGCTGTGGAAGATACGACCAATCTCCCTCCTTCTCCTCCTCCTTCGCCAGCTTCAGAACAAATGGGAACAGTGGAGGAAGGTAAGGTCGTAAGGTAGTAAGATTAGTGTCATGCAAATTTGGAGATATAACGGATCTAACGCAAAGCATAAGAGGAAAAGAATGCTCGTAACTAGTGGACAAAGTTCAGAAGAGTTTGATCCTTTTCTCATGGTGCTTTAGATATGTTTCGTTTTATCTGCCCCCACTATTAACATACACCATCTCCATAATGCATTATGTATCTTCGCTAAATCTTATACAAGAAAATGAAGTTGCAAAATGAAACCTCCTGGAATCAATCCTCAAATTCTTGAAGTCCAAGTTTCTTTTTACTTTGATTTCTCGGTTTTTTCTTCCCTAAATAGTCACATAAAAGCAGTAGGATTTGCACGACTTGTATGTCCAGACAAGTATACAGGCTACTCACACTGCCTTCATTCAATAGTCAATTGGCTCATTAATTCAGTATGATCTACAAACCTTCCTCACCCATTGACAGTTACAGTACATTAGAAAGTTTTGGCATAGGAGGCAGGGCAGTCACCTTACAGACAATTTAAGATTCAGGGGTCAAAAAACGATTTGGACTGAGCAATCAGATCTTGTCACAATCCATAAGCATGGACATATATTTTTGTGCTGTTCAGTCTTTTTGTATTTTTTTTAGGAAACCCTTCTCAAAAGTGCCAGTTTCTGACATTTGCTTCCCCCCAACCCAGACATAGAATTAACAAGAAGTTTTGGCTCACTAGTCCCCTCTCCTTACCGACCTCAGTAGGCTGAAAGTGTGATGTCTGTGGTCTTATGGGGGTTCTGTGCTGACCAGAACCTCAGCATTGAAAGTTTAACTAAAATTAGTGCCAAGGGGTACCAAGAGGTAGTAATGGCAGAGATTATGTCAAGGGCTAGATGCGTATGTAATAGCAATTATATCTAATCTAATTATCTAATCTAATAGCCTTGATGGTTATAATGAATCTAATAGTTAATGTTGTATAATTGCTCTGAGAAAGGTTCATCTATCTTGATTAACTGTTACTAGAGTCTCTTTTCAGTCTATGTATAACTAGGAAGTGTTCCAGAAGAATAGTGGTATACTCACAAAGTGATTGCTCCACTTCCCAATGATATATTTTTTTAGATCATCATTTTCCACTTTCGGATAAGTCATAAAGAATGACGAAAAGTTAGTTGTAAAACCAGAAAAGGGGCCATCCACGTGAACAGACACCAAGAAATCGTAACAAAATACTGGACGTCCCTGTCATTGGCATATGCCTATACATAGTATGTATATGTATGGGATAGAATCATCTATTTTATTATGCAGTCATACTATGGTATACCAGCCAGACAGAGGTCCAAAGGCCACTCTTCTCACCTCCGTCTGGCTCGTGGAACCTGATGGATAAGAGCTGTTCAGCATGCTGTACATGCAAAATAGTGAACACTGCATGCAATAATGTTCTTTTTTTACTATTCAGACTTTGAAAGTAGCCAATAAAAATTAAGGTTTATTCATAGGTAGTATTTAAAGCATTAATCCAGTAGAAGAATATAGGATAACAATGGCAAAGACATGTTTTCTGAGCAAGAGGACAGGATGGGCTTTAGACAATATCTTTTTGTAAGAAGAAACCCCCAATTTAGTTGATCATGGGGTGTCTTGCTTCCTGTTACTGGTACTTCCAGTGGGACTCAGCAGCAAGCGTTCAGTTCCTCTTGGGATGTCTAAGGACAACTATAGATGAAGGTCCTCGTTGGAATAGATGTTTAAGGACAGGTCTTCCATGAGGCTGCATGTTTAAGGAAAGGTCTTCCAAGAAGGCAGCATGTTTACAGAAAGGTCTTCCATTAGAGGACACTGAATTGCCTACAATGTAAGAGCCTTCCTGCAGTAAAGGTAGAATTACACATATGCTAATCCGTACTGGACAAAATAAATATTCTCGTCGCTCGACAGACATAATGTGCTTTAATTCTTGCCAGATTTATGAAGCTTTTATAGTCTAAAAAGAGTGCTGTCATATTAAATTGATGCTCAGGCAAGTTAAATCATACCAGCATATGGCCGTTTATGTCAGTGTCATTTATTTCTGCAGAAACAGCCTGCCTTCTCAGCAAACCAAGCACAGTGTTGTACATTGTATAGCGGCTGTGCTTGGTATTGCAGCTTAGCCCCATTCACTTCTATGGGGCAGGGGACCCCAGCAGTAAGACTTCTGCTGTTCAGACATTGTGTATAGGGGATAAATGATCTTAATGGGAGTCTTAAAGGGGTAATTGTCTTAATGGGAGTCTTAAAGGGGTTTTCTCATTATAGACATTGGTGGCATATTGCTAGGATATGTCACCAATGTCAGATACTTGGAGAAGGAGATACTTGAAGAAGAAGGAATGCACAATGCACTCTGCATTCACTACTATGGCACTTCCAAAAATAACCAAGTGTACTTGCTCGGGTTTTTTCTGAACTCCTACAGAAAACTCCTTTGCTTTGGAGCCCTGTTCTGGATATAGGTGGCACCCTCACTTATCTGTCAATGGTGGCATACAGAAGTGGCCGAGCTAAAATTGACTCTGATAACTCTGATGAACACATGCCATAGTGTTATCTCGTGCCATCTTGTGACAAAAGCCATCGAAATGCATTAAAAGATTTAGTTAACCTTTTTATCAGGGCTGTGGAGTCGGTAGATAAATGCTCTGACTCTGACTCCGACTCCTCAGTTTTTGGTCCTTCTGACTACGACTCCTCTGTATTTAATATGTGAATGTATTTTATACATTTCCCTAGTAGAATCCCATAGTCATGTTTAAAGCTTAAGCTAACAATCTGAGTTTACAAGTTTTATAGCCTTAGCTGAATGACAGCAGTTTTTCCAATGGTTTACAGCTTCAGTCTTGAACTATTGACTATCCATTCCCTTCACTTATACAAGTGTCTCTAGTCCTGCAAAAAACATATTTACTTAAATAGTTATCAATGAGAGGCTAGGTTAACCATAGGGCGTTGCATTCCCTGTAACAGCGGAACACAACACAATGGAAAGTATAAGTATTGCCGCTCCTTAACTGTGCGTTGCGTGCCATATAGTGAAGCATATGAAAAGCATGCTTCTTCACAATCACTTAACGTGTTCGTTTTGCGGTAACGTTGCACTGCATGCATTGGCCTTTATTCTTATAGTAGAGAAGTAATTAATTATAACGTTTTGTGAATTGGGACATTTAAACTTGTTTTTTTTTTATTATTCCAATTTAAATTTAGTAGGAGTCAGGATCAGACATGCTGTGAATTGATCTCAAGATATTTGAACATTCATCTGCAAACATCACAGATTATTTCGGTTTTGTCATCTCGTACATTGGTGGTATATGGATGCAGCCGGGTCAGAGTCAGAGTCGGAGGCAATTTTGGGTACCTGGAGTCGGAGTCGGTTCATTTTTGAACCCAAAATTGCCTCCGACTCTGACTCCACAGCCCTGCTTTTTATGCCATTTTTTACTTAACACATTAACTATCAAGATTCGCTCGGCTGCATCCATATGCCATCAATGTACGAGATGACAAAACCGAAATAATCTGTGATGTTTGCAGATGAATGTTTAAATATCTTGAGATCACAGCATGTCTGACCCTCTTGAAATGATGAGAAGGGTAGAATGGAAGAGCTCTAGACAAACATTACTTAGTATTGGGACTCAAACCCATACGTGCTAACTCAGAAGTAGCAACACTAACCACAACTCTGTCCTGCCGAAGAAGCAATTGTGGATTTGAACATAACATTATTTATGCTAGAGTACCTACAATGCATATGTAAGTGACCAGATCACATATTTAATTGGCCCATACCGTTAATCTGGTAGATGGGATTGGACTATGTGTGGACTGAATAGGCTATTTAAGTGCTACAAAACCATTGGGCTTAAGGACTTCTATGTATGGAGATGCCCATTCCATATATTCAGAGGATTGTGCAAGTTGAAGACATAATGGGGTATTGGAATAAATACCCCATTGTTTCAGTTGTAGCAAAATATTCTTTACATGTAAGTGATATAGGGACGCTTGTGTTGCTACCTACATGAGCCCCTGTGCAATATACTGTACGGGCGCATATGTATTCTTTACTAATGAAGAGCCTGTGTCGCTTGCATATTTTTCTAGTGAATGTCTTATCTGTTCTCTCTGTGTTATCCTGTTTTTTAACCCTTAAAGAAGAGAGAGTTAAGGGTCCTCCGCCTGAAAAAGAAGAGGAGGAAGCACAGGGAGGAGACAGCAAACCTACTGAGTCCTCCATCGTGGGGCTAAGCAAGGTCCAATCAGACTCAGGCTCTGATGTGACACGACACCTCGAAGAAAATGTTGTATGCGAAATAAGTGATGACAAAAGTATTGCAAAACGTGAAAGTGAATCTTCTGCTGTTCTGTTGCCTTCCTTACCAGAGGAAGGTGTGTCCTTTGTAATTTCTGCATGTAGCTGCCCCCCTGCAATCCAGGCTCTTAAGTGCATATCCAAGGCTGATCCATTCTTACATGTCCTCATTATTATTGGCTTTGTCTCCCTGCTAAGCTGACTGCAATCTGTTATATGCCACAAACGAGAGCATTGATGATACCTTGTCCTTCCTCAGTAGCTGGCTGCAGGTTACTTTGCCATGATACAAATATGCTTTGCTGCTAAGCTGTTGCTTCATGTTAGTCTTTCTCTGCCATGTTAGACGTGTTTGCCAGTCACATTGCTGATAACTGTACAGCTCTCTGTTTTATTTTTTTTTGTTAGTATTTCAATTGATTCTAACTATTTTCATGTTTATATGCTTAGTCTCTAAAACTAGTTTTATTTTATTTTGTTCATGTGCTTTTTTTGTATTGCTTTGTTAACTTTATTTTTTTTTTCAGCAACTGCTATTTCCTACTTCTTTATAGCATGTCCTTTTCCATTCATTGCCGTCGGCGGCTGCCCATTAGAAAGCTATAAGTTTAATTGTGTATCATTTATTGTTTCTTTTTTTCTGTTTGTATTGTATGTATGTTAAATTTAGAGATATGTTTGACTACATGGCGTTACTCTAAGAAAATGAGGCAAATTCTAAATATACAGACTTTATACATATATGTGATGTAACTTAGACTCTATGAAAAGCCACTTACAGGATAGTAAAACGGGCCACATGCATCTATCAACAATTTTATGACTAGGGGAACAGCCCAAATGTCCCCTGACGTCTCCCATAGAGGAAATAGTGATGGGTTGGATTTTAACCTGCCTGATCCTATTAATTTCCCACAAAAGAAATGCATGGGCTGTGACTGGTGGTCGCTTATCTCTCTCAATCCATAGAAGTACTACACAGTTTGTCTGAGAATTAAAGAAGGGGGCTGTTGGACTTATTACTATAGCAGTTAGGATAGACTAAAGCAAACCATACACACTAGATGTTGGGTGGACCTGCAAATAATCTAATGTGTATGAGGGCCTTCTAGATCTTTCCGGATGGCACATCTTGGGGGCGCGAAGGATTGGACAAGTTGGGTTTCGACTACCTGACCCTTTGGTTCCCAGGCATATATGCTAGAGGAGTTTGGTAGCAGCTTCCTCCCCTCTTTCTACTGAGAACACATGCTTGCTAGGCTAAGGTGGCATGTGTATGAGGGCATTGGGCCAACAGCTAACTTATGTGAATGGCGGATTTAATACACCTGGGAGATTTAAAAAGCAGTACAGATTTCAAGGGTATCTCTCAGGCTAAACTTGATTATAAATGCAAAAGTATAATAGTCAGCTCAACCTAACTAGCCTATTCCTAGTTATGCAAATTAGCCTCTAGGAGCGTGTGTGTGGGGGGGCGTTGCTTCTGCTCCTAGAGGCTCCGTTCTCCCACCTCTGTCACCTCCCTCCAAGTCTTGATTGACAGGGCCAGGCAGCGTTCGCATCCCCCTGCTGGCCCTGAGTGCATGCTAAATCTCGCGCCTGCGCCGTGCCGTTTAGTATTCAGCGCAGGCGCAGTAAGGTAGTCGGCAGCCAGTGTGAATCCTTCCTTCACTATGTCTGCGCTGAATACTGAAGGGCACGGCGCAGGCGCGAGATTTAACATGCACTCAGGGCTGGCAGGAGGATGTGAACGCTGCCTGGCCCTGTCAATCAAGACTTGGAGGGAGTCGACAAAGGTGGGAGAATGGAGCCTCCAGAGGCCAATTTGCATATTATCAAAGTTACATTTAGGCTCCATTCACACGTCTGCAATTCTGTTCCGCATTCCTATTGGGACACACTATGTCCCGCCCGGATCCGGAATTGCGGATCCGCACTTCCGGGTCCGCACTTTTGTTCCGCAAAAAAAAAGAACATGTCCTATTCTTGTCCGCAATTGGCATTTTCTATGAGAGTGCCGTCGATGTGCGGTCTGCAATGTCCGTGTTTCGCGGATCCGCAAATCCGTGGATCCGCAAATCACCCACAGACGTCTGAATGGAGCCTTATGGAGTAACGGGGACATGGATAAAACTAGAAATGGGCTAGTTAGGTCCAGCTGACATTAGCACATCGCTAATGTCAGCCAGTTTAATTTAGGTATTTCTGGTGACAGAAACCCTTTAAAAAAGGACATCTCTCCAAGGACTCTCCACAGCTGGTCCTTCTAGAATGGCAAACGTGGGATCACAATGAAAGTTTTCCTTCTGGAAAACTTTGTTCTTCTCCTCTCTGTAGAATCTGTTCCTGCTGTTTCCATAAATTGTAAATCTAAAAATTTCCAACTACAATCTTAAACATGTTGTCACACGACAAACACATCCCCTATCCACAGGATAGAGAATAAATCTCTGATCAGCCGGGGTACAACGTCTGGGGTTCCCGCTGTTCATGAGAATGGGAGCCCTGTGTCCCCTCATTTGATTGGAATAGTAGTCTCACATTGCCGCTCCATGCAACTCTATGGGACCTCTAGAGATAGCTGAGATTAGCACTTGGATAGGGGATACATGTCTGTTGTAGGACAACCCCTTTAATGCTAAACTAGCAGACCCATCTATCCAGCAGAGTCCTATTTAGGCTTCACAGCTATTCTTAAATCAACTCTCTAGCCGTAATTTCTTTATATATAGAACCTAGAAGTATACGAGTGATATTGAAGTGGATTTGTCACAATGAGCCCTATGTACAGCGACTTCTAAAGAAGAAGAAGGTGGTGCAGATTGATAACTCGAAACTCCTGCTTGCTCTGGGCTAATGTGTCTGGAGGACGGGCTCACTCGATGATTGCCAGCCTTACAGAGATACATTGACTCTCAATCATACTGCCTCAGACTCATAAACTCAGAGCGAGCAAAGATTTTCCCCAATAAATTACACTTTATACTGAATCCCAAAACTATATCTCAATCTGCAAAGCTCCTCCTGCTTTGTAACCTGTAGATGGAGCAGGGTGTTTAAAGTGACAGATCTGTTTGAATGCCTCAGCATAGACAGTGCAATGTAGGGGATAACCTTTAATCCTTAGATCTTAGGGTTTATATGGTGGAAATCTTTTTAATTCAGCTAGATAATGATTCAATATATTTAGTAATCATCTTATGAGTAAGATATTCATTTTAAACATATTGAATGATTTATGTTTTATTGATGCACCTGTATTTTCTTTGATTTAATCCTAATACAGTGTAACCTGATTAATTATACAATCATTTTTCACTTGGTAGCACTTCTAAATCATCATAGGTTGGGTTTGTAAAAAACATATACGAAACCAACCAGATTATGCATTTCATCTGTCTTTAGAAATCTGGAATCTGATTTGTCTGCTATTAGCCACCTAGGCCTCCTGCACATTTTAGGGAATCTATAAATGTATTATTGCCATTGACACATTGCAGTTTAGACCATGTGTGGTACTGGTAATGTGTATGTATTTTGATCCCTCTAGATAAAATAGAAAAACATTTAAACTACATGTGTACATTTTCCATGTGGTTTCTAAAGCTGGTCATAGACATCAGATTTTTTTCAGAAATCTTATCAAAATTGCTAGACTGATGTTTATGGGGAATTAATGACTCCTCCTTCATCCACTTTCTGGAGAAACTAAGGTGCAGCAGGATGAATTTAAAGGGATTCTGTCACCACATTTAACCCCTTTGAGCTAAAATATGATCATGTCCAGGGTTATAATAGGATCCCTAAAGTGGCCTTATAAACCTTATTTGTGGCTTTATTGTGCTAAAAAACAGGTCTTACTAACCTGTCAATCAATGAATTAAGGTGCCAAAGAGGAGGTTTGTGGATCCATGGTGCCCGGCCGTTCGATGTCCAGCGCCGCCTTTTTAACCTCTGCGTTGCCTCTCCCTCCGTCCCCCTCCTCCTGCTTTAAGATCCTGCGTGTGCGCACAGGCTAGGGCTTGAGCGAAGTGCGCATCAGGGTGGCGCATGCGCACTTTTCAAACAGAAGCCGATGCCATCAGTCCGCGCGTGCGCACAGGCTTTGCGCCTGTGCGGACTGCTGGCATCAGCTTCTGTTTGTGAAGTGCACATGCACCGGCCTGATGCGCACTTTGCTCATGCCCGAGCCTGTCACACGCGAAGGATCTGAAAGCAGGAGGAGGGGGACGGAGGGAGAGGCGGCGCAGAGGTGAAGAAGGCGGCGCTGTGCACCGAACGGCCGCGCACCATGGATCCACAAATCTCCCCTTGGGCACCTTAATTCATTGATTGACAGGTTAGTAAGACCTGTTTTTTAGCACAATAAAGCCACAAATAAGGTTTATAAGGCCACCTTAGGGATCATATTATAACCCTGGACATGAGCATATGTTTAGCTCATAGGAGTTATATGTGGTGACAGAATCCTTTTAAGACTGTCCAGAGCAGTAGTTTACCCTAATATATGTGGGAGCCATTTGTTTCCCTAGTGAAGAAAATGTGCATGTTTAGCTGAGCCAAACAGACATATTTATGGTAGCATCAAGGATGATAACGTTCCCTTGTCTTTGGCCAACACTAAAGGGAAATCTATTTTACTTTTCACTCTTTAAAGGTTCAAAAATATGTGCTGATTAATTTCTTAAAAGGTTTATTTGGCACGAAAGATAAAATCAACTAAGGCATAGAATGCATTTAACATAAAGCACCAGCACTCGGTTCCAGCACTGAGGGTCTTATGCCCACTGTGTCCCCTGCGGACAGGAAGTGTGACGTCCTGTCTGTCATCACAGACATTTCCATTAACTGGACTCAGTGGCAATGTGTCTCTGAACGGCACTTGACTACTCAGGCCATTAAATGGCTGCCCTGGGGCACATGACGGCAGATTGCATGTTACACTTCTAGTCCATGGGCGACCAGAAGTAGTGGGGATAAGACCCTCATGGCTGGAATGGAGCGCTGGTGAATAGGTGAGTGGCCTTCTTTTTTATGTCAAATACATTCCAGGCCTTAATTAATTTGAATAAACCTTATAGCTTTCAAACCTCAATTTTTCTGATAATGTGCTTTATTTCCTTGGATAGACACAGTCAAATTATAGAGCAGACGACCCTATAAACACCTCAATATCTGACATTCAATATGTAAAACAATATTTTTCAGTCTCAAAAATGTCTTCATTACTTTCATTTTCCTAGGACAAAGTGCATATCAGTTTGAACACTACTATATTACTATCTATATCATTATCTACAGTGAGAACAGGGCATTTATGCTAATGCCACTTTCAATTCAATATAATGTTTGGAATATATTATGTAATAATCAGGTTACAGTGTATGGGGCACATGCTTCTATGGTAAAGTTGTCCTACTTTACAAATAAGTTTGTATTTATACTTGCTTGCATTCGTTGGCTACGCATCCATGTGCTATGGTGTCTGTCATATTTCTGGTTAATATGTTGTGAAAAAAAATCAAACTGCTTTAGATGTACTTTCAGCCTCGAAGATGGGGGCACAAGGACAATTGGATTCTCTGCCTTATTCTGTGGAAGCAGTAGACACCATTGAAGATATTCCGTTCACGAAAACTAAGCCTGAGGAGAAGACTAAGCCAGATACCATGGAACCAGGATCTTCAGAGCAGGCTGGAAAGAAATCAGAAAAAGAAGATGAGAAATTACCATCAGCCCTACAGATGTCTAGTACTGATGTGACATTTACTATTCCACATGGATATTCATTTTCTGTAGAGCCGTGTACTCCAACATCTCCTGAAGGTGAACAACCTGACTTTAGCAGGATCACAGCTGAAAGCAAAGACAAACTTTCAACCGAGCACCCAACCAATGAGAAAGAAAATATATTCCCTAGTTTTTCTTCAAGTCAAACTGAAACACCTTCCCCAATATCGGATAAAGACCAGACTGTGATAGAGGAACTTTCTTCACATACTCCATTGCCTGTTACAGAACCAATTAATATTTTAGAAACCACCAAAGATAGCACAAGTGATAGCTACAAGGGAGAGTCAGTTCATTCGGAGGCAGACACCACTAGCATGACAAGTGTTCAGAAACAGGACATCCCAAGTTCAGTGGCATCTGATAAATACATTGAGGAAAGGGTTGACAGTCATTCCAAGTCAGAAGTGTTAGGTCAATCAGACATTCCGACAAAGCAAGATGAGATTATTGCTAGCAAGTCTGATGAAAGCACACAGCAACTGAAAGACAATGTTAACAAAGAGTCCAGCATAAAAGATATCACCAGTAGTCAAGATGAGTTGATACATTCAAAAGCTACAGGTCACCTTGAGATGCATGATGCAGAGAAAATAGATGTGCCACTAGAGAGTAGTACAGAACCATTTGTGTACGACAAAAAAGAAAGCGCTCTGGAATCCCATAATGAAAATGTTTTACCAGATGTTCAGACTGACAGCAAAGCTGTAGATGAGCATAAAACTAAACTGGATGAAGACAAATCTGGAATGTCAACATATTTTGAAACATCTGCATTGAAAGAGGAAAGATTAGATAGTAATGTCCAAAAGAGCAGTGATTACTACGAGCTGACTGACATCAAAGAACCTCCATATGAGGCCTGTTCAATACCACATATAGCCAAAGGAGATGATGATGAAGAAGAAGAGGATGAAGATTTAGCCCCAATGCCTGATGAAAAAGGCACCGCCTCTGCTCAAGATGTCGGCTATAGCTCACTTACGTCTACAAAACTGCAGTCAAGAATATCACCAGGAGATCGTCTGTTTACTATTGATCCAAATATCTATTCGGACAAATCAGAATTCCTTAGCAAAAATAAAGATGATCTAACTCTGAGCCGCAGTCTAGGACTTGGTGGTAGATCGGCCATTGAGCAGAGGAGTATGTCTATAAATCTTCCCATGTCTTGTCTTGACTCCATAGCACTAGGCTTCACTTATGCTCGTGCCCATGATCTGTCCCCATTAGCCACTGATATTCTATCTAACACTAGTGGAAGCTTGGATGAAGGCGATGAAGCTGATTTACCAGCAACCACTCCTGCAATAGAAAAGGCTATTTCATTCCCAGAAGAACCAGAACAGGAGGAAGAGGAGGAAGACAAAAACGAAACAGGGAAAGACACAGGTAAAGAACGATTTGAGTTAGAGCCATTATGTGAATCACAGTACCCAACAAAAGAGTACTACAAAAATGGTACAATTATGGCACCTGACTTGCCAGAGATGTTAGATTTAACAGGCCCAAGGTCAAGATTGGATTCAGATAGTGCAGAATCTGATGCTGCCAGAAGAAAGTCTGCAAGCTCTGAAATAATTATAGATGAAAGTGACATAAGCCAACAAGCATCTGTGATTGAAGGTAGCAACCTTCTTGTAAAGACAGACAGCCAGCAAGAAGAATTAGGCTACTGTGTTTTCAATAAGTACACTGTACCTCTGCCATCCCCTGTACAAGACAGTGAACATCTAAGTGGGGGAATGACTACACTTTATGAAGGCCTTGCTATGGATCCATCTATCATTGAGGTAAAACTAGCTGCTGCAGAGAGGCTTGGTAAAGAAAGACAGGAATCCACCAGTGAACCTGTGTCTATGGGTTTGGACACAGAGTCTGAGAAAAAGTCTGAAAGTAAGCTTGATACTGTTGTAGAAAAGGTTGAGGAACAGAGTGATTTAAAAGACGATCAAGTTACCTCTGAGCAAAAAACACAATTGGAAGATACTGAAGTTACTTCAGTACAGAAAACAGATTCATTATCAGAAACACCAGTTGAAAAAGACAGTGAAGAAGTAAATGTCTCAAAGGAAGAATCCACAACTAAACTTTCTGAAATTGACACATGCCCTATAACTGTTTCAGGTCTATCAGAAATGGAACAAACAAAGTTGTCTACTGAGGAAACATTTAGTCACCAACAGGTGACTGAATCAACAAAAGGTGAGCCACTGGAGCAAAAGGAATCTCAGCCAGAAAATAAAACTGAATTGACTGAATCAACAAAAGGTGAGCCACTGGAACAAAAGGAATCTCAGCCAGAAAATGAAACTAAATTGACTGAATCAACAAAAGGTGAGCCACAGGATCAAAAGGTATCTAAGCCAGAAAATGAAACGAAAGAATCTGAATCTACTGTGGTAAAAGTAGAAGTTGAGGAAGAGGCTTCCCAGGTTAAAGAAGTCTCCAAGCTTTCTGATTTAGAATTAAAGGAGAAAGGTGCAAAACCTGACTTAGTGCATCAAGAAGCAGTTGACAAAGAAGAATCTTATGAATCCAGTGGAGAACCAGAACAGACTCCAGAATCATCACAAGAAGCATCCAAAGATGTAACCATTACTGATCTACAGAAACCTGACAGCAAAGAAACCACTACAAATATCACAAATGAGCCAGCACAAAGTATTGTCATTTCAACATGTGAGGTTGAGGAAAAGGACACAGAGGAAGTACAAACTGAAAAAGTAAGTGAACCTCAAGAAGAACACCCAGTTGAGACACTTATGAAAAAGGATGAAATGGACCAGGTGATCCAGGCTGTAGGTGACCAAGAGGTGGCTGTAGATGATAAGGAGGATCTTGAGGTAGAAGTAATAGATGAATGCAACACAGATATAACACAAGAAACACCACAACATCCTGGAGAAGAAGAACTTGTCAAAGAACCAACTGCAGAGTATTTGGAGGAAGCAACAGGTATTATCGAGTCTGTAGTCACAGTTGAAGATGACTTTATTAAGGTGGTGCAAACTGCTACAGATGAGGGTGAAAGTGTGACTCACAATGTCCGCTTTGAAGCATCTGAACTTTCTGAAACAGAAGGAAAGCCTTCTGAAGAGGAGGAGGAGGAGGAGGAGGAGGAGGAAGAGGAAGAAGAAGTAATTGAAGAAGAATCCCATGAAGGACCCAGAGAAGGGTCACCTTGCATGCTTGCTTCTCCAGAAAAAGAAACAGAATACAAGACAGAAACACAGGATGATTACAAAGACGAGACAACCATAGATGATTCAGTATTGGATACAGATAGCATCTGGGTGGACACACAAGGTGGGTAACCGTTCCATTCTCTTTCATTAAGTGAGTTATCAGTTAAGCCACTAGATACCAGAAGTTATCCAATAATCATAGGGTTGTTAAAGGAGTTTTACAATGAGTTTTTATTTTAACAATACAGGTCACAAGAGGTTAAAAATAAAAAAAATATAAAAAAGATGCATTAGGCTAGTTTCACACTAGCGAAACGGACCTTTGGCAGGCTGTTCCGTCGGTTGAACAGCCTGTCGGATCCGTCCTGCTGCTACTAAACGTGTGCCTCTGGACTACTGCTTCGCCCCCATTGACTATAATGGGGGCGGGGCGGAGTTCCTGGGGAGGCACGGCAGCGCACGGTGAGAGGCCGCCAGAATAAAACTTCTACATGTCGTAGTTTTATTCCGTCGGCCTCTTGGCGTGCGCTGCCGTGCCGCCGCCAGAACTCCGCCCCGCCCCCATTATAATCAATGGGGCCGGAGCGGTAGTCTGGGGGCACACGTTCACTAGCGGTAGGACGGATTCGACAGGCTGTTCACCCGACGGAACAGCCTGCCGGAGGTCGGTGCCGCAAGTGTGAAACTAGCCTTAGCTGCCTCCCCAGATCCCCAGCTACTGTCATTCTGATGCAGCTCCGGTCCTTGCTGCTCTTTACTTCAACAGGAACTGCAGCAGACTGGCAGTGGAAGGGGTTCAATTCGATAATTTTTTTATTTTTTAACCCCTTCCGCCCTATATTTTTAGAAAGAAATTAACCAGGAAAACCCTTTTAGTGCAACCAATAAAATTACTTCTTCAGCATTACATGGAAATGTAGAAGTATTCAGAGCATACTTTTATGTACACTGTAACATTTGGTTAATATAGTCATGATAAATCCTACAGTATATCCAGGTATACAGTATACAGCATATGTTACCTTAAATTGCTCATTTTGGACAAGTTACATTCACAAAATTGCAGCTAAAACTTATTTTCCTGCATCTGTCTATGGATAACTACGTCACAGTACTGTCTGTCTCTTTTTACTAGAGTTTGAGAAAGCTGTTTTAAGTGGAAAAAAAAACACCCTTTTTCTCCTCATCAAAAGCTTTCATGCATCACCAATACAATACTTTTTGTTAGAGAACCAATTCTAGGAAATGTTCCTGAAATACATGTATAGAAATCTACAGATACAAGAGAAAGTAAGTGAACCATTTGGAATTAACTACATTGATTACTAGTAAAATGTTGTCTTCTGGTTATCAGTCACAATTATAGACAACGCAATCTAACTAATCTGATGACACACAGACAGTTGTAATATTCATGGATTAAATTGATACACCTAGTAGAAATCCACTTTGTATGGAGAAGAAATAAACTTCTTTCTTAAAGAGGACCTCAACATGACTTCAAGCTGAATAGACGTTTGGTGATGCAACAATACAATGATCCCAATGTATACAAGTAAATCAACTAAAGAATGGTTGGAAAAGGAGATCTGTATTCAGAATTGCCACTATGTAGATAAACATATTTGGCAGGAGGAATGGCCCAAAATTCCTTCTCAACATTGTGCAAATCTTATTTGCATCTTCAAGAATTGTTTGGTGGAGGTGATTGCTTCTATCGGGGGATCTACCGGATATTAAATTCAAGAGTTTACTTGCTTTTCCTCCTTGCACTGTGGATATTTACTCAATATGCTTAATAAAAGACATGCATGGTACAGATGTTTGTGTGTTAGTAGTTTAGTTACATTTTGTCTGTCCAGAGGCATAACTAGAAATGACTGGGCCCCAGGGCAAAGTTTGGAATGGGCCACCCCCAAGCAACTTCCCAACAACCCCAGCAGGGGCCCCAATACATATGGGGCAGGATCAACTACTAGACCCACAGTAGTGATCATGCTAACCTGATCCCCGCTGCTGGGTTCATGCTCCACCGCTGGCTCAGCAGGTTCCAGGTCTCCCCACATCAACATCCATTTTGATGCGGGGCATGATCACTGCAGTCAATGACTGGCCAAAGCAGTGATGGGTCACGCGCCATGGGTGACTTCCAGCATTTCCAGGATGTTATTATGCGCTATCAGAGGACATTACAGGGGGAGACACATAAGAGGAGAGAATTACAACTCCCAGCATGTCCAGACTGTTATTATAGGGCATCAGTGGATATTACTGGGAGAGGGATATAGGGAGAGAACTACAACTCCCAGCATGTCCACACTTTTATTATGGGGCATCAGTTGACATTACATGGAGAGGAATATAACAAGAGAGGATTACAACTTCCAGCACTACCATACTGTTATTATAGGACATCAGTAGACATTATTCAGGGAGGGGGTATAAGAGGAATGAACTACAACCTCCAGCATGACCTCACAGGGAGTGAATATCAGGAAATAACTACAGCTCTTTATTTTGAGACCACTAAGGCTACATGCACACGACAGTGAAAAATGGTTATGTGATGTACATTTTTTTAACGGCCATGAAATGTATATTTTAAGACAATGGTAGTCTATGGGGTTAGTCACACAGCAGTTTTTTTGACTGTCAGTGAAAAACGGACGTCAAAAAATAGAACATGCGCTATCTTGTCCGTTTTTCACTGACAGACTGCCCCCATACAATTGAATGGGTCAATTTTTAACATCCATGTCTCAGAAAGTCATCAGTGAAAAAAACGGACATTTTTTCACTGTTGTGTGCATGTAGCCTAACCCTCGTCTCCTCCATCACATTTTATTAGTGATCAGGGCAGAAATCCATGTAATTCCAAATGGTTCATTTACTTTTCTTGAAATTGTATATAGTTGTACCACATAAAAAAACCTTGATTCTGGTTTTTACAAGCAGATGTTACTTGATAAATTTCTACTGCAATGAACAATATGCAGCAAAACTGGCATGAACAAGCCTGCTGTGATTAAAGAAAAACACAGCAATCCCTAAAAAGAATGAATTTCAAATGCAAAATGTGAATGAGACTTTTTCCAACGCCAAAAAACACAGCGGGAAAAAAAAAACGTAAAGCAAAATGGCAGGTACAAATGTATAAATCTAAAATTGGCTGCATATTTCTGTCATAGATTATCCAGTCTTCTGGGTGGGTAACCACATCATAGAGAAGCAGTATGTTCTATTAAAACTCCTTCCATGGAAATATTCTATGCTTTGCCATAAAGCTGCGATGAGCTCAGCATAACAGCGACTGAACCAAACATGCAACTATTTTAGCCCAATAAACAGCTTTCAGCTCTAAAAGATGACAACTATATAATTACTAGTTTATTAAAGAGAAGGGGCGTGTTAGGTTACCCAGCAGACAGATCACTGCTTCTATTTCTACAAAGTAATTTGTACTTTGCCATTTTAATTTCAGTGAATCACTCAATTCAAATGTAGAATCCTAAATTAGTTAAAATACAAAGGGAACATGTATTTCACAAGATAGTTTATAGGAATGCTTGGCTAATCGAGATGTAGCAGTGTTCAAATTGTACACCCACCCATAGAAAAGTTATAAGCTTTTCAATATAATTACCTTACTAATCTCTGCAGCCCCCACCATTCCTGCTTTCCGTTGGTTTCCAGTGATGGGTCGTGTGCCCCGGGTGACTCCCAGCATTGTCATTCATAGTGACAAAGCAATGGTGCTTCTGGCAACAATTGCCATATGCGTTCACTTGATGTTTTGTAGCTATGGATGACATGTCATTTCCAAGAGGCAGGGGCCAGAGCAACAAAAAAAATAGTAGGTATGGATATTGAAAAGTTTATTATTATTCTTTCATTTAGGCCGAAAACTTTATGTCAATTCATAGAAACTCCTTTTGGCTGCATTCACACGGACCAATTTTCCGCACGGGTGCAATGCATGATGTGAATGCATTGCACCCGCACTGAATCCTGACCCATTCATTTCTATGGGGCTGTGTACATGAGCAGTGATTTTCACGCATCACTTGTACGTTGCGTGAAAATCGCAGCATGCTCTATATTCTGCGTTTTTCACGCAACGCAGGCCCTATAGAAGTGAATGGGGCTGCGGGAAAATTGCAAGCATCCGCAAGCAAGTGCGGATGCAATGCGATTTTCCCGCTTGGTTGCTAAGCGACGGGACCCAATCTTCATTATTTTCCCTTATAACATGGTCATAAGGGAAAATAATAGCATTTTTAATAAAGAATGCTTTGTAGAATGTGGATTAAGGGGTTAAACATAAAAAACTTAACTTACCTTAGCCACTTGATCACGTAGTTGGCGATCTCTCTTCTCTCTTCAAGCTTTAGCTGCAGTCTAAAGGACCTGTGATGACGTCACATCACATGGTCCAATCACATGGTCCGTGATGGACCATGTGATTGGACCATGTGATGTGACGTCATCACAGGTCCTTAGACTACAGCTAATGCTTGAAGAGAGAAGAGAGATCGCCAGTGATGAAGTCCGGCTTCGGGTCTGGGTACCAAACATGGCGATTTTTCACACGTGCGTGCAAAACGCATTACAAAAGTTTGCACACGTGCGGAAAAATCGCGCATATCCCGCAACGCACCCGCATCCAATGACGCCCGTGTGAACCCAGCCTTAAGATAACTATAGAATGACCTGTAATTCTGGGACAACCACAACACATTTGCCAGATGGAGAGCTCACACCGATAGAACACTATAAACGTATAATGGCGTTTGTTGCTGCGTTATTTTTTCACAGACTGTTTTCTATATGACCACATGTGTATATGCCGCTGTCTTAACTCTTTTCATGTGCACAGATGACGACAGGACTGAAGCAATAGAACCCATTCCTAAGGAGGAGACGGTAGAACGAGAAATACAGAAGGTTCCAGTTGAAAGATACAGGAAGGACAAACCTTTCAAGAGTGGCCGAGGTCGCCTTTCTACTCCTGAAAGGAAAATAACTAAAAGGGAATCTAGCGCAACCTCCAGAGATGAAGTGAGAAGGAAAAAAGGTCCATTGCTTACTCATCTTTTACATCCAAGTACAGCATGGCGAGACAGCCAGGGAACCTAAATATTTGACACCATGAAAGCTCATGATAACTAACTATGTTAACGCCCCTGACTATGTGCTTTTGTTCCCCTATTTTTTCTTATTTCCTTTATAGCAGTTCTTAAGAAAGCAGAAATTGGTAAAAAATCAGATGGTCAGCCCCACTCTCCCTCCAGGAAAGTAATTTTAAAACCTGCGGTCAAGCAGTCTAGACCTGCCCATCAGGCCTGCGTGAGGAGGAAGCCGGCAGGTGACTGCTTTGTTCAGTTTTTTGCAAATGTGGCTGGCAAACATTCTTTTGGTTGGTTTCATGTTATGTGGCTTGCAGATTTCATCCCTGCAGTTTCTTCTCTTTTATTTTTTATTTCCTATCCCATTTAAGAATTTCCAGAATTCCATGATAATGAGATTCCATGTCCGAGGCTTTCATGTTTTTATGTTGCTTCTTATTTCATTTCCTGTTCTATTTGTTTATTTATGGATTCTTGTTCATTTCTTTGCAGAACTCATGATCACATTCGCTTGCGAGAGCCATAAGCGTGCATTGGTTGTATCTTGGCATAGTGACTTAGTGCTTTCTTAGAAGTTTGTAAATCCATGTCTCTGTTCTGGTGGAAACTTCATGATCGATTGCAACCATGGTACACATTTCCATTGATTTGCCTCCGTCTCATACATTAGCTACATCAATTTTTTTCTATGCTACTGTAGAGATGTGTTGGTGTCTTCGGCTTATATATCTTCTAAATGCATGCTCCTGTTCATTCTTCCTACTTCCAAATTAAGACTGTTGGTAAGAACACTCAAGAAATAGGGTATCATTAAAAGGGTTATGCCATGATTGATGTAAAAAAATAACATCATATAGTGCATTGTAATCTCTTTCTAACAAAGCTAGAACCAGTCCTGTACCCCATACAGAACCAAAGATCTTCTCATTCATTACTCCAATAGTTCTGCTAGATTCTTTTCAGGCTGGCAGCGAGGGGGGTGTCCTTTCTCAGGGGGTATGTCCTTTCTCCTGCAGCTCATTCCCTGTAACTGACACAGCTTCTATCAGAAGATAGGGCTGGTGGCAGTTGAAGATTTAAACTCAGTGCGTGCGACCACCTCAGTGAGGTGGACAAGAAATAAGGAAAACAACAAACAGCAGGTGGCGCTATACAGATACATTTTATTAAGTAGCTCAGTGGCTATATTACATTTTTTTTTATATGCAATTACACAAGTATTCAGGTCTAGGTGCTGGTTTGAAAAATGTAGAATATATTTGGTGGCACAATCCCTTTAAGGGGATTTAGATCATATCTCAAGTGAAGGACAGATATATTTAGGCAATAAAGCCAATTATTCAGCTGCACCTTGCCCCCCGAACTGGCCAACCCGTAGAATGCTTACACCCAATAATGTGGGCATGTTCAGGTCAAGAAGAGGGGAAAGATAAGCTAATTATTTGGAATATATATATATATATATATATATATATATACATACACACATATATATAGTTTAAGGAACACTATGTGCATGACCTGAGGAGCCTCGTAGATTCAAAGAACACCAAAGACAGATTCATGCCTTGCCCCTCCTTTACCCCGAGGTCCTTTATTCACTCTCTACTCAAACTGCTCTCCTTATTATGAACATTAAGGGAGTCATTTATTATCCTGAAATACACCTGTACTAAGTGTATTTCAGGCACAGATTTTGGCGCAATAGTTGCACCACAAACTGCCACTTTTCCCCACACACGCCAAGTCTAAAAAAGTGGGCATGGCATGGGTGGGGAAGGGGATGGGCTGGCAGGTTCATCTCATTCCTCATTTTCTATGCCTCTTTTAGGTGTAGAAAATGGTCTAAATGTAAATGTAAGAAAGGAAGCTGGCATAGAAATAGATTGGCGCCTCTTCATAACTCCAGCAGATCTACTGCCAGATATGGAGGTTTTTAAGACCAGCGTCTTAAACGCCGGTCTTACTAAATGACTCCCTAAGTCTTTGTAATCACTAACTTATAATGTATGTACAATGTATACAGTTAAAGGGTAGCTGTCATTTTTTATTTTTTTTTGCTAGTTTATTAGAGCTAGAGAGTTAGTCTGTCAATGATTGTCAAAAGATCTGTAATTACCTTATAATAACAGCTTTCATTAATGTCCTCTGTCCCTTTCCACTGCTCCCTTAAAAGACCGTTGCTAGGGCTTGTCTGTCTTCCTTTTTGTATAAACAGAAGACAGAGGGGCGGTCCTTCATACTGCATGGCTGCATTAGGCTTCAGAGTGAGGAGGCGTGTCTCTCAGTAATCCAATCTGATTGGCTGGCAGAGAGCTGCTGGCTACAGCAAGTGTGTATGGGAAGTGAGGGAAAGCAGTTTTGGCCTCAGAGAACTGGCAGAGGAGCCATCTTGAGAAGGTCCTCATATTGTAAATGTTTAAACAGCCGTAACTAAGGGGAAAAACTCAAGGAAAACAGTGGTATGTGAAGAAACTAAAGATTGCTTTACGCATAATGCTGCTGCAGCAGTAACATATGCTAAAATTAATTTTTTGATGAAAACAGAACAGTTACCCTTTAAGCATTGGTCAGACGTGTAGCTTTATTAATTTGACAGTGTCACTGGCAACTTGGCAATATTTATTTCTCCTGTCATAAGGACTATTTTGTCTATTTTGGACGATAGTATACATTTCAAAATATTCTATATAAGTAGAATTTCCAGTTTCCATTTAGATTTATTGGATCTAATATCCATAAACTATATAAACTGCTGGGGCTGTGTAATCCAGCGGCTTATTGTTGCTTATAAACATTCTGGAGTTCATTCAGGAAACCAGATTGGCAGAAGGCTGAATCACTCATAACTATAAGATGTTAACAATTGACATCACATTGAAGTTGTGCGCTAAGAGTTAAAATGCTAAGTTCAGTTATTATGATATCAGTAGCTACTCTTCTCTGCATGAGAAAATGAGCAAAGGATTAACAACTGACAATCTACAGGTGACCGTCAACTACGGGCTTAGGTCAGCTGAAGGCACTGATTTCAGCAGGACCAAATTGCCATCTAACATGTATCTAGTGTTCCACTGGCATTCATTTGGTCTACATAGTGCCAAAAAAGATTGGGCATGTTGAATTTGAACATACCTTATCCTTTATTGTCGAAGGAGATAAACTGTTACCACAGGTTTCAGTATTGAAAACACATGCATGCTCAGATGAGTATGAGGAGTTTTTTTTTTAGGTATGGCATGCGGTCAACATCTATTGGAAATGTATGGCCACCTGAAGAATTGCAAATGTCTACTTCACAGTTTCAGATAGCACGCCAGGTGTAGATATTGTAGATGCTGGTAGGGTTGGCTAGCTGGCTGAACACAGTCTGGCTTGTGTTTTTCATCTAGTTTGTGGCTATAGTAACATTGTGTATTTAGTGGAGCTACACTTCCTGAGTTACCACTGAGTACGTACAACCTGTTGACTAGTCTTCATTGTTAGGTCACCTAAACATCATTGTGACATCAAACGTTGTAACCACAATCATTCCAGGCAGTTGTGAGCTGCACTTCTCCTGGACAGGCAATATACATTTAAGGGTTGTAGTTGTGATTTGAAGAGAAGATTAGTTTCTGTTACTATTTCAGTGAACACCCAGCAGTAAACAGATTCAGTGATGCTCAAAGTTTACCGTTCAAATAATCAAGGGGTTTTTCTCACTGGTGAGTGTCAAAAACATAAAACAGATCTTTTTACAGAACATGCAGAAACACGAAGACTAAGGCCATGTACCCCGAATCTTAATCTTCTTCTTTCTGTAGGTTATACACTACTATACTAACTGTAAGGGTTTCACTATTAATGTGTACGCAAGTCCCTGTTGTTTACACTCTTTCTTACTTAAATATGGATATGGAAATGATTACATGTAAACTATGCAGTATGTAAGGTGCCATAGTCAAAGCTATGCTAAAATGAGTGGTAGCATGTGCAGCTATTGATAACATGGACATTACAAGTAAGCAAAATGAATGATCTATCCAGGTCTCTTCCTGGTGGTTCCATGATATTTAAATATATCTCTTTAACCATTAAGTTTTTCTTTTCCTCTTTTCCTGTGCTGGTGCCAACAGGGGGTGATTCCCAACAAACTCCTAGTGCTCTTCGGCAGTCCAGGGACAGAATTACTGTGAGTAAAACATTTTCACTTTGTGCTTGTATCATTCTGTATTAGAGCCGGGATTTAATATTACTAGAATATGATGAATATTAATGACTATACACTCATCGACCAAAAAAACACAGAAGAAAGGAGTTGTTGGAATCAAATGAAACTTTTTGTGTGAAACTAATGATGATATATGTAAGTTGTTACAACATTAGAGTGAAAGAAAAACTTTATTGGAGAAAACTGTACAACTGAAAGGACGCTCTAGTACCCTGTTGGGTCAGCTCTTGCTTGAAGATCTGGCACGAAAGCACAAAATCTTGCGCGGCCCGAGATGATGTCATCATGCCAGCTGGCATGGTGACGTCATACATTACCACGCACGGGATTTCATGCGAGATCTTCAAGCAAGATGGCAGCGGCATGCCCGTTGCAGGCAAATTGATTAGGTAAGATGATTGGTCTAGACTCCATTAACCCTTATAGGGAGAATACTATAATATAAATATTACTGATTTATTCATCACCAAGGATAAATCCAAGGATAACATTTGCAGAAACACAGGCTGGTGAATGTGTAAAAAAATAAAAAATCACTCATCATCTTTCAACGATTCTCTTGGCCAGGGGAGTTGCTAGTGTCTCAAAAGATCTGGGGCCCAAGCCCCATTGCGTATGGCTCAATTCTTTAGCTCCAACCACCATCCCCCTCCCCTGCCTGCATACTCTAGCACTATAGACATTTTACTGTACTTGCTATACAGCAGCACATACCGCTCACATCCAGGGCCTCCCAGGTGACATCTCCACTGATGTAGATCTTCTCTGTCGTCATCTTTTCCATTCGGTCCAGGCAACTTCTTTCAGCCGTGCCTCGTCTCTCCTCACTTTTCTATCATCATCCCCAAACCTCAAGTCCCAGCAGTGTTATCCTGCTGCTCGTTGTGCTCCCCAACACCCCCAAATACTATCCTGAAGAAATAATAGTGCTATACAGATAGTCTCCCTGTAGTAATAGTGCTCATCAAAGTCCAACCAATAGTAATTCCCATTCCCTTCTGGAATGCCCTCATTAGTAATGCTGCCTCCAACAGTGATAATGCACCCCAAGAGTGCCTCCATTAGTAGAATAGCCCTCCAGTACTAATAATGCCCTCACAGAGCCCCCAGTAGAAATAAAGCCCCCCTATTGTTCCCCCAGTGGTAATAAAGCCCTCGGTAGTAATAAGGCCCCCCATAGTGCTTTTAGTAGAAATAAGGCAGATCTATATGTCACTCTATATATAATGTCCCCTGTATTTATAATGCCCCTACTGTTATCATGCTCGCCCTGAAGTGCCCCAGTATTTAAAAATACAGTCTCATGTAAATAACATCACCCACACCCCAGCTGCCTTCAACATGCATTGCCATGTAAATAACATCACCCCCTCAACATTCAGTCCCATATAAATAACATCACTTCCTCCCCCAGCTGCCTTCAGCATACAATCCCATGTAAATAATATCACCCCCTCCCCAGCCACCTCCAAAATGCAGCCCCATGTAAATAACATCAACCCCTCAACATAAAGTCTCATGTAAATAACATCCCTCCCTTCATCCATAACATACAGCCCCAGTTAAATAACCACACCTCCCAGCATTACTCTGCCTCTCACACTGATAACCTATCCCTTCACTTACCTCTCCTCATGTAGCAGACCTCACCATAGCTTCTTCCCCAGGACTTCGCTTCACTACTGAGCACCATCCTCTTCTGCACTGGTGACATGATGGTGACATAATCGCAGGTCCATCTCAACCACTGCCTTTAGCACTGATCACATGACTGTGATGTCCTTCAGCTCCTGTAGTGCATTAGGTTCAATTGTATTGCCGTCCTGAGGACAGCTATACACTCGTATCTATCTGGCTGGCAGTAAATTTAGGGCCTGGGACAAAACATCAGGGGCCCAGGCTCCGAATATTTTAACCAAGCAACGCCGGCAACCTGCTCTTGGCAATGTTTTTTATTGCATAGCTCACTAGGAAATTGTAGAGCTGTAAAACATAAGAAAGATGAACCAACCAGCTAAATATTTTATTGTAATGAAATGTTAAATTACAATAAGTTAATGGGAATCTGTCAGCAGTTATAAGTAGTGTTGAGCGAATTTGAAGTTAAGGAAGTGGACTTCAATCCGAATTTCAGGAAGAATTCTAATCGGCATAAGGCTGAATTTCCTTATGCTTCGTGGTAACGAATCAATTTTCCCTGAAATAGCGGTAAAAAAAACCAAACCACATTGATTTGAAGATCCAGCGTGAAATCTCATGCATGGTGACGTATGATGTCACCGCGCCAGCCGACATTATGACATCATCACGCAACGTGAGATTTTGCACTGGATCCTTAAGCAAGATGGCCGCTGCTCCCTCTTTACGATCAAATGGATGAGGTAAGTACAATTTAAAATTTGTTTAATTGCAAACACTAAAATGCTTTAATATGGATCTCGGATGCCGCGATGAACGCAGCATCTGAGGGGTTCAATGACGGGGTAGCGTAATTTGTCACAAAGCTAATTTTTTGTAAAATTCAGCTAAGCAGCCAAATTGAAATTTATAGAACTTTGCTCATCTCTAGTTATAAGTTCCCTGTATTTGTGAGGGAAGTGCTCCCCCCGCAGTGTATCGGCATGTACACAGGCAGCCCGTCAATCAATGCTAACAGGTCTGGAGGAGGCAAGGAGGTAGGGGTGCTCCCCTCATACATACAGGAGACTCATAACAGTGAGTCAGCTGTATTTTTTGATAGCTGCCAGATGGCAGTGTTATTTTTCGTGGTACCTGGATAAAGCTGTCTTCACACAAAGCTGCTCTTGAGGAGGACAGCATTATATGGTGACAGATTCTCTTTTATTAGGCAAACACATCTGTGATCTGTTAGGTTACCCTCATCTTTGCTCTTTTTTAGGATGGAGTCACCAAGAGCCCAGAGAAACGTTCCTCTCTGCCGAGACCTTCTTCAATCCACCCCACTAGAAAAATAATCCCTGTAGATAAGGAAGAGAACTCTTTGTCCACCAGCACATCCTCTGTTAGACGCACAACAAGTATGTCTATCACTGCTGCCTTGTAAAACTTTACTGTATTGATGATTTCATCTCTATAAGTGATCTGGATGTTCTGGGAGGTAATTTATACCAATCTGTCAATTCCAAGTATTCATAGTGCGGGAAACAATGGCTCAAACTGTATCTTGCCATGCATTGGTTTATTGTTTGGGACTGCACACAATAAAATAAATTTTAAAAGAACATGGTCCCCTGACCAAATCTGACCTGGATGTGGCATCAGATGCAACTGGCACTACTGAAACAGCCAAGCAGGTTCTGCTATGAAGCCAGTTAAGCTGTTTTTGTAGCTCTCATTCACTTTCACAGTTGCATAAAGAGTGGAACACAATCTGCTGTGCTGTTTTCGTAGTCCTAACTTCCTCTGGCCGCTGCATCTTGGCCAGATGGAGTTGGCAGCCCTGCTCTAGAGATAGGTTCAAATTCCAGAGGTGGAGCTGTGAATATGCGATACATGGCCGAGATGGGCATTACTGTATTCTATATATTATTTAGCACAGTGTTATGGATAACAGGACAGAATGTGTCTATTTACATCAGTAATGAAAAGATATACACACTATACGGACAAAAGTATTGGGACACCTACACATGACACGTAGAGATTAGACATCTCATTCTAAAGTGGTTTCCCCCCTCCTTTGCAACTAAAAAAGCAAATGTGCGGTCAGAGCCTGATGTTGGACAAAATGGGGCTGGCTCACAATCCTTATTCTAGTTCATCCCACAGGTGTTGAGGTCAGGTCTGTGTGTGGACAAGCCCAGTTCTTCCACACCAAAGTCCCCCAACCCTGTCTTTATGGACCTTGCTTTGTGCACCGGAAGTGTACAGTTGTCCAAAATGTCTTAGTATACTGAAGAATTAAGATTTCTGTTCAACAACACATCCCCACAGCATTATTCCTCCTTCACCAAACTTTATAGTTGGCAGACTCTATCCAACACTGTGTGCCTCAGCAAACTCACTTTATAACTCTACGATTAAGAGATGGGTCAAAATACTTTTGTCCATATAGTCTATCTATCTATTCATCTATATATCAAACATTGTATGGTGGGGGTACTTGAATGATCCGTACATTCTCTTTGGATTTTTTTTATTCTTTCGTTACCATTGTGTCTTATTCATTATGTAGGATCTGAGCCAATTTGGAGTCGAACAGGAAAGAGTGGAACTTCTACACCTACTACACCTGGATCCACAGCTATTACCCCAGGAACACCACCAAGTTATGCTTCTCGAACTCCTGGTACACCAGGAACACCAAGTTATTCACGTACACCCCGTACTCCAGGAACACCAAGATCTGCCATGTATGTAGCCTCTGACAAGAAAATTGCCATCCTACGAACACCTCCCAAGTCTCCTGCCACTCTAAAACAGATGCGCGTTTTGAATCAACCCCTGCCTGACTTGAAGAATGTAAAGTCGAAGATTGGATCTACTGATAACATCAAGTATCAGCCTAAAGGTGGACAGGTAAGAGCACCCACAAAAAAAAAAGATACACAAGGCTCTGTCTGGCCACGACAGATAGAAAGTGGAGTGCAACATATGTGAATTCTATTTTCCTACATGTAACAGATTATAACTGAAATGGGTTTTCTGGGAATAATTACATTATAATTATTACCCGCAGCCTGCCTCCTCAGACAGAAAATTCATAATTACCTGTCTCTGCTGTGTTCATGTTCCGGTCCCTGGAGAGTTTACACCCGATACTGCATGGACATGGTCACATGCTCCGTTGTAGCCAGTTACTGGCTTCAGTGGTTATGTGCCACTTGTATTAATGTACTTAAAAATTAGAAAGATACAATTATTTTACCTAAATTTGGCCATACACAGTAGATCTATGTGGGTTGATTACGATGAGGTCAGCCGATCATCTAATGTGTATTGAGCCTCTTAATTCTTTCCTGACAGCAGATCTCATGGAAGATAAGGATCCGGCAAGTTGGATTTCAACTGCCCAATCCTTTTGTTCTCGGGGAGTTATGACAGCAGCTTGCTCCCATCTCACCATTTACTAAAAAAGTATGTTCAACCAAGCCAACCATGCATATGTATAGCAGTATCGGGGAGATAGCTGATGGACAAATGGGTGTTAAAGTCAGTAGTTATCTCATAAAAATGGCTGGCTTTTTCTTAAAGTACAAAGACTTGATATGGGACATCTCAAGAATAAGGAAATGTTAAAGTGCAACTATGGTTTCATAAAACTTTTGAAATAAGTATTGATCAGTGAAGGTCTTGTTGCTCAAACCCCCCAATCTCTCAAATACAGAGGCCGAAACTCTCAACCTGCTTTGCAAGGCTGTTCGTGGAAAGCAGAGCACATGGTGGACAGGTCCTTAAAATGTTTAAGGGTCACAAAGCTCACCTGAGTCCTTCTGCACCTTCTTTTCAGTAGTTGTAGGTATCTCCTGACATGTCACTATCACATGCCAAAAGATTTACGAAACAATAAGTATTCTTTTAAGTGTATGTTCATCATAAAACCTTGAGTGTCTTTGCAAATTCATTGCATTAATGGTCTTGCAATGTTCATTGAGTTAAAACCACTACTATAGGCCAGAGCAATAGTCACAGTTCTTCAGGTTGCTATTAGAAACCATTAGCAAATATATTGACATGCACTCCCCTAGTTTACAGTGTCTGGTGTAAAGATTAAAGCGTTTCCCCAGAAGAGACGTTTGATAGGTCATTCATTTCAGGTCAGCAGTGGTCAGGCTACCCACAGCCCTGCTGATCTGCTGTTTTGCAGTAGCTCGGGCATCGGAAACAAGTATTGCAACTTCACAGCTCTGTCCACTGTGTAGTAGCCGGTGCTGGTTAAAGCAGTACTGCTTCTATGATACCCTATCTGCTCTCCACTTTTGTTAGGGTAAGCAGTATTGCAGGAAACCACATTCCAAGACAAAACACTCCTTGTCAGGTCAGTTTCACACACTCTTTCCACCTTTACATGTGTCAACAACCATAGGGTAGACACAGATGTGAGAAAATACTGCAGCAAACTGATGGCACCCACTCTTCAGTAATGTGACCCCTGCATTGAAGAACATCTTGTAGCACAACAAATTAAGGGTAGGATTCTACCTATAGCCCACTGCCTTTAACGATTTGCCTGAGACTGAGCTGCTCCTTGGGGCTGCTGCCTTTCTCTTTCTAATTTTCTTATTGTGCTGCTGAATGTAAATATTAGACTTACCAGAATAAGATTGGCATTGAGCCTGCTGATTTTAACTGCAGAATTGTAAATACAGCTCTGAGGTATAATACTGGGTGTAACTCTGAATCAGCACTGCACATACATATACGTTATAATAACTATATACGTTATAATAACTTATGATATAAGATATGATAAGATATTTACAATTGTTCAGCTTTGTATGGCAATTTATTTCTTAAGATTTGAGAAAAGGCGTTTAAAAAATATGATCAGCCTACAGTATATACGGCATACTGTACTCATAGACCACACAAAAAATACAGTGGAAAGCTCTGACAGAACCGCAAAATTCTCGTGGCTAAAGGTAAAACGGGTTGCTTTTCTGCAGCAGCAAACTGTAAATCACTTCATATTGTTTCGAGAAACCATACAATATGATGGGTTAGGCAAGTGTATAAGCAGACTGTGATCACTGACCAACAGTCTGATTACCACTTGGACCAGTAGAGAATAGGACCTCTTTGACAGCACATTTTAGCTGGCCAAGGGGTTTCACAAATGACTTTTTTATTTTGGGACACAAAGCTGTCGTTTTTGTTGCGGTTGTTCATGCAGTTTTTTCAGCCAAAGCTAAACATGGATTCAAAAGGAAGAGAAAATATAAAGGAAGGCTTCGGATTTAAAAGAAAAACAACTGCAGTGTTTTTTTATCCCCCAAAAGAGATGCATCTAAGACCACCATTTTGTTTTTTGACTTATGCATGATAAACATGGGTTATTTAGGATTTTTTTTCTAGTCAAACTTGAGGGACATCCAATATATGTTTATATTGTAAACTAGCTATATCAGTGATGGTTAACCTCCGGCACTCCACCTGTGGTAAAACTACATCTCCCAGCATGCTCCATTTATTTCTATGGAGTTCTGAGAACAGCCAGATAAGTGTACATCTTGGGAGTCATAGTTTTACCACAGCTGGAATGCCAGAGGTTAGCCACAACAGAGCTATGTAATATGCAGAGTTATTGGAGAACATAACTACCAATATCTGTACTTTACAGAAAACTCATGATGCAAACCAGTGGATTGATCCCTATGTTTAGGACCATCCTGTTGTAGCAGTAAGCATTTTGCTGCTACACTTTCTCATTAGAACGTGCCTTTTTGCCTCCTGTTCCTTTTAGGTTAAAATCTTAAGTGAGAAGATTGATTATAGTTTGGTTGAGTCTCGTTGCGGTTCCAAGGATAACATCACTCATAATGCTGGGGGAGGTCAAGTAAGTAAGGGCCTGCTTTACGATGGGCTCTCCTCCAACACTTCCTTGGTGCTCCTTCTAATGATCCTTTAAGGCTTCCACCCTCTCTTACCACCGCAAACCTTTCAAAACCTGTTCTGTCTTTTCGCTCTGTGTTCAATGTTCACTTCTATAGTTTGGCCACATGAGCATGTTATTAGGTAGAAGATGGTGTGGGTGCTAACCTTATACAGATAATAGTATATGTAAAAATGGCCATATACTTTAGATAGAATGAGCATTCATCAACACTCCTTCTCAACATCCTGAGTGGCCACGGGGAGAAAGCCGCTGCTAGGCACTTCTAGTACTGGCTTATCCCTAAGAATAAAAGGAATGAGCACGTTGAAATCCAATTGTCAGATCCTTCTCTCTCACGCGCCATCAGGGAAAGTCAGAAGGCCCCACAAACATATTACATGGTTGGCCTATTCCACCCAAATTGACCAACTGTAACCAAAACTCTCATAGAGATAAATGGAGCCGCAGTGTGCATACCCAATCTGCTGCTCCATTCAGTTTGGGGGGCCCTGAGGTGCACAGGCTCACTGTTCTTGTGATCGTTGGGTGTCCCATCAATAGGAACTGTAATATCCAATAGTTGTAACTTCTTACAAGCAGGAAACAAACCCCTTTAAAAGGGTAGTCCCATCTGGGCAAACTCTTTCTTATATGATAGCCACCCCAGCATTCATCTGATCGCCATGGATCTGGCTGGTAAAATCTCCATTAATTATACAATAACGTCGGAAAAAGGTTCAGGTGGTTACATGCATCTTCGATATACTATAACCTAAGCCATGAATGGGAGACCATGGTTACACTGTATCTACCAGATAAACAGCTGCTGGTTTCAAAAGTTTTCCACTCCAGTTTTTAAAATGGGAGAACCTTATATGAAGTTTATGTCCTAGTCACATTTGGAAAGGGACAACTCTTTTTGTGCCTAAAAAATAAGCACATATTTTAAGCACATACGTATCATTGGGATGTTTTTGTCTGAATAGCAGGGAAATGGGAACCAATACAAACTTTGTAATGGAGATACAGATGATAAAGAACTGGGGTTTGAAGAGCAGGTGCTTCATCCAGGGTCATCCACTTATTATTGTTGAAATAAATCCCTTTCTCCTATGTAAATAACTTGTATTTTAATCACTCTTTGCACAATAACTACTTGCTTCGTTACATGCTGCGCCACTGACCTTTGTCTGTACTCACTACTACTATAGCATGAATCAATTCTTGACTTTTTTTCAAATTATCCAGCAAATTCTTGCCTATTCCCATCCAGGGTCATCCACATTTACTTTCCATATATCTAAATGTATTCTATTGTTACAGATCCAGATCGTTACCAAGAAGATTGACCTTAGTCATGTAACATCAAAGTGTGGCTCCCTGAGGAACATTCGCCATAGGCCAGGTAAAGAGATTCCCATATTGTAACCATTGATGGATTGATGGATTAATAAGCTAAGCGTTTGAGATTGGCTCAGTTATATTCTATAAATCATAAAAAGTTTAAAGGATGTACTAGTCTATGAACATGTCAGCCTATTTATGTAGGACATCCATTTTGATATTTAGCTGTCTGACCGCAGTACTACCTGACAAATAATTCTTCTTCTATGTTCCTGTTGCTACTGATAAGGCATCCTACATTAATATCCCTGATGATTACACAGGCTCATGGAACATTAGACAGCCAAAATAACCAGTCTATCACTAAAACAAAGTAGCCATAATTACTCAAATATAAAAGAATGAAAAAGATTACCCTTGCACCATCTCAATATGGAGTTCATACTATGCCAATGAAGCTACAATATGTTTCCTTCACAACTCAGATGGGTTAATGAGGTCAAAACCTAAGTATCAGAGGGCATTTTAGAAAAATTGGCAGATAACTGACTCAGTAGTTAGCAGTGTTGCTTTGACTCTCTGAGTTTGAGAACAAAAATAACATGTGCATGGAGTTTGTATGCTCACCCTGTGGCTACATGGATTTCTCTGGGTACTTCAGTTTCTTGTCACACACCAATAACATACCTAGAGGTAAATTGGATGATTATAAATAGGCCTCAGTGTGTATGTGAGGGTCTAAGATAGGGGAGTTAGATTGCAAGCCACTGAGGGCAGGGACCAGGGGGAGTGTTACACCTAGCACCCATTATGCTGTACTCACTGCTCCCACTCCAGAATTATCCTCCTGCATCCTATAACCATGAGCATCACATTACTAGGAAGCTGATACAGTGACGAGGTTGCCATGTCAACTAGCTGTAATATGATCCCGGACCCCTGGTGCCTATTTAAAGGGAATCTGCCCCCCCCCCCAAACTAGAGAAAGCAGTGTGTAGTGTATGTGATGCTGAGTTCGGTAATGCAATTTTTATCTTCATACTTATTTGCTTTCCGACACTGTGCTCCCATAAACCAGCAGTAAAATCCATTGAGAGGACTCCAGAGCTCACACACATAATGGAGAGGACTCAAAAATAGGAGTTCTCTCAATGCATTTTACTGCTGGTTTCTTGGAGAACAGTGTTGGAACCCTAGTGAGTAAGAAGATAAAAATTGCATAGCTCCACTTACACTATACACCAATTTCTATAGCTTAGTTGCTGACAAATTCTCTTTAAGCAGAGAAAGTCCTCCAAAACTTTGCCTTAGTGTTGTCACGGTTCACCTCCTGTTCCAGTTCTGTCCGGCTCCTGGTCAAGTGATACCTGCTTCTGGTCACCTTGTTCCTGGTCTCAGGGGTGGACTGGGAACCTAAAGTGGCCCTGGAAAGAAAAGCTAAAAGTGGTCCCAAGTTGTAGGTGAATTCAAATTGACAGAATGCATGGTAACACAAGTAGGCAAGGCCAACATAAACCACAAATAGTTTGGGTAACAGAAGTAGATGGGACCAGCAATACCGTAGTGTAGCACAAAATACCATCCAATAATGACAATGGTGATACAGTTGAATTCCGAAAGGCACCTGCGGCTGCTGGCCAGGTGCATAAGTACTTGATACTTTTAGCATCAATTAATGCTGAGAGCATCAAATCACTATATACCTGGTCAGCGGTCATGAGGAGAACTTGAGTGGCCCCCTGGGCATTGGCCCACCAGGAAATTTCCCTGGAGGGTATATGGCCAGTCTGCGCCTACCTGGGCCTTACTCCAGACATGTTGTTGTATCGTCTTTGTTGAAAAACCAGAGAATACCTTACACTCTGCATTCCAATCTAGCCAGAGTTAAACCGACTGCATCAAGTCTGCAACGTATACTAGAGTAAAGGCCTGTATAGCACTCTGAATATATTGGCACTATATAAGTAACAGGAAATACACAGTTGAGTCACATTATTATTACCACTTCCTACTTTTGGTGTCAGCAGCCTGTAGCTCACGAAGGAAGTCACATGTCATGAGCTGGCTTGGTGGGTATATAAGATTCCCTGCCAGTCTCGATTGACAGTCCAGCGTTCGTCTCCTCCTGCCGTCCTTGTGTGCTGAGTAAATTTCGGGCCTGTTCCGTGCCGTTTACCGAGCACACAGGACCGGCAGGAGGAGACGAACGTTTGCCTGGCTCTGTCAATCAAGACTGGTAGGGCGTGGAATGAGGTGGGAGAACGGAGCCTCTCGGTCGGAGCAGGAGCAATGCCCCCCTACACCTAAAGGGCTAATTTGCATATTATAAAAGTTAGACTCGTGCATACTGGGGGCATGTATAAACACAAGAATAGCAGAGTTAGGTTTTAATAGGGATAATTCTGGTGACAGACACCCTTTCAGTATTATTTTTATTTTCTGATATAACAATGTTATAGCCGAAAATAATAAAGTGAAGTTCGGGTCCCCATTGACTTCAATGTTGTTCGGGTACGAGTTCGGGTCCTAAACCCGAACTTTGACCTGATGTTTGGCCAAACCTGGCGTAACTGAACTTCCACGGGTTCACTCATCCCTAAAAATAAATTGACATGCTGTGGATTTTAAAAATCAGGTCAAAATCTGCACCGAAAAAAATCTTCATCCTGTACATGACAATTTAAAGAGGACCTTTCACCTGTCCAAAGTTTGTTAGTGAAAGGTATGTACATGCAGAGCGGCACCCAGGGATGTCCCTGCACTTACTTGTATCCATGGGTGCCGCTCCTTTCGCCCGCTGTAGCCCCCGGTACCAGCGCATGTGCTGCTGATAATTTTGCCTTGGGCGGAGGCATCCTCTTTTGCCCTGGGTGTCTCCTTCTCCCAGGCTGGAGCACTGGCCAATCGCAGCGCTCAGCTCATATCCTGGGAGGTTGCAAGATATGAGCTGAGCGCTGCTATTGGCCTATTGTAAATCTGCGCTGAAAATCCGCACGCAATCCTAATTGTGTGCATTTAGCCTAAAGGGCCTATTACACTGCCTGGTCCTCCCCCACATAATTTGCATTAACCAGTGTAATAGGCCAATGCAAATGTGCACCAATTAATGCATTTATCGTTAATCAGCGTTTGTCCAGCCCAAACATCAGGTACTAAAGTAGGACCCTAACTGCAGCTACTGAAAAATGTCCCAGATAGATGCAAAACGGGAAAATTTATTATTTCACCAAATGCCCATAAGAGAGTATATCAACTAATCCAAAAAAGTGATACACTTTAAGATGCATTTTGGCAAACATCCAATCATATCTGATATTTTCTCACATTGTGAAAGTCGGATAGAAATCTAATTGAGCATCATTTTAATTATGACCACAAGAGACCAATTAATGCTTGGGTCCATTCTAAGCGGAGCCAAATTGATCGACACAGCACAAATACGATAGCACTTTGGTGGCTTTTAACCTTTGGCTGTGGTTACTGGACAGCTTGTAGTCAAAAGCAGAAGATGAATAGATACTTTGTGGTCCGGCTGACGGCTATGTTAGTAAAGACAGAAATGTATTGAGCTAATATAGAATACACCGGAGACTAGTTGTCAATCCAGACAGTGAAGCATATCAATGAGAAAGGATACTATAACGGGAACCTTAAAGGGAGCTTCTCACCATAAACATGCAGTCCTCAGCATGTTATAGAGCAGGAGCAGATCACTGTATACTAGATCACTATATATATATAAGAAAAATAAGGAATGGGGGGGTAATGAAGGGAAAGGAGGAAGACCTCCTCTTATCATTCCATTCTAGTCTCAGTGGAGAGCTCATCCTGTAGTTCTTCTTCATGCTGTTGGTGGTTGATGGACCTGTGATGATGTTCTGTGCAGTTCCTTTACTAGATGTACAGAACCTGTGATGCTGAAGATGATGTCTTCACAGGTCCTGGCAGATGCTCCTATCTAACCTGGGAACTACACCATTCTTTGTGCATATGCTTTTCTAGATGTATAGGACCCGTGATGACATCATCACAGGTCCTTTAGCTTTCTCCACTGATAGGGATACTATACTGGAGCTGGACAGTAATAAGTATAATTAGGGGGCAGGGCCTTTGGTTCACTGCGGGCACCTTTTCCCCATGGCCCCATAGCAGCTGCGTGGTCTGCCTCTGTTGGAAGTACGCCACTGACATGTCAAAAAGTTTAGATTGCTGAGGGCACGGTTGCTGAGACACCCATTGATTGCCTAAATAAGGATTCAAAAATGCTGTGCCGAGTACTGTGTCTCCTTGCTAGCTGAAGATGTGCTCATATGAGAACAAATTGAGTCGGCAAGGACCTCCTCTTTTTAGCAATTGATGGGGGTCTCATCAACTTGACTCTCACCGATCAAAACATTTCACATGTCACTATGATGTGTGACAATTTTTCAAAATAACAGCTACACTTTAAATGGGTTTTCTTTGCAGATAATTTTGTTTAAAAACATGGCAGAAATGGTTAAAAATAATAAGACCCCCACGATCCCCCACCGCTGCCGTTCCAGCACTGCTCCGATCCCCACTGCTCTCCATTCTCTTTCCTGGTTTGACTTGTCTAAAATGCCAGGAAAGCCCCGCACAGCCAGAAAGGCAGCAGAGAGTGATCAGTGGAGGTGAGTAGAGATGAGCGAACTTCTATTTTTAGTTCAGCGTCCAAAGTTCGGGTTCGGGTTATCGTAGCATCCCGTTATGGATTCCATAACGGCATTTAGAATCCATAAGGGGCTGCTTCATTGAACCCGAACCTTGGACAACCCTAAGGACCTGGGGTGACGTCACCGTCATGTGATCAGTGCAGGGGGCGTGGCTCAGCACTGGATCACCTCTTATCCAATCCAGTGCTGAACCACGCCCCCTGCACTGATCACATGACGGTGACGTCACCCCAGGTCCTTAGGGTTGTCCAAGGTTCGGGTTCAATGAAGCAGCCCCTTATGGATTCCAAATGCCGTTATGGTCCGCGGTAGCGGAATCCATAACGGGATGCTACGATAACCCGAACCCGAACTTTGGACGCCGAACTAAAAATAGAAGTTCGCTCATCTCTAGAGGTGAGTAAACCTTCGTTTTTATTCTTAAGCCTTTCTCGCTCTTTTTTATCAAAATGATCTGCCTGAAAAAACTCCAGTAACTGGATGTTTTGAGTTTATAACCGAATAAAATATAACAGATTCCTTTTTTTTTTCTACATATCTAATGATTTCAGAGACACATGAGTATAATGTACATGTTATCTTAGGAAGGTAATTTTAGTGTTATCTATATTCTGTGTAGGTGGTGGAAATATTAAGATTGAGAGTGTTAAACTGGATTTCAAAGAAAAAGCCCACGCAAAGATTGGCTCACTAGATAATGCTCACCACATTCCTGGCGGTGGAAATATTAAGGTGAGAAATTACAGTTGTCACTGTTACTTGATGACTTTGGACTCTTAATGTGTTCTCTTTTTATGAGTGGGAGGAGAAACTTACAGCATGTAAAAAGGTTTTAATTCATCTCCTTGGAACATTTTAGACCCATTTAAGGGCCCATTCACACGACCGCATATGTCTGTCCGCATCTGTTCTGCAATGCAGACCCATTCATTTTAATGGGGCAGCAAAAGATGCGTAGAGCTCACCGTGTGTTGTACACATCCGTACTTTCTTTTCTGCCGCCCTGCAAAAAAGATAGAACATTTCCTATTCTTGTCCGTAATGGCAGACAAGAATAGGCATTTCTACACAGGAGAAAGACAATCTGATCCACAAAATGCGGAATGCACATGGCCGGTATCCGTGTTTTGCGTATTTGTGTATTTAATTAGCATGTTATAGAAAAAATCGAGCTACCAGCACAAACATGGATTGAAATGCAAAAAAAAAATGCTCAGCCATTGGATCCTCAATAAAACTATATTAAAGGGGGTTTTCTGGTACTTTTATATTAATTGCCATTGATATCGAATCGGTGGAGATCAGACACTCCTGCTAGAAGTAGGCGCCAGAACGACACAACTTTGTCCATTGTGTAGAGAACGGAGCTGGTTTCTGCAGCACTGCTATCACTCACTTAAATGGGAGCAGTGTTGCAGTAACCAGCTCCGTCCACTACATAATGGACAGATCTGTGTAGTTCTGGAGCCGGAGCTGAAAGGTGGGGGTGCTAGGCGTTGGGCCCTCACCCATAAGATAATGATGTCCAGTCCTGAGCATAAGCTATCAATATAAAAGTAATAGAAAATCCCTTTACTGTTTGTTCTTACATGGTAAATTCAGTTTTTGTAATTATGTTTTTGAATCCCCAAAAAACATGTTTCAACTTCTGCCAGTTCTCCCCCCACTACAAAAAAGTCCCTACCAGTACCAGTGATGCTACTGCAGGATGAGGATAATTGTCCATGGACACATGACCGGGGAAGCCAGTCTCTGTCCACTATATTACATTGTTGATTTTGAGCATCTTGTTGCAGTTGAAATATCTTCAGAGTTGTTAGCTAATATCTCAAAGATGAAATCAAGGTAGAGAGTTCTAGACTGCTGCTCAGTAACCTGATGCCTTGGTAAAGCATATACCGTTACCTTTCTTTTTCTTGACAGATAGACAGCCAGAAATTGCATTTCCGAGAGCAAGCCAAGGCCCGTGTTGACCACGGTGCTGAAATAATCACGGAGTCTCCAGGTCGTTCTAGCCTTGCCTCTCCACGGCGTCTCAGCAACGTGTCCTCTTCTGGAAGCATCAACCTGCTAGAATCACCACAGCTTGCAACCCTAGCAGAAGACGTCACTGCGGCTCTGGCCAAACAGGGCTTATGAATGTGTTATACCTTTAGCAGTGTATGAAGTTAATCTTAAATAATAATAATATTAATAATGAAAATATTTACGCATGAGCTCTTGGCAGGATTTGGGCTCAAAGCAGGTGTCACATTCATTACTTTTCCAATCCTTTTAGAGTACGAGCAAATATCACATAATGCCAAACCTATACATAAGTAGGTTTTTCATTTAATACATCATTTTCTGAGTGAAGGTGCCAGATTTACCCACTATGTTACTGGCTGTAAAACAAAGTCCTAGGATAACAGTAGACAACTAGCAACTGGTCATACTTTGTCACGTTCCAAAGGAATTAGAAGACCAAACTTCACGTATTAGGATACTTTCTAAGCATCACCCAAGTCCTTATCACTGCTCTTGACTAGTTTTGCATGGAGCCCTACAGTACTTGGTGTTATTTCAACATGTGCCTGCCAGCCTCCCGAACAAAGTTTGCGTAAGAGCCATGTCCTGTTAGAGCGGCTGCTCATCTTCCTGTTCAGTTCAGATAGTGGTCAAGCTCTTTGTTCCATAAATCCCCAGTCCCCATAGGCTAATAAACCCATTGAAGCTTTTTGCGCTGTGAAAGGCTGAGGTGCAACATGTTTGATGAAGAAGACAGACACCAATATCCAACATAAAAAGCAAATCCTGTTAGCGTACAGTCGGAAATGCTTGTACAATGGGAGAAATGCTCCCTCTTGGAGGAGAGTTCTTTGAAGAAAATGGGGAGCATCATTGAAAGGGAGCAGCGGTCAACATAGCGCACTTACTTTATGACTAGTATCTGTATATTTAATGGTCTTTCAGCTACTAGAATGCCTGCTTTGCTTTGTAATATTGTGCATTGCAGACCTTCCAAGCGGCAGAGGCCACAAACAGAAAACTCTAGCTTTGTGCATAGGCAAACATTTCCAACTCCTTTTTTCCACCCGTTTGATACAGTATTATTAATCTAGATGTATATATATTTCTCTGTGGCCATGTTTTCATTCATTCTCCCAAAACCTTTTCATATACTTGAAAAATCCATTTCTTACTCACAGTATCTGTGTCTATTGCACCATTTGGTAAAGCAGTTTTAGGTAGGCATAATTTAATATTAGGAAAGCTTCCTTTTTTCCTATGTAAAAAAAAAAAAGCAAAATAAAAAAAAAATGTGTACTTAAAGAAATTCAGATAAAACACAGCAAAGCTCTTTAGCATGGATTTGCTCTGTTTGGGGTCTTAAGAGGCCTTGGCTGTTTTGATTTCCCTTTCTAAGCTTGATTGCTCCAAAAATGAGCTGTTTTTGTCAATGACTGCTTTCCTCTTGCTCCTCATTTCGAAAGGGCTGAAGTGTGAGTTGATTTTTATTCCTAAAGAATCCTGTTCTCTTTTCCATGGACAAAGATCCAGTCGCAAAGTGTTGCTGATTTTTATTTTCTACTTGCTAAAGTTGAACATTGCTCTGATTCTACACAACAAGATACATAGCTGAGTTGTGAATGCGCCCACATATTCTGAGATAACTCACTACTCTAATACATGGCTCAGATCAGCAAGGGGCTAATGAGGATTTATACTGTGGAAGTTCATAGAATAACTAAACCCAAGAAGTCATCAGCTACTAGTATTTTAACGCCAGTGTAAGCCATCCATGACCTTAACTATTGTAACACCCAAGTATCATCAATTCTAAAGTCTGAGTCTTTGGTCATCACTCGTTTTCAAACTTCTATTGATATGGTATCCGCAAGGCTTGATGCTGAAGTAACCTAAGTTAACGACTCTTCTGTAACAGCATTTGAAGGATACGGGTGGTAGGATAGACCACATCTCTGTTATTTTTCCATTTCTATCATTTATTTCAATTTAATGTACAGCAAATCAAACTGAGAAACCAAAAGTTAATGACTAGAACCTAAGTACTCCAGAAATCACTGGGGAGAGGTCATTAAATTCTAAGAAATAAAAGGTCAGAGGTAAATAGTCAAGACTCTGAGATAAACAGTCATCAGCCTGAGGTCCAGGTAGTATGTTTTCTGTGCACAGGACTGTAGATACTAATGTTGAAGGCATCCCTGAATCTCCTTTTTTTTAAATAAGTACCTTGTACAACAAAATAAAGGAACTTCTAATAGTAATTTGCAAGGCTAACACCTCCCCTCGCCAATTTAGCAATAAAATTATTATTACTTTGCCAAACTTAAAATTCCAAGTTTAATATAATCAAAGTGATGTCTTGGTGCCCCCCATTGCAGCACTAAGCTTTGCTCCGGCACACTACTAAGCTCCACCCTGTCATATCACTTACCCCTGCCCCATCAGCCCTCTAAGCTCCACCCCTGTCTGCCTGCTAAGCCCCACTTTCAGCCTAGCAGTACAGTCTGGTCACATTTTCTACTGCTCTACAAAGGGGCCCCTTTCTCTCCTGGGCCCCTGTACAGTGGATCCAACAACACAGGCATTCATTTTTTTTCTTCAGCCAACCGATAGTGGCCAGCAGGGGGCCTCCTGATCTTTAGGGCACCAAGAATCTTGCTTGGTTTGCATGGTGGTAAAGTCCGTCTCTTAATATAATCTTGTATGACAAAACTAGACAACACCAAAATGTAGAATACAATTTAAAATGTTATTCTCCTTAGCTATTTTCTTTTGAGCTATTTGTTAGTATCCAAACTTATATGTACTGTGCTAGCCCCATTAACCAGCCATTTTATAGGATTTATGATTCAAGGGGCCGCATGTGCCAAAACAACCTGAGTTCCTAATGGAAACAAGGTCCATTTTTGATGTATGAGGCTTACTGTGTGTACAGTCTACAGTACTAGGAGCCTAATGGAGTTTACTTGGCCAGGAACCCTTGTAGAACTCTCACAGCACGGTGCTGTGTGCTATTCTGGTGACTGTAGGTTTTACTACACAGTCTGTCTCTAAAATAAAATGGAATCTGAATTCATTGGGGACAACCAGTTACCAGTCTATGTTTTCTTTTTAAAATATAATTTACTGTATGTACAGTTTTCTCTAAAGAGAGAACACGATGTCTCTCAAAATCATCTTGCAGCACAAAGCCAGCTAATTAGATCACTCTGCAGATATTGTGCTAACCTTTTACTTCTGTATTTGGTCATGAAATATGTTGTATCTTCTGCGGTAAATGGTGTTTTACAGTCTGGTTTAGGCTTATGCACAGATGTAATAGCTGATTTGTGATATACACTAGGTCAATGTTTTATTTCCACAGTTCTGACATTTTGCAGATGGTAGTTGCAGTTAAGGTAGTACCCGGTGTCTGGTTTGCTGCCTACAGCTTGTCTTATATCTCCTCAGTAGTCTTGCAAGCAGCAATGTGGTAGCACTGTATGTAATGTTTCCTATGTGTCAGGTCTTAGTTTTCGGTGATTTTAGCAATGACATAGCAGTTAGTTACAGGCAGTGTGAGGGATTCTTTCTTTCCTTTCTTGCTGATTATAAACATTGCCGTGACCATTTCTGTTCCAGTTGATGAGCATCATCAACTAACATGACACTAACCGGACATAGTTAATAGCAATAATATACCTGATGAGTTTTGCCTGGTCTATGGGGTTGCATTAGGGTAAAGAAATGTGCAACATGTACAACTCATTATTTCTTAAAAGGATTCTCAGCTTTGAAAGAATCTTTTTTGGTAGGTCCCTCAAGAATAAGCTAATCACAAGGCCCCTAGCTTCTAATCAGTAGACGGGGCGCCTCATATTTAGAACAAACTGAGCCCACCACTCTATGCCTTTTGGGTTAATTTCTCTCCCCTCTTCCCTGCTGGTTGGAGAGAACCTGTGAATGACTCACTTATCCAGTGGGGTTGCATTCCTAGCAAAGAGGAAAGGACCAACAGGATTGGGTCACCACTCTCCATTGGCTCTATAGCAACGTGTTGAGCATTTTCTATGCTTTTTAAGGCTTTGGCTATAATCTGTTATGGAACCTACAGCAGCAAATTTTACATTACCTGTCAGTTCACAATAACAGTCAATAAACTGTCCATTTAAGGCATAGAGACGTTGAGTCCTCCAGAGAGAGATGCTCTTTGTAGCCCCTTTGAATTCTAGCTGATAGATGCAGATTCTTTTCTGTTAACTCATAATTCCGTAATAGGGTATGGTTTAGTAAACCAGGTAACCCTCTTTAACATAGTTGATGAATTTAGTTGTTTATCTAAAGATAGTACAGTGTACTAGTTAAGTAATCGCAATACCTTAGGACAGTGTTTGTGGCCACCGTCATGTGTCAAAGCATTTTTTAATTGTGTTTGCAGGCCAAATACCATTAAATGAGTTCATGGAGTTGACAACCCAATTTTAGGTGTGTAAAGCAGAGGGCTTTAGAAAATAATTTATTTTTTTCTGGTTAGGTACAGGAACTATTTGTACTTATCTTTTCTACTTTAATTGAAGTAGAAGACATTTGTAAATGATTTACCCGCTGTGACCCATGGGCTCCGTAAATGCTGGACACCCTACAAATTTAAATGCAAGCATATACCATATTTGACATTAGCAAAATTTGACTTTAGACAGCAGACAACTAAGATAAAATCTTCAAAAATGTATTTTAAAATAAAAATATTAACTCAACATGATGTCAGTGCCTCTTAATATTTATAAACATGAATTTACAGGGTCGGAAATTGCAGTTTTAAATATTCTGTACCAAAAAAAGAGTTCAACTTTAGCAGTGGAACAGAAAATTCAGTCCGTCACTTCTGTCTTGGATTAGGAGGGGTGTGATTTACAAATCTGTGCATTTACCTGATACCTTTAAAGCCCGTAAACATAGGGAGGTGTTTATTGAATGGCTGGTGGTAGTTAGTTCATGTTTTTTCAATCCAATTTGCAATTGTATTTGTTGCTGTATAGTGATTGTTTTGCAAAATAAACCGCTTGTCATGGTCTGTATTTTCTTCCTTTCTTCTAAGCATTGGCATATTAGCCAGTCAGCTTTGACTTAGTAAGATATTTTACACAATTAAAAGTGCATGAGAAAATAATATTTATCCTTACAGTACAACTATTTCTTTGGGTGATTCAAGTTCTCTGTCAACACAGTGCCTATCATGACTAAGGGTCCTTTCACACTTGCGTTCTGAGGATCCGGCAGGCACTTCCGTCCTGCCGGCTCCGTCAGAACGCAAGTCACCTGAAGCATTAGAAGACTGATCAGGATCCTGATCAGTCTTCGAATTGCTTTCAGGTTACTATGGCAGCCAGGACGCTACTAGCGTCCTGGTTGCCATAGAGCGAGGAGCGGGGAGCGGCATACTACATTCCGTGCGGCTCCGGGCGCTCCTGAATGACGTCAGAGCGCCCCATGCGCATGGATCACGTGATCCATGCGATCACGTGATCCATGCACTGGGGCGCCCTGACGTCATCCTGGAGCGTCCCGGGAGCCGCACGGAATGTAAGTATGCCGCTCCCCGCTCCCTGCTACATTTTACCATGGTAACCAGGACTTTAGCGTCCTGGCTGCCATGGTAACCAGTCAGAAAAAGCTAAATGTCGGATCCGGCAATGCACCGAAACGACGTTTAGCTTAAGGTCGGATCCGGATTAATGCCTTTCAATGGGCATTAATTCCGGATCCGGCCTTGCGGCAAGTGTTCCGGATTTTTGGACGGAACAAAAAGCGCAGCATGCTGCGGTATTTGCTGCGCCCAAAAAACGTTCCGGTCCTGAACTGAAGACATCCTGATGCATCCTGAACGGATTTCTCTCCATTCAGAATGCATGGGGATGATCCTGATCAGGATTTTTCCGGCATAGAGACCCGACGACGGATCTCTATGCCGGAAAAGAAGAACGCAGGTGTGAAAGGACCCTTAGCCATGAGGACAACACCTTTCTAAAGTATATCATGGATCAATCGTCCTTCTAAAATGAGTGTATAAATGTAAGATTGAACTCCGTTACATAGATGCTCGATCAGATTGAGATTAGGGGAATTTTGAGGCCATGTCAACAACCTGAACTCTTTGTCATGGTCTTCAAACCTTTCTTGAACAGTTTTTGCAGTGTGGCAGGGCACATTATCCTGCTGAAAGGTAGGTGATACATGTCAAACATCCAGATGAATACTAGGACCAAAGGTTTCCTAGCAGAACATTGCCCAGAGCATCACACCACCTCTGTTGGCTTGAGTCTTCCCACAGGGCACCCTGGTTCCATCTCTTACCCCAACTGATGCACACTCAGCGTTGTCCACATGAGGTAAAATAAACCACATTTCATCAGACAAGGTCACCATTTTGCATTGCTCCATAGTCCATTTATGATGCTCACATGCCCATTGTAGCTGCTTTCAGTATTGGACATGGTTCAACATGGTCTTCAGCTCTGCCTTCATATACTGGGAAGCTGCAATGCTCTATGTGTTCTAACTTCTAACACCTAGTTGACATGAACTTTTTCAGCAATATGTGCTATACTAATTCTGCGGTATGGGCTAGCTTTTGCTCTCCATGCACATCAATGAACCTTGGCCCCTCATGACCTTTGTTTTCCTTCATACTTTTGGAATGTGTTAACCATGACTTACCAGGAACACCAAACAAGACTTGTAGGTTTGGATCTAGCTATCACAAAGCCTCATATATTTCAACCCTTGTCAGGTCCAATTGTAACAAAATAGCCAACCTAACCAGTAATACTATGTTTTAATGCCATGGCTCATTGGCCTAAAAAAGAAGAATGGGAGACATTGGATTGAGTTTTCAATAGGGATTGGGGCTTACCTCAAAATTTTTGTGTTCACCTCCACCTGGCTGTGTCCCTTCCTAGTGCCTAACATTTGACTTACTTTATTGCTATATCACACCTTCATTGGATTGTTATAAAACATAAAAGGGAGGGGAGGTAAATCCAGTTTGCTCCATTTTATTTTATGTATCAGTGAGGAAAACATAATCCCAAACTATGATCTAAAACCAAGGCTCTAAACTTTAGAAAACAAAGAAACCTTTAACTACCTGGCAGGTCAAATCAGACCCAGAATCAGTTTTTTCCATACAGTAATTTCAGCCAAAACAATACATCCGTATTTTAAATTATATACATTTTGCCTTTGTGTCTTGGCTATAACAATTGATCCTACATTCATTTCCTACTGGCCCTCCATTATTTTCTCATTTCCAACTAATTATGGAGAGAGGAAGCATTTGTTTGTGAGCAATGTAAGTGGAAGAAAATGGAAAACATGTTATAATGTTTCATGATAAGGCTGGGGCAACATAGTAACATAGTATATAAGGCCGAAAAAAGACATTTGTCCATCCAGTTCGGCTTGTTATCCTGTCAGTTGATCCAGAGGAAGGCAAAAATAACCCTGTGAGGTAGAAGCCAATTTTTCCCACTTAAGGGGAAAAAAATTCCTTCTCTCCAATCAGTCAATCCATCTCTAGTAGCTATAACCTGTAATATTATTACACTCCATGAATACATCCAGGCCCCTCTTGAATTCCTTTATTGTACTCACCATCACCACCTCCTCAGGCAGAGAGTTCCATAGTCTCACTGCTCTTACCGTAAAGAATCCTCTTCTATGTTTGTGTACAAACCTTCTTTCCTCCAGACACAGAGGATGTCCCCTCGTCACAGTCACAGTCCTGGGGATAAATAGATGATGGGACAGATCTCTGTACTGACCCCTGATATATTTATACATAGTTATTAGATCTCCCCTCAGTCGTCTTTTTTCTAAGGTGAATAACCCTAAATTGTATAATCTTTCAGAGTATTGTAGATCCCTCATTCCAGTTATTACTTTAGTTGCCCTCCTCTGAACCCTCTCCAGCTCTGCTATGTCTGCCTTGTTCACAGGAGACCAGAACTGTACACAGTACTCCATGTGTGGTCTGACTAGCGATTTGTAAAGTGGTAGGACAATGTTCTCATCATGGGCGTCTATTCTCCTTTTGATGCAACCCATTATTTTATTGGCCTTGGCAGCAGCTGCCTAACACTGTTTTTTACAGCTTAGTTTGCTGTTCACTAAAATTCCTAGATCCTTTTCCATGTCAGTGTTACGCAGTGTTTTACCATTTGGTATGTACGGGTGACTTGCATTATTCCTTCCCATGTGCATAACTTTACATTTGTCAGTGTTAAACCTCATCTGCCACTTCTCTGCCCAAGCCTCCAATCTATCCAGATCCCTCTGTAGCAGTATATTGTCCTCTTCAGTGTTAATTACTTTACACAGTTTAGTGTCATCTGCAAAAATGGAGACTTTGTAGCACAACTTTACAAGAATAACAGATTTCAATCAATACATATAAATATGATAGAAGAAAGAATTCTATTGCAATATCAAGCGTGGGTTTTATTCTAATAAGGACACATTCACACGGCCATGCTGTGTTTTGTGGTCCTCACAGATGCCGCCCAATTGTATTCTGTAATTTGCAGAACGGAACGGGTGGCCCGTTATAGAAATGCCTAATAGGACATGCTCTATATTTTTTGTGGGGCTACGGAACGGAACAATGGATGCGGACAGCAGACGGTGTGCTGTCTGCATCTCTTGTGTCCCCTTTGAAATGAATGGGCTCGCACGCGTTCTGCAATTTTGCGGACTCATTCAGATGGTCATGTGAATGAGCCGTAATGCAGAGCAATTTATAACACCATTTAGGAAAAGCCAGATAATTAAATTGCTCACATCATGTAGATATAAGCCAGGGCATTGCTTGCTTGTGAACAAGTCACTGCTGAAGCCAGTCATTGGCTGCAGTGGAGCATGTGACCACGCCCATGCTGCTCCAGAAGAAATCAAGCTGGACAGACCAGAGCCATTGCAGAAGACCAGAGCAGCGGAGAGCAGGGACTATGAATCTTTTGGTTACTGAAGCAAACTGCAAGTATTAAGTAAAAACTACTCATTCCTGGACAACCCCTTTAAGTGATTTATAAAATATATTAGGGAACTGTATTGGACTGTACATATTGGTTGCATTTCTGTTTCTTCCAATTGAAATAACCCTCTGGTTCCAGAAAAAAATGTCACCTTAGCTGGAGAATGGCGAGTACACTAATCTGGTGGCCTCCATCTGACCTGTTGAAATGTGGATCTGTTGATTCTTGGGCCCCTACAAGATGGCTTCTTAGACTACCAGATGTGCACTGTGTATCGGTAGTCAGAGACACTTCCTGTTTGCCCAACGTTGCTGATTGGCTGAATTATTCTCCAGATAATGTGACATTGTTTTAAATTGCGATTTCTCTATGTGTTAGGGTCCATTCACACGTCCGTTGTTTTTCTATAATCCGAAAATAGGACCGTTTTTTGCGGATCCTATTTTCCAAGAATTCTTTCCGTTTGTCATCCGTTTTTTGCGGATCCGCAAAAAGAAATGGATAGAAGAATACATTTTCCTATTCCATTAAAGTTGGACGGACCACAATTTTTGGATTAGAATAGGACATGTTTTATTTTTTTACGGACACTATGTACTGAGAAAATTATGCGGACAGCACTCTTTGTGCTGTCCGCATATTTTATAGACCCATTGAAAATCAATGGGTCCGAATTCTGTCCGCAACTATTCCGTGACTAGTCCGAAAAATCGGGATCAGATGCGGAACTAAACAACGGACGTGTGAATGGACCCTTAGGGAATTGTTGATTCTGCAATCTCCATATTTTATACAAGGTACCTCCAAAGACTAAACTCAATGATGCTATAATATTCTTCAAAACCCAAGCAACCTCCATTAAGCTTATGTAATATAACCCTTCCCATGGAAACCACTGCATACACATCGTGCTCATCTCTGACAAGCATCGCCATACGAGAGCTAAATGAGATTGCAGGTTAAAAAAATAATGTAATGGACGTCCTACTGTTACTATGGAAACAGCGCAGCCAATCACCGTGGCTCCTAGGGTAGACCAGTAGCGGGCAGGATCTGTGGAATTAATATTGTGCAGCAGAAATCCTGGAGGGTGGAAGGCAGAGTAAAAATCATCATCGGGAAGCCATTTTAAAGGGAAACTTGCACTTAGGAATGAACCTATGGGGGAAATAATATCTGAACATACAGGAACCATTGACTATGATTATTCTGAAATGCTATCTGTATGAAATTCTACCAGAACTCGTTTTTTAACAATTTTAATGTTAGTTTATGGGCTAATTACTTCCTTTATACAAGAGCTATATATTACCAACATATACCACTGCATACGCATCATCGTTACCAGCTACTTTTGAGAACCAGGGGGACAGAGGCGCAAATCTTGTCCCTAAAGACAATGCTTCAAACCAACCGCTGCTCCCAGTTTATCTGTCCATCCGTTACCCTCATCATCATCATTATTAGGGCTCATGCACACAAACGTATTTTTATTCCGTGTCCGTCCTGTTTTTTTTTTTTTGGGTCCCGTATGCAGAACCCTTCACTTTAATGGGGCCACAAAAAATGGAAATGTTTGTGTGCACTCCGTGTCCATATGTCCGCATGGCCGTTCCGCCAAAAAATAGAACATGTCCTATTACTGTCCACGATACGCACAAGGATAGGACTGTTCTATTAGGGGCCGGATGTTCCATTCCACAAAATGAGGAATGCACACAACCGTAATCCGTGTTTTGGGGATCCGCAATTTGCGACCCTATGGTCGTGTGCATGAGCCCTCATTGACGCCAAGTTTCATGTGCATTTTAAAGCTTTATATACTCCTCTTGAGGAATTACGGTACATTCATGATCCTTTCCCTTGCTCCAGACGGTAAAGACATATTGAAAACAACTAGGACAATACCCCGACAAATGCATCTGTATGTTAATATGCCTTGGAAGATGTCAGTTGATGGGGAAACTGGAGTCAGGATGTTAAAATGTTCTGCTATGTGGATTTTAAATGTTTTTAGATGGTTTTTCGCCCGTTGTTTACCCTTTTTATTGTGAACCAAAGCCACAAGTGGGTTAGAAGGGAATGAGAACTATAAAGGAAGGACTTATCCTTCTCCTTCCAACTGAATCCACCTCTGCATTTGGCTCAAAACAACTTCATAAAAACTGAAACAAAAAGCCATATATTACATCGCTCTTAGGCTACTTTCACACTAGCGTTTTCATTTCCGGTGTTAAGATCTGTCATAGGATCTCAATGGCGGAGAAAACGCTTCCGTTTGGTCCCCATTCATTGTCAATGGGGACAAAACGTAACTGAAGGGAACGGAGTGCTCCAGAATCCATTCCGTTCCGTTTTGTTGAGTCACATGCCGGGCACGAAAACGTTGCAAGTAGCATTTTTGAGTAAGACGGATCCGGCATGAAACACAATGTAAGTCAAGGGTGCCGGATCTGTTTTCTCGGACACAAAAGAATGCCATGGCTATTTTAGAAATAATACAACCGGACCCGTTTAAAATGGATGCAGATGGTTGTATTATTCTAATGGAAGCGTTTTTGCTGATCCATGACAGATTCATAAAAAACGCAGACGTGAAAGTATCCTTAAAGGGGTATTCCAGTAAAGTAAATTAATTTTTGAAAAACTGTAGTAAGGCTGCAAGCTGTGACCCAACCAGAACCCATACCTATACATATAACCAGAGCTTCAATTTACCTTGCAATCCATTTGTCTAGCTCCTGTGTGAGCTTGCAACACACAGAGTATCAATGGAGCCTGATCCTCCCCCACAAAACTACAATCCCCACAATCCCTAGCTTTCCTGCTTTGAGTTCGTGCTCGTTCATGAGTGTTGATTTTTATTAATTGGCTGCCTGATATACAGTCCGGTCACGCCCCCTCTTCTCAGTCATCACCAGCACACTAATTTGTGCAAATATGGTGAGTCTTTCTAAATGTGGCTACTGTTCCTATGCCCTGTATTAGTTAAAAAAAAAACACCCCCTTCCGCCCTCCTCTTTCCTGCTGTCTGTGAATGGGAGCGCACAGCATGCTCTACAGGGCACCAGCACTGAAAGGGTGGCCAGCAGTAAGATAACCTGCACTTTCTAGCCCTGCAATATAGCCCCTCTCCCCACCCCTTCCCTCTCTTACTGGATTCACCCCCCCCCCCCTCCTCCTCCTGACAGGTAGCTGGTCTTGCCTGAATGCCTGATATCTGTGAATGGAAGCGCACAGCATCTCTGTATACACTGACAGATAAATAAGGCATAGAACTGTGGACTGCACATAAACATTGTGAGGGGGCACACATCTGGGCAGAGCTACTGTCAGGGGGCACACATCTGGGCAGAGCTACTGTCAGGGGGCACACATCTGGGCAGAGCTACTGTCAGGGGGCACACATCTGGGCAGAGCTATTGTGAGGGGGCACACATCTGGGCAGAGCTACTGTCAGGGGGCACACATCTGGGCAGAGCGACTGTCAGGGGGCACACATCTGGGCAGAGCTAATGTCAGGGGGCACACATCTGGGCAGAGCTACTGTCAGTGGGCACACATCTGGGCAGAGCTAATGTCAGGGGGCACACATCTGGGCAGAGCTACTGTCAGTGGGCACACATCTGGGCAGAGCTAATGTCAGGGGGCACACATCTGGGCAGAGCTACGGTCAGGGGGCACACATCTGGGCAGAGCTACTGTCAGGCGGCACACATCTGGGCAGAGCTAATATCAGGGGACACACATCTGGGTAGAGCTACTGTCAGGGGGCACACATCTGGGTAGAGCTACTGTCAGTGGGCACACATCTGGGCATAACTACTTCTAGGGGGCATGCATCTGGGCAGAGCTACTGTCATGGGGCACACATCTGTGTATAACTACTGTGAGGGGGCACACATCTGTGCATAACTACTTCCAGGGGCACACATCTGTGCATAACTTCTGTCAGTGGGCACACATCTGGGCATAACTACTCTGAGGTGGCACACATCTGGCTATAACTACTATGACAGTGACAATGGCTATGCCCCGATGTGTGCCCCAGAAGCAGGAGCTATAACCAGATGTGTGCCCCCTCACAATAATTATACACAGATGTGTGCGCCCTGACATTAGTTATGCCCAGGTCTGTGCCCCTCACAGTAGTTATGGCCAAGATGTGTACCAACTCATAATACGTATGCCTACATATGTGACCCCTGACAGGAGTTATGCCCAGATGTGTGGCCCCTCACAGTAGTTATAACCAGAAGTGTGCCACCCCACAGTAGTCATACACAGATGTGTGTCCCCTGACAGTGGTTATGCCCAGATGTGTGCCCCTGAAGCAGTAGTTATAGCAACATGTGTGCCCCCTGACAGTGGATATCCACAGATGTGTGCTCCCTGGCAGTAGTTCTGCCAAGATGTATGCCCCACACAGTAGTTACAGTAGTAGTTAAAGGGACAGATATATTTTCAATAACGAGTAGCAAGCAAAGATTTTTCTTTTAAAAGATGTTGAATTACACACAAAAATAATGGCTAATTATTTGACGCTGTGTACCATTAATGGGATCATTGTTCATTCAGCCCAACGGATGGCAAAAATTCTGGTTGGGGGGGGGGGGGAGGGGGGGAGGAAAGGGGGGGGGGCGACTTACTATAATCTTTTAGTATGGCAGATTTCTCTGATAAAGTATTCTGAAAAATGAACAATTTTATCATCATTCCAACACTATTATATGTGACGATAGTTGCTATAATCGTAATGATTATATGAAAATTTTAACAATAACCATTCCTTCTTATAGGCCCTTAACACCGGATCTGGTGGGCTGGTAATTTATTTGAACTTGCTAAGAATATAAAATTTTCTTCATTGTTGTGGCAACTGGCGTTCCATTTTTTTTATATATAGAATCATCCTTTTACAAACTCCTAAATAAAGGTGGGTCTCAAATGTGGCTGTGTGTATGAGCCCTTAAAATAATAAAAAATGAATAAATAAGGCTACTTTCACACTAGCGTTTTGCCTGATCCATCAGGATTCAGCAAAAACGTGTCCATTACTGATAATACAACCATCTGCATCCGTTATGAACAGATCCGGTTGTATTATCTTTAATATAGCCAAGACGGATCCGTTATGAACCCTATTAAAAGTCAATGGGGGACGGATCCATTTTCTATTGTGTCAGAGAAAACAAATCTGTCCCTATTGACTTGCATTGGCGGTCATGACGGATCCGTCTTGCTCCGCATCCCATGACGGAAATGAGAACGGAACGGGATGCATTCTGGTGCACTCCATTCTGTTCAGTTACATTTTTTCCCCATTGACAATGAATGGGGACAAAACGGAAGCGTTTTTTTCCCGTATTGAGACCCTATGACAAGATCTCAATACCGGAAAATATTAACGCTAGTGTGAAAGTAGCCTAATGCAGTAGGTCTGTTCTGTCCTATGTAAGACCAAGGATAACACAGTGAATTGCGAACACTGACACTCAGCACTGTTATCTGGGACAAGCACAGAGCATGCCGACCAGATGCTGAGGTCGGCAGAAATAAAATAAATCCAAGGGTCCATCCTGTCATCTCATGTTCCCCCCTGAAGGCATGGGCTTAAAGGGATTGTCTGACTTCAGCAAATGGCATTTATCATGTAGAGAAAGATGATACAGGGCACTTACTAATGTATTGTGATTGTCCATATTGCTTCCTTTTCTGGCTGGATTCATTTTTCCATCACATTATACACTGCTCGTATAGAGGGCTTATGACCACCCTGCAGTCCAGTATAGGTGGCCGTGCTTGCACATTATAGGTAAATACTCTGGCCTCCCTGGGGGCATGCACGTGCAGCAGCTCCCGTCCTGGTCCACCTCTGCACAATACATTAGTAAGTGCCATTTGCTGGAGTGAGACAGCCCCTTTAATACATTGCATAGTGGCAGTGCGGTTGCTGTAACTCCTGCAGTACAGGCACAATTTAATAATAGCAATGCCATGTTGTCAATGAATGGTTAGAGAAAATAAAATGGCTTTTATAAGCCTCAGCAGCTGCACATTACTGTGACCACAAAACCCCTAGACAGGATTGCGTAGCCGATGATATGTACTGGTCTTATCATGGAATAAATATGCTGCTGGAGCACATCTAAACCAAGCAAATCTAATACCCAGGTAGATCTAGCCCGCCATGGTAGTAGCCGGGATCATACTTAGTAGATAGACCTAATACACAGGTCACTACATGCAGTGCAATATCACATAATTAGGACTCATGCACACAACCGCTGTTTGGGTCCGCATCCAGCTCGGTTGTGGACCCATTCACTTCAATGGGGCCGCAAAAGATGCGGACAGCACTCCGCGTGCTGTCCGCATCCGTTGCTCTGTTCCGTGGCCCCGCAAAAAAAATAAAACATGTCCCATTCTTGTCAGTTTTGTGGACAAGAATAGGCATTTCTATAAAGGACGGCCCTTTCCGCAAATTGCGGAATGCACAAGGGTGGCCTCCATGTTTTGCGGATCCGCAATTTGTGGACCGCAAAGCACAGCGTGGTCGTGTGCATGTACCCTTAGGTGAATGTTTTCTTCTGTACCTCTAGTTGTGGCAGTGTGCAGATATCAGAGCATCTGAGAGTTGTAGTTCTACCACAGCTCTGGACGTCTTTATTCCATCATAAGTAACTATTTTGGTGTTGTCCGTGTGCTTATTCGATCAGTGTAGCGCCATGGGTTCTGCTTTTCTACCCAGAATTCTCCATGCCATCTGTACATTAACTTCATATATAAAAGGGTATGAACAAGCACATACTAGGCAGTGCGATTGTAAATCTACTTCATAGGGGATTGTTGAGTCCATGTACATAATGAGAGCGAATATGAAGAGACAGCAGAGTGTACAGAATCAGCATGCAGTGTAAAGTCAGACCTGCACAATGTGACCCAGAAACTGAGCTGCAAACCTGCCGGTAAAAATAGCCACGGGCTTTTAAGTGATCACATAGCCAGCTCAATTGGGCTTAAAGAGGACCTGTTTCTGTAACTACTTGCATTCCCCCATGTAATAACAATTCTGGACTCTTTCTTATGACTCTATATTGTGCCATTTCTCTCCTACTCTAACTAGAAGTTTATGAATTAATTTCCAATTGGATGTTACCACTTGGAAGTGTGTCCCTGCACAATCTTTATGTATTCATAAACTTCTAGTAGGAATAATAAAGGAACAGCACAACACTGAGATGCTCTAGAGTTGTGGTTGCATGGGGAATGCTAGTAGTTAGTAAAATAGACATGTTAGGAACGGTGAAAGGTCCTTTGGAAATATCAAGAAAATAGTAACCAGTCCTTGCATTAATGAGGCTGAGTATTTAAAGGGTTTGTCCAGCCACAGTTCACAACGCTATAAAATAATAAAACCAATCCCCTACTACACACATGCCAATGCTTTGCTGGTCGTCCATCAGTCTCTCTTCACCAGGCTCCAGTGATCTCCTTGGTTCATGCTCAACGTCTTGGATCTGCCTAATTTGCCCAAGAGTCAGGAAGAGGAACGAGTCTGTCCCCATCCACAGCACCTTATCTGCCCAGGGCTGTAGAAGTGACATGTCCATCTATAGATCTGGTATACAGACTGAAGGACGTGACGTCAGAGGGTGTAGGAATTCTGAAGAGGAGTGCATCGTGTTACTGAGCTCCAGAGCACCCGATTCATCTAAGGACCCATGCACACAGCCGTTGCCCGTCCATGGCCGTACTACGGCCCGCATACAGCGGGTCCCCAATACATGGGTACCGGTTGTGTGCACCCCGCATCATGGATGCAGACCCATTCACTTGAATGGGTCCGCAATCCGGGAGATACAGTGCAGTGCGGAACGGAAGCACGGATCGCGGAAGCCCACGGAAGAACTACAGAGTGCTTCCGTGGTGTTTCTGTCTGTGCCTCCCCCCGCAAAAAAATAGAACATTTTACGGTGCGGACGGATCGCCGACCTATTCACGTTGAATAGGTTTCGATCCGTCCCAGCCGCTGCATGGATGTTGCCCATGCATTGGGGATGGCAAATTGTGGTCCCCAATGCACATAACAGTCGCACAATAGACGCGTGCATGAGGCCTAACTTGGAGACAGTCAGTATGTTGGACACTATTTTCTGCAGGCAAGTTAGGATTAATTAAATTAGTTATACCATGAGTAATGTAAAAATATAGGACATGACAATCTCTTTCTAATACACTTAGAACCAGCCCTGAACCTCACATGGATCCAGAGATCTCACCATTCATTGCTCCAATCGCTCTGCTAGATTTATTTCCAGCAGGCAGCTCAGGGGGTGTGCACTTTCTCACGGGCCGTGTCCTTTCTGTTGCAGCTGGTTGCAGTTGAAGGATGGAACTGAGAAAGAGAGCAAACAGCAGATGGCGCTCTAAAAATGGATTTCAGTAAATAACTCATTTGTTGCAAATTATGTATTGTAATTTTGTAGCTTTTCATTAATTGTCAATTTTATATGCAAATGATCATCTACCTTTAAATATGTGTCACTGAGTGATATGCACTTGCTTGAGAACAGTCCAGGTAAGAGGACTGAAACCTCGCTGTTTGGCCTCTTGCACACGAACGTGTGTGCCCCGTGCCCGTATTGCGGACCGCATTTGCGGATCCGCAATACACGGGCACCATTCCGTGGCCATTCCGCATCACGGATGCGGACCCATTCATTTCAATGGTTCCACAAATCCGGAGATGCGGAACGGTGCGGAATGGAACGACGGAACGGAACACTACGGAAGCACTACGGAGTGCTTCCCCGGGGTTCCGTTCCGTACTTCCATCCCGCAAAAAGATAGAACATGTCCTGTGAATGGGTCCGCGATCCGCTGCGGCTGCCCCACGGCCGGTGTCCGAGCATTGCGGGCCACAATTTGCGGCCCGCAGCACGGGCACGCGGCGCACACGTTCGTGTGCAAGAGGCCTTTGGGTGAATTAAAGGACAACACAGATTTCACCGATTGGATGTGCTGTGGTTAATTTTTTCCTTTATATATATATGCACATATTGGAAAATTACTTCATTTATTTTAGTTTTTTTTTTATACGTTATTCACTAGGTTTGGGGTGATACCATTTGTATTGGTCTAGAGATAAGTGGATCATATCCATCTATCTGTTAATAAAAATATATCTTTAACAAGTATCCATTTTTTGCTGGAGTGCGGTTGTGGGGTTCATTTATTACGTTGGATTATCCTGAGCAGGGGGTTGGTTGACATGTCTAACAAGTAGCGCCTCGGAGATCAATGGAATCATTGCGGTTGCTAGGTTGTGTCCATCTGTTTGTGAGCTGATTCTTCCTGAGATCACATGACCAATGGTTTCCTGATTAGACGGGTAATGTATGGGGCCTTTGTCTACATGAAGTGGCCACACTCCAGGCTCCAGAATCAGATGTTTAACATCATGAAACCTCAGGCTCCAGCACATTTTGCTGATGTTTGTAAAATCGATTTTTTTTTTTAATGACCCTAAAACCAGTTTTGCATTGGGTCAATGCCTAAAAACTCCATGGCCCCGTATTTTACCAGATGAGGGGTCAGCAACCTACGGCACCACAACTCCCGCCATGCTGCATTCACTTTTATGGGAGTTTTGAGGACAGCCAAGCAAGTGTGCATGTTGGGAGTTGTAGTTTCACGACAGCCTGATTGACGGAGGTTGCCTACCCCTTACTTTACTATTTAATGTCTGATTGTGGGAGCTGCATAAAAATTGCTAAGTAATATTCTATTACCTAGCCCTAGTAGGTGTAGGTATGGTGTTCTGGAAGATAAGCAAAGTGGAGAACAGTGGTGCACCAAAAGGGGCATAGATGCCCGTGATGAGAACATAGTCCTACCACTTTACAAATCACTAGTCAGACCACACATGGAGTACTGTGTACAGTTCTGGGCTCATGTAAACAAGGCAGACATAGCAGAGCTGGAGAGGGTTCAGAGGAGGGCAACTAAAGTAATAACTGGAATGGGGCAACTACAGTATCCTGAAAGGTTATCAAAATCAGGGTTATTCACTTTAGAAAAAAGACGACTGAGGGGAGATCTAATAACCATGTATAAATATATCAGGGGTCAGTACAGAGATCTGTCCCATCATCTATTTATCCCCAGGACTGTCACTGTGACAAGGGGACATCCTCTGCGTCTGGAGGAAAGAAGGTTTGTGCACAGACATAGAAGAGGATTCTTTACGGTAAGAGCAGTGAGACTATGGAACTCTCAGCCTGAGGAGGTGGTGATGGTGAGTACAATAAAGGAATTCAAGAGGGGCCTGGATGTATTCATGGAGTGTAATAATATTACAAGCTACAGCTACTAGAGAGGGGTCGTAGATCCAGAGAGTTATTCTGATTGCCTGATTGGAATCGGGAAGGAACTCTTTTCCCCTAAAGTGAGAAAAATTGGCTTCTACCTCACAGTTTTTTTTGCCTTTCTCTGGATCAACTTGAAGGAAACAGGCCGAACTAAATGGACCTTCAGCCTTACAAACTATGGGGGTCATTTTGATTAAGACCAGCATTTTAGATGCCGGTCTTAATAACCCCGCTAAAGTTATGAAGAGGCGCCGGCATCTACATAACTTCAGCACATCCACCACCAGTCTAAATGCAAAACAGCTTCCTTGCTGGCTTAAATTTAGACCATTTTCTACCCGTAAACAGGCATAGAAAATAATAAATGAGACAGGCCTACCGACCCCTTCCCTGCCCACGCCAAGTTCCCTTTTTTAGACCTGGTTTGAGTGTGGGAAAAGTTGCAGATTGCAGAGCAAATAATCTGCGCCAAAAATATACCAAAAATAGGCAAATTTCTGTTAGTAAATGGCCCCTATGTTCCTATGTAGAACATTTTTTTTTATCGCCTAGCTTTCTAAGATCCCTGAGGAATTTGTAAGCCATGCATCTCCCTCACTGTTCCTTAAAGCAAGTCTGACAGCAAAAACTGCTGATAGCTCTGGGTAGGGGCTGGGGAGAGCCGTACAAACATACCTTTTGTCGAACGCCAATTATACAAAATAGCGTAAATACTTTTGAGCTTGACCGCGATATCTCTACATTGACCTCAGCCCCTACCTAGCAAAACGGCTGACACACTCCCTTTAATTAGCACAATTTTCCATTCGGTACTTACATAGTATCCATTTTAGAAACATCTAATTTCCCTGCCCACACCCAATCCCATGTTAAATTGGTGGCTTTCTTTTAAAAAAAAAAGGTATATAAGAACCCTTGTTAGCCATTGCTATGATCCCACCTTAAGAAGGGCACAGAGGATCCACCAAATGTCTAATGAATACTGTACCAGTAGCTCCATAAGTAATCCTGCATTGTGATACTCTCTCCCCCATCTCTTCTGACTGATACGTTTCCCCGGGCACCGTCACCTCTCACCGTTAATGCAGGAGACATCATCCTTCCATCAAACAGCTTCCACAGCCACAAGCTGGGACAACGACCACTCCTGGAAGCACCTAACACCCAGAGGACACACCCTTCACCTAGAGGAAAAGACACCAACTGCAAGGAAACATCTCCATACAAAGCATAAGACCATTACAAAGTGTAATACAGCAGTGAGTGCTCTGCTTTCTCCAGCTGTATATACACATGACCTTGACCTATAGGCATCATATTCATTTACAAGCAGCTCTATACACACTTACAGTAACATATATTTACATATATATATTAGCAGAAGGACTCGGCTTCACACAGGTATATTTCATCTATTTCATTTAATCTTTGTGTGTGCCGTTAAAAGATATCGACAGTATCTCCCATAACAGTGACCTTTACAGCACCCCACCCCCTTAACAGTGAACTCCACAGACCCCCACCCCTTAACATTGACCCCCCACAGTGCCCCACCTCTTTAAAATGGGACCTCCACAGCAGCCCATCCCCTTAGGCTACTTTCACACTGGCGTTTTTGGATCCGCTTGTGAGATCCGTTTCAGGGCTCTCACAAGCGGTCCAAAACGGATCAGTTTTGCCCCAATGCATTCTGAATGGATAAGAATCCGTTCAGAATGCATCAGTTTGGCTCCGTTCAGTCTCCATTCCGCTCTGGAGGCGGACACCAAAACGCTGCTTGCAGCGTTTTGGTGTCCGTCTGATGGAACTGAGTCAAACGGATCCGTCCTGACATACAATGTAAGTCAATGGGGACGGATCCGTTTTCAATGACACAATATGACACAACAGAAAACGGATCCGTCCCCATTGACTTTCAATGGTGTTCAAGACGGATCCGTTTTGCCTATGTTCATGATAATACAAACGGATCCGTTCTGAACGGATGCATGCGGATGTATTATCAGTGCGGATCCATCTGTGCAGATACATGACGGATCCGCACAAGACACCAGTGTGAAAGTAGCCTTAACTTTGATCTCCACAGTAGCCCACCCCTTTAACAGTGAGTTTCACAGCACCCCACTCCCTTGACAGTGACCACCTCAGGGGCCCGCCCCTTAACAGTTACCTCTACAGCACCCTCCCTTTTAACACTGACCTCCATAGGGGACAGTCCCCTTATCAGTGACCTCCACTGTTCCCTGCCCCTTTAACAGTAACATCCAGAGTGAACGCCCCTATAATAGTGACCTCCACAGTGGAATGCTTTCAACAGTGACCTCCACAGCAACTTCCCCTTGCTGGTCCTTCTGCTAGTAAATATATAAATATATATATATATATATATATATATATATATATATATATATACATATATATATATAAAATAAAAATATGACAGGTACAGTTATATGAGACCACAGGCTTCCATCCCTTCCTGCTGTCACCAGGTATCTCATGTCTTCCTCTGACAGTACAGGGTAATAACATGAGGTATGCAGAGCTGCAGTTCCGCTCTCTGCCACTAGGGACAGGGCACTGTCCATGAGGGGAGGTGCTGAAAGCAGAAAATCACAGGAGCAGACATCTTCCCGAGCAGGAGACAGGAGGCTGTGGAGGAGAAGAGGCACCGGGGCTTCCCACAGCTTCCAAGATGGTGAAGAGGAAGAGTTCAGAGGGGCAGGAGCAGGAGAGGCTCCGGGGGATCCCACTTCCCATACAGATATTCCTGTGGAGACAAACTAGGTAAATATATATACTACATATAGATACAGACTCTGTAAGGTGTCTCATCTCCACTCGTCTTCTTCATGTTTTCTCATAGACTCTATACTAATGGCAATCCTAAATATATATATATATATATATATATATATATACGTACGCGTTATGTATCTGTATAGTATGTATACCATGTATCTGTATATCTGAATCTTATGTATGCTAAGTAGGTATGTTGTATACTTTGTATTACTATACAAGTATAGACACATATATGTACATCTGCATATGCGTATTGTATAATGCATCTGTATATACAGGCTCTGTATCTTTATAGCATGTATACTATAATGAATTTGTATATTATGTATGTTACTGCGTGCATGTATGTTGTATACTTTTCAATATAGATATATATATACACACACTATGTATGTTGTGTACTTTGTAATAGATATACATATGTTTTTTACTATATACATATATACACTATGTATGCATGTTATATTGTATATCTATACATCTAATATGTATGTATATATTTATTTTATTATTGTTGTTTTTTTTATTTTTGATTATTGAATGAATTGCCCCTCCACTGCTGCCTCAATCATGAATTGTAAATCCACTATCACCCCTCTTGCTCCCAGCCTCCATGGCGCTCACCTCCCTCACACTGTTTTGCAGATGATTTCAGCCATATCTCTGGCATCTCCTCCTTACGTTTCCTCACCCGGCTACATGTTCAGCCATCAGCAATCCTCATTGAGTTGAGAGCCAGTGGTAATACATAATGTCTTATGTAACCTGAGAGCCCATCATTCATAGATGTAGAGGAGGAGATGTGTAATATCTCATTACGTGGATTTACTGCGTGTTCTGTCCCTTTCCTAGGCAGTGTAATTACCATAAATACTGTTGGGGTCTGCACATCTTGATCAGGGGACAGATAAGAAGAACCAGAGATTAGACATATTGAATATAATATATTAGCTGTATGGCTGTGGGAAGCTGTAGGACTCAAATAGCAAGTGAATAAACCTTTAGAGCTCATGCACACGAACATATTTTTGTTCCGTGTCCGTTCCGAGTTTTTTTACGGACCCATTCATTTCAATGGGTCTGCAAAAAAAATGGAAGTTATTCCTTGTGCATTCCGTTTCTGTATGTCCGTTTTTCCGTTCCGCAAAAAAATATGCCTTATTGTTGTCCGCATTATGGACAAGGATAGTATTGTTCTATTAGGGGCAAGCTTTTCCGTTCCGCAAAATACGGAATGCACACGGACGTCATCCGTATTTTATGTGGAGCCGTTTTTTGCGGACGGCAAAATACATACAGTCGTGTGCATGAGGCCTTAGGGGAATGAATCCCTCTGTGTATACAGTAAGTCCACAGGGAAGGAAAAGAAAAAGGGTGAATAAGGACACCAGGATAGGAAAATTAACAAGGGCCAATACCGTTGGAAAAATGAGGGTGATATATAATATACAGGCGAATAAGACGTAAATACGTCCTATATTTATCTACTTATAAGTATGTTGGTAGGTGAACAGAATACGCTGCTCCCAGCAAAAGAGAACATGGATAGACTTACCATTATACAAAAATTTGAAAAAAATATTGAAAATATAGTTATGTTGATATATTAGATGTCAACTCACTTTACTGAGGAGGGGGCCTGAAGGATAAACTAAAGACACCAACAGGTTTCACCTCCCCCGCTGAGATCGCTTTTAGAATGTTAGAGATCGATGTCAGCTTCAGGAGACAGCATCTTCATCAATGACCTTTAATTATTATCCCAACGCGTTTCAGGGGTTACAGGCAAATCCCCCTTTTTCAGGAGAAATATAACAATAACATAAGAGTACACAAGACAGACATGGAGCTGTAGGAGCCATAGTATTTTTGGTGGAATGGACCAACAAATGCTGATAGGTAATGCAGTAATGTCCTTTGTACACCAATGATCCTAAAATTGACCCCAGATAGAATTTTATGAACAGATCCTGACATATATGCGGGGATCTGCCATCAATCACATTGTGGAGGGCAGACGGGGCTCGTGGTGCATGCCTATGGCCAACATAACACTATCATCTGGGTGAGGTTCTGTTTTTTTATGAACTTTATGCTTATATATTATTCTGGGTCTGTGCAATGTTTGGTGACAATATTAATGGCTTACCAGTGTTGGTTGTCATCTTTACAAAATCCAGCAATTGTTAGACTGCAATAACCAGAAAAAGAGTAGAATATCTGAGGACAACAACTATGGTAGTATTTTTTCCCAGTGAATTTTTTGCATTTAGGGTAAAATGCACTTAAAACAGATAATATTTCTTAGACATTGTGCATGGCAGCACAAACATATAGGAGTTTGTCTCCTTGCTAGGTGTCCGGACAGATGACTCAAATTGTTAATTAAATTAAACCAGCCCAAATAAATAGGTCCTCCTCTTGGTGTTTTCTCATCCTCTTACTTGTGGTAGGTGGTTTTAGAGGTTCTCGCTCCTTCCGTCATCTTAATCCTTAAGTGTCTAAGGATGCTTGGCCTTATGTCGGCACTTTGGATGCAATACCATTGGTTGGATGGCATGTCAGGCTTCTAATTGTGTATCCAGTTCAGGATGGGGCACATATATGCTTGGGAGATCAGCCCAGGGTCGCTGGACTCCAGAAGAGAGTATCCTGTCTTCCGCCATCAGGGAACGACTTGTAGTATCACAGGCTCTCCACCATTTTCACCACATGCTATTGACTAGAGCTGTGAGACTCCCACCAGACAATGACATCATGGTGGCCTACATCATTTGGCAGGGAGGAACAAGGCTCTGGGACCTTCTAAGAGATGGCAAGGGATCTGAGTGGAGGCATATGCAATGGAGAAGTTGTCAACCCCCCTTTGTGGAGATCTCAATGTGTGGACGTTAAAATACATTCTGACCTGTGAACGTCCAGTTGGACAGTGTCACCACAGTGGCATACAAGAATTGGCAGGGCAAATAAGGTCCCTGTCCCATCCTTAAGTAGTGGTGAAGTTTCTGACCTGGGCAGAGACATACGCATTTCAGCAACCCAAATTTGTCTTAGACAGTTTCTATAGATCCCAAAGGAATGGTTGCCCCAATACTTAGCTCAAGGGGTTCTGCTCCCTATACCACCAAAAAAGACCTCCCTTAAAGGCCTTTTTCATTCACTGGCCATGCAATGGTCTCAAGACCAAACCTCCATAATAGCTGTCATTCCATTCTGGTCAAAAAGAGTGTGGCTTTAAATGTGCATGAAGATAAGTTAGGGAACCTATTAGATGCTTCAGTTCAGGCCAGACCTGATCTCCAAAGTTCCCTTACACAGGACGATCTTCAGGCCTTTTATCTTACGACTACTAGTTTCTAATAATTGTCCCATGTAAATGTGCTGTGAACAAACGCTCATTAATCAGGTGATAGCATTGTTGGTGCTGATACCTAGAGCATCATTTTTAGGTAGCAGGTTGTGCTTTGTAAACAGTGAACGGCTGACCAAAAATAATGTAAATGAAGCTCTCGTGTCATGTGAAAAGCGGACAATTATTGGGAGCAATCAGTTTAAATGGGTTTTTAGAATAGCCAACTAAGGGTACTTTCACACTAGCGTTTTGGATTCCATTTGTGAGATCCGTTTCAGGGCTCCGCACCAATGCAAGTGTAAAAGTACCCTAACCAAGAACCTAACAGTGGTCAGCCTGCCTTCATGTAAGTTGATAGGTCCCTATTGAGATCAGTGGGCTTATCAGACTCGGTGATCTATACTCTCTTATCTGTCACAAGAGCAGTAATAAATAGAGTTTCTACTGTACTTTAGTGTTTGATTAAATTCAAAAAACCCGGCTCTGTGGAACATCTTCCAATTAATGCAGCCTGTATCTGAATACAATGTATCGGCTCTTTCAGCATTCCGAGGACAATCCCTGGCTACAGAACCATAGTAAGACATTTCTTCACTGCCATCAAAAACATTTGTCTAAGGCCTCATGCACACGGCCGTTGGTGTTTTGCGGTCCGCAAACCGCGGATCCGCAAAACACGGAAGCTGCACCGCGTTCCGTTCCGCAATTTGCGGAACGGAACGCGGCCCATTATAGAGATGCCTATTCTTGTCCGCATAACGGACAAGAATAGGACATGCTCTATTTTTTTTGCGGGGGCACGGAATGGAGTAACGAATGCGGACAGCACATGGAGTGCTGTCCGCATCTTTTGCGGCCCCATTGAAGTGAATGGGTCCGCGGCCGAGCCGCGAAATATGCGGCTCGGACGCGGACCCGAACAACGGCCGTGTGCATGAGGCCTAATAAGGAGGAACCAATTCCTTAATGGGACCTATTAATTGGTCTGCAGAGCCTTTTTAACCTCCAAATGAGGCAGACCTTTTTTTTTTTTACCATGAAAGGTGGCCTTCCCGGTGACCATTACATTTGCTAAACAGGTGAACAACAATTACAGACATTAGTAGCTAAATAATCAGACTTGTCTCTAAATCCAGACAGAACATCCTTCAGACTTGAATTCCCATAGTGTACCAACATCAGCTAAGAGATGGTCTAGCTGCCTCCTGTGCCAAATCATTCTCAGAGGCATTTAAGGATATTGCCTGAGAATATAACTAGACTGAATATTGAAATTTCACTACACAGACTACCATTTGTAATCACACAGGGTGGTAGTAGGGCCATGAAGTTTACAAAACCCTCCATAGCTAGAAGGACCAGAGCTATGATCCTCATTGAGATGGACAATTGTGTCCAAGCATATTTGATAAAGGTTACAACTGCTTCTTGGGTAGAATAAGCGCATGTTCCTTTGGAAAATATTTGTAGGGCAGCCTAGTCAGGTGTACCACTTATGGGTGTATCCCCATATGTTTGTGTTGCTCTCTAGACATCTAGAAAAGGCAGAATTTACTTACACAGTTCTTTTTATCTGTCGTCCAAACAGCAGCATACATTTGCCATTTTTGAGCATTATTTCTTGTTGTAGTCAGTTTGGTTGGAGATATTTATAAGGGCTGTTGTAATGTATGTGTCACGGACGTTCCTGTGACAGGTGCCAGGAGATCAGGGAGACTGGCAACACGTGGTTTGATCTGACAGGTTCCTTGTGGATTAATTCGTGTCTGTGTTGCTTCTGGTAATGGCCACACCTTTTGCCTCAGGTGTTGCTTACGTGCTCATTTAACCTTCCCTATTTATTGTGGCTTCTCCCACCATGCTGTGCGGTTTATAGCATTAGCTTCAGTCTTGTTGTGGATTGTTGGTGTTTGGATCTCGGCTAAGTTCCTGTGATTCCATAGCCATTTGAAGTTAAGTGTCTACTTCCCTTATTGTTTTTTGTTTGGGTTTTCTTGTGTTGTTCTTTTCCCGGTCATTTGTGTTTAGGCCTGAGGGAGACTCCTGTTCGTCCTACCGTTTGGAGGAACAGGTTGTCTCTTGTCCTGGCATTAGTACCAGGGTCCTACAGGGTGAGTTAGGACTTTAGGCTCCTGTGTATGAACTCCCCTACCTCTGGGGTCAGTTCATACTTGCAGTCAGTCAGGACTTTCATTAGGGTTTTTCTAGGAGGTGACCTGCTCCTTTCCCTAGTATACAGGCCTTTTCCCGTAACCCTTTTCCCTCCTACGTTCGGTGTGGGTTTCCCTCCCACACCAAAGCATGACAGTATGTTAGTTAACCATTTGTGTCATCTGTCCAGGGGCACCTAGCAGGGGTATAAAGTCCCATATGGATTTGGATCTAGAATGAGTATTTATCTGTGCCATGTTTTCTTTTCAGCGCATTCTTAAGACCAAAGCTTGGCAAACAGTATGAAGCCTCTTGTGTGGTACGTATAATAAATGTATGATTACTTTAATATATATGTTGCTTAAGGTTAGTATGAAAAATAATAATTACCACTGCTGTGTAAATCTGTAATCAGTTATTATATAGGTGCAATAAATACCATCTTTTACTTAAAATATGACTGACTTCTTCCAAAAACAGCACCACTCCATTGACAGATTGTGTGTGGTATTACAGCTCAGCCCCATTTATTTCAATACAGCTGAGCTGCAATATCAGAAACTCACACGTGGGCAAGTGTGGAGCTGTTTTTGGAATAATCAGCCATGTCTTTCTAATCCCAGACAACCCCTGTTGTTCCGGTGTTTTGTATGAGTGTACAAAAGCACAGTTTATTTCTTCCAGAAACAGTGCCATGCCTGTCCAGGAGCTGTCTATGGTATTGCAGGTCAATCTTTTACAAGCGAATGCGGATGAATTGTAATAGCACACAGAGCCCATAGATAAGTGAGGTGCCATTCCTGGAAAAAAGGAACCCCTTTAAAGAGAACCTGTCACTACGAAATTCAGTTCAGTCTGCAGGAAGCGTGCTATAGAGCAGGAGAAATTGAGCAGACTGATATATAGTTTTAAGGACTTGTAATTTTTATATTAAAAGATCTGCCCCTTCTGAACTTAAGTCCGCCCCTGTGTACACAGAGAATGCTATGATAACACCTCCCCATGTACAGCTATCAGTGACTGACAGCTATGTATACACACTTACACAGAGAATGCTATCAATCACTGATAACACCTCCCCTGTGTACAGCTATCAGTGACTGACAGCTATCTATGTATACACACTTACACAGAGAATGCTATCAATCACTGATAACACCTCCCCTGTGTACAGCTATCAGAGACTGACAGCTATCTATGTATACACACTTACAATGAGAATACTGTCAATCACTGATAACACCTCCTCATGTACAGCTATCAGTGACTGACACCTATCTCTGTATACACACTTACAAAGAGAATACTGTCAATAACTGATAACACCTCCCCATCTACAGCTATAAGTGACTGACATATATCTCTGAATACACACTTACACATATAATGCTATCAATCACTGGTAACACCTCCCTGTGTACAGCTATCAGTGACTGACAGCTATGTATACACACTTACACAGAGAATGCTATCAATCACTGGTAACACCTCCCTGTGTACAGCTATCAGTGACTGACAGCTATGTATACACACTTACACAGAGAATGCTATCAATCACTGATAACACCTCCCCTCGTGTACAACTATCATTGACTGACAGCTATCTCTGTATACACGAATAGAATACAGAAAACAATTAACAAAACAAATATACAACAGTGAAACGAGAAAAACAGTAATCTGCAACTGAGTTGCAGTCCCAAATCAGTGTTCTCCTTTTGCGTTGCAGTTTTTATTGTGAGGTGGGTACCTTTCACAAATAGCCTATACATATAGAAGAAAGAAAAACGGCAGCTCAAGCTTAGGTAGAGTTCACATTCAGAGTAAACAAAGAGTGTCTTTCAGATAAAGTTCCTCAGATATATTGCTTCGGTTCTCACATAAATCGATGCTCTAGTTTCCTAAGAATAAAAGAAGAGACGGCCCGCCATAGTGAAGTCCCGCTAACTGAGTATAAATTTAGCAATGTATTGTACTCACAAGATCCATAAAATAACATTAATTTAAAATGTGCACGTGACGAGAAAATGTGCATATTTTAAATAATTGTTATTTTATGGACCTTGTGAGTACAATACATTGCTAAATTTATGCTCAGTTAGCGGGACTTTACTATGGCGGGCTGTTTCTTCTTTTATTCTTAGGAAACTAGAGCAGTGATGGTGAACCGTTTAGAGACTGAGCACCCAAACTGCAACCCAAAACCCACTTATTTATCGCAAAGTGCCAACACAGCGATTTAACCTGAATACCAATATAGCATATCTTCCATGTACTTTATCATTTAGCTATAACAGCCTGCCTACATTCAGTGCACTGCCTGTGCTGTTCATAGTGCACCCTGCACTGATGAATGGTAGAAAAAGTCTAAGGCATATTGGTATACCATAGACTTTTTCCAGGGTGCGGGTACCCTCAGAAAGGGCTCTGAGTGCCGCCTCTGGCACCCGTGCCATAGGTTCGCCACCACTGGACTAGAGCATCGATTTGTGTGAGAACCGAAACAATATATCTAAGGAACTTTATCTGAAAGACACTCTTTGTTTACTCTGAACGTAAACTCTACCTAAGCTTGAGCTGCGCAGTTTTCTTTCTTCTATACGAATCTCTATATACACACTTACACAGAAAATGCTATAACTCACTGATAACACCTCCCCATGTACCACTATCAGTGACTGACAGCTATGTATACACACTTACACAGAGAATGCTATCAATCACTGATAACACCTCCCAGTGTACAGCTATCAGAGACTGACAGCTATGTATACACACTTACACAGAGAATGCTATCAATCACTGATAACACCTCCCGTGTACAGCTATCAGAGACTGACAGCTATCTCTGTATACACACTTACACAGAGAATGCTATAACTCACTGATAACACCTCCCCATGTACCACTATCAGTGACTGACAGCTATGTATACACACTTACACAGAGAATGCTATCAATCACTGATAACACCTCCCCGTGTACAGCTATCAGAGACTGACAGCTATCTCTGTATACACACTTACACAGAGAATGCTATAACTCACTGATAACACCTCCCCCATGTACAACTGTCAGTGACAGCTATCTCTGTATACACACTTACACAGAGAATGCTATCAATCACTGATAACACCTCCCAGTGTACAGCTATCAGTGACTGACAGCTATCTCTGTATACACACTTACACAGAGAATGCTATCAATCACTGATAACACCTCCCCGTGTACAGCTATCAGTGACTGACAGCTATCTATGTATACAGACTTACACAGAGAATGCTATCAATCACTGATAACACCTCCCCGTGTACAGCTATCAGAGACTGACAGCTATCTCTGTATACACACTTACACAGAGAATGCTATCAATCACTGATAACACCTCCCCCATGTACAACTGTCAGTGACAGCTATCTCTGTATACACACTTACACAGAGAATGCTATCAATCACTGATAACACCTCCCAGTGTACAGCTATCAGTGACTGACAGCTATCTATGTATACAGACTTACACAGAGAATGCTATCAATCACTGATAACACCTCCCAGTGTACTGCTATCAGTGACTGACAGCATCTATGTATACAGAGTTACACAGGGAATGCTATCAATCACTGATAACACCTACCACGTGTACAGCTATCAGTGACTGACAGCTATCTCTGTATACACACTTACACAGAGAATGCTATCAATCACTGATAACACCTCCCCGTGTACAGCTATCAGTCACTGACAGCTATGTATACAGACTTACACAGAGAATGCTATCAATCACTGATAACACCTACCACGTGTACAACTGAAGTCAGAATAAGATGTTGCAAGTTTTACTGAATCTCCACAAAACTATATATATATATATATCAATCTGCTCAGCTCCTCCTGCTTTATAACATGCTGACTGCAGATTCCATTCAATTTCATGTAAAAATATTCTTTAAAGGGGTTGCTTTCTTCCAGAAATAGAACTGCACTCATCTATCGGTTTTGTATTTTTACAGATCAGCCCCATTCACACGCTCAATAACATGCGGCCTGCAGATTGCATTGCATTTTGCGGTGGTAGGTTCTCTTTAAGCCCCTGTGGCCCGTTACAAAATCTGTAGTTAGGCCCTTCAAGCAAATGGAAAATTTTCTTAATTGAATAATAATTGAATCAGACAGGTTAAAATCTTCCTGTCCAATCCCACCTTTCCCTAATGCAGACACTGAGGATTTGGTGGCCAACCTAAAGGGAACCTGTCACACTGATCAAGTTGTCCAAGCTGAAGGCAGCATGATATAGAGCAGGACGAGCTGAGCAGATTGACAGCCTATGATTGTGAATACAGATACCTTTCATTTAGTGATCTGTAGACTCTCTCAGAAATAAAAAGTACTTAATCCATATGCAAATGAGCAGTTAAGTTCACTGAGGGCAGGTCTAAGCCATTTTTTGCACCCTTGTTTTTCCTGCTTCCTCTGTCAGCCCCTCCTTCTCCTTTTTGATTGACAGGGGTAGGCAAGATGACTGCCTGAGGAGAGTCGGTAGCTCCGCATGCACATAAGATTGTCCTCTGTTCGTGCAGAAATTGGTGGGATCGCCCATCAATAATCTTATGGATATGGGGGCCATTACACTGTATTCATTCGTTAAGAAATTTATTTTGATCAAAACTTGCTTTCATTTTAATGGTTCACAGATAATCACAATTGTGCAGGGTGTCTTGAAATGCGTACATTGTAAAGTAAACTTAAGTTGAGTCCTTTTCTCTAATATATTCAAATTTTGTTCTACTTTTGACTTTTTACATTAGTCATTTGAAAGAGTCCTGGTTGAGAATAAACTACACGGCCTCTCCCCTGCCCTTTCTGAAGCCATACAGAGTATCTCCAGATGGGAATTAGTCCAGGCTGCTCTACCCCATGTTTTACATTGCACAGCCACGCTGCTCTCCAACAGGAACAAGCTAGGTGGGTGGTCATGATGTTCTGTGGTTTCGATGGCTGAGGCAGCATATAAAGCCATAAAGTATATGCAAGCTATTCCATGGAAGTGCTTGTCTAAATATGTTTTGCTGCTTTGTTTGTACAGGGCATCAGGATAAGCTTGGTGTTGCAGAAACCAAACTTCTTCACACTCTTCACTGGATGCTTCTGGAAGCTCCTCAGGATTGCAACAATGATAGGTTTGGTAGTGACAGAGGCTCCAGCTGGGGAAGAGGTAGTGGTGCTTTCATCCACCAGGAAAATCAAGGTTCTCCAGCACAGTCCAGGCAGAGCAACACAAATGAAGAAGATGAGAACAACCGAAGGAAGTTCCTCCAGAATTCTATGGCCACAGTGGAGCTCTTTGTTTTCTTATTTGCTCCTCTAGTTCACAGAATTAAAGTAAGCACATTCATAAAGAAGCCTCTATTTTCGTGGTGCAGTAAATATCACTTTTACACATCTTTTATTCATTTATTATTGTCCACCAGGAATCAGACTTGACATTTCGCCTTGCTAGTGGACTAGTTATTTGGCAGCCAATGTGGGAACACAGACATCCTGAAGTTCCTGCTTTTACGGCACTGGTGAAACCCATTCGGAACATTATCACAGGTAGCTATCTCCATCTTTGTAAGCAGAATAAGTGGTTTACAAAACTATGGCTGTATTGTAGTATGGGCTCTCAGATACTCACATGTGAAAAGATTGTGTGAATAGCAATTCCATAGTGTAGACTTGTGAAGAGGTTTTCACAAACAGGAGCTTTCTGACCACACAGATGCAGTGATGTCAGTAATTCAGGTAAGTAGTTGCATGGTATTATATCTCAGCCTATAACTACGCCTGACTATAGTATTGAATGTATTAAAGGGGTTGTGTCACAAGGAAGGGGTGGAGAGGGTGCACAACTGACTCCACCCACACCTATGTCCCTGCCTACTTGCACTTACCCGTCCTAGGTAACGGAGCGCAACTGGGCAGCGGTCCCTGACCTGAGTAAGTGCAGAAGAGACAAACGAGACAGATAACACACAAGGCGATTGCAGCGGCACAAGCGAGCAGGCGGAAACGATACCACACGAGCCATAAGTCAATACCAGGTGATACAATCAGACCCAGGGAGCAAGAGAGGATAAGTCAACACTAGCCAAGAGTCAATACCAGGAGATGCAGTCAGACACAGGGAGCAGGCGAGATCAACGTCAAAAACACAAGCAGGAGTCAATACCAGGAAATTTAGTCGGACACAGTGAGCAAGCAAGGATGAGAACAATAGACAAGCCGGGATCCAAATACCTAAACCAGGGGGACTCACTAGGAGGATAAACCAAGTATAGGACCTTAATCACAGGCAACCTGTGGCCAGCAGGCTGCCTTTTAATTAGTGGGGAGAAGGAGTCTTGTGACGTGGGCAACGTCAAATGACCCGTTCCCCGGCATCCAGCTGAGTGCCGAGTGGCAAGGGACAGGGATGGAGGGTGGTTTAGGGATCTGGAACTGCTGCAAATAAAAAAAAAAATCAGTGCAGCAATTCCAGATGTTCTTCTTTTTTTCTTCTGTCAACAGGAAATAGCAGTGGTGGTGCACAACAAGTTACAGCAAGCGAACAAGCAGCACAGAAAAGCACAGAACCTCTCTGCATGCAGTGACCAGCTAGAATGGCTTCCTGCAGACAGGTTCAGCCCTTTCCTGTGCTGCTATAGCGCTGCCATTGGCTGGAGTGTTCTTCCAGCCAATCGCAGCACTGGCAGGCAACCATAAAACAACGGTGTCCCCTGTCTCACCTCGGGGGAGATAGGTGCTGGCTAGTTCAGCCCCGGTCACCCCTGTAGCTCCATAAATGGATAAAAATCCATCCAGAGCTGCGATTGCTGGTCTGCAGAAACCGGCAAATAGCAGCGGTCGGGGCTGCAGGGAGGCGGAAAAACCTCCCTGTTCCCGTAGGAAAGATGGCTGCTTTCCGTGCATGGAATGTTTTAAAACACTCTCCTTTTACATCATGATTTCTAAATTAGTCCTAAGAAAATCAGTTCTGTTGGCAAGAATTTTATAGAAAACTTACATTTTGTAATTCCCTATTTATCATTATAGCTTCTGAACTGAAAGGGAAGTCGGCAATTAAGCCGCGCCAGCCAGGCAGGGAGAAGCCGGAGTGCAGTCAATCAGTGGACATTTCTCCTCGACCTAAGCTCTTTTACTATTTTTTCGTCTGAAATGCTTCTTAGTTTTTGGAATGAGGGAGCCTTTTGTTTCTTTTCATGACAGGTTCCCTTTACATAAAATAATGATGATCCATTATTTAACAGGGTTACAATATTCTGTTCAGCACTGCACAATGGAGGAGTTTTATCAAAACTAGTGCAAAGGAAAATTGAGAAACTCAGATTTCATCTTTCAAGTTTAAGAAAATAAAATACTATACAAAATTTTTGTTGTATACTCTGCCTGCCGAAAACTCTAACTTTCAATTCATCTGTCTTTTAGCAAAACGAAGTTCTCCATGCAACAGTCAGAACAAAGTGGTGGATTCCCCAAAGCAGAGCACAGGCGCCACGGAGGTAAGACACATACCAGTGTTAGGCCTTTCTAATCTCAATACATTTTTATTTATTTTAACAAGTTAAAGACAATACAGCTTGATTTGTTACATTTATAAGCAGATTTTCCATTAAAGACAGGTAGAAATAGGAAAATTTAGTCTCCTGATAAAATGTTAGACTATGATTATCTGTGCATTGTGTCGAGGCTGGCTATCTGTTTACTAAATCATTGGATGAGTGAAAGTGTGGAATATAAGAATAAAAGCTAGAAAGTAGAAATTAAATAAACTGAGAACTGAAACTTGTTAACCAGTAACCTAATTCGGTCCAATAAATGAGAAGTATAACGCAGCCAGGATTAAGGGTCTAATGGTGAGATATGTTCTGAGGAGAGCCATATTGCCCAATTTTTTAGATACTTGTCAGTAGTATTATTGCTTCTGGCAATCATATTTTCGAAACTACAGTTAGTATTCACTTTGCTTATAATTTGAGATATACAAAGTATTAAAGCAGATTTCCAGTTCTGTGCTATGCTTCGAAGAAAAGCCATAAAGATGTGGCAAGTACAGTTCTTTGGGGGATTGAGTATCTGTCAATCTCTAGTCTCAGTAGAACATAGAACATTGTCTAGGTTGAAAGGCAATTTGATCCCGAAAGGATCGGTAGTTCCCATCAGTATTTAGGGATTGCATTAGAATATAGGGTTGTGAGGGGGAAGCATTGGTTAACCAACAATTCTATAACATGTACACCTGCACCAAGGATAGCCCTTGGATGTGCTCTTACCAGCTCCCCTGGGAGTCTCATGACTGGTGCAAAAAGATAGACTCAGGCTCGGATGTATTTTAGAAAGTATCATAGAAAGTTCTAGTCTTGGAGCCCAATGCATTTCTTATTTAAGTAACGAATTTTGGAATACATAAGTATAATGAATCTTTGCATAATTGAAGATCTAACTATCATATGGGTAACAGTTTAAAATGTAATTCCTTTGTATACATAAGGGGTTTGAAGTGGTTTCTGAGGTTGCTCATCCAGAAGACCTAGTACCTCCAAGACCTACTGTATCCAGCTGCCAGAGAGCTAACTCATTTGATGGTTGCACTACATCCCAAACCTCACAGGGCAGAGGACCGCCCTTTCCAAGGTAACAATGTCTTTTTTGCAGTTCAGATTTATTTAGAGTTCAAAATTATAGGTAGAGTTAACCATTTCTTTTTGTCTTTAACTTTTAGACCTTCTTTAGTGATTCCTCCGTGCCAAAAATCCCGTTATGCCACTTATTTTGATGTGGCTGTTTTGAGGTGTTTGCTGCAGCCTCACTGGTCAGAAGAAGGAACTCAATGGTCACTCATGTATTACCTTCATCGACTTAGGCATATGTTGGAAGAGAAACCAGAAAAGTCTCCTGAACCTGAGGAACTCCCTCTTCCACGGCCTCGCAGTAGCTCCATGGTGGCAGCAGCACCTTCCCTTGTAAACACCCATAAAACCCAGGTTAGAGATCATATATCTCTTACATACATTTTAGAAGAACATATTCGCATGTTTTAAATAAACTGTATGCAAACATATATATTAGACTCATTGCAGTCTACTTAGATATGAGGCCTTATGTATCAAAAACTAAATCTACTGTTGTCCTTAGCAACTGTCATGGGCGTAGCTATAGAGGCTGCAGAGGTAGCAGTCGCTACCGGGCCCAGGACCCTGAGGGGGTCCAAAGACTCTTGTGCCGCATAAGAAGACACACAAAGCACTGAGGGAAGGGGGTCCCAAGCTGAACTCTTGCACCAGGGCCCATGAGCCCCTGCCAACTGTTAACGCTTTATTACACAGAGTGAATATCGTACAGATTCTCGTGCATTCGAGCAAAAATTAACAAGAATTGTGATGTATGAACGATTCAAAGATGAGAGACAAATTACTTGTTTCTCATCCATCGTGATTTTTCAGCATGCTAAAAAATTATCGCTTCTCGTAGACCCGTTCGCATAATATGGAGTCGTCTACTCACTAACGATCTCATACATTCCTCTGACCAAGTATCTATCCTCTATCTTTAACGAACGAGCCGCAACCACAACTACGAACGACTATATGAGTATAATAAGCAGCATTTTCATTGTTAACGAGTCGCTACATCTAAGATCATTTATCGTGATCTGTATGACATCTGTTGATGTAATAGGACCTTTATGGTGCAAGTGCAGCAGTGGATCCTGTAATCTCATTAATGTAGGCTGTACAGGGGCGTAGGGTCTAAGGGGTTATGTATTCTTCGCCCCTTAACCCTGTAAGAGGTGGGGACTTATCCACAGTGAATCTCAAGGTTATGCTCAACCTCATAGTCTTGGATTGATGGTGGTGATGTAGTAGAGACAGAACAGTAGTCCAGGCAGAGGTCAGCAATGGGTATACAGCAGAATAACTAGGGCACAAAAAGAAGCAAAGTCCAGAGCGAGCCAAAGTCAGAAACACAGCAGTAAGGTTTTGTGTGTTTTCAGCACTCCTAGGCTTCCTATCTTCTGGGTGCACGTCTCCAAGGGATGGTAAAAAATCCCTGTATCCGCAAAAGTCCAATTTTTCAGCCAAAATAAAAAACAGAGACAGCACGTCCAATGCAATCTGTGTTTTAATCCGGATGCTACATTTTGAAATAGTTTCTGACACTATTTATACCTCCACCTTGTCATGTATATGTATGCTTGAAAAAAGCTTATGTTGAAGCCGAAACGTAGCATCCAGATTAAAACACAGATTGCATTGGACGTGCTGTCCCCGTTTTTTATATTGGCTGAAACATTAGAAATACAGCAGTATGAGCTGGAGCACAAATCAGAGGCAAATCAGGATCAGCAACAGAGTCTAAAATAGGTAGCTGTAGCAGAATAAAACTTATGTCCAGGTATTGTTTGAAGGCCGATGCTGGACTCAGATATGCTGGCCGTGACTTCATCTTTGGCACCAAGTCCTCTGACAACCAAACACTGCTGAGAGAAAAAGCCAGAAGCTTCCAGGCAGGGGAGGAGACATGCATTACAGACTGCTCAGGGTGGGTTTGTATCACGTTCTGCCATCTGCCTAAAGTATACAAAACACGTATATGTTAACAGATGCATCAGACGGATGCCATACAGTGGCATCCGTTCACTGTAGAGTTCCAATGCACATAAAATGTATACATTAAGGTATACATTTTTTTACCAGACTACAGGATAGAAAAGCGTGGTGTGCTACGCTTTTGTATCTTTTTTCTCCAACGTATGCGTTAAACGGATGTTACCCTTTTAATCATCAGTGTATATACCAAAATAAATTAGGAACCAAAGTGGTCCGTCCACAAATATATAAGTATTACATCAGGTTAGTGACTGCTGTAAACTTTGCATTGGACTTGGTAAAACAGTATATTTAAAAAAAAAAACTTTTCATATAGTTAGTTTTTATCTTAAAGGATATGACCAAATGCAATGAAGACGACAGGGCACTGGGCACAGAGCCATATGCCAAAGTATCATTGACTAATCTTCGAAGATCTGCAATACCAGATCTCTCCTCAGATATTGGAATCAACATTTTCAAGAGGGTAAGCTATCATCTCTCAACATTTACAATGCAACCAGCTGAAAAAGAAAAAATGCTTCAATATGCATTGTACTAAAATCACCTATGGTTTCGTGCTTCTGCAGCTGAGGACCAGAAGAGATGATAGAGAGCGGAAGGGATCAATTCCATATCATCACCAGGGGAAGAAGCGGCAACGTAGGATAGGGATGCCCTTTCTACTGCATGAAGACCACTTGGACGTATCCCCGACCCGCAGTACGTTTTCCTTTGGGAGTTTTTCTGGTATTGGAGAGGACAGGCGCACTATTGAGAAAGGGGGCTGGCAAACCACAATATTAGGTGAGTTTAGTAGCTGTAGGCTCTGTCCCGCAAGATATCATTAGGCAGCCTTGTGAAAGATGTGATTTAGATCTGTTTGCACATTTTTCGCAAAATTTTTCATTTATGTGAGAATGGAGCAGGGGGAGACTTATTCCTATTCTACAAGATGATGTCTGATATTCCGAAATGGGGAGATAGTGTAGCACAAGTAGTAGGCACTAGGCATACAATTGTGTAGAGGAGAAAATAACATTCTGCCCTTCTGGCAACTCAGTCACAGACTACCCCCCTGCCAATCTGTGCACCTCCAGAAACTGATGTAATAAAGGTTTTGTATGTAGAGACTGGAGCGGACAACCCACAAGAGAGGAGGTCAGGGTTATTTAATTACGCTGGTGCGGGTGGAAGGATTGTCAGGAATGAATTACTGCTAGGTAGCTGGAGTGGAAAAGATTTGATTGACAGGCTTACAGCCCATTTGTAAAGCCGACTCCTAATATGCAGACTTGTGAGTTTATAAGTCACACAATGTTAGATATAATCTGAAAAGCAGAGTGTTGACATTTTAAGAAGTAAAATTAAAAAAATTAAGTTTTAGAAGTTACTTGTAAAAATGCTGAAATACTTCATTTTGCTATAGGTAAATTTACAAGGCGTGGAAGCTCCGATACAGCAACTGAAATGGAGAGCTTGAGTACAAGGCATTCTCACTCCCATCATACCTTGCTTAGTGATCTTCCTGACCACTCCAACAGCCATGGAGAAAATCCATCTAAAGACGGTATGTTATATATATATATGAATTATGAGCATTACGTAAAATGTTGTGTGAATTGGAATAAATAACCACTAAGGAACCTTAATTCTTTGTAGTGAGGTCCCAAATTTCTACCATAACTGTGGCCACCTTCAACACTACTCTTGCATCATTCAACGTTGGCTACGCTGACTTTTTTGCTGATCACATGAGAAAACTCTGCAATCAAGTGCCCATCCCTGAAATGCCACATGAACCTCTTGCCTGTGCCAATCTACCACGTAGCCTCACAGATTCCTGCATTAACTACAGCAGCCTGGAGGACACAGACCACATAGATGGGACCAACAATTTTGTCCACAAGAATGGAATGCTGGATCTAGCGGTATGGGAATAAATCTCATATATGCATAGTCAAAAACTCACTGCTCACCTTGTGATGACTTTAACCAACAGAAGGAAGTTTCTAGGTGAAATGCAGTAGATTGGAAGAGTTTTAGGATGTTATGTAATGAATGTGCGATTTCCAGCATCAGCGCAATAATGCACACATTTTATACCCGTAGCTGACACAATGTTTTTAATTTTTCCTAGGTTGTTCTTAAAGCAGTATACCTTGTTCTGAACCATGATATCAGTTCCAGGATCTGTGATGTAGCCCTGAATATTGTAGACTGTCTGCTCCAGCTGGGAGTTGTGCCCTGCGTCGAGAAAAAGAGGAAAAAGAGCGAAAACAAGGAAAACGAACCCTCTATTATATCAGCTTCAGGTAGTGGGGAAAAGAGGCAAAGTGAAGGGGACTTCCAGATGAAAGGAGCTTCCCGAGGATCAAGCTGTGGCTTTGCAGGTGCTTCTAGTGGTGGAACAGGAAGCGGAGGCGGCGGAGGAGATGATGGTGACAGTCACAAGAATGAAAAAAATGATGAAAAGGTAATTATAACCATTTAATTAGTATTAGAGGCATAATTTGGTCATATAACACATATTATTAAAATTGGAGAAAAAATTATATTTTTTATATAACTCAAGTACCGCTTTTATTATAATTATTATGATTTTATGGTGTCTTATGAACCCTTAAACTATGCATGGTGTGCTATCTTATAGTCATAGTTTATTTCTTTTATCTCTTATAAGGATGAGAATGTCCCAGCAACCACCCACAAATTGGCGCTCACCATGCTCATCAAACTGGTGAAATCATTAGGCTGTGCCTACGGCTGTGGTGAAGGTCATCGCGGGTTGTCTGGAGATCGTCTAAGGAATCAGGTTTGTTATAGAATGGAATGAGCTGTTGTAATTTGTATTTATTAAGGTGCCCATACATCTTCTATAACCGTTGGTCAAATGCTGATTTGGCCACTGCCTTCTTGTCTTGAGTCCCGTTACTACAGTATGTCGCTCTTCCATCTAGTAGACGGAGAGAATAGGGATCCCTGTATTGCTTTGGGGTGAGTAGCTGCCACTGCAGTTTACTCTAGGGTTTGCCTTACATTAGTGACATAACTAGAAATGGCTGAAGCCCATGGCAAATTTCTAACCCCAACACCCCCCTGTATTGTGTCTAGTATTGTGCATTTTGCATTTTTAGATGTATTAATAAATGTTACTTTTTCTACTATTCTAATTGGAGAATACCAGTTTGGTGTCTCAATCTTAGTGATTAGTGAGCATTCATACTTTTACTGAGTTCACCATTACCACCTCCTCAGGCAGAGGGTTCCATAGTCTCACTGCTCTTACTGTAAGAATACCTCTTCTGTGTTGGTGTAGAGACCTTCTTTCCCCTAAACTTAGGGGAAAACATATGATTATTTTGGTCTCACTAATGCAGAGGCATAATGCATAATTCCCAGTACAGGAATAATACACACAGTGATGCTACCGTACAGAAATAATACAGTGATATCACTGTACAGGGATAATACACACAGTGATGTCACAGTACAGGGACAATGCATACAGTGATGTCACAGTACAGGAATGATAAAATCAATACAATAGGGGTCGCTCTCTTGTGAAATACCTTAGGGCTCCCAAGGACTGAAGGTGAGAATACCTTACCGAATAATGTTGTGCAAGTTGAGGCATAACACTAGGAAATGGCGTGGTCTCTCCTGTTGAGAGGATGGGTCAGGCTGCTGCGCTTGATCACCAGGATCCTTCAGATGGAGTCCGGAATACACTTAGGAACACGTTCACTAAACAAGGAGCAGAAAAACAAGAAAAACAAAAGCACGCTGCGCTGCTATCTATAAGATTATTTTTTAAAAACCTAAATAAAACACTAAAAATAAAAGGCTAGCTACACGTTTCAGTGGCGGGCCACCACCTTCATCAGGCTAAGATCAAAACAATAGCTGACCTTGGGGAGACCAGCTACAAAAAACACTGTGGAGCCTCATTTAAGAGTCTGAACACAGAAATACAAAGTGCAAAGCTCCCTGGAAACAGTAACATGCAAAATAACCATGGAGCCCGAGTATTGGGTCTAGAACACAGTGGAAGCCAGATATCCCTCCAGCGAAGGAAAACCAAGCAAAGGGGTGTCCCCCTTTAAGAGATCATCAAATGAAGGTACAGAGTACAGAGATAATATGCGCAGTTATGTCACAGTACAGGGATAATACACACAGTAATGTCACAGTACAGGGATAATACACACAGTGATGTCACAGTGCAGGGATAATACACACAGTGATGTCACAGTACAGAGATAATAAACACAGTAATGTCACAGTACAGAGATAATAAATACAGTGATGTCACAGTACAGGGATAATGCACACAGTGATGTCACAGTACAGGGATAATACACACAGTGATGTCACAGTACAGGCATAATACACACTGTGATGTCACAGTACAGGTTATAATACACACAGTGATGTCAAAGTACAGAGATAATAAATACAGTGATGTCACAGTACAGGTGATAATGCACACAGTGATGTCCCAGTACAGGGATAATACACACAGTGATGTCACAGTACAGGGATAATACACACAGTGATGTCACAGTACAGGGATAATACACACAGTGATGTCACAGTACAGGGATAATGCACACAGTGATGTCACAGTACAGGGATAATACACACAGTGATGTCACAGTACAGGGATAATACACACAGTGATGTCACAGTACAGGGATAATACACACAGTGATGTCACAGTACAGGGATAATACACACTGTGATGTCACAGTACAGGGATAATACACACTGTGATGTCACAGTACAGGAATAATGCACACAGTGATGTCACATTACAGGGATAATGCACACTGTGATGTCACAGTACAGGCATAATACACACTGTGATGTCACAGTACAGGGATAATAAACACAGTGATGTCAAAGTACAGGGATAATAAACACAGTGATGTCAAAGTACAGGGACAATACACACAGTGATGTCACAGTACAGGGATAATAAACACAGTGATATCACAGTATAGGCACAATGCACACAGTAATGTCACAGTACAGGCATAATACACACTGTGATGTCACAGTACAGGGATAATAAACACAGTGATGTCAAAGTACAGGGACAATACACACAGTGATGTCACAGTACAGGGATAATAAACACAGTGATGTCACAGTACAGGGATAATACACACTGTGATGTCACAGTACAGGGATAATACACACAGTGATGTCACAGTACAGGGATAATACACACAGTGATGTCACAGTACAGGGATAATATACACAGTGATGCCACAGTGAACAACACACAGTGATGTCATAGTACAGGGATAATACACACAGTGATGTCACAGTACAGGGATAATACACACAGTGATGTCACAGTACAGGAATAATACACACAGTGATGTCACAGTACAGGGATAATACACACAGTAATGTCACAGTACAGGGATAATACACACAGTGATGTCACAGTACAGGAATAATACACACAGTGATGTCACAGTACAGGGATAATACACACAGTGATGTCACAGTACAGGAATAATACACACAGTAATGTCACAGTACAGGGATAATACACACAGTGATGTCACAGAACAGGAATAATACACACAGTGATGTCACAGTAAAGGGTAATACACACAGTGATGTCACAGTACAGGGATAATACACACAGTGATGTCACAGTACAGAGATAATATACACAGTGATGTCACAGGGATAATACACACAGTGATGTCACAGTACAGGGATAATACACTCAGTGATGTCACAGTACAGGGATAATACACACAGTGATGTCACAGTACAGGAATAATACACACAGTGATGTCACAGTACAGGGATAATACACACAGTGATGTCACAGTACAGGGATAATACATTCAGTGATGTCATGCATGGATAATCTTCACATATACTTCAGCCATGTATCATTTAAAGCATATTTTGTTAGATGAGGAGAATACTACTCCCACTTTTGAAGAACCTTCTTTACTTTCATTGCTCTAATATCAAAAATTAAGTGTTGCTTGGCTCGCAGGCCCATATATTCAAAGAACGCCAAGTTGTAGCACATACATTCAAGCGCTTGAGATAATAGATGCAGTGAGATAAAACAGTTACATTATTTACTGCCATCTAGTGGTGAAATATCTAAATGCATCCTTTGTTGTTTTTTTTGCAGGCCCAAAGCTGTCTCACTAAGCTGTATAAACTGGATAAAGTGCAATTCCGGCAAACAATGAAAGATTATGTTAATAAAGATTCTCTAAATAATGTGGTCGACTTTCTCCATGCACTTCTAGGATTCTGCATGGAGCCAGTAACCGACAGTAAGAGTAAATCAACATTAAAATTCTAAAATCAACACAAAATTCTAGCTTTTGGATAGCAAGTTATAATGTATTGACTGTACTTGAATATTATATTTTCCACATAACTGAAAAAGTAGATTTGTGTAATTGAGTCATATTGATGTTTCCACTAGAAGAATTCCTGATCAGTTGATGCTTTGCTTTGTTTTTTTATGACATTAACAGGGTTTTCCAACCTATAATATCATAAGGATAGGTCATCAGTATCTCATCGGTGGGGGTCAGATTCCCAGGACCTCCGCCGATCAGCTGTTTGAGAAGACACTGGCGTTCCTGTGGGCACCACGGCCTTCTCTCAGCTCACCAGCACAGTGCCGTACGGGGCCGTCTTTAATATTGATTGGACCCTGGGCAAGAATTTACTTGGGGCCCCTGGATCCCGCCTTCTCACACCCTAGCGTGCAATCACGCCCTCCACCACAACACACACACAACCGCATCAAAACAATGTCAATTGCCAGCAGTCTATCAGAGGAACGGGGAAGGGAGACGCCTCTCTTCTGCCCCGCAGCATCGATCTGTATCGCTGTCCTGAGGACAGGGATACAGATGACTATGGAGATGAGCGCTTCCACAATGGAAGCGCTCATCTCCCTGTGCCCTGCTGCCACCACCCCCCACTTGTCACCATGACCGCGCCCCCTCAGGCGATCGCCTCACTTTGCCTAATTGGCGGTGCGGCCCTGCTAGTGCCCCCTGGAACTTTGCGCCTGGGATTGCTAACTCATCAGTATTGAAGTCTGGGAAAACCTCTAACTTAAAAAAAAAAATTGATTGCTAATTACATTGACTTGTCTCTATGTATTTACAGATAGGGCCGGGTTTGGAAACAATTTTGCAACAATGGACAATAAGTCTACAGCTCAAAATGTAGAGGGTATCATCGTGAGCTCCATGTTTAAGTCTCTGATCACTCGCTGCGCTTCAACAACACATGAGCTGCACAGTCCTGAGAACCTGGTAAGATTATCAGCCACTGATCATCGCTTTGAGGCCTCATGCACACAAACGTATTCTTTATCCGTGTCCGATCAGGATTTTTTGCGGATTGCACACAGACCCATTCATTTCTATGGGTCCGCAAATGAAAACGGAAAGCAGACGAGTGTCACCCATGTGCAGTCCGCATCTATGTGTCTATTCCACAATTTTTAGAAAGTGTCCTATTTTTGTAGGTATTGCCAACAACAATAGTAATGTCTAGTAATGAGAGTGAGAAATTTGCGGATTGCACGATGAGGGTGTCCGTGTTTTGCAGATCAGTGATTTGCGCACAGCAATAGGTACATGGTCTTGTGCACGAGGCCTTGAGATCTCATTGAGCTCTCTGTGAGCATTCCCACTGATTTCTCATGTGTGGACCTCCAGTGTGGATCTAGAAGAACACAGAAGCAAACTCCGAACCAAATGTGTGGCTTTTGTTGCAGAAACCGTTGTAAGAAATACTATGGTTTTGCCACAAATTTCACTCTATGCAAAGTGTGAAAACACTGGCCGAGATCCACAACATAAATTCGCATGCTGCCGATTTAAAATCCAAACTGCATATCAAGTTACATGTGGATAGTTTTGCGGAGTATTTCTGCAGCAGGTGGATGAGATTTGTCAAAATTTGTGAAAATATCTGGCACAAATTTATGCAATGCTAATCCACAGGTGACGTCTGATGCTATTTCCACATGGAAACATGTCTCTTCTAGACTTCAAATTTCAAATCTGCAAGAAAAAAATTGCTGTGTGCATGAGCGATATACACTGCCTGTCCAAAAAAAAGTCGCCACCTGGATTTAACTAAGCAAATAGGTATGAGCCTCCTATTGGATAATTAGGTCATGGGCGATTATCTTTCGGCTGTCAACAAGTTATTTAACCCCAACTGGTGCAATGAGTTGCTTCTCATTTCTTAAACAGTTGGTCAGGTCTAGGTTCAGCAACAGTATGTGCTCCAAGAATGAGGTCAGCTGACTACCTGAACATGCTGAATGACCAGGTTATTCCTTAAATGGATTTTTTCTTCCCTGATGGCACGGGCATATTCCAAGATGACAATGCCAGGATTCATAGGGCTCAAATTGGGAAAGAGGGGTTCATAGGAAGCATGAGACATCATTTTCACACATGGATTGGCCACCACAGAGTCCAGACCTTAACCCCATTGAGAATCTTAGGGATGTGCTGGAGAAGGCTTTGCGCAGCGGTCAGACTCTACCATCATCAATGCAAGATCTTGGTAAAAATTAATGCAACACTGGATGGAAATAAATCTTGTGACCTTTTTTTTGGGTGGTGACTTTTTTTGTGGACAGGCAGTGTATTATGTGCTTTGGGCTAAAAAATAAAATAAAATTTGTACTAGGTCTGGATAAAACAATTTTGCACCATTTGACTTATATGCAGCTTCCATGTTTCAGAGCACATAGCAGCTGCAGATAGTTGTTCTATGATAAATCAAACAGGCTTTCTTATAGTCATTGCCTAGCCTCTCTCTCCCTTCCTGGATGAACATCTGAGCTGACTTACGCCAAAACCAAAGTATAAGTTTGCTGCTCAATGTGGTGCACCTTCCACGGAGACAGACAACGCGACTGTTGTGGGTCCCTGGAGGAGGAGAACCTAGAGCTGAACGGCTTCTTCTGTTCCACTCATAAAAACGGCTTCCACAGGGAGGAGCCCAGTGCAAAGAGATTTTTACAGCTTTCATTGCGTGAATGGCAACTATAGAAATTCCTATGCATGAGCTCTCCCTAGTGGCAGCTTTATACAGCCAGTTTTGTAATATATTAAAGGGGTTGTTCCACTAAAAATATTCTACAGTTTTTAAACCTGCAGCTGGATCTAAATACTTTAAAAATTGCATGTAATTAATTTATGAAGTACCTGTGCCAGATTTTCAGACATAGGGCTCGGATGAAGTGGGGGCAACTTTTTAATTACGATTCTTTTAAAATTTCTTCTGCTTAATATCAAAAAATTGTAAATTCGGCAGAAATCTGGATTGTCATGCTTTTTTTCACTATGCGTTGCCTGTGAATGTTTACATGAGTAGTGGAAAACTGGGTCGGGCAGGAGGCCCATAAACCCCTGGTTGATGAGTATCTTTTCTGGGTGACATGACATGTCTTTCCTCTCCATAGGGATTGTACTGTGATATTCGGCAGCTTGTACAGTTTATCAAAGAAGCCCATGGCAATGTATTTCGACGGGTAGCACTCAGTGCCTTGCTGGACAGTGCAGAGAAACTGACCCCTGGAAGAAAATCTGATGATTCCCAACAGGAACCAAGATCTTCAGCAATCAAAAGGTTTGATTTCTATGAAGCTGTCTGCAGCACCTTGCTTACACGCTGAAGCTCCGCTTGCTTACTGCTTTACAGCCTGATTTGCTTGATTTGATGTTGTTTTTACCTGCTGTATTTTTCTGCTAATGTGGCAACTGTGAGGCCTGTGTACACTTACTGTACGTTATGTCTGGCAAGGCTTCTCTTCATTGAATTTTTTGGCACATGCTGAGTATTTGGCTGGCAGAATTCCCTTAGAAATAAATAAAATATTGGAAAGATATAAGAACATACAGGGGGGAATTTATCATAGCACACCTTGTCATAAATTAGACACATCTCTTGCAGTCAGCCCATGGCTGGTGTAGATTTCAGTCTGCTCTTTTTCCAGAAACTGGCATAAAAGATTACCAGCTCCCTAACCATGGCATGCCCGCCTCCCCTTCAGAAAAGTATCAAGGACAATGGAGAAATGCCACTTGCTCAAAAATTTTCTGCCGTTCAGGGAGGCCTCTTTCACACGAGCGTGTCCGGATTAGGGCCGGATGCGTTGCGAATGCGTTTTGATGAGTTTTTCACGCACGTGTTAAAAAACTAAAGGTTTACAAACAACATCTCCTAGCAACCATCAGTGAAAAACGCATTGCATCCGCACTTGCTTTCGGATGCAATGCATTTTTTACGCAGCCCCATTCACTTCTATGGGTCAAGAGCTGCGTGAAAAACGCAGAATATAGAACATGCTGCAATTTTCACGCAATGCAGACCCATTGAAATGAATGGGTTAGGATTTAGTGCGGGTGCTATCCGTTCACGTCACGCATTTCACCCGCGCGGAAAACTCGCTCTTGTGAAAGGGGCCTGAAACTGGCACCATTTTGCAAGCAGGTTCAGTCAGTTTTGTCTGCGACTGCGTTCAGTTGTTCAGTTTTTTCCGCACAGGTGCAATCCGTTTTGATGCGTTTTTCCCGCGTGTGAAAAAAAACTGAAGGTTTACAAACAACATCTTCTAGCAACCATCAGTGAAAAACGCATCGCACCCGGACGGATGCAACTAGCTACTTAAACAGACATATCAGCTGACAGATCCTCTTTAAGCAATAGGCATGTCCCCATAATTAGGAGTTATATTAAAGGGGTTGTCTGGGCCCTGCTTCTTCCTGGCAGTATTTTCCAGCTATCTTCTTTCAGGGCCAACACACTTAACTCCAACTACTGTGATCTAAATAGGTATAGATCAAGCCGATCATTCGATGAACAAGCTGCGTAGGACATATCCTCTGCTGTTGGGTGTTGGTATTGGAATTAATGCATTTCAATAGAAAATAATGCCGGATCCGGCATTCCGGCAAGTGTTCCAGAATTCTCGCCGGAGAAAATACCGCAGCATGCTGCGCTATTTTCTCCAGCCGAATACCATAAGAGTGACTGAACTGAAGATATCCTATTGCATACTGAACGGATTGCTCTCCATTCAGAATGCATTAGGACAAAACTGATCAGTTTTTTTCCGGTATTGAGCTCCTATGACGGAACTCAATACCGGAAAACTTTAACGCAAGTGTGAAAGTACCCTAATTGTATAGTTGAAAGATGCTTGACAGTTCACCACTCCTTCGCATCAATTGCGCCCATACAAGTACTCCCAGAGAGAGGAAAACAGTGAAGGAAACAGAAAAAGCATGTTCTTGAAGAAAATCTTGATGCTTTATTGGAACATATTAAAATCCACATTGACGGCTTGTAGGCTTCATGGATTTTAATATGTTCTAATAAGGCCTCATGCACACGACCGTTTTTTTATGCTGTCCGCAAAAAGGGGTTCCGTTGTTCAGTGATCCGTGTCCGTTTTTGCCTTCCGTTGTGCTTCCGTGTGTCTTCCGTTTTTTTAGCGGACATGACCCAAAAGATTTTACCAAAAGACAGGCTGACAATGTTTCCCAAGTGCCTGCCAAGGGATCCGCAAAAAAAACGGACACGGAACACGGATGACACACGGATGGCCATCCGCATTTTTCACGGACCCATTGACTTGAATGGGTCCGTGAACCGTTTTTCACGGACAAGAATAGGACAGGTTATATTTTTTTGACGGACTGGAATCACGGACCACGGACACGAAGGACAAACGGTGCATTTGCCGAGGTTTCCACGGACCCATTGAAAACCAATGGGTCCGCAGAAAATCACGAAAAACGGAGCAACGGACACGGATACAATCAACGGTCGTGTGCATGAGGCCTAAAGCAACAGGATTTTATTCAATAATGCCTAGTGGATTACAATGTCACCATTTACCCTGTGACTCCTGCCATCTGCGACTTGGCACATGCAGGCGAAATGCAGTGACATCATCACACCTACCGCGCTGAGGCCGGAGGAGACCTGCAGAGGGATATTCTCTGTTGCTCATGTGAGAGCACTAAGGGGGCTTTATACTGTGTGAGGACCCTAAAGGGCATTATACTATGTAGGAGCACTGAGAGCGCATTATACTATAGTATGCGTGGGCACTAGGGAGCTAATTGAGCAAACCATCCCCAGGGAGCGACGGCCTGAGGTAAGACCAAGGTGCAATAATTGAGTTAAAGTAGTCCAGACTGGGAAACTTAAACGTAGCTTACTGAATGAACTTGGTAATATAATTTTTTTTTTTTACTTGGTTGGAATTCACTGCACTTGGTACCAACAGGGTGCAAGGTGGTGGCAGTTTATCCTAATGCTTCTCTTGGTTCCTATCTGACTTAAGTATGATATCTGTTCAATGAGTAGGGTGTATTTTGCCCATTTTCTCTCTCATGTAAATAAAGTGTATAGTTTAGTCAAAAGCAAAGAGTGAGGTGCTCTAGTTGCTGCTTCCTGGGCCCCTGCTGCAGGAGAGGAGGGAAATTCATCCCCTCACTGCACCATGTCTTTTCCCTTAGGACTCCAACTTCAATTAAGCCGAGCTTCCTGAAAAACCCCTCCCTTGGTGGGAAGCAGGTCAGTCCACTTCTGCCCAAAGGTCATTTTTTTTTAAGTCAAGGAAAGAAGTTGATTCGTGGCCACAGGGTTTCGTCCATGAAACATGTACTGGGACCTCAATCAATATATCAGCCACATTTACCTCTTGCAATGGGAAATTGAGGCAGTCAGATATTGAAAAACAATTGCAGTAACAAAAGAAGTTTTGGGTTTAAAGAGGACCTTTCAGCAAAAAAAAATTCATGAGATACTTATACCATCTTACAGGGCTGCTGCCGCTGATGTCCGCACACAGTTTTTTTTTTCAAACGCCCCCCCAGTTCACCCGCAGCGCTCCCGGTATCTTCTGTGCCTCTTATGCTAATGAGGCAACTTGGTTATAGTAGGAGGTTTCATTTAGTTATGGTGGGCGGTGTCTCTTCTCTCTGGCAGCGAGTGCATCCAATCGCAGCGCTCCTCTCTTAGCCAGGGCTCCCTGGCTAAGAGAGGAGCGCTGCGATTGGATGCACTCGCTGCCAGAGAGAAGAGCACCGCCCACCATAACAGTCTGGTGCGGCCAGAGGAGCTCATGAATTAGCTGATCTGCTACGACAATGATGAAATGGAGGGTACCAGGTAAGTTTTTTATTCATTCCCCGTGTGGCAGGCGCAGCACTATTGTGCCTTATGGGCTATGGCATTAGAAGAATTTTGATTTCTCTAACCTTTTTAGTCTAACTAGACTGTCTAATTTCTCTAGCACCGTTTTATGGAAGCAGTAGGTTTAAAGAGCACACCAAATGCTTGAAATAACTTCTTTATTAACTTCAACTTTTCTTCATATATAACGCTGCTGCCTCGGCAGCCGACAGTCCATGTACAAAACACGTGTTGAATAAAGTATCACAAAATGGTATCCTGTCATTCAACATAAAATGGTGGATATATTTCTCTCTTCAATATCTGTGCTCTCACTTTAAGTTATTTAAGCACTTTATAATCTCTCTGAGAGGTATATCTGAGGCTTAACCAATCGTTTTACTTGCTCGATGTGATCTGGTATGAGCAGTTCGCAGACTGTACGTAGTTTGCGTAATTTGAATGCTTTTATGCAACTTGGTCTCAATTTGCTATTGTTCATTTGGAGATTGCTATTTGCATACTGTTCATTTGGTGGAACTATTTTGGTGTCTTTGCGTCCATAAAACTGAACTCTAAATGGAGTGAATGTCTGTTAAGCTTCTGTACTCTGGTGTAATGAATTCTAGCAGCTCCTGCTAGGGAATTTCCCAGACACGCTGAATGTGAGGCTGGCTGTAATTGGCCAAGACTCCTGCTCAGTGTGAGGCTGGCTGTGATTGGTTAAGACTCCTGGGCAGTGACAACAGCTTAACTCCATACTTTCTGTTGCTAATTCTGCTGTGTCATTGAGTTTACCTGACATTCATATAATGAATCCTAAAGGCATATTATCTTTTCTGCTTCTCTGAACACAATATATAACTGTTACATGGCAACCAAAACATGAAGTCACAGTAAATAACTCTGCTTTTGTCTTTAACATATAAACATATGAACTGTATTAAGGTTATTGGCAGGTCTAGCTGTATAAAAATATAAGCCATATTAGCAACCTAGGACAAATCTTAGCTGGTCAGCTACACCCCAAATCATTTCTCCAATTGGTTCGATTTATCTATCTTTTTTTCATTTTTGTTCTCCAGCCTGCTGTGAGTTTACAGAGAGTCCGTCATCTGACGGATTTTCAGTAAGTCCTTCTGTGCACATGGGAGCGTGCACTGTCCCCCTTCCCTACACCCCCTACAACCCGGGATCAGAAACTGCCAGGTCAAGCATATATAAAGCCCCACCCCTCTCTCGAGAAGCCCCGCCTCTCACAGATATCTCTCTTACCAGGAGCAGCTCCAGATTACATTGTGGTTACAGGACCTGTGGTGATGTCACAGTCATGTGATCAGCCGTGTGTAGGAGGAGTTAGGGGAACACAGGCTCAGTGTAGGACTGTGCTGGTGGAGAATGCAGAGGTACTTTATGTATAGAAGGTGTGTATAAAGCAGGGCTATGCCAGTGTAACCAGTCTATTGTACAGTTTCCTGTGTGTAATGTGCACACAGTAGTTCTACCTGTATAATGGGCATGTGGTAGAGCTGTGTATGTAATATGTGGGCTCTGTGTATGGCAGCATCAGGTGGGCGCTGTGTATGGCAGCGTCAGGTGGGCGCTGTGTATGGCAGCGTCAGGTGGGCACAGTGTATGGCAGCGTCAGGTGGGCGCAGTGTATAGCAGTGTCAGGTGGCCGCTGTGTATGGCAGCGTTAGGCGGGCATTGTGTATGGCAGCATCAGGTGGCCCCTGTGTATGGCAACATCAGGTGGGCCCTGTGTATGGCAGCGTCAGGTGGGCCCTGTGTATGGCAGCGTCAGGTGGGCGCAGTGTATGGCAGCGTCAGGTGGGCGCAGTGTATGGCAGCGTCAGGTGGGCGCAGTGTATGGCAGCATCAGGTAGCCCCTGTGTATGGCAGCATTAGGTAGGCACTGTGTATGGCAACGTCAGGCGGGCATTGTGTATGGCAGCATCAGGTGGCCCCTGTGTATGGCAGCATTAGGTGGGCCATGTGTATGGCAGCAGTGGTCTTATGTTTAGTGTATGATGTTGGATAAATGTAAAATTGTCTACATTTATTTCTGCATGGGAGACTAGCAATGGTTTCCCTGCAGAAATATCGGCCTTATAATGTTATGTGGGCCTATGCATTATATATATGAATTACCTGCAAAATTCCTACTCCTCCTCGGCTAAAAATACTCCTCAGAATTGTTAAAAGGAGTATTTTTACTCTTCTGGGAAAAATGTAGTGCAACCTCTGCTATCAGCTGTAACATACTTCAAACTGCAGACATAACCCCTTTTATGCCATGGTACTTAGGGACCGCTGTATGGAAGGGGCTAACCATCGATGCCCCCCTCCCCCTTCCCCCGCTGTGTAGGATGGCCGTCCTCAACTCCATACAAGCCGTCACCCCCCTCCCCTTCAAGATGGCTGTCGCTGCAACAAGCCACCCCCCTTCCCTTCAGGATGGCTGGCGACGCAACAAGCTCCCCTCGGTCCCCCCAAGTCAAGGTTTGCAGAGCAGCAGCAGGGCAAAGCGCTGTAACATACAGCTGAAACTCTGTTTGAAACGGCTGAAACGGTGCTGGCACCAATGTTGGCCGTTTAACCCCTCCCATGCCACAGTCCTTAGGAACCGCGGCATGGAGGGGATAACCATCGGGCCGCTGCTCTGAGGGAGGGAGCTCCCTCCCCCATCGGGCCACTGTGCTGCTGTGGCAGCGTCCCCGAGTGTTACCATGACAACTGGATGCCTTCACTATACAGCAGACATGGTCAACCTGTGGCTCTCCAGTTGTTGTAAAACTACAATTCCCACCATGCCCTGCTGTAGGCTGAGAGCTGTAAGCAGTCTTTGCATGCTGGGAGTTGTAGTTTTGCAACATCTGGAGAGCCTCAGGTTGGCCATCCCTGCTATACAGTGTACTGCAGTGTATTGTAGAGACATCAGACCCACTGGATTTTTCAAGAATCAAGTGGGTTTAAGTCACAAAAGTGTAAAAAAAAAAAAAAACTTCTTCCTATATCCACACATATAATTTGTTAAAAATGTAAAAAAAAAACACTAAACATGTTTCGTATCGCCGCGTCCGTTACGGAGGCAATCACCGTGCGGTAAAAGTATGTGATCCTTTTAGGTCAGGTCGTTACGACCTGACCGAAAAGGATCACGTACTTTTACCGCATGGTGATTGCCTTAAAAAAAATGGAAAACTATGATGGAATTGAAATTTTGCTAAAAATGGTACCATCTCATCCCGCAAAAAATGAGACCCTACCGAAGACAATCGCCCAAGAAATATGGCTTTCAGAAAATGGAAACACAAAAATATGATTTTTTTAAAGAAATGCTTTTATTGTGTAAAATAAAATTTAAAAAATGCACATATTAGTCACCCCCGGTCCGTAACAACCTGCTCTATAAAAATAGCATATGATTCACCCAGTCTGGTGAACGCCTTAAAAAAATTAAATAAAAAATGTGCCAAAAAAGCAATTTTTTATCACCTTACATCACAAAAAGTTTAATACCAAGCGATCAAAAATTCATGTGCCCCAAAATGGTACCAATCAAACCATCATCTCTTCCAGCAAAAAATTAGACACTACCTAAGACAATCGCCCCCCAAAAAAATTATTTTGTAATTCCAAAATAAAATAAAAAAAATAGTCATATTAGGTATCGCTGTGTCAATACGACCTGCTCTATAAAAATACAAATGATCTACTCTGTCAGGTGAACATTGTAAAAAACAAAAAATATAAACTTTGCTAGAATGGTAATTTTTTGGTTATCTTGCCTCACAAAAAGAGTAATATAGATACACACACAATGCACAACTACCTCTAGCAAAAGATTTATATACTGCAGGAATAATATATATATATATATATATATATATATATATACTGTGTGTGTGTATATATATATATATATATATATATAATAACGATATACTGTACTATATAACAATGGCAGCACATCAGGCCAAATATATAAAAATATCAATATGGAGGTGCAGGCCAATGGATCCGGCAGCAAATCCAGGTGAAAAGAAAAACACTTTTTTCACCCCTGTGGTCGCAACTAGGGATGAGCGAACTTGTGTTTCAAGTTTGGCCTACAAGGTTCAGGTTCGGTTTATGTATGAATTCCGTTATGGATTCTGCTACTACGAACCATAACTAACTGGCGAGTATTCCGCGAGGGTGCAATGCGTGATGCGAACGCATTGCGCCCGCACTGAATCCGGACCCATTCATTTTAATGCCTTTGTGTATATGAGCGTTGGTTTTTACGCATCACTTGTGCATTGCGTAAAAATCGCAGCATGTTCTATATTCTGCATTTTTCAAGCAACGCAGGCCCCATAGCAGTGAATGAGGCTGCGTGAAAATCGCATCAAATCTGCAAGCAAGTGCGACTGCAATGCGTTTTTCACTGATGGTTGCTAAGAGATGTTGTTTGTAAACATTCAGTTTTTTATCACGTGCGTGAAAAACTCATCAAAATGCGCGATAAAAACTGAACGCAATCTGAATGGACTTGCTCGTGAAATTGCGCAGTTTTCACTGAACGCAATCGCAACGCATCCAGACCTAATGCGCTCACGCTCGTCTGCAAGGGGCCTAAGGGTTCATTCACACGTCCGGCTAATAGGTCCGCATCCGTTCCGCAATTTTGCGGAAGGGGTGCAGACCCATTCATTTTCAATGGGGCCGCAAAAGATGCAGACAGCGGCCCCGCAAAAAAAATAGAGCATGTCCTATTCTTGTCCACAGCAACCGACAAGAATAGGCATTTCTTTCATAGTGCCAGCCATGTGCGGTCCGCAAAATGCAGAACGCACATGGCCGGTGTCCGTGTTTGCGGATACGCAATTTGCGCACCGCAAAACAGTTGCGGACGTGTGAATGGACCCTTATGGTCCATGGTAAAGGAATTCTTAGATAACCTGAGCCTTGTACGCCGAACTTGAAAACACCAGTTCACTCAACACTAGTCTCAACGTTTTAGCTCATAGCTTGAAAAAAGACTCTGTGAATGAGCTGAAAATAATGCGACCACAGGAAAGAATAAAGTGTTTGAGAGTGCGGTCATTTTTTATTTATATATATATATATGTATATATGTGTTCTCTGGGATCTATATATATATATATATATATATATTAAAATGTGTCATTTATCAAACTGGTGTAAAATAGAACTGGCTTAGTTGCCCATAGCAACCAATCAGATTCCACCTTTCATTTTTCACAGCTTCATTGGAAAATGAAAGGAGGAATCTGATTGGTCGCTGTGGGCAACTAAGCCAGTCCTACTTTACACTAGTTTTGATAAATCTCCCCCACTGTTTACTTATATGTGTACATAGCATTGTGTATCATCACACTGTAGTGTGGGAAAACTGACCGCTCACTGTGCGGACTGCACACAATACTGTATTCAGAAGAGAGTGCAGGTAGTGAGAGCTGTCAGTATTCAGATCTCTATATCAGGCTTATAACGCCATGGTTCTGACTGTAGATCAGTGCACTAACGTTACCAGCAGAAATATCTATTGTGTCTACAAATAATGGACTTTCTACAGAATGGAAAGTGAGAAATAGATCTGCTGATTACAGGCTGTAGCATACTGTAAGACTCACCATGTTGTGGACTGGAATTAAATCTTACTTTCAAGTCACTTGGTAGTTCCAGCAGCCTATATCTAAGTGGCTGCTAGCTGAGCTATGTGGATACAGGATGTGGGGGCGGGGCAGCAGAGCTTGTGCTGGTGCATGTGAAATCCACAGGAACGCCCACAGGGCCTGATGAGACATCCGAACAGTGAGTAAATCTCATAGAAGAGCATTTCTGAGGGCATGTGAAGCAAAGCTCATACCAGTAACAAACAAGTGCAATTTTATTATGTGCTGCATTTTTAGTGCACAAAGGTGTCTATAGCCTTTAAGCCTCACACTTTTGGAAATGGGTGAGTAGAACCTTGCCATAAATTGTATGTAATACTACAATTTTCCTTGTAGCGATTGCTGCAAAATCTTATTGCTTGTGTTTTTAAAAGCCAGACCCGCTTCAACCGACCGATCATCAGCATGGCTTACTTCTTGAGACAACCCATTTAAATAAACTTATCTTTAATACTTGGTTTATTTGTATAGATGTAAAGGCACCTTAAAGGCAATGGGGTATATCCCAGCGATATGCCCCCATCATCTGTGATGAGACAACCCCTTTAAGCATTGAGTTTCAGAATCAGGCGCTTTAATGCCCTGTATGCTTGGGCTGCAGCAAAGCGTAAGCTTTTTAATTGTAAAGCTATGTTGCTGTTTTTTTTGCTACCGTGCTCTTCCATTTCACCGCTTGCTCCTGCTTATATAATTTTATATATGGGTTACACAGGTAATTTTGTATTAATGACAGTTCCAAAGTGATTTTACACTCCTCAACATTGAAATTGCAACACCAAGAAGGACAAACTTAAGGTAGTGCAAATCGAGGGAGTAGCAGATGTCTGTAAGATCTGCAGATGATCACATTTTCAAGCACCTAGCTCCAATCTGTGGCTTGTGGGAGTGGCATACAAGTCAGATTGAAAGCAAAGTGTTTTAGCTATGTCAAGGTGTGTTGGATGATTGTGCGAAACTGAGAGGAGAGGGAAAGAATTCTTGAACTGAGGGACCTTGGTTTATCAATACCCCCTAGGCCACGATATCAGCTCTGTTCAGTGTTGTGGTTGGAAGAACAATGATGAACTGGAATGGGAGCAAGAAGTGCAAACCTCTACACGGACGGATCATCTGATTAGAAGAATGGCGTGTACTGATCCATTCTGCACTGCAAGTGAAATTGGATGCAACATCTCAAATTTAGGGTGGAAAACAGTGTCTACACAACCATTAAAAGGCTTTTGCACCACATTGAGCCAGGCTAGGTGTTCCATTGACTTCACTCTACCACTCAAAGGTGCACAGCAAGACAGCAATGGAGCTAGAATGGAAGTCTGTGGGTTGCCATAATATACAGTAGCCTGACCCCTCGGTGTTGCATTGATTTGGTCGTGGAACCAGTGGTATGGCCATTTCTCCAGCTATTTTTCAACAGGACAACACCAGGCCACATGTTTCTTGTGCTATTGTGACTAGCCTGCATGGCCTAAACCGGACTGCAGCATCTCCAGAATTGTGTCCCATCGAGCACATCTGGGACATCATTTTTCGGCATTCGCAAAGGAAGGATTTATGTGCCAAAGTGCATTTAGTGTGGCAGAACATTCCTCAGACCACCAATAATAACCTCACTGATAGCATGCCAAGGCATGTAAGTCCATGTATTTCTGTGCATGGTGCTCATACTCAGTACTGAATAAATTGATATGTTTTGAACATTTCTTATTTCCATTTTTTACCATTTGCATGTCACTAACATGTCTATCGATCCTGTGATTTTTATAATTCCACGACTTTTCCTTCTTGGTGTTGCAATATTGAGGAGTGTAGTTAGCTAAAAAGGGAGTGGGGTACTGGTTGACTTTTTTTTCCCCTGGTTGGCCCTATTGTATCCCTAGACCAGAAGAATCGAGCGCTCCTGAAAAGGGCCGAGTATCCTATGCGCCCGAGGAGTGCCGAAGTTACATCTCTAGCCACCCCCCACAGACTCCAGAGCAGTAAGTAGGCAACTATTGCAAATAATTTGTATTCACTGTGTTCTGCTAGATATTGTATTGTCATTTTATAGTTAAAGGGGTTCTCTGGGCCTGTACAAGCCTCTTTCAGCTAACTTAGTAGAATTCACTTTGAGCTGATGACTGCCCAACTGGCTGCAGACTCTTCTTCTGATGTCACGGCCGGATGTGCTCCTCTTTCTTCCTGTTCAGCTGCATACTGTAGATGCAGCTGAACAGGAAGAAAGAGAAACATATATGGTCGCAACAACAGAGGAAGAGCCGGCAGCCAATCGGCAATTATGTGATTCCAAACGGGATCACAGAATCGGCAGAGTGTGGAAGAGTAAGTACTGCTCAAAGTATCTTGTCTCCATCAATGAATAAGGCTTTTTAAGTAAAGGCCCAGGGAATCCCTTTAATTCCTAGGTCCTTTGTATATAACATTTGAGTCTTAATCTGTAGCTCCTGGGCTGCAAACGCAAAATCTGGTCTCCTTATTTTTGTGTAGTACTGGTCTTTTCTCATGTGTACTCCTCGAGTTTCAGGGCACCCCCTGCAGTTAGGTCCCCAGGCATTGTGCTCCACATAGTCTGGATCTTTTGTCAAAAATTTTAAAAAGTGATTTGTGTTCCCCTTTCCAAAAATACTTACATTTCTAAAATGGTAGAAGAGGTGAGCATGACTTTCAAGGCACTGCTTAGATTTTGTTTGGCAGGCTCTGTCAAAATGTAATATATAGGCATTAGGCAAGCATTGGAGCAAACATGCTCATATATTTTCCTTTTTGTCAGGGCTCATGATTTTACTCACAATGGATCATAGAACACATATGTTTCATGGGAAAAAGTAATTCATTTAGAACGTGATAGCAGCAACACATCTCAAAAGGTTGGAAGAAAAAGCTGGAAAAGTAAGTGGTACTGATAAAAACAGCTGGAGGAGCAATCTGCAACTAAGTCACATGACTGGGTATAAAAAAAGCATGTTAGAGAGGCCAAGACTCTCAGAAGCAAAGATGGACAGAGGATCACCAATCTGTGAAAAAGTGCATCTAAAAATTTCGGAAAAATGTTCCTCAATGTAAAAGTGCGAAGGCTTTGAATATCCCACCATCTACAGAACAGAATATCATCAAAACATTCAGAAAAGCTTGAGAAATCCATGTGCGCAAGAGACGAAGCTAACGGTCAATATTGGATGCTCATGATCTACAGGCCCTCAGGCTGCACTGCATTAAAAACAGGCATGATTCTGTACTGGAAATAACTGCATGGATCTCAGGAACATTTCCAGAAATCACACTTTGTCATGTAATCCACAAAGGCAAGTTAAAGCTGCATCATGCAAAGAAGAAGACATATGTCATGATCCAGAAATGCTGCCGCCAAAGCTCATTTAAATGGTCTGAGGCAAAATGGAAAACTGTTCTGTGGTCAGATAATTAAAAATTTTAAATTATTTTTGGAAATCCGTGGACGCAATTTTTGAAAACCTGTGGACACGAGAAGAGAGGGACCATCCACCTTATTATCCATGTACAGTTCAAAAGCCTGCATCTCTGATGGCATGGGTTTGCATTAGTGCCTATGTGTGGGCAGTTTACACATCTCGGAAGGCACTATTAATGCTGAACAGTATATAGGTTTTAGAACAATATATGCTTCCATTCAAACGTCTATTTTAGCAAGACAATGCTAAACCACATACTGCATCCATCACAACAGCATGGCTTCTCAGAAGAAGAGTCCGGCTGCTAAACTGGCCTGCCTGCAGTCCAGACCTTTCACCAATAGAAAACATTTGGCCCATCATGAATTTTAAAATCTAGAAAAGAAGACCCAGGACTGTTGAGCAGCTAGAATCCTACATCAGACAAAATGGGCCAACATTCCTCTTCCAAAAAACTCCATCAATTGGTCTCCTCACTTCCCAAACGTTTACAGACTGTTCTTACAAGAGAGGATGCTACACAATGCTAGTCATGACCCTGCCCCAACTTTTTTGAGATGCATTGCTGCCATCAAGTTCTAAAGGTCTTTATTTTTTTCATGAAATGGTAATCCTTAATTTTTTTTATATATATATAATTTTTTTTTACTTTTTTTGTAATGATTTTGAAGCTTGTATTTGAGTGTAAAAAAAATTGGATTTTTTATTTATTTATTCTGACCAATCATGGATTTCTATCCTCACTGGCCGCAGTTTTTCACCCTTTAGATGCCTTTCGTGGTAATTGGCACCAGGTCTTTTGTTTGAAACAGCAGAGACCCACAGGCCATGACGTCCGCTGCACGTGCAAGCGGACCCCATGCTTGCCTATCACTCCAGCGCCGTACCTGTACGCCGCTGGTAGCAAAAGGGTTAAAAGGAGTTCCTGGTCTAAGAGAACCCCTTTAAGGCTGCTGCATGAATTATTTCCACAGATGTTGCCACCACCATGCTTTGTGTATTGGGGGGTTAGACTAACCCCAACCAGGGACAGACTGAGAACTAAAAGTGGCCCCATGTTGCAAACGGGTACAAATTGACAGAATGTGGGGCAACAAAATTAGACAAGGCCAACATATGTAGGCAGGGACAACAGAAGAAGGCAGGGCCAGCAATACCCAGCTGAACCAAATACCACAGTGCGGCACAAAATACTGCCACCTACACCACAGTATTCAACTGTATCGCTGTCATGAGGAAATTGATACAGTTAAATTAAGGAGGGCACCTGTGGCTGCTGGCCATGTGTATAAGAGAGAATCAGATCATTATGAATCCGGCTGTCGGCCATGAGGAGGACTTGGGTGGCCCTCCTAAGCATCGGCCCACCCGGTAATTTCCCTGTAGGGTCTATGGCAACCTGCCCCTGACCCCAACTCTGTTGTCTGTGATAATACAGAACCTATTCTGTGGCAAACTGAGCCAAAGCATTTCATTCTTGACTATTACCAACAATTTATGGCCTCACTGATTAGGTAAGACTAGGAGAAAGGCCTCTTGCACACGAAAGTCTTTTTTGCGAGTGTACAGGTGTTTTTTTTGTGTTCCGTATACAGTCCGTATACGGAACCATTCATTTAAATGGGTCCGCAAAAAAAATGAAGTGTTTCCGTGTGCATTCCGTTTCCGTATTTCTGTTCCGTTAAAAGATAGAACTTGTCCTATTCTTGTCCGCATCACAGGCAAGGATAGTACTGCTCTATTAGCGGCTAGATGTTCCGTTCCGCAAAAAACGGAATGCACACGTATGTCATCCGTTGTTTTTTTTTGCGGACCATTTTTTTGCGTACCGCAAAACCATATGGTCGTGTGCAATAGGCTAAAGTTATCAACACTAGGGCATTATTCACACTTTATGACTGTATCTCTAACCTCTGCAGCATGTGTCAGATACATCAATAATGTCACATTTTATTTATCTTCAGGATTTGAAGCCACATAGACACAGGGGCTTTGTGTATTCGACATTTTGGACATTTTTTTATATTTACATTCTTGCAATGTACGGTATTTAGATTCTAACAATGTCCCTGAATTATTCCACACATTTTCACCCACCCTAGGGTCATCACACAGTGCCCACAAAATAGTGCCATCTTGCAATCTTTCAACTTCAATTCAATCAATTGTATATAGGGCTACTATATTCCGCAGCACTTTACGGACACTAGCATCAAGCTGTCCGTATGGGGCTCACAATGTAAGGTCCCTATCAGTATGTCTTTGGAGTGTGGGAGGAAACTGGAGTACATACAGGGAGAACATACAAACTCCATGCAGATGTTGTCTTTGGTCAGATTCGAATATAGGAACCCAGCGCTAACTACTGAGCCACCGTGCTGACCACTATATGAGACGTTGTGCTATCTTTCTATCATAGAAAAAATGTCTATCCCCCCCACCACCACCACCATCCAAACCAACATTCTCAATTAAATCTGTCTTGAGCGACAAAATGGACTGCCATCTCACTGAGGAAACTGATTACACGCTACCTATAAAATCTGTGGAGAGGAGAAGATGGAGGAAGTGAATAGAGACACACACAGACATGCTGCCCATGACAGTCTATGGAAAGAGTAGGGATGAGGAGTGAGCTGCTAGAGGGAGAAATGGTCATTTTTCTCTAATAAGGTGTATTACAAAGTTTCTTACATTCACCTTTACTATTGATTTAGAAAGTGTGGTGACCATTTAAAGGCATTGCAGATTACATCCATAAAAAAAGGCTCAGAATAGGCTAAAATAATACAATAAGTTATACTTAACTTAGGCCACTTTCACACTAGCGCTTTTGCCGGATCCGGCAGGGTTCAGCAAAAACGCGTCCATTACTGATAATACAGCCATCTACATCCGTTATGAACGGATCCGGTTGTATTATCTTTAACATACCCAAGACAGATCCATCATTGACTCCATTGAAAGTCAATGGGGGACGGATGTGTTTTCTATTGTGTCTTGCTCCGCATCCCAGGACGGAAAGCAAACCGCAGCATGCTTCTGTTTGCTCTCCGGTATGAGAATGGAATGGAATGCATTTTGGAGCCTTCCGTTCTATTTAGTTACGTTTTGTCCCCATTGACAATAAATGGGGACAAAACGGAAGCGTTTCTTTCCGGTATTGAGACCTTATGACGGATCTCAATACGGAACATATTAACGCTAGTGTGAAAGTAGCCTTACCAATCCCATGCTGCTCTTGGTTCCAGCTCCCCTTGGGCTCTGCCTCCTGGTTGATCTCAACACAGGAAATCCCAGTTCATCCAGTCACTGACTGAGGCCAGTTACCAGGCTGTAATCGGCTGAGAGGTCGTCTCCTGTGTTTGCTGCATATTCTTGTTGTGTTGCGCAGGGCATTTACTAGAGAAGGATCCTCACAGAAGCTGCAAATGCAATGCTTACAGTGAGAAACAAGCAAACTCCATAAGCCTAATTTCTCTCATTTAGAAACCTATTACATGCCTTTCTTTGCCATTCTCCCACAGATTTGCAGCTGGTGAAACAAATGGGCAACAATTGTATGCACCATCCACACAGTCACCAAGGCTTGATGCAATAGGTGTCTTCTTGGTAGCCTCCCTCATTACCACCTATCCTAATTGTTATTAGATTTGCAGCAGTGCCATTTTTAAGGGTATGTTCACATGAAAGAATGTTTTTCACCATCTCTTTTCCACAGCAGAAATGAAAGGCTGACCCTTGAGTTTCTGCAGCCAGTGTGCAGCGATTTGCAGTTTGCACTGCTGCACATCCACAAAAGCCCCATCGTCATTCAGTAGAGCCAATCCTTAGGCCCCTTTCACACGAGCGAGAATTCCACGCGGGTGCAATGCGTGATGCGAACGCATTGCGCCCGCACGGAATCCGGACCTACTCATTTAAATGGGGCTGTGTACATGAGCGGTGGTTCTATATTCTGATACTTTCACGCAACGCTGGCCCCTTAGAAGTGAATGGGCTGTGTGAAAATCGCATCGCATCCGCAAGCAAGTGCGGATGGCGATGCGATTTTCATAGATGGTTGCTAAGAGATGTTGTTTGTACACATTCAGTTTTTTATCACGCGCATGAAAAAACGCAGTAAATCGCATTGCACCCGCACGATAAAAACTGAACAACTGAACGCGATCGCAAACAAAACTGAATTTTATTTGCGAAATTGCGTCGTTTTCACTGAACTCATCCGCAACGCATCCAGACATAATCCGGACACGCTCGTCTGCAAGGGGCCTTAGGTTTTCTGTCTGGCATTTATTTCTGTGGCAGATAAAGCGCTGGCAATACACATGAAAATGTTTCCTATAATTGAGAAGAGGGTTGCAGAAACCCCATGCATACATGCGCAGGATGCAGATTTCAGTGGTGAACTCACAGTAAAATCCATCCAGCTTGTGAAATTTGCCTAATATTTTGTAAAGAAAGACTTAAATGTACTCCAGAGGAAAACCAATGAGCGGAATCCATCTCCTGGTACTTATTAATCTCCTTGAGTTGTTAATGTTCTTTGGGCTTCCTGATTTTGTTTTGCTAAGGCCTCTTGCACACGACCGTATGGCTTTTCCAGTATTTTGCGGTCCGTTTTTAACAGATCCGTTGTTCCTTTTTTTTGTTTCCGTTGTGTTTACGTTCCGTAGTTCCGCAAAAAATCTCTGTATGGTTTCCGTATGCGATCCGCTGTTTGCGGATCGCAAACAGAAACACAATTTTTTTTATCATTAATGTAATGTACAGCAATGTGTTTTAACAGTAAACACATGGGCAAGGTGGGCATGGATCCGCAAAAAACGGAAGACATACGGATGCGTTCCGTATGCATTCCGTACTTTTTTGCGGACCCATTGACTTGAATGGAGTCACGGATCGTTATTTTCAGGCGATAATAGGACAAGTTCTATCTTTCAACGGAACAGATATATGGAAATACGGAATGCATACAGAGTACACGCAAAAAAACGTTCGTGTGAACGAGCCCTAAAGAAGAGGATACCTTGAGTTTTGATGAACTATGTGTCTTCAGATTTCTGTGATAATGATAATGACTGTGGATCAGTTTGTAGAGATTCGGCTTCCAGTTATAGGCTCTATGGACAGTACACCTTTGGGGACATTCATTTTTACTGCAGTGTGAAGTCCATAAGATGACTCAGACTGGAGCCCTTCTCTCTGCTCTCCTGAACACAAATCTAAGCTGACACCTTTACAAGCAAAGAAAATTAAACTTAAATCAAAATGTTCAGCATTGAGGAGAACAGAGTGCAAACCACAGAGCTTGTCTGATGGATTTCACACTGAACCGGATTGGGATGTATAAGAGTACTTGCAAGCTGTAGAGCAGGGGTGCACAACCTTTTTTGGTCTGGGGGCCGCATTGTCACATCGCACTATTTCAAGGGGCAGCAAAAAAAAAAAGTTAGTCAGCGCTTGTTTGCATCAGCCTATTACACAGGCTAATGCAAAGTGACTGGGGAGGAATGATCGCTACCACAGTCCTTCCTCCCTCATTCACTTCTATCGATTATCGGTCTCACATTCCTGATTACACGGTGAGATGTGCTGACGATAATCGTACATCTTTCATCCTGATAAATTATGTAAATCAGCCGTCAAATGAGTGATTCCTTGTTTATCAGCTGATCAGCGGCAGGATTATACCGGCCAGATTTCAGGAATGTTCCTATGGACACGTGTTCCCAGTAATTGTCCGGAATATCGTTCCGTGTAACAAGTTCCTGAAGCATGGGCCTGAAACAGAAGATTCACACCTACCTCCTCCCCGCCGCTCCCGCTGTCTCCATCTTCCGGTCCTGGCACAGTTTACATCCGGCTGGCTGTGGGCAGAGTCACATGCTCCGCTCCAGCCAATGACTGGCTTCAGTGGTGATGTGCCCACAAGCAGCGTGCCACCACTGGAGTCAGTCATTGACTGGAGAAGATGGAGACAGCGAGAGCAGCACGGAGCAGGAAAGTAGGAATCTTCTGTGTCAGGAGCCATGCTGCAGGAACTGGTTAAAAATTTATTTTTTACTGGGAAACCCCTTTAAAGGGGTTATCCGAGATATATTAAGTTAATCCAAACTTCTTTATCGATATATATAAAACATTTTTGTAATTGACTTACTTTAAAAATAATGCACCGTTTACATTCTGCAGAATGTTGTCATTTGTGCACTGACGTCACCCTGCTTGATTCTCCGTCTTCATTCAGCACGGCTCTGGTAAGGATCGCGCATGCGCGATCCTTACCAGAGCCGTGCTGACGATTCCACAGCGTTCAGGCTTTGGCCCGCCCCTTCTGCCTCTCTGTCTTCATTCAGCACGGCTCTGGTAAGGATCGCGCATGCGCGATCCTTACCAGAGTCACGCTAATAGAGCAGAGACCAAGAAGGGGCGGGCTTCCAAAGCCTGAACGCTGTGGAATCTGTCAGCACGGCTCTGGTAAGGATCGCGCATGCGCGATCCTTACCAGAGCCGTGCTGAATGAAGACGGAGAATCAAGCAGGGTGACGTCAGTGCACAAATGACAACATTCTGCAGAATGTAAACGGTGCATTATTTTTAAAGTAAGTCAATTACAAAAATGTTTTATATATATCGATAAAGAAGTTTGGATTAACTTAATATATCTCGGATAACCCCTTTAAGTGGCGGCGTTTCCTTTCTGCCTCCTATTCAGCGCTTTCCTTCACTGCAGAGGGCGGCACTCACTGGTGATCACCGCCTCCTGCACCCCCAGATATACTGTAGGTGCCCTGCAATTACCAGTAAGCACCTTCCCTGAGGGCTCACAGCCATTGTTTTAGTCCACATCTGAGCAGCATTTTTTGCGGCTCGGATGCGGACCCATTAACTAAATAGGGCCGCAAAAGATGCGGACAGCACTCTTGTGTGCTGTCCACATCCGTTACTCCGTTCTGCAAAATGTAGAACACAAATGGCTGGTATCCTGCGGACCAAAAAAAAAGGTACGGTCGTGTGTATGAGGCCTTACTAGCCGGGAAAGCACTTATTGGTTAACCCTTTACTGACCAGGCCTGAAAAGGCCTTAATGACCAGTCACTTTTTTGTGATTTAGCGCATGTGGTTCAAACACTTGTAACTTTTTTATTTTTTGGACTACCAAAATAACTTTTGCAGCTTTTCATTACATGACAGAGGGCTTTTTAATATATTTTTTCGTTTTATTAGGGGGAAACTGTACAATTTTTTTAAGTCATTTTTATTCGAACTATAGCTCATTATTTAAATATGTAAATTATTATGATAAGTTCCCTATATGTTTTGGATCGTTTTATTATGCAATACATATATATAGTTGCATATGAATGGGGAGATAATTGTAATAGTTTTGGTTGGTCTGGGAGTTTTTTTCTATAATTTTTTTTAGATTTCTGCTACAAAAAGACCCTTGGGGGACACTGTATGTTTTATTTTGCACATTTTCCATTTTTTTCCTTTTATTTGTATTTTATTTATTTTATATTTTTTACTTTTTTATCATCACTTTACTATTTATTTTTAATATATATTTTTGCCACATGACAGTGAACTATTTTATTTTGCACTTTTTACTTTTTATAGTTTTCTTTTACTTGTATTTTATTTATTTAGTTTACATCTTTTTGCTAAAATTTTCTTTTTTTAAAAAGACCTCTAGGGGACACTGACTTTTATTTTTTTGCACTTTTTTTCTTTTATTTGTATTTTTTTAAATTGTGTTTTAATTTTTTTTTAAAAACTTTTAATGTATATAATTCCAACATAAAAAAACCTTTGGGGACACTGACTTTTTTTGCACTATTTCCACTGTAACTGGAGAATCCAAAGGAGCCCCAGTTACAGGGAAAACCAGCCTGCTAATGGGGGCTTTGTATGGGGCAGAGCTGGTAAGGCTCTGCAGTCCTCTGCCCCTGACACCCGGCAATCATGTGATCGCCGGGTCTAAACTGCACAGCTTGCCGCTCACCTGTGTGAGGAGAAGGCAGAAGCGCTGATACACTGTGTCTGCCTTCTCCTCGGGTCTCGTTCTGTCTCTGATAGCCGGGGACACGTCCTGCTCCTGCTACACTGCAGGGGCTGTAATCCTGCAATTGTGCGTCTCCGGGCAGAAATACAGCTGATTGCATGATCAGCTGTGTTTCTGGCAAGCAGGACAGGGGCCGCAAACCATGGCTCTGGGGGCCGCATCCGGCCCACGGGTTGTGCACCACTGCTGTAGTGGAAAAATGTTTGAAAATGTTTAATAAACTCCAAATGATAATTGGAAATGGATTTTTAAAGTGATTTTACCTGAAAAAAATGTGGGTAATAATCTTTAAGATTTAAGAAGTGCAGACAAAAAAGCCTAATTAGAGGGTTTTTCTAGGATTTACAAAAATGTTGCCAAAAACAGGCAATGGGATGAAGTAAAATTGTATACTTACCTTTCTTAATCCCCTGCCCCTCCAGTGATCCCTGATGGTTTCTGATTATTTAATGTAGCAATCAAGTGCCGTACATCATTCATGTGACTGCTGCATCCAATCACTGGCCTCAGGGGTCTTGCAAGTATGTAGGGCATGAAACCCCTGGTGAGAGCAATTGGCAGAAGCAATGTGGGTAATGTGGGCAGAAGCAATGTGGTTAATATCTGTGGGTAATAATCTTTAAGATTTTAGAAGTGCAGACAAAAAAGCCTAATTAGAGGCTCAAGGGGCCTCAGGGGTCTTGCTGGTATGTAGGGCATGAAACCCCTGGTGAGAGCAATTGGCTGAAGCAGTCACGTGAATGATGTGTGGGATGTGATCTCTGCAGGAAGTAAGCTGAGACTGGCAGGGACCACCAGAAGGCAGCGCTGGAGCGGAGGAGGATTGAAGAGGTGTGTGCATAAAAGCTTTTTTACTGCTATACTCCTCCACTAACAAACCGCCTCATGAAAAGTACCCACCTTAAGTGCTTGCCTCCTCTTGGGCTGAACTTTGCTTTCATGGCCGTTATAGGGCTGACCTCTTTTTTTTTTTTAACCCTTCCTCCTGCTTTAGATTTGAGAGTGATAATTTGTACATTGCTACCCAACACACTTCACCTTGACTTCACACTATTTGCACTAAGTGACCACAGTAGCCCTTTGGGACTTTTTTCTTTTCGTTCAGTGATGAACAGATAATATTTGCTCATTTTTTATGCTGTAGCTGTGGTACCTGATGTACCTGACCAATGTGACTTCTCCACGACATAATCATTGTCCTTCTGCTTTTTCTTTCTGTTTCACAGCAATGCAGATAACTTAAATGTTCACCCTGATCTATCTCGCAGTGATGAGCAAATGCAAGGTGCAGGATTAGGTCGTAAAGATTTCTGGAGAAAGGTGTTCAAATCACAGAGTGCTGCCAGTGACACCAGTAGTCAGTCAGAACCGGACACTTCAGAATGCACCACAGCTCATTCCGGTAACACCAACGAGAAGCGTTCAAGATCCAGATCCCGACGGATTTCATTACGTAAAAAGCTAAAACTTCCTCTAGGTTGGTGATGATAACCTGTGATGTCCGTGAAAAACTATTTCTATTGTTAAAATGGCAAATGTTTAGTTCAAAAATAGTGCCAAATAGTGAAAGAGTAATGCCCAGTACTTCATGTCCAGTACTAGTCTTATCCTTCTCACTTGCTATCATAGGCAATTGGTTGAAACGTTCGTCCCTCTCTGGGCTCACGGATGGTGTGGAAGATCTTCTGGACATCAGCTCGGTGGACCGTTTATCATTCATACGACAGAGCTCTAAGGTAATTTTTTAAATGGATGATAGTAACTCGGTAATGGAATGTGTTTATATATATATATATATATATATATATATATATATAATATATTCGTCCAATTACATAAATTACCAAGTTAAGAATATACTGACTGGGGGATTAGGGTTGGCCCCACGGAATGGTTCAGGTCCAGGGCATTTTGAAACTTCAAGAACAGACACAGTTTTTAGTACACTTTAATTTAATGGATATAATTTTGGGATTTTTTGGGGATTTTTGCAGTATTTTTCCTGTGAACCGTGAAGGTTTATTTTAGTATTAACTTTATTTACATATTTTTCACTTTAAAAAATGTTTAGGCTTAGTTTGAAAGAATAGAATAAAAATGATTGCATTTTTATATTCTCGGTATTGTTTCAAGAAAAAATAAAGGGGGTAATTTACTATTCTGAAATACACCTAAATTAGGCGCATTTCAGGCGCAGATGGCAGTGCAAAGGTTAGTTGTGCCGCTATCTATGTATGACTTCGCCCCGCTCACGCCAGCTATAAGCCTTTATTAAGACCGGCATTTTAGACGTGTTATCCTATTTTTTAAAAATGGTGTTTTACATTATCTATTATCAATGTTGATGTATAACATGTCCAGTTTGGGGTAATTGGTCCAGGGCTAGCAGTACATTTGCAATTGGTGGTGGGCAGTTATCTAGGGGGTAGTTTATATGGATTTTTATTTTATTTTCTTTCAGTTTAATATCTAGTTTTTAATTAATTTATATTGGTTTTATTTTTTAATATTATACACATAATAGAAACTTGTTGGCATGTTATAGCCAGATGTGGAAGCCACATCTATTCCCCCACCCACGCTGTATTCCAATGTAACAACGCATTTCTGATCTGAATTAATTTTAACCAAGAGTTTATCAATCTTAGGAACTGGAAATTAGAGTTTAGAAAGGACAATTGGGAAATAATTCATTCAAGATGTTAAAAATAAAAGAAATTAAAATTTTTGGAGGTCGGGGGTGGGTGGGGCTGACATGATTCGTCTTTTCTCATTATATTACTAGAATGCCTTCTGAACCTGTCTCCTCCTTCTCATTTGCATAGAATGCCGCTGGCTTTAGGAAGAGCTTGCCAGCACAGGAGATGGGGGAGACAGATAAAAAGGTAAATAGCTTGAAATCAGTAAATAGCCAGCACAGCATACAAGCGTATGTGACATAGAACCATTTATGACTGTAAAAAATGATGTAATAAGTTGTACAATGCAATGTCTTAGACTGATATTACTGTAAATAATCGGTCATTGTAATATTGTTATATTTTATGTATTGCCCATGAAGTATTGGCCTTCGTTTAAAGGGGTTGTAAACAGCAAAATGACTACAGTGGACTGTCATCAGTCTATTAGAATGAAACAGAACACCTTTTTGTGTTTTGTAAATATAATTATTTAAAGGGATTGTGCCCTAAACTACTTTTCACTGTAAAGTTTATTTTCATCAAGTACTCACGCTCCCATTCCTCCCTGGATTTATTTTATTTATTTTTTTCAAATTTACCTCATTTGCAGTTTTCTCTTATATAGTTACATAGTTGACACGGTTGAAAAAAGACATAAGTCCATCAAGTTCAACCAAGGGATAAGTGGGGCCGCGAATCCCAGAAGGAAGTTAGACTCTACACGTTTTAATAAGCATTAATGTTGTTTACTTTTAGGAATTCATCTAAACCCTTTTTAAAACTGTCCACTGTTCCTGCTGTGACCACGTCCTGAGGAAGTCTATTCCACAGATTCACTGTTCTTACAGTAAAGAAGCTTTGACGCTTCTGGAGACTGAACTTTTTCTTCTCCAGTCGGAGGCAGTAACCCCTTATCTTTTGAGGGTATTTTACAAGGAACAGTTTTTCACTGTATTTTTTGTATGGCCCATTTATATATTTGTATAAGTTAATCATGTCCCCCCTTAGACGTCTCTTCCCAAGACTAAATAAATTAAATTATTTTAATCTTTCTTCATAACTAAGACCCTCCATGCCCCTTATCAGTTTAGTCGCTTTCCTCTGTACTTTTTCCAGCTGCAGTGCGTCCTTTCTATCGACTGGTGCCCAGAACTGAACTACATATTCCAGATGAGGCCGCACCAACGCTTTGTAAAGTGGTAGTATTACATTCCTGCCCCGCGAGTCCATGCCTCATTTAATGCATGACAATATCCTGGTGGCCTTAGAAGCAGCTGATTGAAATTGTATGCTGTTATTTATTCTACCATCTACAAGGACACCCAAATCCTTCTCTATAAGTGACTCTCCTAGTGTTACATCCCCTAGAACATATGATGCATGGAGATTATTACTACCAAGATGCATAACTTTACATTTGTCCACATTGAACCTCAATTGTCAAGTTGATGCCTAATCACTCAGAGTGTTCAAGTCAGCTTGTAGTTTATGGACATCTTCCATAGACTGCACAGTACTACATAGCTTAGTGTCATCTGTAAAAATAGAAATGGTGCTATTAATCCCGTCCTAGAAATAATAGAGGGCCCAGCACTGAACATTGGGGTACACCACTTATAACCTGGAACCATTCTGAATAGGAATCATTGACCACAACTCTCTGGACACAGTCCTTTAGCCATTTTTCAATCCAATTACAAACTATACTATCCAAGGAATAATTTTTTTAGTGCAATTACTCAATGTTGATTTAAAGCTCTCCCATTTATTCTCAGTATTATTATGCAACAGCAGTTGCTCCTAGTCTATGCCATAAAATACTGCCCTCAACCCAGGGAAATTAGCCTTTTAAAAATTCTGTGTCTTTGCTCTGTCTGATAGAGTTAGCTTCTTATAGTATAGGGTGAATATAATTATATTGTGGTCACTATCACTTAATGTTTCTCAAACAGTAACATTTTCAACAAGCTCTGCATTCATTAGAAATTACCAACACAGCATCGCCCCTAGTGGGAGCTTCTACAAACTTGCCCATAAAGTGGTCCTGCAGCAAGTTGAGGAATTTTCTCCCCTTTGCGGTTGAGGCAGAATCATGACCCCAGTCAATGTCTGGGAAGTTAAAATCTCCCATTATGACCACTGTGCCAGCCTGTGCAGCCCGCTCTATTTGGTTATACAGTTGCATTTCAGTCTCCTCTGTGATGTTGGGGGGTCTATAGATTACACCAAGTATTATGTTTTCAGTGTTTATATCCCTTTGAACTTCCACCTATAAGGTTTCCACATCCTCACCATCCTCACCCACAATTGCCTCTTTCACACTTGTCTTCAGATCACTCCTCACATACAGGCACACGCCACTGCCTTTTCTATTAACCCTGTCTTTCCTAAATAGTGTAAAACCCTCAATATTTACAGCACAGTCATGCGAAGAATCCAACCATGTCTCAGCCACACCAACTACATCTATTTGTTCTTGTAGTATCATAGCCTTCAGCTCCCCCATTTTGCTAGCTAGACGTCTGGCATTTGTGAAAATACTTTTTAAATTACTATTACCGGTAAAGTGAATGCCTGGGATTTTTGGGTTACCTTGGTTGATGTTTGTATGTAACATGTTCTTGTTACTAGCAGCTCTATTTTTCATTGGTGTATAGTTCTGCCCAGTCTTCTCCCTACTTTCCTCACTAACCCCAGCCCCCACTAAGGCCCCTTGCAGACGAGCGTGAGCGGATTATGTCTGGATACGTTGCGGATGTGTTCAGTGAAACATGCGCGATTTCGCAAACAAAGTCATTCAGTTGTTCAGTTTTTATCACGCGGCTGCAATGCGTTTTGCACGTGTGTGATAAAAAATAGAATGTTTACAAACAACATCTTTTAGCAACCATCTGTGAAAATCGCATTGCATCTGTACTTTCTTGCAGATGCGATGCGATTTTTACGCAGCCCCATTCACTTCTATGGGGCCAGCGTTGCGTAAAAATCGCAGAATATAGAACATGCTGCGATTTTAACGCAACTCAAAAGTGACTCGTGAAAAACATCACTCATGTACACAGACACATTGTAATGAACAGGTCCGTATTCCGTGCAGGCGCAATGTGTTCACATCACGCATTGCACCCACGCGGAATACTAGCCCGTGTAAAAGGGGCCTAAATCCCCACTGTCCCCTCCTATATCCCACTCTCTATCTACACTATCTACCCACTTATTAGTATTACCCCCCACCCTCCCCCAGATCCTAGTTTAAAAGCTCCTCCAGCTATCTAAACATTTTTTCCCCCAGGGCAGTTGCTCCCTTCTCAGTAAGGTGTAGCTCGTCCCTACTGTAGAGCCTGTAACCGACAGAGAAGTCAGCTCAGTTCTCCATGAACCCAAACCCTTCCTTCCTGCACCAGCTTCTGAGCTACTTATTTAACTCCCTAAGTTCCAATTGTCTCTCTGAAAACACTACCTTGGAGGTACAGGACTTGAGCTTCTCTGCTAGTTCCCTAAAATCATTTTAAGGACTTTCTATCTCTCCCTGATTTTATCTTTGGTGCCAATGTGTACCATGACCGCCGGGCCTTCCCCAGCCCAACCCAGCAATCTGTCAATCCGATCCGCAATATGCCAAACCTGAGCATCTGCAAGACAACACACTGTTCGGCATTCACGGTCTCGGCGACAGATGACCATGACCTCCCAACCTTTGCTGCACTCCTTTTCCCATCCTTCCTGCAGCGGTCATAGTCCTGGTTACTAGGAGAAACGCCCTGCTGCGGTGTTGCTGGCCCTGGGCTTTCATCCCCTATATCAGCCAAACAGGCATATTTACTAGGGCGTTCCAGCTCAGAACTGGCCTCCCTGGCACTTTTACCTCTACCCCTTCTTCCTACATTAACCCAACTGCTGACCTGATGGTCCCGATCTTGCCCTCCTCCTCCCACCTTCATTTCACTGACCACAGTCAGTGCCTACACAGTGAGGTCTAAGCCTCTCTCCAGTTTTGCAATGCCCCTAAGTATTTCAAGCTGCTTATTTAGATCCAAGATCTGGGCTTCAAAATATGCAACATGATTGCATCTAGTGCAAATGTATTCACCCTCGAATGGCTCTTCAAGGCACGCATACATTGCACAGGACACACACTTAGTAGCATTTCCATGGAACACGTGTTTAAATGGGGATGTACAGTAAAGAAGGAAAACAGTAAATATGAGTTAGAATTAGACCCTGTCTGCTGTAGTTGGAGGACTAGCTAGAATCAAGCCAACACACAAGAAAAATGTATCAAACCTTAGTTTCATGCTCCTTGTCTTGCATCTTGGTTCATAGTAGAGGGGTCCACATGGGATTATGGTCATCCCTGTTATGAATCCCTCAATTTTATTGCTTTGAGGAAGGTTTTCCCACCTCAATGTTGTGTACCATTTCTGGTACCATCACACAGGAGGACAGGGACTGCTGCACACACGGTGGAGATTGGGGGAGCCGGAGCACACCCGGATGACCACAGCATCTGAAGGGTTAAAATTCTGAGACCGGCATTATCGTCGGTTGCAGATATTAGTGTGGTGCGTCTGCTCTTTAAAACAGCAGACACTCCGCTTTTATGGCGCCTGCTGCACATGCCAGGGGGTGCAATTTTTAAAGGCCAGCTGCTGACATCAATTTACCGTTGGCAGTCGGGATAGCATTAACTTCCAAGCCTTCACATTGAGATTCGGCCACCAAGTGGGAAGAATACGATTAGACAAGTGGCCTGGGTATACCTGATTTATAGCAATTCATGACAAATTAATTCGTATCATATCACATTTCTTGGCGAACTTCTCAGAATCTGCCAAATCGAATTTTTCTAAATTTCGCTCATAGAAATCACAGAAAAAACTATATATAAACCATCCTGCACGATATGGTATTAAATGTGCGGATGTGTATGGCTACATAATACAAAATCACAGAAAATAATGCACTCTACAAATGGATGCAGGCATAACATATGGACTAAGCCCTCACTAGATAAAATCTGAGACACTTGGTCAATACATTTTGATCAAAATACATCTAAGCCCACCCACCGGCGACAAGGTGGTCTCAGTTCAGGCGGGTTACTACACTAACCTATTTATGCTGTGGCGCATTTTTCAGGAGCACAGTCCCCGCACATATGTGGGCTTAGATGTATTTTGATCAAAATGTATTGACCAAGTGTCTCAGATTTTATCTAGTGAGGCTCTTGTAGAAGCTCTGGGCCTATCTGGTTTGACGCACATCCCTTGCCTGGCGCATGTGCTGAATTTGGTGGTGCAGAAATTCCTGAACGCCTGACAGTGAAAATCAATTAAGTTAATCCAGCTTAGATTCTGGTGGGACAAATTCACTTTTATTGGTGCTCAAGGACCCCTACAGGCTGAGCGGCAGATGTGACAGGCAAATAATTTTATTAAATTTGTCGGTTAGATTGTTGGGTAACATTTCCACGGTTATCAGGACATTTTATTATAAATCATAACAAAAACTATACAAGTAACATTTCAAAAAGAGAAAATTAACCCGACCAGACTACCACCCTACACCCCCCCCCCTTCACTCAAACCACTCATTAATGCCCATTCACAAACTATTTACAAATTTACTTATAAACATATTTAAATAACTATAAGTCCAATAAACGAAATAAAAAACAAAACTACATACATGCCTTACCCTTAACTTATAAGGCCAGTCATATACAAGTGGCTCGGAGGGTGGGTACCTGCTCCAACATAGGCCAGGTACGCAACTGTCCAGCCATGGCACAGTTCTGGATGAGGAGGAGAAGAAACAGTGTTCACAACAGGGTGACACCCAAAGCAGCTCACGGCCATCACTTGAGCGTGGCTGGGGGGATAGGAGGACACAGATGATACACCTCCCACAGAGGACAGCTTGTCGTTGCCTCTGGGCAGCCTGGCAAACACGAGCGACTACATGCTGCAGTGCCTGCGCAACGACTGCCGAGTTGCTCACATTCTAACTTGTGCAGATTACTGGGTGGCCACCCTGCTGGATCCCCGCTACAAGGACAGCGTGCCATCCTTAATTCCGTCACTGAAGCGTGATCGTAAGAAGCCAACGCTGGTAGACGCGCTGCTGATGGCATTCATACCGGACACTGGAGGCTCAGTGGAAGCACAAGGCTGAAGCAAAGGAGGAAGAGGGAGAAGTCGCCAACGCAGCTGGGTCACCACCCGCACCTCAGAAGGCAGCGTTAGCATGGCCGAAATGTGGAAAGGCTTTGTCACCACGCCACAACAACCAGCACCACCAGCAGATATGGAACGTCTTAGCAAGAGGCAGCATTTCAGCAAAATGGTGGAATAGTATCTGTGCACACGCCTACACGTACTGACTGATGGGTCTGCCCAAGGTCGTAGCTACAGGGGAAGCAGGGAAAGCAGCTGCTTTGGGGCCCTGACCAAGAAGGGGCCCATCCAGGAAGGGGAGGACTAAAAGGCTTTGTCAGGGCCCCCTCAACAGTATTATACAATGAAATTATATACAGTGGCAGTGTTGAAAACGGATGGAACAGCTGCCTGGTCTGAGAGAGCGATCTTTAGTAGCCATAGGAATGAGGGCAGCGTGAAAAGAAGGCGTTGCAAAAAAATTACTGGGGGAGGGGGGCCCCATTCAAAAATTTGCTGTTGGGCCCAGTCATTTCTAGCTATACCACTGGGTCTGCCGCATTCAACTTCTGGCTCATCAAATTGGGGACGTGGCCTCAGCTTCACCTTTACGCCTTGGAGGTGCTGACCTGCCCTGCAGCCAGTGTATTGTTTGAACGTGTGTTTAGCATGGCAGGGGGCGTTATCACAGACAAGCGCAGCCGCCTGTCCACAGCCAATGTGGACAAGCACACGTTCACTAAAAAGAACCAGGCATGGATCCCAAAGGACTTGTCCGTACCTTATGCAGAATAGACATGTATACCGGCCTCACCCATCCATTGTTGTACTACAGCGCACTTACTCTTTGTTTTCTATTTTCTATTTCCCAATGTTTTGGGGTCTACACCATTTTATAAAAAAGAACAAAAAAAACAAAACACATTGTTGTTGGAGACTACCTTTGGCTTCACAGCCAAAAAAAGCTTTATGTCAGGCAACAATGTAACCGCCAATTGTAATGAACTAAGTTCCCTGTCTGTCATGCAGTGCAGGGGTACTTTGAAAGAAACAAGGGGTACAGATCACCTAACAATCTGAAGACCACCTAATTTACTCAATATATTTCCAAGTCAGGTATGCAGTGCAGGGGTACTTTATGGCCCAAGAATGTAACATACGATTTTTAGAAATTTACCTCCCTGTCACCTATGCAGTGCAATTATGGTTGGGCGGCGCTCCACCCTTTAGGTGCGGGTCACAGGGAATGGTTCCCAGCCAAATGTTCACGTAGTGAAAAAGACAGTTCCTGGACACTACTAGTGTTGCTCAGTAATTCATTTAATATTTATATTGCGGATTACCAGTTACAAGAGGTAGTGACGTTTCGGCATTAGCCTTCATCGGAACACTGGATATGCCGCAGAAAGATAACAGCAAAGTCTTGCAAGAATAGGCTCTGTAGCCATGTGGCAATGCTAATAGGGCTAAAATGAGCCGCTGTTGCTGCAACAACTGAACGGCCAACAAAAAGAAATTTGTTCTCCACTGTGCTACCAGAACAGAATTAAAGTATTGTCCCTGGCACACATGCAGTTGCAAGGGCACTGCACTTGCAAAAATGGCTGCCGACGCCCACCCAACTAGCAGATGCATTAAACTTATTTTTCTGTGTCACTGGGCTCATAGCACCCTCAATAATCTCTGTAGTTTGAAGATTGAACCCTACACCACCAAGTTCAACCTAATTCTTGCCTAATCTATCCCTCACAGCAGCAGCAGCATCCTATCCCTACACTGAGAAGAGCAGAGTGGCGTGCGGGCTACGTGACTCCAGCCTATATAGAGGCTGGGTCACGTGCTGCTCTTGGCCAATCACAGCCATGCCATTATTAGGCATGGCTCTGATAGCTTCTAAGGGCAGACTAGTGAAACGCTTGTTGATTGGCTGCCCTGACGCCTTTCAAAGAGCGCCAAGAAATCGCCGAACACTGAACTCGAACCTGAACTTTTACGGAAATGTCCGGGTTCGGGTCCGGGTACCAAAAACTTTACAGTTCGGGATCGCTCAACCCTAGTAGTTTTCTCATCTTCAAGCACAAAGTACTGATTGTCATCTCAGATGCTGTAAATTTCTGCTCTGCTAAAGGCAGACAAAGCTATCGGAGCTCCGATCTGTTCACAGGGTTGATTCAGAAAGCTCATGCCCTAATATACTGGTATGTTAAAACAATGGCACCAGAAGAGGTATATTATAGTGGAGTCTCGGCATGCATGTGGAATGTGCATTCCCTGAATTTACTGGAGGCCAGTATGGCACCAAAAGAAGTAGTGTTTAGTGTAGGTAACCTGTCCTAAAGAGATCACCTTTCCGGGGGTGGACAGGCACAAATGATTTAGTACAAAATGTGTTTGCCAAGACTCTCACATGTACATATATAATGAGCATAGCATTAACATTAGTATATTGTCTATAGTGAGTATGGCACCATTTTATATATTTTTTCATTTGTGCAGAGTACTGTTGCTTAAAATAATGTGAAAATAATGTGTTTTGTCATTTTTGCAGTAGGACTGTTTCTGTTTACAACCCCTTTAACTCTCCTGGTTAATCATTAGGTTATTTAAAATGGTCAGTCGTATTCTTGCTCATACTAAAATATCTATTTAAACAGCTTTTCTAGGAGTATAATATTGATGGTCTGTTCTAAGGAATGTTATCAATATCTGCGGCACTCCCTAGGCTAGACCACTAGGCTCCAGTGAGTGCTCCAGCCTCTTCAAAGCATACAAAGCACATTGTCTTTACATTGTATAGCGGCTGTCTTTGGTTTTGCAGCCCAGGCCTGTTTACTTAAATGGGACTGAGCTGCAAAGAGGCCATGTGACCAATGAACGTGATGTCACTGGCCTAGGAAGAAGGCGGCCTCTTAAGATCCTGGAGGTGTTGGGAGTTGGACCCCCACCGACCAGATATTGATAACCTATTCTGGGGAAAGGCCAACAATATTGAACTCCCTGAAGACCCCCTTAAGTAAATAAACATACATGGCCATAAGACAGCTACACTTTAGCATGTGAATTATAGCAACATGACCCATAGTCCCTGCAGTCATAATAGAGACACTAAAATCCAGCCATACCAAAGTAATTCAAAACCAATCTTAGTCTACTTTCACACTCGCGTTTTGGCTTTCCGTTTGTGAGATCCGTTCAGGGCTCTCACAAGCAGTCCAAAACGGATCAGTTTGCATTCTAATGCATTCTGAATGGATAAGGATCTGCACACAATGTAAGTCAATGGGGACGGATCCGTTTTCTCTGGCACAATAGAAAACGGATCCGTCCTCCATTGACTTTCAATGGTGTTCAAGACGGATCCATCTTGGCTATGTTAAAGATCAGGGGTGCTCAACCTGCGGCCCTCCAGCTGTTGCAAAACTACAACACCCAACATGCCTGGACAGCCTACAGCTATTGGAGCATGCTGGGAGTTGTAGTTTTGCAACAGCTGGAGGGCCGCAGGTTGGGCATCCCTGTTAAAGATTATACAAACGGATCCGTTCTGAACGGATGCAGATGGTTGTATTATCTGAACGGATCCACGAGTGTGAATACCGAGCCTGTTTAACGTGGTTTTCCAGTACTTAGGTGTTGATATCCTCAGGATAGGTCATCAGTATCAGATTTGTGGGGGTCCTACAACCAGCACCCCACCGACCAGCTGTTTCGGGAAGCCCTTGGTGCCAGAAACTATACCGTGGACTGAACAGGAAACACAAGGTTCGATCCATTGTGTAGTGGTCATGCTGGTGTACTGCAGCTCAGCTCAGCAAACTACATAGTGGATGGGACCTTCCATCTACTCTATAGTTTCTGGTGCCAGGAGCTGCCTAAAACAGCTAATCAGTAGGGCTGCCGAGAGTAAGACCCCTACCAATCTGATATTGATGAACTATCCTGAAGACAGGCCATGAGTATCTAAGTCTCTGAAAACCACGTTAAAACCTTAGTGACCAAAACATTTCTTATTTAATTTAACCTTTGCACTTAAAACGTGCTGAATTATGTTATTTTTTTGTCTCATAACCCTATATGGAGAAAAAGTGAGAACTGAATGCCCTTATAAATGCATTAAGAAGGGTTTAATATGTAGCAGCTGTAGTGTCCAATCTGATATAGACTTGTAATTGCACACACTTCATGGGTCACATTTCTATGTAGTGTATTTTGTCTGTGTTACATGTTTGTTTCATATGTACTCGTTTGTAGAATACACAAACTTTAAGCACTTTAACTGTTATTTCTCTGTTCACATGATCACACAGAAATTCTCATATTTCTCATTGATGAAGGTGAAATTTACAAGCGCTGTAAAGTTGTCAGAAGCCGGGCCCGGATCAGGGATGGATGGTGGAAGAGATGAAGAAGAGAATTTTTTCAAGCGTCTTGGTAAATGGCGCTCAAGCAGAAGGAATACATCCAAGCTTCATCACACAGAAGAAAAAGATGGTTAGATATCAGGGTTCTCTTTTTCTGTTCCTTTGCAATTATTTTACCTTCTTCCATTGATTTTTTAACACTTTTGCTGCTGAGGTGAACTTGCAATGGATTCCTGACTAGTTCACTGCAACCTCCTTCCTTAGCAAAACATAACCCATTAGAATCCCCACCTCTCATAATATTCCTATCCAATCCAACAGTGACTTACCCATTACATTCATCTCTCCATTCCCCTTTTATTTTTCTAACTCTTCGTATACTAACAAAAGAAACATAAGGGGCCTTAGTTTAAAAGCAGCCCTACTTACCGTACCTCCATATAGTTTAGGCAGTCATTTTGTAGGCTGGTTTATCAAGTTATAAGAAACCGATGACATCACTTATGTACTGCACTGATGTCACACATGCAGTTGCCAGTCATAATTAGGACTTTCCCCTCATGTCAAAGCCCTCCTAAAATTATGGGCCAATAAGGGGCTATTCACATAGCATTTTTTTTGCTGGAGGAGATTGGTACAGATACCACTCCAAAAAAGGCACCGGTGGCTGAACAGAATCCAGTTTCCATTATTTTCAATGGAAGGCTGCTGTTTGTGGCCATGACCACTCCAAGAAAGGGCATGTCCTTTCTTGGCATAGTAGCAGGAATAAACTGCAGCCACAAGAACGGAAGTGTGGCCTTCTATTGAAAACAATCGGAGATGGGTTCACCATGGCTTTTTGAAGTGGAATTCATTCCAAATTCTGCCAACAAAACACCTTGTGAATGGACCCTAAGAGTGCCAGATACATGCCTTTCTTAACAGGACTAGCTCCATACATTGGTTCCATAATACTGCCAGCCACATACATGCTCAGGCCATGTTCACACATGTTGGATTTGCACTTGATTTACATTTGAATTTCTGCAATGAGTGAATCTGTATTAGACAGAAAGTGATAGCCATATGCCCTCCTAATTATGACATGAACATATGCCCTTAATAATGGTAACTACATGCCCCGTTACAATGCAGCCACATGCCTTCTCCTGCCTTGTTCCAGGTATGTCTTCCTGCATATACATGCACTGCTTGGCAAACAGCAGGGACAAGTATTGTGCATTCCCTTTATGATGTCAGGGTTGAGCATATACAGCCTGGGATTGGGTCCCAGACCCCTTAAATCCCTTGTTTACACACATGTCTATATATAGGTGCATCTCAATAAATTAAAATTTTATTGAAAAGTTAATTTAATTAAGTAATTCAATTCAAAAAGGGAAACTTGGCCAGCAAACTCGCCTGACCTAAACCACATTTAGAATCTATGAGGTATTGTCAAGAGGAAGATGAGAGACACCAGACCCAACAATGCAGATGACCTGAAGGCCGATATCAAAGCAACCTGGGCTTTCATAACACCGCAGCAGTGCCACAGGCTGATCGCCTCCATGCCACACCGCATTGATGCAGTAATTCATGCAAAAAGTGCCTCGCCCAAAATTGAGTGCATATACTGTACATACGTTTCAGTAGACCAACATTTCTGTTGATTAAAAAAATTTTTTTAATTGGTCTTATAAAATATTCGAATTTTTGGAGATATTGACTATTGGGTTTTCATGAGCTATGAGCTATAATCATGTACATTAAAAGAAATAAACGCCTGAAATACACTGCCTGTCCAAAAAAAAAGTCGCCACCTGGATTTAACTAAGGAAATAGGTATGAGCCTCCCATTAGACAATTACTGCATGGGCGAGTTATTTAACCCCAACTGGTGCAATGAGTTGCTTCTCATTTCTTAAACAACCATGTTGAAAGACACATCTCGTGGTCTTGGAAAAGATGTTAGTCTGTTTGAGAAGGGTCAAATCATTGGCATGAATCAAGCAGAGAAAACATCTAAGGAGATTGCAGAAACTACTAAAATTGGGTTAAGAACTGTCCAACGCATTATTAAAAACGGGAAGGATAGTGGGGACCCATCGTAGTCGAGGAAGAAATGTGGCCGGAAAAAAATCCTGAATGATCGTGATTGGCGATCACTTAAACGTTGGGTGAAATCAAATCGAAGAAAAACAACAGTGGAACTCAGGGCTATGTTTATTAGTGAAAGTAAGAGCATTTCCACATGCACAATGCGAAGGGAACTCAAGGGATTGGGACTGAACAGCTGTGTAGCCGTAAGAAAACCACTAATCAGTGAGACAAACCAGAAAAAAAGGCTTCAATTTGAGAGCATAAAGATTGGACTCTGGAGCAATGGAAGAAGGTCATGTGGTCTGATGAGTCCAGATTTACCCTGTTCCAGAGTGATGGGCGCCTCAGGGTAAGAAGAGAGGCGGATGAAGTGATGCACCCATCATGCCTAGTGCCTACTGTACAAGCCTGTGGGGGCAGTGCTATGGTCTGGGGTTGCTGCAGTTGGTCAGGTCTAGGTTCAGCAACAGTATGTGCTCCAAGAATGAGGTCAGCTGAGCTGACTACCTGAACATGCTGAATGACCAGGTTATTCCATCAATGGATTTTTTCTTCCCTGATGGCACGGGCATATTCCAAGATGACAATGCCAGGATTCATCGGGCTCAAATTCTGAAAGAGGGGTTCATAGGAAGCATAAGACATCATTTTCACACATGGATTGACCACCACAGTCCAGACCTTAACCCCATTGAGAATCTTAGGGATGTGCTGGAGAAGGCTTTGCTCAGCGGTCAGACTCTACCATCATCAATGCAAGATTTTGGTGAAAAATTAATGTAGCACTGGATGGAGATAAATCTTGTGACATTGCAGAAGCTTATCGAAACAATGCCACAGCGAATGCGTGCCGTAATCAAAGCTAAAGGCGGTCCAACGAAATATTAGAGTGTGTGACCTTTTTTTTGGTAGCGACTTCTTTTTGGGACAGGCAGTGTAGATCACTCCGTGTGTAATGAATCTATACAATATATGAGTTAGATTTTTTTTTACTAAATTACTGAAATAAATTAACTTTACAATGATATTCTAATTTATTGAGATGCATCTTTACATTACTCCAAAATGACTGCCTCCACTATAAGATCGGTAATTAAAAGCACAGTTGTATTTTATTAAAGAGCATGTAACCCCCGTCACATAACCCCCTTTCACCTCACAGCATGCTTCCTGTGTACCAACTGCACTTTTTTAAAAAAAAATCAGAGTCCATGCTCCCAAAATGATACTAGTAAATCAATTCCATGTGCTTATGGACTTACAATCCATAGTATTCTTTTTAAGTTTTATATTTTCCGGGAGTATATTATCTTTAATTCTACAAAACATATTAATGAGATGAATATCCCACTCAGATACCTTGTTTCAATTATCTATTTTCTTCTGTGTTTGCATGATCAGCATTCGCATAACCATTTCCAAATAAGACACTGTCCTTTTTGCATCAGCACTATTGAGGTTTAATCGAACTGTATGGGTTTATGGGGCTCAACAAAGCCAATGTAGGATGAATGTTTTCAATACCAACTAGTGGTGTTGGGTGACAGTAATTCGTATTTGCCAATAATATGGAAAAACTGTTTGCTTAGAGGATAAGAACTGAGCGTTCTGCTGTGTACCCCATTTAATTACTTAAGACACTAAGATAAAATGACTGCATTCCTAGACTGGACATTCAGCTCGGGGTACACTACCAGTGACATGCCCTTGGTGTCATTATCATAAGCTATACAGATTTTCAGTGGTTGGGAGCTCGGCAGGTGACGGTTGTGATGGAGCTGACCTCAGGACAATGCCTTTGGCTGCATTCCATCTCTGTCTCTCTGCTCTTGTGGTGCTGTGATTTGTGAAGTGTTGTAATCTGCTGGACATGTGTTCTATTAGCTGCTTCTCTATCATGTCTACGGTGATCATGCAAAGGTGATAAAGAGTCAACTCAGACCTAGATGAACCAGCTGATTTCAATGCAGTGCTAAGCCACTTCGTAAGCCAACCGAAATCTATGATATCTCCATTGCTATTATCATTTTCCAATATTGTTGGGATGATTACATGGCAAAAGGGCTCCATCATTGAATCAGTGAGTATATAGTCATTTATGGCCAAGAAAGGCATATACAGGTTACTAAAATTTATATGACATGGCTGTGAGACAATTTTCTCATTTACATTAGTTTTGTCTGTACCAAATGGGTTGGCCCATCTTGCATTTTGGCTAGGATATGCCACCAATGTCCAATAGGTGCGGGTCCTACCTTTGGGGACACTCCTATCTCTGGAACGGGGACCACAAAGCGATGGAGAGCGCACTGCACATACACGGCGTGCTCTCTGTTCACTTCTATGGGAGTTCCGAAGGGAGCCGAGCATACGTGCTCAACTATTTCCAGAACTCCCTTATACGTGAATGAAGAGCGTAAGCACAGCCACCTCTACATTCCCCTCTATGGGGGTTCCGAAAATAGCCAAGCAGGATGTAACAAACTTTAACCTGAAGTTTAAATATACCAGTGCTTCAAAGTGAAACTTAAAGGAGTTGTCCCACGAAAAATATTGTAGTTTTCAAACCAGCACCTGGATCTGAATTCTTTTGTAATTGCATGTAATTAAAAATTTAGCATAGCTACTGAGTTATTCAATCGCATATATCTGCTTAGCGCCACCTGCTGTTTTTTTTTTTCTTATTTCTTTGTCCTGCTCACTGAGAAGGCTGCACATGCTCAGTTTCCTCCTTTACCTGCCTCCTGAGGTGTGATAGGGAGAGCATGGACACGTCCCCTTAGCTGCAGCAGAGGTAGAGGGCTGGTTGTAGCTTTGTAAGAAAGATTGCCATGTACTATAAGATGTATTTTTTCATTTTTTACATTAGTCATGGGATAGCCCCTTTAACCTAACAACTATTGGAAAAAAAAACTACTTAAAACTTGCCACAACTGTGGTTTAATGTGTTGAAGTCAAGTTGTTGTTTGCTGCATCCGTACTGGCAAAGCACTTTGTAGGAATGTACCTTGAGATACCATATTCAATGGGTTTTTGTAGCCTGATGTAGATCAACAATAAGCTAGAATGCTCAATATCTTAGGACTCTAGGACTCTTAGTATACAGTAATGTCAACTTAAAGGAGTTGTGCAGTGCAGCATTCCTGCCACCCCTACTGATCAGCTATTTAAAGGGGTGGTGGCGCTCTCTTGCGAGCGACGCATCCGCTTCACAAATTTCCTGCGTGCTGTCCCATTTGCAGCAGCCGTGCAGTGTAATTACATCTGCTCATTCCATTCAAGTGAATGGGACGAGCAGTTGTAATTACACTGCGCGACCTGAACAAGCGAGACGACGTGAAGGTAATTCTGAAGCAGAAGCAGCGTTCGCACACTACCCCTTCAAACAGCTCATCAGTACCAGAGCCGGTAGTCAGACTCCCCACCGATCTGATATTGATGACCTATCCTGAGTATAAGTCATCAATATCTATGCACCGCACAACCCTTTTAAATATATTTTCCTTAAAGGGGTTGTCCCATCTCAGACAATGGTCTGATAGGTGCGGGTACCACCGCTGGGACCCACACCTATATCAAGAACAGAGCCCCGAAAGTGAAGGAGGGCGCACTGCACATTTGCAGCCGCCCTTTATTCATTTTTTATGGGGCTGGCGAATATAGCCGAGTGCTGGCTCAGCTATTTCCGTTTGCCAAATAGAAATGAATGGGAGCATGGGCCGCGCATGCATGGTGCGCTCCCATTCACTTCTATGGGAAAGGCGGGGAGCAGCGCTTGGTGGTGGACGGACCCCAGGAAATCTGGGTCCTCCAGCCACAGCTCTCCCCACTCCGTTCTCGATATAGGTGCAGGTCCCAATGGGGGCATATCCTAGCGATATGCCCCCATTGTCTGAAATGGGAATACCCCTTTAATTCAGTAAGGAAAACAGTAACTCTTAAGCCAATAATAAGATTCAATAATCAACACATAATTTATTTATACTTTATCATTGCCATTGGGTACTGCTAGTTTATGGAACTTGTGGGTTGTCTGATTTAGAAAACCCATTGTTTCGAGACTTGTATCGTTAGCAGGAACAGTCAGTAGCAACAAAGAATTTCCATTTCCTTAAGGAGGATCCAATCAGTCTATTCATGGAGGATCCAATCGGTCTATTCATTTCATTGATTAGACGCCGTGTAATGCTTCATTTGTCCTGTGGTGGTGCTGCAGGAGAATTAAATACTTGCTGCTTGGTTCCCTTGATGATTACAGCCGATTACCGGGAGTCCCAGCAATATAAAAACCCATGATATCTTTATTTTTGTGGGACCCTTGTCATGAAAAGTGATTATGAAATGTGGATGACCCTTCTAAATTATTTCCTCAAATTTTTATACGCTTAGAACACTTCCTATTCCATCTAAAAAGATAGAATTATATATTCATTTAATAGCCTGGAGAGAAACATTATGACTAAACATGAAGGAAGTATAGAAAAAATAATTTAAAAAAATAAAATCATACTTTCCTCATCTATTTGACCGCAAAGAGCTGGCCACCGCCATCTTGATTGAAGATCTAGTGGGAAATCTTGCGTGGCCCGTGATGACGTCATCACTTCAGCCTGCGTGCTGACGTCATACATCACTGTGCACGGGATTTTGTGCAAGATTTTCAAGATGGCGACGGCCGGCTCTTCACACTCAAAAGGATGAGGTAAGTATGATTTTTTTTTTTTAAATGTTACTGCCATTTATGGAAAATCAATTCGCTACCACGAAGCACGAGCGAAATTCAGCTTTGCAGGGGAATAGAATTTTCCCTGAAATTCAGATCAAATTCCACTTTGTGGAGTTCGATTTGCTTAACACTAATCATGATGTAGAGATGTGCTTCAGCTCAGGAGATCCTTAACAAAAATCTGTAAATGGGCCTCCAATTGCCATGTGCCATTTATAATATTGTACGTGGTACAACAGCCTTTGAGCCCCCCTAATGCAGAAATGGGCTGGCTCTAGCAGAGCAGGAGCCTCATTGGCTCTCCATTTTAGCTCATAGCCCCCCCCCCCCCCCCCAATAGTGCAGATGGACAGACCTTAATGATATGAACCAGTAAATATATCAATATCCTGTTTTATGTTTCCCTTGTTTAAGGTTAGCAGTATATATTTTTTTAGAATCTATCAAGATGTATGACATGGACATAAGCCAAAAATTCTGGTACTGCTAATCTGGTTATCGACTCAAAAACATAAATTTAAAATGTAATTTAGCTTTACATATTTTATTCCAGGAGCCTTCCATCTGCTATGATCCATTAGCAAATTGAAGACTCTTAATGAAAGGAGTTCATTTAGTCAAGATGAATATTCTAAAATAGCAATGTTGATGAGCAGATTAGTTTAACCCGGCACTGTCTCTTCCCTGGTGAACGTACGTCAGAGAACATGAGTTAAATGAATTGTGCTTCATTTTGAGCCAAACTGAAATTAGAATAATGTATTAATTTACTTAAGATATTCCACACCTTGATCTGGATATACAAGCAATTACGTGATTACTTCCCTATTATTAGCGATTATTTAACAGTAATATCATCTAAGCTGATATATATATATATAATTTATGGTTATTTAATTCGCTTCCATGTTTCAATTTTAATCCAAAACCCCCAAGTCTAATGCAGAGAGGTGTGAAATACCTTGAAAGATCATTGTCTGTACATGTCCCCATAAAATGCTGGGTGTTGTGGGTGATACCACCATGTTTGCTTAGCTTCAGACCACACATTAGATTAGAGCGCTGGGGTAATCCAATGTAACGGGGTTCTCAAATGGCTCTTTTATTTGTGAGTTTTGTGCTCTTCCCCCTCTTTCCTCCTACCTTTGCCTTCTTCAGGATGCCACAGTTTTGATGACCATGGTGCCAACAATCAGGAGTCTGGGAAAAGCAAAAATGTGGTCAATTTGGGAGCAATAAGACAAGGGATGAAACGATTTCAGTTCCTACTTAACTGCTGTGAACCTGGGACTATACCTGATGCCTCAATTTTGGCTGCAGCTTTAGATTTGGTAAGCAAGAATACAAGTCTCTGAACCGTGGCTTACGGATCAGGGATTGATTGACATGTCATCCCAAGCGGTAATTACTTGCCTTGCATGAAAGCTATCTTTTTTTTTCTCAATGTACTTTTTAAAATTTTCTGTTAATTTCAATAATTGTTCAAACATGTAAAATGCAATGCATCCAGTGTATCTTGATGTGTTGCGATGTGAAATCTTTGACTGTCTAGATACATAAATGCTGCACTTTTACATGTATGCAGCTGCATACAAAAAATACTGAATTCATTTCTTTATACATGTATGTACAGTACATGCAGTAGTTGCGGTAACAAGTCTAATCTACATGTGAAATACAGTGAATGTTATTTATTAATTTGTCTAAAAAAAAGTAGGTAACTTAACAGAATTAAAGGGGTCTTTTTTTAAATGTACATAGAAATATTTTTCATTTCAACAGTACAATACAAATGACCTCCTATATGGATAGGTAATCCATTGTCAGTTCACTGCTGCTGTGAGGGGAAGATGTTATCTGCAAGATAATCCTCATTATTAATATAGATGTAGAATTTTTGACAGCTCTACTGGTCACTTGATAGGCCTAGATAAAGATACCCATGGAAGAGCACTGCACTTGTGTAATGTGTGATCCTGTAATTGAGTCGCGCTTATCCCCCTTTCCCTGTCTTTTCGGAGTAAATGGTCTGACTGAGAAAGTCAAGCGAGGCTGTTGATGTGCTAAAGCTCCAAACAAAGATGAAGTTAAAGAGCCAGGACAGGAAGTAGAATACGTGGAGTGACTTCAGAAAATTAAAAATTGAAAAACATCCACTTTTTTACATAGAATTTTCTATATAAACTGTTAATTTGTGTTCTTACAATAGGTAGATAGAAGTGCCCGTGTAATAACCATATGGACGCTGAATGCGTTTTCTACGTAGACGGCATAAAGCTTAGGAGTCTAGGAAAATGGGAACCAAACATTATTAAAAAAAGGGGGGGGGTTTATAAAAATACATGGAAGCCTTTTTTACTGCATCTTCACATGGGGCCATCTCAGCAGAATAGATTGTATGTGAAATGTCTTCTTGATTTTGCCTTCTCAGCCTAATTCAGATATTAGGTCTTGTATTATGCGGTGCTCCATTTTTGTAGTAAATATTTCACAATCTGTTGTCATCATTGACTATGGCAATTTGTGGTTATTTTCAGCTTTCCTTCGTCTGGTTCATTACTCTCCATTTGTGATTTGTTTCTGTGTCCTGTGATTCCATCTCTATCCATTATCTCATGTCTTCACCTTTTTCTTGCCTCTTCTTCAAATGCCAGGTAAGATAAAACATAAATGGGCCGTTACAACGGAGGCAAGATACAGAGTTGATGTTCTTACATGCATATACCATTCTGCATACTTACATACCTGTACAGTGACATCTCTAGTGACTGACCTTCATACCGAGTATGGCTTTAGTATACAAATGGAGAGCTGTTTACATAGGTCCTGGGTTTAGATACACCAAATACACCACACTCTATAGAAGCCAAATGCAAGAGCTATACATTAGGGGAGACCATTTCAGAAGATTCAGGGAAATTTTGAGATATCCATATAGACTTTCAACATCCACAAAATTACCTGGAGATCATGCCTCCCTCATGAATTACTGAACAATAAGTAAAAGACCAGGAGGAAAAATAGAGCTACAGATCTCAGAGCAATTATCATTAGAAACCTTTCAGTTCAGCTTTCAAACATAGTTTCCCATATAGAGTGGAACTGCTACTCCCATTCTCCCCCACCCAATTATGCAGACAACATTCTTATCGTAAATCATTTTTGTGGCTTAATTTTATGAAAATATTAACATCTGCCACCTGGCTGTAAACCAAGCACATATATTATCAATATTATCAAGCTCTGCCACCATCGGCCTGCCCCTCTGCCAAACCAAACAGTCTTCACCACCAACAGTTACACTGCGGCAGTGCCCCAATTTCTCCTTTATGCATTTCAGTTCACATCTCACAGTTGTATGCGACCATGAGAAACCAAATATCCTTACCCAAATCCAAGCCCTTTGGATGGATTGGTGTGGAAAACAAAAGCCCTCCCGATTCTTACTCACCTGCCTCTTCTTTTATCTGTAAAACTTGCCCTCTTTGTACTCCTGGCCCAATCCTGGTTCCCTGTGTTTCCATTGAAAACGTCCTCCAAGCAGAAGACTCTATTTTTATACCTCTGTACCATGTTTTCCCTGCTATGCTTTTCTACCTCTACAACCATTATCTAGCTACTGAACTATACCCCCTAGCTACATTCCAACCCCTAACAAATCATGGATCACAGTAGCTTTCCGCATAGCTCCTCACATGGAATTCCCTGCGTTCCTCAACAACTCCATAGAAACCCACACTCCTATATCCCACTATTCCCCTACACCAAACAAGAAATGTTTATTTAATGAAAATGAACTTTTTCCACTGTCACATTTACTTTGACAAGTCCAAACAGTTGAGGAATTATTTGGCTACCATTTTATTATGACTACAGAATATGTTAATTCACAGAAAACAGGAAAGCAGGAGACCAGGAGAGAACCCCAGTGTGGTGCCACAGTTATACAACAAAATACAAGATGTGCTATATGCTCTACAGAGTGCAAAACGTTCTCTAGATAAGGGTACCTTCACACTGGCATCGGGGCTTTATGCCAGAAAAAAACGCTTCAGTTAAGATAATACAACCGCATGCATCCGTTTGAACGGATCTGCTTGTGTTAACTTTAACTATTTTTTAACATTGCCAAAACGGATCCGTTCTGAATTCCATTACAAGTCAATGGAGGACGGATCCGTTTTCTATTGTGGCAGAATGTGGCAAAAAAACGGATCTGTCCCCGTTGACTTACATTGGGGGTCATGACAGATCCGTCTTGCTCCACATCACAGGACGGAAAGAAAACCGCAGCATGCTGCGGTATTTTCTCTGTTCAAAAAACGTTCACATACTAAACGGAAGACATCCTAATGTATCCTGAACGGATTTCTCTCCATTCAGGATGCATGGGGATAATCCTGATCAGTTTTTTTCCGGCATAGAGCCCCGACGACGGAACTTTGTGCCGGAAAAGAAAAACGCTAGTGTGAAGGTACCCTTATTCTTACATATACATTTTAAGTGTATCCCTACGTCCTACAATATTTAACAGTTTCTATAATCTCTCGATATTCTTTTGCCTATGCTAGGAAGCTCCTGTGGTGGCCAGGGCTGCCCTCTTCCTGGAATGTGCCCGCTTTGTACACAGATGTAATCGGGGAAATTGGCCAGAATGGATGAAAGGACATCATGTCAACATTGCCAAAAAAGGCCTTTCACGAGGTCGCTCCCCTATTGTGGGCAATAAACGAAACCAGAAGCTGCAATGGAATGCAGCCAAGCTCTTCTACCAGTGGGGAGATGTAAGTTGGTAATTTTAGTTGTTGCGTTTTCTGTCCAGACAATTCTATCTCTGGTAAGTTTACACATGCTTTACTGTATAATCCAACAGGATTGTGTGAAATAGCATTTATATGATAAAGGGCAAAATAATATTTAGAAGCAGGTAGTGTACATCCCGCCATATTGTATGTGGTACCATCGGACATCACTTTGGTTACCTAAAATCTACAGTGAGGGTGCATGTACACAATACAACCTGGTCTTGAGATCTGCATGCCGACTGCCACTAGCTTCCAGGCTGCACAGGTACTGTCATATGAAACAATAGCAGATATAGTTGCAGCTGAGCAAGAACAGGTGCGGCTCGGCAATTTTTGGTAATTTGCATGCAAATCCCGTGGCCAGGGCACATCACGTATGAGCACTCGGGGGGGGGGGTCTGATTTTATAATTATTAGACATATGTCATTAATCATGTTTCAGGTGATAGGTGCCCGCCTCAATGAGATATGTCACAGTGAAAGTGAAAGTCCAGCCAATCTGCTGGGACTTATCTATGATGAAGAAACCAAGAGAAGGCTGAGGAAAGAGGATGAGGAAGAAGACTTTTTAGATGACAGTAAGGAGAATCCCTTTACTACAAGAAACCCCGCTTGTAAGGAACTCTGCTTTAGGAGCACTCTACTTTCTTTTATTTCACTTGATAATTCGTGCTTGGATATTTTAGACAGGTTTATCACCTGTTCCTTGCATCTCATATCAGATCAGCCACCCATGTTTTTCATGCTGGTTCAAGAAAGTATTTAAGAAAAGGCTACTGAGGGCCGAGTGCTCTTGACTTGGTATAAAGAACCTGGTATGGCTAGATGGTAATGAGTGGCCAAGATGCAGGTGGCAATCCTAAACACAGGCTGTATGCACAGAACTCTTTGCACGTGCCTTTGGTAGACAGAGTAATAGAGGCGGCCCCAAAGTTTATCCTTGGATATCATATTGAGGTAAAGTTTTCTAAACTCTTTTATCTATCTATGCTGATTTTCATGTATAATCTAGAAAAAAAAACTGGAAATTGTTGGGTTTTCTGGAAAACAAAATGGCAGATCATAAGTTCCTATTATAAAAAAAAGTTCAAAAATAAAAAAATCTAAAATTACTTTTGACAGACTATTAGTCAACAATCCAACCTATTTTTTTTTTACCCAACAATCTCTAGGCAAAAAGCAGTGGCTGATTTCAAAGACAAGTATGCCCAAAAATCATATTGTTGAGCTATCTAACGTTGCTCTACAATGATTATGTGATCTTTATTTCTCAAATCTGAAATAAAGATTGCAGCATAAATTATCCATAGCTTCTGCATTCCCCTAACCTGAAGTGCAGCATCTGTTTGTGTCCAGATGGGTCTATACTGTGTGCCTTATTGCTCTGTGGAAAATACTATGTTATACGTCTTTAAGGCTCTTTTTCTGTGCAGTCTGTCTCCATATATTTCCAAGGCATTATGTTTGAAGATTTCTATTTCCTCGACCAAAATCTTTATCGTAAAAGCAATAAATAATACGAAAACCTGAATATAAAAAGCGAAATGTAACAGGTATAATATACATAATGCCTTGGCCATATGTGTGCTAACAGTTCATTGTATCTGACTAGAAAATGTCTTGGATGTCAACATTTTCTAGTTAGCATTGATTTCTAGATTAAAGTAATTAAAAGCTTATGCAATGTTACAACACAAGGTTTGCGCTTACTTCAACTGACAAAATCATTTTCTTGGCTTTCAAAAAATTAAAATAAAAAATACAATCCTAAAATGAATATGTATGAACCAGATGTTTTGCCATTCTTTATCATCCCTGCTTATCTTACTAAATTGAGGAAAATGTATTTAAAGAGGTTGTGCAGTGCATAGATATTAATGGCCTATCCTCAGTATAGGATTTGGGAGAAATACTGCAGCATTCGATGTCTTCAATGCAATTCCTCCAATTTATTCACCAAGAATGCAATATTTCCACTACAATGAGTCTTTTTCAAGCAGATTTTTGGATATTACCTATCCTAAGCATAGGTCATCAAAATCAGATTGTCAGGGTCTGACTGGGGCAAGACTTACACCTTTTTTTTTTTATTCTTTATTTAATCAAATTGACAAAAACAATACAGTGGTCTCATCTTACAATAAAGAAGGCAACTGACATCGATGAATAAGAGAAGACCACTTGAAAAACAAGTACATTACCATATATCTTATATGACATGGTCTATGTAGATTAATGTGAATATCAGTGGTGCAAAAAACGTAAAAAACTTACGAAGTAATCTTATTTAGCTAGGCATAAGATATCTTCACAAGAATACATTTATGGCAAAGGACAAATACACGGTGGACAAGGAAAAAACGAATAATAACTATCAAACATGAGGGGAACGGAGTGAGGCAGGGGGGAGGGCAGGGAAGAGAGAGAGAGAAGAGAGAGGAGTGCAAGACTTACACCCTTATCGAAAGGTCGAATTACTATTATATGAATTTCCTATAAGTAGTCTTCAAATAAGTTTTCCAGGAGTAGAACATTGATGACCTCTCCTCAGGATTCAAACCAGCAATCAGCTGTTTGAAGAGGTCATGGTACGCCGGTCTCCTCACAGCACCAAGCACAACATACATTGTATAATGGCTGTGCTTGGTTTTGCAGCCCAACTCATTCACTTCAATGGAACAGAGCTGCACATAGGCCAAGTGACCAATAACATTACTGGCCTCTTCAAACAGCAGCCGTGGCAAAAGTCGGACCGCCACCAATCACATATTATGGTCATCAATATTCTACTCCCCCAAAAAATCCTTTAACATTAGGGTCACATCTGGAGGAATATAACTGATGCAAAAATATGCAAACATTCTAATCTTCCAAACTAAAGCGCCGCCCCCGCAAGTAAGACCCAATCAGCATAGGCGAAGATGGCAGTTAATCTTCTATTTAATAGTCCACTACTATGGTGCTGGTTTCCTGCTATTCCATAATGGGGACACCAAACTTTGGCATGAATTTATATAAATGACAGTAATACACAATAGTTAAATGATATCTTATGTACTAACTTGAGATTTTGACTGCAGTATTTACCCTTTTATATAGAATGGATTTGTTTATATGGTTTTTTCTCAGCATATTCAAAACAACTATAGGTCAAATATTAGAGCACTGGATTTTACAAAATTTTCTCTATTGAAATGTGACTCACAATCTGTGATGCTAGAGGCCATAGCTGCAAGGATGAGGGGGCAAGAGCATATTTAGTGTTCTTAGACTTACCAGTAGTTCATGTATTCTGGTTGCCTTGCATGGGCCCATGCAATTTCTGTGAAGGCTTACCCTACTTCTATATAAGACCAGGGCACGTCCACTTTCAATTTCATCTTAATCATCATCTTAATCTTGATAAACATAGAATCAATGAGCCGTAGACAATATTTTGTTTGTGAATATACCCATAAGTGAATGATTGGACACAAAGTCACCTCTAAATGGGATTGAGAACTATTGGACCTTTGAGGCCATTATTGTGTCAGAGCTTAAACCTACCAGAATATTCTCTAACACTCTGTTGGGCAAATCAGTTTTATTCTGGGAATATCTATCAAATAAATACTTAACACTAATTACAAAGTAAAGTTAAATAATGTAAATCCTAAAATGCTAGATTAGGACAATAAAAAATAATATTTAAATGCAAACATCTGGATCATGCATAAATACCCAAAAACTGTAAATTAAAAAAATATATATATAGTACGAAAAACCTTGAACTTTTGTTGTAGTGACCATTATATGCTCACGTAGTCCATGTAATGGCTTTTTATGTTTTATTATGTTTATGTGGGAATATACAGTGTGTCAGATATGCAACCAGACCAATATATTTTATTTACTTTTGCCTAGGCTAAAGCATCAGAAGTGTTTTTGATGTTTTATTGTCAGGTTTTTAAGAATATATGCCTAGACCAAAATTGTATTTTTTTAAACTCATAAAAAAGACAACTATGCATAGAGTAATACATAGAATGTTAAACACCTCTATGCACAAATTCTGGTTGCATTTTTCTGAATTATTAACATTGCTTTTCTTCTTTAAAAGTAATTCTGTAGAATAGTGCATGCAGTTTACATGTCCTTATTTCATATTTGCATGCTCCTTATTGCAACATATTGAGAAGCTGGCTTTTCCAACAATTAAAAAAAAAAAAAAAAAAGAATCAAATACTATTTATTATACAAGGGTCTCAATGGCACAGTTCATATGAGAAAACCAATTCTTGCCCTTACTTTATGAAAAGGTGCATTGAAATATTGTGCACCTATAGCTCCAGTATCACACCTTCTTTGTTCCTATTTGCTTTCCACACACGTCTTTATATGACTTTGCATTTCACACCCTATTTGTGAGTTGGCTATTTCCTATTTCCTGCTCCAGTCTTTGGCCAGGTACGTAGAACACTGGAAGTAACACCTTCTTCTCTGTGAATCAGCAACCCTCATTTGGCCTATAGTAGTGATGATTTGCAAAGAATAATCTGCTCCCTTCCACTGCTCCATCACCTTGACCTCAAACTTGTGCAGGACATTTTTGAGTCTGGTGAATCACTTTAGGTTTTCTCTATGCCTTCTGTTTCCCACGAGAACCTTTTAAATCTAAAAGGAAAATGGGGTGTATTTATGGTTACAGAAAACAGCAAGAGAGGTGAGCATTTCAGTTTATTCTTAAATTATTGGAGACCTGATATAGGTAAAAACACTAGCCATCTCTGTACCTTCTGTCTTTACCCATCTTTCAAAAGATGTCATTGTAAATGCGGGTTTAAAGCTCATGCAGTGTAGCAATGCTACTGCCTCCACTGGACCTGGTGGATGACCTGATCAGGGAGTGTCCATTGGGACAGTAGAGAGTCTTAGCAGACCTCGATCCAGTGCAGGGCGTAGCTAAAGGCTCATGGGGCCTAGTGCTAGGGTTCAGTTTGAGCCTCCTCTTCCCTCAGTGCTTTGTGGCCAGTGGCAGGAATGCGCATAGCCTTCATACTGCCTGAGGCAAAAGTAATTCACCTTCTCCCCGTGCCAAACTTTTGACCTGACCCCTTTCCTCCTGATGTTACTTGACCAGCATGCACTTTCTATAATAATACTGGTGTTTTGTTATGTGGCACAAGGGTCTTTGCCCCCCCCCCCCCCCTGCTACCTCTGCACACCCTATAGCCAGTGGCAGACATAGAGAAGGAAGGGCCCCATAGCAAGGATCAAACCACGTGGAATATAAAAGTGGTTCTTCTTAAGAGGGATACCCTGAGTAGACATGATTCACATTCAACCATTTTATCATTACTTTTTGACCTGATCATAAATCACCCATGAAACTTTAGAAAACCTTATGCAATACAGTAACTCAAGCAGCTTCTCAACATGTGTTTTGCTACATTTCAGGACAAACAAAAAGACTGTTCAATTATGGTAACAGTATAAACTTGATGTCAATACATGTAAAACCACATGAAAAAGCATCACCATAATTGTACAGGAAATGTCCTGAAGCCTATTAAAGGGAGTCTGTTAGCGGTTTTGACCATGCTAAACTGCTGACTGCACTAAGTAGGTGCTGGGGACAGCAGTACAAACATATCTTTTGTGGATCTGTCATTATCAGGAGTAGTGTAACTATGAACCTTTATAATGCCAGGTTCTGCTCCTGCATAATGCCAGGTTCTGCTCCTGCAAGTGCATTGAGATGCTTCATAGCCAGCACCGCATCCTTGATACTTGCAGAAGCAGAACCTGTCATTATAAATTCATATCCACACTACTCCTGTTAATAAGAACAAATGGTATGTTTCTACTGCTCTCTCCATCCCTTACCTAGTGCTGTTAGCAGTTTAGCATGGTCAAAACTGCTGACAGACGCCGTTTATATAATGTACAGCAAATAAATAAGTAACTGTTCGATGTCTGCTAAATCATTACTTTTTGCTCCCACCAGCCCATGATTTTGTTTCTAAATGTTAATTTCACTCCTAATTCCCCTGCTTTATTATATTATTTTAGGTTGGCTTCTGTTTTTCTATTTCCTTTCTCATGTCTGCTTCCTTTAACTTAATAAAATTTGCAATCAGACATGAGTCTGGTCAGCAGCTAAAGCATAGTGTTGCTTCAGTTTGAGACCCCTGTGAATCCCAACCAATGAAAGCAGATGCTGATTTAATCCTCCATGTAAAAGGATCACATGAACACATGTATGGAGGCATTAAATCAAGTCCTTTTATTTTTTTTAAATTTACTTCTGATAGGACGCGCAGGAACTACTGACGGTTCAGATTGCTTCAACATACCAGCGATCAATTATCATTGGTTTTCTAGAACAACATGGGGAGCTTCCTAGATTACTTCAAGTCAAATTGGAAATTCAGAGCCTTTACATTTTAACCATTCTTAAGAAAAAATTGGAACCAGGGTGGATAGATACTTTATTTCCTACATTACTCACATATACGTTATATTAAAACAGGGCATTATTATTAAACTCCATTTGACTGAAGGGAGGAGCACGTTAGACTGTTTACATGGTACATGACATGTACAGAGTCGATTCCCTTATATCAGGGATATCAAACTCGTGGCCCTCCAGCTTTTGCAAAACTATAACTTTTATCATGCCCAGAGCCTACTGCTATCAGGGGATGTTGTGAGTTGTAGTTTTGCAACAGCTAGAGGGTCATGAGTTTGATATCCCTTCCATATACCATATACGTTGTTCCTCTTCTTTGAGATGACTGCCCAAACAATTTTGGCTGGTCATCTCCACCTCTGACAAGTTTCACTCTCCATATTTTAATTTTATACTGGATGGATAGGAATCTTTGGGGACAAAACCTATTTCTGGAAGTCAAACCCCTTTCTGACTCATGATGACTGGTCTCTGGTGTGGGCTTTCTGGTAAGGTCAGTCATTAGATGGTAACAGCTGACTTCTGAAGGTCTTCTGCTCACCTTACTAAAAATGTCAATTTGTAGGTTCTGTAAATCCAACAAAATGTGGCTGCCCTTTTGCCCTGAAGATGTCTGCATGTCAGCTACTTCTGGAAATCACCACTTTCTTAAGGGAAACCTTCCCATGTCTGCCAAGGCCTAGGGCTGAACCGCTGGTGGTATGTGAGCTACAAACATTTACCATGATGTTTCTGAGATTATTCATATTTACTGTTATGTGATATTATATGATGCATAGTGTTACATTGGAAGGCCCCACATTTGGGGAAATAACATATGGACACATTAAAAGCTTATCCAATCCTAGTGAGAATAATTATTACAGAGAAGCTTTATAGATATTTGAAATGGAAATTTACAATCTCCTCTCTGCCACATTAAGGATCTTGAGACCTGCCGCCTACGTTTGGATCCAGAGATGGACCGTCACCGGTATGAAAGGAAGATCAGCTTTGCTGGTATCTTGGATGAGAATGAAGACTCTAAGGATTCTCTACACAGCAGCAGCCACACCTTGAAGTCAGACACGGGTTATGAGGAGAAGAAAGGTATGAAATTATTACACCAAGTGATACAGTGTACAGTGTTGTGTTACTGTGGGTCAATGTCATTTTTTGTTTGATTTCTCTCAATGGAGCATTGGACACAAAAGGTTTTTATTTCATTAAAAAAAGTGGTCAAAAGACCATTGAGATATAAAATTAGAGCAGGGATATCATAGGTCTGTGTTTATTAAATTAATTGATAACTTGTTGCAGGATTTTACAATTGTGTACCTTCATGCTGTAAATGTTTCATAATGTGAAGTCTCTAAAGTTTTTCATAAATATGTACTGCTGATATTATTCCTATTTTATCATCTCATTGCCTTCATTACCTTCAGCTTTTTGTTCAATTGCATGGAATTATTATTGTACCGAACTAGATTGACTCATTTATCTGTCTTTATGCATACCAAATAAAACCCCTTCAGTAGTAGCAAAGTGGATGAGATTTTGACAAATCTTACCCACACACTCTGAAAAATATCTGTGCGTAAACTGGCTTGCAGTGCAGAGTTGAAATCCCCAGCATTTACTGTATGTTTGTGAGGATTTTCAGCGGGGTATGTGATCTTCTCGATAGAATGAAATCTATGGCATATCTGCAACAAAATGCATATGCATAGTTCACCATGGAATTTACATCAAAATCCGACAGATTATTTCTGTCTCGTGAGGGTGTACACTAAGGCCTCCTGCACACGACCATATGTATTTTACGGTCCGCACGCATATTACGGATGGCGTCCGTGTGACATCCGTACTGCATCCGTTTTTTTGCCAATCCATTGTAACAATGCCTATCCTTGTCCGCAATACAGACAAGAATAGGACATGTTCTATCTTTTTTGTGGGGCTACAGAACAGACATACAGATGCGGACAGCACATGGTGTGAATGGGTCTGCAGCCTATCCGCAAAAAAAAACAGGAAAGGACACAGAAACAAAATACGTTCGTGTGCATTAGCCCTAACAAAGAGACACCTTTTAACAACTAATGAGCTCATCTTTATTAAAAAGGATTGCAGGTTTTCTTATGATTTTCTGCAGCAGCTGAGTTGTGTATTATGAGGTTCTGCAGAAGCTGAGATGTGTATTATGCTGTTCTGCAGCAGCTGAGATGTGTATTATGCTGTTCTGCAGCAGCTGAGGTGTCTATTATGCTGTTCTGTAGCAGCTGAGGTGTGTAATATGCTGTTCTGCAGCAGCTGAGATGTGTATTATGCTGTTCTGCAGCAGCCGAGGTGTGTATTATGAGGTTCTGCAAAAGCTGAGGTGTGTATTATGCTGTTCTGCAGCAGCTGAGGTGTGTATTATGCTGTTCTGCAGCAGGCGAGGTGTGTATTATGCTGTTCTGCAGAAGCGGAGGTGTGTATTAATCTGTTCTGCAGCAGCTGCTGATGTATGTATTGTGAGTTTTTGCAGCAGCTGAGGTGTAAATTAGGATGTTTTGCAGCAGCCGAGGTGTGCATTATGATGTTGTGCAGCAGCTGAGGTATGTATTATGAGGTTCTGCAGCAGTTGAGTTGTGTATTATGAAATTCTGCAGCACTCAGATGTGTATTATGAGGTTTTGCCGCAGCTGTGGTGTATATTATGAAATTCTGCAGCCACTGAGATGTGAATTATGAGGTTCTGCAGCAGCTGAGATGTGCATTATGAGGTTCTGCAGCAGCTGTGGTGTACATTATGATGTAATGCAGCAGTTGAGGTGTGTATTATTAGGATGAGGTAGGTGGGTATTTTTTAGTTGGGGGGAGCCATTTGCCAAATCTGTCTTGGGCACCAAAATACCATGTCCAGGCCTTGCATGTTACCAAAATAAACTATCTCTAAGACCAATACATGATCATTGCCCACCATTGCTAAAATCCAAAAAGAGATATGTGCTTTAGGCTGGGTTCACTCTGCATTTTAGCCCCCCTGATGGGCTTTCCATGAGTTTATATGTTTGAAACGGAATACACAAAAACGGTATTCAAACATATACGGTACTGCAGTGGACACATATACTGCACAGAGTCTAAAGGATTTATCTTTATACTCTATTCTTTCCATTTTCTTCACTCAGAGTAGAAAAGTTTACCATGCTATTCTGTCCAGGATGAAAAGATGGAAGTGAAGGCAAGCTTATAGCACTTGCATAACAAGTATCGCATCCCATAGCTGTTGGTGGTGTTGAGTAGGATGTGAGAATAAAATCTTTTGGGACAACAGATCAGCTGTAAACTTGTCAGATAAGTGTAACCTTTTTGAACAAGTGTAATATCTACCAGTGTAGACATGTACATCTATGATGTGTCCAATCTCTGATTTTTCTTATATTCTAGTGCAGAAGAGAGGCCAAATATATTAGATAGCTTTCGACCAGACTTGCTGTCAGCCAAGCATGCCCCATAGGCATACCAGTTCAGCTGAGTGTGTATCTGTTCTAAACCAGGAGAAAGCTGCTTCCAGACACCTCTGGTGGTGGCTTATCTACCCAAGAACTAAAGGATCGGGCAGTTGAAATCCAACCTTCTGATCTTCATCTCCTCTGACATCTGCACTTGAGGTGAATCAGGAAGCATATTAGGTGGTCAGAGGGTCCTGCCAAAATGGCGGGTTATGCAGATATTTATCTAATGTGTATGGTCAGTTTAACAATCTCTCAAACAGTGAACTGAGAAAGTTACTTTGGAGATTAGATACATGCCTTGTGTGGGGGAAATTAAGAGATTACACAACTCTTTAGGCACAGGTAATGAAGAGGTGGCAGGCAATACATGTTTCCGATAGAAGACACAAGAGTCTTCTAGATGTAGCTGTAATTTGATTTGATCTAACATGGTCTTCAAGGTGTTTAATTCTTGATTTATCCTTATGATTGGCCACAATATAAGATAAGTTGGGGTTTAAGCCACTTATCTGCAGCAGTGCTTTTAACGGCAGTACCTAGCACAACGCTGTCCACACAAGTATTGCTGTGCCTTGAATATCTGCTCAGCCCGAGCAGTACTGACCTGCACTACCAGGCACAGTCACACTCAATAATCATAAATGATGTCATAAACCTATCCTAATTATTAGGATTAGCAACCTTTGGCACTCCAGCTGTTCTGAAACTACATACAACTCCCAGAATCCTCCTTTCATTTCAATGGGAGTTACAAGAACAGCAGAGTAAGAGTGCATGCTGGGAGTTGTAGTTTGACAGCAGCTGGAGTGCCAAAGGTTGCTGATTTGTTATAGACTATCATTTGAAAATATTGGAAAACCCTCATATAAATTATACAGATTCTTTTCAAATGCATCTTCAGAGCATGTCCACCTATTGAGGAGTCTCATCTACTACTGTAGTATAAACAATGGTACCTAACCCCTATAATGACCGCCCCAATTCCCAGGCCCCTCGTATACATTATACTTACCTGCTTCCCGGCACCCACGTTGCTCCGGATTCCTACACAGCTGCCGCTGCCTCTCTCCATCGCTTGGATCAAAACATCTGGCAATGGGGGGGGGGGGCAGCCAATAGCAGGCTGCGACTGGGGCGAGCCTCCCTAACATCGCGGGTGACACTAGGGAGGCTTGCTTCCGTCGCAGCCGGCTATTGGCTGCTCCCCCTGTCGCCAGATGTTTTGAACCGAGCGACGGAGAGATGCAGTGGCGGATCCGGAGCGATGCTGGTGCCGGAGAGTAGGTAAGTATAACTTATACAAGGTGCCTGGGCATTGAAGGGGGGGGGGTGTAATTATAACGGTTGGATAACCCGTTTAAGCCTACTATATCCAATATTAGTGTCATAGCTGTCTTACAATTGTGCCGTCGTTGTACACATAACCTTTACTTTGTATTTGAGTGGTGCAAAGCTTTCTGTTCTGAAAAAAAACTGCTTCTCACAGATTCCATTGCTTGTAAAATTGGTTAACATCATCGCCAACCTCTCTGGCCTCCAAATACCATGTACTGAAACTGAATTGTCCAAAGCTTGTTTTCGTCAACCATTATAAACAATCTGTATTTATCATTAATTGCCAATAAATGAGCGGAGGTCAGAGCACGTCCAGTACATAAAAATCTGTTTTGTGCCACTTTTTGTCCATTTTAGGTGAGTGGTGTCTTTTAATTTTTTTATTCCGTGGTGCTGTCTTCAACAGGCCTATTTTTTTTTCTTTTTAATGTTTGTATATCTTATTGCAATACGTGTGATAGAGGCTGATTCTGTAAATTTTTTAAACCTTATCATTTTTGCATCACAAGGTACAAAAAGTTTACTGAACAGCTGACAATTACATGTAAAGTTTATACAGCCCAGATATATGTCCTTTCATCAAACTCCTTCAATCTCTAACTGCAGCATCAATGTTATTGGTTTTATTGAACAATATAGGCTAATACATTATGAACCTGTCTATTAATATACAGTACAGAAAACATCCTAGTATATTGGGAGCACTATATCTATATATATATATATATATATATATATATATATATATATACTGATCCTCGGCTACATTCACATGACAGTGGCCGTCACACAACCATTTTAAAAACAAGGGTACTCTATGGGGTTATTTACATGGTTGCTTCTTTGATGGACCGTGAATAACGGTTGTCAAAAAACAGGACATGTCCTATTTTGTCCGTTTCCATTGACTGACAGCCCCCATACAATTGAAGGGGGCGTTTTTTAACTGGACCATTTTGCCATTTTTAACAGCCGTTTTCTTCACTGTCATGGGAATGTAGCCATAGTTTATTGTAATTACGATATCTTGGTTTTTTCATCATAATCAATTTATCCTTGTTTGTGAATAAAACCAGCTACTTCTTCATATGAAACCTTCTTTAAAGAGCACCTGCCACCATGCCATATATTTAGTAATGTCCTTTTCAGATAATTTCATTTACATATGTATGAACCTGATGATTGAGGTCAGCTCGCACTGAACATTGTGAATGTGATGTCACATGAAAGGCCAATCAGTATCTAGAGCAGAAGCGGCCAACGATTTTCAGTGTCACACCTACTTTTTGTGGAGCTTAAATTAGGTGAAATACAGGGTAACCAAAGTCAGGCACATGTGTAGAGGATTCTGCCGCAAATGTTTAGCATGCTTATTTTTCAGATGTCAAAGTGCCCCCATAATATTAAAGGGGTTGTCTGGGCTTTTATTATTGATGACCTATCCTCGGGATAGATCATCAATATCAGGTCGGCAGGGGTCCAGCATCCGGCACCCCTGCCGATCAGCTGTATGAGGAGACGGTGAGCGCAGTGTGCACGTGCCCTCTCCCTTCTCTCTTCCTGTCCACTGCTGTCACCTATGGTCTTTGCCATAGACAGCAGGGGGAACAGGATGAGAGACAGGAGACAGCACGTGTGCACTGTGCGTGCCGTCTCCTCATCCTCATACAGCTGATCGGCGGGGGTGCCAGGTGTTGGAGCCCCACCAATCTGATATTGATGACCTATCCTGAGGATAGGTCATCAATAGTAGAAGCCCGGACAACCCCTTCAATAGCAACCCATGTAGTCCCTTGTACTTTTTCTGTAGCCAAATATTCTTTGAACGTGGCCATGCTGCTTCTTTCTTCTATCCTGCTCACAGCTGTGTCAGCTATATGGAGTGCATAGGACCTACTCCAGATAATAGTGCTGGTCAGGACTTTTGATGAGGACCTGTGACCATGAAAAGCACTGACAGCAGCATTTACTCTAGACTATGGCCTGGCTGTATCTTTTACATTAGACTATGAAGTAACTGACTGCAGCATTTACACCAGACTATGGACTGACTTATTACAGTGATTACACTAGACTATGAACTGATTGACCTAAGTGTTTACATTAGATTATAGACTGACTGCATCATTTACACTATTACCACAGCAATTACACTAGACTGTGGACTGACTGACCACAGTGTTTACACTAGACTATGGACTAACTGCAGCGTTTACACTAGACTGTGGACTTAAAGCAGCATTTACACTAGACTATGAACTGATTGACCTAAGTGTTTACATTAGATTATAGACTGACTGCATCATTTACACTAGACTGTGGAATTACCACAGCAGTTACACTAGACCGTGGACTGACTGCAGCGTTTACACTAGACTGTGGACTGACTGCAGCATTTACACTAGACTGTGGACTGACTGCAGCATTTACACTAGACTGTGGACTGACTGCAGCGTTTACACTAGACTGTGGACTGACTGCAGTGTTTACACTAGACTGTGGACTGACTGCAGCGTTTACACTAGACTGTGTACTGACTGACTGCAGCATTTACACTAGACTGTGGACTTAACGCAGCATTTACACTAGGCTATGGACTGACTGACCACAGTGTTTACACTAGACTATGGACTGACTGCAGCGTTTACACGAGACTGTGGACTGACTGCAGTGTTTACACTAGACTGTGGACTGACTGCAGCATTTACACTAGACTGTGGACTGACTGCAGCGTTTACACTAGGCTATAGACTGACTGACCACAGTGTTTACACTAGACTATGGACTGACTGCAGCAGTTACACTAGACTGTGTACTGACTGACCACAGTGTTTACACTAGGCTATGGACTGACTGACCACAGTGTTTACACTAGACTGTGGACTGACTGCAGCGTTTACACTAGGCTATGGACTGACTGACCACAGTGTTTACACTAGACTATGGACTGACTACAGCAGTTACACTAGACTGTGGACTGGATGATTGCAGTGATTACACCAGATTAAGGACTGACCGCAACAGTTACACTAGACTATGGACTGACCATTGTGTTTACACTAGACTATGGACTAGCCGTTGTGTTTACACTAGACTATGTACTGACTGACTACAGCGTTTACACTAGACAATGGACTGACTGCAACGTTTACACTAGACTATTGACTGACTGCAGTGTTTACACTAGACAATGGACTGACCGTTGTGTTTACACTAGACTATGGACTGACTGCAGTGTTTACACTAGACAATGGACTGACTGCTGTGTTTACACTAGACTATGGACTGACTGCAGTGTTTACACTAGACTGTGGACTAAGCGCAGTGTTTACACTAGACAATGGACTGACTGCTGTGTTTACACTAGATTATGGACTGACTGCAGAATTTACACTAGACTATAGACTAACCACAGCATTTACACCAGACTATAGACTGGCCACCAAGCTGGATAAAGAGCAACTACGGCAGGTGGAAGTTAGAGAAGTGTGGTGGCAGCAGACAGGAATGCACCTTGGGGACATCCTTATTCTCCCAGCTATGTTAAAAATTAAAAGTATGAGGGCCCCAAATAGATTTTTTGGGACAGGGGCCTCCACCAGGCTTAAACCACTCTGGTTCCCACTTCCATTCTAAAGTTAGCAAAAGATAACCTCCTGGTGTCCTAACACTGAGATCTACTACTGTCCACTGTGAGATCTTTTAGTCAACTGCAATCTACATCTTGGCCACCACTTATTTAGAGGAAACTGCTAAAGCTTGACATAAAAATGATATACACATATGCTGTCTGATCCAGCCAATTTTGGTGGAATCTGCTGACAATATGATGTCTATGATCAGCTAATATTTATGTCTATATTCTGTTGAGAATTCGATGAGAAGTAGGCGTTTCACAATGTTAGTTTAATGAAGAATATAACTCTCTAATAGTGCAACGTGAATTCTAATATAGGTGAACTCGAATACTCAAAAACAGCATGTTGTTGACAGATGCTCTTTAAGTCGATCATACAATTTACAGTTTATAGAATTGATTTCTAAAACAGCAGCCAATCCATCATGGTTAGTTGCTCTGAGCTTTTTTTTGTTTTCTTTTTATAATTGATTTTCCTTTTATAATGTTACAACTGAGTTTGGTGGAAGGATAATAATGGTATAAACAGCAATGTGATATACTGTACATGTGCGTGTATAATTTATAAAGAAGGAGAACCAATTCAAATGCTTTATCTGATGCAGACCTACAGAAATTTACAACAGACCTTTTTATGCCCATGTGTTCTTCTAAAAATTTATTGAAAATGTAAGTTCAATTATCTGTTAACATATACATATGAGCTTATATTATATAAATCTATCATTTTGAATATAAAGTTAAACCTATGTGTGAATTGTTTTAAAGCCAAAATATAAAAAAAATTATGATCACTTAGATTAACTTTAAGTTGGCATGTTCACTTTTTCACACGGACCCCCAAAAAACATACCTGAATTAAAAACACTACATACAGGGTTGGGGCAAGATTTCTTGGTGCCCAAGGCAGGATTTTCCAAATCCATCCTTGATTACTAAAGTTGAGCTTGATGGCTGTTGGATGGACAATAATAAATTTAAGGACTTCTGTCACCCCTTTCTAGGTATTCCCAACATCCAAGGACATACATAAAAACGGAAGGCTACAATACTAAAAATTATAATAGTTCTAGTATACACTAAAAAATCTATCGTTTCAGGACTGGCATTAATCTGCAGAGGTTTTTCCATCCTTTGTACAAGAAAACAGTGGCATTAGGGCCTTTTCTCCCACCCATGTATGGTAATGTAGCTGCGCCTGTGTAGAGGAAGTGACTTGTTTAGAAATGCCTGCCCTTTGGGTCTTCAGGAACCCACACCCTTTTAATAGTGGTAGGTCAAACGCTTGTTTGGCTCAAAGTTATCTCTCCCAACTCTCCCATGCACACGCTTGGTTTTGCTTAGCGTTATTATGTGTTTTCAATGGGGAGGGAGAAGAAAGCCACTGCCGCATCTCTGGCGGTGGCTTACTGCCTTAGAGAGCAGAAAGATTGGTTTCTGTAATTCATCGCACCCCATACACATTATTTTCATGTCCATTTATGTCTGGCAAGTTTAAAGGGAACCTGTCACTAGGAAAATGCAGTGTAATCTGCCAGAACTCATGTTATAGAGCAGGAGGAGCTGAGCAGATTGATGTATAGTTTAATAGGAAAAGATTCAGTAAAACTTGTATTGTATTTATTTAAATTTCTGCTCATTCTGAGCTTTGAAGTCTAGGAGGCGGTCCCATCAGTGATTGACAGCTATCTCTGTATACACAGTCATAGAGGGAAGACTGTCAGTCACTGATTGGAGCACCTTCCGGACTTCAAACCCCAGAATGATCTGGAATTGAAATGAATGAAATGCAAGTTGCTGAATCTTTTCCCATAGAATTATCAGTCGGCTCAGCTCCTCCTGTTCTATAATCTGCTGCCTGCAGCTAAAACAATAAGTTCAACAGGGCAGGTTCCCTTTAATGTATGTGAGGGCCTATAAACAAGACCTCTACTTTTTACACAGTGCCCATGACAGCCTCTTTTGCGAATGCATATAGTTTTTTTTTCATGATAGAACTATACTTTTTTGAATGGTTATAGAAACTTTTATAAATAGCTAATACACTAAAAAATTCCCTATGCTCAGGTTACACTGGCACCTTGAATTTTCACATACTGGATATGATGGATCTATTTTGGAATCTTTTAGCTCTCACCCTTTTTTACCAGATAGGATTGTGACATCGATCAGGCTATTCTACCGAGTGGGGGTACCTTACATATTATCCATCCCATGTGGAGAAATCCATACATTTCCACTCAAGATGTCAGTGCTCAGTGTTTTAATACTATTTAATAACACATATATACAGTTCTTATCAAAGAAGCAAATTATATTATACTTTTTGTCAAATACACAATTTTACTCATTTTAGTACATGTCTGTACTTCAAAGTCTGTTTGGTCATAATCTTTTTCTCTTCTAAAGACATTGTGGTTATTACTTTGCAAAACTTTCTTTGCTCCATCCAATTAATTTTTACCTAATATCCGAGTGAAGAAATTATAGATGTGTGCACAAAATAATAAAATCTAAAAAGATGTATTAAAACATTCAGAGAAGAGGGAAAAAATTCCTCTTGTGTTCTTTCAATGCAGTTCCCAGCAGGAAGATCAGGATAGGAGGCTCCCGCCTGCTCCAGATTAAAGGAACCCGCAGTTTCCGGGTGAAGAAAGGGGGCTCCCTGTCCAGCATTCGCCGGGCCGGCAGCCTAAAGAGCACCAAACTAACACGACAGGACTCAGGGTCCGAGAATGAGGACATCCAGCTGTCACAAAGCAGGGACACTGTAACTGACATAGGTAACGCAGACAAAAAAATATTTAAGGGGAGACATGGCAGAGGGGAGACAAATACCTCTGCTAAGATCCAGTCAAGACATGAGCCATCCTTACAGAGGGGTTACTTGTTTTTAAGAGGAAACAAACTTATCATAATTTATGATAATTGTATTAATTTCCCTTTTTGCAATCATTATAGAAAAAGAAAAATAATCAGACCCATAGACCAACACACTGTCCTACATTTTCAGCATCACTCCTAAATCTATAGGCTGAAGACAACTACAGTCATGTGAAAAAATTAGGACACCCTTTGAAAGCATGTGGTTTTTTGTAACATTTTTAATAAATGGTTATTTCATCTCCGTTTCAACAATACAGAGAGATTAAAGTAATCCGACTAAACAAAGAAAACTGAAGAAAAGTCTTTTCAAGATCTTCTGTAAATGTCATTCTACAAAAATGCCTATTCTAACTGAGGAAAAAGATAGGACACCCTTGCCCCTAATAGCGAGTGTTACCTCCTTTGGCTGAAATAACTGCAGTGAGACGGTTCTTGTAGCCATCTACCAGTCTTCGACATCGGTCTGAGGAAATTTTACCCCACTCCTCAATGCAGAACTTTTTCAGCTGTGAGATGTTTGAGGGTTTCTTGCACGTACAGCCCTTTTCAAGTCACCCCACAGCATCTCAATGGGATTCAAATCTGGACTTTGACTTGGCCATTCCAGGACTCTCCATTTCTTCTTTTTCAGCCAATCTTTGGTTGATTTACTAGTATGTTTTGGGTCATTGTCATGTTGCATGGTCCAGTTCCGCTTCAGCTTTAATTTTCTAACTGATGGTCTCACATGTTCTTCAAGCACCTTCTGATACACAGTAGAATTCATCGTGGATTCTATGATGGTGAGCTGACCAGGTCCTGCTGCAGCAAAGCAGCCCCAAACCATGACACTTCCACCTCCATGCTTCACAGTTGGTATGAGGTTCTTTTCTTGGAATGCTGTGTTTGGTTTACGCCAAACATGTCCTCTGCTGTTGTGTCCAAATAATTCAATTTTGGACTCATCTGTCCAAAGAACATTATTCCAGAAGTCCTGGTCTTTGTCAACTTTATCTCTGGCAAATGTCAGTCTGGCCTCGATGTTTCTCTTGGAAAGCAAAGGTTTCCTCCTTGCACACCTCCCATGCAAGTTAAACTTGTACAGTCTCTTTCTGATTGTAGAGGCATGTACTTCTACATCAACAGTAGCCAGAGCCTGCTGTAGTTCTCGAGATGACACTTTAGGGTTTTGGAGACCTCTTTTAGCATCTTGCGGTCTGCTCTTGGGGTGAACTTGCTGGGGCGACCAGTCCTGGGCATGTTGGCAGTTGTTTTGAAAGCCCTCCACTTGTAGACTATCTTCCGGACAGTGGAATGGCTGATTTCAAAATCTTTGGAGATCTTTTAAATCCCTTCCCAGACTCATAGGCTGCTACAATCTTTTTCTGAAGTCCTCTGACAGCTCTTTTGCTCTCACCATGGTGCTCACTCTCACTTCAACAGTCAGGAGCACACCAAACTAAATGTCTGAGGTTTAAATAGGGCAAGCCTCATTCAACATGCAGAGTAACGATCTACTAATTATGTGCACCTGGTGTGATATACCTGTGTGAGATCTGAGCCAATTTAAGAGGGAATACATGTGAGGGTGTCCTATCTTTTTCCTCAGTTAGAATAGGCATTTTTGTAGAATGACATTTACAGAAGATCTTGAAAAGACTTTTCTTCAGTTTTCTTTGTTTAGTTGGATTACTTTAATCTCTCTGTATTGTTGAAACGGAGATGAAATAACCATTTATTAAAAATGTTACAAAAAACCACATGCTTTCAAAGGGTGTCCTAATTTTTTCACATGACTGTATAAGGGGTGAGAGGGGCCCTTGATGACAACAAATGTATATTTTTTTATACTTAAGAAAATATCAAGATTAAGATTTTTATTAGCATCCTTGTAGCACCACATAGCCAGCACAACTAAATGTAGACAGTTTCGACATCCAAATCATACACAGTAATATACAAATATGTACAATTTTACATGAAGTCTTTTTTAGAACATAGGACAACTCTTCAGCATAGATTATTGCAGATCAATTGTATGGTTTGCAGCATCTTTGAGATGCAGGGAATTCGTTCTCCATTTTTTTTTGTCCCATCCCCCTGAATTAAGGGGACATGTGCCAATAGATGTGCTTGTCTTTGCCACCCGAGCTAGTGAACAGAGGGGGTGGGAGTTGGGTTGATGTGTTGTGTCGCTCTGTCGTGAGACCATCTGTGCATGGCTGGGCCTTTAGGTAAACACTGAAAGATGTATGGTTTATTTTGGTTGTTGATGGCTTATGGCTTGTTTAATGTTTGTTTTTGAGAAGAAGGGAGTCCTTGGAGCGCTAGTGAGCCCAGTATAGAGCCCGATGGAAGCAACATTGGCACAGAAGAAAGCTACCACCGTAATATGTCTTGGTTGCATGTAAGTAATGTGTCTATAACAAGTATTTATGAGGTTTAGAAAAAAGTCTACATTAGGTATGTGAATGCGTAAAAGAAATATGACTTCTCAAGAATACCCTTGTGGAATTTCCAGGCTTTCTAGTTCTTTATAGGTCCCAACACCTTGACTATTCTTTAATTGGTGTATAGCAAAAAGCCAAAACTAGGCTTCTTCCTCACGAAAATTATTGTTCCTGATCCTATGTAGGTATCTTTCAGACTGGTGGTAGTTGCTATTACTGCTTCTGGTTTGCAACCAGTATAGGTGAAATTGTCCAAAGAAAAATACAGATGAGAGAGGAACGTGCAGAAGCCATTTAAGAAAATTTTTATTAATTTACTAATTATTTAATATTAACAGGTTATGATCCTACTGTGCAACCAACAAAGCTTCATTTGCACCCATGTGGATTACTGCCACCCACACTGCTATTTACACCACAGCCGTTCATGTGCTCGGTTGGTAAGAGCCATTAAATTGCTCTATGGAGATACCGTGGATTCACTCAAGGAGGACAACTTGGGTATTGGCTCCGGGCTTAGAGGCAAAAAAATGAAAGAGGTTTGTTTATTCTATGTATTAAAGTGCCGTTTTAGCATTAGAGTACATTTATTTGTCAGATAACATGTAAAGTGTGTTTAAATATTTGAGGATGTTTTTGTATTTTTTTCTCATGACAAAATCCCAAGACTAACTACATTTACTCCAGAGTGCAGCGCAAACTTTTAGGTCGAAGGATGCCATCAACAGATTTTACAACTCTGTGGGTCCTCAATAGTATTTTGGAGCACTCCTAAATAAATGTTATTCTCTGGCCCATTAGAAAGACAATCTTCTGACCACTGTCTGTATATGTGAGTTATCTACTCCCTTCTCGTCCTCAGCTACTGTATGTTATGTGATCGACATCTTATGTGTGGACAGGATGTCAGTTTCTCTATTCATTCCAATGGCAGCCTTGGTGGCAGTCTCATAGGAATAAATAGAGAAGCTGACTTCCTGTCCACACATGTGTCAGCTGGGGAGTCAGAGTTTTGGTCACATGACACAGTTGAAGGCCAGAAGGGAGTGGATAACTTACAGTCACCAGTAAGAATCCCAATAACTACATTTTCGGGAGCGCACAGCTCCGGTGCCCGCCCAATCAGCATGACGTACTAGTACGTCATAGGACGTCAAGTCACTTGTGGCCATGACGTACTAGTACGTCAAGGGTCGTGGAGGGGTTAAAGAAAACTCAATTTCCTTATGCTGTCCTCAGGTGTGATGTATGCGTGACATACAGTCTTCCCCACATCCTCACTTTGATGATTAACTGGCTTCTTTTTAGGCACAGCAATAAAGGCTTTGTAAAGGCTTAGGGGGCCAATTATAAAGACTAGAGTTTTAGACGCCGGTCTTTATAAACCCTGTACCTAGAGGTGGATCCACTGTCGTTATGTTGAGGCGCCGGCCTCTTCATAACTTCGGCGGATCCACTGCCACTTCCAAATTTAATACAGCTTCCTTGCTGTCTTGCTTTTAGACCTTTTTCTATACCTGAAACAGGCGTAGAAAATGGTAAATGAGACGGCCTGCCAGCCCATCCCTTTTCTCGCCCACGCCATGCCCACTTTTTTAGACCTGGTTTGAGCGGGGAAAAGTCACGATCTGCACTTGAAATATGCCTAATAAAGGGGTATTTCAGCTTTATAAATGTATTTTTCCACTTAACTTCAACTTCAGCTGTTGTAATCTCTGCATTGGACTATGTACAGCAATAGGGAAAAAGCTGTCAATCAGTGGCTGGAGGGCTGGGAAGCCCACTTATCATCATGACAGTTCACTGAAACAGCCGGTCTATCACTACACGATGCCTCCCTCAGAGAGGGCATAGTTCATATTTGGTGTTGTTTTAAGTGATTCTGCGGGAATGATTTAAAATGGCCACCAGCAACCTGTCCCAGAATGTGAACAGGACTAGTTGCCTACACTTGCAGATCTGCCTAGGGAGATGAGGGGACCTCACTACCCACTATGTTCTAGAGCTTGCATATACTACACATTGTGAGCGTTCCTGTCAGGCTGCTCAGCCATGGTGGCATAATATTATTATTGTAGTGTGTAGTGAGGCCCCGTCCCATCACTCTCTAGGCAGCTATGCAAGTGTTGGCAACCAGCCTGCTTACATTTTAGGGCAGGTTGTTGGTGACCATTTTAAATCATTCCCAGAGAACCCCTTTAATCATCTTAGACCCCAAGCAATATCTTTACCCTGGGTCAGTTACCCACCAGAGTCCACTATGCTTTCCTCAGAATGTCATTACATCACATTAAATAGAAATGTACAGTATGTAGTGATATAGCTCTGAATGACAAGACTTCATTAACGTGAAATACGAATGATATGCTATTGTACCTCTACACCACATGCCCATAGGGCTACTGTTATTCTATGTGACATCAGGGGATTATAGGACCAACCGCTATCCCTGCAATTCTTATAGCTAGGGTCAATACTGACTGATAAAATCTGTGATTGTATATGTCATTATAATATGTGCATTGTACGGTACCATCTTACTCCATTATATGAGCATTTTCAGTTGAATTCCAGGCTAAGATACACAGTAGGCTTCAGTAGGTAAATATAATCAAGTCTTTTTCAAATGTAAAATTGTATATACCGTAAGTGTGAGCCGCTTTGCAGTGGAAGATGGAAATGTTGGTAAATCTATTTAGAAAATGCAACATTTTTGAAGTTACTGAAACTATAATGTAATTATTGGATATTATGGACAAGTACCTGTGTGCTTCATTTACACAGTGCTCAGATAAATCTTGCCTCCGAACTCCATCTTTGAAGAAGAGGGTCACAGAAGCAAACTTGGAGGGGAAGAAGGACAGTGGGATGCTGAAGTATATAAGGCACCAGGTACAATATTCTTTTTTATATACCGTAAGTATATTCTGTATACTGTAGTTGTTAGTAAGAAAGCGAACGAGGGGAATCACTCACCAATATTCACAACAGTAAATGCTAGTTTTCAGCAGAGTTTCCCTGCTCAGGAGGATGACTAAGAAATACGGAAACATAGTAAACATAGTAAAATGAAGAGACTGCGCTTTACTACCATAGTAGGGGCAGCAGAGCAGTTGTCTTTTTTATTCCTGAGCACCAATCCGTTTCACATTTTACCCTTACAAAGTAAGTAATAATAGTAATAGTAATAATTCTATATCAGAATCCAGAAAAACAAGGCATCATCCTGCTGTTAGATACACCACATGGCCAATAGTACTGTATGTGGACACCTAATAGTCCTGTCATACAAAAAGTACATTATGGGCCCATCTAGAGGTCCAACAACTAGGTGCCTAGGTGGATAGTTTAGACATTGCAGGACCAATGGACAAAAGTAGAGGTGGGCCTCTAACAAGTATATGTAAAAGATCTGTTCACACATTTCAGAGGTTCACGCAGGCCCATGGGCCCTAGTCAGAGGGGATAATCCACAGATTTTCCGTTGGCTTTCAGAAGAATGATTATTCACAATATTCTGTCGGATGATATTTGTCCACACGTGTTTTTTTTCCTGGATGTAGAATGTTAGCAGATTTAATGAGGATTTCAGCACAGACATTAACATCCTTGCTAAATCCAAATCGTATGAACAGACCCTAATACAGGGATCAGCAACCTCCGGCACTCCAGCTGTGGTCAAACTACAACTCCCAGCATGCACACTCACTTGTCTGTTCCCAGAACTCCCACAGAAGTGAATGGAGCATGATGGGAGTTGTAGTTTCACAAGAGCTGGAGTACTGGAGGTTGCTGGACCCTGCCCTAATGCTTACTTGGAAGGTATCGTTGTACAAAAAATTCTCAGGGTATTTCTCCAAAATCCCTGTAGAAGGTGATGTTCCACCAAATGTAGTTTTAAGTTTATTTTTGGAGGAGCATTGGAAGCCTAGACCAACTAGAGACAATTTTAAGGATTCTTTCAGGGCCCTTTTAGCAATGAGATAAATAGAAGCATTTTGACTGTCAAGTAAAGATGTTTGCCCAGTTTCCTTTCACAGGCCTTACAATATGCGGTTGAAAAGAAGTGATCAATACAAAGTAAAAATCATGCATGGGATAATTGAAGAAGGGACAATATAGTTTCTCAAAATTAAACAAGTCTCTAATCAGACTCACATTTGTAAGAGCGCACTACTCTGTTTAAGCAGCAAGAAGTACATTGAGATTTCCTACGTAATGTGGATGCTTACCAGACAAATCATAGCTCCCAATCCCACTAACAGTATAGGGGATATCTGTTAACAGTCAATATGTCATATATGTGTAGCAGTCTATGCTCCAGAAGTCAGGCAAACAGGTACGAAGGAGGCTTGGCTGGGGAACCAATCATTGAGATGTTTGCACTGTATAAATCCTGCTCTGGGACTGCTTTTCACCATCGTTTTCTTGTGAATTTGACCTGACTTGTTTACCGGACTTCTCTTTGTTTGCTACTCTATTTGACCCAGAATTATTTAGTGGCCATTCTCCTGCTTTGCGTCTCTGTACCATTTTGACTCGGCTTGTTTCTGACATTGTACTCTTTTGGTTTTACCGTTTGATGGCTCTGTTTCTGACCCCGGCTAATAAAACTACTGATCTTGCTCACTACACGTGACAAAAGATACCTGGTGAACACAAAATAAGATCCCATACACCTAGAGGGACCTCTCAGGGTTAACTAGTTAGTTTGCTGATAGTGCTGTCACTCTTATCATGGTGACTATTCCACTGTAGGCAGGGCCCTGTAGTGATAGGGGTGTTGTAGGGTAAGTTTGCCAGCTCTTGTTGAACTGGGTAACTAGCTCAATGTATGGCAGTGGGCAAGCAACTTACTACTGGACAGGTTACTTGTGTCACATCAGTTTCGCTACAATATATGTGTGATGGAAAATCCCTTTAACTGTAAATATTTATTTATTATATTGCATCTGGTGTCTGGTTCTTTTTTATACTCATGTAAATGTTTTGTATATTCTAGGTTATGAGCTTGTCTCCTGCTCCTCTGTCTTTGTTGATCAAGGCAGCCCCTATACTGACAGAGGAAATGTATGGGGACATACAGCCAGCTGCATGGGAGCTCCTATTGAGTGTGGATGAGCACATGGCAGGAGCTGCAGGTAATATTTCTTCTATAGGAAATATATCTAAGTGTAGACATTTTATGTTAAAGAAGCACTCCAGCATTTTTGCCTATATAGTGCAACATAGGCTTTTCTTAAAGAATAATCTAGGGGTTCTTGTGCAAGCCTTGTTTATATATGTTTTAGATGTTTGTCATTTATAGGTTGTCTGCCATCTTGGTTCGTTATACCCCTCTCATATGGTTCTCCTGATGCAGCCTGTTCTTCAAATTATCCCTCTGGTGGAGGAGGGGTTCTCATCACACTGCCCTGGCGCTACTCTGACTTCTGTCCGCTAACTTGCATGGCAGAGTCTGTTAGGTGATGCAGCTTCAGATTGTCTCTTATGGAGTCCATAATGAAAGTATTTAAATTAGAGATGAACAAACCTTTCAAGATTTGTTTCAGGTTTGCCATTTTTTTTTTAATTCATTTTGGACACAAATCAATTCTACCTATAACAATAGGAAAGAGTAGAGAGAGGGCAGTATGCTACTGTGAGTTTCTCAACAATATATATGTGTTGTACTGAAGGGGACTCTCTTTATGGAGAGCACCTAATATGTGGAGTATGTGTGTGCCAGGCAATGGGTTTCTAGGAAAGATATTCAAATTAGGTTACCTAAGCCTATGTAATGCCAGCAGATGTTAGACATGAAAATGTGCAGATATTTTTCCCAGAAACCAGTAGAAGTGTTGTTTAGTCTACAATTGTAATCACGTATATTAACTGTTCTCCATAATAGAAATAGTACAAACCCAGAGGTCCCTACAAGGCCTTGCTACTTGAAAACCTGTTTCTATTTGATAAAGGGCCTTTGACTTGAAAGAGTCAGTTGAGGTGAGACTAGCTTAGCTTTTTTCCTAGTTTTGCTACATAAGCATGTTTAAAAAGCTGGAGGGCATCAGCTGTGTGAAGATAATGCAGCACTCAAATAAGTGCTGTGTTCTCCTCACTGTTTACCAGCTCTGCTGCCGCAATTCACTTCAGTGGGGTCGTTCCCTAGTCACCTGAGGATAGGTAATCAGTAAAGAAAAGTAGACAACCTGCTTTAAGAATAAGCAATTCCATTTCAGGATTAATTTCAGATGAACCAGAAAAAGACCCCCAAAGTAACATTCAACTGAAAGTGAAACAAGAGACTAGAACCAAGAAGAACCAACCTCTCTCACTGAAACATACAAGCTAGTTCTTTGTCTAGAAGGAGAAGAGAACCAAAACATCTCAAGAGAATCTTGCCTTGCTTGGTTGACTGTTCTTGTGGGGTATACATCGGGGTGCTCTTTATTATTAGGGAGTAAAAAATATGCATGAGTTTTGCGTGTCGGGCAACACTACTCTTGGGTTCTAGGAAGAATATATGTAGATTTGCATGTCTTAATTTGGCTGGTATGAAAAAAGATTACATTCTTCTCTGTTTTGGAAGAAAACCTAACTTGAATTTCTTTCCCAGTTTCACAAAGGTATACAAATTAGCTTGCTAAATAAAAAGTAAAAGATATCTTATCTAATGCTGTAAAAATTAGGAACTGCAAATTTACATATGCTCTTCTTAGAAACCAACAGTAGTGTCACCTGGCATACTCATGCATTTTTTTTTGTCTGCCTAATGATAAAGAGCACCCCGAAGAGTACCCCACAAGGCCAGGCAACCAAGCAAAGCAAGTTTCTCTCAAGATATTCTGGTTGTCTTCTCCTTCTAGAAAGAGAACTAGCTTGCATGATTCATTAAGGGGTATGTAAGCTTGGTGGGATGTTCTAGTCCTCTTTTCTCACTTTTAGTTGAATATTAACATGGGGGTCTCTCTAAAAGGGGTTGTCTGCTTTTGCTATACCAATGACCTATCCTTAGGTGAATAGGAATGAGCTGTGCGACTGAAGTGGATAGGGACAGCAAAGCTATGATTATACCTGCTCAGTGCTGCATAGCAAACAGTGAGGATAACAACGCACTTGTATGAGTGCAGCTTTATCTTCACACAGCTGATTGGCAGAGATGCCTTCCAGCCTTTTAAACATACTTATATAGCAAAACTAGGAAAATGGCTAAGACAGCCTCACATCTGCAACTAGCTTTTTCAGGACAAAAGCCCTTTATCAGAGCAAAAACAGATAGAAACAGCTTTTTAAGCTGAAAGGCCTTGGGGAGACCTCTGGATGGGTACTATTTCCAATATGGAGACCAGGTAATATAGGTGATGACTATTGTAGGCTAGACAAATCTCCTCTTGATTTCTGAGAAAATATATACATATTATCATGTCTAACATCTGCTGACATCAGATATGCTTAGAAAAGCTAATCTGAATATCTTTCCCAGAAATCAGAGGGGCATTGCTTGGCTTACAATACAGCACACACATACTCTGCATACTAGGTGTTCTATATAACGAGAAAGAGTACCCCCAGACAATGCATATATATATTGTTGGGAAACAAAGTGTAGCATATTAAGCTCTCTCATCACAAAAAAATTCAGTTTCAGCCTGAACATTTTAGGAAATTAGGAATAAATTCTGAAATCCATTCACTCATCTTTAATTCAAATGTATAAATGCAAATAAACTGGAATGTTGCTAGTGATTTCTGGTACAGGCTGTACATGATAAAAAAACACAAATACTCTTGCAGCTGCCATGTTCCTGCTTTGTGCCGTGAAGGTACCAGATGCAGTCTCCGAAATGCTAACTTCAGAGTTCCAGCATCCAGAGGCAGGGCAGAGACTGAATGCTATTCTGAAATTTCACACACTCTGGAGGTTCAGATATCAGGTTTGGCCAAGAATGGAGGAAGGAGCACAGCAGATTTATAAGGTTTGAAATCTCTGATTGTCTGAAGGTTGCATAGTAAATTTTAAGAAACTTCACCTGTACCAATCCTGAAATTGAAAATTTAAATGTTACAGATTCCTCCTCCCAGCATTAACTTCACATTACCCTCTCCCATCTTGGGTATGCCATCTGTTCCAATGTTTGATCCACCTTGGGTTCCCCAGAGCAGTGGAAGTGTTCAAGACCCGATTAGTGAGGATCAGTCTGTAAGTAGTTTACTTTAATTCTATGCTACAACATCCTTATTTTTCACTTAAAAGTCTTAAATATTTCTATGGACCTATGGATAAACCGAATAGGGAAGATGTGCACAAGATAGGGACCGAGGAGAGCAAGGTGTACATACCTGTCATGGAGTTTTGATTATCATAAGTAGTGTGTACTGCCCCAGGGCACTTGCAGGAGCAGACAGAATAAAAGTTAATATTTACACTACTCCTGGCAATAAAGCCATAGAAGGTAAGTTTGGCCTGCACTTCCCAGTCCCTGCCTGGTGATGCCAGCAATTTAGCATGGTCAAAACCACTGACAGACTCCCCTGAAATGTTGTAACCAAAAGAGAATTCCTTAAACTGCTATGTGCAGAGAGTATTTGTTATCTTTTCCTTACACAATTCCTCCTTGAGAAGAGATATGGCCATAGATGTCAATGTATGCATCTCATAGCTGCAGGATAGCTGTGTAAGAATTGGCTGTAGGAAGCTTATGTAAAGAATTAAACACTCTCTTCACTTCCTGAGGCATGCTGTAGGGAACACATTTGAATACTTGGTTCATTATAGAACAGCCACAATACCTTCTCTGTTATTTAAATGGATAATGTTAAATGAAAAAAGAGAATTAAAACAAGGAATTACAAAATTAAAAACAAAAGAAGGAAGGTATATGGAAGAGGATAAAGAACTAGCTGACTGCCTCAATGAATACTTCTGTTCAGTTTTTACAAAGGAAAATGAAGGAGAAGGACCTCAGTTAGGGAGGAAGACTAATGAATCCTTTGATGCATGTGTCTTTACAGAGGAAGAGGTTCTAAGTCAGCTGTCTAAAATTAATACAAATAAATCACAGGGGCCTGATGGTATACACCCAAAGCTATTAAAAGAGCTTAGAGGTGTACTAGCAAAACCATTAACAGATTTATTTAACCAATCACTGGTTACAGGTGTCGTCCCAGAAGATTGGAAATTAGCAAACGTTGTACCAATTCACAAGAAGGGTAGTAGAGAGAAATCGGGCAACTATAGGCCAGTAAGCCTGACATCAATAGTGGGGAAATTCATGGAAACCATACTCAAGGAGAGGATTGTGGAACATCTAAAAACCCATGGGTTGATTGATAAAAAACAGCATGGGTTTACTTCAGGGAGATCATGTCAAACTAATCTTATTGACTTTTTTGATTGGGTGACTAAAATAATAGATGGCGGAGGTGTAGTAGACTTATCTGGACTTTAGTAAGGCTCTTGAAACTGTCCCACATAGAAGGCTTATCAATAAACTGCAGTCTTTAAAGCTTGGGCTCACATATTGTTGAATGGATTAGGCAGTGGCTGAAGGACAGAAAACAGAGGGTTGTAGTCAATGGAGTATATTCAGACCATGGTATTGTTACCAGTGGGGTACCTCAGGGATCTGTTCTGGGACCCATATTGTTTAATATCTTTATCAGCGAAATTGCAGAAGTCCTCAATGGTAAGGTGTGTCTTTTTGCTGATGACACAAAGATTTGTAACAGGGTTGATGTTCCTGGAGGGATACACCAAATGGAAAAGGATTTAGGAAAACTAGAGGAATGGTCAAAAATCTGACAACTAAAATTTTATGTCGATAAGTGCAAGATAATGCACCTGGGGCGTAAAAACCCAAGAGCAGAATATAAAATCAGTGATACAGTACTAACCTCAGTATCTGAGGAAAGAGATTTAGGGGTCATTATATCAGACCACCTAAAGGTGGGCAGACAATGTCATAGAGCAGCAGGTAATGCCAGCAGAATGCTTGGGTGTATAGGGAGAGGCATTAACAGTAGAAAGAGGGAGGTGCTCGGGCCAGGGCCGGTTCTAGGTGAAATGGGGCCCGGGGGCGAAAAACAATAAGGGGCCCCCTCAGTGTCACGCCATCAATCACCCCTTCGCGTCACAATTTCTCCCCGCCCTCCATTGCCGCATACTCCCCCTCCCCGAATGGCACATTTCTCCCCTGTATGGGCCAGTGGCAGCAGCACATCTCTCCCCCCCCCCCAACCCCATGGCTCATTTCTCCAGCACATCTGCACATCTCCTCCCCCCCCAGCTCCCATCACTACAGAAATACAGCCCCACTTACCTCTTCCATCCAGTGACGTCTCCTGTGATGTAGATGTTCTCTTTCCTCATCTTCTCCTTTCAGACCTTCAGACCAGACTGTCAGGTTTCGTCTCTGCAGTTTGACAACAAAATAAATCTCAGTTACTACTTTTCCATCATCCTCCCATATTCTGGACTAACTATCCTACTACCCCCATATAAAATACATCAGTAATGTCCCCATAGTGCCCCGGAGTCTCCTCTCTCCCCCATCATGTCCCCCCACCCCCCAATCATGTGCAGGCTCCTTTTCCCACCCATCCCCCTTCCCCAAAATTATTTGCAGGCTCCTTTCCCCAGCCCCCCAAATCATGTGCAGGCTCCTTCCCCTCCCCCAAAAAAATCATGTGCAGGCTCCTTCCCCCCCAAAATCATGTGCAGGCTCCTTCTCCCAACCCCCACCAAAATCATGTGCAGGCTCCTTCCCCTCCCCAAAATCATGTGCAGGCTCCTTCCCCTCCCCCAAAAAATCATGTGCAGGCTCCTTCCACTCCCCCCAAAATCATGTGGAGGCTCCTTCCACTCCCTCCCTCCCCCAAAATCATGTGCAGGCTCCTTCTCCCAACCCCCACCAAAATCATGTGCAGGCTCCTTCCACTCCCCCAAAATCATGTGGAGGCTCCTTCCACTCCCTCCCTCCCCCAAAATCATGTGCAGGCTCCTTCCCCCAAATCATGTGCAGGCTCCTTCTCCCAACCCCCCACCAAAATCATGTGCAGGCTCCTTCCACTCCCCCAAAATCATGTGGAGGCTCCTTCCACTCCCTCCCTCCCCCAAAATCATGTGCAGGCTCCTTCCCCCAAAATCATGTGCAGGCTCCTTCTCCCAACCCCCACCAAAATCATGTGCAGGCTCCTTCCACTCCCCCCAAAATCATGTGCAGGCTCCTTCCACTCCCTCCCTCCCCCCCAAAATCATGTGCAGGCTCCTTCCCCCAAAATCATGTGCAGGCTCCTTCTCCCAACCCCCACCAAAATCATGTGCAGGCTCCTTTCCCTTTCCCCCTCCCTACTTACCTCCTTGCAGCGCTGGATGCAGGCCTCTTCCGGCCTGTGTCCCGCTTCTATCCTCTGCTCAGGCGGCGCGATGACGTCATCGCGCCGCTTGAACTCGCTCTGATAGGCTGTCGGCACGAGGCCGGCAGCCTATCAGAGGAGCAGGGAGGGAGACGCCTCCCTCCCCTGCCGCACTGCACAGCGATCTGTATCGCTGTCCAGAGGACGGCGACACAGATCGCTATGGAGATGAACGCTTCCACAGTGGAAGCGTTCATCTCCTGTCTCAATTGCCCCGTTGCCCCCCCCCTGGATCCGCCACTGCTTGGGGGCCCCTAAGGACTCGGGGGCCCGGGGGCAATTGCCCCCCTTGCCTCTATGGAAGCGCCGGCCCTGGCTCGGGCCGCTCTACAGAGCACTAGTGAGACCTCATATGGAGTATTGTGTGCAGTACTGGAGACCATATCTTCAGAAGGATATTGAAACTTTAGAGAGAGTTCAGAGAAGAGCTACTAAACTAGTACATAGATTGCAGGACAAAACTTACCAGGAAAGGTTAAAGGACCTTAACTTGTATAGCTTGGAAGTAAGAAGAGACAGAGGGGATATGATAGAAACTTTTAAATACATAAAGGGAAGCATCACGGTAAAAGAGGAGAGAATATTTAAAAGAAGAAAAACTGCTACAAGAGGACATAGTTTTAAATTAGAGGAGCAAAGGTTTAAAAGTAATATCAGGAAGTATTACTTTACTGAGAGAGTAGTGGACGCATGGAATAGCCTTCCTGCAGAAGTGGTAGCTGCAAATACAGTGAAGGAGTTTAAGCATGCATGGGATAGGCATAAGGCCATCCTTTATCTGCTACAGGACCGCCGCACGCAGGATTGCGTCCTGGTGGCGGCCCTGTAGCTCTGATCGGACGCATCTAGGCGTCATCTCGCGAGACGCGAGATGACGCGAGGACGCGCCCGCACATGCGCAATGCGCGCCATCCGCGAGCTCGCATGTAGTTATACTACAGCCTGCCAGCGCCGATCGTGCGCTGGCAGGCTGTATATGGCAGAAAAAATCGCAGATCAGACGTTGTTCTGTGAACAGCGTCTGATCTGCTTGCTGCCCGCTTCTCTGGTGGTCCCTTTGCTTGGGACCACCAGAGAAAAATATCAAAGTGCACCAATCACCACACAACCCCCCACCGCCACCCACCACCCCTGTCACTGATTAACCCCTGATCTCCCATGTCACCCCTTGATCACCCCTGTCACTCCCCTGTCACTGATCACCCCCTGTAAGGCTCATTCAGATGTCCGCATGTGTTTTGCGGATCCACGGATCCGCAAATCCGCGGATCCATAAACTACGGACACCAGCAATGTGCTTTCCGCATTTTGCGGATCCGCACATTGCCAGAACTATATAGAAAATGCCTTTTCTTGTCCGCAGTGCGGACAAGAATAGGACATGTTCTATACTTTGCGGATCTCCAATTACGGATCTCGCAATTACGGATCCGAGCGGGACAAAGTCTGTCCCCATAGAATTGAATGTATCCACAATTCTGTTCCGCAAAATTTTGCGGAACAGAATTGCGGACGCTGAATGAGGCCTTAGGGTCCCTTAGCGATCGCAGCTTTATAGCTTTTCCCTCTTTTTTGCACATTTTTAGAGATTTTTCATCCACATTGATCAATGTGAATGGAAAAATCTGTGACGTTCATTTTTCTTTCAGCGCAGAGGCTGAACGGAAAAAAATTCTCATTGCCCGTATGGTCAATATAAGGAGAATCGCAAAACTCCTAATTCTGGCCATACGTGTAATGATTGCGGAGACCCCTAAAATGCCAGGGCAGTATAAATACCTCACATGTGACCCCATTTTAGAAAGAAGACACCCCAAGGTATTCCTGAGGGGCATAATGAGTCCATGTAAAATTTAATTTTTGTCACAAGTTAGCGGAAAGTGAGACTGTGAGAAAAACAATAAAAAATCAATTTCCACTAACTTGTGCCAAAAATAATCTTCTATGAACTCGCCATGCCCCTCACGGAATACCTTAGGGTGTCTTCTTTCCAAAATGGGGTCACATGTGGGGTATTTATACTGCTCTGGCATTTTAGGGGCTCTAAAGCGTGAGAAGAAAAATGCGTAAAAATGCCCTCCTAAAAGGTACTCATTGGAATTTGGGCCCTTTACGCATCTTGGCTGCAAAAAGTGTCACTCATGTGGTATCGCCGTACTCAGGAGAAGTAGGGCAATGTGTTTTGGGGTGTATTTTTACATATACCCATGCTGGGTGAGAGAAATATCTCTGTAAATTGACAACTTTGAATAAAAAATGTAAAAAGTTGTCGTTTTCAGCGATATTTCTCACACACAGTATGGGTATATATAAAAATACACCCCAAAACTTATTGCCCTACTTCTCCGAGTACGGCGATACCACATGTGTGACAATTTTTGCAGCCAAGATGCTAAGAGCCCTAAAACCAATGAGTACCTTTAGGATTTCACAGGCCATTTTTACGCATTTGGATTCTCACGCTTTAGGAGCCCCTAAAATGCCAGGGCAGTATAAATACCCCACAAGTGACCCCATTTTGGAAGAAGACACCCCAAGGTATTCTGTGAGGGGCATGACGAGTTCACAGAATTTTTATTTTTGGCACAAGTTAGCGGAAATTGATATTTTTTTTTTTGTTTTTACAAAGTCTCATATTCCACTAACTTGTGACAAAAATAAAATTTTACATGAACTCACCATACCCCTCACGGAATACCTTGGGGTGTCTTCTTTCCAAAATGGGGTCACATGTGGGGTATTTATACTGTCCTGGCATTTTAGGGGCCCCTAAAGCGTGAGAAGAAGTCTGGAATCCAAATGTGTAAAAATGCCCTGTGAAATCCTAAAGGTACTCATTGGTTTTAGGGCCTCTTTGCACTCAGGCTGCAAAAAAGTGGCACACATGTGGTATCGCCGTACTCAGGAGAAGTAGGACAATGTGTTTTGGGGTGTATTTTTATATATACCCATACTTTGTGTGAGAAATATCTCTGTAAACGACAACTTTTAAAAATTTTTATACTTCTCTCACCCAACATGGATATATGTAAAAATACACCCCAAAACACATTGCCCTACTTCTCCTGAGTACGGCGATACCACATAAGTGACACTTTTTGCAGCCTGGATGCGCAAAGGGGTCCAAATTCAACGAGTACCTTTAGCTTTACATGGCGGCTCACAATTTAGCCCCGCCCAAAATGCCAGAACAGTAAACACACCCCACAAATGACCCCATTTCGGAAAGTAGACACTCCAAGGTATTCACTGAGGGGCATAGTGAGTCCGTCTGAGATTTTTATTTTTTTGCCAGAAGTTAGCAGAAATTGAAACTTTTTTTTTTTTTCTCAGAAAGTGTCATTTTCCGCTAACTTGTGAAAAAAATGAAATGATACATGAACTCACCAAGCCCCTCCGTGAATACTTTGGGGTGTCTTCTTTCTAAAATGGTGTCATTTGGGGGTATTTATACTTTTCTGACATTCTAGCACCTGAAGAAACATGACAGGCGCTCAGAAAGTCAGAGCTGCTTCAAAATGCCGAAATTCACTTTTTTGCACCATAGTTTGTAAACGCTATAACTTTTACCCAAACCAATAAATATACACTTATTGGACTTTTTTTATCAAAGACATGTAGAACAATAAATTTAGAGAAAAATTTATATAGAAATGTAGTTTTTTTGAAAAATTTTACAACAGAAAGTGAAAAATGTCATTTTTTGCAAAAATTTCGGTAATTTTTGATTAATAGCAAAAAAAGTAAAAATGTCAGCAGCAATGAAATACCACCAAATGAAAGCTCTATTAGTGAGAAGAAAAGGAGGTAAAATTCATTTGGGTGGTAAGTTGCATGACGGAGCAATAAACTGTGAAAGTAGTGTAGTGCAGAATTGTAAAAAGTGGCCTGGTCATTAAGGGTGTTTAAGCTAGGGGGGCTGAAGTGGTTAAATAAGATAGGGCCAGGGGCTATTCATAATATTCAGCATATTGGGCAGACTAGATGGGCCAAATGGTTCTTATCTGCCGACACATTCTATATTTCTATGTTGTTTAAACAGGCTTTGCATAAATAAGTAGCTCAAATGGTGACAAGACAGTTTGTAATATATCTTAGAGAAAATGCCTCTCCTCCCCCTTACCTTCTGCACTGATCATCACATACTCTAAATTAACTGGTAAAACCCATCTTAAGAGAGGTAGAGAAGAGACAGATGTTTAGCTTCACTGAGGGATGAGAGACACCCAAAGTGTTTAACTAACTCACCTCAGTGCTGGATTCACAGCTACACTGCTAAGTACTGAATAATGTCCTCCATGCAGCTGCTACTTCTGTGTGTCAGAGAGAAGGTATGGAGCAGGATCTCTCTTCTCTTTATGTGGTGTGAGACTTTATAGCTGCTATTCTCTACCAACTTTGGAGCTGAGCCCAGGGAAAACTGGCAATTAGAGATGGAGCCTACAGAGGAAAACTGGTGATACATGCAGAATGTCATAATGGTCAGATATAGTCTTATTCCTCATGTACACACACATAGCAGCTTATTCTGAAACGTCAGAAATAACAGATACAGTTTCAGCACCAGAGAAACCTTAAACTTTTCAAGCTGTCACTAAGTATATGATTACCATTTCCTGATCAGATGAGAATGCCTTTTATTGTGCTCTTTTCAACAACAAACTACAGAAATCTTTCTCTGCTCGTGCTGTGTCACGATCCCACCAGCGGGCTGAACACATTCTCAAGAATCTCCAACAAGAAGAAGAAAAGAAACGTTTAGGCAGAGAGGCCAGTCTTATCACAGCCATACCAGTGACACAAGAGGCCTGCTATGAGCCAACCTGCTCCCCTAACTCTGAGCAAGAGGAAGAAGGTGTGCTATGATATTTATTTCAGATTTATTTTTCACATCTTAGGCTGGGTTCACATCACGTTTTTCCCATCTGTTTAACGTATACAAAAACGTACACATTAAACAGATGCGGCAGACTGATGCCATACAGTGGAATTTATTCGCCATAGAGTTCCATAATAAAAAAAAATTTATATTTGTTACCAGACTCTACAGGATACAAAAGTGTGGTGTGCTGCACTTTTGTATCCTTTTTTTTCCCAATGTATACGTCAAACGATGGGAAAAACATGATGTGGACCCACCCTTATAGATAAAGATTGTCAGATAGGCAGTAATACGTATTGGGCTGTCACATTGTAGGCCTGTAAAGTTTTTTGTTGCCCTTGCTGTATACATGATTCCAGCATTGGTTTGCAAGTTAGTTATATTAATTAGTTAAAGGGGTTCTCTGGTCTTTTAATATTGATGACCTATCTTCAGGATAGGTCATCAATATCAGATCAGCGGAGGTCCGCTGTATGAGAAGACGGTGTACGCAGTGCTGATCAGCGGGGATGCTGGGTGTCGGACCCCCACCAATTTGATATTGATGACCTATCCTGAGGATAGATCATCAATATTAAAAGCCCGGAGGACCCCTTTTATTATATTGCTTTACCTTCTTAGCAAACAGGGCATTTATAATTTTAAAACTATTAGTGCATGGGTCTGGTCAGTCTTTTGGATAGAGGCCGGTGTACGAATCTTGTACAGTAAGAAGAAGATTTAATCTATGTGAATCCTATTCGTACAATTAAGGATGTGTGAAGGAATTCATGGCTGGGATATAAATACTGGTCATATGTGCAGCGAGCCCCTGAGGAGTTGGTGCAGAGGATCGGAGGGGTAGTGGCCCTAATGAGATGTTGTGTCGCAGTGTGCCCCATCAGGCCGTTGCTTCCTGGGGATTGGTGCAGTGGAAAGGTGGTATAATGAATAAGGCCAGAAGTAAAAGAATAAAAGTCACTTATTACAAAGTATAAGTTGTAGTAAATCCAGCACTAGTTTGTACAAAGGACAATTTCTCCTACCAGATGATGGTTACTGGCAAATAATGACACCTCTAGTATTCTATCTTGCTTATGTTTCTCTCCTGAACTTCTGGTAAACTGTTGTAAGCTTGCACTTGTGGCTCTAGGTGTTCATTGTGTTATACAGGCTTTTCAGTTGGTATAGTCTGTTTATAATCTAGGTGATGGGTGTCTGAACCTTAGTCCCCCATGTGCAGCAGGGTGTTTAAAGCTGTGGCTTGTATGTCACTCTGCTGACTGTAAACGCTGTAGCTTTTCTGATATTTGGAGTTTTAGTATTCTTGCAGTCTCTCTGAAGTAGTGGTCTTACAGAAAAGTTGGAACAAGAAACCGGTCCCTAAGACCATTGGAGCAGGAGCAATTGGATATGCTTCCTTATTCCAGCGGCCTCTGGCTGTAGTATACTACAGGTATTCAGATCTTAACCATGATTGACTGAGATGGAAATCTCATATAATGAGCTCTAGTGCTGTTCTTTTCAATATTCTAATAATGATAGGGTTATGGTCTAGATCAGTGTTTCCCAACCAGTGTGCCTCCAGCTGTTGCAAAACTACAACTCCCAGCATTCACGCACAGGCAAAGGCTGTCCGGGCATGCTGGGAGTTGTAATTTTGCAACAGCTGGAGGCACACTGGTTGGGAAACACTGGTCTAGCTTATAGGTTTCTGTTTGGTAATCAAAATTGGACAGACAGGATTTATAGTGGTAGAGCAGGTTTCACCTCTCTATTCTTACTTGCCAGTAGAAGAAGCCACCAATCTGAATTCCCGTCGTCTGTCGGTGAGCCCATCCTGCACTTCAAGTACTTCTCATCGCAATTATTCATTCCGCCGTGGTTCTGTGTGGTCAATTCGGTCTGCTGTGAGCGCTGAAGGTGAGCCCTAGTCAATAAAACTTGGATGCTACAGATTGTGGGGAGTCGCTCTGGTAGATAGCAGTGCGGGTGCAGTATAGAGGCAAAACAGGGAGTCCAGATAGTGCAATAAACAGTGTTTTATTCACACTTGCACAAAATAAAACAGTCTCTTGGTGTTAATTCACACACATAAGAAATCAAGCGGAAAAACAAGACAGTCCAAAACAGGCTCCAGTCACCTGGGAGGTTTTTAGATGCAGGTTCACACCTGGCTGTCAGTCCAGCCGTAAGACAGTCGCCGTCAGGCTTCCAGGTCGTCTGCACTCTCCTTGCTGGGCTCTTGCTTCCAGCCCAGAGAACTTCCAAACACAAGTGAAACAGTCTAACAGCAGCTCCAGGACAATCACACCCTCCACACCCAGCTGCTGGCTGTGTTATAAAGGCCCTGGAAAACCCGGCCTGGACCGTGGGGAGTAGGCACCCACCCAACTCTTTGCCTACTCCCAGTAAGAGCCGGCCCGGATTGGCTTTGCAGCCAAACTAAATAGCAAGGTGTCAAGCAGCACTAGCTGCTGCTGACACACCAAAAATCCGGCTCTTACCTCACCGAGGCCAGGAACCTCGGTGACACGTACCTCCCGTCGACCACAGTACCTTGCACCTTACCACATACCCCCCTTTGTTCAACCCTGAGGGGTGAACACATGTGAGGCAGTGGACGCGGGACAGGGCATCTGCGTTACCCTGCAAGCGGCCTGCCCTGTGTTCCACGGAGAACTTGAAGTTCTGCAGGGATAGGAACCACCTGGTGACCCGAGCATTCCTCTCCTTTGCCTGGCTCATCCACTTGAGAGGGAATGGTCGGTCACCAGACGGAACCTCCTCCCTAACAGGTAGTAGCGGAGAGATTCGAGTGCCCACTTGATAGCCAGGCACTCCCTCTCCACTATGCTATACCTGGTCTCGGCGGGACTGAGCTTACGGCTCAGGAAGACAACGGGATGTTCTTCCCGTTGACCTCCTGAGACAGTACAGCACCGAGGCCTACCTCTGAGGCATCCGTCTGTACTATGAATTCCCTGTTGAAGTCGGGTGTCACCAAAACCGGGGACCCACACAGGGCCGACTTCAATGCAGAGAAAGCCTCTTCTGCCTTCTCACTCCAGTGAACCTTTCCGGACTTTCGTCCCTTCAATAGGTCTGTCAATGGTGCTGCTATCGTGGCAAAGTGGGGCACAAACCTCATGTAGTACCCTACAATCCCCAGGAACGATTTTACCTGCCTGGTAGTGACCGGTCGGGGCCAGTTACGTATGGCTTCTACTTTAGTTACCTGCGGCTTGATGACTCCCCGCCCAATAACATATCCCAGGTATTTGGTCTCTTCCAACCCAATCGCACACTTCTTTGGATTGGCGGTTAGTCCAGCTTTCCTCAGGGCATCCACAACCGCCTGCACTTTGGGCAAATGGCTTTCCCAGTCGGTGCTGTGGATGATTACATCATCTAAGTAGGCCGAGCGTACCGACGATGAGGTCGCAGTACAATATCCATTAACCTTTGGAAGGTGGCGGGGCGCCATGCAGGCCAAAGGGTAACACCTTGTAATGATACAGGCCCTGCGGGTAACAAAGCGGTTTTTCCTTGGCCGCCTCCGTTAAGGGTACCTGCCAGTATCCTTTAGTGAGGTCTAGCACAGAAAAATAACGGGCTTGCCCTAAATTCTCAACAAGCTCGTCTACCCGGGGCATGGGATACGCATCGAACTTGGACACTTCATTTAATTTGCGAAAATCGTTGCAGAACCGCAACGTCCCATCCGGCTTGGGTATTAGAACTATGGGACTGGCCCACTCACTTTTCGACTCCTCAATGACATCAAGCTTCAACATTAACTGCACTTCCTCCGCGATGGCCCGTCGCCGAGCCTCGGGTACCCGGTAGGGTTTTAACCGGATCTTGGCCTGAGGCTCAGTGACGATGTCATGTTGGATGAGAGACGTGCGGCCAGGGAGGTCCGAGAACACATCCGTGTTCCGACTGACGAACTCCCTGACATCCTGAACTTGTTTGGAAGACAGGCTGTCTGCGATTTTTACCGTGGTTACCGCTTCGCAGGCCTCGAACTGTGGGGCTGGACCCTTGTCACCTAGAAGCCCTGGCCGGGGGCTGTTGTCGTCGGCCGTGTCCCTGTCTTTCCACGGCTTCAGTAAATTCACGTGGTACACCTGCTCCGGCTTGCGCCGCCCGGCTGGTGTACTTTGTAATTTACTTCCCCTACCTTCTCAATAACCTCATAGGGGCCCTGCCACCTGGCTAGGAACTTGCTGTCAAGGGTGGGCACCAGAACCAAAACCCGATCTCCCGGGTTGAAGCTCCGTACCCGAGCCTGACGATTGTACACCCTACTCTGGGCTTGTTGCGCTGCCTCCATATGCTCCCGGACCAGCGGCAACACCCTTTCCATCCGTTCCTGCATCTGGGTGACATACTCAATGACACTTTTGTGGGGGACAGGCTGTTGTTCCCACGCTTCCTTGGCGATATCCAACAGGCCCCGAGGGTGTCTGCCATAAAGCAGTTCGAAGGCGAGAACCCAGTAGAGGCCTGGGGCACCTCTCGCACTGCGAACATGAGATAGGGCAGAAGCAGATCCCAGTCCTTCCCATCTCTAGACACCACCCTTTTTAACATGTTTTTAAAGTTTGATTAAACCTCTCGACAAGACCGTCTGTTTGTGGATGGTAAACGGACGTCCGTAACTGCTTTATACGCAACAATTTACACAGTTCCCTCATAACTTTGGACATAAAAGGGGTCCCTTGGTCCGTCAGAACCTCTTTTGGCAGGCCCACACGGAAAACATTTCCATTAACTCTTTGGCAATGAGCTTAGCTGAGGTATGTCGCAGAGGCACCGCCTCCGGATATCGAGTGGCATAGTCGAGAACTACCAGAATGTGTTGGTGGCCCCTGGCAGACTTTGGTACAGGCCCAATTAGATCCATAGCGATTCGCTCAAACGGGACCTCAATAATTGGAAGAGGTACCAGAGGACTACGGAAATGTGGCTGGGGGCTATTTATCTGACAGGTGGGACAGGACTTACAATACTCTTCTACTTCCTTAAACAAACCGGGCCAGTAAAATCGCTGTAGTATGCGGTCCTGCGTTTTCTGCCACCCCAGGTGTCCCCAAGAACATGTTGGTGGGCAAGCTCCATGACCAGCTTGCGATACGCTGTGGGCACCACCAACTGTTCAACAGGCTCACCTCGGATTTGGTTCACTCGATACAACATATCCTGAAGAACAATGAATCGCGGAAACATTAATTCAGCCCCAGGTTTCTGGGGTTTACCATCAATTATTATGACACTTTCCCAGGCCCTGGTTAGGGTTTGGTCCCGGTGTTGTGCGGTCCCAAAATTTTCCCCGGAGACATTGAGGTCTGCCAACTCAGGTCCCGGTGGCAAGTCCTCCGTGTCTCCCACCATTACACTCAGTGGGGTTGTCTCCCCCTCTACCGCTGGAGCAGTGGTCACCCCTACCGCTGGCCCTTCAGACTCGGGCTCCCAGGGTTCTGGCCTTCCAGTGGTATCAGGCCACTCTCCTAGGGTTACCCCTGTCTCGGGTCCATCAGACAGTTTTATCGCCGGCCACAGCGCCGGGAAACCTGGGAAGTCCCTCCCAAGTATCAATTCATGCGGGAGTTTGGTAGCAACAGCCACCTCGTGGGTCCACTTACCAGCCGCTGTGGACAAAGTCACTAGTGCAGTGGGGTAGTCTTTTAGGTCTCCGTGGATGCACAGGACCCGATTTTACGGCCGGTATACTCCACAGGCCGTACCAGGGCAGCCCTTACCAGGGAGACTAGACTCCCGGAGTCCAGCAGGGCCACCGCCAGAGAATCTCCCACCTCTACCTGACACAGGTGGTTATTGTCCTGCCCCTCACGGGTGCCAGTTGCACACAGCTTCCGTGCATACAGGGAGTGGCGATAGCCATAGTTCACATCCATCGGCTCATCCCGATGCGGACAGTCGGCCCTGATGTGGCCTGGCTCCTGACACCTCCAGCATACCACGGGAGGCGGATCCGCAGGGGTATATTCCGTGCAGGCCTCTCTGTCGCGGACGTCGGAACTGGGGCGGAGGCCTCCGGGTTTTGACTGACCCCTTCCCAGCAAGATTCCCCTGCAGGTTTCTGGTGGCCTCGTAACGCTCCACCAGGTCGACCATCTCCAGGGCACTTACCGGAGACGCCTGGCCGACCCAGTGTTGGAGGGGATAAGGCAGGGCCCTCCAGAACATGTCGGCCAGTAGACGGTCCAGCATAGCAGTCGGACTTAGAACATCAGGCTGCAGCCACTTTTGCAACCGATGCAGCAACTCATAGTACTGCGGCCTGGCGGGTTCAGCCGCTTTAAAGTCCCACTGGTGGACCCGCTGAGCCCGGACCAACACGTTTACCCCAATCTGGCCAGGATCTCCCCCTTCACCGTGGGGTAATCAGCAGCCTGGGCATCTGCCAAGTCAAAAAAACTTGCTGGGGCCCGGATGCCAGGAACGGAGCGACCACCTCGGCCCACTGGTCACGGGGTAACTTTTCCCTCACGGCTACCTTCTCAAAGACCGCCAGATATGTCTCAACGTCGTCCGAAGGGGTCATCTTTGGGATCGCCGCACGGACCGCTTTCCGGGCATCATGGTCGTGGTGGGACGCTCCTGCAGCTTGTAACGCCATCACGTGCTGTAACAGTAGCTGGTTGGTCTCCCGCTGCTGCACGTTAGCCTCTATGAGAGCTTTCACAGCCGCCTCCATGTTGCCAGCAACTCCTACTTGTAGCTTTGCTGGCTTAATATATGCCATGCACTTGTGCCCAGCAAAACAAAACAAACTTCGGCGGTCACGCCAGCCTCACTGCGCATGCCCGCATCCGACACCAAATGTGGGAGTCGCTCTGGTAGATAGCAGTGCGGGTGCAGTATAGAGGCAAAACAGGGAGTCCAGATAGTGCAATAAACAGTGTTTTATTCACACTTGCACAAAATAAAACAGTCTCTTGGTGTTAATTCACACACATAAGAAATCAAGCGGAAAAACAAGACAGTCCAAAACAGGCTCCAGTCACCTGGGAGGTTTTTAGATGCAGGTTCACACCTGGCTGTCAGTCCAGCCGTAAGACAGTCGCCGTCAGGCTTCCAGGTCGTCTGCACTCCTTGCTGGGCTCTTGCTTCCAGCCCAGAGAACTTCCAAACACAAGTGAAACAGTCTAACAGCAGCTCCAGGACAATCACCCCCTCCACACCCAGCTGCTGGCTGTGTTATAAAGGCCCTGGAAAACCCGGCCTGGACCGTGGGGAGTAGGCACCCACCCAACTCTTTGCCTACTCCCAGTAAGAGCCGGCCCGGATTGGCTTTGCAGCCAAACTAAATAGCAAGGTGTCAAGCAGCACTAGCTGCTGCTGACACACCAAAAATCCGGCTCTTACCTCACCGAGGCCAGGAACCTCGGTGACACGTACCTCCCGTCGACCACAGTACCTTGCACCTTACCACAAGATGTAGAACTCAATAAACTAATTCCTGGCATGTTAACACACAAGCTTATCACACTGGTTTAGTTTAGCAATGTGCAAAGCTTGTTACACCTATTAGCCCACTGATGTTGGCGCTTGCTAGATCTGAAGATCTCTCTGGTCACATAAAGGTACTACTACAATGTTGTATTTATATTTATTTCAGATGAGGAGCATGCAACAGATCATACTGCAAATCATCATGTGTCTCAACCACCCCAGCCTGTATTCCCAGCATGCATTTGTGCTGCTGTACTGCCAATTGTTCATCTGATGGAGGATGGAGAAGTCCGTGAAGATGGAGTGGCAGGTCAGCATTTAAAATACATGTCTTCTCTTTAACTTGTGTATTGAAGAATTAGCAGCCGGGGGCATGTTCTTAAACGGTCTAACACCGTCCAATCAGTGCTGTCAGCGCCAGACTGAGTAGGGACATACCTTTTTGAGAAGATGAATGGTAACACCCAGTTTTCCATTAATTCATAGATTTCTAGGTGGTATAACAAAGGAATGGCACAATACAAAGTTCCAAAAATATTTTCTGGAATTAATATTTTATGGGGTACACAAGTTAAATAGTCATCTGTGAATGAGAGAGACTGCAGTATGAATCACAATGTACCACTTGTAGCTCCCAATAACATTAACAAAAAATGTCTTCAGTAAGCTCCACCTAGTGGTGGTGTCAGGCAACCAGTATTTTATCACATATGAATCTCTGGAATAGCCTGCCGCAGGAGCTGGTCACAGCAAATACAGTAGATGACTTCAAAAAAGGTTTAGAGGACTTTTTATTTCTAAATGACATTGAGCCTTATGAAAATGTATAGAAATCATGTTCTACACACCTCTTCCCTTTCGCTCAACCCCTCCTTAAAAGGAAGATGGATGTTGATCCAGAGATTTGTTTTGATTGCCACATTTGGATGGGGAAGGACTTTTTTTTATTTTCCCTCATAGGTTTTTTTTTATTTTATTGTCTTACCCTGGATCCATGTAGCAGGATTACAGGTTATACTTGATGGGCATTTGTCTTTCCAACCTTAAGCCCTATGTAACCTCTATGGCTAGTTCTAACCCATTAAAGATATTTAGATTAATAAAGTAATAGGCACACTTCAGATTTGATAGATGCTTAATTATTGTCACCCAGATCAGGCTGTATATATTTGATTGGAGGGGGTCTGACACCCTGCACCCCTGCCCATCAGCTGTACAAAGTAGCTACAGTACGTCCATTGTGTAATCCATTGTCCATTCATTTCCATGGGTTCAGCACTGCAATGACCAGCTCTGTCCACTGTACAATGGTGGTAGCTCTGTAGTTCTACACTAACTACCAGCAGCAAAGCTACCACAGAACAGCTGACGGGCAGGAGTGTGGGGTGTCGGATCCCTGCTGATCAGATAGGTCATCAGAGGAGGATAGGCCATCAATATAAAAACTGACAAGAAAAAGCCATCCATAATAGTACCGACTTTTATTGTTCCCACAGTGAGTGCCGTAGCTCAGCAAGTGCTATGGAATTGTTTAATCGAGGACCCTTCCACTGTCCTGAGACATTTCCTGGAAAAATTAACTATTAGTAATCGACAGGTAAGGGGATAATTTCTGTCTATGAACATTTGCTGAATATTTTCATATAACATTTTGCTATCCCAATCCAACTGACCTGCATTACACCTTAATAATTGTTTCAGGATGAGCTAATCTACATGTTGAGAAAACTGCTGTTAAACATTGGAGATTTCCCTGCCCAAACATCCCACATTCTGTTCAACTACCTGGTGAGTTCCTACGGGTCACATTGTTCTGATTTTATCCTGATTTGCAGAATACCGAGCCTGCATGCTGGAGTATTCACAACTTTGTGGTCTTTTGTGGTACTTTTATTTTAGGTAGGGCTTATCATGTATTTTGTACGTACACCATGCGAATGGGGAATGGATGCCATTTCAGCAACCTTGACCTTCCTGTGGGAAGTGGTTGGCTATGTGGAAGGCTTATTTTTCAAAGACCTGAAGCAAACAATGAAAAAGGAACAATGTGAGGTTAAACTGCTGGTGACAGCGTCCATGCCAGGTGAGCAGTTCCCAAAAGTCACTGATGTTAAGTGCTCTCAATTATAGTATTCAGAGATTTTATGGTTACACTAATTTTTTTTTTGGTAACTTATGATAGGTACAAAGACTCTAGTGGTTCACGGGCAGAATGAATGTGACATCCCTACCCAGCTGCCAGTACATGAAGACACCCAGTTTGAAGCACTGCTAAAGGTGAGCAGGCTTATACACCAAGTCTCAGTTCTATAAGGGAATTCTCACTACCATTTTATATGCTAAGCCTATTGGAATACTAGGCAAACTGCAAGGCAGATTGCTAGGTGTGCATCCATAGGGTCTTGAAACCGCAGTTTTGCTGCTGCAGATTTTTACAGTACCAGTATGTTATGGCAGTAGTCCGTGCCCACTGCCACTCCTTTTCTGCTGGTGGGCATGACTGCCTTGGTTACCAGCTCCATAGCTCTTGAGGTCCTGTCCCATTGGCAATCCACTTGCTCTCTGCCCGGGAGTAATACTTTTCTCCCATGCAGGGAGCTCTCCCTGCTAATAGGGCATACGCACGCACTCTTAAATGGCCAGTGTCTTCACCCTAATCCTCCCCAGCCAATGGATGACTCCCCTAGGGTTAGGGTTCTTTTCCCTACGGGAGGGTGCCTGAGCAATAGATTCTGATACGCTAGTTTCCTGCAAAGAAGTATTGTTAGCTTGTTTGCCTGTTCCATGTACTGACTTCTGCCTGTCTACTGGATTTGACCCTTCACTACCTCATTCGACCCTTGCCTGTTCTCCATTCTCACCCGAACTGCCTGCCCTGACCTTGGACTGTTTATCATTTTCTATGTATTCGACCCACCCTGACTTTGTTTTGTTTTTTCCTGATGCTTTTGTCTGATCCCTTGGTGTATTGCAACAGTGCCTCTTGATCCAGTGGGTCAGCAATCACTTGAACAGAAACTACTGAAAGAGGTCGCAGTCTGGTGGTTCCCTACAGCCAGATCCCTGAACAGGGGTTAAACGGTGAACACCAGGGGGGCCATTTAGATAATACTCTTAGGAGAAGCCTCAAGTCAAATCTGTTCAAGTGACACAGCAGATCCACATCCGCTTTGTTATACAGTAGAGTGGATGTAAATTATGAGAAACCTTATTCACAAGCTATGAAAAAATCTGGAAAAAAAATTGCTGTATAAATTCAACTGCAATGTGGATTTTAAATCTGCAGCATATGAATTTATGCTTTGGGTTTCCATCACAGATTTAATCATTTTCAATGAAGTAGGTATAATCTGTTACATATCAGCAGCAAACTGCAACAAATCCACAACAGAATTTCTCCTGTGTGGCCATATTTCAAGAAAATTAAAATTATTTAAAGATTATTATCTAAAGGAGCAATAAAAGCATGACAGACAGAAACCTATTGACGTATACACCATTATGTCTCTAGATAAAAAGTAGCAAAATGTATGCCTAAAGGCTTCCTCTGTTTGGCTATAGTACATCAGGAACTCGCAGCACAAACTGAACTGAAAAGTGTATTTGACTTACTCTTTTAATACAACTGTATAAAAATGCATATTGTGTCATATAAGTTGTTTTTCAGGACAGACATATGCAATTGTATAGACATGGGATTGCATACATCTGCCTTATTGGTCAGTAGAAATGTTTCAAGCAGACATGATGAATGCAAACCTGCGATGCATTGCGAATTTAGCCTCTTACACTGTTCTGCTGTATTCCTATTACTAGGAATGTCTGGAATTCTTCAACATATCGGATTCACAGTCTGCAAATTATTTTCTGATGGATAAGAGATGGAATCTGACTCATTATAATAAGGTAAGATGAAATCCCAGCCACAGTTACTAGAATGTACTTAAGGTAGTCATCCTCATTAGAAGAAAGGTTGGCCAAACTACTTCCTACTGTGTATGGGTATATCCCAACTCTTCCCTGACTGCAGATGTTGGAATTTAACAGGTTCTATCATTTTGTCCTAAAGGGGGATAATCCCCTGTCGGAGGTGTCTAGTAGTGAGCGACTTATTCTTCATTCCTTATTGAGAATACGTGTGTGTGTACATACGTGTGAACAGGGGCGTAACTACCGGGGAAGCAGGGGAAGCAGCTGCTTCGGGGCCCGGGCTTACAGGATCGCAGTGTCCTCTCGCCCTTGTCAATTTATTTAAAACTTATTTCTTCTTTCTTTCAGAAAAGCTTGCCCTGGGGATCGAACCTGCGACCATTAGGTTCAAAGGCAAGACACTTTACCACCAGGCTATATCTGCTGCCTAGCCAGATAGCTAAATAAATTAAAAAAATAAATAAATATGACCTCTAGATGTGGAGAACTTTGATAGTGTATCCATACACATTACAGCTGCACCAGCACATTGTATATGGATGTAGCAGAGCTTGGTGTGTTGGGGCAGCTGTAATGTGTATAGATACACTATCAAAGTTCTCCTTATCTAGAGGTCTTATTTTTTTTTTTTAGCTACCTAGCTATGCTGCTGATACAGCCTTGTGGATAAGTGTCTTGCCTTTCATCCTAATGGTCACAGGTTTGATTCCCCTCACAAACTTTTTCTGAAAGACAGGATAAATGAGGCTTGCCTAACATGGAGGTAAGTATATGTGTGTTTTTTATTTTTTAAATACTGGACTTTTACTTTACTGCCACAGGGAGGAGGGGACTATTGGCACTATGATATTGGCAAATGAGGGGAGATAGGCACTTCATATTGGCACACACATTAGGGGGCAGGGGAGAGGATGGCACTATGATATTGGGATGGGGAAGACAGAGGCACTTGATATTGGCACATTATAGGGGGCACTATGGGGAGAGGAGCACTATGGGGGCATCTGGCGCTATATGGCTGGCTACTGGCACATTATAGGGTGGGTTTATATGGCTGACTACTGCCACATTATAGGGGGTTATATGGCTGACTACTGCCACATTATAGGAGGGGTTATATGGCTGACTACTGGCACATTATAGGGTGGGTTTATATGGCTGACTACTGGCACATTATAGGAGGGGTTATATGGCTGACTACTGGCACATTATAGGGGGTTATATGGCTGACTACTGGCACATTATAGGGGGTTATATGGCTGACTACTGGCACATTATAGGGGTTATATGGCTGACTACTGGCACATTATAGAGGGTTATATGGCTGACTACTGGCACATTATAGGGGGTTATATGGCTGACTACTGGCACATTATAGGGGGTTATATGGCTGGCTACTGGCACATTATAGGGGGCTGGGGGGGCTATATGGCTGACTACTGGCACATTATAGGGGGGTTATATGGCTGGCTACTGGCACATTATAGGGGGGCTGGGGGGGCTATATGGCTGACTACTGGCACATTATAGGGGGCTATATGGCTGGCACATTATAGAGGGGGAGCGAAACGCGCGGGTAGGGGGGGGCCCAATACAAAAATTTGCTGTGGGGCCCAGTCATTTCTACCTACGCCCCTGCGTGTGAATATGTGTGTGTAGAGGTGAAGGAGGTCAGAAGGAATAGATGTGCTATTAAAGGTTTATGGCCACCTTGCCTACAGGAGTGAATATCAATCAGATTGAATTGTCTGTTAGTGTGTCACATTAGCAAATGAATGGCATTTACAGCTCTTATCTTGGAGTTCTGATCTTAGCAGATAACTCTATAATTGATCATTTCGTATAGTGGTATTGTACAGTAGTATACTGAGAAGGTCTGTCCTGTAATGTGTGTTAACGATCTTCTTGTACCTCTATATAGACCTACGTACGTGACATCTACCCATTCCGGAGATCAGTGTCACCACAACTGAATCTGGTGCACATGTCCCCTGAAAAAGGCCAAGAACTTATCCAGAAACAGGTACACCATTTTTTTTTTCTTTTGCTTTGTTTTAAAAATGTAAACTTAAATAAGAAACTGTTTACAGTTAAAGGACTTTATTGAGGGGTGAAAATTAGCCTTGAAGTGACGCACTTAAACCTATCACCCACCTTGAACTGATCCCCCACCCATGACATGCCGCATTGGTTCTTGCTGCACTCTACAATGGTCCTGGCCTGACAAACAGGAAATGGCTAGAAATGCTAGCCCCTGACCTCTTCATCAAACTCTCCCATAGAAGTCAATGAGTCCCCTCCTGTCCATTGTGTCTGTGGCCCATGTGTCTCAAAGAACAGAAAGTCTTGACTTATTTAGTCCTAGTGGCCAATGAAAGAAATTGCAGGATTTTAGGATTTTTTCCTAATTCTATAAAGAATCTTACATAATAGCTTGATTTAAACAATAAGTATTTTTTCTGATGACACATTTTCTTTAAGTAGCTTATGGACATAGTACTGTAATTTATGGTCTTTTTACACAGATCGATGTTTCAGGCAATTATTGGGAATGAACTAAATGTTCTGAATAATTGCCTGATCATCAGCGGAGATGAAGCTTCATTTACCTATAACAATCATCTCTGCTTGTCCCCGCAGAAAATCACTGTCTATACAGGGTGATCTGCTGCCCAGAAATAAGGAGTTTTGGTGCCAGCTGAAAGATGCAATCACCTGATGTTTGCTCAGTCATTGGGTGACTGTTGGCACCATTTACATACCAAATGTGAGAAACGAGCATTTCTACAAATGTTTATCTCCAATAATCAATCGCTAGATTGTCTGTCCGTGTAAAAGGACCCTTAGAAAGTATGCTATTACAAGATTTGAGAGAAATAAATGGATCATTTGTAATAATGGATAATCTCCCACCTTTACAAAATGACTTAAAGGGTTTGTTCAGGTAAACATGATTGCCACTTTGGGTCTGGCCATGCTGAGGGATTCTGCTGACATGGTCCCCATACATATGATACCACAATTGAATATCACAAATGTGAATTTTTAAGATTCTCTGTAGGGCATGAATAGCTACTTAAATTCACCAATATCATTCTAAAATTTTACATTTTGTAAGGTTTTTACCCGAAAACTGGAGGAAGTAGGAAGAGTTCTCTTTCTCATATCGTTGACTCAGAAGATTCCCAGTGCACATAAGCAGTCTCATGTTTCCATGCTACAAGAAGATCTCTTGCGCCTGCCATCATTTCCGCGTAGTGCCATTGATGCCGAATTCTCACTGTTTAACGATCCTCAAGGTATGTGCACAGCATGCTATAATACTTACCAGCACTTTATGATACCTGCATACAATTTACTTTAGAACAGGGATGCCCAACCTGCGGTCCTCCAGCTGTTGCAAAACTACAGCTCCCAGTATGCCTGGACAGCCTTCAGATATTAGGACATGCTGGGAATTGTAGTTTTGCATCAGCTGGAGGGCCGCGGGTTGAGCATCCCTACTTTAGAAGATGCATCTGTGGGAACATAGCACTTGGGGCAGTATCTAGGAAATTGGAAGCAGTCATGTATTCCCAGGAATTTTGACATTCCCGTATTTCTGTAGGTGGGAAGGAGCTGTTTGGTTTGGACACACTTCACAAGAGCCTGTGGATAAAGCTTCTTGAAGAGATGTTTTTGGGGATGCCCAGTGAATTTCCCTGGGGGGATGAGATAATGCTCTTCCTTAATGTTTTTAATGGAGCTCTGATTCTTCACCCAGAGGACAGTGCCCTCCTCAGACAATATGCTGCTACCGTCATTAACACAGCTGTACATTTCAACCATCTGTTCTCGCTCAGTGGTTACCAGTGGATTCTACCAACTATGCTGCAGGCAAGTAATGAATGTAGCATTAAATGAAAGGGGGGGGGGGGGGTGTTATAATGTTATATTCATCTTAATATTCCATAAATGAAGCATTTGTTTTTAGCACAAAAAAAAGCTTACAGAATATGATTGTGATGTCTTACGTTATTTTTTTTTTTTTTAAAGTAGCTCCAGTTGAGTTGCTTTCCTCAGCATAATTTGCCTGCAAGTGCCAGAAGGGGACAGTGCAACTAGATTCCTAAATGCTAGTAGCCACTTTTCATCCCTTTAAATCCCAGGCTGATTTTTGCAAATCTGACATGTATCACTTAATGTGATAATAACTTTGGAACGTTTTCTTTCTCCAAACCGTTATGAGACTGTTTTCTCGTGACACATTGCACTTCATGACAGTGGTAAATTTGAATCGATGTATTTCACCTTTATTTATAAAATAATCCAAAATGTACCCACATTTTCTACATTTGAATTTCTCTACTTTTAGGATAGTAATGCATCATAAAATGGTTATCAGTCAACATTCCCCATATTTCTATTTTATGTTGGCATAATTTTGTAAATGTCATTTTATTTTTTGCTTGAAAACCTTTTTTCAAGCACCAATTCAGTTATAAAGTGATTTTGAGGGGCTTACATAAGGGAAACCACCCATAAATGACCCCATTTTAGAAACTACCCCCCTCAAATTATTCAAAACTGATGTTACAAACTTTGTTAACCCTTGAGGTGTTCCACAAGAATTAAAGGAAAATGGAGGTGATTTTTTATGTTAATCAATTTTTTCTTTCAACACAGCAAGGGTTAACAGCTTAATAAACCTCAATATATATTACCCCTATTCTGCAGTTTACAGAAATACCCTATATGTGGCGGAAAACTGCTCTATGGGCACATGGCAGTGGCCAGAAGGAAAGGAGCGCCATATGGATTTTGAGGCAGATTTCGCTAGAATGGTTTTTAGGCACCATTTTGTATTTGAAGAGACCCTAACGTACCCCTACATTGTAAATCCTCAAAAAGTGACCCCATTTTGGAAACTACAACCCTTAAAGAATATATTAAGGGGGGTACTCAGCACTTTGACCCCTAAGCGTTTTACGGAATTTGGAAACACTTGGCTGTAAAAATAAAAAGTTTTGTTTCTTCCAATAAAATTTTGGGGTAACAGGAGAAAAAGCACCCTATTATTTGTTACCCATTTTCTCCTGAATACGGCGACACCCCAAATGTGGTGGTAAACTGCTGTGGGAGCACATGGCACGATGTGTCCCAGTTTCCCGAGCTGTACATGTACGGCGCTGGTATCCTATGGGTTAAGGGTACCTGCACATGGGTGTTGGTTTACAAACAGAAAATCCGCACGAATTTCCATGAAGATTTCAGTGCATTTCCACACCAAAAGTTGTATGTGTTATTTGTGGTTTTTGGCGCGGATTTGATGCTTTTTTGCAGCAGATCTCCCCCTTCCATTGAAAAGGGTGAAATCTGCACCAAAAATTGCAAACATAATTAACATGCTGTGGATTTCCAAATTCACCTGGCCGGTCAATTTCTGCATGGAAGAACAAAGCAAATTGTACATAGGATTTCTCTAATCTCATTAATTTTGCTGGTAATTTATTACACTGTGGTTCTTTCACATGAGAAACCGCTGAAAAAAATGCACACAATCTGCAACATCTTTAGGCACCTTGGAGTTATGTCAGATCCCAGGCATTGCAACAGAGTGTCCGAGTGTCATTGACAGCACTGTGAGGAAAATAGATTACACAAAAGGCGTTAAGCATGTTTTCACAAAAAAAAAAAAAAATCTGTCAGCTACTTATGGTCTAACTTAACCTGTGGCACCTCCACGTAACTACTCCAGCCAATAACTGACTGCAGTGATCATGAGGTGCATACTTATATCTCTGCTGCACCTAGTGATCATTTGCAGAGGTCACATATTTCTACGGCAGGACATTGCAGCAGTGCCAGAAAGAAAGAACAGTGTAAGGCCAGTATTAGGGGCGCATTTCTGTACCCGTATTGCAGCCACAAATGCTGATTACATAGATAGACAGAGATAGATAGATAGATAGATAGATAGATAGATAGACAGAGATAGATAGATAGATAAGATGGCCTAACCCATTTTATTCTTTTTGCAGGTGTATGCTGACTATGAGAGTAACCCACAGCTTCGCCAAGCCATTGAGTTTGCCTGCCGACAGTTCTATGTACTACACCGCAAACCTTTTGTACTTCAGTTGTTTGCCAGCGTTGCGCCTCTTCTTGACCTTCCTGTGAGACTTCATTTCAAGACTCTCTATCACTTAAAGATATAATCAGAATGTCTTTGCTTTCTTATGAGCTATATTTGTATTGCTTAGGGCTCTTTCACACTTGTGTTATTGTTTTCCGGCATAGAGATCCGTCGTCGGGTCTCTATGCCGGAAAAATCTTGATCAGGATTATCCCAATGCATTCTGAATGGAGAGAAATCCGTTCAGGATGCATCAGGATGTCTTCAGTTCAGGACCGGAACGTTGTTTGGCCGGAGAAAATACCGCAGCATGCTGCGTTTTTTGCTCCGGCCAAAAATCCTGAACACTTGCCACAAGGCCGGATCCGGAATTAATGCCCATTGAAAGGCAGTAATCCGGATCCGGCCTTAAGCTAAACGTCGCTTCGGCGCATGCGCGGATCCGACGTTTAGCTTTTCTCAATGGTTACCATGGCAGCCAGGACGCTAAAGTCCTGGTTGCCATGGTAAAGTAGTAGTGGGGAGCGGGGAGCAGTATACTTACCATCCGTGCGACTCCGGGCGCTCCAGAGTGACGTTAGGGCGCCCGTACACGCATGGATCACGTGATTGCATGGATCACGTGATCCATGCGCATGGGGCGCTCTGACGTCATTCTGGAGCTCCCCGGGAGCCACACGGACTGTAAGTATACCGCTCCCCCGCTCCCCACTACTACTATGGCAACCAGGACTTTAATAGCCTCCTGGCTGCCATAGTAGCCTGAAAGCATTTTGAAAACTGATCAGGATCCTGATCAGTCTTTTAATGCTTTCAGGCGACTTGCGTTTTCTATGTTATCTCTATTCTTCTCCGAGCTTCCATTTTGCATATTTTAAGCAGGCCATACACATTAGATATGTGTCAGCCATTCATGTAAGGTAACTGTCCCTCAATGTCAGGGAAATTAGGATCAGGCATTTTGGATTTTAACTGGCTGTGGTCTGCATCCCCTCTTCCATACAAATGAGATGTATCAGCCGTGTATGATAACCTCCCGACTCTCCCCGATAGCAGGGGAAATAAGGATTGGGCATGTCGGATTTCAGCTGGCTGTGGTTTCCTCATCCTCTTCCTGCTGAGAACGTATTCATGTTCAGCTGAACCCAGCGGGCACGTGTCTGAGAGGATCAGAAGTAAAGGCTGTCACCTAAGGAGTGTTTGGCCAACTGTTATCTGATGTGTATGACCAGCCTTAGCAGTATACAAATGTGGTCAGAGTCTGTGACCCGGTGACTGAAGGACATGTCTTAAAGGGGTTATCCCATGACTAATGTAAAAAATTAAAATCCGACATCACATAGTACATGGCAATCTCTTTATAACAAAGCTAGAACCAGCCCTGTACCTTACATGGATCCAGAGATCTCCCTATTCATTGCTCTGTTAGATTCATATCAAGCTGACAGCTCATGGGGAGTGTCTTTTCTGCTGCAGCTCAGGGGGCGTGTCTCAGATCTCCCTATCACAGCTCAAGAGGCAGTTGAAGGATGAAACTGAGCATGTGCAGCCATCTCAGTGAGCAGGACAAAGAAATAAGAAAAAGAACAAACAGCAGGTGGCGCTATACAGCTACATTGTATTGGATAACTCAGTGGCTATGCAAGGTTTTTAATTACGTGCAATTACAAAAGTATTCAGATCGAGGTGCTGGTTTGAAAACTGTAGAATATTTTTGATGAACAGATTATTGTGAACAAACATTTGTATGACCACTTGTTCCTGAAAACTACCCAGTATAAAATGCTGCTGCCCCCCGACAGGGGCGTAACTATAGGGGAAGCAGGGGAAGTGGACGCTTTGGGGCCCTGACCCAGAAGGGGCCCATCCAAGAGGAGGAGAAGTACTAAAATATTTTGTCAGGGCCCCTCAACAGTATTACACAATGAAATAATATACAGTGGCAGTATAGACAGTGTAGAAAACAGGTGGAACAGCTGTCGGGCCTGGTCTGAGAGAGCGATCTTTACTAGCCACAGGAAAGGGGGCGGCATGAAAGGAAGGGGTTGTGAAAAACTTACTGGGGGAGGGGGGCCCCATTCAAAAATTTGCTGTGGGGCCCAGTCATTTCTAGTTACGTCACTGCCCCCGATGAACGCTTGTTCATCCGGTAAAAGCATTATTGATGCGGCAGTTAAAATAATTGTTTGCTGGCAGCAGATCCTCCTGTGTAAACAGGGATGTGATGCTGGTAATCTGTATACGGATGAGTAATCACAGTAGCAATCGTTCATCCCTGCACAGAGGAGATGATTGCTACATGTAGATGCAACTGTCACCTCCAGTCCAGATAAGGGAATTATTGGGAATGTTTGGTTTGATCCACATAATTGCCTATGAAGTGGCCCATGTAGTAATTACTACCTTCACTTACATATGTTCACAAAAATAAATTTTCTGTAGGATATACTATATTCAGACACACAGGCTTATAGAAAAGCCTGTAACACACAACATTGTTAGTCTGGATATGTTAAAGCATACCTGAGTTTTCCAATAAGTTTGCTAATGGATGTGCTTCTTTGTACAATCATAACTGTGCATTAGCAGGTCTTTTTTCAGCTTCCCTAATGTATCTTTCAGCCATAATATTGCCTGTTTCAGTTGCACAGCTAGATGCATTTCTCTCACAAGCAGGGGTCATCTGCCTTCTCTGAAATCTGCCAGCACTGTCCGGCTGTGAATCCTTTTCCATTACTTCCCACTATGTTATTCTCAGCTCTGGAGTTCATAGAACAGATACAGAGGGGGAAATCACACATATGAGACTCCTACAATCTTCAAAAGCAGTGTAGAAGCAATTCTTTTATCAGGCTCAGGATCTTAGCTACCTCTGACACCCCCCCCCCCACCACCACCACCACCCACACACTTCCTGTGAGCTGTCTTCTGAGACTCTGTTACCAGGGGCAGTGGACCGCAACTTAGGGAAGTGAGACACCTAGTGGCCATGCCTTTACTGCTTTTTTCAGGTGGATGCAGGCATATATTTTAAATGAGGCAATTAAAAAATTGGCTAATTAACCCATTTTCTATTAAATAAAACAGTGTGAAAGTACAGTGACTCATTAAGTTGATGGTAATATTCTGTGACAAATCTTTTTGTAATTCTCAGGATGGAGTAAGCAGTAGCTCATCCAGTAAGGGAGTGTCTGCTCAGTGCCTGTTTGACCTTCTACAGTCTCTGGAAGGGGAAACGCCTGACATTCTTGATATACTGGAATTGGTTAAAGCTGAACGGCCTCTTAAATCATTAGGTGATTATATATATTAAATGTCAGATATACAGTAAAACATGTATTCGTTTTGGTCCTCAATTGAAGTATTTCTATGTTTCATGTCAACGCTATCACTAAAGTACAGTGCACCCTACCTTATTTTGGTGCACTTGCATCAAGATAAAATTGTTGCAGAAACATCGAGGTTGAGTATGAGACATGGTAATGTTGCAGGTTTAGTGGAATTAGCAAGCAACCAAATGGCAACATCTGCAGGGTGATTTGTAGGTTGTAAGTGTCCTCCATTCAGTTTACATCCATACGTCCAAAAGAAAAAAATTATGGGTAAATTACTAATTTCTTTCCCAGGATCATAACTATGGGGATGTAGGGATAGAAGTTGCACCCAGACCCTGGTGTCTGAGGGTACCCAAAGGGTCCTCTGCCATTTAGGTAAGTATCAAAAGCAGAACCTGTTCAGAGCACTGTGACAGGAGCAATATTCATTTCTTAAAAATTCCAAGGACATGTTATCTTTATTTAATTTAAGGCAACATGTCTCCCTCAAAATGTGTTGCCTTAAAGGGAACCTGTCACCGGGATTTTGGATATAGAGCTGAGGACATGGGCTGCTAGATGGCCGCTAGCACATCCGCAATATCAAGTCCCCATAGCTCTCTGTGCTTTTATTGTGTAAAAAAACTGATTTGATACATATGCAAATTAACCTGAGATGAGTCCTGTCCCTGAGATGAGTCACGGACTCATTTGTTCAATTGGTTTATATAGGTAAGGCTTCGTTCACATCACCGTTTGTCTTTTCCGTTCTCCGGCTCCGTTCAGGAGCAGTAGAACGGAAAGGACGGATGCTGTACATAACTGACACCTAACTGACACCAACGGAGCCTAAAGACCCCATTTGATGGGGTCCGTTTGGTGTCCGCTCAGAACATGATTGTCAGTTAGGTGTCAGTTATGTACAGCATCCGTCCTTTCCGTTCTACTGCTCCTGAACGGAGCCGGAGAACGGAAAAGACAAACGGTGATGTGAACGAGCCCTAATAGGTATTTTAAGACTTACCTGCTTTCTTCCCCAGAGTAGATCATTTATCAGGGTCTCGATTAACTTAAAAAATTTGTCCTCTATCCAAACTGGGGAATTTCTGAGAGTATAGAGAAGTTGAGGTAATATTACCATTTTCACTAAGGATACTCTATTGGCCCTAGACAACGGCAGATGAAGCCATACCGTGATTTTTTATCTTAATTTATTAATCAACTGAATCAAATTTAGATGTACAAAGTCTTCTACTTTAGGAGAAATCGTTAAGCCTAGATATTCAAAAGAGTTTACGACTCTCATCATAGTCAAGGGGCCTGTCATAGGATAATCAATTTTTCCAGCGGCATTAACACAGTTTTAGACCAGTTAATGTCAAAACCTGACACTGATCCAAAACTGTTAATTATCTGAATACGTTCAGGAAGCGTAATATCAGTATGATCAATAAAAAAACAAGACGTCCTCGGCATAAAGAGTAAACACGGTCCTCTGTGTCCAGTATACCGAAACCTTTGATCCTAGGATCTTGTCTAACTTTAGCGGCAAGGGGTTCTATATATATATATCAAATAACAATGGAGACAGAGGCCTCTGGTCAAGGGAATACTATCCGTCAAGCTACCATTTACATTCAGTCTTGCTGTAGAGGTTCTATACACAAGTTTAATCATATCAATAAATTTAGGGCCAAAGCCCATCCTTCCCAGAGGAATCTCCACTCCACCCTGTCGAATGCTTTAGAAGCATCCAACGACAGGATGGAACTGGAGACCCCCCCCCCCCCCCAATGACTGAATGTTAACAAAAAGACTGTGCAGGATATGGTATGTGCCCTTATTTGGGACAAACCCATTTTGATCAGGATGTATCACTGTTGTAATGACCTTAGATAACCTTGTAGCTAAAATTTTAGAGAATAATTTACCTCTGTATTTATTATAGAGATAGGTCTATATGACTCTATATCTGATGGTTCCTTCCCTTTTTTCGGAATCAATGTTATTACAGCTTCTGTCATTGTTTCTGGGAGCTGACCCTCCTCTATAGATCTAAGAAAAACCTTCAATAAGCGGGGAAAAATCTCCTCCCTATTTTTTCAGTAAAATTGATATAGAAAACCATCTGGACCGGGAGAGGAATTTCCCACACAAGCCTTCAAGGCGGCCTCCAGCTCTCCAGGAAATTGAACTCTTTAAGTTGTGGTTTGAACAACAATACAAGTTGAGTAGGATACTTACCTAAAAATACTGGTCCTGTAAAATCCTTGCAGTCCTCCACAGGAGCCTTGTAGTAGAGAAGTGAAAGTAGCGGCACTCGTCCACGTGATAAAACAAGTCCTTTATTCCGAGCATCCAGTAATACACCAACTGGGTGGGGGGCTGACTTCCAGACCTTCGCAAGGCAGTAAAGTGGCGACGGCCGTTTCGCGCAGCAATGCGCTTCGTCGGGCCACAGGAGGTGCTGCCTCTTTTCTCTTTCCTTCCATATAAGAAGACAACAGTATTTAAATAGCTCTTGGTAGATGGGAGAAGGAGGGGGGCGATATTAAAGATTTCGCATCAGGGCACAGAAGTTTCAACGTTTGCCTCTGTTCCTAGAAAATGAGGTGGTTCAAACTATATATGTTCATGTAAATGTATGATTTTAATTACAGTGATAAATGTAGGGATATTTAGAGGTACGTAATTTTAGGCCTCAACCACACGGCCGTTTTCCGTCCGTGGTTGTATTGCGGCCCGCATACAGCGGGTCCGCAATCCAGAAGGTGCGGGGCGGAACGGAAGCAAGGATCAGAAGCCCTACGGAAGCACAATGGAGTGCTTCCATGGTGTTTCTGTCCGTGCCTCCGCACCGCAAAAAAGCAGAACATGTTCTAATTTTTTACGGTGTGGACGGATCACGGACCCATTCAAGTTAAATGGGTCTCGATCCGTCCTAGCCGCCGCACGGTTGTTGCCCGTGCATTGGGGACCGCAAATTGCAGTCCCCAATGCACGGAAGAGCCGCACAATGGCCGTGTGCATGAGCCCTTAATTGGTAATAATTGGTGATTTTTCTTGCAGATTTTTGCTATGGCAATGAAGACATGGCTTTCTCCATTAGTGAATGCATCAAGCTATGTGTGACCGTGGTAGCGTATGCGCCAGAGTCATTCCGCAGGTAACTCATTCTTATCATTAGAGGTTTTTCTCTAGTTGAAAGAAGTCAATAAATCTTGTCAAACAGATAGAACATTACAGAAAGAAAATAGATATGAACAGAATTGTCTACCAAATACGTTTGTTTCTATGCTGCACCACAGTAATATGTTTGGTTTCTATGACACTCTTTGTATTTTTTTCTTGTTATTATCGAGTATATATTTGTATTTGCTTTAGTTGCCAGTCTTGTTTTATAACAAATGGATTTCTATGTACAATGGGCAGAAGTTTTATGAGCAAGCAACAAGATATTAAAGTGATACCCCAATGGTTGGAGCCTCATGCACACAACCATATCCATTTTGTGGCCTCCAAATAGCGGATCTGCAATATATGTTACTGACCATATGCGCCCCACGCTTTCCTGTTCCATATGTCCCACCCTATGTGAAAAATGCAAACAGACAAGAATAGAACGTTTTCTTTTTTTTGGGGGGGGGACAGCGGAATTCACTTATTTTTTGCAGCCCCATTGAAATGAATCGGTCCGCAAGCTACCGACAAAAAATGTGGAATGAATGCAAACCAAAAATACAGTTGTGTGCAAGGGCCCTTATTGTCATTATTGCTATGGCAGCCTCACTACCTGATGTAGGGGCCAATACTGTATTTTATTTGAGAGTTACCTGAAGCAATGTTACATGCATATAGCACTAATGTGTACCTGATACTGTATGCACATGATCAAACAGACATTATTTAATTAATTACCAGCTAATATTGTTCTTGTCATGTCTATCGCTCAGCCTCCAGATGTTGATGGTGTTGGAAGCACTGGTTCCTTGCTATCTGCAGAAGCTAAAACGCCAGACATCCCAGTTGGAGACTGTTTCAGCTGCACGTGAAGAAATTGCTGCCACTGCTGCTCTGGCCACGTCTCTGCAGGCCCTCCTGTACAGTGTAGAAGCATTGACAAGGTGAAATAGAGAACCACTGAAGGTGCCCATTCACCTTCAATATGAATACTTGTTTGGTTGACAACTAGCTTTCCCGACGCTCCCATATCCATGAGCGTTCGGTTCGGCCAAGTGTGTATGTGCTTTCAGTAGGGGGAGAGTCATTGCCAGACCCTTCTTGTGGTGGCTTATCTCCTGGCAGAACAAAAAGATTTATCAAAACTTAATTTCCCATAGCAACAAACCATATAGATCCTTTCATTTACCAAAGGAGCTCTGAAACATGAGATAGCTTTCCTTTGCGCCAGTTTTGATAAATCTCCCCCAAAGTGCTTTGAGAGTTGGTCTTGATCCCAGAGAACCCTTTTAAATAAAATGTCGATACAAGGACTAAAAACTCTTATTTACTGCATTAACAATTATTAGCAATGGCTTAGTAATTTAGAAAGTTGATTTAAATGATGTATTGTTCTGATTTTAGGCCCATGACTGCTCCTCAAATGAGTCGAGGTGACCAGGGCCACAAAGGTGCAACAACAGCAAATCACACAATGTCAGCTGGAGTCAACTTGAGGTGCGACCTTAAACTGTCCTTAGTTTTTCAATATAAGTTACTTGTATCACATGAGAAAATGTATTTAATAACTTACTATTCTTCAGAGATAACCTTCACCTCCTGGAAGAAGGTCAAGGGCTGCCCAGGGAAGAACTGGATGAAAGAATCGCACGGGAAGAGTTTAGGAGACCACGAGAGTCTCTGCTTAATATCTGCACTGAGTTTTACAAACATTGTGGCCCTAGGTTAAAAATTCTTCAAAACATAGCTGGAGAACCACGGGTCACCTCACTGGAACTGCTAGATGTCAAGTCACACATGAGGTACATGCTTTACTTAATATCAAAACACAAGTACATTCTTTTCTTTCTTACACAGTGAAACTAAATGATCATGTTTTCGTGTCATGTTTTTTAGGTTAGCAGAGATAGCCCATTCACTCTTGAAGCTGGCGCCTTATGACACACAGACTATGGAGAGCAGAGGCCTGAAGCGTTACATCATGGAGATGCTTCCCATCACGGACTGGTCAGCAGAGGCAGTGCGGCCAGCCCTTATCCTCATCTTAAAAAGGCTGGATCGTATGTTTAATAAAATACACAAAATGCCAACTTTAAGGTGAGCAGATGCTACAGAAACGTGGCTTGAGTTTCTGATGTTGCAAACCTTGAAGTAAGGGCATGAAATACAAGTTACTTTCCTCTGCTACTGGCCACAACCAAGTTGTGGTGGTTTCTTTGGGCAATAGCAGAGGAAATTAGTTTAAAAAATATCAAAATATCAGGTAGGTAAAAAAAGGTCTACATGCATTGGGTAAAATGGCAGTGCAGATTCACATGATGCCTTCCTCAGGTTCTCATCCCATTTATGAATGCCACCAACCAACTCCTAGACTATGCCCTGACCCAACTAGTGGATAACAAAATCACAGGACCACTTTTCTCCTGACGTCCATCTATAACAGGGATCAGTAACCTTCCTCACTCCAGCTGTTCTTAAACTACAACTCCCAGAATGCTTTGTTCACTTCTACAGGATCAGCTGAGAGAGTGTGCATGCTGGGAGTTGTAGTTTCACAGCAGCTGGGAGTGCCGAAGGTTGCTGACCCCAGATCTATAAGATATGTATGGCAGTCATAGCAGTCTCATCTGGGCCCAGAGGCCTATAGAAAGCTCAATCCACTGTTGTGCTAATTTCTGGTACTCAAAATCTGATACAAAATTCTAAGCAAGGTTCAATAAAATCAGTGGCAGTCATGTCAGAATTTCAGAAACAGAAATGACTGAGCCAAGCGTCAGGACATTACTCTCTCATGCCAATTAGTACTGGAAATCAGTGGAAGTCCAAGATCAAAGTCTTCTTCACCATTGTGATCTTTTCACATAGATTTATGACAGATCAGTGGATCTTTTTGACTAGATTTACTCTTCAAGGAAATTTGGCAGAAACATAAATTAATGTAATAATGATGTGTATTTAGCAGTACCTCTTGTGCAGCAACTGTGTTAATTTCTTAACAGTATGCCTGATGTTCTCTGGACCAGGGATCAGCAACCTTCGGCACTCCAGCTGCTGTGAAACTACAATTCCCAGCATGCTCCATTCATTTCTATGGGAATTCGGAAAATATCAGAGTAAGTATTCATACTGGGACTTGTAGTTTCACAACAGCTGGAGTGCCGGAGGTTGCCTACCCGTGCTCTGGACCATAACTTTTAGCAAGATCCTGTTTGGGTGGAGTAGTGAGTACAAGTGTATTTGGAAACAACCACTTTCTGATCATCTTTAGCTGTTTTACTGGAACATACTTCTCTTTAAAGCACAGATTCACTTTTGAATTTCTTTTTACATCTTTACATAAAAAGATAAAGGGAATTTTTAGATCCCTGACTATAAAAGATATCTTCAAATAATTTTGCTTTCCTCTGGATCAACTTGCAGGATAACAGGCTGAACTGGATGGACAGATGTCTTTCAGCCTTATAAACTTTTTTCAGCCTTATAAAAATTTTCCACGTCACCATCTATATTAAAGAAAAAAAATTCTGCAGTTTTTGCACTGGCTGCTAACTCTAATAATAGGTGCCACTTCTTCGTCTGTGCAGATCACTTTTCGGCAGTCATCTCATTATCATCACAGGCAGGGTTACAATGACAAAGCTTATTGGGAAAGCTTATCTACTCCTTCCTTGTACAATGACCTTTGCACAGGTCACGAGCATGCCTCGAAAACTCTCGCACACAAAAGTCAACGAGGTCTCCTCCAGAACATTGTTTCTGTGGCCCATGTGGCTGCCATAAAGCAGTCTATTGGCACAGAAGATTTGCAACTGGTTCTATCAGACCTTTTGTCAGTTTTTTTCTATTTCTGGTTGTGTCAAAGTCTCTGTCTGTGAAGGAATTCCTCCAGATCATGGTAATATATCCGTAGTAATAAGTCGGTGAATGTTGATAACATTTTGAAATTTCTTTGATGCAAATAGGTTTTAATACATTATGACCATGGAAGATGTATGTAAGATCGGATCACCTTTTAAAATCCGTAATTTTCTTTTAACTTTGATTTCTCTCTAACCTTGCTTCCCGTTGTATTACAGGCGACAGGTTGAGTGGGAACCTGCCAGCAATTTGATAGAAGGGGTTTGTTTGACACTTCAGAGGCAGCCCATCATTTCCTTCCTACCTCACCTTAGGTCTCTGATCAATGTTTGTGTGAATCTGGTGAGTAAGATGGAACCATGGGGTCTTCTGGTCTGTTTCCACGTTGCTGTCTGACCCCCATGTCTGTGCTTAAATCCTGCATGCTACGTGGAGCTTCGTGTGAGGAAGTAACCAGATATGTGCTGTCTCATATTTGAGTTTTCTCCGGTATTTCATTACTTTCTGCCTTGTTTATATTGCAGGTTATGGGTGTGGTGGGGCCCTCTAGTGTTGCTGATGGATTACCCCTTCTCCATCTCAGCCCATATCTCTCCCCTCCTCTGCCCTTTAGCACAGCTGTTGTCAGGCTGGTGGCCCTGCAGATACAGGTTGGACAAGCATTTAATTTTGTATTGTGAATAGACATTGTACATCCTATCCTAAAACAAACGATTGTTTTTAGCCATAAGGACATACACACAATTTACAATAAACATAGTAATTTAATTTTTGTCCATGTAGGCATTAAAAGATGACTTCCCTCTGAGCCATGTGATTTCACCTTTCACTAACCTGGAGAGAAGAGAAGGGATGTTACTGAACCTGCTCATTCCCTTCGTGCTAACCGTCGGATCAGGAAGCAAAGGTTTGAATTATATTGAATTCATCACATAAAGCAAAATGAATCCTCGCACAACAGACTAAGGCTAGTTTTATACTAGAGTTCAGGAGATCCAGCAGGCTGTTATGGCAGGTAACGGCCTGACGGTCTCTCTGGATCCGGCATGAATGCCGTCCCTCGTGTAGGTTCCGGCAATGCAAGATCCAGAGAGACCTGTCAGGCTGTTCTCTGCCATAACAGCCTGCCAGATTTCCCGATCGCTAGTGTGAAACCAGCCTAATGGAGGCAATACACATTTAGTAACTGATGGCCAAACGCTCATCACCCAACAGCTATTTCTCACAACCTCCCCATGCACATGTACACTCAGCTTGGTTCAGCGTTCATGTGTTCTGAATGGATGGAAGGAAATAAGCTAATGATGGCTTTATTAACAACTTACCTGCTTTGAAAACAAAGGATCAGAAATGTTAAACTTCAACATGTAGAAATGTTATTACCCGACATAGGCAGAACGAGCATCAGACAAAAATCTAATAAACATTAGATTGTTGGCCAACCTTAGTCTAATGTGTATGGCCCCATTAAGAGATGAATAGCAACTCCTCTTCTATCATACTTTAAGTTTAATCTAGAGTCCACATTCATGTCCATCTCAACTCTTCCCCTTTCTTGTTTTGCAACAGATAGTCCCTGGTTGGAGCAGCCTGAAGTGTTCTTGCTGTTGCAGACTGTGATAAATATTCTTCTTCCCCCACGTATTATCAGTACTTCCCGCAGTAAGAACTTTATGCTGGAAAGCTCACCAGCTCACTGCTCCACCCCAGGAGATGCTGGGAAAGACCTGCGCAGAGAAGGGCTTGCTGACTCCACAAGTCAAGCGGCCTATCTTGGTAAGATGGTTAAAGCTGTGTTCCCAACCAGTGGCTCCACAGACTCCTGGGCCCCCTGCATCCTTATTTCTGGCAATTATGACTAGGATAAATGTTACTTTATCATGGGTTCTCTTTTAATATTCAGTGTAGCGTAATAAAACCTGCTGTATTTTAATTCACATTTGCTCAGATTGAACAAGATTGAAGAAGTTTACAATCTCTTGCACATAAACGTACCTATAGGTAAACCCCTTAGACTTATTCGTATCTTATTTAAATTTTCTGAATATGGTACCATAGGAAACAGAGGATTAGGCAAAAAATTATAATCCATCTTTTGGAGATGCCCAGCCCAGCCCTTAAGTATCATATATTCTGCTCCCATCCATCAGGAGATCTACAGTTGTTTCTTTCAAACTGCCTGCAGAGTCAGGTCTCCGGCAGTTTTTCTGAGGACTCACTTGGGAACCTGTACTATTAACCGGTCTGACGTTGGACAAAATCATAAGGGCATTATTCTGGCTCCTCCCCAGTATTCACCCTTTAACCTCCTAAAATGGTCCCAATGTACTTGGCAGCTCATCTACTGAGATATATTGAGAACACCAGAGACACAGGCATGGCGCACAACATGGAGCATGGTCAGATGAACAGACTTCATGAACCGAGACATACAGACTACATGAATTTGGACACTTGAACTTCAGGAACAGACTACAGGAACTTGGACACTGTTCAGACATAACAGAACTTGGCGAGGAGGACTACAGAAATGAAACTTCAGGACCTTGAACATTGTCCAGACATGGCAGATACATGAGCAAAAACTTAGCAAGACTTAAAGGGGTTATCCCATGACTAATGTAAAAAATGAAAATGAGACATCATATATTACATGACAATCTATTTCTAACAAAGCTAGAACCAGCCCTGTACCTCACATGGATCCAGAGATCTCCTCATTTATTGCTCTGGAAGATTTATGTCAAGCTGGCAGCTCAAGGGGAGTGTCTTTTCGGCTGCAGCTAAGAGGGCGTGTATCAGATCTGCCTATCACAGCTCAGGAGGCGTGTCTCAGCTCTCCCTATCACAGCTCAGGAGGAGTGTCTCAGCTCTCCCTATCACAGCTCTGAGTGAGCAGGTCAAAGAAATAAGAAAAAAACAAACAGCAGGTGGCGCTATACAGGGCATTTTATAGAATAACTCAGAGTCTATACTAAATTTTTAATTACATGCAATTACAAAAGTATTCAGATCCAAGTGCTAGTTTGAAAACTGTAGAATATTTTTCGTGGGACAACCCCTTTAACAGGCACAGAACTAAAGGACACAGTTCAGACACAGTGGCACAGAATGCCGGCATACATAGACAGACGGAAAACTCCATGCAGAATATAGCAGAGCACAAACTATGGCTTAGTACCCTAGGTCAGAATTGAGACAGACATAACCAGAATGATCCAAACACAAATCTGAGATATAAACTCCAACACAGGGCACAAACAGTCTCCAAACGGATGAAAGCAGGACATGGCATTACAAGAAAGACATGACATAATAGCACAGCCGGGGCAGGTCACAGTGCTGAAGAGACATCCACCTAATAGCAGACTTAACCAATTAGTCAAATAGATGCAGATAAACTTATTTTTTGTCCGTGTCTGTTACATACCAGTTGGATACCAGCACATTGGTATAATTCACACCACAAATAAACAACGCCAGGATACATGAAGCAGTGGCATCATGAACTGCCATTGAACACAATAACACAAATTCAAACCCACAAGCATCCGAAGCAGGCGTGCCCGGTACAGTGGCACAAGTGAAAAGCCATATAACAATGTAAATTTAAAATAATAATCTAAAAATTTTACATGGGTCAGTGCTGTATGTTTTATTGTATTTTAGACCTATTTTTCCTGGACTTCATTAAAAGTAAGGGCTCCTTCACATCACCGTTTCTCCTTTCCGTTCTCCGGCTCCGTTAAGCAGCAGGAGAACGGAAAGGACAGATTCTGGAGATAACTGACACCTAACTGAGCGTAGCGGAGCCTAAAGACCCCATAGACTATAATGGGGTCCGTTCCGTGTCCGCTCAGAACATGATTTTTGAGCAAAGACGAAAGTACTGCATGAGAACGGAAAGGAGAAAAGGTGATGTGAACGAGCCCTAACTGTAATCGCAAGAGTAGCCATTTGCATAATTTTGTCTTTGTCATATCATTATCCATCTTTACCCTATGTCCTTGTTTTCCAGCTCTGAAGGTTATTCTGGTCTGCTTTGAAAGGCAACTGGGAAGTGAATGGTATCAGCTTAGCCTACAAGTGAAAGAGATGGCCCTCAGGAAAGTTGGTGGTTTAGCTCTATGGGACTTCTTGGACTTCATTGTAAGAACAAGGATCCCAATATTCGTACTCTTGAGACCCTTCATCCAGTGCAAGGTTAGGGTTTTTTTCTGAATTCTAAAATTCATGAAATGCCAAGGTTTCTGAATACTGGAAAATCAGGCTAAATAAGTAGAATAATCTTATAGAAGAGGCAATACAGCAGCATACAGATATTATAAGAATCACAGTATACCTTGTGTTGCAGTATCTTTGTGCAGTAATACAATGAAGAACCTAACTCACCTATATATGCAATGATGGACCTCATCCCTCCATAAGTAAATGTATCGCTGATACTCACACATGCATGCATAAATCCATATAGGTTAAAGCGCACCCCCACAATCTTGAATGACTGAAAACATATGAAATTGGTCTATATCGGTGTCACAACCAGGGAAATATTTCAGTCTTCAACTCAAATTGTTTCAGTAAATTGTATAGTGGAGCTGGAGTGTTAATCCTATTAATTAATGTTATATGTTAGTAATGTCCATTGTACTTTTTGCCTCTAGCTGTTGGCACAGCCAGCAGAGAACCAGGATGAGCTAAGTGCGCGTCAACACATAGCAGACCAGCTAGAGCGACGCTTCATCCCACGGCCTCTGTGCAAAAGTTCTCTCATTAATGAATTTAATAGTGAACTGAAGATCCTGAAGGAGGCCGTACATAGTGGATCAGGTATGAAGACAGCAGATTTTTTTCTTCCATATGAACAATAGAGAAAATAATTTTATTTTTTATTATTTTCAATTCATATTGGTGCATTGGCCATGATAGAGCAACATAATACAGGCAGACAACATTAGTGTCATCACAAAAACCTGACTGAACTGAGCCTAGCAGTAGTGTGATCAGAGCCTAACTTAGGCTACTTTCAATTGTTAATTCCGGTATTGAGATCCAGCAGAGGATCTCAATACCGGAATTAAACAGATCCGTTTTGATTTTGCACATTAGGATGCATCCGTTCCGTTAGGATGTGGTTGTGTGAAATCAAAACGCAAAAAACTGATTGTCACGAAATACATTGAAAGTCAATGGGTGACTGATCCGGTTTTTAGGCTCCTAAAAAAACAGATCCATTACTATTGACTTACATTGTTTTCAGTGCCGGATCCTTTTTTTCCTCGTTTTGATGACTGGACACAAAACCGCAGTTTGCAGCGGTGTTGTTTCCAGTCACAAAATGGAATGCTGTCAGAACGGAAGACATCCTTATGCATCCTGAACGGATCTCTTTCCATTCACAATGCATGAGGACCAAACAGAAATGTTTTTTCCCGGTATTGAGATCCTCTGCCTGTGAAAGTAGCCTTACTTTTTGACTCAAACACCTACTGTATATCTGTGTCTTGCAGCATACCAAGGGAAGACGTCCATCAGCACAGTTGGTACCTCCACCTCAGCATATCGCTTGAGTTTGGCCACGATGTCTCGCTCCAATACAGGCACTGGGACTGTTTGGGAGCAAGACAGTGAGCACTCACAGCAAGCCTCTCAGGACACACTAAGTCGTACGGATGAAGAAGAAGAAGAAAGTAAGTATAGAGTTTGTGGAAAAGATGCATAACCGGGCAATGTGACCCAAAAGATGCTTGCCAGCTCTCTGTCAATTAAAAAGTGGCACTTGTGGTGAAAAATGTTCTGTTTTATGCAGAACTGAATTTTTTTTAAGGTTATGGATACCTTTGGAACATTTTTTATGATTGCATTTTACTCTACTTGAGCTAAAATATTTTATTTTAATCAGTCTTTATTAAAAAATGTCAGCAGTTTTTGTGATATGTGTGGTTCAAAATCTGTTTATTTCAAGACTGTCCCTCCTAAGTTCCCTCAGCTGACAGCTCATGCAAAGCCTTATCTCTGATTTGACAGCTCACAAACACTCCTTAGCTAAACTCTTATCAAACTGATAAGAATATAGCTTAGACAAGTGTTTATGGGGTTAGGAGATCAGAGATAAGGCTTTACATGAGCTGTCAGCTGAAGGAACAGTTTGCAAATACATTAGACGTATTTTTAACCATATCTATCACAAAAACTGCAGAAAATATAAAAAATTATTTTAAGCCCAAACAGAGTAAAATGCAAATATAATTACATCCCACAAAGGTGTCTATAGCCTTTAAAACAGCTGTACGTAAATTGTAGTTTTCTTGTTCCTTGAATTGCCCCATAAAAGAAACATTATGCAGTCACCTTTTTATACAATTTCTAAACACCAAAAATATACAATTACTCTATCACTCATTAAAGTACAAGGCAACTACAAAGATTGCAGCTACATAAAGTACTTAAAGGAGTTATCCAATTTCTCAAACACCCCCCCCCCCCCATGTGCTGGGCCTTTCACAGGTAGTAAACTTACCCCGCTCCCTGACCATAGAAAGAAGTGGCGTTTGTGTGCAATAAGAGCAATGGTGACACCCTCATTTCACCAAAGGCCTAATTTGCATATTTGGAAAAAGTATCATAACCGGGTAACAGAGTCTCGGATCAATAAAAGAAAAACCATGTTTTAATCAGGTGAACCACAGCTATCTGTCTGTTCATGCAGTTGGTTGGGGAGGGGAGCCCTGGCGACAGATTCCCTATGAAATCTTAGAAGCCCAACAGCACAAGTCCATTGTTCGCTTTCAGTTCCTCTTTATTTCATACATGACTTAGCAGGCCCTCAAATGTGTTTCCCATAGTTCAAAATACAGAAGGTTTGCCTTGTATATTCTGTCAGCTGTAAATGTGGTGATTTAAGTCTCGTTTCACGCTAAAATGTTCTGGGAGAGGAACAGCCTGCCGGAGTTTATCAATTCCGGCATAGCCGGATACTACTTTTCCCCACCGGAGCTCACTGACTATGGGACCCGTCGTGGATCCATGCTGTTTTGCATCAGTGCTGAGATTCGGGCTGGACAAATACCGCTGCAAACGTTTTTTTTGTCTGACGGTGCTGTGGTAGTTTCTGGCTATGTTGGATGCAATGAACTCTGGTAGACTGTTCCTCTGCCGGAACATTTTAGCGCTAGTGTGAAACTAGCCTAAGTAAAAATAAAGTCACAGCCACCTATTAAATCTGTAGCCACTGCAGAATGGTCAGACAAGTAGTAAGTTATTGGACAGTCTTCCAGAGTCCCTAATGAATACATTTTTAGCTTACTATGTTCGGGAAGATCCCAGAGATCTCCACTGGAGATATTTTCCTCAAGCAACCAATTCTTTCTTTCACTCAAGTACAACATGCAAATCTGTCTTCAAGATCTTGGACATTCCCAGCATGTGGGGGATACTTTAGTGTGACTCAATACAGATGCATGAGAATGAAGCTGTTACTTCTATTTGTATTGAAAATCTAAAACCAGATCTGTTTGATTGTAGATGACTCTGTGAGCATGCCCAGTGTGGTAAGTGAACAGGACGCTTACCTCTTGAGTGCCATTGGTAGACGACGTTTCTCAAGTCACACATCCAGCTTGTCTGTCCCCCAGGCTGAGGGTGGCATGCTTCCCAGCCAAAGGTAAACTGTGCTGTCCATCCATCACGTGGTGATCAAGAGCCCATAAAATTTAGCTTAGCCATATCATGCTTTAGATACACTCAAAAATAATTTGCTTATAATTTATCACAATGTATCAAATCATAACACCTTTTCTTTTATCACATATCAGAAAAGTCAAATCCTGACAGGCGGCAGTATGAGACGCTATAAGGCCATCACTGTTCCATTAGGTTCTTGGTAGTTCAGTGTGTTGGATAGGCTGGCAAACAATGGAAATCCTAGAGGAGCATGATATTAAAATCAGTATGATTTGTTAGCAGGGATGAGCCGCACACTGTAATATCTCATGCTGGCTTTAATAACATGTATCGCTGTTATATTGATTCGATTTGTTTCTGTATTCCATTAACTTTGTCCATGAATGTTAGATGTTGTTAAATTGGCTGATTGTGAAACCTGGCATATTGAGGTGACCAGATCCCACCAGCACCAGGCACCTATGTTACAAAGTGATTACTACTTTGTGTTATATAGCAGCACCATTTTTGTATAAATGAACAAAGGGAGCACTTAAATGTTGGCTGTGTCTGATTTGATCTCTACTGTTTTGGTGCTTTTTTTTTATTGAATTTACATGAAACATGGTCATGATTTCCAGGACCTTTCACTATTGTGCGATTAAAGCAGCAGAACTAGTGTTTTTCTTACTTGCATCATATGATTCATGGGGATCTCTACATCATAAGCAAAAATGCATGCAACCTACACAAGACATACACAAAAGTTTTTTTTGCTTGGTGTACTGTATAACAGTACTAGTGCTGACAGTAAAAGCAAGGACTATCTCATTCACTAAGAATTTGCCAGGGCAAGATTTATAGGTAGAGCAGTAGTTGAAGGGGTTGTCTGCGACTCACATATGGATGACCTATCCTCAGGATACGTCATCAAGATCTGATCGTGGGAGTCTGACCTCAGCCGATCAGCTGTTGGAAGGGGCCATTGAGCTCGGGTGAGAGCTGTGGCCTCTTCCTAGGCTTGTGACGTCACATCCATTGGTCACGTGAAATTTGTGCAGCTCAGCCTCATTCAGGTGAATGGGATTAAGCTGCAATTCCAAGCACAGCTGCCATACAATGGATGACACTGTGCTTAGTATAAAAAAGAGAGGTCACAGTGCTTGTGCCAGTGTTGTGGCCCTTCAAACAGCTGAAAGGTGGTGCCCCCCTCCCCCCACACACTCATCTAATATTGATGATCCATCCTGGGGATAGGTTCTCAATGTTTGAGTCCTGGACAATCCCATTAAGGGTACTTTCACACTTGCGTTGTTTGATTCCGGCAGCCAGTTCCGGTCTGTGCAAAATGTGAAAAAAATAAATACTGGATCCGTTTTGAGGGTGACACCGGAAAAAAGGATCCAGTATTCCAATGCATTTGTCTGATTAATCAGGCATTTTTAAGACTGATCAGGATCCTGATCAGTCTGAAAAATGCCTGATCAGTCAGAAAAAATGACATGTGTTTGCATACAGTTTGCCTGACTGATAAGGCATTTTTCAGACTGATCAGGATCCTGATCAGTCTTAAAAATGCCTGATCAATCAGACAAATGCATTGGAATACTGGATCCTTTTTTAAGTTTTTTTGGAATACTGGATCCTTTTTTCACCCTCAAAACGGATCCGGTATTTATTTTTTTCACATTTTGCACAGACCGGAATGCCGGATCCGTCAATGCAGTAATTTTAATGCCGGATCCAACACTAATACATTTCAATGTAAATTAATGCTGGATCCAGCATTCCGGAATTTTGGACGGAGATATCTCCGGCTAAAACGACGTTCAGTGACTGAACTGAAGACATCCTGATGCATCCTGAATGGATTTCTCTCCATTCAGAATGCATTAAGATATAACTGATCAGTTTTTTTCCGGTATTGAGCCCCGAGGACGGAACTCACTGTCGGAAAAGAATAACACTAGTGTGAAAGTACCCTTAGAAAATGTTGTGCCTTCTACTTGTTTGGATCCAGTCACACCCGTCATCATAACAACCCTTTCAGTATTGCCCATTTTGAAAATGAGCAACTCAGGTTGAACAGCAGATGTTGTCTCTCCAAATTCTCCAGTTTGTAGGAAATATATTAATATAGGGACCTGACCAGTGACCTACAATTATGTTTTTAGTTCTAGAATCCCCAGTGATGAGCCATACTGATGATTAAAATAATGAACAACTTATTCATATTCACTAATAGATTATTTGGTCAATTTAAGGCCAACATGAACTAGGAATAAGTTGTGGTCTTTATTTCCTTCTCAACCAGTTACATGTGTGATCCTAAAGGCGCTTTCAGCATGACCAATTACTTTGAAAATTGAACTGGTTACATAAAAACAGGAAAGTACAATCTAATGGAGGAAAAAAATAGACATACCGTAAATGTATAATTATAAGATATCATACAATAGGGATGACTTTGACAAATACAGTATGAATACTGTAGCTCCTAGATCCCATTATTATGAATGATGCCCAGTTTCAGGGTTAGGAAGTTAAATAAATGTAGACATGTAGAAGCAGAAAAGTAGAAGCCTTGGGTTAGACTCCACATTGCTGGAACTGGTTTATTAGTAATAATTACAAAGTCTTTCTGTTAGTCAAGCAATGATGTCATCAATAAGGTCATGGTCTGACCAATCCTTAAAAAAAACAAAATGCTTAACCCACTATGAAGAGGATCCTCCAATTGGCCCAGGCTCTAACTCAATAATGGGCCTCAAAGGTCCAGAAGAAGGCATTCAGAGCTGTTTTGAAACCAATGAGTTGATAGTAGCAGTGATTTCTTGATCCATAAATCATCTATTACACCTTACTGAAGGTATGTCCTGTGTGGGCAACCATTACAAAGTTTATGGAGCAATTGAATGTGTATGTGTTTAGGTCCTCGGGTAGAACTGCAAATGCCCAGTCAGATACTGACCACAAATTAGATATTTAAATTAGAAATGTAAGTATCATATCTTTAATAAACCTAATTCTGAAATATTTCCCTAGTACTGCTGTTTTAATCCCCAGATCATGAACCATAAGCTCTTGCTCGTTCTCCTTATCTCCTGTTTCTCCTCAATTTCATTTTTGGCAGTGCATTTTCCCCTCCCCATCGAGCTCTCTCTGCCCCTATTCTTGTAATTTTTTAAGTGCAGAATGCCAAGAACCGTAGATGATTTGCTGTTGTTTTGTACTTTTGTTCAGTTCATTTGTATACATATTTTCGTTACTTTTTATACTTTTGCATGCAAGGTTTCTGTTTTGTTTTTGTTTGCTTTTTCTTTCCCTTCAATGCTTCATCTCCCTCCCCCTCCTGCAGCGAACCTAATGTTCTTGACGACTCCCATGGCCGTGATGGCGAGATCAGCCTGTCTAGGTATGAATGCTTCCTGTCTGTCATTGTGATGTAGGAGGGAGAGAGAGGATGGAGGCCAGCTTTAAAAGCCAGAAGCCATCCCCTCCCTCTCAATCTGTTTCTTCATGATTCTCTTCATAACCCATTTTGGCTCGCCGTGAAAGGTGCAGTTTTCTCTGTTGCCATCATAAATGTAAGTTCCTGACGACTAAGGTGTTCCATGGTCAACGAGTAATCAATACCGTCTGAGGAAATTTATTTTAAGATGCTTCTAGTTGGTGGGCCATTTTGCCACAGGCAGGTTTACTATATTAGTTTATGAGGCTATACAAGAAGTAGTATAAGTTTTTATTGAAGACTAAAAATCGTGTAGTGATGATATATAAATGTAATAGTGCAGTGAGTACAGGAATCTGTATTTATTACATTGTTGTGGTGCATGACAGCCTGATTTCCGCACAGTTTTATGAGTAAGGGAAATTCTCATCACAACTGAAGCCCCAGTGGAACCAGATAACACCCAGTAAGAACATACATAACTATTAAGACAGATTAATAATCCCACAAGAGTCAAAGACTCTGTACACATAACATCTAGGGCAGGGGGGTGGGCAACCTGCGGCACTGCAGCTGTTGAGAAACTACAATTCCCAGCATGCTTCATTTATTTCTATGAGAGTTCTGAGAATAGCAGAGCAAGTGTGCATGCTGGGAATTGTAGTTTCACAACAGATGACCGCAGGTTGCCACGCCCCTGATCTAGGGGCTATTTGCAGGAAAATTCTCCTGATGGACGCACTGAAAGTAAAGCCTCTGTATGCTGTGTCATACATCATCATTGTTAAAAAAAAAAATATCTATATATTTTTGCCTATACTGATGTATGAATACTGATGTATTCATGCCCAAGATGTGGCAAAAGGACAAATCCATTGCCCATGTGCATTGGAGGTATCTCCTGGAGCATACACTAAACATGCTTACCTAATGTGGTGTGAACATAGCCCAAGATGTTGGACAGGTTTAGACTCGAACAGATACCATGAGGCTTATTTCACTTGAGTTCTGTCAATGGAAAGTTGACATTTTTCCTTCACTCTTTCTTCAGTGTTTTCTTCAATTGCATTCAGTACATGTTTTTTCTGCATGCATGTCATCAGTTTTCATCAGTTTTTCTCTTCAGTGAGAAAAAATGAAGAATAAACACCCAGCATCTCCTAACAACCATCAGTGAAAAATGTCCTTCCCATTGACTTGATTGGACAAGTCCTGAATAAAAACTGATGAGAACAGAACATGCTGTGATTTTCTCTAAACAGACGGACTTTGCCACACATTGGCCCATATTTACTTGTCTGGGCCAAAAATCTGTCTAAAAAGTGGTGCAAATTGTCGGAATTTGGCGCATCCAAGGGATTCTACAGTTTTTTTTTTAGACATGCTTGACAAGGAGGTGGGGCTTAAAGGAAATTTGTGGGCTTCCTGGAAAGGTGTGGGGCCTAATGAGCATCATTTTGTTTCAAAATTGTGCCACAATTCTGGCTTGAAATTCTGTCTGAGAGTAAGCCAACCAAGAGTCAGGGAAAGGTGTCTGTCCCCGCACCAGATTTATCATCCAGCCTGAGCCCCTGTGATAAATCTGGTGCAGGTGTAGACTGCTGGTCTAAGTTTCCACCACCTATAGGATTGGTAAATCTGGGTCATTGACTTTAATGTATCGGTGTTCAGTCTGAGTGCTTTCTGTTCTAAACTCGGACAGTACCTGAACAGGAAAATCGCTCCCGTGAAAGCGACCTAAAGAGGTGTACTAACAGATATTCTGCTATCTTTCGGGACAAGGTAGGTTAATCCAACAGATGATTACTCTTGAGCATGACATGGAAATGGAAAGCACAGAGAAACTCTGCACATTTCACAATTGTGAGCCAGTACAGCTGTGACTGTGTGCATAGAAGTGTTCCTTCTCTCACCTGTTCCTTACCAGGGGTCAATTCAATATCCAAACCTTCTAGGATTAACATCTCCATATAATTAATAAAATGCGCCAAAAAAGGGCTAGAAAATGTCTCTATCAAGAACACTGAAATATATTTGATTAAAATCCATCTAAACATTATGGATATTTTTGTGCTTAAAAAAGATTAAAAGGTTAGGTATTTCCAAGCCAGTGGCTAATTGACTAGCAACACTTTAATTGTTGGTTTCCCCTGATGCAAAGGAGAAGCTGAGAGAGATTGTGATACAGTTAGTGGTCATTGTCTATAGATCTATCAAGCTTTCTGGCGCACAATCATTCCTAGGATAATCTCATTGTCATTACTTCATTGTCAGTGATACTAATGTGGAATTACACTGTTCAGTGCCTTAGAAAACCTACAGCGAGCTCTCTTGTTACCTTTATAAGATGGGCTGAACTTATAATGTTAACCTGTAATGACAAATGTAGCCTAGAAATATTTGAAAACTAGTGATATCATGAGACTCAATGTGTCAGTCAACCATACACAGGGTCGGACTGGCCCACCAGAGGATCCTCCAATAGGCCTAAGCTCTGATGCAATGGTGGGCCCATAGGTCCAGGAGAAAAGCTCCCATTTGGAGCTGTCTTTGGAGACAACTACCTGGCACAAGGGACTATGTTTTTTATTCAAAACCTATTCAACATTATTGATGATATAGGGGTTGGGCCCGAGGATAATTTCTTCTGGTGGGCCGAGGAAACTACAGTCCAACACTGACTATACACCCAGCTGACGGGGACATTTGTTCAGTTAAAGCAATAAACCTGTGGAGCTGCTTAGATCCTCCGTGATGCACCGGATTCTCCTCTAGACTTTGGTATTGGAGAATATCTTCATACTGTAATATGGTAGGCATATCATGAAAAAAAAATCCTTGTGTGCACAAGTAAGGCGACAATTACACTGAGGCAGAAATTGCAATAACTGTAACTGTAGGAGATGGATAATTCAAGGTAATGAGAATGCAGATCCAAACTATATACATGGGCTGACAGTTTATTTAACAGTACTTAGGCAACCAGGTGGCATACAATACAGTACAGACTCTCTGCAGTACAAAGTGATAGAAACTTCGCTAACATTGTCCTCTTACATGCTGCACGGTAGTTTTATTAGGATTTGGGAGAATGGGACAAAGTGGTATCATAGCGGGGAGAAAGGCAAATAATCAATTTATATGTCTAATTTCTCCCATGTTTCCTCTTCCCTTATTGTACTGTATCAAAAACATAGGACTAAGAATCTTTTGTTACTAAGAGAGTTGAAGTGTTAAGACACAATTTCCTCTCCTGCTGTTGCATAAAGGATATGAGGAAAGCTCTACTCAGTTCCTGTGCGGCATCAGTTTGCCAATTCATAAATAGGCTTTGAGCTAATTGTTTCTGCATCAAATTAGTATTGCCTAGATATTCTTGATATTTTCTGCTATTATTATGTATCTAGGAACCCTGCAGCTATCAGATCACTGTAATGCTCGCAATAACCATAGATAATATGGTGATCTGAAAACACCACTTATCTTTTATATACTGAAAGTAACGGTTTACCATAAGTGCTTTTCTAGTCTTAAAGGGGAAAAAATGAGGCAAGTTGGGAAAATTAGATAGAAAAATAATAGAACTAAATCTCCTGCCACTCTGTTCGCTTGAAGACACTTGACTACTGCAGTCACTCAGTGGGTTGTGATTGGCAGCAGTGGTTTCGTGTGTTGATGTGACATCACTGCTGCAGCACAGTAAAGACTGTCGGGGAGCAGTGTGGTAGTGCTAGAGTGGAGGAAGACTGAACAGGTAAGTAAGCTTCTCCACCTTGGCTTTTTGGCCCTTTCTGACATCCGTCGTACATGTAAGGCGGATGTCGGGTCCTCATAAATGGCGCCCACTCAGGAGAAACAAAGCTCCAAAGCCAGAGAGTGTCTGCTGTTTTACACAGCAGACACTATCCAAAAGTTGTTTGTGATCAGAGACAAAGCAGATCATGGACTTTTATCTCGTCAGATGGCATGGTCAATTGCAACCACAAAATCTGAGAAGTAATTTGCTGGGAGCAGGCTGATTCTAATGTCCAAACGAATCATTGTTGATTAGCCTTGTGAAGGCTCCCAGGTCTGCCATAACAGGTTCCTATTGAGCCCTGCCCCTGCAGAGCTCATTGGGAACATCACAATTTTCCCTTAGCCTGCAATGGTAAGCTATTTCAGACTATGGGATAAGCCAAGCTAATGATCACAACTTAGTGCCCTAGATGGATTAAAAATAATTCATTTTTTTTTTAAATTACAAATTCATATCACCCCCTTTCTCCAAATAAATAATTAAGATATGCTTGGTACCATCGTGTCCAAAAATGCCCAAATTATTAAAATATAAAAGTATTTATCCTGTATCGTGAACATTGTAACAAAAAAAATTTAAACTGCAGTTTTATGCCACTTCGCCACCCAAAAAAAAACTTAAAACATAATCAAAAAGTCATACATGCCCCAAAATGGCATGAACAAAAATTACAGCTCACCCTGCAAAATAGAGTGTTTATATAACAAAAATAAAATTAATTTGGTATTGCTTTCATTGCAAATACCCACAAAATAAGGTTGTCATGTCATTTTTAGCACACATAGAATGCTGTAAAAATAAACCCCAAAACAATGGTGGAATTATGTCTTTTTCGTTTTTTTAATTTTTAGATTTTATTGCGTTTCTAGGAAGAAAATCACATTTGTATACAATATACATATACATACAAGAAGACTGCCAATGTACACCACAGTTTAAGAGTAAAGAACAATAAATACCAAAAACTTTGCCCACAGAGATACAGAGACAGCCATATTGAATCTGCCAGTAATTCTCCTGTAAAGTAAGGCTCCATCCACCCGTCTGCAAGTGTTTTGCGGATCCGCAAAACACAGACATCGGCGATGTGCGTTCCGCAATTTGCGGACCGCACATCACCAGCACTATAGAGAAAATGCCTTTTCTTGTTCGCAATTGCGGACAAGAATAGGACTTGTTCAATTTTTTCGGGAACGCGATTGCGGACCCGTAAGTGCAGATCCGCAATTGCGGACCCGGGCGGGACATCGTCTGTCCCCATTTAAATTAATGGGCCCGCAATTCCGTTCCGCAAAATGCGGAACAGAATTGCGGACGTGTGAATGGAGCAGAGTAATATATGTGATACTAAGCCAAGTGTCAGAAGCCTTGGAAAACGAGTTATAATCATGATGTTGGAAAGAAAGAATTTTCTCTAATGCACAGGTCATATTGACCAGCCTTGTTAAGATGAAGTTGAATTGGGGATTTCCAATTAGGGCTGAAACGATTACTTGATTAAATCGAGTCATTCAACACAAAAAAATCCTCAATGCAAATTTTTGCATCGAGGATTTGTTTGTATCATGTGACCATGGAGCAGGAGTGAAGCGCTTGCTATTACTTACCGCTCAGTGGTCACCCTCCGGCCTGCACCGTGCTGCACTTTCTTCCTGACACATCGTCATGTCATAGTGCACGTAAGCGTGCACTATGACCAACGCTGTGTGACGTCAGGACGACAGTGCAGAGCGCAGAGAAGATGGAGGAGCCATGGAGCGGCGCCCCTACAGGAAAGGTAAGTACTGTCGCTGGGAACATGGCTAGGAGGGAGATGGTGGCACTGGGGGGCAAGCTGGTGGCACTGGGGGGCAGTTGGTGGCACTGGGTTGGCAGCTGGTGGCATTGAGGGGGCAGATGTTGGCACTGAGGGGATAGCTGATGGCACCGGGGTGACAACTGGTGGCAGCTGATGGCACGGGGCAGCTGATGGCACTGGGGTGGCAGCTGGTGGCACTGAGGGGGCAGCTGTGGCACTGAGGGGGCAGCTGATGGCACTAGGGGGACAGCTGATGGCACTAGGGGGACAGCTGGTGGCACCAAGGGGGCAGCTGATGGCACTGGGGTGGGGGAGAGCTGAAGGCACTGGGGGAACGGAGCTGATGGCACTGGGGGATAGTGGAGCTGATAGCACTGGGGAACTGATGCACTTGGGCTGATCGCACAGGGGGAACGAAGGGTGTTGGGGACTGATGACAAGGGATCTGATGAGTTTTTATAGGAAAACAGTCTATTAGTTCTTTTTTCTTTTAGATTACTCGATTAATCGTAAAAAATAATCGATAGAATACTCGATTTCTAAAATAATCGTTTACTGCAGCCCTATCGTTTACTGCAGCCCAATCTGTACTTTGGACTGAAACCATCTATCCAAATTAATAGGTAGGCAAGAGCAGGGGGCAGAACACCTGCTCCTCAAAATTGACACCTATTATTCTCGCAGTCATCAGCCACAGTGGTTGTATTTTGAGGCAGTCCCAAAGTATATGGAATAAGGACCACAGGTTATTGTAGATGCTCTAGGAGAATGGCAGGTGTAGGTAGTTAAAAGGATGGTTCCAGACCTTGTAAATTATTAGAATAGCAGATAATTAGGATTGGGAGAATGGAGCAAGTAACAAGTAATCTGGACCTGAGAGATCACTGATTGCTAGGAGTTTTTTCAATGTGCAGCTATAGTTATTATAATCTGAAATTGTGTATTTTTAGTTCAGTTTCACCACAAAGTTTTTTTTTTCCACTCTCCAATATATGATCTGGTAAATTTAAATGGTGCCATTAGAAAGAGAAACTTGCCCTGCAAAAATCAAGCCCTCATACATTTGGCGTACAAGTCTGGATATTTTACTGGCATTACATTGAATGTGCTTGAGTACTTGCTTCATTCTGGGGAAAAATTACTTTTAATCCATATATGCAAACCAACAGTTAAGTGCACTGAGGGTGGGCCCAAGGCACTCTGTGCACTCTTGCTCTTCCTCCTTCTCTTGCCTAATTGACAGGGCCAGGTGAAATAACCATGCAGGAACCTGGCCCTGAGCTACACAGTGCATGGCGCCTTCTGCTTCCGTCCATGCAACTGGCCTTCTGACAGTTTCTGGCTGATCATTGGGGTGCCCAATGTCGGACCCCCACAAATCTGATGTTGATGACCTATCTAGAGCATAGGTCATCAATATCTTTAGGCCAGACAACCCTTTTAAGCCCACTTTCTGGCCACTTTCACACAGTGTATTTTTTATCAATATATGGAAGCCAAAGACCAGGAGAGGCACAAATATTTCTAAACTCTTTCTCTGTATGTTCCACTCCTGGTATGTGATTTTCACATAGAACGTGTTGTAACATTATTGCTGAAGATCTTCTTTATTAAGAGCAATAGACTGTTCCTTACACTACCACTAATTCAGCTTCACATTCAGGCTAAGAATAGGACTGAATTAGACTTTACAGAAACATATCCCCCTCCCCAAAGATGGTCAGCTTCACCACCTACCTATGCATGAACTTGTGATCACTTCTGGTCTATTGTACCTGGATATCTGTGACTGTGATTTATAAATCAGTTGGTGTCTTGGTTTGTCCTTAAAGAATATGTGTGTTCAGAATGAGCTGAAAAAATAAAATCATGTTCACCTACAGACTCTGATTTGCGTTCAGTGGTGGTGATAGTGGAACGAGAGCATCCTTGGAGTTGTTGTATAACATTGATAGATTTTATTTGCTGTAGAAGTAGCTGATAGTTGAGTATAGTACATAGACATGGCGTTAGTAGCGTCCTCTTTGGATATCTGATACAACTGTTATGCTTATTGTATATCACTTGTAGTATTCACTCAATCAAGGTACCATTTTGTCTTCGTTGTCAACATCCACCATACTTCCTTCTCATGTGTGCCCATTCCATATGTTAATGCTGTTAACACTCAACAGGGTAGCCAGTGTGCAGAGTGAACCAGGTCATCAGAACCTTCTCCTTCAACCACCATTGGGAAGGAAGAGAGGTCTGAGGCAGGTAAGTGCTACATGACACAGAGGATGACGTCATCCATGAAGAGTTAACTGGATGGTCTTCATTTCAATGGTGAAGTAAATGGAGCATTGTGTTAAAACTGTACAAAAGTCCTAATAAAAAGTTCAGTCTGACATGTCAGATTTTCTCCTTTAACTTCTATGTTCTTGCATCATTCCATTTTTTTATCTGTTTAGATGTATTTCATATTCATCTTGCATTTCATCTGCTTACCCCTTGCCATTCGTTCCTTCAGACCATCAGTAAATCTCCAGCTATGTGATAAGAATAATGCAGTGTGTGATGTCACCTATTATACCTTCGTTACTGATGACTATACAACACCTTCAGCTTTCCCTCTGCTTATGCTCTGTACATACTGCATGTGCTATGCTACTTGAGGGGTGTTTATTAAAGGCAATGGGAAGGAAATAGGTGGTGCTGCCATGAACAATCAGAATCTGGCTTAGGCAACATCTCAGACAACATCTAATGACATGAGCTGTGTCACCCATTTCCTTGCCGCTGCTTTCATAAATATCCTATTTTCTTGGAAATAGTATGTTGATGGGGTTCTATTTTATGTAGTAAAATGAAGGTTAAAATATTTGTTCTTAGGGTACTTTCACACTTGCGTTGGTGCGGATCCGTCTGTTTATTTGCACAGACGGATCCGCACCTATAATGCAAACGTTTGTATCCGTTCAGAACGGATCCGTTTGCATTAGTTTTAAAGAAAAATGACAGTCCAAAACGGATCCGTTTTGAATTACATTGAAAGTCAATGGGGAACGGATCCATTTTCAAATGAACCATATTGTGTCATTGAAAACGGATCCGTCCCCATTGACTTACATTGTAATTAAAAACTGATCCGTTAGGCTCCACCTCTTCTGACGGACACCAAAATGCTGCATGCTGCGTTTTGGTGTCCGCCTCCAAAACGGAATAGAAGCGGAACGGAGCCGAACTGATGCATTCTGAACGGATCCTTATCCATTCAGAATGCTCTGGGGCTTAACTGATCCGTTTTGGACCGTTTGTGAGAGCCCTGAAACGGATCTCACAAACAGAATCCAAAACGCTAGTGTGAAAGTACCCTTACTCGTGTTCTCATGTAAGAGCAGCAGTTTTTGCTTCAGAGCTGCACTTTCTACTGGAACTGGTGACAGGAAGTTAACATCATAGTCAGCCATATTGAAGCTCTAAAGAATGGTCATTTGGCACAAAGTCATAGAAGGTCCATAGAAGTATTCAGACAATGTCTTGTTCCCTACCGTCTTCCATCTTCTTGCACACATACAGAATAGTCTCAGCTATAAGAGATACCAGTAATATCTTTTCCTATGCTGTGACAGTGGCACATTGACCATTAGTATCTCCATTACTCTCAAGTAGACTCCCTATTGTGCTCCACCTTCTGCAATGACCTTTTTAGATATTGGTAGCATATCACTAGGATAAGCAACCAATGTCAGATAGGTGCTGGTCCCAGAGGAACCTATCTCAGAAAGGCCCTCAAAAGTGAAGGAGAGCTTACCGCGATTCTGTGGCATGCTCTCTATTCAGTTCTATAGGGTTCTGAAAATAGCTGAGAAGGTACACAGATATTTTTGGAAGCCCCATAGAAATGAATGCCCACCACGCAAGTGCAGCCACCGCACCATTCACTTCTATGGGACTGGCGGAGATAGCCAAGCCAGCCGGTTATTTCCTGGCAGTCCCACAGAAATGAATGGAGGGCGGTAACGCATGCGCAGCTGCTCACAGCTCACTTCGGAGGTCCCGTTCTGGAGATAGGTGTGGGACTCTTAGCATATGCCACCAATGTCTAAGATGAGACAACCCCTTTAAGTAAGCGGTACTAATAACATATGCTCTGTTGTCATTGCTTGCTTTTAACTATATAAGTAGTACAATAAATAAGAATACTGCAAAGCATTGCAGTCTCTTATCTCACTAACATACCTTGTATTACTTACATATACCATTGTAATAATGTGTTACATATACATGGCCTTGTTCTTTCCCAGGATTTTAGAGCAGTAGAAGCTCCAGGGGAATTTGAGATAGGATGTGGTTGGACAGCACAGGGCACTTAATGCATGCGCAACATTTTTGCCCACTATCATGACTATAAATGTGAAGTTATCTTTAGGAGTTAATTGTATAGGACTGATAAACTGAATTGAGATAGCTGCACATCTGCAAAAGGTATCTGCAAAGGGCGAGTGAACGAGAACTGTCTCACAAGTGCCCACTTTTGGAAGTGGCTCCCTATGAGTCAAAGTCTGACTTTTTAACAAGACTTGGAACATGACAAGGGAAATAGCCAAGCCACATTTCCATTTTCCCATTTAGGAGTGCCACTAGGTCTTCATAGACAGCGGATCTCCTTACGGAGAGTCAATACCCCCCTAAGTTGCAAATCACTAATACAGTACTGGGTGCAAGATAAAAAGCCTAACAATGGCAACACAACATCATGGCATCTCTTTACATCACAATATAGGAAATGCGTGTTATGTTGAGGTTCAGAGCCAGACACAACTGATATAAGTGTAGTCCTATAGTGCACAGGTATGGCTGATAGCGCCAGACATATAAACTGAGCATGCAGCGTTTTTCTATCCAGCACCACTTTACATCCAGCGTCACAAATAATGCAATGGATGCATAAGAACAATCACATAGAAAACTATGAGATTACTTCTGGCCCAGTTTCCCATTTTCTGTACCAGACTGGAGGGAAACTGAGGCGGATCCCCATATATGAAATAATAAAAATGATCACAGTGGCTCTACCAACCCAAATCTATAGTATAGGTGCACTCTCCGCGACACACCCACTGTCGGTTCAATAGCAAAAATGATAAGATATATAGCTTGGAGGGCACTCGATTATCTGATGTTGCACAGAATCATCCAATACGTGATCATGCTTAAATAATTTAATTTAGTAGAAAATAGAATTAACAATTTTATATTGGTTTTATATTGATTTTCTATTTGTTAATTTTAGATAGATTATTTAAGCATGATCACGTATTGGATGGTTCTGTGCAACATCAGATAATTGAGGGCCCTTCAAACTATATGCCATATATTGCCATATGTACAGTATGTGACCTTACCTAAACAAACACGGGAAGAACACTGGTTCAAATCTGACCATCCAAACAATGCCTTTAGAAAGATTTGAAAACGGATCCCCACGCTGCAAGGTAACAGTGCCAACTACTACCTGGTAGCTATGAATCCACTGTGTTCATGAAGTGAGAGTTCCTCCATCTCCTCTAACCCCATCAGCAGCAATAGTAGCTACTAGCAGATGTATACAGGCAGTCCATCGATCACTGGTGAGAGGGGTGGGGAGTCAGGGGGCTTAAAGCCCAATGACAGATCCACTTTAAAGGGGTTCTCCAGGAATTAAAAAAAAATGAAAATACTTTTAATATTATTTTATAATAAATACATAGACAAATACCTTACATTAGCTTAGAATGGCTTGTTTTGTCTAGGGAGCAATCATTAGGAGAAATAAAATGGCCACCGTCCTATCAGTACACACAGAACCTGTCCTAATCACACAACTGGTCAAGTTACTTCCCCACAATGAGCCATAGTGCTGCCTCATCCTCCTCTCTGCTCTGCTTGTCAGGAATCATGATCCTGATTACAGGTGACTCTCTGAGGGAATGGAGATGATGAGGGGACATGAGAGGAAGTTGGGGTGTGGATAATGAGCAGCAGCACTTGTTTGCAGTCTCCATTACCACAGTCTGTCCTGTCCGTCCTCTCTCTACTTCATGTCTCCTCATGAACTAAATTCCCCAGAGATTCAGCTGAACGTTCTTATCATCTGTATTCAGGATCATAATCCCTGACAAGTAGAGATGAGGAGGAGGATGAGGCAGCTCTTTACCTCAGTGTTGTGAAGTAACTTGTCCTCATGTGTGATTAGGACAGGTTTTGTGTGTACTGATAGGATGGCAGCCATTTTGTTTCTCCTAATGATTGCTCACCAGACAAAACGAGCCATTATAAATAATGAAAGGTATTTGAGAATATATTTATAAGTAACATTTAAGTATTTTCATTTTCTTAATTCCCGGAGAACCCTTTAAGCTTCACCTATTGTCCTTGGCCATGTCCTAGCTAGGGCATCCTCTATTAACCTACCCTGTTCCTGCCCATTTCATGTTGCCCCTCACATGTCCTCCTCCATGCTGGTTTTCTCCCTGCAAGTCCTAAGATTGGTAAAACATTGGGAACTATGCTGCACTACACATGACCCAAACTACTGCTGCGCTGGTGTGTAAATATGGAAATAGCCATAGGAGAGGTGTTATTTTTCTGTGCCCCCCATTCATGCAATTAGTAATTAACGATTGGCTTTTAATTTTTTTTAAGTAATATCAGTCTTTGAAAAGTTTTCTAAAGATATCTTCACATTCATACAGAACAAACTGAAAATGAAAGAATTTCTTGTATCATTCACAAAAAAAAGATAAAAAGAACAATTTGGATTTTCTTCACAAAAAATAAAAAGAACAATTTGGATTTTCTTCACAACCTCATAAAAGTGACCAAACTGCATAGAATATATCAATTACAGTATCTGGATCTGTTACTTTAAAGTTTGACCAGATCCTCCTTGGCTTTTTATTGTAAAATGCCCGCAGTGCGATCACTTGATGGCCCTCGCACTGTTTATTTGGTACTAGGAAGTCACATAAATGGGTAATGCTATACATTTAAAGGGGTTGTCCCATAAAAAAAATTCTGCATTTTTTAAAAATAGCACCTGGATCTGAATACTTTTGTCATTGCATGTCATTAAAAATTTAGTATATAGCCGCTGAGTTATTCAATAAAATATATTTCTATAGCGCCACCTGCTGTTTGTTCTTTTCTTTATTTCTTTTTTAACCTCACCAACAATGCTGGGGTGGTCGCACATGCTTAGTTCCATCCTTTAACTGCCACCAGCCATTTCTACTGTTGGAAGCACTGACAGTAATAGGGAAAGAGCTGCAGCAGAAAGGGCACACTCCCTGAGTTGCCAGCCTAGAAATAAATCTAGCATAGCAATTGGAGCAATGAATGGAGAGATCTCTGGACCCATGTGAGGTACAGGGCTGGTTCTAACTTTGTTTGAAAGAGACTGCCGTGTACTGTATGATATCTGATTTTTATATTTTACATTCATCATGGGACAACCCCTTTAACAGGCGTGAATGATACAAAGTAATATTTCCAAACCCTTTGTGATATAGCGTGTCTTCTCCGGTGTCCTTAGCTGTTGCATGTTTTATCTTCTAACCTTATGTACAGTTATACACAGCCATAGGTTGCAATGTCACAATTCCAGTTAATTCTCCTATAACTTACGGTACGTATAAGGCCTCATGCACATGAACGTTTATTTTATCAGTTTACGGGCCGTTTTTTGCATTCCGTATACGGAACCATTCATTTCAATGGGTCCGCAAAAAAAACGGAATGTTCTCCGTATGCATTCCGTTTCTGTATTTCCGTGCCGTTATGGGGACAATAATAGGACATGTTCTATACATGTCCTATTATTGTCCGAATAACGGACAAGGATAGTACTGTTCTATCAGGGGCCAGCTGTCCCGTTCCGCAAACAACGAAAGCACACGGATGTCATCCGTACTCTTTGCGAATCCGTAAAATACTGAAAAAGCCATACGGTCGTGTGCAATAGGCCTAACTCCGTTGTATTGACTGATTTATCATGATTTTATTTTACAGCTTCATCTTGTACTGTATCTGCTCTTTCCTAAATAAATCCAGAACAAAAGTTCTGGGCCTGGATTTATTATAATGTACACAGGACCTATAGTAGCAGTGCAGATGTCCTCCTAGATACTTCTATTATCCTAACAAGGCTTTATTTTTATGCTCTTCCCTTTAGGATCCACTTCTAACTTCTGGGATAAATGTAGGGGACAGTCTCACACAGAAATTTCTCTGACTGTCCTATTCACATGACTGGGGCTTGCAGTAATTCTTGAGTTTGCTCCTATTCAGATGAATGTAACCTTTTTTTCAGTCTTAGAAATTTCTGCAATAAATCTGTTTCGTGTTGAATATACTTACTAAGCAAATTCACCTAAATTCTGTCCACGGGCCATTTTATTGTGTTTTAGATGCCTGCCCATCTACTTCTGCAGTTTTACAAAATGCTAAGAAAATGGGCATGATTAAAAGCCGCCCTAAACACAGCCCAAACATTGGGCAGATTACCGCTAACTAGTGATCGTATGAACACTGGTTAGAGATAATCTGCTGGTGTAAAGGTGCCGCTGAAACGCTCGTTCATCAGGTAACTGAATTTTTTCAAGCAGCTCGTGCTGTCAAATAATGATTCTGTATGGGGATGAGCGATGGCATTAGTGATCGCTCCTCCCTATACTGTGGAGGTGATTTACATGCAGCGGTCTCCTTCACTGATGAGCAGACGATTATCGGGAAGGAACGCTTCCTTCACGAAAACTGTCTGCTCAATTGAGCATTGTAAAGGGGCCTTAAGTCATAAAGTAGGCCAAATGTTCATTAGCGTATTGAAGAGAACGAGTGAGTTTCACCAAATTTATCATGCCATATGCACTATTTTGATAAACTGGCCCCAGTTTGCACCATTTTTGCTTACTCTTAAAGCCTACATCTACAATACTACTGATAAATCTCGCCCAATGCATGCAAAAACTGCAGCAAAACTGGCTTAGTAAAGAAGTGGATGTGTTACTCATAGTAGCCAATCAGGACCCACGTAATATTTTTTTTATTTACTTAAAAAAATTAAAGCTGGACTCTGATTGGCTGCTATGGGCTCTGAGTTGTTTTAGATACATGAAGGACTTTTATATGTTCTATTTAGGACCGGATATTTAAACTTTATTCTAGTGCACGCTATCATCAGACAACTTATTTAGGTTTTCGGTCTCTATAGTGCACTATTATAGTTCCTTGGATATTTGCTGTTTCTTGACTAGTTACATAAGAGCTCCCCCAAAAAATGTTTTGCAAACCATGATAGATCTAAAGCTGGCCATGCCCGTTAACGTCAGCCGAACCCACTTTTTTTGGTGGGATCAGCTGATATCTAAAGTGTATGGCGGAGGGAAGGATTGAGCAGTAGGATTTTATCATGCTGATCCTTTTATTTTCAAGTAAAATAAAGCACCTCTACTGTATGGCAGCAGCTTAATTCCCTCTCCCTATTGAGAAGACATGCATGTTCCTCCGAGCCGTGGCTATGTATGGGGGAGAAATAGCAGTCATTCAACAGTGATCTACTGTGTATGACCAGCCTGACGGTTCATGCATCCATAATCTTAAAGGCCAGGGGCACTTTTGGGGGCATTCTTTCACTGAAAGGGGTTGGACACCTTTTTTTTCTTTAAATGCAAACACCCGAAATGGAAGCACACTTACCTGCTCCACATCGCTGAATCCGGGGTCCTTTACTCCCTGCAACATTTGGGTTGCCCCGCTGTCAACATCTACTTTGATGCCTCAGAAGCCAATTTGACATGACTCAAGGGGAGAACGTCACTGCTGCAGCCAACAGCGGTGGGGGGCAGGTAAGTATGCCATTATTAGGTCTGCCTAGGAAGCTGGTTTGCCAAAAATCTCAAAAAGGTGGCCAACCCCTTTAAATGCACATATTTCTTTTCACTGAATAGCATTTTTGCAATTGGGGATTTTTTTTTTTCAAAGTTTGCAGATTGAGTTCTGCAGCATCTGTGTGTCAGGGCATAGCAAGCTGCCGAATGCCATTCACAGTTAAATCAATTCGCTCATCTGACAGCCTGGTCTTTACAAACTTGTGTTCTGAACGATTTTCAGCTGATTTAGGAGCAAATCAAAGCTGAACTCTAGGGCTGAAATGATTACTCGAATTAATCGATTAACTCGACACAAAAAAATCCTTGATGTTAATTTTTTGCATCAATGATTCATTTGTGCCATGTGACCATGGAGTGTGAGTGAAGAGTTTGCTATTACTCACGCTCCGTGGTCACCCGCCTGCCTGCATAGCGCTGCACTGAATGCTGACGTACACATATCACTGAGTTCTCTGGCGCAGCGGCTCGGCACTGATGGCTAGGAGGGGGAGTGGGGGAACCGATGGCAGTGGGGGCAGCTGGTGGCATTGGGGGAGGAGCTGGTGGCATTGGGGGAGGAGCTGGTCGCATTGGAGGGGGAGCTGATGGCACTGGGAGGGGAATCAACTGATGAAATGGGGAAGCTGGTGGCATTGGAGGGGGAACTGGTGGCACTGCTGGAGGAACTAATTGCATTGGAGGGGGAACTGATGGCATTGGAGGGGGAACTGGGGGGGGATCAACTGATGGCATTGGGGGAGCTAATGGCACTAGGGAGGGGCAACTGATGGCACAAGGGAGGAGGAACTGATAGCACAAGGGAGGGGGAACTGATGGCAAAAGGGAGGGGGAACTGATGGCACAAGGGAGGGGGAACTGATGGCACATAGGAGGGAGAACTGATGGCACAAGGGAGGGGGAACTGATGGCACAAGGGAGGGGGAACTGATAGCACAAGGGAGGGGGAACTGATGGCACAAGGGAGGGGGAACTGATGGCACTGGGGGGAGGCGATTGCACTTGGGGGTTGATGAGTTTTTAAAGAAAAATTTCTTTTAATTACCGTAGTTTTTTCTTATTTATCGTTGGATTAATCGGTAGAATACTTGATTACTAAAATAATCAATAGCTGGAGCCGTACTGAACTCATAAATCAGCTTGAATAGTCGTATAAGAAAGGAGAGGGAGGGACTGGAGACCAAGAAGCCAGTCAGATAGATTTGCTAGTGAACAGCATTCTGCGGTTAGCAATGTAAAAAGATAACCCCCGCCTTCCCCCCCAAAGGTGTGCATAGCCAGCTAAACAAAGATCTGGCTGCAAAAATCAGTTTGCTGTAGTTTTTATATATTTCTACTCAAGTCTGAGGTCCATATCAACCTAGGAAAAAAACACAGATATGCAAGGAGCTTATGATTATTGGCAGGGTTCTCTGAACCACCTATGCCCAATGGCACTTATGAACTGGACTCTTCCTGAGTGTTAATATCTCCCCTGTATTATGGCGTAACAGGGGGCTTTCTCTCCTTCTCACCTGGTTCAGCTACGAAGGCCTTTACTTTCACGCCAGAAAACTCAAACTGAACCAAGGAGTCGTCATGGGGCAAGACTGTCAACGACTCGCAGAAGTATACAGCCCCGTGCCAAGCAAATACGTGAAGAAGACCAAAAAACAGGTAACACTGGGGCAGATTTAGTAACAGACAGTATACATGTAGACTAGACAATCTGAAACTGCACCAGATTTATCATAGTGGCTGACGCTGGATGATAAATCTAGGGCATTTAGACTGTTTAGTCTAGTTTTGTCTAACCATACCAATTGTTGGTTGACTTACCTTGCAGCATAATTTTGCCTTTCCTGTGAAGTCACGCCCCCTTGCCTGTGAAGCACAGGGGATTATTCTTTTTGTCTTACTTGCTTCATAAATATGTTGAAAATTAGTTGTGCCAAACTGCACGATTTACGCCAAAACTTAGGTTCTGTCACAACAGTAAATGTGGGCCAGTCAAGTTAACGATTCAGCTTGTGTTTTTTTTAAATGGTGGGCCAAATTAGTGTCATAATTAGGGTGGGACAAGATATTTTGGTGCAGTATGTAAGTAAGCAAACTGGGCACCCCTCCCTGACTTTATATCAGTCTAAGCCTACCCTACGTCTAAACCAGGAGCGCTCAACATTTTTAGGTCCAAGGGCCATATTGTCAGGTTGTGTTACTTCAAAGAGCGGAAATAAAACACGCACCTATCTTCAGAATGGGACCCCCGAAGCGAGAGAAGAACAGTCGTAAATGAGTGGTCACCCTCCATTCATTTGCATGGGAGTTCCCAAAATAGGCGAGCAAGTGTGCATGTGTGCTCTTCTTCCATTTCCGGGTTCCCCTCTGGAGATAGGTACGGGTCCGAGAGGTGGATCCCACACCTATCTGACATTGGTTGCATATGCTAGCTATATGCCACCAATGTCTAAGATGAGACAACCCCTTTAATACTAGGGACACTGCTGGCACTCGTAATAATCGGGGACACTCTTCTAGCAAAGGGGCTTTGCTATAACACACATTTTAACCTCTGCCATATTGACCATACTATGTCCTGTCGGAGATGAGTGTTTTTCTTCACTACAGAGGAAAGCATTCATTGTTTAAAGGGTTTTTCTGAGATTTTTATACTGATGACCTATTCTATGGATAAGGCACCAGTATCTGACCGGCGGTGGTCCGACACCCTGGACCCCTGCGGATCAGCTGTTTTGAGAAGGCAGCGGCGCTCCTGTGAGGAAGTGCTATTAAAATACATGGCAGACAACAGCAGACCTATGGCTAAAAGAAAAAGTTTGAATTTTTATTGTTTTCTACTTCATGCACTAAGTCTAGTAGGGCTGTACAAAGACACAATGTGACCTGAAAGTTGGGATAAAATATAACAAAATGAGGTGACATCATGGTCTTCGTCTGACAGGCTTTTCACTATGGAACCCCAGCCTAAAAGCTAGTTACTACGGGGGAATTTATCAAAGACCGGTGTTTTATGCTGCTCCTTGATAAGGGATATTACAAAATGCCTGCACCTCATCATAAACTAAGCGCATCCTCTGGCAGTCCGCGCACCTAAAATAAAATGTACACCAGCTATGAGCTATAGAAAATTGGTGTAAAAGCTGATAAATGTTGCAGGGACGATGGCTCACCCACATTCCACACCCACCATGCACCCTTTTTGGGAAGTGCAAAGGGTGGTGTAGAAACATTATCGATAAAGGCATAATGGGGGAGATTTCTGTGCCGGTCTTGATATCCCCTGCACTGTCTGAAGATCTTCCACATTTATGATGAGGCACAGGCCTCATCATAACTTAGGCGCATACTCCGGCAGTCCATGCGCCTAAACAAAAATCTGGCATCATTTGTGCCAGAAATCTGATGTAAATGAAGATAAATTTGTCTCCGCTGTTCAGGTCACACCCCTGTCCTATCCTTGCCATGCCCCTTTTTGGGAAATGTGCTGAGTGTGGCATAAAAAGGGGCACTTGCGACTTTTTTTAGTTGCAAACACACAGCTTGGCGCAATAATTCTCCCTGATTGCGTTTGAAAATTGTTTACATAAATTAATAAAGCCCTATTTATTACAAAAACTATGCAAATAAAAACATAAATTGTTAGTCTGTCAGGGAAAGAAAAAAAAAGGTTTATGACATTCATGTATTAATATGTAACTAAACTTAAAAATGGAAAAAATAGTTGATGTGTTGATATGATGTGTATCATCACCATGACCAGTGGGTCATCAAGGAGGCTGTGTATTATCCCACCACACTGTCTACAACCTGTGCAACAGCTGATTATTTATCGGTGTGATATGTTGTGTCTCTGTTTACCATGATAGGGGCTACTAAAGGCAATGAGAGCTGTATGCAGTTCACAGCTACAGGTTGTGAGCCCATGTTCTACGCCAAATTACACAGACAGATGTATTCTATAACTACAAACACCAATGTAACAAATAATCCTGCAATACAGTGAACATATTGTATTCATACTCTAGCTGTACACAAACGTCATACACTTACCCTTTCTTCTCCATCTAGCCAGCCCTCCATGATGACTTCTCCTGTCAACTGACAGACTATAAGATTAAACAAACCCAAAACCACATAAAAATGCACCCCTACCAGTAGGGTAGTACACTAGGCTTTTGCCTACCAAGCCTAACCCTAAATTAGGCTAGGTCATAATAAACTCCCCTATTAAAAAGGGTATAAAAAATATGCAAAAACTATGTGTGAAACCATGTTAATAAATCTTCAACATGTGCATATATCTTTAATGTGTTCTGTGACATTTAGTATTGAACACTTACAGGGCATTATAAACATGAAGTTCTGGGACGATGCAAGAGTCTGCTGGCTGCTTGTTCCTTCTCAGCAAGCGTTCCAACAGTTCCACCATCCTCTGGCCATTGGTCAGCGGAACCCTGATAGGTTGTCCTGTTATTTCATAAAACCCTGCTTATAGATGTCTCGAGACAGAACTGTAGAGCCAGAACAATTAGATATTTTATCTGATGCTAGAAAGACAACTCGCTGACAATCTTGGCACTTTCTGATAACCTCTGCTTCTGTTCTGCTTTCTCCTTCCTTTTTACAAAGGCTGATGATCAGGAAAGAACAAGGTTTCTTCACGATCATTGCCCTGTGTGTAGCACACCGCTTGTTTGTTGGGTGATCACATTATTATACGGCATTAAAGTTGCTTATAATGTTATTAGGTAAAAATGTCTAGAATCAACATGGCTCGCCAAGTTGGGTGCAAAAGACAGGTCTACATAAAGCCCATCAAACACTCTTTGGGGTCAAATGGCATGACAACTTTGAGCTAGGCTAGGGAACTACCAACATTAGAATGAGAACCTACAATACAGAAGATATCTTGAGGGTACACATTTGATTGGCCAGGTAGTGTACATCTGAGGTTAAAATACACTATGTGTGTACATCAAAATTAAAATGTATTTTCTATGACTCATCATAGTTCCCTTCTACTCTTTTCTCCCTGCAGCGGATCAGAAAAGATCAGTAACCTTTACTGAAAACCAGCCCCAGCCTTCTACATCGCATGCTGAGGTTCCTCCATTACCCTCACGTTCTGGCTGTAGCCCTGCTCCATCTGTCAAACAAGCATCTTCAGAAAGTCCTGTTCTCAGAGCCTCTCCATCGATCACTGTGGCTGATCTCCACAGCCAGACTGACAGTCAGGTAACACCACAAGCAGGTTAGAGCATGTGTATCTCACCTCCTTCTAATGATCCATGTGCTAGAAAGGCCTGCCACGTGTTGTAAACTGGGAAATTAGATCCAGGGGCAATTTATGGGGATTTTTTTTTACATATTAGGCTGGAGCTACATGGCAATCTCGGACAAGACGGGTGTTGCTGAACAAGGATCGCTGTGTAGCAGTGAAGCCAACAGAAATACATGGGTTTGCAGTGCGACTTGCAAGTTTGACGCAACCGTGATTCCAGCAGGGTTGGATTTTTTGGCTTCAATGGCTGCACCGCTACACAGCAATCCTTGCTCGCATGACAACTGTTGTGCCCAAGATGGCCGTGTTACCCCAGCCTTAAAAAATCACTGAATTGTGATAGCAATTAACATCAGATAACAGACTGAATTTTCCAAAAAAATAGTCTTCTGTTAGTAAATAATAAATTATCTGCTGGAAAGGTGATAACTACTAGATCAGTGAAGGTCCAAGCACTGGGATCCTTGCTGATCTCCAGCATGGATGACTCTTATCCCCTGTCTGAATGGAACATCAGTCAAACATGTGACCATTCCAGGTCTATGATAGAGCTGAAGATAGGTAAGCAGAGTTCTTAGGGTACTTGCGTTAAACTTTTTCGGTATTGAGTTCCGTCCTAGGTAATCAATACCGGAAAAAAATGCATTCTTAATGGAGAGAAATCCGTTCAGTACTGTTGTGGAAATTATTATGATGTGTTTTCTAATATTGTCATCGTGTCTCTCAGTGTGTAAACCACTGGAAGTGGATATCTTGCTGCGGATATAGAGACGCAGCAAGCAGTGTTTTCTTGGCGAATGGATAGATGCCGGCTGGGGCCCTCCGCCCAAAAGGCGGATTTATTGGCTTGGCGTGTATGCATTTATTAAGAGAACAATATACGGAAAGGAACGTGCATTCGTTATTTCCAGTGTGCCTGATCAACCGCTGGAGATGGTGACGCTGTTCCTATAAGTAGGCCCACATAAGAATCCTGGTGAGCCTTGTTGAGCATTGATCACTGATCGGTGCTGAACAAGACTCCCCCCTAGTGGTGACTGAGAGACATGTTGTGGTATTCTTTCTGTGGGTGTGTGTGTCATCACTTCCTGTATGTCTGTACTGTACCTGAAGGGAGTGGTCAGGTGTTGGGCCCGCCCACTTCCTATTTGTTATCCCTTGGTCTATGTAAATAAAGAAAGGGTCTGAGAGGGCAGTCTCTCAACAGATCTCAACCATGAAACATCTTAACTCATTACTGGAATAGTGCGGCCTTTCCTTACACAAAAGAGCTGATACACGTGCTTGGGAGCGCGGGGTAAAGGAAAATTACTATAACAGTACGCATCAGGATGTCTTCAGTTCAGTCACTGTACCTTTTTTGGACGGAGAAAATACTGCAGCATGCTGCAGTTTTGTCTCCGTCCAAAATTCTAGAACACTTGCCAGAATGCTGGATCCGGCATTAATTTCCATTGAAATGTATTAGTGCTGGATCCAGCATTAAAATTACCGCATTGACGGATCCGGTCTTCCAGTCTGCGCATGCGCAAAACTTTTAAAATTTGAAAAAAATAAATACTGGATCCGTTTTTCCGGAGGACAACCGGAGAGACGGATCCAGTATTGCAGTGCGTTTGTGAAACGGATCCGCACCGGATCCGTCTACAAATGCTGTCAGTTTGCATAGAGATTGCCAGAATCCAGCGATGCAAGTGTGAAAAGTACCCTTACCTATCAGTCCCAGAGACTTTGAATGAAGTGGAACGGCGATTGGTAGCTCCAGTGGTTGGACTCCTACCAATCCACCAGCTATCAGCGAATCAGTAGAGAGGTGATTACCAGACCACTAAATGCCTTTACCTCTGTGGATGCCTGGTAAACCACAGCCAACAGATGCCACTATTCCACAGCAGCACCAATATAGAAGTAGAGAGATGCCTAGAGATCATACAGAGCATATTTTCTATTGCTACAACTAGGCTTGAAGCTTCAGGGTTATTAAAAAAAAATCCCCTAGATCTCTGGGAGATTTTGGGAGTGATCAATCAGCCCTATCAAGCAGTATGTCAGGTGATAATAGCGTTGATCCTGCCGACGGGTCCTCTTTAAATGAACAGGAAGGCATCCCAAAATAAATCATAATCCCGGCTCAGCCTTGTGTTTCAGGTATTTTGGTTGCAGGATGATTAGATTTTATGGATTACCAGATTCCTGATTACAGAAATTTCACCACAATAAGAAAAAAATATGATTACCGTTAGATGGAATTATCATTCAGCTAGCTTGCGGAGGAATGAAGACTGGTTTATGTATACCCATAAACACGTTCCACAAATATCAACATTGATACTCCCTAATCAGCCTTTATAATGAAGTGGATCCACAGACGGGACACTGACGAGAATTTTTGTGTAGAAGCGTTGAATGAATTAGTTAGCACTGATTTATTTTCTCAGAACTGATCTTTGCGCAGGAATGTCTGTGCAGCTGACTGTAAAGCATGTAGAAAAATAGGCAGCGAATGAAATCGCAGGATGGTGCCCTGTCCCAGTGTTATACGCCATGACATTGCTCAGATACACCTCAGTACATCCCAGCTCCTCCACAAAAATATTGCACTCTCATTTGCCATAAATATAGGCCCTTAATAATGCATGGGATCTACCTCCGCACGGCAATCTAAGGCAGGCCTCTCTTGCACCAGGAATCATTTGACATGTACACGGAAACTATACAGTGACATTTGTGACTTCATCTCACTGCGCATAACAAAATCATAATAATGTGTGTGTTTTGAACATGAATAGTTATTTTTTTAATGTTAACACAGAATACTACTTAGGGAGGGGTCACATGACGTTTTATGTCTCCGTTTGATGTACACGTTAGAAATAAAGGGATACTAAAACGCAGCACACCCCGTTCTTGTATCCTGCGCAGTCCGTATAAGTTTATTCTTGTATGGGAAACAGATGCCACTGTATGGTATCAATTTGAGGCATTCGTTTAATGTATACGTTTTTGTATATGTTAAACGGACTGGAAAAACGTGATGTCAACCCACCCTTACAGATAGGGGTGAACTGGCCATAGACCACACAGGGAAATTTCCCGGCTGGGTACATGATGATCTGATGCTCTCAGCATGAATTAATGTAGGAGCATCAGGTACATATGCACCTGTCTCACCGCCGCAAGTGTCCTCCGGAACTCAGCTGTATCACCGCCCGGCGATACAATTGAATACCGTGGTGACGGTGGCAGTATTTTGCGCTACACTGTGGTATTTTGTGCTGCACTACAGTATTGCTGGACCCACCTACTTCTTTTGTCCCTGACACCTTGCACCCCCGCCGGTCAGCTGGTTGAAGAGAAGGCCATGCTTCGTGCAAGCGCAGCCTTCCCTTGTTACCTGCTCGCCACCGACATTGCAGCGGTGAGCAGGTGTAATTATATACACTTGAATAGAAACGAGCCGCCCCATAGAAGTGAATGGGGCGGCTTGTAGTTACACCGGCTCACCGCTGCAATGTCGATGGCGAGCAGGTAACAATGAAGGAAGGCTGCGCTCACACGAAGCATGATCTTGATGACCTATCCTGAGGATAAAATCCAAGAAAACCCTTTTAACCCCAAGTTGGCAAAGCTATGATAAGCACCACATTAAAGCTACTACATGTACTCATCTTACAATCTTATGCTTAAAAAATTAATATATATAAACTATACATACCGATCTGAATTGTCAATATAGCTATTTAATTCCTGCCGCAGCCACACACCGCACCCTACAATGCGTGTTTAGCGCATCTTCCTCAGGGGGAGATGGGGGTCCTGTTGGCCCAATCTGATGTAGCGGCAGACTGGGCATGCACCCTGTCACTCCTCATTCTCCATATGGTACCACCAGAAGTAGCCAAGCACTGTACTTTGTTATCTCTGACAGTCCCATAGAGAAACCGTAAATGAAGCGGCAGGGCATGTTTGACCTGCTACTCCATCAGACAGGGGGAACCAGACCCTGTTCTCAGGATCGGTGGAGGTCCCAGTGGTCAGACCCCTACAATCAATTAGTTATTCCCTATCTTGTGGATAGGGGATGACTTCTAAACTTGGCACAAGCCCCTTTAACTATGTTATCACTATAGAAAGTACCACTTCTGTCCACCCAATTTTCAAGATCCAGGCCGAGTGTGCAGAATTAATGGAAAATGGTTCTATTCTTGGGTCTTGGACATTTGTTTAGACAGAAATGTACTATAGTAGCAGCTAAAGGCTTGTTCACATGTGCAACAGAGGCTCAGTTCGGGGTATCTATAGCAGATACAATCAAAAACAGCAGCGATAAAACTCTTGCATGTAGGACATTTTTCTCCGCTAATAAAGAGGACTCCTGAATTCAAAACGAACGGACCCCATTACAGCCAATGCGATCTGTTTGCCTCTGTTCGGGTCAGTTATGTGCCAAATCTTGCACTTCCACTATAACGGAGTAGAATAATGGAAATCAAAAGTGGTGGTGTGAACTGATCCTAAGCCTGCTTGGGACTATCATCTTAGTCTGGTCCGAGAACTCTACCATTGATATTTGTCCTAGGCCAGGATGAGAATTTCCAACAGCTCTTTCATCTGGGTAATATAGGGCACTTAATATAGCAATCCCTGGTTGTCATCATGGGAGGATCACTTCACGGTAGGTATGTTCTGTGAATCCCACTTACTATATGTCTCCATTTACACAATGAATATAACAAAATTATGTGTCGAAGTTTACTCCTTGGTAAAAAAAACTACAAATATTGTTATCCTAAGCTTCTTGTCTAGGGAAGAAAGTAATAATATTTCCTAGTTTAGAGGTGCTCTGTGTCATGTTGGTGGACCTTAGCCATCTATACAACTGGTTTTGAGCAGGCAAACAAACCTTGGATCAAAGTCAAGATAAAAGGAAACTTAAAAGGGTTCTCCAGGATTACATAACTCATGACATATCTTTAGGATAGGTCATCAACTCCGGCTGTTTGGGACTAGCAGCAGCTTCAGAAATAGGTCCAAACAACACACCGGGGGGACATTTCTCAAGACTTGCTTTCTCACACACGAGTCTTGATCCCCTTGCGCTGGAGTGAGAGGCTACTAATTTATCAAGAGGAAAATTCCTCTTAATAAATTAGCCATATCTTTGGCACTCCGTGCACCAGAAACTCAGGTCTACGCCACCCAGGGGCTGGAGTAGACTTCAGCTATAACTTACGACAGTTTCAGATGCAAATTATAGAAAATCCAGAGGGCTTCAGAAAAGTGGCAAAAAGCTAAAAAAAAAAGTAGCAAATAATGGTGCAATAATGGTGTGCGCCATAATCTGCGACTTTTTTTTACGCTACAATAGTGACTTAAACTGGCCGCCAATAATGTATTTTAATACTGAGGGGTTAATTGCCGTTGATCGCAGCGCTCGGTCACAGGCAGGTGCTGGCAGTGTGTTTCTTCTGCCTGCATTTGTATATGAAACGTTACTCGTCATTGGTGGCCAGTGCGCCTGCCCCTCCTCCCGTCTCTCCTCATTGGCAGCAGCAGCACAGGGGAGGGAGAGACTGCCTGCTTCTCTCCGTGCTGCCGAGGAGAACATGGCCGCGCTGTGCAGTAGCGCAGCCCAGTATCGATAAAATACTGATCCTGGTATCGAGCTTGATACCAGAGAAAAGTTTCGCTACCCGAAACAACCCTACAGCTCAGTCCACTACATAAGGAGCGGTGTAGTTCTGGGGCTACTCCTGAACAGCTGATCGGCGAGTGTGTGGGGAGGTCGGATCCCCGCCGATCTAAAATCGATGACCTATCCAAGGGATGGGTCATCAACTAGTAAATCCTGAAGAACCTACCCAAATAGAGTGGCTTGCTCTAAGCCAATATTATTATATTTAGAAATGTTATTTATTTTTTGTCTAGAGTTTTTTTGTCTTATACGGTTAATATGCCAGGATAGAACATTGCATTCATCCATGTTATACTCCCTGTCAGCCCATGTAATAACTCCCAATTGTCAAACACCAATGAAATATTTGCCAATTTAGCTATTTTTCTGCTGTTGTCTGCATTGTACAACTTTTATGAAGAAGCCTTTATAGGGCCTTCAGAATAGATAGTATATATCTTATTATTACATAACGTAAAAAATGGATCTGTATCCTGATTGCTAAACTGTTTTCTCTTATTACAGAGAAGATCCCACTTCCTGGGGAGGGAAGACTCAGAGTCCAGTCGGGGAGCGGCAGCCCCTCTTCTCCACAGCTCCCCGTCCTCCCACCTCTCTGATCCTGAAGACTTTGGTGGTCTGGAAACTAGCAGCTTGCTTCAGTACACAGACACCGTTCTCCACATCACTGAGGACAATGGGATGGAGAACCCCCTTGTGTCAGGACATTTTAATTTCAGTCAGATTGAACTTGGGGAGACGGACATTGATTTGGATGAATCTCATGTTTAGCCTTGAGAATTTGTCAGCTACATTCTTCTCTGTTGACTATGGTGTGCTTTGTTTTCTCACTCATGCCGGTAGACAAAGTGCAAAGCACTTTCTGGCCCTCCCTTGTAATCCTGTTGTTTGCTTAGGAGGGTGTCCGTGAATATGCTGCTTATCTGATTTTGCTGCTTTGTTTTTGGGTGAACATAGTTAAATATGCTGCCTCACGTAGGACCAAAGAATGCAAATGAAATCCCAACAGTAGCCAACCCTACCTGTATGTGATTTACCTGTGACCCATCAATGCCAGAGCACACACCAGACCGAGCGTATGTGATTCCACGTCAGTGCTGCTTTACACAGTGAGAGGCCTTACATGCAACTAGAACATTTCTTAGTCATCTATACCATATCAATGCTTTGCAATGTTTCTTCCAATTGTATTAATGTTATAGAAATTACAATTTTACAGAAGGGAAACACAATGTAACATATTCACGGAGGTAATAACGAAGCGAAGGAAATTATATCATAGTCTTAAAAAGTAACTTTATATGCAGATGCAGCAGATAATTGGTGTTTCCTGCCATATTTTACACTGTAAGGGTACTTTCACACTAGCATTGTTAGAATCCGGCAGGCAGTTCCGTTGCCGGAACTGCCTGCTGGATCCGGAAACCCTTATGAAAACGGATATCTTTTTTTTCCGGATCTGCTAGACTTATTCATTGAAATACTGGAATTGTCTTTCCGGTATCATCCAGAATAACAGATCCGGTATTTCATTTTTTCAAAGCTAGAAAGAACTGCGCATACGCAGTACAGAAAACCGGATTTCCGGAACACTTGGTACCGGATCCAGGATTAATACATTTCAATGGAAATTAATGCCGGATCCGGCAAGTGCAGTAGTGTTCCGGAATTTTGTCCGGTTAAATAACGTACAAGGGAAAGAACGGAAGACATCCTGATGCATACTGAACGGATTTCTTTGCATCCAGAATGCATTGGGACAAAATGGAAGCGTTTTTTTCCGGTATTGAGACCCCAGATTTCAATACCGGAAAGGAATAACGCTAGTGTGAAAGTACCCTAATGCATTTTGCATTTTGAGGGTTGATTCCCCGAATCCATAAGACATATACATGGCCTTATCTATAAACATTGGGTTGGTTGTAGAGATATCAATCCCAGATGGGCCTCAGCACTTTAAGAGTCCTAACTGGGTCGATGGTTCACCCAGCCTGCCCTATACAAATGAATATATTTTATAACGCATATAGATTCTATAGAATTGGAAATCATGTGGTGATTTTATAGTGGGGTCCAGGACATCCCAGCCAGTTTTCTGGAAGGGATATATCAGGGTAGGTTCACATGGGAAGGATACGCTGTGGATCTGCCCCTGTAAATGTGCGTGCAGCAAATTCTCCTCATTTTAAAGCATCAGAAATATGGATGAAATTTTAAGAAATTTTATTAACACCCTGCAGAAAAGATCCCCAGTGCAAATTGACTTTACATCTACCTGACCTTCAAGGATAATCCTCAGCAAAGTCTGCAGCAAATCAGCAGTGGACATTCTGCAGTAGATCTCTCAATCATTTTGCTGCAGATCAGCCATTTTCACCAAATTCACAATTTTTTCTTAAAATACTACGGAACTGCTGCATACAAATCCTCAGTGCCAAATCTTCAGCGTAGTCATCCCATATGGACAAAATCCTAAAATTGTCAAGTCTTAAGGAGAGGTAGGCTTCATTGCTGGAAACCTTACCTTAGCTTATAAATAATAAAAGGCATCTGTCAGCAAATTTTTCCCTATGACACTGGCTGCCTGTTACATGTGCTCCTGGCAGCTGAAGGCATCAGTGTTGGTCCCATGTTCATATGTGCCCGAATTGCTGAGAAAAAGAGCAACAAGGGCGCTACCGTTACACCTAGAGGCTCTACTCTCTCTGAAACTTCCGGACCCTCTGCACTTTGATTGACAGGACCAGGCGTGATAACATTTCCACTGCCTGGTCCTGTTAATCAAAGTGCAGAGGGTCCGGAAGTTTCAGAGAGAGCAGAGCCTCTAGGTGTAACGGTAACGCCCCGTTGCTCCTAGAGGCTCATTTGCATATATCAGAACTTCATTTTTCTCAGCAATGCGGGCACATAGGAACATTGGACTAACACAGATGCCTTCAGCTGCCAATCATACATGTAACAGGTCAGCCAGTGTCATAGGTACAGATCTGCTGACAGATGCCCTTTAATAAAAGCAGTAACCTATAACCATTAGAAGAATGTCCTACAGGTCTACAAATGTTGAAGTGCTTTCTGTGGTTAGTTTTAGCCTTTCAAAAATACCAATCAAAACAACTATTCCATTTTTGTGTTTAAATTAGGCCACGTTCACATGTTGTGGATTCTCTTAGGAATCGGTCACCAGGTTCCCACCATACTGTAGCAGATGTAACCCCTTTCTAAATGTATGGCTATATGCCCAAAGTACAGCTGCATATCTTAGAAAATGAAGTTATAAAAACTCCCGCACTTTAAGGTAATTAGGGCTTAGGTGTCCACTGGGCGTAAAACCCAGCCATCTTTGCTTGACTGGAGATGTAGCTTTAATGGTATGTTCACGTAATCACAATTTTAACAGCAGGGAATTCATATATACACCTTCGGGAAGGGGGACGACGACAATTTTTAATGATTGCATTTTACTCATTCTGGGAGAAAAATGATTTTTTCAATTAGTCTTTATTAAAAACATTCAGCCATTCTCTCACAAAGGATTAACAGTTTTTCTAGCTGTGTAAATCCTACTTTTACTTTGTGCCGGTCATCTAATAACCCTCTAATTTACTAAAAGGTCACAAACACTTATTTAAGCCACATTCTTATCAGTAAGATAAAGATTGAGCTATAATGAGTGTTTATGATGCCAGAGATAAGGAGCCCGTCCGTCCGGTGAGCTGTCTGATGGAACACAGAGAAAATTCAGATCCTCCTACTAGAGAAATTCATCACTGTACAGAGAAAAGGGATCCAAATTTTTAATGAAGAGCAATTGAAAAAATTATTTTTAGCTCAAAATGAGTAACATGCAATAATAAAACAAAAATTGCCCCCAAAGGTGTGCATAGCCTTTAAAGCTCTACCTCTAAATGTAATATCTAGGATATGAATAATAGATCTTCACCACTTTATTAACATTTACAGTTATTTTTTTTCAGTTTCATTTAATCTTGGAAACCTTCAACAAGCTGCTGTTGACAGATCTGTTGTCATAGATCTTGTTGCACTCTCAATGTAACTGTATATTTTCTTCTTTAGGTTCATTGTGAGTACTGTAATATTTGTACTCGCTAAAAGCGGCATAGGTAAATAATTATAATGTTATATTTTTGGGTTTAATTGGCTGTACACAGGATTACAAACAGAAGTTCCGCACAGATGTCCGTGTGGGTTTCTGTGCGCTTCTGCACCAAAATCCGCATGTGAAAGCCACAAAAGAAAACGCACAAACAATTGATATGCTGTGGATTTCTACAACCGGATGGCAGGTCAATTTCCAGATGGAAAGAAAAATTTCCATGATATTTCTCTACTCTCATTCATTTTGCTGGTACTGTATTACGCTGCAGCATTTCCGCATGAGAATCCAAGTGGAAAAACAGCGCATAATACACAACGTGTACAGGTTCCCCTTCGAAGGCGGGTAAATTCATGTGGTAGCCATAACTACAGTAAAAATAAAACCATACCAAGAATCCATAGAGGCAAAAAGCCTGCTTGTTGATGGTTTCCAAACAGCAGTTTTTCAGTATAAATATGTTCTGAAATGTAAAATAGAAACAAGTGTAAGATATATACGAGAGACATTACATTCTAAACCTGATGTCAGTGTTAGCAAAGGTGGAACTTCCCTTTAAAACGAACCTGTTAGACCCATTAGCCCAGATTCACTAATGTGTCTGCACCAAAAATATGTCTAAAAAGTGGTGCAAATTTGGTAAATCTAGAGTTTGTACACTTTTTGGAACATGCTTGACAAGGTGGCAAGGCTTATTGGAAAGGGGAGGGGCTTCGTGGAAAGGGGCAGGGACTCACGTGTGCTATTTTGCGCCAAAACTGCGCCACAGTTCTGGCGTAACAATCTGTCTCAACCAATAGTTGGTATAGAGTCAGAGAAAAGTGTATATGCCTGCACCACAATTATCATCCAGTCTGAGCTATATCTGATGCAGGACTAGACAGCCTGTTTAAGCTTACGCCATCTTTCCGATTAGTAAATCTGGACTACTGTGATCTCTGACGGCTGCATAAAGTAGTCACAGACGTGAATTTCAGTGGTCAGTTACTTATGTGTTAAACTGTTAATGTGTAGTAGTTTTGAAAAACTTACATTTTAGGTCCCTTTCAGATGAGCGAGTGTCACGCTCCGGACTCGCAGAGTGAGTATGCAGCAGCTCCCGTCCTGACCTCCCAGCACTGCCGGGGTCGCATAGCATTATAATGTAATGTATTGTATAACACTGAACTGTAAGGGTTACATAGCATCATAAATCAATATAATGCTATGCGACCCCGCAGTGCTCCGGAGTTCAGAATGGGTGCTCTCCCTGCCACACGCTGCGAGTCCGGAGTGTGGAACTCACTTGTCTAAAAGGGGCCTTGCTCATTGCAGCAAGCAGTCAACACTGTAACGGAAGAGTCTGATCTATTCATGATATAGATGAGATAACTTAGCACCAGAGGGCAGGAAAGTCTGCATATTATAAATGCATTAAACTTCTCCCTGGCAGCATTGGCCACAGGTTGCAAAGCATTTTGGGTCTGCGTCCGATTTTTTGCAGATCTCACATGGACCCATTCATTTCTACGGGGCCACAAATAATGAGGATCGCACAGATCTCATCGACGTGCTATCCGCATCCCACAAATTATAGAACATGTCCTACTGTTGCAGACAAGAATAGGTACATGCGGCACCTACAAGGCCGCTATCTGTATTTTGTGTCTGCGTTGCTGTCATTTGCATCGAATGTTACGCTATGTTACATTGATACATTCTATGCATTTTCAAGTCTGTCTTGAGATGTTGCTCCACTTTCTATACCAACCATTTGCTGGAGTAAGATTGTGACAATTTTTGGGACTTTTTGCAAAGTTAGGGCTCATGCAAATTGCGGATCTGCAAAACAAGGATGCCGCCCTTGTGCGTTCCGTAATTTGCAGAACGGAACGCACACGGGCGGCCCATTATAGAAATGCCCATTCTTGTCCGCTCAACGGACAAGAAAAACACATGATCTATCATTTTTGCGGCCCCAATAAAGTGAATGGGTCCTCATCCGAGCCGCAAAAAAACGGTTTGGATGCAGAACCAAACCACGTTCGTGTGAATGCGCCCTTAAATTTGATAAATGTGGCTTGAATCAGCTTGACAGGCTAACCGTGCCCAATTTTCCACCCTCTAGACTAGAGCCAGGGGTGTAAAAATTAAAAATATGTCATTCCCTTTTTTCTTTTTGCAAATAAGCCCAAAAACTCACAGTACTATCGTTCCACTTTTTAAAGTTAGAAATCTGGAGCACAGATGTGGTAAATTCCCCCCAGTGTGTCTGTCACGATATCATTCTGCGCTCAGAGAGGACATCATACTGCAGATCCGGAGGTTGACTACTGTATTCCTCTGTTATAACCCAAATACTGCAGTCCAACATGGAAAAACCTATACATTCTAACTGATGTGCAATATATGAGATACTTGAAATGTTGCCGGTTGGGAAGCGCTGGTACCACGGAAAGCATCCTGTATGAAGAATCACTTTATATGAAGGACACTAGCACATAGGGACCACTTGAACTATTTTGCTTGGTCATACATACAGAGAACCAGATGTCTATTATATATTAAAAATACAATATGTTATGGATTGGACTGTCAACTGAGTCGATAAAAGAAGTGAAATGAAATATGAAAGGAAGATAATGTATAAAGTTCTATCTCAGATATGATCTATGTTGTGAAGAGATGAAAGATGTTCTATGTGACGAGGAAGTAATAAATCTTTATTTTAAAACGTTAATGTTGCAACCTTTGAAATCAATGACAGAATGTAGAATGTGTTCCTCTATCGGGCCCTGCAACAAGAAACATGAGGACATAATACGGCTCATATGAAGACATATGGGACCCCAGGAACACGCACATAAACATGTACTTCATACTAATCACTGCCGCTGTCCGGCCAGATTCCTATATCTTGGCAGAACACTATACCCGGAAGTGACGCGGCCGCACAGGAATCAGCTGAAAAAGGGTGTGTGCGGCGCCGCGTAAGCGCACATCCACTGGATTAGTAAAAATTTTTGCACTGCCGCGGGAGAAGCACCGGACTGCATGCGCGCAATCGTACACCGTCCAGTGAAAAATGTTCCATCAGATCTCCCTAACCATAGTGCGCACGTGGTGACCTCGATATTCTGCACTCAGCTTTGCTATGTGGTAAGGATGAACTGCTCCTGATGATGTGTGCGCGCGTGCGCACTCAGGGGTAGGGAGATCTGATGGTACATTTTGCACTGGAAAATATACCTACCCCTAAGTGCGCACGCGCGGTGTACGGTTTCGTGCATGCGCATGAGGTCCGGTGCTTCTCCCGCGGCGGTGCAATAACTTTTACTGATCAAGTGGATGTGCGCTTGCGCGGCACTGCACACACCCTCTTCCAGCTGATTCCTATGCGCACGTCACTTCCGGGTATAGCGTTCTGCCAAGGTATAGAAATCTAGCAGAACAGCGGGTGTACCTATGTTAGGTGTTCTACTTCCCCCATAATAGTAATAGTAGTCATCATAAGGTGCTTATTACACTCTCTCCACAGCCATCCCTTCTGAGGCCTCAACGCTTCTGAGGCCAGCACGCTTTTCACTAGATGACAGTGGTGACTGGCACACTCATGAGCTTACTGCCTTAATACGCTACCACACACCGGTCTTGATAAATCTACCTCTTTGTGTTTTATACGTTACTTAAGATCTTAAAGGCTATGTACACAAAGACCATGTACAAACTTTTATATTGCACTGTACTCATTTTGAGCTAAAAAATTTTTTCTATTGGTCTTTATTAAAAAAAATATGGAGTCCTTTTTTCTGTACAGAGCTGAGATGCTCCAGCAGCAGCCTTTGGATTTTCTGTCTTTTCCATCAGTTGGGGAGCTGATGGGATCCTTACTCTGCTCCCTGACATTATAAACGCTCTTTATTGCTCAGTTCTTATCTTACTGATAAGAATGTGGCTTAAATAAGTGTTTATGACCTCTCAGTATTTATAGATAAGAGTTATTAGGGTTATTCCTGTCCTTTCACTGCAATGAGACTTCTGAAAATAGATAAGGGGAAGTGCCATAACAGTGAGAGGACAGAATGTGATGGGGCCCCGTTCTTGGGACAGGGACTAGTATCTATCACACATTTTTGGAATATTCTATCGATATGCCATAAATGTGTCGATGAGAATACCCTTTACATCTCAACATCTTAAAGGGGTTGTCCTAGCCTCAGGACAGCGCGCCTGTTTATTATAGCCAGGCATACCTGCCGCTGGGCTATTATAAATCAGGGTCAAAGTATCCAGAAAGTTCAACCCCCTTACGGTCCCTTTCCTGAGCTCATACTATAGCCTTCAGCACAATTCCTGATTGTACCTGAAGTGTATATGATCCGATCACAATCCATATGACTGTCTCCGTAGCTGTACAGTCCCAGAGCTCTTTTAATCAAGCCTTTTTAATATCGTGGGTGGGCACCTTGCTCGACCTGTGCTATACTCTATCGTTATTTGCATTTGTCCTTACAAATAAGTAGCACAAAGGGGACCCATGGGTAATGTTGCAGGAGTGGGCGTGTATGAGTACACTATGTCCTCTTATAGCATGTATCTTGGGCAGAGTTCTAGTTGCAGAGTGCTGTTGCATTTTTTTGTTTGTATGTATACCTGCCATTGGCTACGTGCACCTGCATACAGGGAGTGCTGACTGAAACCCCCCCTTGTGTTTCTGATTAATATGTGTGGAGGTGTGGCAGCCTCCACTTCAGCCGTGCACACCTGACTGGTTTCTCTGCCCTAGCTGCTGGTTTTTAATCAGAGTGAGTATATAGCTGAATGCGTACTCACATTACCTGCTAGTAGCCTTCTGGCTCCAGGAGGAGTGCATAGTGGGCTCAGCATGCATGTTGGTACCTGCATCCCTGGATCTAATGGAGGCTGTTACAGCACCAGAAGGGGTTAATAAGTAAGGTTTGTTCCAGCATGCATGCTGGACCCACACTCCCTGGATTTTATGTGGCTGTCGTGGCCCATAACAGGTAATATTCAGCGCTATGAGGATTTTATGTGACTGGCTTGGCCCATTGCAGGTCAGATTTAGCGTTAGTACCCACTCTAGGAGACAACCGTGAAGGGGTGAGTGGGCTTACTGCCTTTTGATCAAAATGTAAACTAATGTCTCCACTGTTTGTAGGCGTGTATGAGTACACTATGTCCTCTTATAGCATGTATCTTGGGCAGAGTTCTAGTTGCAGAGTGCTGTTGCATTTTTTTGTTTGTAATGTTGCAGGAGTGCCCCTGCCTGGCATCAGCTCAGTATTTGACTACGCCACTCCTTTATGTGCACAACCATGGCACGCTTAATGGAAGTATAACATTAAAAATAGCCATGGGTTCTGGCAGCATAATGAATGTACAAGGTATGATTTCTTCTCTATTACTGCCACAGGAGACAAGGGTATAATATCTGCCGATCAGCTGTTAGAAGAGGCCGGGTGCTCCGTGAGTGCCGCCGTCTCTTCCTAGGCCATGTGATGTCACCGAACATCGGTCACATGGCCTAGCTGCACTTCAGCCCTACTGAGGTGAATGGGGCTGAGCTGCAATACCAAGTACTGCCACTATACAATGTACAGCGCTGTGCTTGGTGATCTGCTGGGAGCCCGCTGCGCTTAGGGTTGTCACCTTTCCCAACATAAAATACCGGCCAAGTTAAAGGGCTTCTGTCACCCCCCAATTAGCAATTTTCAGTATCGGACATTAGCTATTTGCTAATGTCAGCTGAGTCCATATATATCCCTCTTACCTCTGTCTGTGCTGTAAATTCTTTAAAAATCGTACTTTTATCATATGCTAATTTCTTCACTACCAGCAAGTTGGGCTGGTAGCCGCCGCATCCTCGGACTATAAACACGCTCCCTCCTCCACTTGATAGACAGGGCCAGCGAGTACTCTCCTCCTCCCGCTGGCCCTGTCTGCCCTGCGCCGTACCGGTCCTCATTCAGCGCAGGCAAACGAGCGCCCTTCTCTCAGAGCGCCTGCACCGAATGAGGACCGGTACGGCGCAGGCGTGGGATTTCATGGGCAGACAGGGCCAGCGGGAGGAGGAGAGCACTCGCTGGCCCTGTCTATCAAGTGGAGGAGGGGACGTGTTTATAGTCCGAGGATGCGGCGGCTACCAGCAAGTCACCAGCCCTTGAAGCCAAACCCCAAAGGGGGTGTGGTTGTGGGGGCGTGGCTTAACACGGGTCACTATCACTATCATACTGTGGCTCCCAATAATATTAATGCCCCCAGAATGAATAGTGCCCCCATTAGTGCCCCCAGTAATATTAATGCCCCCAGTAATATTAATGCACCCATTAGTGCACACCTGAATTAATGCGCCCTATTAGTACCCCCCAGTAAGAATAATGACCCCATTAGTGTCCCCCAGGAAGAATAATGCCCCCCCCCCCATTAGAGCCCCCCAGTAAGAATAATGCCCCCCCATTAGTATCCCCCAGGAAGAATAGTGCCCCCCATTTGTGCCCCCAGGAAGAATAATGCCCCCCCATTAGAGCCCCCCAGGAAGAATAATGCCCCCATTAGTGCCCCCATGAAGAATAATGCCCCCATTAGTACCCCCCCAAAAAGAATAATGCCGCCATTAGTGCCCCCCCAAGAAGAATAATGCCGCCATTAGTGCCCCCCAAGAAGAATAATGTCCTCATTAGTGCTCCCCAGGAAGAAAAATGCCTGTTTCTGCCCCCAGAAAGAAAAATGCCCCCAAAGAAGAATAATGTCCCCATTAGTGCCCCAGGAAGAAAAATGCCCATTTGTGCCCCAGGAAGAATAATTCCCCCATTCATGCCCCCCAGGTAGAAGAATGCCCCCCATTTGTGCCCCCATTAGTGTCCCAAGTTAGAATAATGCCCTCATTAGTGCCCCCAGTTAGAATAATGCCCTCATTAGTGCCCCTAGTTGGAATAATGCCCTCATTAGTGCCCCCCCATTAGTGTCCCCAGTTAGTATAATGCCCTCATTAGTGCCCCCAGTTAGAATAATGCCCTCATTAGTGCCCCCAGTTAGAATAATGCCCTCATTAGTGCCCCCAGTTAGAATAATGCCCTCATTAGTGCCCCCCCCATTACAATAATGCCCCCATTAGTGTCCCCAGTTAGAATAATGCCCTCATTAGTGCCCCCAGTTAGAATAATGCCCTCATTAGTGCCCCCAGTTAGAATAATGCCATCATTAGTGCCCCCAGTTAGAATAATGCCCTCATTAGTGCCCCCAGTTAGTATAATGCCCTCATTAGTGCCCCCAGTTAGTATAATGCACTCATTAGTGCCCCCAGTTAGAATAATGCCCTCATTAGTGCCCCCAGTTAGAATAATGCCCTCATTAGTGCCCCCATTACAATAATGCCCCCATTAGTGTCCCCAGTTAGAATAATGCCCTCATTAGTGCCCCCAGTTAGAATAATGCCCTCATTAGTGCCCCCAGTTAGAATAATGCCATCATTAGTGCCCCCCCCATTACAATAATGCCCCCATTAGTGTCCCCAGTTAGAATAATGCCCTCATTAGTGCCCCCAGTTAGAATAATGCCCCCATTAGTGTCCCCAGTTAGAATAATGCCCTCATTAGTGCCCCCAGTTAGAATAATGCCTTTATTAGTGCCCCCAGTTAGAATAATACCCTCATTAGGGCCTTCAGTCTGCTCTGCAAAAAAAAAAAAAAAGCACTCACCTCCTTCATTTGCTCGCGCCGCTGTGAACGCCCCCTGCTGACTGGCAGCTCAGGACAGGACCTGCGCTCCAGCGTGATGACGTCTCACAGGTCCTCTCCTGCACATCCAGTCTGTACTAATGAGCACTCCACAATGGAAGCGCTCATTAGTAGCAGTCCGCAGTGGAAAATACTTAGGGTGGGTTCACACTAGCATGAGGGATTCCGTTATGGCTTTCCATTATAACATGGTTATAACGGAAAATAATGGAATCCATAAGACAAAATGCAAAACAGAAGCCTTTAAAAGGCATTCCGTTTGCTTTCCGTCCTAATAGAAGTCTATGTGAAAGCATAACGGATCCGTCTTTCGACAGGACTTTGTTTTCCATCTTGTATAACGGGAACCAGACGGATCCGTTATGCTTTCCCATAGACTTTTATTAGGACGGAAAGCAAACAGAATGCCTTTTAAAGGCTTCCGTGTTGCATTCCGTCATAATACAAGTCTATGGGCAAAAGAACGGATCCGTTCTTCCGTCTTATGGATTCCTTTATAACCATGTTATAACGGAAAGCCATACCGGAATCCCTAACGCTAGTGGGAACCCACCCTTACTGGCACCAGCAGGGCCACTAAATGGGGGAACAGAGCAGCCCATTTAAAAAGGTTTTTTTTTTTTCTGTTCTTCTGACAGATCAGAAAATTAAATGGTGATGTGAACTCTCCCTGATTCATACTTAGAGTAAAATGAACCAAAATTATATTTATAACCAAAATACCTCAAACACATTTGGGTTAAAAAAGTCCAGATGGGAACCATCCCTCACCTCACCACTAGTACCAGCGCCCATATACACTGGGAGGGTGAGCTGATATCCATCCATTGAGAATCTCCTGAGCTCACACGAGCCGTACACGTGACGTAGACCAGAGTTTGGCATGACGGGAAATGTAGTCCTCTACCTCACCGTCTGCCTGCACCACGCAGGATCTGTGACTACAGCTCCCACAATCCCTCGCGGCTACCGGGAGCACGTGGGGTCGTTCTTGCGGTAGTAGCCACACTGTCATCATGTCGTCTGGCTGCAAGATCGGTCCGTCCATTCTGAACAGCGACCTGTCTCGCCTGGCGGCGGAATGCGAGCGCATGCTGCAATGCGGGGCCGACTACCTGCACCTGGATGTCATGGACGGGTGAGGGACCTCTGTGTGTTACCGGGATGCCCGGGGGTAATGCTGGCAGGGCGCTTGTCCATGTGCGACTTCAAGTGCGGTTTTGAAATCTCTGGTTCTAGAGGTGTGAATGGCTCCTTGCTTTCTGGTAATTAAACCATTGCATTTTTCATAGATGTGATCGGCCGACAGACTGGTCACTGTCGGTTATCTGATAATCGCAATGCAGATCAGTCCTGGGGGAACAATTTCTTAGAAAAAGTAAGCGCACCCGGCCCTGACTTTATGGTCTGGACTCTGGAGCTTTTCTATGCGCTGCCCCCTGGAGGATATCAGACGTACTGCACCTAACCGGACATTCACTTGTAGCATGGCTAAGGCTTCCTTCACACGCTGCAGCTTTTGATGCAGAAATTTTCAGCGTCTGAAAACCGATTCCATTCAGAAGCCACGTGCTTGCTGCCAATAACACCCTTGTTCAGAAAATTTCTGTAACTAAATCTGCTTCATGTGAAGGCATCCCCAGACCACCCACATGCAGGTGAACGCACATAAGATCCGCCTGAATTTCCGCACGGATGTATGTGCGTTTCTGCAGCATATTCGCACCTAAATCCGAAATTTCTAACAGCAGGATTCGATGCGGTTTTCAATGTGAAGGGTGAAATCTGCACCAAAAACCGCAAACATGATTGAAATGCTATTAAATTTGAAATCCGCACAGAAGCTCAATTTCCGCACAGAAAAAATCTGCGAAGTATCCACGAGATTTGTGCAATCTCATACACTTTACTGGTTCCGCAATACGCTGCTGTTTTTCCGCACCGGAATCCACACGGAAAAACTGCAGGTGGCCTGAGGGTTAAACACTGTTTTCTGCACAGATTCTCGTGCAGCGTATTACAGTGCTAGGGGGGGGGGTCAGACAAATCTCGTACACATTTAGCTTTTTTCTTCCATGTGGAAACTGACCTGCCGTGTGGATTTTCCAAATTTTTTGTGCATATTTCATCCTTTTAAGCGCAAGGGTGAGATCTGCAGCAAAGCCTCTTCCAATCCGCATGGAAAACCGCAATTAAGACATGCGTTTTCCACTGCGGAAACGCATGGAAACTCATGCAGAATTTCTGCAAGATCGCCTGCATTCATGTGCAGGTAGCCTAAGGGCAAGACCGCACGGTCGGGTTTCTGCAGGCAGTTTTGAAAGCCAAAACCAGGAGCGAATTTTTAAAAAAAGGAGGCGTCGCCCAGAATCTGTCTCTCTATACCCCAAACACCTGCACGCTTTTTTGAGCTTTCCTATGTCCCAGACCCCGAAATCTCTGCTGTCCGTGTCACCGGCGCTGTGACAGTCCCTTGTGTCACAGCAGTATTTAGCTATTCAGTGTAACTGTTCACCCTGGTGCGCAAAGCTAGTTCTCCCCGGGTGTACAGTTACATCCTGATGCTGGAAGGGGTTAAAAAAATTTTTTTTGTTATTGATGACCTATCCTCGGGATAGGTCATCACTATCAGATCGTCTGACTCCCAACACCCTGCCGATCAGCTGTTTGAAGAGACCGCAGCGCTCATACGAGCACTGCCTTCTCTTCGTTGTTTACCTGCTCGCCGTCACCACCGCAGCGCGATTAGAACTATGGCGTGCCCTTTCACTTCTATGGGACGGACGGTTCCCTCCTGTTCCAGTGAATACCACAGAGCCGTCCTATAGAAGTGAATCAGGGTGCCATGCGTGTAATTACACTGCTCACCACTGCAGTTGTGACGGCAAGCAGGAATACAGTGAAGAGAAGGCTGTGCTCGTACAACCGCCGCCGATCTGGTATTGATGACCCATCCTGAGGATATGTCATCGATATGAAGCGGACAATCCCTTTAGTAGGTTTAGCCAGCTTAAAGCCAGAAAAAGTGAAATGGAGTAAGAACGGCGCGTGGCTGTAGAGGCTCGGGGGTCACATGACTGCGGAGGCCAGTGAGAACGGCGTACTGTGCTTTTTGGTCCTTTCTGGTCAGGGACAGGAGCAGCACAGCTTTCACAAGGTGACTTATATATTTTTTTTATATTTTTTACACCATCCCCCAGCTTTTACTTCATTACACTTTTTTAGTCGGACAACCCCTTTAAGATTGTGCCACGTCCACCCTCTTCCAGGCACAGGTGTACTAGTGATGGACGTCATAAAAATCTAACATCTGTGTCTGCTTCACGTGTGTATGAGAGGCCGTACATAAGCTGCAGAGCAGGACTTACAACGCACCTTGTGCCAGCTTTGTACTCGTTCACACGTACATATGACGGTATCGGGTGCTACAGGCGAACATATCTTGCTTTCCACTGGTGTCAACTGCCACAGAATATCTGTACGTAAGAGGAGAGATTGATCTGTTTCCTCTTTTCCACATACATCTGTAAAGATCTGGTTCTGTTGGATTCTGTGACTCCATGCGGACTTGTATCTGTGTGACTCAAAACTGCACAGTGAGTGTTTCAGCTCCACGGATGTCCACTAGGTGGCGCTCTATAACCTTCATGATATGAAATTGCTTATTGGAGATGAGCAAATCGATTCCAAACAAATCAAATTCGAGGTAGATCCGAATTTTTGGTGATTCAAATTAGGTAAATTTTGGATTGCGAGAAAAAAAAAGGGAGAATAGATACGAGAAGACCTCAGAGTGCCATACACAGATTTTCAGGCCAATTGGAGCAATTTCAATTTGAGTTGATTTGGACCCGAATTGAAATTTGAGCGATTCGCTTATGTCTGTTGCTTCTCCTTTCTCTTAGCGTTTCCCTGATTAAGAATGATTTTAGGTGTTCCCCAGGATTGGGATCATTTTTCAGGGGTTGCCTGTGCGATACGGTCATGTTATTGTACCGTCATATAATGGGAATATGATTGTTGTGTCCTGTATGGGCGCAGGACTGTACAGCTGTGTGCTTTCTTCTATACTAGGTCACGAACAAGGGAAACTTTTGTCCGCAATGAAAATCAATCATGAATGCCCTTTTAACCCATTGCCGTCAGTAATAGAGCACATGTATGGCGGCGTAGTTTCTGCAGTCGTGTGGCGGTAGCACAGCATTGTATATGGACTGTGACCGAGTACTTTCTGTATGACACTATCTGCACTGTGTCTAGATTACTTCATTTGATTTGGGACTTTTCTCCACAAAGATGCAACTTTTTTCACACACACAAATAAATTAGACCAGTCTTAGTGAATATGAACCTGTCGAACTAAAAAAGAAACACTATAGGTCAGACCAATAACAATACGCTGAGTGTAAGGCCCTATTCACACGTCTGTAGTGTTTATGGATCCGCAAATTGCGGATCTCTAAACACACCCGGCCGGCAGCCCCATAGAAATGTCTATTCTTGTCCGCAATTGCGGGCAAGAATAGGACATGCTCTACTTTTTTGCGGAGCTGCGGCCGTAAGATCGGCGGCGCGCTCCGCAAAAACTGATGCGGAGAGCACAGTGTATGCTCTCCGCATCGTTCCGTGCCCCATTCACAGTCAATGGGTCCGCATGTATTCCGCAGAATTGCGGAATACATGTGGACGACATTGCGGACGTGTGAATAGGGCCTAAATCATCAATGGCTTAACACTGACCTCCATAGTGGAGCGTCCACTTAACTGTGACCTCCACAGCAGCCTGCCCGTAGCGAGGTCCGGTTGTAAGCCTGGACGGACACAGAGATGTGCTTTTGAACAGCTCACTCTCAGACAGCAGCACTGTGCTGTCCGAGCGTGAGCTGCAGGGAGAAAGTCACCCTCCCTCCAACCCCTGCAGCTGACAGAAGTAGATTTTTACCTTCATTTTTTCAATCCCCGTCGGCTGCGGAGTGTGTGTGTGTGTGTTTGGGCGGGGTGGCTTAGCGGTACCTGGGGGTGGGGTTTTTAAGTTCATCTTTTGAGGGTAGGCCTGAGTGACCGCCATACCTGTCCCCTGAACTATGACCTCCACAGCGCCCTGCCCCTTTAAAGTTGACCTGCAGCAGTGCAGAAAAATGGCTGGGTTGTTATGGAAACCTGGTATAAAACTGTGTGTATGTGGAGACTAAGGACCTGCGAGCTTCTATTGGCTGATAAAGGACATGTGACCGTGTGTATGGCAGTTGGGATATGAAGAGAAAGACCTACAGGCTTCTATTGGCTAATGTAGGTCATGTGATGTGCCATATTTGCATCTTTTGGGAATATCTCGGGAACGGTTCGTGCTAGAGAGCTGAGGCCTGGTCTAAAACCTTCCCGCACACCTGATGTACCTGTGTGCCAAATTTCGTGATTGTAAATACGGCAGTGCGGATTCCTTTAGTGGACATACATACATACATACACACACAGGCCAAAAATACAATGATAGCATAGCTTTACTGCCTGGCTACATAAAAGAAACCGACACGCTGGGTCCTGGGCGGCTCCTAAAGGCATGCTGCGGCCTGGTGACACAGGTACATGTGCTCGTCTTCAGCATCTGATTCGTGTCTTATTCCTCTCGTTGCAGGCATTTTGTTCCTAATATCACGTTTGGTCATCCTGTGGTGGAGTGCCTCCGAAAGCATCTAGGAAATGACCCATTTTTTGGTAATGCTTCATGTAACTTTTTCCTTCATCTGTAGTCCACGGTCCAGTAGTGGCTCGTTCACTGTTTTCTCTCCTCTGATCTGAGATTGAAGGATATCTGTAATCTGAGAAACCACTTCAAAGGGAGTCTGTCACCCGAAAATTCAGTTAAACTAGGCACAATGCCTTGTAGGGCTAGATGATGTGGATGCAATACCTTTCACCTAGCGATCCATTGCTTCATTCTGGAGAAAAAGTACTTTTAATACATATGCAAATGAGCAGTTAAGTGCACCCAGGGTGGGCCCAAGCAGTTCTGTGCACCCTTGCTCCCCCTATAGCGACACAAACTTTGTCCAGCCGTCAGCCAGCATTTGTGCCACGTCATGCAACCAGACCATCTCTGACATGTGGACTCAGCCTCAATTACCTCCTATCAGCAGAGAAAATGTATGTCTATATCCTTTTTATTGTTTTCATGTGTATGTTTTTCTCTCCCCCCCCCCCCCCCCCCCCAGATATGCACATGATGGTTGCTAAACCGGAACAGTGGGTTAAACCCATGGCAGCGGCGGGTGCCAACCAATACACATTCCATCTAGAAGCCACGGAAAACCCTGGAGCCCTGATTAAAGAGATCCGAGAAAGTGGCATGAAGGCAAGTGTAGCTAGCGGTGCCAGCACCAGTAGGTTTGTGTATATGGGCTGTATTTAGTTTTCTCGCTGTAGTGGAGGTAATCCACAAAGTAAAAACCAGCACCGTTCTTAAAAGCTGTGACGATCCTTTATTCTTGAGGACAGCAAGCACATACAAATAATCACCCCGACTGTAAACGCGTTTTGGACAAACTACGTGTCCTTAATCATTACGTGTCATGTATCGATTAAGGACATGTAGTTTGTCCAAAACGCGTTTACAGTCGGGGTGATTATTTGTATGTGCTTGCTGTCCTCAAGAATAAAGGATCATCACAGCACAACAAAAAAGGGGGACTCCGTCCACAACTGTAATTTTCTTTTTGGCGGGAAGGTGGGGGGCAGATTTGGGAAAGTGGAAATATCGGAGCCAGAAGGGCAGTTTTGCTCCTAACGTTACTCCTCTTTTACTTTACTCCTCTTCTTTTTTTACAGGTCGGTCTTGGTATTAAACCGAACACCACAGTGGAATATCTCGCACCATGGGCAAATCAGATTGATATGGCTCTGGTGATGACCGTGGAACCCGGTTTTGGTGGACAGAAGTTCATGGAAGACATGATGCCCAAGGTAAGTGATTACTTACTGTCGACAGTGCAACTGGTTGCCGTAAGGGTAAATATACAATGTCAGCTTAAAATATTAGACTGGAAGAAATTCTTCTGTTCCTCAGTCGGTAAAATGCCAGTGATTGGCTGAGCGCTCGTTTTCTGTGTGTAGAGGGACAAGGAATAATGAGTGTTTCAGATGTGCCAGCAGCCTGCCTCTCTAAGCAGAAGGTTCATACTCCTTTGCTACTTGCCGCACCGGTACTCTACCCTGGCTCCAGTTCATACATTGTACCAGTCCCTGGAGTATTGACATGGGCATAGTGACATACACATCTCCAGCCAATCACCGCCTTCAGTGTTGATGTGCTGCTTATGGCCACAGGACTCCTGAAGCATAGACACACTGGAGCGGTGGGGAGTAGATAAGTAGAACTGTCCCGTTTAGAGGGACGGGCTATTGGCACTTTCAAAAAATGTATTATTCCCGGAGAACCCTTTTAAGATCCCTTTACAACACAGGACTAGTTTCGGGCAGGTTCTTGGTAGTAAACGTTCATACGACCGCTAGTCCCCAATAGGGTCGTTGTGGGTATCGAACTTTCAATACCCAATCAATACTTTTCTCTGGTATCGAGCTCGATACCAGGATTGGTGTTTTATCGATACTGGGCTGTGCTGCCGCACAGCCTGTATCAGAGAACGTGGCTGCGCAGCTCTCAGCGCGGCCATGTTCTCCACAGCAGCACGGGGAGAAGGAGGCGGTCTCTCCCTCCCCCTGTGCTGCCGCTGCCACCAATAGAGCGAGAGGGGCGGAGGAGGGGCTGGAGCACTGGCCACCAATGACAAGTAACCATTCATTTACAAACGCATGCAGCGGGAATACATTACCAGCACCTGCCTGTGACCGCGTTTTTATATGAATGGTTACTTGTCATTGGTGGCCAGTGACCCCCCAGTATTAAAACATTGGTGGCCAGTGCGCCCCCCTTGTCCCCAGTATTAAAGATAAGAGTGACCAGTGCCCCATCCCTCCCCCCCAGTATTGAAGTAATTGGTGGCAGTCGCCACAGGGTCCCCTCACCTCCTCCTCGTTGGTGGCAGTGATAAGAGCCCCAGCAGTGTAATGCTGGGGCTCCGATCGGTTACCATGGCAACCAGGACGCTACTGAAGTCCTGGCTGCCATGGTCAGCTCCCTGCTGCTGTGCGTACTGTGCACTGGGCAGCAGGGAGAGTGTGAAGCCCTATTAATAAATAAACTGTAAAAAAAAAAAAATTTATGTACACCAAAATATTAAGTATAAATCACCCCCTTTCCCAATTTTACATATAAAAAGTAAATAAAATATTACATATCGCCGCCTCCGAAGAGTCCAAACTATCAAAAAAATCCTCTTTTATGTGGTGAACGCCCGCACCGTTAAAGAAAAAAAAAAAAGTAAAATAAAAACTACACGATTCGCCATTTTCTTTTAGTATGCTTGGTCCCCCCAAAAATAGTATAGGACTGTTGTATTATCGCCCGGCCGTTCCATAAAATATGGAATGCACGTGACTTTTTTTGGCGTTTTATTTTTTTCGTGTGGTATCGAGTATCTCAATACTTTTTTATGGTATCGATACCAAATCAAAATTTTGGTATCCAAACAACTATAGTCCCTAATATTAGGCCCCTGTAAAGGTGCTGCGGATTGTTCGTCCATCGGGTGAATTAATAGTCTATGCTGACACATTCCTTGTCCCGTATAGCAGAGGTGATTACATCATGTAAATGCAGCTCTCACCTCCTCTGATGAGCAGGCAATTATCAGGAGGGAATGTTTTATTCCCGATAATTGCCTGCTCCTGTAAATATCTCATTCGAGACCAGGGAAGCATGGAGGGGATCAGTGAGGTGAGTTTCACTTCATATGTGTATGTTTGTAATATCTGAATGGAGTAGCAGCCGCCAACTGCTCAGCCGCCATCTTATGTGCCATCAGTAGTATGCGGACAGGAGGGGGAACAACGCTGGTTTCTCCGTCAACTTTCAGAATTGGGAAAGTTGGGACATTGAGCAATTCTTGGTCCCACAAGCACACACATGTAGGTGAATGATCACTGGGATTTTAGTAGCTTGTGCCTGGAGTTCCCAGGATGAATGGTAGCATTTCTCTGCGCATAAATGTTGGAAGTACGACTTCATCTGGTAGATGATGGAGATATTGATGATGTATGCCAGATCTGTGGGGGTCCGACACCAACAATCATCTGTTTCCGGCTGAGGGGTACTGCAGCTCAGCTCCCATTGAATGTAAGCTGAGCTGCAGTACCCATCACAGCCACTACATGGTGTATGGAGCTGCCTTCTTCCAGTTCCTTATATGGTATCGTTTCTGGCACCGTGGATGCCGGGTACCAGCAATCTGGCGCTGATGACCTATCCTGAGCATAATTCATCAATATCTGTAGCCCAGACAACTCCTTTGAGGGGTTGGCCACTTTGCTGCTAAATTACAGTAACGCCATACACTTGGGAGTGATGGCCTCTGAGATTACCTTGGCTCATAAGGAGTTGCCCCCTCGGTAGGGTAGCTGTGTGAACAGTTGCTGATTTTCCAGGATGGCACTAGTATCCTGTACTGGAAGCGGTAAGTGCAGGTAATCTCCACAGAGATCCACCATAAGTTTCATCCACAGAGATCCCCCCACACTGTTACACTGATACATCGCTGCCCTGCAATGTATTAGTGTGGAGGGAGGAGGCGGGGACACTCGTGGCGGGGCCCGGTGCAGTGACTCTCCTTTAATACACCGGTCGCCGCATCTGTGTAGTGAATTAATGTAGACTTATTGTATGTTATCCTTTTGGAGCCCAAAGCCCTGCTGTACTTACTATCTATCCTCGTACGGCGTCATGCAGACTGGTGGGCAGGCGGCAGCTTTACATCACTCCCTCAGTCATGTGCCGCCTGCCCCGCCTCCCACTTTATAAATGAAGCCCCATAAGTGTCCCCGCCTCCTCCCTTCACACTAATACTTCACAGGCCGCGCTGCACAGCTTAGCGGCCAGCGAAGTATCAGTATTCGTTTTATAACACGCACTGCCATTTCCCCCCCACTTTTGAGTGAAAAAAAGTGCGTCTTATAAAGCAAAAAATACGGTAATTGGTATCGCCACATCAGAACTATTCACATTTACCTATGACACTGGCTGACCTGTTACATGTATGATTGGCAGCTGAAGACATCTGTGTTGGTCCCATGTTCCTATGTGCCTGCATTTCTGACAAATATGATGTTTTAATATATGCAAATGAGCCTCTGGGAGCAATGAGGGCGTTGTCATTACACCTAGAGGCTCTGCTCTCTCTGCAACTGCCCCACTTTCATTGACCGGAACAGGCAGAGAAAACATCATCACACCTGGCCCTTTCAAAGTGCAGAGGTTGCAACAGTTGCAGAGAGAGCAGAGCAAATCCGCTGCCAGATGCCCTTTAAAAATATTTTTCCTGGACGTGAATGCTATAATGGAAAAAAAAAAAAATCCATGTTTTGCCATTATTTTTTTTTTGTTTGTTTTTTGTTCATCTTGTCCCCCATAAATTGTATAAAAGTTGTATTTACGCCAAAATGGTGCCATTAAAACCTACACAGCTCTGCAGACAGAAATATAAAAAAGTTATGACTGTCAGAAAATGGTGATGCAAAGAAAAAATGTTTTTTGAAAGGTTTTTCAAATTTTTTTTTTTAGTAAGACATAATAAAAACTATATAAATTTGGTATCGCTGTAATCGCACTGACTGGCAGAATAAGGACGTCATGTTATTTTTAGGGCACAGTAAATGTCGCAAAAACAAAACGCAAAAAAAACCTTTGCAGAGCCGCCCCGTCTATCATGTCTGCCTGATACATGGTGTAGCGATTTCACACATACTAGAGCATAAAAAGCCTGCAATACCATGCACGTCCTGAAACGCTGCCAGCGCTGTTTTCTAGTCGCCCCTGTGTCTTGCTGTAACAGGTTGATCTTCATTTGTAATATTCCTTTCCAAATTTATAGGTGCAGTGGTTAAGATCACAGTTTCCATCGCTGGACATAGAGGTGGATGGGGGAGTCGGACCAGACAATATTCACCGCTGTGCAGAGGTTGGTATTATTATATTGATTTTTATTAAACCTTTAGTTCTATGTGAGGGAGACTTGTAAAACAAGTTGGTGTAAAGCAAAACTGGCCTAGTTGCCGATAGCAGCCAATTAGGTTCCACCTTTCACTTTTCAGAGCTCCTTTTGATAATGAAGGAAGGAATCTGATTGGCTGCTATGAGCAACTAAGCCTTCACACCAGTTTGATAAATTTCGCCCTGTGTATTTAAAGGGGTTCTCCGGGAATTAAGAAAATGAAAATTCCTAAATATTACTGTATTATAAATATATTCCCAAATAATCTTTGATTAGTTAAAATGAGAGGATCCCGGAATTATAAGGAGGGATCCTCATGGGATTATAATCATCCCTGTTATCTTATAGGGGCGTTTTAGAGGGAAAGTTTCCCGCCGAAAATAGTTTAGAGGTGGCAATAGTTAAAAAATAATATGAGGGATTGAGCTGGGGAGGTGACAGGTGTCACTCATTGGCCTGGAGCGGACCTATGGTGATCCGTCGCTGGGTAGAAGTGGTTAGGATGCCCAGCAATGGTTAACTCATTGGTGGGACGGTTTCAAGGTTCCCCTGAGTTTGGGCTATATAGTGGCGTGGGCTGGCTGCCCGACCGTACCTGGAGGAATTGCTGCCCCGCCCGCCCTTCCCTGTTAAGTTTTGTATTGTCACGGCCACTTGTTAGGAGGGTGTAAAGTCACTCACTGAATGGTGAGCGGACGAGTTCAGTATTGAGTTTAGGCCGAGCTTATGGCTGGTCTAATTATTGTATGTTAATTTATTGGTATATTTGATTTAAATTTAATTGAAAGGTTTAGCTAATCTTTAATGAAGCGGGCCGTGGCCTAATTTTCCCACTGAGTCTGGTGTCCACGTGTCTCTTTTATTATAAAAAAAAATAAAAAAAGTTTGGATGATGGGGGGTAATGGTATGATTTATAATCCCATGGCTCATTTTGTGTCTGGAACAATCATTAGGAGAAATAAAATGGCTACCGTCCTATTAGTACACACAAAACCTAATCACACAGGAGGACAAGTTACTTCAGAACACTGAGCTAAAGAGCTGCCGCGTCCTTCTCTCTGCTCTGTAGGAATGGAGTTCATGAGGAGACATGAAGTACAGAGAGGAGGGTGGGGATGTGGCTTATGAGCAGAAACTCTTGTATGCAGCCTCCATTACCACAGCCTGTCCTGTCCATCCTCTCTGAACTTCATGTCTCCTCATGAACTCCATTCCTACAGAGATTCAGCTGAAGATCATATTAAACTGTATTCAGGACCATAATCCCTTAAGAAGCAGATCAGAGAGGAGGATGAGGCAGCTCTTTAGCTCAGTGTTCTAAAGTAACTTGTCCTTCTGTGTGATTAGGACAAGTTTTGCGTGCACTAATAGGACGGCAGCCATTTTATTTCTTCTAATGATTGCTCCCCAGTGAAAATGAGCCATTATAACTAATAAAAGGTATTTGGGAATTTATTTATAATAAAGTAATATTTGTGTTTTCATTTTCTTAATTCCTGGAGAACCCCTTTTAAGAGTAAGGTGTCATTGAAGAACTAGTAAGACTGGGGGCACATATACCCGTTTTAGGCTTGAGCCTGACGCATCTGATGATATTTTTGTGTATTTCTGGCCGGACATCAGTTCAACCATCCGTTTCTCTCTGGCGTTCCTGTACCATGCTGGAAGGAAACTACTAATAGGGATGGCTGGATATTTGGGAACTTCGCTTGACACCAGGCATTTGTTAAAGGGGTTGTCTAACCTCAGACATTGGGGGCATATAACCTATCTTTAGAACGGAGCCCTGCAAAGTGAAGGAGAGCACACCGAGCACCTTCGATTCATTCCTATGGGAGCACTGAAAATGACTAAGCCCACTAAAATGCAAGCACGGCCATCGATTTATTCACTTCTATGGGGCTGACGGAAATAGCCAAGCCAACGTGGGTGCCGTTCTAAAGATGGGTGCGGGTCCCACCTCTGGGACCCTCACCTATCAGAAATTGGGGGCATAGCGATATGAAGTGAGACAACCCCTTTAGCAGTTTTGTTTTTCTCTTCGTCCTATGACAGCACCAGGAGAGAGGTCCCCCCCAGGACAAGAAACCTACAGATATTTAAGAAGGAGGGGCCTTTTCATTCCTCAGTGGTTTCCTGTCTTGGGAGAGGATTCCTACAAGCAGTCTGCTGGGGAGTAGTTTCTCTCCATGTTAATTCCCCGGCTGGGCTAGGGAGTGTGCCAGGGGAGTTTCCCGCCACGCGCTCCCCGAAGATTGTGGAAGCGGCACGGTGGCATACCTTTAGGGCTGCAGCTAACAATTATTTGAATAATCGATTAGTTGTCAATAATTTCATCGATTAATCTGGAAAAACAAAATGACAAAAAAAAGGGGTTTATATGATTTTACATGAAAAATTATGCACAAAGGCCATATTTTTATTGAGGGAGAAGCTTATTTACATTTTAATAAAACTAGTCTGTATACCCTAGTATGTACACTCCTACTATACACATGGGGTATGTGCAGACTGGGAAGAGCATTGCATCATAGTGTCTGTAGTAGAGTTGTTTCGGTACCAAAATTTTGATTCGGTATCGATACCATAAAAAAGTATTGCGATACTCGATACCATTCGATACCACGCAAAAAAAATAAAATAAAACCCAAAAAAGCCTATTGATTATTTAAACTTAAAACATTTATTGAATTAAACAGAAAAACCTCACTTACTATTAATGTGAGGCACATGGGTCCAGTCCAAAAGCTAGGGCTACACTGCGACTTTTTGTAGCGTGACTGATTGTAGCTGCAATCCAAATGAATGTGTTCGGTTAAATGCAATCTTATAGACTGCAGCTGTCATTCAACAGTTAAAATCAATCCGTCGCGCTACAAAAAGTCTGTGTAGCCCTAGCCTAATACTCTTGCACTGCTCAGATATACACAATTACTATGCATTCACTGCCCCACACCCCCAGTCACATAAATACACTATGCAGTCACTGTCACATACACAATATATACTATGCAGTCACTGTCCCCACTGTCACATACACAATGTACACTATGTAGTCACCTCCCCCCATACACACAGTGCAGTGTCCCCCACCTTCCTCTTCCCGGGAAACCTAACCTAGGAGTCCAGGTAGAAGCACATGTCTTTACTCTCTCTCCGGCATAAACTGCAGGGAGGGCGGGTCTTTCATCTGATTGGCTGTCCTGACACGCCTCCTCTCTCTTATTGGCTGGGCTGCTCTCTTCATTCCTGCTCCGGGATCAGAGAAATACAGCAGTGGCAGCCCTTGGGTAACCCTTTCCTGTTAACTCTTTCAGTGCAACCCAGGAGCTTCTAGTGACCTGTTTTGCACAGGCCCTGCAGTGCTGCGCTGTCATTATCATACGCTGTGTATGCTAATGACAGCCCTGCTGTGCTATTGTTATGATAATGAGAGCACAGCCTGCGATGTGTATTACAGACTGTAGCACACAGCGCAGGGCAGGGCTGTCATTATCATACACTGTGTATGGTAATGATAGTGCAGTACGGCAGGCAGCTCACTGCATAGTAGAAGCCCGAGTCCCTCCTCCTGCATTAGCCGCCCATTCATTGGGCTCAGCGGCAGCCGCGTCATAGGAGGGAGGGATTCCCTCCCTCCTTCTTCTCCACTGTAGGAGAGACCAGAGCAGCGCGCGGAGCGCCGTGATCTCCCATAACAGGAGATACTAGACTGCGCAGTAGCGCACTCTAGTATCGAAAAAATGAACATCCCGGTACCGAATCGATACTGGTATAAAAGTATCGATTGGGTATCGAAATTTCGATACCCGAAACAACCCTAGTCTGTAGTACAGACTTCGGAGAGCAGCACCAGCGCCTGATGGTGAGCGGAGGGTGGGACTGAAAGTCAGGGGTCAGGGACTTACCGTATTTACTGTTATGTGGGGGAGCTGTGGACGGCACTGTTATGGGGAGGGGGATCTGTGGATGACATTGTTATGGAGAGGGGGATCTGTGGGTGGCACTGTTATGGGGAGGGGGATCTGTGGGTGGCACTGTTATGGGGAGGGGGATCTGTGGGTGGCACTGTTATGGAGAGGGGCATCTGTGGGCGGCACTGTTATGGGGAGGGGGATCTGTGGATGACATTGTTATGGAGAGGGGGATCTGTGGGTGGCACTGTTATGGGGAGGGGGATCTGTGGGTGGCACTGTTATGGGGAGGGGGATCTGTGGGTGGCACTGTTATGGGGAGGGGATATGTGGGTGGCACTGTTATGGAGAGGGGCATCTGTGGGTGGCACTGTTATGGGGAGGGATCTGTGGATGACATTGTTATGGAGAGGGGATCTGTGGGTGGCACTGTTATGGGGAGGGGATCTGTGGGTGGCACTGTTATGGGGAGGGGGATCTGTGGGTGGCACTGTTATGGGGAGGGGATATGTGGGTGGCACTGTTATGGGGAGGGGGATATGTGGGTGGCACTGTTATGGGGAGGGGGATCTGTGGGTGGCACTGTTATGGGGAGGGGGATCTGTGGGTGGCACTGTTATGGGGAGGGGGATCTGTGGGTGGCACTGTTATGGGGAGGGGGATCTGTGGGTGACACTGTTATGGGGAGGGGGATCTGTGGGTGACACTTATGGGGAGGGGGATCTGTGGGTGGCACTGTTATGGGGAGGGGGATCTGTGGTTGACACTGTTATGGGGAGGGGGATATGTGGGTGGCACTGTTATAGGGGGGGGATCTGTGGATGGCACTGTTATGTGGGGGAGCTGTGGATGACACTGTTATGAGGTGGGGGGGTCTGTGGATTGCACTGTTATAGGCTGGGGCATCTGTGGATGGCACTACTATATATGTGTCAGTGATCCTTAGCCTCTTAATAACTTTAACTAAAGTTGCGCTCTCCCCTGTGTCAGTACTTACTAACAAGCATCCGTAGCAGGCAGAGCGGCTGGCAGGGTTACGTCACTCACTGACGTCACGTGCCTGCCCCGCCTGCTTCATTCATAAAGTGGGAAGAGCAGGCGCGCGGCGTCAGTGAGTGACGTAACCCTGCCAGGCGCTCTACCTGCTTTGGATAATTGTTAGTAGGTACTGATACAGGGGAGAGCGCAACTTTAGTTAAAGTTATTAAAAAGTTAAGGATCACTGTTTAGAAATATTGCAGTGAGCGGCGAGGCCCGGTGTATTGGGGGACATTGTTATTAGGGGGAACTGTGGGTGACACACCCGCAGGCATAGCGCCTGACCGCCCACTCCCACCCGCATAGCAACGAATCGGCAAATTATTCGATAACAGGATTCGTCGACAATACTCTGGGACCCCTGAGGCGAACCTGGGAAACGGCGGGGGCTTCCCTTAAACCAAATATTGCGGCCACGTGTACTGCTAGAGCCCTTATTTTATGGGTTAAGCAGCTAGAAGGCCTGATCAGGGATAAGACTCCTAGAGACCAGTTATTAGAAGCCATTCCTGTTATTGCCAAGGCAGCTGACTTTTTGGCGGATGCTTCCGGCGATGCTGTTATGTTGTCTGCTCGTTCTTCTTCCCTGGATAATTCGGCACGTAGAGCCCTTTGGCGTAAGAATTGGTCAGGGGACGTGGCATCTAAGAATAGGCTATAAAATATTCCATGTGAGGGAAAATACTTGTTCGGATCTGCCTTTAGATGATATTCTTGAGAAATTGGAGATTGATTTTATATGCGTGGAAATTTGATTTTATATGTGTGGAAATTTTATACCTTTTGTGAGTATAATAAAATACTTTTATAAGACTATTTGTGGCGGTACTTCAATATGTCAAGCCCTCTTATCTGAGATCTAGGAGGTGACGCATGAAAGTTGAGTTAAAAGCTGCGCGGTCTTCCTGTTAGAAATGAATTGAACGAAAGAGAATGCACCAAAATGCGTTCCGTTGCGTCCCCATCGCAGACAGAAAAACGCTGCAAGCCTCCCCCATTGACTTTCAGTGGTGGTCAAGACTGATCCATCATGGCTATATAAGACATAATACAACCAGATCCGTTCATGACGGATGCATGTGGTTGAATTATTGTAACGGAAGTTTGACATCTGTCTTGTGTCACATCAATAAACACTAGGGACCCAGTGCCAATGGCAGCCATGCATGTCCAAGCCATCACATTGCCTCCGCCGTGTTTTACAGCTTTGAATCATGAGCCGTACCATGCCTTCTCCATACTTGTTTCTTTCCGTCATTCTGGTAGAGGTTGATCTTGGTTTTATCTGTCTAAAGAATGTTCTTCCAGAAGTGTGCTGGTTTTTTAAGATGTTTTTTTAGCAAAGTCCAATCTAGCCTTATTCTTGAGGCTTATGAGTGGCCTGCACCGTGCAGTGAACCCTCTGTAGTTACTTTCATGCAGTCTTCTCTTTATGGTAGATTTGGATATTGATACGCCTATATCCTGGAGAGTGGTGGTCACTTGGTCGGCTGTTGTGAAGGGGTTTCTCTTCACCATGGTAATTATTCTGCGATCATCCACCATGGGTGTTCAGGTCTTTTTGCATTGTTGAGGCCACCAGTGCTTTCTTTCTTTCTCTCTCAGGATGTAATATGAAACTGAAAGAGATTTTGAGAGGGAAATCTATGGTACTAAATGATCACTCACTTGTATTCACATTAACTTATTTATAGTGATCCGGAACTGACAGACAAAACTTCACCTTTATTGATTTATCCACTAAAATAAGGTCCCTTTTTTTCCTTTTAATAGATAACCACTCTGTGTAGCCACAGACTCCTGGTATTTACCAAGAGGTACAAATCACAGATCTCGTGAGTTGCACTGTAGTTCCGTAGTTCCACAGTTCCACCAGGCTCTATTGGTGAACCGCTGGGTGGACTAGGAGGTACTCTGTGTACCCAAGTACAAACCAAAGTAATGTCTGACAACACTGATGTTTGGCACAATAAAAGCAAGAGCCAAAAGAACAAAGCCGGGTTCTCCGCCTAGTACAAGACCACACACAATGATGATAATTTTGTATGTGCTCGGCGGCACTGATGTAACCAGTTGTCCTACCCTACAGTTGATAGAAGGTCCGGACTCTCAAGTTGTTAGTTCCTGTCAGGGTGGATTTGATTTAAATCCCTAGTCAGGAAGGCTTGATTTAAATTATAGTTTTCTACATAAAGACTAATTCTTGCTGGTATAACTTAGGGTGCTTTCACACTTGCAGTCTGAGGAACCGGCAGGCACTTCAGGCCCGCCGGATCCGTCAGAACGCAAGTCATCTGAAATCAGTCCTGGCTGCCATGGTACTCCGCAGCAATCTACTTACGTGCGCTGCCGCCGCCAGGCGCTCCTTCATGACGTCACAGGTCCCTGCGGCGCTTAGATCAATGCGCCGCCCGGACCTGTGACGTCATGAAGGAGTGCCGGGGAGCCGCAGCGCAGGTAAGTACACTGCTGCGGAGTACTTACCATGGCAGCCAGGACTTCAGTAGCATCCTGGCTGCTATGGTAACCGTCGGAGCCCCAGCTTACACTGGGCCCCAATCGGAACTGCTGCTGCGCATGCGCAGAGCTGAATGCCGGATCCGGCGATGCGCCGAAACGACGTTTAGCTTTATTCCGGATTAATGCACTTCAATGGGCCTCCGGATTTTTGGCCGCAGGAAAATCCGCAGCATGCTGCGGATTTTTCTCCGGCCAAAGGAGGTTTAAGTACTGAACGGATGACATCCTGATGCATCCTGAATGGATTTCTCTCCATTCAGAATGCATTAGGATAATCCTGATCAGTAGTTTTCCGGCATAGAGCCCCGAGGACGGAACTCTAGGACGGAAAACAAAAACGCTAGTGTAAAAGAGCCCTTATAACATGCAAGTAGATGGAGATTTTTAGAATAACGACTTTTCATATTAGTTTTTTTATCCCCAGTTTAATAGGTTAATCATTCATATTTGGACAACTTTTCTGTTGTACTTAGGAAGGAGAAAAAACATTGTTTCTATTCTATTCACTGAACTTCTTTAAACTTGGCACTGACGGGGTTGATTCTGTATTCATAGGTTTGTAGAAGTTAGGATTAGGGTCTTTTTCTCATCTCTGTTCATGTTATAACATTTTTGCTGTGAAGAAGAGGCAAGTGATCTCTGCTGAGAACTGCAAAAGTAACCCGAGCATCTGTGATAATATCTTGTAGGCAGAGAAACTGCCCAATAATCTAAGAAAAACCTCTGGAAGAGCCTGACATTGTGAATGGATTAATGGAAGTTATTTACCAAAAAAATTAAACATATACAGCCTTATTCTACATAATTAAAAAACGTATCTTTATTTCATGATGGAATAACCTTTGGATGGTAATATATTTTCCTCAAAAAGCATTTTATATAAAAAAAAATCAGATTAAAAAATAAATAAAAAATCATAGCTTTTTATCCACCCTGGTTCCTGTGCATTCCAGGTGGTCTTTTTAGGAGGTTAAGATGATGTGCAGAACCTGTAATCAAGGGAAGATAGTTGGTCTGTCCCTATAAGGCACTTGAAGCCCTGCGATAGCCCTTTTAATCCTAACCAAGGAGTATCCCACTAATTGGGCCCCCGTCCGGAACCTAAACCTGGAATTGCGTTCCCTGTTATTGCACTAGGATCTTCCCGACATGCATGTTTCTAAGGTAAGAAACCTTGTTGTCAGGGGAATATAAATGGGCTTAGTATATATTGCATATAACAGTACTGAGGAAGATGGTCCTCAGCAGCATAGGAGGACACTGTTATGTGTCACCGAATATTCAAGAACGCTGTGGGCATCGATGTTGCCAGTCTCTCAGGATGTACCAAACTGTAGATTTTTGCCACTCCTAATAGAGTAGCAATTTCTTGGATGGGTTTTTCTTTTTTCGCAGATGAAGGATGGCTTGTTTCACCTGCATAGAGAGCTCCTTTGACCGCATGTTTACTTCTCAGCAAAATCTTCAAAATGCAAGCACCACACCTCAGATCAACTCCAGGCCTTTTATGTGCTTAATTGAGAATGAAATAATGAAACAGCCTTTGAGTCAATTGTCAAATTACTTTTGGTCCCTTTAAAAACAGGGTGCCACGTGTAAAGGAGCTGAAACTCCTAAATCCTTCATCCAATTTTAATGTGGATACCCTCAAATGAAAGCTAAAAGTCTGGAATTTATGTCTATTTATATAACTGTAACTTGTATATGTTTTCGTAAAAAGGTGAAAGGTAATGTTTTCGAAAAAAAAGTAATAAAAACTAAATTTGTGTCAGTGTCCAAATATATATGGACCTAACTGTAGATAGTCAGCAATCGGCTAATGCTCTGGCAGGGCGCCATATAAAATGATCCTGCGGGCTGGAGGTTTCCCACCCCTGGCCTAGGAAGAGGCCTAAGTGCTTATGGAGCGCCACGGCCTCTTCGAACAGCTGATTGTTGGGGCTGCTGGGATTCGGACCCCTGCAGATGATACTGATGGCCTATCAATATCACGGATTACGGATAACCCCTTTAAATATACCTGATGAGAACTTTTGCTTAGCTGCTGAAGTATCTTTGGAAATGACTAAATGGAATAATTACTTTTGTTGTTTAATCTGACAGGCCGGCGCTAATATGATTGTGTCTGGAAGTGCCATCATGAAGAGTGAAGACCCGCGCTCTGTGATCAATCTTCTCCGAAACGCCTGCTGTGAAGCTGCTCAGAAGCGCTCATTGGATCGGTGAATCCTGGTAAAGGCTGGACGCATACACTGGTTGTGGCCAGACCACGATCAAGTCTTTCCAGACAGGAAGCAGGCCTGGGACATGGACTTTGCAGGTGTGCACCACTGACCCCTTGAAGCAATTCTCTTTTCCAGTGAAGAATGGCTATTACTTTTCCTTTTCATACACATCATGGTTTGTCTTACAAGACATCCACCAGAGAAACTTGTTTTCTTTTAGAGGAAATCTGTTTTTCCCTCTTGAAAGCTAATGTGGAACTAAGCCCGTAAGCAAAAGACTGAAGTATTCCAGGCTGGGGGTCTTCAGCATTTGCATGATACTTTGCCATATCTATGAGGATCTAATACACACGACCACTTACCTGTTATTTTTTTTTTAAACCATAAAATTTTGTTCACACATTCTGTAAAAACGTCTACTTTATCATGTTGTCCTAAAAGAAATAGGTAATCTCCATAGCTGGTGATATGCCAATATGGTGCAGGTGACCTAAAGCAGCGGGGGCATTGCTACCTCCAGTGTGATGATTTGTCCATGATAGTTTCTTTGAGGAGTACTTTTTTTCCTTTTAAAGGGAATGTTTCATGGAAACTTTTTTTCTGCCGTCAAGGAGGATTCCTATTAGTCCTCCATTAAGCTGCACATATAGTACTGCAAGGCTGTGTTCACAGATTTTGCAGAGGCGCAGTTTTTCAATGTGAATTCCATGAAGCCACTTACAATTTGGTCCCATTGAATACCACTAAATCATAAGGGGATACCCTCCTTGGTTTCCAGTGCCTTAAAGGGGTCGTCCGGGCTTTTACTATTGACGACCTATCCTCAGGATAGGTCATCAATCTCATATCGGTGGGGGTCCGACGCCCGGCACCGCTGCCGATCAGCTGTATGAGGAGACGGCACGCCGTCTTCTGTGTCGCTTGCTGCTGCTGTCTATAGACCGCAACAGCGTACAGAAAGATAGAAAGGAAATGGTACGTGCACACTATGCACGCCGTCTTCTCATACAGCTGATCGGCAGGGGTGCCGGGCGTCGGACCCCTGCCAATCAATAGTAAAAGCTTGGACAACCCCTTTAAGAACAGTCATGTCCTTTCTTGGCGCAGTCGCGGCTATAAACTGTGGCATTATGACGTGCAACATGGATTCCCTTTGGGGGGGAAAAAAAATGGGCGTCAGGTTTGTGTCACAAAACTGTGTGAACAGGGCCTAAGGGTGGTGTGACACACTGCTTTTTCGGCAGTTTTTGAGCTTAAGCCAGAAGTAGATCCAGCAGGAAACCAAAGTATAAATCCTTATCATTCCCTTCCATTCCACTTCTGGCTTTGGCTCAAAAAAAAAAAAAAAAAGGCATCACAATCTGCCACGCACAAAACTGTGTGACACCTCCCTAACAGGGCCTTTCCCTATCAACGGAGCACATTTCCCCAGTTGTACCCTTTAGGATCCATTCATACGTCCGCAATTCCGTTCCGCATTTTGCGGAACGGAATTGGGGACCCATTAGTTTCAATGGGGACAGACGATGTCCCAGCCGGGTCCGCAATTGCGGATCCGCACTTCCGGGTCCGAAATCGCGTTCCCGAAAAAAATAGAACATGTCCTATTCTTGTCCGCAATTGCGGACAAGAAAAGGCATTTTCGATGAGAGTGCCGGCGATGTGTGGTCCGCAAATTGCGGAACGCACATCGCCAATGTCCGTGTTTTGCGGATCCGTGGATCCGCAAAACACACACGGACGTGTGAATGGACCCTTAGAGCGGGATCTATTGGGTCTAATCAGATTCTTGTTTTGAGTACTGCTGTTGCATGGAATGGATGAACACAATAACCTAAGAAATAGTGTGACCCCTGCTTGATGTTCATTGACTGGTCTAGAGTCCCCTAGAAAAAACCCGGCTCCCACTACGGTATTTTACTGACCTGTCTAATCAACACGGGAGCAGATAATGTACGTTACAGCAACACCGTCACAGCGGGGAAACACAAAGGGTCGGACAACGCAATTTACTGCAATAACTTTATTTAAAAAAATCCAACAGAAGAGAACTTGTTCATGGTTTAGAAAACGGACAAGCTGAAGAGGACCCGTCAACTCTCCATGCTGTTGTATGGGGACTGGAAGTATTTACAACTAGTTCTGGGGCATCTTTTCTTCGCACTCTGCCTTGTGTCTTTCCTCTGTTGTTCTTCCTGTCCATGGGGGGTGTCTGTTCACTCTTACAATGTCAGAACTGACGGAACGTGTCAAACCGTTTATAATGTAGTCGTACGTTTCCAGAAAGAATAACAGAGGAATAGCACAATGCCGAGTTCTAAGATGACCTCGAGTTGTTAATTCATAGGAAAAACATGTATTCCTAAGACGGACATGGCAGGAGAGGCGTCGGATCCTTTTGTTAAAGTTATTTCTTTAGACAAGAACAGAGATCCGCAACCTTTGGCACTCCAGCTGCTGTGAAACTACAACTCCCAGCATGCACACTTGACTCACCTGGTCTTATAACTCCCATAGAAGTGAATGAAGCACGCTGGGAGTTGTAGCTTCAGCACAGCTGGAGGTTGCTGATCCCTCGACAAGAACTGACAGGTATAAGAGCTAATGTCATGTCGTCGGCAGTTTTCGCCACAACTTCCACTGAATCCTTGAATGGTAATATGTAAAAGGAGACGACACAATATAAACTGTGAACAATGAACGTAAATTGTGCAGCTTGAAACAAAACTACTTTAGGTTACGTGGAAACAGATCCACGTGGATCAGGTTGTATCGTCCGTTGTACGCTGGCAGGTCCGCATTATGGAAGGGTCAAAATCACAACATAACTGCTGACATTACAGCAAACCTCAAGTGAAACTTTCCCATGGAGACAGACCTTCATAAATTAGGAACTATCAGATGCCCTACTAGCACTAAGTACAGTAGTACCCCTTGAATGGCCCCCAAAATCCTAAAGCGCGCACTGCGTGTACAGAGAAGTGTTCTGCTTTGCTTCTGGTCCACCAGCTTACTGCTGTCAGGACATCTGAAGGACATCCTCATTTAAAAGGCATTTCCCCTCTGACATTTGTGTGGACTTCTTGTATCGCACGTCAAATAACATGAAGCTGGACCTGAACGTTCATAACTCTGGAGTACTGCACGCAGGATCTAATGGTGACTGGCCAAATCATGTGCGCGGCTTTGGGGTCTTCAACGGCACCTATGAAGGACAAAAGCAGAGTTCAGACTAGTTACAACTGGAGGGGAGATTTATCAAAGGGAAACTGGCTTAGTTGTCCATAGCAACCAATCGGATTTCACCTTTCATTTTTCAGAGCTCCTTTGGAAAATAGAAGGCTCAATTTGATTGGTAGCTAGGGGCATCGTTTCCCTTTGCACCAGTTTGGATACATTCTCTCCTCTATTACTTGAATTCCTTGTACTTTGTAAATAGAGTAGTTAAAGTAGTAGATATAATAGGAAATCTGTGATCATACAGTTATAGTACCTTATAAACCACCCCCAGCCATCACACAAGGACCCACTAAGAGTAACTGTGCCCATTCATGGAGGAAAGTCAGCCAAACGCACAGATTTCAGGAGAATAAGCCAACAACGTGTTTGGGGGTTTCCTGACGCTCCCCCAACTCTCTTCCTGCCTTTCCGTTGTGGGTATGAGGTTTGAATACCCGAAAATGGCATTCAAACATTTAATGTGATGCATCCATTTACTTTGTTAAAGGGATTGTCTCAGGACAGACAATGGGGGCATATCGCTAGGATATGCCCCCATTGTCTTATAGGTGTGGGTCCCATCGCTGGGATGTGCACCTATATCGAGAAGGGAGCCCGAAAGTTTTGGCGGGCGCACTGCGCATACACAGCCGCCCTCCATTTTGCATGGGACCGCTGAAAATAGCCGAGCACTGGCTTGGCTATATCCGGTAGGCCATAAAAGTGAATAGGAGCAGTGTCCGGTCATGTGCAGTGCGCTCCCATTCACTTCTATGGGGAGCTAGCTTGGTGGTGTCCGGACCGGAGTCCTCCAGCCACCACCTTGCGGGGCTCCGTTCCTGATATAGGTGCGGGTAACAGCGGTGGGACCCGCACCTATAAGACAATGGGGGCATATCCTAGTGATATGCCCCCATTGTCTGTCATGAGACAACCCCTTTAAGTCAAATGAACCCCTTGGACTCTGCGTCACTGAACTGACTGGATCCACTGTGGTACATGTTAATTTACTATTTTAGGGTATTCAAAGTTATTAGTGTTGAGCGAACTTGTGTTTTCAAGTTTGGCGTACAAGGTTCGGGTTATCTAAGAATTGCATTATGGATTCCGCTACCACGGACCAGAAGTCATGCCGTGTCCCTTACATGGATCCATAGAACTCCCAGGTCATAGCTCTGCTACATTTATTTCAAGCTGGCAGCTCACGGGCATATCCTTTCTGCTGCCACTATTTCCCTATCACATTTCAAGAGGCTGTTGAAGGATGGAGCTGAGCATGGAAGGCCACCTCAGCTAGGGGGACAGAGAAATAAGAAAAAAACAGCAGGTGGCGCTATACAGGTACATTTATTTGAATAACTAACTCAGTGGCTATACAAAATGTTTTCGGCTTCGTTCACATCACCGTTCAGCCTTTCCGTTCTCCTGCTCCGTTTAGGACGGATTCGGCACATAACTGAGCCGAACGGAGCCTAAAGACCCCATAGACTATAAAGAACAAAAAGGTCCTGCAAGCACTTCTTTTGTCTCCGCTCCAAAATCATCTTCCGAGAGGAAACCTAACCAACCCCATTATAGTCTAGGCTCCGAATCCGTCTTTTCCGTTCTCCTGCTCATAAACGGAGCAGGAGAACGAAAGGCTGAACGGTGGATGTGAATGAGCCCTTAATTACATGTAATTAGTTATTCAGTTCCAGATGCTGGTTTGAAAACTGCTGAATATTTTTCGTGGGCAGTTTGTCGCAGGCTTATACCTAAAGTAGTGATATTTCAGATGTCATGCTGAAATAAAAAATCCATGTTTCCACTGAACTATGGTACATTTAAAAAAAAGACTTAAACACATCTGTTAAAGGGGTATTCCCATCTCATACAATGGGGGCATATCACTAGGATATGCCCCCATTGTCTGATAGGTGCGGTTCCACCTCTGGAACCCGCACCTACATCAAGAACGGATCCCTGAAGGTTGTGGAGGGCACAGTGCGCACGTGCAGCTGCCCTTCATTCATTTCTATGGGGCCAGCGAAAATATCCGAGCACTGTCTCAGCCATTTCTGTCAGCTCCCTAGAAATGAAAGGGAGTGGTAGCAGGGCAACGTCTATGGGGAGAACACTTTGTGGTGGCCGGACCTCGGAAAACCCAGGGCCCTCTGACCACCACCTTCCCCGCTCCGTTCTTGGTGTAGGCCCCAAAGGTGGGACCCGCACCTATCAGGCAATAGGGGCATATCCTAGTGATATACCCGCATTATCTGAGATGGGAATACCCCTTTAATATTGGCGTGTAAGGGCACATAACACGCTACACTGACCATTCTAACAAACTGATCAGTATATTCATGGCAGAAAACAGACAGATCCCATGGGTGATGTCTGTCTAGCTATGCCAGTATGGCTCCTCTGCCGGGACAGAACACTGGAACGTCGTACACAAATGTGAACATCGCCTTAGATTAATAAATCTGCCACCTTCTGTGTATTACATGTAGCCACCTATTACATCAATGTTGTATGTACCTTGCTCATCTTCCAAATCCCCGGGCTAGCCTGCGAGTATTAGTGGACAATGCTCCATCACCTATTTTCCTTGTCACATCTGGAATGAAGGCATATCGCTTCTTTGTCCTCCTGGGCTGGAGGACGAGATAAGTGTTTTGTCGTGGTCTGTGTATCCTTTAAAGCCACAGCAGCTTCTCCTGTAAGAGGAAATATTCTACGCTCCCAGTGTTGTGCCTGGAAGATAAAAAATGACACCCCCATCAATGTTTTAGGTAAGACTATATGCATTTAGCCCTTCTTCCGTTTTAGATGCAAGTCTTAATAAAGCCCTGTGCTGGCGGAAGTTATGTAAAGGCGCCGACCTCTGCGAATTTTCAGCGGATCCACCGCCGCTTCCTTGCCGTCTTACATTTAGAACATTTTCTAAGCCTAAAACAGGCATAGAAAATGAGACTAGTCTGCTGGCCCTGTTCTGCCACTTCTTTAGACCTGGCGTGAATGAAAAAATCTGCGCTATCTTTGCACCACAATCTGCGCTAGAAATAGGCCTAATATAGGCATATTTCTGTTTAATAAATAACCCCCCAAGTGGGTATTTCCATTCTTCAGTGGCAGGGGATTACAGTTTGGGATTAAAGGGGTTTTCTGGGCCATAGATATTGATGGTCTGTCCTCAGGAACGGTCATCGGTTCTAGACTGGTGGTCTGACACCCAGCACCCTCACGATCAGCTGTTTTGGGCAGCCACAAGCTTTGGAAACGATATCGTGGATGGGGCCTGTGCAGAAGGCTCCATCCACTGTGTAGTGGCCGCGCTGGGGTACTGCAGCTCAGCCTATTCAAGTGAATGGGAGCCAAGCTGCCGTATGCCACTCAACAGACTGTTTTGTCCACTGTATAGTTTCTAGCGGCTGCCTGAAACAGCTGATTGGTAGGGGTGCCATCTGATAATGACCTATACCTAATGATAGGTCATCAAGCTTAGAAAACTCCTTTAAGGAGGAGGGCAAGTCTTAATATGAGGAAGGTTTCTACATGGGACAAGACAGCAGTTAGAGCCCATGCATTCAGCAAAGCTGTGCACATGGGCATTTACAGTAGGTAGACGTCTATTGTTGGCATATGGTACCTCCTTAAGACACTGTATTCACCCATACAAGTGAATACCTATGTAACAAATCACGAGGTGTGTGTCTGTATAAAAACGGAAGCACACAAAGCCCTACATGTGCCCACCTCTCAGTAATAAACTATGTAATAGACTCGCCTTACTAATCCCATTCCCACATTGCCTCGTCCTCTGTTTAGAAATAAATGTGATGGAATTGGTAAGGGGAGCTCTTTATTAACATGTAGTATTTGATAGATGAATAATTCTGAACTCTTAAGGGTACTTTCACACTGGCGTTATTCTTTTCCGGCATAGAGTGCCATCGTTGGGGCTCTATACCGGAAAAGAACTCATCAGTCACATCCCCATGCATTCTGAATGCGCTGCGGTATTATCTCTGTCCAAAATTCCGGAACACATGCCAGATCTGGCATTTTTTCCCATTGGAATGTATTAGTGCCGGATCCGGCATTCAAAATACCGCAATGCCAGATCCGTCCTTCCGGGCATTTGTAAGACGGATCCGTAGCCGGTGATAGAACTGCTTGCCGGATCACTCTGCTGCAAGTGTGAAAGTACCCTAAGCCTGACCAAATCTACAAGATTTTGGCAGGATTGGTCTTTAATTTTATGAAACTACACAAAAAAAAAATATGTTAAAACACAGAATAACTGGCAATAAGCAAGCATGGTGAACGAACAGACCCCGATACCACCATACTAGTATAGAGCAAGGATCAGCAGCTTCCGGGATGCCAGCTGTTTAGAAACTACAACTCCCAGAATCCTCTCCATTTCTATGGGAGTTACAATAACAGCCAAGTAAGTATGCATGCTGGGAGCTGGAGTGCTAAAGAGTGCTGATCTTTGCTATAGAGTGTCCAAGATAATACCAGTGCAGTAGTAAAAAAAAATTAATAAACTCGCCATAGCACACATGTATACAAATAGGATGGAGATGTATACATTAAGCAAGAGGTCCAGTGACCCTAAGATTGCTAGAATTTGGAAAACACAATATCTCCTTATGGACAAGGCCTTAAACGGCGTGAGGAGACTTATAGGCCATATATGCTCCTCTGGAATTCTGGAAAGAAAGGGATGCAAATGAGCTCCAAGCAGGCTCTGCCTCTAATGCTACCAGATGTATGGCGGCTATCCTATACGTCAATGTTTGACCTTTTGAAAAGCCTTGAGACATGACCTGGATAATAAATAAGCCAGCACCTCATCTGCAGACAGCTATTTCGGGGTGATTGCCCCTCATCAGTGCAGGGAGTACTGGCTTGCACACCCTCTTCCCGAAAAGCACGTATGGCCTATAAGTCTCCTCACAACGTTTAAGGCACTCTCCATAAGAATAGCTAGTACCCCCCAAATCCTGACCTAGTCTCACCCAGTTAAGCCAGTACTCTCTGCTCTGATGAGGGATGATCTCCCTGAAACAGCTGGCTGCAGATGAGGTGCTGGCTTATTTATTATCCAAGTCATGTCTCAAGATCTTTTAAAAAGTTGGACATTGACTTATAGGATAGCTTCCTTACATCAAGGGGCAGAACTCGTTTGCATCCCTTCTTCCTAAGATGAGCTATACACCGCTCCTGTCTGGATTTGCCCCTCAGTCTAGTTATCAGACTAACAGTCCTCATTTACCTGTATCACAATGCATTTGGTGTCCAGATCAAACTTAGAATATTGGGGGTAATTAGTCAATGTGTGTGCAAAACAACTGCGATCTTTTTGCCATTTTACAACACTCTTACAGGGCTTAGGGGGAAATAATCAGATTTACATCAGTTTCCAGAGCAAATTATAGTAAATTACAACTGCCATAGGTTTGTTTTTTTGTACATTGACTACCAGGATGATGCCACCAAATTTATTAAAAGGTGTGCACCTGCTAATAAACTTGGCTCGCCTTACTCCTGAATTCCCCCAATGTGTTAGGCTTTCAGTAACAGACCCCTCTGAACAGGGCCCGCTGATGATTCAAGCTCGTTTTCCTTTATACCAGTATTGATAACTCACCCGCATGCTTCTGAAAAATAGAAGACTTTGTAGAATTGTCTTTTAAGGTGCCCACACACATTAGACAAACTTGGCAATCTTGCTAGGACTGTACAATCTTGTAGTGCAGGAATCCGCAACCTTCCGCACTCCAGCTGCTGAGAAACTACAACTCCCAGCATGCACACTTGCTTTGCTGTTCTTGTAACTCCCATAGAAGTGAAATGAGCATTCTGGGAGTTGTAGTTTCAGAACAGCTGGCGTGCCGGAGGTTGCTGATCCCTGCTTAATGAAAAATAAGACATGTTTCTCTTTATCCTCATGGGAGATAAGCTGCCACCAAATAATTCTGGCAGTGGTTTATTCCCCTGTTTGGCCGACAGCTATCCAAGGAGTATGGCCACCTTTACAGCTCATATCTATATGTCTAACCCAACAAGTCAATTCTATTTAAATCTTTACCTTCCCTTGCTGAAAATCAGCTGAAGACCGAAGGGCTTGGAAAGCACAACCACCAGGGGGCGGTGTGTCCCAAGAATCGGGTGATGTGGAATTTGGACTCCAGTTGTCCTCAGTGCATTGCCCTGAGCTATGACTTGAAGACCTGAAGAGCAAAAAATCATATTATAAATATTATGAAGCAAGAAGGACATTGCAGACACTGGGAAAATGTCTAGAATATACTAAGAAAAATACCAGCAGTCATAATCATCTGCCTAGTGTCAGTTCCTTTAACAGCGCAGCTTAAAGACTCTCAGGTAGACTCCTTAAACTCTCCACTTAGAGATTGGGCAGAGCATTCATGAACCGCTCGGCCTGATCATAGGTTTGTGCAGTTACAATGTTATATAGAAAACAGGAGTCTCAACAATCAGTGTTCAGCTTTCTGCTACAGTTGAATCTGTGTCGGAGGGGAGCAGTCTGTGTATGTGTTGGCATGGGCAGCAGTCGGTGTGAGGGAGGTTGGCAGACCTGGGGGCTGTTGTTAGGCCCCTGGCTGTAATATCAACAGGTCAGAATAGGGGTATGAAAGAATGAGAGACCACTTTGTCTACCTAGATGCCATGTTACAGGGGAAGCCTGGCTTTCAGTCACAACCATGCTCTGGTGGTGATATCATGGGCATGTATGGCATGGAGCCTTAAAGAGGACCTTTCATCACTTCTAAAGATATTAACTAACGATGCTGACATGTAGAGCGGCGCCCAGGGATCTCCCTGCACTTACTATTATCCATGGGCGCCGCTCCGTTCTCCCGGTATAGGCTACGGTATCTTCGGGGACTCGGTTATAGTGGGCGGAGCCTGCCCTTCATCTCCTTCTCCCAGGCTGTAGCGCTGGCCAATCGCAGCGCAGAGCTCATAGCCTGGGAGAAGGCGATGAAGGGCAGGCTCCGCCTACTATCACTTTGTGAGCACAGATACCGGAGCCTATACCGGGAGAACGGAGTGGCGCCCAGGGATAATAGTAAGTGCAGGGAGATCCCTGGGCGCCGCTCTACATGTCAGCATCGTTAGTTAATATCTTTAGAAGTGATGAAAGGGCATCTGTCAGCAGTTTTGTCGCTATGACACTGGCTGACCTGTTACATGTGCGCTTGGTAGCTGAAGGCATCTGTGTTGGTCCCATATTCATATGTGCCCGCATTGCTGAGAAAAGTGATGTTTTACTATATGCAAATAAGCCTCTAGGAGCAACAGGGGCGTTACCATTACACCTAGAGGCTCTGCGTTCTCTTAAACTGCCGCACCCTCTGCACTTTGATTAACAGGACCAGGCAGTGGAAACGTTATCTCTGCAACTGCTGTGCCTTCTCCACATTGGTTGACAGGGCCAAGTAGTGACAACCTCCTCACACCTGGCCCTGGCAATTAAAGTGCAGAGGGTGTGGCAGTTGCAGAGAGAGCAGAGCCTCTAGGTGTAATGGTAACGCCCCCGTTGCTCCTAGAGGATCATTTGCATATATTAAAACTTCATTTTTTTTCAGCAATGCGGGCACATATAAACATGGGACCAACACAGATGCCTTCAGCTGCCAAGTGCACATGTAACAGGTCAGCCAGTGTCACCAGATTTATGCTGTCATATCGAGGGCACAACCCCTACAGAGAGACTGTACACAACACCACTAAATAAAAGACACAGAGTCTTTAGCAAACGGTGTACTTGTTAATATTATTTATTTGCAGCGCTGTTAATTCCATAGTGCTGTACATCTAAAAGGGGATAACTTACATAATATAAAATAAAAATCACAAATACAATAAGCATAAAACAATTAACAGACTCAGGAGTGGACTGGCCTTAGACCCTAAAGGGCAATTTCCCATTGGATTGTTGCCCATCCTCAGGGCTAGGGATGAGCGAATCGACTTCGGATGAAACAGCCGAAGTCGATTCGCATAAAACTTTGTACCAATACTGTATGGTACCACTTGGAACTGAACCCGAGTTCGGGAAATAGTTTTTTTTACAGTACAAGTTCATTTATAAAGTTATTACCCGAAGTCTCGCGGGACTTCGCGAAGTAATAACTTCCGCTCATCGGAGGACATTTCTTATTTTTTGACAGCCGGCATTCACTGGCTGTTAAAAAAACAAAACAAAAAAACGACCATGAGAACAGCCCCATCGACTGCAATTGCTCTGAAAACGGCTGTGTGAAAAAAATGGCAGTTTTTTTTACTGTTGTGTGCAGGGCTGTGGAGTCAGAGTCGGAGTCGAGGAGTCGGAGTCGGAGGCAATTTTGGGTACCTGGAGTCGGAGTCGGCAAAAAATGGACCGACTCCGACTCCTACTAGATTTAAATTGGAATAAAAAAAAATTGGAATAAAAAAAAAGCAAGTTTAAATGTCCCAATTCAGATAAAGTTATAATTAATTACTTCTCTACTGTAAGAATAAAGGCCAATGCATGCAGTGCGTCACGTTACCGCTAAACACAGACGTTAAGTGACCGTGAAGAAGCATGCTTTTCATATGCTTTACTATGCAGTTAAAGGGACACTGACAGGCTGATTTACCGGCTAAAGATATATCTGCTGGTATTCATCAGAGGATTAGGAATACAACTAGACGACTGTTACCCACAGTTGAGGTTTACTTGTGTTTAAAAACGTTTTAATCAATATGCAAATTCTCTACCTTTGTGCCCAAGGGGCAGGCGCACATGTAGAGTACTGGCAGCACTAGACAGGACTAGGTAGCGAGGAGGAAGAGAGAAAGCTGGCACAGCCTCAGCATAGCCAGACGAGGCTGCTGCCAGCAGTCTACACGTGCGCCTGCGCAGGAATTCAGCGTTCGGCTAGCCTGAAAAAAAAGGCCAGTGCAGTGAATAATAATGAGGGGAACAGCGCTGGGAAGCTGTACTTCGGGCGCGGCTGGGCACAAAGCAGCAGGAGACGCTGCCCCATTGGGCACAAAGATAGTGAATTTGCATACAGATTAAAATGTTTCTTAAACACAAGTACAGCTTAACTGGGGGTAACATTAGTATAGTTTTATAACTAATTCTCTGATGAATACCAGTATATATATATCTTTAGCTGGAAAATCAGCCTGTCAGTGTCCCTTTAAGGAGCGGCAATACTTACACTTTCCATTGTCTTGTGGTCTGCTGTTACAGGGAACCCATGGTTATCCTCGCCTCTCACTGATAACTGATTAAGGACTGGAGACACTTGTATAAGTGAAGGGAATGGAGAGTCAATAGTTCAAGACTGAAGCTGTAAACCATTTGAAAAACTGCTATCATTCAGCTAAGGCTATAAAACATGTAAACTCAGATTGTTAGGTTAAATTTTAAACATGACTATGGGATTCTACTAGGAAAATCATGTTTTAAAATAAATGCCCCTTCCCCTGCCCCTTCCTGGATCCTCCCACTGCTCTATCTTCAGCAGAAGATCAGCACACAAAGGAGAAGGCAGCAGCTTCTGCTCAACTACCTCTGTGCTAGAGAAGATTAGAAGAACTTGGTGGAACAGCTTCGTATTTGCATATTAAATACAGAGGAGTCGGAGTCGAGGAGTCGGAGTCGAGGAGTCGGAGTCGGAAGTTTCAAAATCTGAGGAGTCGGAGTCGGACAATTTATCTACCGACTCCACTGCCCTGGTTGTGTGCATGTAGCCCAATACATTTTTCTAATGCAGCTTACCTTACCTTAAATTTTCGCTTCAACTAACCTGCTCCGTTTTGGCCATTTGCTCTGTTCCCAAAATGACCAGTGAGCCCTTTCTGCCCGCTCATATTTCTGATGTCGGATTAAAAAAGCCTCATCTGACAGATCTTCAATCTGATGATAAAATAGTAAATAATGTGATAAAAAATATCAACGATTTGGACACTTCTTAACCAAAGTCACCTATTTCCATTAAAGATGTTGTCCGAGTTGGGTAAAAAAAAAGAATGTGCTAAAACAATAAATGAAGCATTATTTGCCCAGTCCAGTCCCCCCCGGGGCCCGGCAGCACCGCTCTGGTCCTCCCCACTAGTCTGTTTACTGTGCACATGAGCGGTGATTTTCACGCATCACTTCTGTGTTGCGTGAAAATCGCAGCATGCTCTATATTGTGCGTTTTTCACGCAACGCAGGCCCCATAGAAGTGAAAGGGGCTGCAGGAAAATCGCAAGCATCTGCAAGCAAGTGCGGATGCAGTGCGATTTTCCCGCATGGTTGCTTAGCAACGGGACCAGATCTTTATTATTTTCCCTTATAACGTGGTTATAAGGGAAAATATTAGCATTCTTAATAAAGAATGCATTGTAAAATGAAGATGAAGGGGTTAAAAATAATAAAACTTAACTTACCTTAGCCACTTGATCGCGTAGTTGCGATCTGTCTTCTGTCTTTAGCTGTTGTCTAAAGGACCTGTGATGACGTCACATCACATGGTCCATCACCATGGTAAGATGGACCATGTGATTGGACCATGTGATGTGACGTCATCACAGGTCCTTTAGACAACAGCTAAAGACAGAAGACAGATCGCAACTACGCGATCAAGTGGCTAAGGTAAGTTAAGTTTTATTATTTTTAACCCCTTCATCTTCATTTTACTAAGCATTCTTTATTAAGAATGCTATTATTTCCCCTTATAACCATGTTATAAGGGAAAATAATAAATTCTCCAGAATACTCTACCTGAAACCGGACTTCAGTGATGAAGTCCGGCTTCGGGTCTGGGTACCAAAAATGGCGATTTTTCACACGCGTGTGCAAAACGCATTACAAATGTTTGCACCCGCGCGGAGAAATCGCGTATATTCCTGCAACGCACCCGCCTCTTATCCGGGCGTCAAACATGACGCCCGTGTGAAAGAGGCCTTACACTCCCCCACAGCTCTGCAACTGCATGCAAACAAAGGGGCCAGGACAGAATTAGGTAAATGACTAAATCTATACATATTTTGTGCCTAAAACTTGCTTAGCTTATGTATATATTGCGTACCATCAGATTTACACTGCGTTATTTTATTATAGAAGTCAGACAACCCCTTTAAGTAGGGATGTCCCGATACCGATACTAGTATCGGTATCGGGACCGATACCGGCATTTTCACGAGTACTTGTACTCGTAAAAATGCCGCCGATACCACTGCCGATACCGTAGTTCCGGTTCGGCAGCGGCTATATTGTGTTTCATTAACCCTAACTTACTGTGCCCGTGATTACGAACTATTAATGCGCAGTCCTTCCATGCTCCTGCCCCGCGCGCCTTCTGTAATCATAAAGTGGGCGGAGCGGGCAGGCAGGACATGAAGCGCATGGAGGAATCGGGCAGCTTGAGCTCTCAGTTCCTCCATGCGCCTCATGTCCCGCCTGCCCGCTCCGCCCACTTTATGATTACAGAAGGCGCGCGGGGCAGGAGCATGGAGGGACTGCGCATTAATAGTTAGTAATCACGGCACAGTAAGTTAGGGTTAATGAAACACAATATAGCAGCTGCGGGGCCGGTGTATGAGTCAAGCTGCACCGGCCCCGACACTAATGGGGGGGGGATCTGTGGATGACATGTATATAGCATAAGATGCTATATATGTGTCATCCACATAGCCCCCTAACAGTGTCATCCACAGATCCCCCCCCCCATTACAGCCTCATCCACAGATCCCCCCCCCCCATTACAGCCTCATCCACAGATCCCCCCCCATTACAGCCTCATCCACAGATCCCCCCCCCCATAACAGTGATGTCCACAGGTCCCCTCCCCATAACAGTGATGTCCACAGGTTCCCCCACCATAACAGTGATGTCCACAGGTCCCTCCCCCATAACAGTAATGTCCACAGGTTCCCCCCCCATAACAGTAATGTCCACAGGCTCCCCCCCATAACAGTGAAGTCCACAGGTCCCCCTCCCCCATAACGGTGACGTCCACAGGTCCCCCATAACGGTGACGTCCACAGGTCCTCCCATAACGGTGACGTCCACAGGTCCCCCCATAACGGTGACGTCCACAGGTCCCCCCATAACGGTGACGTCCACAGGTCCCCCATAACGGTGCTGTCCACAGGTCCCCCCCATAACGGTACCGTCCACAGATCCCCCATAACGGTGCCGTCCACAGATCCCCCATAACAGTGCGTCATCCACAGATCCCCCATAACAGTGCGTCATCCACAGATCCCCCCCATAACGGTGACATCCACAGATCCTCCACAACAGTGTGTCCTCCACAGATCCCCCAAAAACAGATCCCCCTGGAGGCACATTGGTTTGAAAACGCTATTATATTACCATTTATTAATTTATTAACACTTGTACAAAGGAAAAGAAAAGCCGTTATCCATAGCAACAAACTTCCAGCTTTAATTGTTTTCATTGCTATCAGTAACTGCGGCGCTGTTTATACGAGGTATCGGTAATTGGTATCGGCGAGTACTTAAGTAAAAGTATCGGTACTCGTACTCGGTCTTAAAAAAATGGTATCGGGACATCCCTACCTTTAAGGATTTAGATTCTAGCTTTCAGACTTTCAGCTGATTAAATTTTCTGCTACAAAAACTACATTCAACAGCTGCATCAAAATGTAAAGTATGAGCCTGCCTTTAATTTGCTTCATAAAGCCACGAATTAAATCCACTAATGAATAAATGTTCTTTAATGATAAATATAATATGAAAAATATGCGAATATGCGCAGTCACAGATTACAGACTCCTAAGATCTCCAAGTTTCACTCTATGGTGCCTCTATATAAAATTCAAGACACAGTATGAGCCCACATTGTGCCACACTATGGATACCTACAACACAGGCATGTAATAGGCCTTTATGCGTGAGACTATGGAGATTGCACTGAAGATTTTCAGCTTTGGTTTACTACTTTGCAGTGCAGTAAATGGAACCGCTGGAATACCAAACATTTTGGTTTACTGGATGGCAGAGACCTAAATAGAACACAACTGATGCTGCAGGCTACATTCACACACAGCATTTTAACATGTTTTTCATGGTATTTTAAATGGTGGTTTTTTCACAGTTTTTTTAAGCTTCAAGATACCTCAAAATCTATAGTAAAATACTGAAAAGTCTAAATTTATAGGGGCACATTTATTAAGATCGGCATTTTAGACACCGGTCTTTACAAACCCCTAAACTGGCGGTGGATCGCCAAAGTTATGTAGAGGCTCCGGCCTCTTCATAACTTCGGTGGATCCTTAGCCAGTTCTAAATGTAAGATAGCTTCCGAGCTGTCTGAAAATGGCGGCACTGATTGTATAGAGTGAGTCTGTGCAGGGACACACCCCAGCTGGTTACCACCCCTCTGTACCCTTACTGCAGGCTGCTAGCAACTCATTCACAACTTCTAGTAGAAATAATAGAGTATTGGCACAACATAGAGCCATAAGAAAAGAGGCTCCAGAATCGTTATTACATGGGGAATGCATGAAGCTATTAAAACAAGCACTTCAGGAGAGGTAAAAGGGTCCTCTTTAAGATGGATGGTATTGGAAGAGGAAACTAGTGTGAACAGGGACCAATTAGAAAAAAGACTTACAAAGAGAGGTCTTTTGAATTTTCTCTCTGGACACCATCAGTCCAAAAGGGTTAAATGAGAACTGCAATTTTAATGTATTCCTTTGGTGTATTTGTTTAAAGCCCACATTTAAATACTTAAAAACAGATTTATTAATATGAAAATCAATATATTGTTATTGTTACTACTGCTGCATGTGTTTATAATTAGGAATGAGTAGGGTTATTTATTCATGTTGAGGAGCACACTGAGCATGCCTGAAGAAAGGGAACGCCCCCAAAACATCGTGGTAGCACAGTCTTGCCTCCGTGATTTGGAATTTTAAAAACATGGACTTTGGAATGTGCTGATTACTCTTTTTGAATAATGATGAAATAAAGAAGATGTCAATATAATACAGCGGGCTTTTTTGTTGCTTTGTCTATCCTCTGGATAGGTCATCAGTATCTGATCAGTGGGGTCCGACACCTGGGACCCCCTCCGATCAGCTGTTTGAGAAGACAGCGGCACTCACAGTGGCGCTGCAGTCTTCTCGCAGCTTTGCCTAGGCCATGCAATGTCACGTTCATCAGTCACATGAAGTGATTAGGGCTGAGCTGCGATATTAAGCACATCGGCTATCAGGTCAGAGGATAGATCATCAGTAAAAAAAAAAAGTCTCAGAAAAGCCTTTAAAAAATATTTTAATACTGGTGGCCTATCCTCAGTATAAGCAATCAATATCTGATCTGCGACGGCCCGCATTTCCGCTGATCAGTTGTTCCATTGACGGAAGACAAATTAAAGCGAATGGGACCAGCAGTGCAGTTACCAGCTCTGTCCACTATACTATGGACGGAGCTGAATGGGGGAGCTAAGCTGCAGTACCCAAGAATGGCCACTACACACTGAACAGAGCAGTAGTGTTCTAGATCTACATACTGTAAACTTCCTGGAACAGCGGCTGCCGCTAAACGCTGCTTGTTGGGGGTGCCAGGCCCTACTGATAGCCTAGCCAGCACATAGATCATCAATATCTTAGTCCTGGAAATCCCTATATAAGGGAATGACTGGGCTGTGGGTTGAGGAAATGGGCTATCAAAAAACTTGAGACACAGAGATAAAACTAACCTCTTCACACGGAGGACATGTCAACGGTTCAAGTGCAACTTCTTTCCAACTGCAAATTAATCAGAATAATTAGAAGTAGTAAAATTATAAGTACAAACTTGCCTCTATTCTTAGTTCCACACAACTGAAGAATATCCATAATGTAAGTCTAGTAATATATGAAAGATTTCAGCGGTCAGGGACCTGATGAAGGACAGAAGGATCTATCCCATAGGCTGCCATTTAAAGGGCTTGTATCACATTGGAAAACGAACTTAAAACAGAAGTTCGCTCAACTCTAGTAATAAATGTCCAAAGTTCGGGTTATCCAAGCATCCGGTTATGGATTCCGCTACCAGGGACCATAATGGCATTTGGAACACCGGGTGAAGGACCTGGGGTGACGTCACCGTCATGTGATCAGTGCAGGGGGCGTGGCTCAGTACTGGATTGGATAAGAGGTCGTAGGCTACCACTTCTTATCTAATCCAGTACTGAGCCACACCCCCTGCACTGATCACATGACGGTGACATCACCCCAGGTCCTCCGTGTTGTCCAAGGTTCGGGTTCATTGAAGAATCCCCTTATGGATTCCAAATGCCGTTATGGTCCGTGGCAGCGGAATCCATAACAGGATGCTTCGATAACCCGAACCCGAACTTTAAAAAACGAACTTAAAACAGAAGTTCGCTCAACTCTATTTATTACCTATCCACTAGACCAGGGATACCCAACCTGGGGCCCTCCAGCTGTTGTAAAACTACAACTCCCAGCATGCCCAGAGCCTACAGCAGGGCATGGTGGGAGTTGTAGTTTTACAACAGCTTGAGGGCCGCAGGTTGAGCATCACTGCATTAGACAATAGCACTAGGTTTCCAAACTGATCACTAAAACGGGGTCCCAAGTCTCCCAATCCTGCTCACTGCATGACCGCAGTAAGGGGGGGAAGGGGAAATATGAAAGGAGTGGTGGACCATGCACGCTGTCGCTCAACACTAAGTCTAAGGGACAGAGATAGCCAGGCCTGGGCCAATTTGAGTGCAGTGAAACTATGAGTGCTGCTTATACGACAGTAGCTCTAGCATCATTTAGACTGCTCTAATGTGATCACATTTTACATTCCATACTATGGTCACAATGCTGCTGTCTGAATAGGGCCTTAAAGGGGAAGGCCTGTTCCCAAAATGGGTCTTTCAGCTAACATGTGGAGAGAATACACTTTCAGCAGTGTCTACCTTTCCATCGTTCTGCCAATTCCAACTGACAATAGGAAGAAAGAGGAGCACATCTAGATGAGACATCAGGGGAAGAGACCACAGTCAGTCGGGTGGTTCTGTGATACCAGCCGGAATCGCAGAATCGGCGGAGCGTTGGAAGGGTAAGTACTGCTGAAAGTGTATTCTCTCCACAGGTTAGCTGAAGGAGCCACTTCAAATACAGGCCTAGAGAACCCCTTTAAGCTGGCACTTTTACTGATCCTGTTTTTGTAAGAGCCCAGAGGCCAATGTCCAGTTATGATATAGGCGGGAGTTGACTTAAAGGGAATGTGTCACCTAGATTTTTCAGCCAGTTAAACCAGATAGTGACACCCTTTTTCTAATCCATTTTTATTTTTTTACTGCAGATTTATTTATCCTATAATTGTGGTAATGGGGGCGGCCATCTTGCCTGAGCAGCTGTTGACAGCATTTGGAGATATGCTTTACAGCAGGCACATGGGTTATAGACACAAGAGACATGAGCTGTTCTTAACAGCAATTTACAAAGCATTAAGAAATGTGATGTGGACAGACTATGAAGTGGCGCTTATTATTTGGCTTAAAAGACAGTGTTAAAACTGTAGGATTTTAGGAATTTTTATTAAACATGACATGGAAAATTAAAGAAGCTCTCACAAAAAGAAAGTTACTGTCTGACCAGTTAGAAAGGTACATGATGTAAACTGTAATTTTCTTACCAGAGACTGTCTTTGCGAGTCATAACCTCCTTTCTGATCCTCAGCTGTGTCATGTGACCAGCACTCTGACTCTCCAAATAACACAGCATCTTATGTCTATATGGGAGCCTCAATGGCAGTCTCATAGGAATGACTAGAGAAGCAACTGACTTCCTATCCCCTGTCAGTTGGAGAGTGTTGATCACATGACACAGCTGAGGATCAAAAGGGAGGTTATAACTCACAAATACAGTCACTGGTAAGAAGATTACATTCACTAGGGATTACATCATGTACCTTTCTAACAGGCCAGAGAATAAAAAATGTTGTGCTTCTTTAAAAATGACATCTCCAAAAATTCTTTAAACATATGTTTAACATACAAAACTGGATTTAAATAATGGGCCATTTTCTAAGAACACATTCTCTTTAATATTTGGTTGCAGACCATTGGATCAGTAGGTATTACCCTGGATCAAGTTAATCTTTAAATGTAAAAAAAAAATATTTTAATAGGTTTTTACACCATATTATTAGCCAGGGCTAACATATACATGCATTGTGACCTGCGGTAGGGTTCTGTAACCAGTGCTTTTCAGTACTGTATACCATATAGCACAGATTATACTCCATTAGAAGTGCTGAAGCATGCTTATTTAGGGATTTCTGCAATATAAAGGGTCATATATGAACATACAGTACATCTCTATGCATGCCATACGTTGCCGCCAAGGCCAGGATCTGTATCACAGGTCTAACAAGAATGGCTGTAATGAGAGCAAATCAACGTGCTGGCAAATACCTTGGGGTGAGAATTTCTTTGTACTGTAATTTCTCTAATTTAGATGGTGCAACCAGGTTCATGGGGATAACTATGTTGTCAATGTCGTATGAGCTTTCACTCCTCAATCTTCGCCTTGCTGCACTGAGCACAATACCGGGGTCCCGTGCCTCTAACTAAACCACACAAAAAAAAGAAGAGAAATGGAAAGTAGTTACTACTTTTTACCTTTTCGTAGATCTACCAGTCTACTAAATACTGTATTGTAAACTGCACCAACATAGATACATTCGTATATTCTTTATTCTCATGCTGGAAATGGTTTTTCAAATGTTAGTATCTTTTAAAATACCTGTACAGAGGTTTTATGAGAAGTGGGGGTCACCGCGTGATCATGGCTGGGGTGAGCATCTGAGAATAAAGAGAGAGAAAATCAAGTACATGTATGCTTCTCTTCATTGAGTAGTAAAGTTGTCTACAGGGGCAAGGTCGGAATTTAAAGTCACCTTGGAAAAAAACAAAAAGTGGCTCCATGTTGTAGGTGGGTGCAAATTGACAGAAGGCTGGGTAACATAAGTAGGCGGGGGTCAGCAATACCATAGAAAAAATACCATCCCATCAGATATACCGTCCCATATACCACAGTACAGCACAATATATTGCCAATTATGTACCCGGCAGAGGGGAGGGCTTAGGCAGCCTTCTGGGCATCGGCCCATAGGGAAATTTCCCTGTAAGGTCTATGGCCAATCCGTCCTTGGATGTCTAAAGTGTTTTGCTAGGATGACAAGGACCAGTCTCCTTTCCTGCTGTGGTCAACCATATACAGATATTTAGGGGGTCATTCATTAGGCATATTTCAGGCACAGATTGTGGCACAATAGCTAGTTGCGCCGCAATCTGCGACTTCTCCCCGCTCACACCCTGTCTAAATAAGTGGGTGTAGAATGGGTGTGTAAAGGGACCAGCCGGCAGGTCCATCTCATTCACCATTTTCTACGCCTGTTTCAGGCGTAGAAAAAGGTCTAAATGTGAGACAGCTAGGAAGCTATCTTACGTTTAGAAGCGGTGGTGGACCCGCCGAAGTAATGAAGAGGCCCGCACCTCTTCATAACTACAGCCAGCTTAGGGGTTCATTAAGACTGGTGTCTAAAACGCTGGTCTTAATAAATGTGCCACTTAGTGCTAATCCCTGAGGTTGTGCTATGCCGACACATCATGGGTACCAAGTCTACAATACAAATATATCTAGTATCAGCGCTAGGGGTCATGCATGACATGTGCATAGATCATGTAAGGTTCCTTAGTATGAGACTATAGAACATCTGTGCCTTGTAGTACAGGTCCCTTAAAGGGCTTCGATCACCAGAATTGTTGTATCCCATTACAGTGAATAGGGATCCGGCAGGCCCTGGCTATATTGAATACGACAATTCCAGTATTCTGCTCCTCTGCTGGAAAGGAGTACCGGAATTCCCTAACACAGATGTGGACATAACCTTAGGCCAAGTTTTTCTCTCCTCCCAAGCCAAACCCTAGCCTAGGTATTGGTGTTCAGCTCAGATTTTCACCTGATGTCATATTCAGGTAAGTGGACCCCACAATAAGGAATATGTACATGATAGAGGTGGAGCCCCTCAAGTCAGGAATTAACCTCTTAAGGACGAAGGGCGTACATGTACGCCCTTCGTCCGCACTTTAAAGATGGCGCCCGCTCCCGCACGGAGCGGGCGCCCGAGCTGCGGGTAAAAGCTTGATTCATCAAGCTGACACCCGCAGCTCATGTCCGCGACCGGCAGCGATGCCGATCGCGGACATTTAACCCTCAGATGCCGTGGTCAATCCTGACCACGGCATCTGATCAGCAAAAACCGAAAGTTTCACTCGGTTTGTCTGCCCCCTGATGGCCACAAGGGGGAGCCGGAGCATGCATGTAGTACCCTAGGTTTCTGTGAATGAAACCTAGGGTACTACATAGTATTCCTATGGAGCCTATGACTGTAATAGGCTCCATAGGAAATATGTGATTTTCTCATATATTCCAATGCTATTGCATTGAATATATGAGAATAGCAATCTGATGATTGCATCTTATAGTTCCCTATGGGAACTATAAGAAAGTGGTAAAAAAAAAAAAAAAGTTTAAAAAATAAAAATTAAATAAAAATTCAAATCACCCCCTTTCCCCAAAATGAAAATAAAATAAATAAAAAATAAAAAAATTACACATAATGGGTGTCGCAATGTGCGAAAACGCCCATACTATAATAATATTAAAAATATTCACCATACGGTAAACATAAAACGGAAAGAAAGCGCCCAAATGGCTAATTCGCCATTTTTGGACGCTTCATTTCCTAAAAAAATGAATAAAAAGTGATCAAAACATCATACGCACTCCCATAATGGTATCAATTAAAAGTTCAGATTGCCCCGCAAAAAATGAGCCCCTACACTGCTCCATACGCATAATTACAAAAAGTTATAGGGGTCAAAACATGGCGACAAAAAAATAAAATAAAAAATTCCCACTTTTAATTTTTTTTTCACTATCAAAACGCAAGAAAAACTATACATATTAGGTATTGCCGGATTCGTACTGACCTGAAGAATAAAATTAACCAGTCAGTTTTATCGCAAATCGAACGTTGTAATTTAAAAACCCAGTAAACTGTGGTGAAATTGCTTTTTTTTTGCAATTTCACCCCATTTGGAATTTTTTTCCCGTTTCCCACTACATCACATGCAAAAATAAATGGTAGCGTTAAAAAGTACAACTTGTCCCGCAAAAAATAAGCCATCATATGGCTATGTGAGCGGAAATATAAAAATGTTATGGCTTTTGGAAGGCAGGGAGCGCAAAACAAAAACGCAAAAATCCCAAAACCCCCGGTCCTTAAGGGGTTAAAGCCACTATGTAAAAGCGTCTCCCCCACCTCGTGGGCCAGGATTGTCCATGTACAGCACACCATTCATTGCAATACATGTAACACTACACTTCCTGCACCGAGGAGACTGCAGTGGTAATCTATGGGTGGCCACAGCTTTCTCAAGGGAAAGTTTCTGGAGTTCGTCAGAGTGCTACCTTTTTTTTCTATATATGTGGATATCTTATTAAATAATTCACTCATAAAAATATAAAAGTGTCATCTGTCAGAAGAGACACGCAGCAGCCAGAGCCCCTCAAGGTGTAAGATGCTGAAAGTTCTACCAGATAGCACAACATACATTAAAAAAATTCTCAAAGATAAAATGACAATTTTTTTATTTGTTTTTATTAAAGGATAACCATTCCACAGTTTTGGTATTACCGGCTTCAGCCATGCCTCCGCATTGTCTTTCTTGGTTGTGCGTTTCAAGTACAAGTTGTGGCCCAGGGCTTGATGTACAACTCTTGCTCCATCTGGCTGGTACTAGAAACAGAACCATTCAAACATGTGAAAAAAAACTGATAATCAGACAATAATCACAAAACTAACGTTTAGTTGAGGGTTTTGTATTCATTTCAGGTGATCAGCTAATCAGGTCTGGCTCTGAGCAGGCAGCTAGTTTTTCCTGGCAAGCCACAGTCCACCAAACATTTCCCCTGGGGCGGCCGCATGACTAGATAAAAATAAGACTGTGACCACTGTGTAAGTATATCATCTCACATATAATCAGGAGGCTAAACAACCATAATCACAGCACTGAGTGACCAAGAAGTGGAACATAAAGTTCAATTAAACATCTTAATGCTGAATTAACTCAGTAACCCCCGTAGGTGTCAACAGTCGCAATGAGAAGTCACACGCCGAGCTCAACTTCTCCAAACGTTCTTTATCATCTCTATATTTGTAAGATTAAAAAAGGGAGTCTGTCAGCAGTTTTGGCCCTGAAAACTACTGACAGCACTATATGGGTGACAGGAGAGCAAGGCAAACATAACTTGTGTGATGGTCATGCAGGTTGCATGACAGAAAAGCTGACGCTTTAATCCTCCTTGTGCCATAAATACAGGTGCCCAGGAGGTGGCCCTTTAATGGTCAGCACCTCCGCTGTCTGCACTGAATGCTTCCCAGCCAACCACTGTGTGTGAAAGCTTTATTGGTCTCCTGTTATCTGCTAGAGCTTTCACTCAGAGGGGACTGGGAGAAGTGTAGTCTAGAGGGTCCAGGGCAGTAGCGGTGACAATGCCATGATGATTAAAGGGGTATTCCTGTAACAACAAGTCATCCCCTATCCAAAATGAACCTCTGTCATGAGAAAACAGTGAGTGCTACAGCCACCAAACACTTAAAGGGGGTTTTCCCCATCTCAGACAATGGGGGCATATGGCTAGGATGTCCCCATTGTCTGATAGGTGTGGGTCCCACCTCTTGGACCCACACCTACACTGAGAACCGAGCCCCGAAAGTTATGGAGGGCGCACTGCTCGTGCGTTGCCACCCTCATTTCTATTGGGCCACCAAAAATAGCCGAGCACTGGCTCAGCTATTTCTGTCGGCCTTGTAGAAATGAATAGGAGCGGTGGCCGCACAAGCGCGGTTCGCTCCCATTCACTACTACGGGGAGAGCGCTTGGTGGTGGCTGGACCCTGGAAAACCCGGGGTCCTCCAGCCACCACCGTCCCCGCTCCATTCTCGGTATAGCTGCGGGTCCCAGAGGTGGGAGCCACCCCTTTGCTCGGTTTTCCTTCCTTTGAGGGATTTCTGGCTTTCATTGTGTTGTAGACCCAATACTGGGGCTCCACAGTTATTTTGCATATTACTGTTTCCCAGGGAGCTTTGCACTTTGGATTGCTGTGTTGAGACTCTTAAGTGAGGCTCCGCGGTGTTTTCTGTAGCTGCTCTCCCGGAGATCAGCTATTGTTGTGTTTGAGTAGTCTCCGAGGCATTGCTCCCTTTTAGCCAGAATCCTACTCCGCACTGATGAGGGGCAACACCCCGAAACAGCTGTCTGTGGATGGATACCTGGTTTAGGTCTTCCCCGTCACATCCTTAACGCTTGTAAAAAAAAGCGGGATCTTGACATAGGGGCCACTTAATATGGTGGATTCCGTGATCTCTGTAATGGAGACACCCCTTTGCTCGGTTTTCCTTCATTTGGGGGATATCTGGCTTTCATTGTGTTGTAGACCCAATACTGGGGCTCCACATTTAATTTGCATGATGATTAAAATGGTATTCCAGTAACAACAAGTTATCCCCTACCCAAAATGTACCTCTGTCATGAGAAAGCAGTGAGTGCTACGGCCACCAAACACTTAAAGGGGGTTTTGCCATCTCAGACAATGGGGGCATATCGCTAGGATATGTCTCCATTGTCTGATAGGTGTGGGTCCCACCTCTGGGACCCACACCTACACTAAGAACGGAGCCCTGAAAGTTATGGAGGGCGCACTGCGCGTGCGCATCCACCCTCCATTCTATAGGGCCACCGAAAACAGCAGAGCACTGGCTCGGCTATTTCTGTCGGCATTGTAGAAACGAATGGGAGCGGTGGCCGCGCAAGCGCGGTTCGCTCCCATTCACTACTACGGGGAGATAGCTTGGTGGTGGCTGGATCCCGGAAAACCTGGGGTCCTCCAGCCACCACCTTCCCCGCTCCATTCTCGGTGTAGGTGCGGGTCCCAGAGGTGGGACCCGCACCCATCAGAAAATGGGGGCATATCCTAGTGATATGCCTCCATTGTCTGAGATGGAAACATACCTTTAATTCAGGTGTTATACTGGGTCTAATAAAGTCCCTTTTTATAGTAATGCATGAATAGTACACGATGCAGAGTTTACATCAGTAACAATCACTCCGTTCCCACAAACCAGGCTAGTACGAGTCTAGGACTCCTCTTCATTATGTGTGCACTTGGGAGTCCTCTCTGCGCATTGCATGGCTGGTTTGTGGGCGCACAGCTGGGGGACCAGAGTGAACACAGTGATTGAAGTTTCTGATGTGAACTTGGCGTCATGTATACTATTCATACATTACTATAGTTAACAGGCTGGACAGGGGTGACTGAGGCCCTTTAAATTTAGGCCTATGCACAAGCTCTGTATCAGGAATAATTCAGTTCTGACTGCTATAAAAAGTTGTATTAAGAACGTAAAAAGCATTGAATTTTGAACCTATTTGGATAAAAAAAAAAGATGTTGTGTTGGGATATGCTTTACTGTGTAGAATGCACAGAATAGTCAGCGCCACCTTCCAAATGTAACACAAATCTATAGACATACCATGAGAGAGATTTTCATAGTCATCGGAGTTGAAACATCTGCTATTCAGTGAATCCCTAATGTCAGTCTTGCACGTCAGCAGACCCTCAAGGTGCAGATGTAATGGAAGGTCTAGATGACAAATCAAGAAAGTCAAAGAGGTGAAAAATGGAGATTGCTCGTGGCACTGAACGGTGAATCAGCGTTGAGGCTTACCAGCAGGTAGTGACAAGATGGGGTGGAAGTTTGGCTCTATCTCACAGACATCTCTGTTTACCAGCACAGATTTTTGAGGTTTGTCGCAATGGATCCAGGTAGAGCTGTAGTCTGAGGTTTGCCATGACTCATTACTTCCATGTAGTGCTTGGTGAAAGTGCAAAGTCTGCAGCAATAAGAACAGTCAATGTAAAAATCATAGGACCTAAGAGATATCAGATTGGTGGCTCCATCTCCCGGCACCCCCTCTGATCAGCTGTTTGAAGTGGGGGCAGCACTTGTACTTCAGTTGAATGGGACGGATGAGTTGTAAAGACACTGCGCTGACGCTACAAAGGACACGACTGCAGGTAACCTATGAAAAGGAAGCAGCGCTGTGACCACTTCAGACAGCTGATCGGCCAATCTGATATTGACGGCCTATCCTAAGAATGGGTCATCAGGAATACTACACCACTGCAAGTTTCCGACTTATGGGAAAACCACCCCATCAACCCCAAAAATGGTAATAAAAGAACACATTACTTACCATCAACCCCTAATCATTCCCAGCAATGCTGCTACGTTTTTTTATTATTTTAAAGATACTTGGGGGTCACAGGGAGGTTTTCACGCAAGTCGGACAACTTCTTTAATGCCTGTCTGAGGGGTCTCATCATTTTACAACAAGGATATAATATCATAAAAGAAAAAAATGAATAAACTAATAAAAATAAATTCCATTGGGATTCTCTGTAAGACATGGGAAACGTTCACAAATCCACATATTACAGGCAGGCTATGCTTGAAAATTTGCTTAGCACAATGGCAGAAGCTACACAGTCTCAGCTTGTAAAGGGAATACAAGATTGCTGGCAGCGGGAGTGCATTCCTAGAAGTCACTGCTTGACACAAGCTGGCTGATCATGGGAACTACTTTCACACTGTCATCAAGACAACTGCTGTCCATATGTCTAATTAAAGGGACCCTTCCATCAACATTTTATTACATATTAGAAACCTGTATGTGTTGTCTATCTATGCTTTGTATAAAGCATAGATAGACTACACGGCATAAGTTCAAGGCATAAGTTCTTGGAGTCACTTTCTGTACACTGGCGCCTCCCCAGAGTTTTAGCATCCTCTCTGTCTAACACAATTAGCATGTCACACCTCCCTTATTCTATACTATTAGTGTGTCTGGTCATGGTCTCTCACATTATACTAATCAATGCACTGCTCTTCTGTTTGCATGTTTATCTAGGCCAGGGAAGGCCAACCGGCAGCTGTCCAGCTGTTGCAAAACTAGTCTACCTACAGCAGGGCATAGTAGGAGTTGTAGTTTTACAACAGCTGGAGAACCGCAGGTTGGCCAGTCCTGATCTAGGCCTATCAGATATTCTCCATGGCAAAGTACTGCCGAAAAAAAAAAAAAAAAACTACCAAAAATTCTAAAAAGAAATGTTTTCTAGGAATACTGAGTTTAAATTGTGATATAATTATGTCTAAGACAAAAGCATGTGATAAGAGGATCACCCAGCCAGAAACCTCCTCTACGAGTTAGAACAGGGAGCCATCATAAGTAACAGCAGCTCCCGTCTATACATTTATTACGTATTTAGCCATTCATATTACATTTCTCCTGAAAATACTGAACGCAATGATTTGTTCCAGCCTCTGTCTTATACTGTGTGTTGAGGAAGGGTGGCATGAATATATATATATGCATGCCCCTGTAGGCATGCATATATATAATAGGCATAATTGGGCCTCCAATAAAGCAATGTGCGCAGATGTTGCCCGACATCTGCGCACATCTGCCTTTGTTATTCCCCAGGGGCTCATTGCTGCCCCTGTGGGAATATGGGTGTGTGTCCCCTTTAATGTCCCCTTTTGAATTATGCCCCTTATATATATATATATATATATATATATATATATATATATTATATATTCCCCCTACAGATATATAATAATCCCCCCCCTACTCCATAGGCCCTTCTGTGACCTTAGACCAGCTACATCAATGTGAATGTGCCCCAAGCATTCACATTGATGTAATCTGGTTAGAGGCATCAGGATGACCGGACAAGGTCCGATCATCCTGGTGTGAACAAAAGGCTGAATTCTAAAAGAATTCAAGTCCTTTTGTTATAATTATCTACAGCACAGCTGCAGGTAATTATACATAATAGAGAGAAGGGGAGATACCTCCCCTCCCTCTATTATGCGCATTCCGGCAGCGCGATTACTATCGCGCTGCCCGGAATGCAGGGAGAGACAGGCGGGAGATCAAAGGATCTCCCCGCCTGTCAGCCCGCGCGCGCGGCCCTGTGGCGCGCGGGCAGGCGCGGTGACGTCATTTCACCGAGCCGGCCCACGTGTCTCTCACAGTGGTGCGCGCTCGCGCGCCACTGTGTGGGCGGGGCGGCAGTGCAGGCTGCCGGACATATAAGTCCGGCAGGCCCTGCACTGGGGAAGTGAAGCCAGCCGCCCCACAAGAATCATCCCCTGGACGACGAGCATCCCCTGGACAACGAGCTTAAAACGGCATAAGTATCAACCCCCCCACTATACCACCAACGCCATTAACCCTTACCCAGCCACTACCCCACCAACGCATATTAACCCCTTTTTACCTATATACCCACTACCCCACCAACGGTCTGCCCACCATACCTTAACCCTTCAGTGCCCACTATCCCACCAACGAATTCCCCCTTTCACTACCCACTACCCCACCAACGCTACCTTAACCCTTCCCTACCCACTACCCCACCAACGCTATACCCCCTTAACCCTTCACTGTCCACTCCCCTATAAACACCATCTTTATACCCTCAGCAATACTTCAGCCCCCCTGTGTATTACTGGTCTGTAAACGCATATTGCAGCCAGTTTAGTGACTCTATACTGCTCCTTCCGTTCCCCTAGGGATAGACCAGAATCAGGCTGGGTGGGATGCCCTATTAAGTGTGTATGTGTAACTTGTATTAGCTAGTGTGTTGGGAGGAATTTGGGATTGTGTAGTGTAGTTAGTATCGTATTTGAAGTGCTGTGTTATTTAGTATATATATCTGTGTGCGTCAAGCTTTAATAAATACCGTTTTACTGGTAGAATTGTGTAGCGTGTATTTATTAGCGGTTAGTGTAGTGAGTTAGGCGCATGCAGATAGTAAGTGTAAGCGACTTGGTGACGTGCTCGACAATAGAAGTGTATTGTTGAGGACATAAATAGGCGTGACTATCTATAGACGGTTTACGCCTATTTATGGATATTAATTACTGATATTCGCTTAATATTGGTAATTAATATTCTCCCTTTACATATTAGTCAATAATTAAGGTATAAATAGGCGGAGTCATATAAAAATGCCCCGCCTATTTATGAATATTAATTATTGATATTTGTGTAAATATTAATAATTAATATTCCCCCTTTACACTGTGCATTCAGGAATTTGGAGTCTATAATAAGGGTTGACTTGACAGATTAAATCTATAAGCCTCACCAAATGTAAAGGCGTGTGGTCCGGAAACATTCTATATAGGTTCCGCTTGTGAAAAAGCAGCAGGGGTCTGGTGCGGGCTGAACTGCTCCCAAAATTGGAGGAGGCTCTGACACGGATCCGCTTCCTTCTTTTCACTGGCTGCTGCTTGCAGAATCCATTCCTGGTGGGAGCGCCTGCCTTTTGTAGCTTTGATGTTCTAAAAGGAAGCAAATCCTTGAGCCAGGACTGAAAGCAGGACTGTTCCCAAAGCTTACACTTGCTACTGCCCCATCGTTGGCGTACACCTGTGTTGGCTTCTTTCATAGGTAGAATGGACATGGTTTATCTTTGAAATAACTAAGCCTTACCCAGGAGGACCTTTTGCCGTCATCTTTCCATTTGCAAAGGGTTTAACGGGACTGGTAGGAGACAGAGTCATGGGGAACGCTGCAATAAGACTGCTGACCATTTCAGTCAGTTGAGCACTCTGAAAAACAAGACGACATCCATGAGCACTCTTTGATCTTATTCCCATTTCAGCCCTGTCTCTCCTGTTACTGCAATGAAGCACAATAAGGGTCCATTCACACGTCCGCAACTGTTTTGCGGATCCGCAAAACACAGACACCAGCCATGTGCGTTCCGCATTTAGCGGACCTTACATGGCCGGCACTATAATAGAAATGCCTTTTCTTGTCCGTGTCTGCAGACAAGAATAGGACATGTTCTATTTTTTTGCGTAGCTGCGGAACGGAAGTGCGGATGCGGACAGCACACGGTGTGCTGCCTGCATCTTTTGCGGCCCCATTGAAAATAAATGGGTCCGCACCTGTTCCGCAAAATTGCAGAACGGATCTGGATCCATTTTGCGGACGTGTGAATGGACCCTAACAGCTTTGTTCCTATGAAGTGGACATTCAGGCTCTTATGTCATAGGAGTAAAGAGAGAAACTGACCTCCTGTCTACACACAGCACACTGTCAGTCACATTACACAGCCGAGGACCGATGTAGACTCTAGTTGTCAGTTTTCCCATAGACAGCTGTTGAAAGCTAGCTGCTATGATGTCTCCCATAGACTGTACATACAGAAGAAGGGGACATCCTGCTCCTCTATGTCTGTGATACACTGTCAGAAACAGCAGCAGCATGAAGAACGACTTTATCATGCAATACTGATCAGTCTTGCTGTGAATACAGCACTGCAGTGAGATAGAAAAACGTACTAGAGACAGCAGCAATGTCTGTGTGTATGTGCCTCTGCCTCCCTCAAGCAGCTCACTTCTCTTCATCTTTTCTCCATAGACTTTCATGGCCAGCATGTAATCTGATCAGTCGGATGCTATAGCTATAATATAGCTATAGCAGTTTTACCAATGAATTGGTGGAGCAGTTGTAATTACGCTACACCGCCATTACAAGTGAGACGGTGCGCAGGTAAACTTTGAAGAGGAAGCAGCGTGGGCAATGTGACCGCTTTAAATCAGCTGATAAAGAAGAGGCAGGACAGCACGCCTAGTCTGATAAGTAGTGGGTGCATGTCTCCGGGGGGAGTGGCGAGTTCCCCCACAAGGAACAGAAGATCAGGGACCCGTTTCAGCCCAAGAGGCCTTTCTCTAGCATCTGGAATAAAACTTCACTTGAGGACGTGCTATCTCCACCAGATTTCTCCGTGTTCCTGGTCAATCAGCTGATAGGCAGGAGTGCTGGGAATTGGACACCTGCTGATCTGATATTGATGACCTATCCTGAGGACAGGCCATGAATATCCGCACACCCGCTTTAAATCTTTCCTATACATCTACATGAAGTTGTTTCTGCAGCATGTGAATACATTCCAGACCCATTCAGATGAAATTTTATACTATAAAACTGTTATTTTGGACACTAGAGGTCATCTAAAATGCCATAAACACTGCATTACATACACTGGACCATACTGAACTAATACATTTCTTCTCACTAAGAAGACAATTTACCATATTCCTTCAAAATGGCTGCCACCTTCTCAGACTACCTGGGTAGGACATTTTAGGTGAATGCAGAAGGGATCAGTAGTGGGCAGATCCCTGAAAAATTTAAAAGGGGCACCAGTTACTCTTTTACAGTCGTTTAATCCTGCAACTCATCTTTTTCTCTAGAACCGTGGGGTCACTTTAAGAACACTGATTTCATATATATAGCATTTGACACGTAGGCGTCATCATAAGAAAAATTAAAGGAATCTGCTGGGTTCTGGATGGTTTAAAAATGAAAAAAACAAAAAACATGGAATTGTGATATCCCGTTGCACAGCTCTTTTGAGATCGCAGGTCCCGTGGAGTAAAGCTGACCTGCAGGGTGACCTGCCATTAGGATAAATTCTTCCAAGCAGCTTATTGCCAAAGAACAGTCATTTGAATTAAATGGAGCATTAAATGGTGTTCATGGATTTCAGGGAATGCCAGCGGTCTTCCACACTAGACAGCCTCATGGCTTTTGGCTAGGGCTAGAAGGCCACATGCAATTTTTTTCCCACAGGGAATAACTGAAGTTGAGTACAGTTTTCTATGGAATTTCTATGGAATTAAAGGGGGTGTGTTTTTCACTTCACCAAATGGCACTAACAGAGGTAGCAATAACATAGTAACATAGTATATACGGCCAAAAAAAGACACGTCCATCCAGTTCGGCCTGTTTTCTTGCAAGTTGATCCAGAGGAAGGCAAAAAAAAAACAAAAAAAACCTTCGAGGTAGCCAATTTTCCCCACAGTGATGGTGATGGACCATGTGATGAGCGCAGTGACGTCACCACAGGTCCTTTGGCCGGCAGCTCATGATTGAACAAGAACAAAGAGATCGCAACTACGCGATCAAGTGGATAAGGTGAGTAAATTTCTTTATTTTTAACCCTCAATCCACATTTTACTAAGCATTCTGTATTGAGAATGCTATTATTTTCCCTTATAACCATGTTATAAGGGAAAATAATAAAATCTACAGAATACTCAACCCAAACCCGAACTTGAGTGAAGAAGTCCGGGTTCGGGTCTGGGTAACAAACATGCCTATTTTTCTCACGCGCGTGCAAAACACATTAAGACGCTTTGCACTCTCTCGGAAAAATCGCATATTTTCCCGCAAGGCACCCGCATGTTTGCCAGCAACGGCCGTGCGAAAGAGGCCTTAGTGAACTCACCATCACCACCTCCTCAGGCAGAGAGTTCCATAGTCTCATTGCTCTTACCGTGAAGAATCCTTTTCTATGTTTGTGTACAAACCTTCTTTCGCCCAGACGCAGAGGATGTCCCCTCGTCACAGTCACAGTCCTGGGGATAAATAGACGATGGGAGAGATCTCTGTACTGACCCCTGATATATTTATACATAGTAATTAGATCTCCCCTCAGTCTTCTTTTTTCTAAAGTGAATAACCCTAATTTTGATAATCTTTCAGGGTACTGTAGATCCCTCATTCCAGTTATTACTTTAGTTGCCCTCCTCTGAACCCTCTCCAGCTCTGCTATGTCTGCCTTGTTCACAGGAGCCCAGAACTGTACACAGTACTCCATGTGTGGTCTGACCAGTGATTTGTAAAGTGGTAGGACTATGTTCTCATCATGGGCATCTATACCCCTTTTGATGCAACCCATTATCTTATTGGCCAGTAGTTGCCTGACACTGGTTTTTGCAGCTTAGTTTGCTGTTTATTAAATTCCTAGGTCCTTTTCCATGTCAGTGTTACCGAGCGTTTTACCATTTAGTATGTACGGGTGACTTGCATTATTCCTTCCCATGTGCATAACCTTACATTTGTCAGTGTTAAGCCTCATCTGCCACTTCTCTGTCCAAGCCTCCAATCTATCCAGATCCCTCTGTAGCAGAAAACTGTCCTCTTCAGTGTTAATTACTTTACACAGTTTAGTGTCATCTGCAAAAATTTATATTTTACTGTGCAGGCCTTCTACAAGATCATTAATAAATATATTAAAGAAAATAGGGCCCAATACTGACCTCTAAGGTACCCCACTAGTGACAGTGACCCAATCTGAGTGGGTACCATTAATAACCACCCTCTGTTTTCTATTACTTGACCGATCCCTCATATAAGATAGCATCTCTCGGAAAACCTTCAAACAGTTTACCCACAACAGATGTTAAACTTACCGGCCTATAGTTTCCTGGCTCTGTTTTTGGACCCTTTGACGCTTGTTCATGGGACTTTACTCCATGGAGAAGGTCTAAGGAGTACCAATATGCCTTAGACTTTGTTCAGTCTCACAGTTATCTGCCCCCCCCCCCGTCCTCCTGTCCCCCCACTAGTAACCCTGCTCCCCCTCCTCCTGTCGTCCCACTAGTAACCCTGCCCCCCCTCCTCCTGTAATCCCACTAGTAACCCCGCTTCCCCACTAGTAACCCTGCCCCCCTCTCCTCCTGTCATCCCACTAGTAACCCTGCTTCCCCACTAGTAACCCTGCTCCCCCCCTCCTCCTGTCATCACACTAGTAAATCTGCTCCTCCCTCCTCCTGTCACCCCACTACTGACCCTGTTCCCCAACCTCCACCTGTCACCCCACTAGTGACCCTGTTCCCCACCTCCTCCTGTCACCCCACTAGTGACCCTGTTCCCCACTTCCTCCTGTCACCCCACTAGTGACCCTGCTCCCCCGGCCTCCTGTCACCCCACTGGTGACCCTGTTCCCATCCCCCACCTCCTGTCACCCCACAGAGAAGAAGCTGAACAGACTCCACCGACTATAATGGGATTTGTTCAGTTTCCGTTCGGGATCCTGTCTTTTACCAGACAAAAAAGTGCTGCATACAAGGCTTTTTTGTCTGGTCTTTTAACAGAATCTGCAACAGAGGCTCCAAACACAGCCTCCAACGCAGATGTGAGCGAGTGCAGACCTATATATTATGTATTTTAATTACCGTAATTTTCGTACTCCTCCTCGGGTAAAAATACTCCTTAAAAATGGTGAGAGGAGTATGTTTACTCTTCTGGAAAAAAACGTATTGCGACCTCTGTAGACAAAGTTAAGACAAGGCACTTACTAATGTATTGTCATTGTCCATATTGCCTCCTTTGCTGGCTGGATTCATTTTTCTATCGCATTATACACAGCTTGTCTAAAGGGGTTATTTCCACTGCTGCATTCAATGAAGCTCATCCTCATCTGGCCAACTAGCCCTATTTCCCCCCACAGCAAGGATTTCAAATCTTCAATGAGATGCAGAATTCACACATTGACTTTGGGGTGAAATATGTGCTGAAATTTCCATGGTATAAGTATACCCCAAGGTGGTTTTAAAGGGGTAATGAAAATCTTACATGATTTACTACACGACAGCTTCTTTCTAACAATCTTAGAACGAGCCCTGTACCTCACATGGATTCATGGCGTTATGAGTAATGATCTAGATTGTGTGATCCAAAACGCGTAGACATGGACTGTATGTTGGATTTTATTGCACCAATGAATTAAAGTCTATCACGTTGGTTGGAAGCTGGATTTTATCCCTTTGTTTCTGCTATTTATCAGCGCCTGGTTCCTGGCATATATCCGTGCCTCCTCTCAACAAAAGGCCAGGTCAGCTCCGCCACTTCTCTTGGATTTGTCACATGGATCCATAGATCTTTCCATTTATTACTTCAATTGCTCCGCTAGATTTATTTCAAGCTGGCAGCTTATGGGGCTTGTCCTTTCTCAGAGGGTGTATCCTTTCTGCTGCAGCTGGTCACAGTTAAAGGATGGAATGGAGCATGTGCTTCCATCTCAGCGCGCAGGACAGAGAAAAAAAAAAAAGAGCAAACAGCAGGTGGCGCTATACAGAGAGAGTTTAGTGAACAGCTCAGTGGCCATACTAAATTTTTAACTACATGCAGTTACAAAAGTATTCAGATCCAAGTGCTGGTTTGAAAAATGTAGAATATTTTTTGTGGGACAACCCCTTTAAGTGGATCACTGGATATCCGCTTTAATACTTTGTCTTACACCTCCAATATATTATGTTTTATTAACAGTTCTAAAAGAACAAAGCATTCAAAATTCTGCTGTAACCCACAGAGCAATGCACTATGGGAATTCAGATGACGGAGCCATGTGTTTAGTCACATGTAGTGTTGCGCGAACTTGTTTTTTAAGTTCTGCGTCCAAAGTTCGGGTTATTGAAGAATCCCGTTATGGATTCCAAATTCCGTTATGGTTCGTGGTAGCGGATTCCATAACGGGATTCTTCGATAATCCGAACCTGAACTTTGGATGCAGAACTTAAAACACAAGTTCGCGCAACACTAGTCACATGTATGCCTGTAGAGTGACCCAAATACACATGGAAAGCCAGAATCTGCCGAATGCAGAAAGGACGAGGAAATGAAAATATTTACAAGTCACTCAATGTTTATATAGATTTTAACTGTAACTATTATTTGTTTTTGCATAAAGTAACTAAAATGTAAAAGTTGGGGTCATTGGGGGCTGTACATTTCAACGGATCTCTGTACAGCATTTATCTTAAGTTTGGAGCGATGCGACTTCGGATGTAGCATCCAAAGCCTGCCTCGCTCATCACTAAGTGATGGCTTCTCTTTAGATCAGTAGGTAACATTGTTACAGTGACTGGGAATGGATTTCATCTGCTTCTGGCCGGAGATCACTGAAGCAAAGCCTTGCGTACAGATGATTTACAGGGATAAGTAGTATTGCACAACATATCTACTACTATATCCCATACCGTGAGTCTACGGCCCAGCCAGAAATGAACCTGATGCTGCCAGAGTAGATGCACCAACTTCAAGTTAATTGTAAATCCAGATTACAGGTTTTCTCATCAAGTTAATGGAGTTTTCCATGCTTGCCAGTGGGATGAAATAACTTCACGCTCCTCTGCTTTACAATTATGTGGCACAATGAAGCGCCGCAGCTTCTGTACTTTATTACCTGCTTCTCTATGTTTCTCAGGAGCAAGGTCGGGCTGCTTGGAGACATTTCTAAATCCATCGCCGGAGGCAGATTTGTTTCCTCCGAGGGGGTTTCCAGCGTCTCTGCGGGCTGTAATGAAGTGCCTGGATATGGCAGATGTGTCTCTTCCCCAAGAATGCAATTTGAACATTCCTGAAACACCAGCGTTCCCTAGGATACAGAAATAAAACCTGCCCGGATAAGCAACGTAACATTTAGCTTCATTGTTCCCAAAGAGGCCACCCAAGGGCAGGCGGAGTGATAAGCTGTAATTTAGTGTGTAAAATAATTATACACAGGCCCAGCGCGTTTCACACTGCAGGTTAGGTAACCTGTCAATAGTGGAAAAAAGGAGGAATAGATGTTGCAAGATCTGTCAGAACTTGGACTGGTTTGATAATACAATTTTGTAGACAGGCCAACATTTATATTGTTTTAGAAGTGCATAACGCCTTCCATATAAATTTACTTTTGACCAAAATGAGGAAGATGAATCAATTCCCAAACCCTGCTACCGATTTTGGCACAAATGCGCTGCAAAATCCCCTTTCGGTTACTTGCAGACTCGTCATAGATTTATGCAAGGACATAAGTTGACATGCTGTGGATTTAACATTTGCACTGCAGGTCTATTTCCGCACAGATTCCGCATGGATTTTTTGACACTTTGCTGCTACTGTAAGGGTAGGTTCACAAACAGCTTTTTGGAACCAGATTTTCCTTCAGGATTTTCACCCAAACCATAAGGGAATTGGAAAGGATTCAGAAATATAAAGGAAGACTTATACTTCTCCTTCCTGCTGGATCCACTTCTGGCCTTGGCTGAAAAACCTGAAGGAAAATCTGCCTGAAAACCGTCTCCAGAAAACTTTATGAACTTATCCATATACGCTGTAGTTCCTGTGTCAACCTACCCTACTAGAACTGCTTTTTGTATCCTCGTCCTTCAACTCCACTCTGCCTTCTAAAGCCAAGCCTAATAACACCAGACAGGTGCATGCATGAACAGTATACAACCAGTTTAAAGGTAATGTGTCATCAGAAAATGACCTATTGTTTTAATCATGTTTTTATGTTCAACTAATTTGTAATAGAATTTTTGATAAATTTTTTAAAAAACATTTTTAATGTCACTATCTGTACTAAAAATTTGTACATAATCCTGCAGTTTTCACACTGGCCAATAGGCCTAAAATATGTTAAAGAGGTTGTCCCATGAAAAATATTCTACAGTTTTCAAACCAGCACCTGGATCTGAATTCTTTTGAATTGCATGTAATTAAAATTTATCATAGCTAATGGGTTAGTCAATTAAATGTATCTGTATAGCGCCACCTGCTGTTTGTTTTTCTTATTTTTTTGTCCTGCTAACTGAGAAGGCCGCACATGCTCAGTTTCATCCTTCAACTGCCTCCTGAGCTGTGATGGGGAGAGCTGAGACACGCCTCCTGAGCTGTGATAGGGAGAGCTGAGACACGCCTCCTGAGCGGTGATAGGGAGAGCTGAGACACGCCTCCTGAGCTGTGATAGGGAGAGCTGAGACACGCTTCCTGAGCTGTGATAGGGAGAGCTGAGACACGCCTCCTGAGCTGTGATAGGGAGAGCTGAGACACGCCTCCTGAGCTGTGATGGGGAGAGCTGAGACACGCCTCCTGAGCTGTGATGGGGAGAGCTGAGACACTCCTCCTGAGCTGTGATAGGGAGATCTGAGACACGCCTCCTGAGCTGTGATAGGGAGAGCTGAGACACGCCTCCTGAGCTGTGATAGGGAGAGCTAAGACACGCCTCCTGAGCTGTGATAGGGAGAGCTGAGACACGCCTCCTGAGCTGTGATAGGGAGAGCTGAGACACGCCTCCTGAGCTGTGATAGGGAGAGCTGAGACACACCTCCTGAGCTGTGATAGGGAGAGCTGAGACACGCCTCCTGAGCTGTGATAGGGAGAGCTGAGACACGCCTCCTGAGCTGTGATAGGGAGAGCGGAGACACGCCTCCTGAGCTGTGATAGGGAGAGCTGAGACACGCCTCCTGAGCTGTGATAGGGAGAGCTGAGACACACCCCCTTAGCTGCAGCAGAAAAGACACTAGCTAGCTAGCTTGATATAAATCTAGCAGAACAATCAATGGGGAGATCTCTGGATCTATGTGAGGTACAGTCCTGGTTTTAGCTTTGTTAGAGAGAGATTGTCATTTACTATCGGATGTCTGATTTTCATTTTTTAGTCATGGGATAACCCCTTTAAGACTTCCATCTTTAGAGAACAGCTACATGGACCATAGATACAATGGACAGGAGGGGATTCATTGACATATAGGAGAGTTTTCTAGGCATGCTCTGTGACCTGTGACGAGGTGTCAGGGTACTTTCACACTAGCATTATTCTTTTCTGGTTTTGAGTTCCATCCTAGGGGCTCAATACCGGAAAAAAACTGATCAGTTTAATCCTAATGCATTCTGAATGGAGAGCATTACTTCAGGATGCATCGGTTCAGTCCCTCTTATGTTTTCTCCGTCAAAAATTCCGGAACACTTGCCAGAATGCCATTGAAATGTATTAGTGCCGGATCTGGCATTAAAATTACCACATCGATGGATCCGGTCTTCTGAAAAAGATAAAAATACTGGATCCGTTTTTCCAGATGACAACCGGAGAGACAGATCCGGTATTGCAATGCATTTGGGAGACGGATCCGCATCCGGATCCGTCTAAAAATGGTAACCGTTTGCATACAGATTGCCAGATCCGTCAGGAATCCAGCAACGCAAGTGTGAAAGTACCCTTATCCGTCATTGTAGCTCTGTCTATGATGATAATGAGAACAGATACAGAACAGAAAATCATGACCTATTATTAGATCTAGTGGCAACTGTGAAAATTGCAGGATTACATAAAAAAAATTTAAATCTAGATAGTGACATAGAAATTCAAGAAAAAAAAAAAATACCAAAAATTCTTAAAAATATATATTTAACATGAAAACCTGATTTAAACAAGGTGATTTTCTAATGACACACTCCATTTAATTTCAACATTGGCTCACTCCTCTATAAACCCAATTGGATGAATATGGGATGGGATGAATTCCATAATAAGTATTTCATAGTAGAAACATCGGTTACCTGTGTCTGAAAGGAATTTAAAACTTCCTGAAGCAATTACTATATGTTAAACTTGTTAAATGGGTTCTCCTGGATATTCGTATTGATTGATTTTACTAATAAAGACCTTTCCTCAGAACAGGCCATTAGTATCAGATCAGCTGGGGTCTGACACCGGGGACCCCACTAATCAGCCCTTCCAGGGTAGCCCCAGTGTCATAAAGAGCTGCTGAATACAGCTCCATCCTTTGTGTAGTGTAAGGAGATAAAAAGTGGGTACCTTCTTGCTCCGTAGTTGACTATGTAGATCCACCAGCTGATGAATTTTGTATTCCAACTCTGCAATCTGAGACTGAAGCCAGGTCCAACGACTCCCAACATCTGCTCTCCCCGAAAGCCAGTTCCATTCAGCATTACTGTGAGCGGATACAAATACAGTTCTCAAAGTCTGACGCTCATATCTATTCACCTGCCATTTCATACAAGAGTTTTTATCTCGTGAGATACTATACCACCATTCAAATCATAGGGTCTCAATTCTGAATAAAAAGAATTAGCTTAATCTCTTTGCACCAAAAATGCAATGCAGTCTGTAAACGCCATGTTATAGAGCGGGAGGAGCTGAGCAGATTGATATATAGTTTTGTGGGAAAAGGTTCAGTAAAACATGTAATTTTTAAATTTACGTCTGCAGCCCTGTGAAGAGCTATCGGTACAGGGAGGACGAGTTATCAGTGACAGACAGCTCTCTGTATGCACACTTATACATACAGCTATCAATCACTGATAACACCTCCCTCCTGTACCAATAGCTCTTCACAGGAGGTGGAAGAAGCAAATATATGTAGAAATTGCAGGTATTACTGAACCTTCTCCTACAAAACTATATATGATTCTGCTGAGCTTCTGCTCTACAATATTGTGCTTTCAGATTGCACAGCATTTTTTGGTGACAGGTGCTCTTTAAGACCCAGGAATTCAAAGGCTGAATGTCCACAGTTAAAGGGAACCTGTCACCATGAAATGCAATGTTATAGAGCAGGAGGAACTGAGCAGATCGATACATAGTTTTGTGGGAAAAGGTTCAGTAAAACCTGTAATATATACATTAATATCTCTGCTTTTTCTAACTTCAAGGGGTTGTCTCGTCTCCTGATTTTAGCCCTCAACGCATGGCTCTGGGGGCACTTCCTGAGCTGTAGTGGGGGTGATGCCTCTTACTGTGAGTGATAATGTAATCCTGCCCCTTGCCTGTACATTCGTGCTCCCAAGGCTGGAAAACCCCTTTAAAGGGGTTCTCCAAGAATTAAGAAAATGAAAATTCTTAAATATTACATTATTATACATATATTCCCAAATATCTATCATCAGTTATAATGCTTTGTTTTGTCTGGGGAGAAATAATTAGGAGAAATAAAATGGGCACCGTCCTAGTAGTACTCACAAAACCTGTCCTAATCACACAGCAGGACAAGTTCCTTCACAACACTGAGGTAAAGAGAAGCCTCTTCCCCCTCTCCTACTTGTCAGGGATAATGATCCTGAATACAGCTAATAAGCTCTTCAGCTGAATCTCTGTGGGAATGGAGTTTATGGGTTAACATGAAGTACAGAGAGGATGGACATGACAGACTGTGATAATGTGGTGCTGCGGTACATACAAGTGCTGCTGCTCATTACTTCATGTCTCCTCATGAACTCCATTCCTAGAGAGAGATTCAGCTGAAGATATTGTCAGCTGTATTCAGGATCAGAATCCCTGACAAGTAGAGTAGAGAGGAGGGTGAGGCAGTTCTTTACCTCAGTGCTCTGAGGTCACTTGTCCTGTGTGATTGGAACAGGTTTTGTGTGTACTGATAGGACAGAGGCCATTTTATTTCTGCTGAGGATTGTTTCCCAGACAAAATGAGCTGCTATAACTAATGAAAGGTATTGGGGAATATATTTATAATAAAGTAATATTTAAGTATTTTCAGTAATTTTATTTTCTTAATTCCTAGAGAACCCCTTTGAGTTAGAAAAAGAAGATATATAAATGTACAATTTACAAGTTACACTGAACTATATATCAATCTGCTCAGCTCCTCCTGCTCTATAGACTCTGTTTAAATTTCACCTTGGAATATCACCTTCTAAAGGCTACCTGCACACGACCGTATGTGTTTTGCGGTACACAAATTGCGGATCCGCAAAAAAAACGGATGATATCCGTATGCCATCCGTTTTTTTTGCGGATCCATTGTAACAATGCATAAAACGGAAAAGAATAGGACATGTTATATTTTTTTTGTGGGGCTACGGAACGGACATACGGATGCGGATAGCACACGGTGTGCTGTCCGCATTTTTTGCGGACCCATTGAAATGTATGGGTCTGCATCCTATCCACAAAAAAAACTTAACGGACACGGAAACAAAATAGGTTTGTGTGCATAAGGACTATTTTTTTTTGGGGGGGGGGGGCACAGATCAGGCTTTAATGTGGTAGCAAGAAAGAGCCGGTATCTTTTTATTTTTTACATTTTATGAAATGGAAAATGGGAAAGCAATGGAAAAAATGTACTTCAATTCTTTCTTTAGTAATTTAATACAATTAGTTTAACAAGCCAGATATATGTCACTAAGTAATCCCTGCACTTTGCCCCATCTACACCCTTGCTATAATGCCCAAGAACAAAGGGGGTCGTTTATTAAGACTGGCAGTTTAGACGCCGGTCTTATTAACCCCGTGCGCTGGATCCATGGGCAGATCTTTAAAACTGTGAAAAAAAATCAAGACGGATCAGTCTCTCTGTCTGAAAACGGAGAGACGGATCCGCACTTGCAATGCATTTGTCAGACGGATCCGCATCCGGATCCGTCTCCAAATGCTTTCAGTTGTCATGCGGTATGACGGATCCAGCGGATAGTTTCTGCGACGGAACTACTTGCCGGATCCTCAAACCGCAAGTGTGCAAGTAGCCTAAAGAGTGACAGTAATAACTAATGTGGAATTTAAAAAAAATACACACATTCAGTAATATAGACAAAATATTATATGTCACAGAAAATACTCCATAGCACACTACCACCTTTGCAGTTGATAAATTCAGGCCATGTAAGCCCTGCAGCGGGAACTGCACCAAACCATGGAAATAACCAACTTTCTGCCTGGGATAACCCGAATTGGCCGGGACTCGCTCTGAAAATTAGGGACTGTTGGCAACTATACCATGCTGGTGCCAGTGGAACGAGGATGGTGTTAGAATTTTTGTTTTTCACAGGAGCTTTTATTTATTTTTATTTTTTATTATTTCTTCTTTATTTATTTTTTCTACACGTTTATTTTTTTAATTTTTTTCCAGTGTTCTAATCTGTGTTGTAGTGGCCTAATGGCTGCTGGTCATTAGATCACACTTAGTAGTGATCTGTATATAGTGACTGTTGTTCTCTGTATCACACATCGTTGCATTATAGATATGCCATAAATGTGTGATTGGCTGCAGCGGTCATAGAGAGACTGGCGGGGCACACATGCAGCGCTGGCACGGGAACAGTAAGAAATTACTGAGTTTGTTATTTCACACTATTGGAAGCTTCTGGTAAATAATATTTGGGGGCTAAACAACCCCTTTAAATGGTGAATTTGAGAAACAAAAAATGAATGCACATGATGGTGTGGTCTACAGCAACCAATCGAAATGTCTGATTTCACAGTGATGTGTAGATTCGGTAATGAAATCAAACATATGCTCGGCATGCAGCAATACTTTTCCATAGCTTTCTACTGAATACCCCTGTCCTAGAAGATGGCGCCAACACCTAAGGAACGGCGTCCACTAATATCATCTCAAATAGGCTCTCCTCTTCAGATGTGGCCAGGACTTAGAGATGGACAATGACATCATAGCACCTGATTCTAAAGCATTGGCTATGCACTCACTACCCGATAGCAGCAGTGCAATTTGGGATTACAGCAACATGGTCACGAGGGATAACCACAGGGAAACACACAGGTTGTGGCACCGAGGTTCGCAGGAGAGCTCTTACAGACTACTACATTAGTGCAGTGTGGAGTGGACAGTCATGTTGAGCTCGCACCAATTTTCCAGAAGTAAGGGGGAAAAAAATTTGGGTGATTAAAACAAATCTCCTGCGGGGAGAACATAATAAAGCCTCATACGTCGAGCACTGAACGACATCTCCGGGTTTCCATGGCACAGCAGTTTACTCAGCCAAACCACTGCTGGGAATAGAAGCGCTGGTAAGCAAATTTAATATGACCTCGGAGACCAATTAAATGACTCGATGGGTCTACATGCATCCATCCTGAATCACACAGCACCAACATAAAGCCACTGGCGGATCCAGGTGGCCCGACCCCTGGATCCGTGGGAGAATGTGGGCAGCAGTGGCGGCGGCAGGACAGAGGCAGATGAACGCGTTCATCTCCATAGTGATCTGTATCGCCGTCCTCAGGACAGCGATACAGATGACTGTGCTCTGCTGCGGCAGGGGAGGGAGAGGTGTCTCTTCCCAGTTCCTCTGAAGCTGGTGTAGGTGACGTCATCGCGCCGCCTGAGCAGTATAGAACGGGGCACAGGCCGAAAGAGGCCTTCATGGCATCGCATGTAGGTAAGTATAAGTGTTTATTTATTTTATTATTTAGGGGGGCAGAGAGGAGACTGGCACATGATGGGGAGAGAGGCACTTGTTACTGGTACATGGAGGGGGGCAGAGAGGAGACTGGCACATGATGGGGAGAGAGGCACTTGTTACTGGCACATGGGGGGGGCAGAGAGGAGACTGGCACATGATGGGGAGAGAGGCACTTGTTACTGGCACATGGGGGGGGGGCAGAGAGGAGACTGGCACATGATGGGGGGAGAGGCACTTGTTACTGGCACATGAGTAGGGGGGGGAGAGGAGACTGGCACATGATGGGGAGAGAGGCACTTGTTACTGGAACATGATGGGGGGGGAGGGGGAGAGGCACTTTTCACTAGCACATGATCGGAGGCATCTATGGGGGCACCTCTTACTGCACATTATTATGGGGCACTATGGGGACATCTACTGAGGCCACAAAGAAGGGGTATTTTATATGGGGGGCTCTGTGTGGCACTAATATTATCAGGGGTATTATCTGTTTCTGCAGTGTAGTATTGGGGAGCACAGCGGCACAGTATTGGGGGTATTAGGATGAATTGTCCAGAAGATGGGAGGATGATGGAAAAGTAGTAAACGGAGTTGTTGTTTTTTGTTGTCAAACTGCAGAGATGAAAACTGGTGGTCTGGCCTGCAGGTCTGAAAGGAGAAGACGAGGATAGAGAACATCTACATCAAAGGAGACGTCACTGATGTAAGAGGTAAGTGGGGCTGTATTTCTGTAGTGATCGCAGGGGCGTATCGATCGCCGGAAATGTCCCTCCCGAGACCAGGCTCTGGATCCGCCACTGCATAAAGCTGTTCTTTTGACAACCGTCCATATCATTGATTAGTGACGGATAAGATACGGGATAATGTACACCCTGCTGTGAATCAGGGGCCTCCTATATAAAGCACATGGCTGCTGCAGAGGAACGACACATTTAGACCAAATTCTCACAAGCAGATTCAGTCCGTGAAATACGCTCCTTGTGACAGAAGTATTTCCCGGACTGACCGCTGCCACTTTGACACAAACTCAAGGCATTATAATAATTTAGAAAGCTGTGTATTCTAGCTCGGGCGCAGCTGTACTGAATTGTAGTCGCAAGATGCAGTCAGTACAGTTCAGTAAAGCCGAGGCCGGGCAGGGACACACAGCATTATAAATTACAATGCTGTGAGTTTGTGTCACAGGAGCCGCGTTCAGTCCGGGAAATACTGCTGTGACACGGAGTGTATTCCACTTGTGAAACTAGCCCTATACAGATAAATGACCGGGCCGATTATCGGGAACGAACAATCTTACAAAACACTGCTTCTTGTAATCAGCCCAAATAATTCGGCTCGATTGTAGGCCGATAAAATTGATTATGTGGCACAAGAAAAAAATAAAATAAATCATCATTTCCCATTAGTACATGGCTCTGTGTAAACAGGGATGTGCTACAGACATATGGTGAAACTTTTTAGCCTTGTTGCCATTTGCGTCAGGGCTACCGCGCTGTAGCTGAATATTGCGGCGGGGCATGGGAGCCAATAATTCCTTGCCCTGCCGCCGATCACCTACGCTACAGGCCTGGGGTCTATTTGGTAATGAAATCCCAGCGCAGGTGAGCGTGATGACATCATCACGCCCGCCTGTGCCAGGACGCACAGCAGTGAGGTGTGCGCTTCTGCGTCGCACCATCCCAGGTCGTACCAGCAGCTAGTACCAGCAGCTTTTTTTTAAGTGCCAACATTACTGGCCATAAGGGGGGCACATTAATGGCCTTAAGGGGGGCAATGGGGAGAAATTACTGGCCTTAAGGAGGGCACTGGGGAGACATTACTGGCCTTAAGGGGGCACTGGGGGGGACATTACTGGCCATAAGGGGGGCACTGAGGGGACATTACTAGCCATAAGGGTGGCACTGAGGGGACATTACTGGCCATAAGGGTGGCACTGAGGGGACATTACTGTCCATAAGGACTAGAGGACAGTATAGAGAGATATTACTACTTTGGAGCATATTTCTAATGTGGGGTCAGTGGGGGAGTAATTACTATTTGTGGGGAAATTACTATATGAGGGCAGTGAGGGGGGAAGTTACTACTGTGCAGGCAGTGGGGGGGGGGTTAATCTAAGGTTTTATTATTATTACTGGGGGCACTCTAGGTGGCATTTATAATTGCTGTAGACAATATCGGGCCAATATTTCTAGTGGGTTCACTATTTTTTCAGCAGTATAGTACCTGGGACATTGGGGAGCACCACGGGCACACTATTTGGAATGGCAGCAGGATGACATTGTTGGGACACCAGGATGGGGGGGATTGATGGAAGAATTGAAAAATCTAACGTGTCTGTAACAAACTCTGTAGAGACGAGATGCGGTTGAAAGAATTTGTCATGGCGGTCTGGGTCAAATGGAGGAGAAGAGGAAAGAGAAGGTCTACATGACAGGAGATGTCACTGGATGTAAGAGGTACGTGGTGCTGTATTCTCCTATATGTAGAGCTGGCTCATTACTGTGACGTGTGTCTCATCTTCTCCAAGTCTTTTTTTTTTATTATTATTATAATTATTTATATTTTCAATTTGGCAACTACATTTTTCAGTTTAGGAGCCAATGGCTCCTGTTTATTTTTTTTAGTCTAGAGCCCTGCTATGTGGTATATGATAATGGGGGTGCATGAGGCACCAACCAACCTAAGGCCCGTCCCTGGTTGAACTCTACATGCTCTTCCTCCAGACTGAAATACTAGCCGATGACATTATTTCTGGACTAAATATCTAAATCTGACTGCAAATGGTTAACACATTATTAACAGGATCTGCGGCCTCCCACTGAGCGGCCCGGTAGAACATTACATGGGAGACATTATCTCCGGGCCTTTGAGGCGGCTCAGGCATGCAGGAAGCTGTTTGCTTTTTAAATTCTGCTTTGCTAAGTGAACTTTGCTTAATAAACCATAACTATATGCAGGCTGCAACTTGCCATCGGTTAATTATACGCAGCGCAGGCCACCTAGTAGAGGGCAAGCCCCACAGCAGTGAGACGTGGAGTCATACATGAGGGTTACACCACCAGAAGGTTCTTCTGTCCAAGCCTATCCTGACAACTGCTTGACAAGAAATCCAGGAGTTATCGTTTCCTTCAGACTTATCCAGAAGGCAAATCAGTACTGGCCGCCTCTCCTCGGCTGCTCCATACGGCAGGATTAGATCACGCCAGGAGAACAGGTGGTGAGACCAGTAAACAGGAGCAGGTATAAGGAGGGCGGTGGACTGAGCTCGTCTCCATCCTGCAGTAACTAAAACAATACCCACTCCAACCCCAATAATTCATTTTTGTACACAAAACTTTAAGGGTACGTCCAATTACAGCTGATTAATGGCTGATTTCACCCTATACATTGCAAACAGTAGAACCAATGGCAGAAATCTGCAGCATAAAGCCCCACCGCATGTTAATTTCAGTGCAGATGTGTACTGTAAAATGCTGCAGATTTTCCACCTGCAGTGTAGGCGCCCCCACGTGGATTATACCTTGGGGTACATCTAGGGCTGAAACGATTAGTCAATTGAATCGAGTTATTCGACATAAAAAAATCCTTGAAGCAAATTTTTTGCATTGAGGATTCGTTTGTGTCATGTGACCGCGGAGCGCGAGGGAAGCGCTTGCTTTTACTCACCGCTCCGTGGTCACCCGCCGGCCCGCACCGCACTTTCCTCCTGACACATCGTCAGGACATAGTGCACGTAAGCGTGCACTATGACCTGACGCTGTGTGACGTGTGCAGTGCAGCGCGCACAGAAGAAGATGAACGAGCTGTGGAGCGGCACCCCTATAGGAAAGGTAAGTACTTTATTTCACTGGCGCTGGGGACATGGCTAGGAGGGGGAGATGGTGGCACTGGGGCCAAGCTGGTGGTACTGGGGGACCGCTGATGGCACGGGGAGAGCTGATGACAATGGGGGAGGGAAGTTGATGGCACTGGGGGAGCTGATGGCACTTGGGAGGAGCTGATGGCACTGGGGGGAAGCTGATGTCACTGAGGGGGCAGCTGATGGCACGGGGGAGGAAACTGATTGCACGGTGGGGGAACTGATTGCACGGTTAGGGGGGGGGGAGCTGATGGCACAGTGGGGAAGCTGATGGCACGGTGGGGGAAGCTGATGGCACGGGGGGGGGGAGCTGATGGCACGGAGGGGGGGAGCTGATGGCACAGGGGGGCTGATGAGTTTTTATAAAGAACATTATAACTGGGAATTTCAGAGGGTACGCACTAAAGGGGTCTTTTATTAAGACCGGTGTTGTAGTCGACCCTCTTAATAAAGCATCTGTTCTGAGGGCGGATCGCAGGAGTTATGTATTTATGATGCTTCAGCGGTTAACATTGTTTCCTTGGATTCATACATGACCAATGGCGACATCTGCATGGAGAGTTTATGTTGTCCCACACTTCGAAACCCTGATAGGTTAAACGACTGTCCTAGTTTGTGTTTGACATAGGAGAATTTTAAAAAGTCTGTCAGCAGTCTTGACTCTGCAAAACTGCTGAGAGCTCTAAGCAGGGTCAGGTAACCTTATTCCGCTTGGATGATGGTTCCTCACTATGAAGTCCTCTCTGCATTAAGCTTATTCCCATCTAACGCCCTCTGTTTTGTCCAGCTGGGAGAGCACCACAGCGGTCACACAGAGCAGAGACGTTACGGGAGAGATCCCAGCAGAGAGCACTTCAGCTTCGGAGATCACCTGAAGACCACTTTTGGGAGCGAGGGTATGGTTATCCAGCTCACCACAGCCCCCTGCCTGGTGCTGTCAGCAGTTCTGAAGGTTTAAAACTGATGACAGTCCTTTTTAGGGGCTCATTCAGACAACCGTATCTGCTTTGCGGTCCTCAAATTGCGGATCAACAAAACACAGATACTGGCCGAGTGCGTTCTCATTTGGCAGAACGGATCGGCCAGCTCTATGATAGAAATGCCTATTCTTGTCCGCAATTGCGGAAACCGACGCAGACACAAATATACGGTCGTCTGAACGAGCCCTTATGGTGATCCCTACTGGGGACAGAGATTGATTGATTTCTGTAAAGCTTTGCAGAATATGTAGGGGCTGTAAAAATTCATTAATACGTTAACTACCGGGCGTGACCACTAGGGGTATTTCCGTACATAGTCTGACCTTGACAAATAAGTGATAAGAGATTCACCCCACTGAAAACGAAAATGAATTTATACAAATGGAACCGGGATCTCCCTGACGAAGCCTCTGGCGAAACGCGTTGGTGCTCCATTTAAAAGGTCCATTTAGGTACGTGCAATTTATTCACTTATTATTCATTCAATTTATGGCACTACTTTGCACATACTTATAACAATTGTGTTATTGTATTAGCGGTCAGTGATGTGTTGGCTCCCATCCCGGTGTCCTCAGTCTTTCATGTGTCCACTGGGTCATACATGGTTTTAATTTGTATATTTTATCATATTGTATTTAATAAAGCATATATTTTTATTGATTATCATCAGCTTCATGGTTATTTATTTGGGCGATACACATATTTCTTGTAGGTGGGATGAAAACGAAAATGGTAGCACACAGTTGTTAAAGGAGTCATCCCATGAAAACGATTCATCACCTAGTGGTGGGACCCCTGTGATCCTAAAAATGAGGTCCCCAAGTCGCCTCTCTGAATGGAGCGGTACTACACATCCGCCAACCGCTCCATTCACTGCTATGGGACTAAGAGCGCTGTCCATTGGTCATCCGCCTGTATTTTGGGTTTTGTATTTGCTTTGCATTCGTATTACACTTTCTAAGTTTCGGTGTCACTGCTGTAACACAAACTGCCCAAATGCATAATGAATCAACCTTTCCCAGAACGTGTTTGCTTAACCGCGGGAGACCTTGGATGAAGGGCATGTTTCTGGAAACGCTATTCACACGTGAAATGATCAATTCAAGTTTATAATTCAGGGGTTACCACCGAGAATAACACATCTTCTGTTTGGTTACACTGTCCCTGGGGAAATACCAATAAAAATATTATTAATAATATAAAAATGTTGTGAAATCTGGCCGATCCGGGAAAAGACAGAAGCGACTTGTCAAAAACTTATTGTGGGAATACATCTTTTAGGGCTGGGCAATTTTGTAAAACAAGAAAAAATAACATCTTGAATTATTTTTTTTTTAAACTTAAAAAGCCACTTAGAGACACGTCACCGTTGAGGCCAGTCATTGGCTGCAACAGTGCATGTGACCCCGTCCATCGGGACGTTCACAGACAGGATTGGAAAACCAGTGAAGAGAGCTAGGGAGCCGGAACAGTGCAGCGAGGAGCAGGCGAGTACGTTTTTCTGGCAGGACAAATTGTATTTTTTGAGTGACATCACTTTGGAGTAGATATAACTTGAAGGTAATAGAAAAGTCACTCTGCCATTGTTTCTTGAACTTTAAATTACGCTGTTTACTGTGCTGTTACTAATATGGTACTTTTATTCTATTAGGCAGTACAGGGGTACCATATATGTTAGATTTAGGCTACTTTTACACTCGCGTTTTGTGCGGATCCGTTCAGACAATACAACCGTCTGCATCCGTTCAGAACGGATCTGTTTGTATTATCTTTAACATAGCCAAGACGGATCCGTCTTGAATACCATTGAAAACCAATGGAGGACGGATCCGTTTTCTATTGTGCCAGATTGTGTCAGCGAAAACGACACAATCTGGCACAATACAAAACGGATCCGTCCTCCATTTGGCTCAGTTTCATTAGACGGACAGCAAAACTCTGCAAGCAGTGTTTTGGTGTCTGCCTCTACATCGGAATGGGGACTGAACTGATGCAAACTAAACTGATTCTTTTCCATTCATAATGCATTAGGGCAAAACTGATCCATTTTGGACCGCTTATGAGAGCCCTGAACGGATCTCACAAAATGCGAGTGTTAAAGTAGATTTAATTGTTTTTTGAACTACTTTTGCATAATATTAGCACCTCAAGCAAAAATAATAGTTTTTGATGTTGCCACATTCCAAAAGCTAGTATTTATTTACTTTTTGACCAATGCTGCCATATGTTGGGGTACACGAGACTTCTGATTAACATTTATTATTTTTTTGGGAGGTGGAAATGGAAAAAAAATGCTGCTTTTATTAAGTTTAAACAAAGTTTATTGACATTTATTAAATCTTATTTTATTAGTCCCAGTTGGTGTCTTTTATAAGGCAGTGGTGTACATTGTATACCAATGTATTATATTCTATTACTGGAACAGTGACAGGCAGTCTATTAAGCCATGTCTGTGGCACAGCCCAACAAGCATACAGTTATGGCAGGAATTGTGTAGGCCCCCAGCTGGCATGGCAACACATCAGCGCCCCACAATAGTAGGGGGTTTGGAGGGTGGGGTGTTAACAGCACTGAGGGGGCTCCCTCTGACAGGATGCCACGGTCGCTATTGACAATGGCATCTAGAGGGTTAAGTGGCAGGGCTCCTGAAACTATATGGAGCCATGTATAGGCGGCAGAGACTGAGCAGACTCCACGAAATATGCTCCAAATCTGGTCTGCCATGTGTTGCATGCACGCTGCTGCTCTGTTCAAATGCAAGTCGATTTCTTTCTGCAAAGGGGGTCTCCGTTCTGCACATAGAAAGAAAACTTTTTCGGCAGCCAAAATGGGAGTTCGGGGCATTGATCAGCGGGTGCAGTGGAGTCCTCTCATAAGCTTTATTATTCCCATTTAGCAGCAGTAAGCTGGCGCTATTCTTCACACAGACTGGCAGGAACTGTGAGGTTAACAATCATTATTTTTAATCGCTGTTCTAATGGGCAGGTTCAGCTGGGAGCGCAGATGTAATACTTCACTGTTTAACAGACCAGAAATGAAAAATTTGTTTAAAGAGGTTTTCCCAGATTATTAAAAAAAAGGGTTCTGTCCTTATTCCCAGAAACAGTCCCTAGGATTCAGTCCCATCTGTTTCTGAACTTTATTGTAGCTCAGTCCCAATCACATGATTTTTTTCGGTTTTATACCTTTTAAATGCATAGACATTTCTGGGTGTGTCATACAATCTACAATAAAATGTTTTTTGTTTATTTTTAATCCCATTTATTACCCTTCCTAAATAATTGTGGCTTCAACACAGAATTGTAAGAGGAGATCTGTGTCTGGCTGAACCTGGAGGAGAGGTGCTGGTTCCAATGTCAGTGGAGGTTTCCATCGTGGTCTATATGGGGGTTAACCTGCGGACTCTGGGGTGGGCAGACTGGTTCCATGGACTGGGTTAAAGTTACAGGCTTGTTATAATTAGCGTTGGGCATTGCATTTTATTACATTTTCTTTTACAGGGTGGACTTTTACCGAGTTGTATGCCAAGGATGGCACATGGGAAACTTTGGGGAAGGTGTAAGGCAGTGGAGAAATTGCCCATCATGCTTGGGAAACGGTTCTGGGTCATTTTGGGTTTGTAAAACTGTTATAATAAAGTTTTGTAACAGTGGGAGGAGTTTGAGATGAGCACAGCCTGGGAAGAGTACTAGACAGCCCACTAGGAGTGATAGAGGAGGAGTGATAGGAGGACGCTAGTGATTGGATTGTGTAACCCACCTGGGAGAAGTCCAGGGTGTGACCAGTTATAGGTCACCATTCCCGCTGAAGTGTTAGTTTGGGTGGTCAGTGGTGGTGGCGCTTAGCAGGCAACCAAATAAGGGTGGACAACCCAGCAGAGCTGCGAGTGGCTGAACCTGCATAGTATCTCACTTGGGTGAAGTGCAGGGATGGGATGGTCCAGCCAACTGTGAGGCAAAACTGATCTACTCTCTCCTAACCACTACCTGGAGTGCCTTACCCTGGCCTGTCATTGGAAGACCTGTTTATTGCTGCACACTTTTCAACACTCTGTTCCAAGTCAAAAGTTTTGTCTGGTGAGAGTCTAAGTACAAGGGAGGCTTCTGACCGGACATGTTTAGAGCGCCATTCCTCAGCAGTATAAAGCCATGCTGCTGGAGAGTTACACGAACCTGGTGACAAGTTTCCTTTAACATTTCACTTACCAGTCCTGAGTAAATTTAGGTTTTTCATCCCAGTCCTCATCAGAGCTGCTTTCTGTAACGTCTGAGTCCAACGCCTGCTGAATACTGCCTATAATCCTAGTGGTTGGCACAGAAAACCTCCTGGCAGCAGTGGGAGACACCCAGCTGGCCCCATGTTTATAGTCAACACATGCACTTTGGGTCCATCTTGCTACCGGATCTGGATCTGAGTGTACTCCAAGACCTGGATCTGAGTGTACTCCAGGACCTGGATCTGAGTGTACTCCAGGATCTGGATCTGAGTGTACTCCAGGACCCGACTCACCGGTGGAGCTGCCGGGTACACTGAACTTTTCAATACTGCGTTTCACTAAGCCACCTATCTGTTGGCTACAATGGTCCACTGCATATTTCGCCAATAGCACCTGCAAGCGCTTCCTGGCCCTTTGGGCACGACCAATGAGCTCCTGCTGTCGATTTAGACATTTCAGATGTAATAACTTTGCCTCCCTTTCCTTATCCACAGCCTTTTGCAGTTTTTCTCTCGTAGGTGAAATGCACCTGAAGACTGGTAAAGCAGAATTAGTAAGAAACGGGATGGCAAGGCTTTCCCCATCTATTCGTCCGTTCAATCTATGTACCCCTTCATCCTCCATCACAGATATATCCCATAGCTTGTTGACATCTGCTAGCACTTTGCTGACGGTACCTGGGAAAAGTTCTCTTTTAACTTTTCTTTCAGTAAGCAATGGGCGAGCATCGTGCTGTACAAGGAACCTCTGACCATAAGCATCCTGCTCTGTCTTTGATGGAAAGCTACTATTATCCTGCACAATCATATCCGAGCTGGTCAATACAAAGACCGTTTGGTAATGTCCAGAAGAAAGTGATCCACCTTGCTGCAGGCCGGCAAAGTCTTCCTGAAGGCACAGTGCGGATTCACAATATGCTAGGCTAGAGTCGATGTCTTTGGAACTGGTCTTTGAATGATCCACGTACACATTGAGATCGGCGCTCAAGCTCTTTATTCCAAGAGAAGGGGAGAAACGAACTCCAGGTTCTTGTGTTGCTGTATCTGTAAGAGCCGGGGTCATCTTTCCTTGTAGATGGCGTATATTTTAGCGGCTCTAGGAAATAAAACACAACAGGAGCTTAGACCAGGTGCACACCTCTTTCTTCTACAAGGGCCACATTGTCATACTGAACAATTATCAAGGTCTGCGATAAAACTATATAAAAACTACCGGGAGAACAGTGGTCCCCTTCTCCTCAATTGGCACATCAGAGAGGTGGGGAAGACCATAGGCGGACGGAGAACTTAAAGTGGCCCTGGAAAAAAAAATGGCCCAATGTTGTAGGTAGGTCCAAGCTGACAAGCTAGGTGGGCCAACACAAGTAGGCAGGGACGAAAGACGTAGACGGGGCCTGCAATACTGTGGCGCAGGACAAAATACCACCCCAGCAGAACCAAAAACCTCAGTGCAGCACAAAATACTGCCTCAACAGATGCAAATGCCATAGTACTGCACAAGATACTGCCACCCTCATCACAGTTTTCAACTGTGTTTTTATCGTTCTGAGGACAGTGATAAAGTTCAGCTCAGGAGGCCACTATCTGTGGTTTGCCAGCTGCTGTACCTGATGATCCTAGCATTGATTACAAGGGTTTTCTGAGATTTTAATATTGGAAACCTATCCTTAGGATAGGTCATCAGTATCTGATCGCTGATCAGGTCCAACACCCGGGACCTCCACTGATGAGCTGTGTGAGAAGGCACCATGGCTCCTGTGAGTGTCATGGCCTTCTCCCTGCGTACCAAGAACAGCGTCGTACATTGTATAGTGGCTGCGCTTGGTATCGCGCTCAATTCCATTCAGGGCCGTTTCTACAGGCGGACGAGGGGTGCAACCGCACGGGGCGCATCACTAAGGACAGAAGAGGGGGGCGCCGTCAGCAAGGCCCAGCGCCGGAGGGGGGCCCTTTCTGTCTGTAGGCAGCAGGAGTGGAGATGAGCGCTTCCACTGTGGAAGCGCTCATCTCCATATTCATCTGTATTGCCGTCCTCAGGACGGTGATATAGATGAATGATGCGGAGGAACAGGGGCGTCTCCCGTGCCGTTCCTCTGATAGGCTACAGGCACTAAGCCTGTAGCCTATCAGTTGCCGGCTCAGGCGGCGCGATAATGTAATCGCGCCGCCTGAGCCGTACAGCGCGGGACACAGGCCGGAAAAGGCCTGCATCGCATCACTGACGGCAGCATAAGGTAAGTATAAGGGTTTATTGTTTTTATGTATAGTATAATATGGCAAGAAGGGGGGTGGGGGCCCTACATACTGGCACAATATGGGGGGTACTATGGAGAAGAGGGGAAACACTATGGGGGCCCTATATACTGCCACAATATGGGGGGGGGCCACTATGGAGAAGAGGTGAAGCACTATGGGGCCCTATATACTCCCACAATATGTGGGGGGGCACTATGGAGAAGAGGGGAAGCACTATGGGGGCCCTATATACTGCCACAATATGAGGGGGCACTATGGAGACGAGGGGAAACACTACGGGGGCTCTATATACTGCCACAATATGGGGGGGCACTATGGAGAAGAGGGGGAAGCACTATGGGAGCCCGATATAGTGGCACAATATGAGGGGGTACTGTGGAGAAGAGGGGAAACACTATGGGGGTTCTATATACTGGCACAATATAGGGGGGGTTACTATGGAGAAGAGGGGAAGCACTATAGGGGCCATATATACTGGCACATTATGGGGGCACTATGGAGAAGAGGGGAAGGAGCACTATAGGGGCATCTACTAGGGGCCCTATGTACTGCCATACATTATTGGGGGGTTCTATGGAGAAGTGGGGGGTTGGAGGAGCACTATGGGGGCATCTACTGGGGGCCCTATATGCTGGCACTTGTTATGGGGGGCTCTATAGAGAAGTGGGGGGTAAAGGAGCACTATTGGGGTATTTACTGGGAGCCCTATTCACTGGCTCGCATTATGGGGGTGCACTATGGAAAAGTGAGAGAGAAGAGCACTATGGGGGCATTATATAGGGGCATTTAATACTGGTACCCATTTTGTTGCCACTATAGGGAAAGGGGGGGAGGAGCATTATGGGGGCATCTATGTGGGGCAGTCTATAGTGGCATTTTATACTGGCACATTATGAAGCACTATGGGGCATCTTCTGGAGGCTTTATATAGGAGTATTTTATACTGGCACAAATTAAAGAGGCACTATGGGCACCTAAGCTCAACTGGGGGCACTGAGTGTTTTTTCTAGTGGCACACAGTACAGGTCATTGGAACACATGAGGGCACTCTGGGGACATTGGCTCTACTGGGGGCACTAAGAGATGTTTTTTGTACTGGCACACATTATAAGGGGGCGTTTTTCTACTGTCACACATTATAAAGACAATTATTACTACCAGGGGCATTATGGTGGGCTTTATTACAACTGGGGGACTATGGGAGCATTATTACCGTACTTCTGGGACACAATTACTGTTGGGGGCACTGTAGGAGTACTATTACTACTAAGTGCACTCTGGCACAGAATTATTACTATTGTTGGGATTTTAGAGAGCACTGTTACTGTGGGGGCACCCTGGCACAGTATCAGCTTAGCACAGTTATTTTTTGGGGAAACTATGGATACAGTATTTGTGTCAGGGAGAATTGTGTTGCAATAATTTTTGAAAGGGGGGGGGGGCTATCTGTGTGTACCTAGTATTTTCAGGGGGTTATCAGTTTGTGCAGTATTGTTTCGGGGGTGCATGATGGGATGTTGAGAAGGTGGGAGCATAATGGAAAAGTAGGAAACTAAGATGTCTGTCAAACTCTGCAGAGAGAAGAGATGACTGAAAGAAATCATCATGGCGGTCTGATCTGAATGGAGAAGATAAAGAAAGAGAACATCTACATCACAGGAGACGTCACTGGATGTAAGAGGTATGTGGGGCTGCATTAGGCTACTTTCACAACTGCGTTAGTGATTCTGGCAGCCTGTTCCAGCAGAGAACTGCTGGAACGGCACTGCTGGATGCAGAATGAATGCCCGCCACCCCCATCAACTACAATGGGCTACGGCAGAGATCCGGCCACAATCTGGAGGGGGGAGGCGCTTTTTTGATGTTCGCCCTCGTTGGTAAATTTCCCTAGAAACTGCCCTGATTCCATTTACTTCTATAAGGCTGAGAAAGTGTCATCACTGGCCTAGGAAAAGATGAGCGCCGGTGCCTTCTCAAACAGCTGATCGGCAGGCGTCCTAGATTATGGACCCCCACCAATCATATACTGATGACCTATACAAAGGATAGGTCATCAGTATTAAAATCTCGGAAAAACCCCTTTAAAGAGCTTTTTCTTTTAAACCCCTTTCTAAGAGCATCAGATCATTATGTACCCAGCTGGCATCCGCTTGGTTAGCTGCCTGAGAAATTTCCCTGTAGAGTCTATGTCCAGTCCACCCCTGGGAAGACCATGAATGCACGTGGCTCCTCCACCGACGATCCTGGGCCTTGTATTTCACAAAGGCGATAAAGTACAATGCAAAAAGCCACATGCAAAGACGGTCACCTCTCTAACTCATATACTCCTTTCTGGTGTGCTAAATGGGTCAAGGGACCACATTCTCCTGATACATGAGGACCCAGAGACGGTTACACAGTGGTCCATTAGTTCTTGGCCATCCATGCTGCTGAGATGAGTGCCACTCCTCAAACATGGAAATGATATATTCTTCTGTGTCTAGCTGGTTAGGGGTGGGGGTGGGGGTCACAGAAGGAGATCAAGGGCCACAGGTTGTGCCCCCCGATTATAGACGAACCCAAAACTTGTGAACCATCATTATCTTATTCAGAATTAGTTCCAAAAATATCCCACACAGCAATTTGCCGGTGTAACCCACACGCAGACGTGGTTTATTATTAACAGCACGCTTAGACAAACATCATTGAAATATTTCCTTCAAAATCACTGGGGTAACAACCGATCTTATCCAAGGGAAGGTCACGGTTTCACTAACGAAAAACATAGCGAGGAAACAGAACATCTTTGTTAACGGGATTCTCCAGGATTAATAAATAACGTTTGCACTACACGTCCTGAGGGATCGTGACCTACAGTGATTTGTAACTTGGTCAGAGGCTGTAGCTACATGGCCCACACATAGCTAGTTTATGGACTGCAATGACTGCGGAGCAGGGGTGGACTGGGACCTTACAATGTCCCTAGAAAAATAATTAAAAGTGGCCCCATGTTGTAGATGGGTCCAAATTGAAAGAAGACTGGGGCAACGCAAGTAGGCAGGGACAACGCAAGTAGGCAGGGACAACGCAACTAGGCAAGGACAACGCAACTAGGCAAGGACAACGCAACTAGGCAAGGACAACGCAACTAGGCAAGGACAACGCAACTAGGCAAGGACAACGCAACTAGGCAGGGACAACGCAACTAGGCAGGGACAACGCAACTAGGCAGGGACAACGCAACTAGGCAGGGACAACGCAACTAGGCAGGGACAACGCAACTAGGCAAGGACAACGCAACTAGGCAAGGACAACGCAACTAGGCAAGGAAAACGCAACTAGGCAAGGACAACGCAACTAGGCAAGGACAACGCAACTAGGCAAGGACAACGCAACTAGGCAAGGACAACGCAACTAGGCAAGGACAACGCAACTAGGCAAGGACAACGCAACTAGGCAAGGACAACGCAACTAGGCAAGGACAACGCAACTAGGCAGGGACAACGCAACTAGGCAGGGACAACGCAACTAGGCAGGGACAACGCAACTAGGCAGGGACAACGCAAGTAGGCAGGGACAACGCAACTAGGCAAGGACAACGCAACTGGGCAAGGACAACGCAACTAGGCAGGGACAACGCAACTAGGCAGGGACAACGCAACTAGGCAGGACCAGCAATACCGTAGTGCAGAACAAAATACCACCCCAGCAGAACCAAATACCACAGTACAGCACAAAATACTGACGCCCGCGCCGCAGTATTTAACTGCCCCAAGGATGGCGATACAGTTGAACTCAGTAGGGCACCTGCTGGCCATGTGCATAGGAGAGAATCAAATCGTTATGTTCAGTACCATGATTGGTGGCCGTGAAGAAGGCTTGGTAGTCCCCCCCCCATCCCTGCACTCTTTACATCCAGGGGTGTGTGGTCACATTCATGGCTCCAGCCAATGACTAGCTTCAGGGGTGATGTGCTGCTTGTGGCCACATCCCTGCTGAAGCTAATCAGGATAGGTCATTGGTGGGGTTCAACTGCTGTCACCCCTGTTGATCAGTTTTAAAGCTTACCAAGCACAGCAGCGTACAATGTACAGCGGACTGTGCCTAGCCCACGTCGCCAATGAACGTAATGCCATTGGCCTAGAAAGAGACTGCAGGATGTTGGGAGTTGGTACCTCAACAATCAGATATTGATAGCCTACCTGGAGTATAGGCCATCAATATCAAAATTCCAGAAACCCCTTCAACAAAACTTGAGGAAAGGCAAGGGTGGCCACATATGTAGCCGTGTATGGTTACCTTAAAGGGGTTGTCTCACATCAGCAAATGGCATTTATTACGTAGAAAAAGTTAATACAAGGCACTTACTAATGTATTGTTATTGTCCACATTGCCTCCTTTGATGGCTGGATTCATTTTTCCGTCATTATACACTGCTCATTCCCACGGTTATGACGACCCTGCAATCCATCAGTGGTGGCCGTGCTTGCACACAATAGAAAAAAGCACAAGCCTATGTGCACTCCCATGGTCCCGGCCACCAGAGAGGCTGACGCTTTTTCCTATAGTGTGCAAACACGGCCACCGCTGATGGATTTCAGGGTGGTCATAACCATGGATACGAGCAGTGTATAATGTGATGAAAAAATGAATCCAGCCAGCAAAGGAGGAAATATGGACAATCAGAATACATTAGTAAGTGCCTTGTACTCATTTCCTGTACATGATAAATGCCATTTGCTGAAGTGAGATGACCCTTTTAAAGAGTAGATTATTCCGAATTTCATGTAGATTTAGCTAATTTCTACACAAAAATGCTGAATTTGTCGCCGATTTTGATGTGGATTTTCCCCAGACCTCATATCTTGCTTGGCTTGTTAAAAAGCAGGACTTTGACTCATAAAGAACCACTTCCAAAAGGGGGAACTAGCTATGTGATTTTCTAGGAGATACCTATTATTTTCTCATGGAGCATTGCCACTTAGGGTGCTGTCACACGCTCAGGGTCTCCATTTACAGTAGGTCCCCCCCCCCCCATGTTGAATGAGGAGCTGTAATCACATGTATGTGCAGGTGAAAGTTCAATCGGCACACGCGCAGTACATCTCGGTCAGCTTTTCCTGATGCTGAGCACCACACTGCGTATGCGCTGACTGATCATTCACCAGACAGGGGAGACAGTGAGGGGGCCTGACCCGGTCACTCAAGGAGATGGTGGAGTGGTGCTCCGAGGGGCTAGACCTGCACTGAACACCTAAATAGCATATTAAATAAACTGTGGCTTTCTCCAAAATGGGGCCACGGATTTCAACTATAGAAGGGTCCTTTCACTCAGCATGATGAACCCTAACAGGCAATGTGTCTGGTTTATTAGGGTTCATCATGCTGAAGGATTCTCTTTAAAAATTAGCTCTTAAAAAAAAAAGTCCCTGCTGCCACACCTCCTCCCAATGAGACTGACAGGGCCACTGGGCCAGGCATCCTCACAGCTCCAAATGGCGGGCCCTGAAATCTCACGCATGCGCTGGTGCAGCGACGATCCCTTGGGGCCCCTGTTCTGAGAACTTTACTGCACATGCGTAGATGGTACTGCCAAAGGTGCGATGTACGAGGGCCAGGCATCAAAACAGTGAGGATGCCTGACCCTGTCAATGTCACTGGCAGGAGGATTGGCAGCAGGAAGAGGCGGAGGTAAAGCAGTGCTCGTGATAGACCAGCCCCTCGGTGCTCCGCGCACCTCATTTACATATAACTAATAGTAAGAATTTCTCAACATAGATATTACCAATTACAGAGAGAGAAGACTCATTTTATTCAACAACATCAACCCCAGGTCTTCTGGGGGTGATCATGGTGACAGATGCTCCTTAAATGGACAGCAAACGGGGTGCACAACAGTTTCATTAGCAGGGGGCATGTCCTCTTGTTAACCTAACAAAGTCAGAAAATGCAGGTGGGCATGACCCTGGAGCCCCTCAACAGTGTCAGAAAATGGGGCTCCATAAATAGATTATTCAGCCCAAATCCATATTCTGCAATGGATTTATGCTGGGAAATGGTAGAAATACATTGATAAGGCTCCATACACACAGGGGGCTGTACAGATGCTAAAATAACTGCATGCAGTTTTTTTTTGGCACTTGAGGTTTTTGTGACTTTTATGTGGTGTTTTTTTGCACACAGTGGGGCAGATTTAATGAATACTGTCGCGCTGTGCGCTGTCTAAGAATACGAATCATAGTCTTACTATTAGACAAATGTACTATTCAGACGCATGGACCTTTTTAAATCTGGAGTATCGTAAAAACCTATGCCAAAACTTCTGTCCACGCGCCAAAAATTGATCTGCGCAGCAAAAAAGTGTCCCAACACACACACAAAAAAAATATTTATTAATAAATTGGCGTAGCTTTACTCCAAAAATGCGCATTTTTGGTGCATTTAGACCACTCCCCCTTTTAAGTAAAGGCCCACCTCTTCTGTGAAGCCACGCCCCATCAGTCAAAGCTTAAAATCACATCAATTTCTTGGTGCATTTTCAATAGTAAATCTGGACCAGTGTGTCTTACCACTAGTGTTTTCTTCAGGGCGTTTTCCCCCTATAAGGGCTCATGCACACAAACGTATTTTTTGTCCGTGTCCATTCCATTATTTATTTTTGCGGCCTGTATGCAGAACCGTTCATTTCAATAGGGTCGCAAAAAAAGTGGGGGGGGGATGCCCCTGCGTCTTATGGGGCGAATACTAATGAAGCGCTTCCATTATGATAGCGCAAATTAGTACCGGAGGACCGGGAAGCAGTGAAAGATCTGTACTCACCGATTCCTGGTCCTCGGCTGTGCAGGGCTGCGCACAGCGTGAAGGCGCACTGTGACCTCACACTGTGAGCACCAGGTCACAGCGCAGCAGACGGAGGAGGTGAGGAGCGGTGGCGTCCAGGAGAGGTAAGTGTTTTTTTATTTTATAAAACATGAGGCTGCTGGGGGCATAATGGCTGATGGGGGCTAATGAGAGGCATAAAGGTCTGATTGGGGGTCATTTACATTGGGGTCTGAGCTGAGGTCTGATTTGAGGTCTTATTAACATTGGGGTTCTGATTGGGGCTGTCAGCTGAGGTCTGATTAATATTGGGGGTCTGACCTGAGGTGTAATGAAACTTTTTTTTTTCTTATTGTCCCCCTCTAAAACCTAGGTGCGTCTCAGGCTACTTTTACACTAGCGTTTTGGCTTTCCGTTTGTGAGATCCGTCATGGGTTCTCACAAGCGGTCTAAAACGGATCAGTTTTGCCCTAATGCATTCTGAATGGATGAGGATCCGCTCAGAAGGCATCAGTTCGCCTTCGATCAGTCTCCATTCCACTCTGGAGGCCGACACCAGAGCGTTTTGCTGTCCGCCTGACAAAGCAGAGCCAAACGGATCCGTCCTGGCACATAATGTAAGTAAATGGTGACAAATCAGTTTTCTCTTACACAATCTGGCACAACAGAAAACGGATCCGTCTCTCATTGACTTTCAATGGTGTTCAATAATACAACCGGATCCGTTCATGGCGGATGCATGCGGTTGTATTATTGCAACGGAAGTGTTTTTGCAGATCCATGACGGATCCGCAAAAAACGCTAGTGTGAAACTAGCCTTATGGGTGCGTCTTATAGGGTGAAAAATACGGTACATGTCCTATTTTGTCTGTTTTGTGTACAAGGACAGGAATTTTTACAATGGATCCACACCAAAAAACGTACTCAACAAGGACGTCACACGGATGTCATCTTTTTTTTTTTAGCAGATCCGTGTTTTACGGACACGGAATGCACACTGAGTCATTTCTAGGGTTTTTTTTCTACCCCATTGAAATAATGGGCCGCAAAAAAAAAATAAATGAAAAAATACATTTGTGTGCAAGAGCCATAAAGAAGTTAATGTGAAACCGCTCATAAAACTGCCAAGAGCTCCAGCGGGCTGCATTTTTGAAAAGAAGCAGGAGAGGCAAAAAAAACAAAAAAACGATACGGAATGAACAAAAACAAACAAACAAACAACAAAAATACTTTATATGTCTGGGTTTTAGCTGACATCTCTACCTGAATAACAGCCAAAACCTGCCCCTCTGGCTGCACTGTTTTAAAGGGGGGGTCTTACGAAAAATATTTCATTTTTCAAACCAGCCCCTGGATCCAAATACTTTTGTAATTAACATCGGCAACCTTCAGCTGTTCAGAAACTACAATTCCCAGAATGCTTCATCCACTTCTGTGGGAGTTAGAAGAACAGCTGAGCGTGTTTGCATGGTGGGAGTTGTAGTTTCACAGCAGCTGGAGTGTAAAATGTATCTGTATAGCGCCACCTGCTGTTTGTTCTTTTCCTAAATTCTCTGTCCAGCTCACGCAGCTTGACACTCATGCTCAGTTCCAGTCTTCAACTGCCACCAGCTGCAGCAGAAAGGACACACCCCCTGAGAAAGTGCACACCCCCTTAACTGCTAGCTTGAAATAAATCTCTAACAGAGCAATTGCAGCAACGCATAGGGAGACATCTGATTCCATGTGAGGGACAGAGCTGGTTGGAAGTTTGTTAGAAAGAGACAGTCGATATGGTATCGGATTTTCATGTTATAACCCCTCTAACGTTGGTAATATAAACTGATTGACGCTTCTTTTTATAATTGCCAGCCCTGATTCTAGAGGAAGAATTTTACTCAGAATTAGGCTAGATTCATACGACCGTATGTGTTCTGTGGTTCGAAAAAAAAAACGGATGACGTTCCCGTACGGCATTCATTTTTTTTGCGGATCTATTGTAACAATGCCTATACTTGTCTGCAAAAAATACAAGAATAGGACATGGGGCTACGGAACGGACATACGGATGCGGACAGCACACAGTGTGCGGTCCGCATTTTTTGCGGACCCATTGAAATGAACGGGTCCGCATCCGATCTGCAAAAAAATCGGAACGGACACGGAAACAAAAATCGTTTGTGTGAATGTAGCCTTACATATTTTTTTACATTCATCTTCAAGGCAGATGGAAGGTGATGGCAGATGATAAGTCTCAGCAGGTTTTGCCTCCGTTTCCACATCTGTGACTAAAGACGAAGCCTCGGATGTAGAAGAGTCAGCAATGGTGACAATGACAACCTACAAGCAGGACACATTCCTCCGCTCAGGAACCTAAAACACTGACATAAAACAACCTCCTGAACACAAAAGAGTGCAGCACTGGAGGGTTAGTCACCAGGACACAGCCTGTAAAGGGTCACCGAGTTTTGGTCAAACTTTTTGATATGAGATAGAGATGTACCAATAACTTTAATCGTTTGGGGTCTGAGTGCTGACACCCCCACCGATCGCTAGAATGAGGAGAGAGAAGTGCTCACATATCCCGCTCTCCCTCCGCGCTGCAAGAGACAGGCTCAGTAGAAGTCTATGGGCCGGTCTTGATTCTGTCTCCCGCGGCAAGGAGAGAGCGCTCGCTATGTGAGCACTTCTCTCTCCTGATCGGTGGGGGTGTCAGCAATCAGTCCCTCAACGGTATATTTCTATCCCATCAAACGTTCTACCAAAACCAAGTGACCCCTCAGGTGCGCCTATAGGAAAAACCTCAGAGAGAGCTATCACGAGGATCTGCAGTGACAATTTCAAGTGCGCTCATTACGTAAGCAAGTGTGCCTCTCAGCCAATCACAAGTTGACAGAACCAGAGCGCCTGAGGACGGTCTCACCGCTCTTACTGATCGCCGATCTCACACCCCTGGAACTTTGGACCAGTCTGCCTTGGGACCTGTAGTTCCACTTCCCCCCCTTTTGTCTGTCAGTTGTAGTTTTTTTTTCCAGCTGCTGCTTTCTTCCAAAAACAGCGCCACATCCCTCCACAGGTTGTGTCGGGTACTGCACTTCAGCCCCATTTACAGCAATGCAGCTGAGCTGAGATACCAGATACAACCCATGGACAGATAAGACACTATATCTAGAAGATGCCTTGTTTTTGTAGCTCTGGAAAACCCCTTTAACTGGCACCATTATGTACGCAGTTATTTTCTCTCCTTGCTCCAATGTATGAGGTCACTGGACACAACTGTGACGTGATGCGCCACATCGCGGACCTAATCTACATAATGCCAGCGTAAGCCCCGCCCCTGCGCAATCAGGTTTCCACCTATCACGTGATTCTGGACTTTTGCTAAGAGCGGACCTACCCCCCGATCCTTGCGTACATAACGGGCAGCCATCCCCATCTTTCTTCCCGGGTGATGACAGTGAAAGTATGTGAGCGGCAGTCTGACCGCGCCTCCTCAGGCTCACTTACCTCCTAGGCGCTTACCTGCCTGACTCCGCGCTGATCGGGGTGTCCGTGCCCACGGCGCCTTCTACTTTCAGCAGCTTCTTTCACTCAGAGAAGAGTGAGCCCAACTGCCGCCCGGGGCTGCTAGAAAAGTAATACGAGCGACACGGGAGACTCAGCCAATCAACAGCCGAGAGTCAACGACCCTGACCAATGAGAGGGAAGATGCAAATAAGCGCGGCAGAAACGTCAGTGGAGAGCCAATGGAAGGCCGCGAAGACTTTCTTGCGTCCAATAGCTGCGGAGATGGGCGTGTTTACGTGACTTGGGATCAGCAATCTGTGCGGTGACGTGCGAGGAGTGGGAGCTCTTGGTGCGGGCGAAATAAGCAGCCAGTGATGTAAATATTATGAATGAGACATGTGGCGTCAGCGTCCTGCGGCTCCGTGTGTACAGGGGCCTGCGCGGCGGCTGTGGGAGCGCTTCGTCCAGTCACTGGGGGGGATTTTATAGTTTCCTATCATGCATATGCCCAAAATGATTAACCCTTGGTGATTTAACGTTTTTGCGTTTTCGATTAACACTACCTGACTTCCTGGAGCCATAACTTTTTTTTCCATTCACATAAGTTTTGAGGGCTTGGTTTTGCAGGACTTTCGAATGACACCATTTCATATTGTATTTGATATAGTGGGAAGCTGGAAAAAAAATCCAAATGGGGTGGAATTGGAAAAAAAATGCACTTGTGCTGTGGTTTTATGTTTGTTTTAGGGCATTCCTTCCATGTGCGGTAAAACAGACCTGTGTCCTTCCTGCGTCTATTCTCCTTTTGATGTAACCCATTATCTTATTGGCCTTGGCAGCAGCTGCCTGACGCTGGTTTCTATAGCTTAGTTTGCTGTTCACTAAAATTCCTAGGTCCTTTTCCATGTCAGTGTTACCAAGTGTTTTACCATTTAGTATGTACAGGTGACTTGCATTATTCCTTCCCATGTGCATAACCTTACATTTGTCAGTGTTAAACCTCATCTGCCACTTATCTGCTCCAAGCCTCCAATCTATCCAGATCCCTCTGTAGCAGAAAACTGTCCTCTTCAGTGTTACCGTATTTTTCGCTTTATAAGATGCACTTGATTATAAGACGCATCTAGGTTTTTGAGGAAGAAAAAAAAAAAGATTTTGAACCAGAAGGTGTGCTTTTAGTAAGCTTTGGTGGTCTGGGTATGACACTGTTATGGGGGATCTGTGGATGACACTGTTATGGGGGATCTGTGGATGACACTGTTATGGTGCTCTGTGGATGACACGCTTATGGGGGCTCTGTGGATGACACACTTATGGGGGATCTGTGGCTGACACACTTATGGGGGATCTGTGGATGACACACTTATGGGGGATCTGTGGATGACACACTTATGGGGGATCTGTGGATGACACGCTTATGGGGGCTCTGTGGATGACACACTTATGGGGGCTCTGTGGATGACACTGTTATGGGGGATCTGTGGATGACACGCTTATGGGGGCTCTGTGGATGACACACTTATGGGGGCTCTGTGGATGACACTGTTATGGGGGCTCTGTGGATGACACTGTTATGGGGGATCTGTGGATGACACACTTATGGGGGCTCTGTGGATGACACTGTTATAGGGGCTCTGTGGATGACACACTTATGGGGGATCTGTGGCTGACACACTTATGGGGGATCTGTGGCTGACACACTTATGGGGGATCTGTGGATGACACACTTATGGGGGATCTGTGGATGACACACTTATGGGGGCTCTGTGGATGACACACTTATGGGGGCTCTGTGGATGACACGCTTATGGGGGCTCTGTGGATGACACACTTATGGGGGCTCTGTGGATGACACTGTTATGGGGGATCTGTGGATGACACACTTATGGGGGCTCTGTGGATGACACTGTTATAGGGGCTCTGTGGATGACACACTTATGGGGGATCTGTGGATGACGCACCGTTATGGGGGATCTGTGGATGACACATTAGTATATAGCATCTTATGCTATATGTGTCATCCACAGATCCCCCTCCTGTCTTTGTATGTAAAGTCTTTCTTTACTGCGCTGAAACAATCACTTTCCTATTGATAAACTTCTACAGAAACTCCTATTGATAAAATCGCCAGCCTCTGTACTCACTATGAATGCACTGCAGCGAGCGGTCCGGCCGGCGCATGACTGACGTCACTCAGTCAGTCACGCTCCTCCCATTTTATTAATGAAGCAGGAGCGCGACTGACTAAAGTCACCACCAATGAACAGCTTTACCGTTCTCAGTGTGGGGGTGCTGTCTGGGCAGCCTCAGATGATGTGGCCACAACTGACCATGGCATCTTAGGGGTTAATTGTCTGCAATCTACGTTATCGCCGATTGCAGACATTAGCCCCGGGTGTCTGCTGGGTGAAATAGGGTCACAAGAAAAGACGCAAATTAACTGCCAAAGGTGTGAGAAGAATTACGCGTGAAGCGACCAGGGACTCATTATCCTCCAGTGCCCAGAAGTACAAGGTATTCAGTGCTCAGAGACATGGCCAAGGTAAGGAAGCCTGAAACCTGACCACCGCTGAACATGACTGGGAAGTTGAAACGTCAAGACTGGGACAAGAAATATCTGTAGACAGATTTTTTAGAGATTTTATGGACTGATGAGACAAGAGCGACTCTTGATGGGCCCGTGGCTGGATTAGTAACGGGCACAGAGTTCCATTTCAACTTAGACGCCAGCAAGGTGGAGGTGAGCTACTGCTATGGGCTGGTATTATTAGAAATGAGGTGGTTGGATGGACTCAAAATCAACTCCTAAACCTACTGGCAGTTTTTAGAAAACACTTTCTTCAAGCAGTGGTACAGGAGAAAGTCTGCATCTTTCAAGAAAACCATGATTTTTATGCAGGATAATGCTCTATCGCATTTATAAAAGAACTCCACTGCATGGCTAGCCAGTAAAGGCCTTAAAGGGGTTATCCGAGACTAAAAAATGCCCCTCATGCTGAATCTACTTACCTGTCTCCCTGCGCCGCTCCTGGTCCCCGCATCGCCGCTGCTGCTTCTCTCCGTGTGTGGATGAAAACATTCAGTTTCAGGGGGAGCAGCCAATGGCAGGGTGCTTCTCCCCAACATTATAGGGAATGGGGGCGGTGGTTGTCAGGTAGTGCCCGGCCGTGCTGGATCCGGACATCTCCAGCCGGCTGCTCCCTGCCAGAGACGTTTTAACAATATTTGAAGGGGTTATCCGGTGTAAGTGAGGAGCCTCCCTAGTGTCACCTGTGATGCTAGGGAGGCTCGTCTCCGTCACCGCCTGCCATTGGCTGCTCCCCCCAAAACCCAATGTTTTCATCTGCACACGGGGAGAAGCGGCGGTGCGGAGACCAGGAGCGGCGTAGGGAGCCAGGTAAGTAAATTCAGTGTGAGGGGCCCGGCATATGGGGGACATTTTTTGGAGTCTTGGATAGCCCCTTTAAATAGTTTCACACTAGTGTTAAAACGTCTATGGCAGGGAGCAGCCTGCTGGATATGTCTGGATCCAGCACTGCCGGCCCCATTCCCTATAATGGGGAGCGGCGGAGATCTGGTCGCACCCCAGCAAGCATGCCAAGAATTGGGTAGCCAAAAACCACTGCACAATGACATGAACCCCTTCCTCCCCTGACCCTTCGTAAATGGGACACCTCTCTGAACAGTGTCTGGGAGGCTGTGGTTGCTGCTGCACAAAGAGTTGATTATCAGATTAAGGCCTCATGCACACGAGCCGCATATTTTCACTTCAATGGGGCCGCAAAAGATGCGGACAGCACTCTGTGTGCTGTCCGCTTCCTTTGCTCCGTTCCGTGGCCCCGCAAAAAAAATAGAGCATGTCCTATTCTTGTCCGTTTTGCATGAGGCCTTAGGCCTCTTTCACACGAGCGTGACAGATTAGGTCTGGATGCGTTCAGGGTGCGTTCAGTGAAACTTGCATAATTTTGCAAGAAAGTTCAGTCAGTTTTGCTTGCGATTGCGTTCAGTTGTTAGTCTTTTCCGCGCGGACGCAATGCATTTTGGTGCGTTTTTCACACGCATGATAAAAAACTGAAGGTTTAAATACATCACTTAGCAACCATCAGTGAAAAACACATCGCATCTGCACTTGCTTCCGTTTTTCACTGAAGCCTCATTCCCTTCTATGGGGCCAGGGCTGTGTGAAAAATGGAGAATATAGAACATGCTGCGTTTTTCACGCAACGCAGAAGTGATGCGTGAAAAGAATGCTCATGTACACAGCCCCATTGAAATGAATGGGTCAGGATTGAGTGCGGGTGCTATGCGTTCACGTCACGCATCTCATCCGTGCGGAACACCTGCTCATGTGGGGCCTAAGAAACTGATGGATTAAAGGCTAATGACCGTTACTGAAAACTGATTTTTTTTTTCTTCTGAAAATGTCACAAATGTTTATTATTTGTAAATTTCGAGTTGTTTGTTATTTTTCTCACTTTAACAAATAAAAATAAACATCTGAGATGGAAAACGTTCCTTCATTTAGTTATATAAGAATTCTGCACACTAATAACTGCCTGATAATTATGCACATCTAGATATTTTTCAAAACCTTACTTTACTTTCATAAATATTCAGGTTTGAGGCTCATGAACATTTTGCATTGAACGACAGCAATAATAAAAATAATCCTCAAAAATGCAACTTGCCTAATTATTGTGCACAAACCTCCCTATCAAACTAGGAGCACAGTTATAGCTGTATAAAACAATCCGAGGCTCCGTTCCTGAGACGTGAGTGTTTTTCATAATATGCAAATAAGTTATTTGGTGAAACAAGTGTGTCACCGCTGCTCTCGTTCCTTCAAAGCTCCTCTTCTTCTAACGCCAACCTACTCCCTTCTTTGATTGGCAAGGGAGATATAATCTCATCTGGCCATGCGTTCTGTCATATGTGCCATCAATTCAGGTATCTGTGCACAGGATGTACAGCCCTGATACTTGTCAGAGTGGAAATGAGCTGTATTGCACGTGCACCGATATCTGAATTGACATTCCATGTGCAAGAACTGCCTGACCTGTCAAAACAGTGAGGGGCTGGGCCCTGGAGGGAGCCTGCTACATGTGTCACGTGACATTGATGTCACACGACAATTTTTATAATGATAGTCTATGGTGTCGCACTGCGACGCGACAGTCGCTGAAAAGTACATCTCGCAGTCGCAGTGCGACACCATAGACTATCATTATAAAAATTGTCAGTCGACTCAAAAGTGTTGCGTGACACATGTCGTCGTGTAGCCCTAGCCTTAGTGTGATGACAGCATAATCTATTCAGATGATTTCTGTACAAACCTGACAACTTTAGCATAAGGCCATGGCTACTTTTGCTGCGCAATATTGAGATTGCAGCATGGCATTGCTAAATGGTAGTGAATGTGGTCAGGTTGTGACCTGCAAGCCACTGCCACACAACAGTCAACAGAAATCCGACAAATGATTGTTCCATGACTTGTATCAAAGTTAGGGCTCTTTCACACTTGCGCATTTATTTTCCGGCATAGAGATCCGTCGTCGGGTCTCTATGTCGGAAAATTCCTGATCAGTTTTATCCCCATGCATTCTGAATGGAGAGAAATCCGTTCAGGATGCATCAGGATGTCTTCAGTTCAGGACCGCAGCATGCTGCGCTTTTTGCTGCGGACAAAAATCCGGAGCACTTGCCGCAAGGCCGGATCCGGAATTAATGCCCATTGAAAGGCATTAATCCGGATCCGGCCTTAAGCTAAACGTCGTTTCGATGCATCGCCAGATCCGACGTTTAGCTTTTTCTGAATGGTTACCATGGCAGCCAGGACGTCAAAGTCCCGGCTGCCATGGTAAAGTGTAGTGGGGAGCAGTATACTTACCGTCCGTGCGGCTCCAGAGTGACGTCAGGGCGCCCCATGCGCATGGATATACTTACCGTCCGTGCGGCTCCCAGGGCGCTCCAGAATGACGTCAGAGCGCCCCATGCGCATGGATCACGTGATCCATGCGCATGGGGCGCTCTGACGTCATTCTGGAGCGCCCCGGGAGCCGCACGGACGGTAAGTATACTGCTCCCCCGCTCCCCACTACTACTATGGCAACCAGGACTTTAATAGCTTCCTGGCTGCCATAGTAACACTGAAAGCATTTTGAAGACTGATCAGTCTTCAAATGCTTTCAGGTCACTTGCGTTGTTACGGATCCGGCGGGCATTTCCGGCGACGGAAGTGCACACCGGATCCTAACAACGCAAGTGTGAAAGAGGCCTTACCGTAGCCTAATAGAGGAGGAGAAAGTCAATGGGGGTCTTTTACCAACAGTTTAAAACCTCTGGTGTAAAATTGTCGAACAGCCCCTCTTTTTTTGCAGCTATGACAATATCTGTCACATAGGCTTTTTAACGCCACCTTTGATGCAAAAACTACCAAAGATGCACCTAATTTATGCAGAGGCACACGCCCCGTCATAAATTAGGTGCATCTTCTGGTAGCAAAGCCGGTGTAAAAGGCACTAGAAAGACTGTCAAAAAATGACAGTCTTAGTAAATGACCACCCAATGAGGAAAACGTCCAAAATAGGGCATTTTATTAAAGAAAATAATAAATCACCCTAGAAAAAAAATGTGCAACTACAGTGTGTCCGTGAGATTACAAAAAATAACATATGGCCTCTGCAGTAATTTACCTAAAGGCGTCTTAATTGCCATATGTTGTGGGACCTGTCAACAGGAACAAATTTATTTTAAAATGAATCCCAGCAGTATAACGGCATAGTATATATATTATGTACAGTCACTAAGCGGTAATAATGTGTGTCCTGAATGCAGAGTCACGAGGACTCGCACCGGGGCTCCTGCACGACGGTGATGAAGAGAAAAACATGCAAATACTCATTATGTTTATATGGGGCAATTTCTCCTTCCTCGCCTACTCCGCAGTGATCATTTAGCACATCTGTCGCAGAAATCACTGCCGTCTCAGAGTCTTATATATTGGGTATATAGTTTATAACCTTTCATGCGTTGTAGTGTTTGTCAAATATTCAGATTTTTCTCTTAAAATATTTTAACAGAAAACTCACCATAGGAACCTCTGTATTACATTAGTATCACTAACACACAAATTAATAAGACCCCCTGATGCTGAAAATACAACTTAATCATAAAGGGTTTGTCAACTTTTTAGATACTGATAACCTACCCTCTGGATAGGTTATTCGTGGGAGCCGAAACCCCTCACCCCCGTTTGTGGCAGCCACTGGGGTCAGTGGACGGCGCAGAAGGCACGGTGTAGTGACACTGCCGGCGAGCTGCAGCTCCCATTGACTTGAATAGGAGCATCGTCTGCAGTACCTGAGGAGGCCACTACACATCGGACAGAGCCTTTTGCTTCCTGTCCCCTCCACTGTTATGGTTCCAGAGTTGGCGGCCAACTCAAATGGCTGTTCGTTGAGAGCCCCCAAAGATCTGATAGGTCATCAGTATCTAAAAGGTGGCAACCCCTCTAGGACTCCTATACACTGTTTTCCTTCTGTTTCCATTCCATTTTTTACAGGTCCGTATGTGGAACAGTTCATTTCAATGGGGTTGCAAATAAAATGGAAATGACTCTGTGTGCATTCCGTGTCCGTATTTCCCCATGTCTGTTCCACAAAAAAATTAATCCAGCTACAGTGATAAAGGGGTTGTCTAGGATTTTACTATTGAAGGCCTTTCCTTGGGATAGGCCATCAATATCTCATCAACGGGGATCCGAACCGCTGCACCCAGGCCATTCAGCAGTAACCCCAGCGTCAGCACTATACAGAGCTGTCCATTGTGTAGTAGATGATGCTGGTTACTGCGTCACTGCTGTCATTGAAGTGAATTGGGGGCAGGGCAGCAGTTTCCCACTCCATCCACCACCCAATGGACACAGCTGTGTAGTTCCAGCGCAGAAGCTACTGCAGAACAGCTGATGTGAGGGGGTGCGGTGTGTCAGACCCCCGCCGATGTGATCAAAATTGGTGTAAAGAAAAACTGGCTTACTTGCCAATGGCAACCAATCAGATTCCGCCTTTCATTTTTCAGAGCTCCTTTGGAAAATGAAAGGTGGAATCTGATTGGATGCTATGAGCTACTAGGCCAGTTCTACTTTACACCAGTTTTGATAAATCTTCCCCAGGATGTCCTGAAGGGTTTTCTAGCACTACCTTCCTAATAGGTTATCTTTTTCAGAAATTGCCATATAGGCACACCTTTGCAAATATAAAGGACCTCTGCACTTATACATTTTAAGATATTCTTTTAATACTCAGCACCTAAAATTTTTTAAGGATTTTCATGCCAGCCTTACTTCACAAGTAGACGAGATGGCAGTTTTAATAAGAGACATATATAACTGCCAAAACCTGTGCGTACTCATGTATGACCGCAGGGTGTAAGGTTACTGGGTGTGGACACCCTGTACATAATGTCAGCTTTGACAGAAAGCTTATTGTTTCACCCATCCCAAAGTAGATCCAAGCTGATCTAACGATAAACTCAACCCTTCATACGAATAGAAAAGATTTTCAGTCGCAGACATTTCTGTACCAAATATGTTGTGTGAGAATTCAACCAAAACTTCATGTTAATTGTGTTTTTGGTTTTGAATAAGGCCCCTTTCAAGCGTCCGTGATGACATCTGTGAAGATGTCCATGAAGAATCCATGTTGGGTCCATGTGTCCTTTGCCCTCCGTGTGTCATCCACATACACCGATATGCTCTGGAGACATCATCACCTCTTACCAACGGTCCATGAAAAACCGCTGACAGGCCATGAACACCATCCGCGTTGTGTCAGTGATTTTCATGGACCCATAGATTCAGTGGGCATGTTTTGTCTGCATCACGAACCAAAGTAGTGCATGGACATGTCAAAGAGGCCTAAGGCCAGCTATTTTTTTTCCCAGTGCTGGATAACGCCTCCAGTTAGAATAATGCTCCCCATTAGTGCCTCCAGTTAGAATAATGCTCCCCATTAGTGCCCCCCAGTTAGAATAATGCCTCCATTAATGCCCCCAATTAGAATAATGCCCCTATTAGTGCCCCCCAGTTAGAGCCCCCTTCTCTGTTCTCTGTTTCTGCAAAAAAATAAAAAAAAAAGCACTCACCTCCTCCATTTGTTTGCGCCACTGTGAACGCCCGCTGCTGACTGGAAGCTCAGGACAGGACCTGCGCTCCAGCGTGATGACGTCTCACAGGTCCTCTCCTCCAGTCAGCAGCGCAAGCAAATGGAGGAGGTGAGTGATTACCGGCACCGGCAGGGCCACTAAAATACCGGCCTTGCCGGTGATATATCAGCCAGGTGGCAACCCTATGGATGCTGGACTTTTTCATTCAGTTTTTTATAGTAATGCGCAGTGGAGGCCCAAACGGAGCCTCCAATGCAGATGTGAGCTCACCCTAAGGCTGGGAACACACCTAGGCGTTTCTGAATCGCGCGTTTTCTGATGCGCGTTTTGTTAACTTACAAACGCGCGTCATACGCGCGATTGAGTGACTCTCCCCTATGGCATCATTGTCCATAGGCTCATGTACTTGTTTGGGCGTTGGCCGTTTTACAGCGCGTTCAAACGCGCTGTAAAACGCCCAAATGTGAACCATGCCCATAGGGAAGCATGGCTTTTCACATGTTGTGCGTTTTACAGCGCGTTTGAACGCGCTGTAAAACGCTTAGGTGTGTACCTAGGGTAAGACCGGTTTCATACAGTCAGGGCTCATGCATATGAACGTAGCCTGTTTTGCGGTCCACAAATTGCAATCCGCAAAACAGAGATACTGGTCGTGCGCATTCACAAACAAAACGTCCGGCCCATAATAGAACTGTCCTATTGTCCGTAATACGGACGTGTGCATGAGCCCTCAGTGTTTGGGCAGTGATTTCCATTAGTAATTTGGGGCTAAAACCAGGAGTGGATCCTGCACAGAGATAAGATATAATGGAAAGATCTGCACCTCGTCTGATGAAAATCACTGACCGAACACTGACTGTGTGAATCTCAATATTTTTAGAGGGTTGATATTCAGGTATCATTGATGACCTTTAACTTCAAATGTCAGATTTCTAACAGCAACCCTTCAAACTAGACTAGTACTGCTTAGGCTAGTTTCACACTAGCGCTTAAAATCCGTCAGGGAACAGCCTAGCGGATCTCTCTGAATTCCGTCATTGGCGGAAGTTAAAGCATCGCCGTCTGGCCTCATTAACTATAATGGGGACTGGCAGAGATCTTTAACACCACGTTTTCTAATGGTTTGTACTGGCAGAGATCTGTCAGCAACCCGGCAAGAATCGGTTGGACGAAGATTGCTCCTGCCGGAACAGCCTTCCGGATATTAAGCACTAGTCTAAAACTAAGGTGTTAAGAAAACCAAAGACTTCAGATATGATTATAGATCTCCCCAATATCGCACTCTTTTCCATACACATGGGGTCAGGAAGCCGATATCAGAAAAGTTGTTTGGTAAAAAAGGCTCTTCGCACAGTAAGGATGGCTTCACAGGGGTGCAGGTTTACCGACAGAAACTTTGCAAAGCAATAACTTCGGCTCATCGGAGCCAATACATTCTAATATTGTACGGAGCTCCTGCTCCATACAGTACTAGAACACAGTATTATGTGAATCAGACCCCCACCTATCAAATACTGATGACCTATCCAGAGGGTATGTGTTAAAAGGGTTATCCCACGGAAAGTACTAGTATGCAATGCATAAAGTAGTCTAAATGAAGTATTATAGCAATAAAAATCAGTTTATAATAATATTTAATAATAATCTATATTCAGCAGCGCTTTACAAATTCACAGGGTTCATGTACAAAACAGAATACATCACAACATAACTGGCTAATATACAACTGAAACACTAGGAGTGAGGGTCCTGTTCGCAAGAGCTTACAGTCTATTAGGAAAGGGGGGGGGTGACACTAAACGGTAGTTGATTGTGATATGTAGACTGCAAGATCTTGCGAGCAGGGCCCTCACTCCTAGTGTTTCAGTTGAATATTGGTCAGTTATGTTGTGATGTCTTGTTTTGTACATGAACCCTGAATTTGTAAAGAGCTGCGGAATATGGTGGTGCTATATGAAAAATATTATTATTATATACAGCCAATAGAAATATTGTTCATTTTTTATGCACATTTTCCTCTCTGATCGCGCCCCCTGCTGTTTTTATCCTTCTGATCCACCTTCTCCTTCATTCAGTGGTGGACTGACATGCTCAGTAGCTTCCCTGCTTCCTTCCCCCTCAGCAATGGCATAGTAATCTCATAGAGAAGCAGGTGAAGCGGCCCTGACAACTTTCATTCATTCGTCCCTACTTCTAAATTCATTAAAAAACTTAGCAATATCTCTTTTTCTCTAGACAGTGGGGATGGAAATTGTGAGGGCATTACATACCATATATATATATATCTCTGGGGCTATAGGTAAGAGATTATTTTCTATGGAGGGAAGGAAGGGGTTAAAACAAAAGCTAAGAGTCCATTCACACGTCTGTAGAATAGGTCCGGATCTGTTCCGCAATGTTTCAAAACAGATCCGTACCCATTCATTCTCTATGGGGCAGGAATGGATGCGCACAGCACACAGTGTGCTGTTCGCATTCGCATTTCTGAAGCGCGGCCCCGAACTTCCGGTCCGCGGCTCCGGAAAAAAACAGAACATGTCCTATTCTTGTCCGCAATTGAGGACAAGAATAGACAGTTCTATGAGGGTGCCGGCTGGGTGTATTGCGGATCCGCAATACAGTACAGACGTGTGAATGGACCCTTACTGCAATGCGTGCTGGGTGATGCAGGTGCTTGATGAGCTGTTGCTCAGTTACAGGAAAGGTCCTCCAGATAAGTGAGTAAAAAACTGTTTTAAGTTCCAGAGATAACTGGCCTCCTTTTGATCTATTGTATGATGAAGAACTGTATACATCTAGTGTATGAGTAATAATTGGGAATGTGATCAAGTAACCAAGAGTATGCATCTTCCCAGAAAGACCCCCCCCACACACCATTTTTTAATTCTATCTCTAATCAAACCACCTTTATACAAGCCTAGCATATACGCTATACATATATACAGTAATTGAAAAGCAAAATCAAATTTAGCAATAGAGCTGACACGCAGACTGCATGGAGACAGGGTGGTCACCTGTGTGCTCCTTAAGGGGCCTCTTATTAAAACTTTTATTTGACTTTCAAAAGAAAAAATTGACAACAAACCAGCCAGACGATGCTTTATGGTTAAATTGAGCTTGTGCACAGGTCACACTTTTCAAGTGTCAAATAAGTCGGTATCAAATATTAGTCCTTAGGAGGTAACATTGTAAATTCCAGGCACTTGGGGTCATCATCAGAATACCATCACTTGTCTTTCACAATATCTCTTGCAATAAGTTCCTTCATAATCTCATTTGTACCGCCATAGATGGGCTGAACACGAGAGTCTACATAGGCCCTGTAGAGAAAAGGGAGAGAGAAAAAAATTACGGTATGCACCTGAAAGATGGAGAAAGCTGGATCACAAAAGTGCTATTCTCTAGGACGTGCCTGCTGTAGTACCCCAGACCTGGAGGTACTAACATTGTGTATTGTTTGTATTACTATTTTTCCTATGTATTTTGTGTGTTTATGGCTGTTTGTTCTAGAAAGGATGTGGAAGGCAATGGTTGGCAAGGAACAGGGCTAACCACCCTGTTCCTCCCCTCTTGGTAGGCGTGGGCTGGTCCTGCCTCCTGCCAGGGGGTGAGTCCTTTTCGGATAATGGGGGAGTGAGGAAGGACGTGTTAGAGCTCCCGATCCCAGGAACCATATCTTATTCCTCTTTGAGGGAAACTCAGGAACCAGATATTCTTTTCCTGTGAGAACAACTTAATCCTGCCTCAAGACAACACTTGAGAGACAAGACAGCAGAGTGATCAGTGAAACACAGCTTTACAGACACTGCTGCGAGGTGAGGGACAACAGCTCAGACACCACCAACTACCTAGACCATTGCTAGGTCAGAATTACACCAAGCCTGTACTTTAGTGCAGTGTTTCCCAACCAGTGTGCCTCCAGCTGTTGCAAAACTACAGCTCCCAGCATACCCAGACAGCCTTTGGCTGTTCAGGCATGCTGGGAGTTGTAGTTTTGCAACAGCTGGAGGCACACTGGTTGGGAAACACTGCTCTAGTGGACACCTAAATCCACATGTGCTTACTTGTTCCAACCTTTTGCCATCCAGCCAGCCACCATACAGTACCTCCTCATCTGGTGCCAGAGAAATTGCACTTAGCATTTATTGTTGCTGGACGTGCCACACGTTATATAGTAAACAGAGACTGTTATATGTTTACATCTGGCCTGATTCTTCAATTGACAGCCCGAGAGAGTTCACCATGACACAACATCTCAGAGACACTACCACTCCGATCCTGTGCACTGGCTCCTCGGGGGATCACTGCAGCTCCTTTTTCTTGCTTATGTAAGGATGGAAACATCAAAAACTAAATTGCAGACCCCTGCTGGGGACTCATTATAGCTCAATTCTTATCAAACTGATAAGAATATGCCTTAAGTGTTTATAAGGTCGGGTGATCAGACATAAGAGCAATACGAGCCCTCTGCTGACAGGATGAAAAGAAAACAGACTGTGACATCTTGCAAACACACTGATTTTTAACCCTGTATCCTAGAAACAGCTGAACAGTTTTAATAAAGACCAACTAAAAAATATATATTTTTAGCCCAGAATGAGAAAAATGCAATAATACAAAATGCCCCAAAAGATGTACATAGCCTTTAAGATGCTACCATACTCACTTTGCAATGGGGTATTCCCACATGTAGCCCCATCCTCCATGAAGTTGAACACCTTGATTAGCCACTGTATTCTGGAGGTCAGATGCCCTGCAAAATAACATTGAACCCAATTAAATAATTTCTTTAGTCCAAGGCAGATGAGCATAACATGCATAGCTCTAACCCAATGCAAAACTGGCATTCAGGCTTATTCTATATTGCACCACTGCTGTAAGATGAAGTTATGTTACACTATATAAAAAAAAATGTTAGACCATTAAAATTCATATGTACACCAGCACCTGTCTAGCCAAGGGGAAGTTACCCTATCACCAACTTCATTGATACTGCACAATATTGTGTGCAGAGCTTCAGACTAAACAATCCATGAACCACTTGCCGACCAACCATTGACTATATACATCTAAGAGGTTTGCATATATCTCTGCATGGGTCCTTGTAGAGATTGCAGCTGTGTGCTAATCATGCGGGAGCAGGGAGACCACTGTCCGGGACAGCACTGCTCCCCATAGAGAAGGCAGGGATGGTTATTCACTGTCCCTGCCTTCCCCATCACTGCATACACAGCACTCAACAAGCACTGTATATAGAGATCAGGAAGCAGCAATGCAGATTCCTGCTCCACTCCTAGCGATCATGTGATTGCCAGGGACCAGGGGTTTGCGCTAGATGCTGGGTCGTAGCAGACCAGCTGAGGGTTGTGTTCCCCTGTAGCTGGGGTTACTGTGCCAACCTCAGTTACAGGAGAACTCAGCAAAAAAAAAAGTTAAATGTCCCCCAAAGGTTTTCTATGACTTTATAGAGGGGTCACAAAAAAATAAAATAAAGCAAAAAAACACCCCACAGCTTCTAGCCGCGCCTCCGGAGACCATAACCAGTGCATCCCATAAATCAAAATGACTGTTATGGAAAAGTTTAAATATTGATGACCTATTCCAGGAATAGGCAAACTGCGGCTCTTCAGCTGTTGTAAAACTACAATTCCCACTATGCCCTGCTGTAGGCTGACAGCTATAAGCAGTTTTTGCATGCTGGGAGTTGTAGTTTTGCACCAGGGGAAAGACGCAGCTTGCCCATCCCTGATCTATCCTGAGCATCGGCCATCAATATATAGATCCTAGAAAACCCCTTAGGCCCCTTTCACACGGGCGAGTTTTCCGCGCGGGTGCAATGCATGAGGAGGACGCATTGCACCCACACTGAATCCGGACCCATTCATTTCTATGGGGCTGTGCACATGAGCGGTGATTTTCATGCATCACTTCTGCGTTGCATGAAAATCGCAGCATGCTCTATCTTGTGCGTTTTTCACGCAACGCAGGCCCCATAGAAGTGAATGGGGCTGCGGGAAAATCGCAAGCATCCGCAAGCAAGTGCAGATGCGTTGCGATTTTCCCGCATGGTTGCTTAGCAACGGGACTCGATCTTTATTATTTTCCCTTATAACATGGTTATAAGGGGAAATAATAGCATTCTTAATAAAGAATGCATAGTAAAATGAAGTGGAAGGGGTTAAAAATAATAAAAGTTAACTTACCTTAGCCACTTGACCGTGTAGTTGCAATCTGTCCTCTCTTTCCCTGCATCAGCTAAGATCTACAGGACCTGTGATGACGTCACATCACATGGTCCAATCACATGGTCCATCTTACCATGGTGATGGACCATGTGATTGGACCATGTGATGTGACGTTATCACAGGTCCTTTAGATCTTAGCTGATGCAGGGAAAGAGAGGAGAGATCGCGACTACGCGATCAAGTGGCTAAGGTAAGTTAACTTTTATTATTTTTAACCCCTTCCACTTCATTTTACTATGCATTCTTTATTAAGAATGCTATTATTTCCCCTTATAACTATGTTATGAGGGAAAATAATCAATTCTCCAGAATACTCTACCCGAAACCGGACTTCGGGTCTGGGTACCAAACATGGCGATTTTTCTCACGCGCGTGCAAAACGCATTACAAACATTTGCACTCGCGCGGGAAAAAAACGCGCATATTCCCGCAATGCACCCGCCTCTTATCCGGGCATGACGCCCGTGTGAAAGAGGCCTTAAGAATAAAATATCCTAATTGCATGTTGTGCTATTAAAGGGGTATTCCCATCACTCTCTTTAATACTTACCTGCTCCCGGCGCGCCGTCCACGTCCTGCTTCCTTGATTGACGTCTTCTCCCGGCCGGGCTGCGCGCTGGACTGAACGCGCACGCCATCATGCATGCGCCCTGGTGACTTCTTCCCTGGACTGAACGCGCACGCCATCATGCATGCGCCCTGGTGACTTCTTCCTGGCAAGTATACTATACTGGCCAGGAAGAAGTCACCATAGCGCATGCGCGGCAGCGGCGTGCGCTTTCGGGACTGCGAGTGGCCCGGCGGGGAGAAAAGAAGAATTCGTCTGCCAAGCGCGGCCACCGCGATTCCGGAGAAGAGCGGTGGCCGTAACCAGAATAGACGGAAGACAGCAGTCAGGTAAGTAGATCTTCATTTTCTTCTAACGGGTGGGAATTAGTTAATTAAATATATTTAGAAAAATGATCACTGTTAAATCATTAACAGATGTGAAAACAGACTATTTTTCCCTTTTTTTTTATATTTTCCTTGTTATACAAAATAAAAACAAAAAAAAAATTGCTAAAATAAAAATGACAAAAATAAAACCCAATATATCACTGAAATAAGGAAAACTGAACAGAAAAAAAAGTGTGCCTGGTCAGAAAGGGGGTAAAAGTCCCAGTGCTGAACTGGTTAAACAAACCATTTAGGCCAAGAAAAAAAAGCCTATGGTTAGCAAAACAGAAAGAAAAACATCTAAATTCTTACGTCAGAAAAGTATAGGTAGATGTGGTGACTAACTTGAGCCTAGACAAGTAGTCAAAAGAGAATGCCATAAAATTCAAGAGTGCCTGCCATGAAAGAGTTTGCAGACCAATTTGTCAGCAGACATACCTCTAGTGTTAAATGGCCGTGCACTTTATGTGCTTGTAAAAAGGGCAATTTTATGCCTGCTTCCCTTTAACCAGACAATGACGTGAAAAGATCAAGTGAAAACAAATGCCAGACTTGTGAAAGAGCTGAAAGGACAGCTCCATGGAGACCGGGACTGCAGTCAGCATGATTAACCCAGTATTAGAAGAGCGGGGTAGACCATGGAAATGCTGAGAAACTAGATTCCGCAAGTAAAAAAAAAAATATATATATATATATAAAATTCAGGTGCACATGGTAAGGATCCCAGGTATGCGTTTAACATTAAAATAAGAACATGCAAAACTAACATGTAATAAAGCAAGAGCGTGCGTATAAGTGCAAGTAGCTGCGGAGAGCGTCTTTCTCATGCATACCAATATTTTGCCATGGAAGCAGTTGCAGAGTCCAAACATTTTTGTGCATGAAGCTGGAGGCAGTTGTCCAGGAAGGTGCGACCCACACAGATCTGGGTTTTCATTTCTGCCAGCTTGTGTTGCACGGTCTAAGTGGGGAGAAAAGAAAAAAGTACAAAGTAGGCTCATCCTCTGGCAGTCTGTGCACTTATAATACTTCTTGTGTGGCAAGGGGACCTTTAGGTGCAACTACTACCTCTGCACCCCCAAAGGCTACACCCTTAGCACTAATATGATCTCATTAGGTGCATCTACGCATCTTAATACATCTGATGAGCCTTTTGCAGCAGCTGCCTGCAGGGCTGGCCTTAGGTGTTCAGGCGCCCTGTGCGAGCTAATCTTGTGGCGCATCCCCCCCCCAACCCCCCCTCGTTACACAAAGAGGAAAACAATCTTTGTAACCAACATCCAGCATCCAGCTAAGTGGCCTAGCGTTCATCTCCTCTCATCATTTAGAGCTACCTGGAGCTGCCAGTGGGCGGCGTGTGCGTTGCCCAATACTCAGAGCTAACAAGAGTATGGTCCCAAGCAGCTACTACAGTCCAAGTTAGGGCCCATTCAGACAGCCGTATGTGTTTTGCGGTACGCAAATTGCATATCCGCAAAACAAGGAGAACCGGCCGTGCGAGTTCCGCATTTTGCGGAGCGCACATGGCTGGCTCTATATAGAGAATGCCTATTCTTGTCCGCAATCGCGGACAAGAATAGGACATGCTCTATATTTTTGGGGTCCGCGACACAGAACAACGGATGCGGACAGCACACGGTGTGCTGTCCGCATCTTTGCGGCCCCATTGAAATGAATGGGTCTGTACCTTTTCCGCAAAATTGCAGAACGGGTACAGATCCGTTCATACGGCCGTCTGAATGGGCCCTTAAATGCAGGCAGTGGCGTAGTTAGCAGCCATGAAAATGTACCAGGGCAGGCACAGCAGCATCCAACTAAGTGGCCTAGCGCTCATTTTCTCAGAGAAGATGAGCGCTAGGCCACTTAGTTGGATGCTGCTGTGCCTGCCCTTGGTACATTTTCATCATGGCTGCTAGCTAGGCCCCCTGCCTGCATTTAATGGATGCTGCTGTGCCTGCCCAATGCCCATGGTACATTTTCATGGCTGCTAGCTAGGCCACTGCCTGCCTGCATTTAATGGAAGACTTCTTTCATCATTTACAACTTAGAAGATCACTGACAGACTTTAGTTTAGAGTCCAGACATCTGAGACACTGTATGATTCATCACTCATCATCATCCCACCACGTCACCACCTACCCTAACAGCTGTCCTGAGTTGACTCTCCTGTCCAGCTGTCTGCTGCCGCTGGCTGCGTGACCTGCGTCCAGCGTCTTCAATCTGGGGCTCTGGCTGAGGGCGGCTGACACACAGTCAGTCAGCTAGCTCACCTCTAGGTAGAACCTGCGGCTGCACTCCTGTCTCCTGCTTCCCGCCACCGCGGCAACGCTCGTCACGCCCCCGTGGCCTGCCCTGAGCCCATGTTGCTGTGAGGCAGAGGGCAGTGCCAGTGGCGGCCTGGGCTACCTATCACAACCAGCAGGCTAGGGATGGGCGGGACTCGGGAGGCTGCAGGCGCAAGTGAGGTAAAGAAAAAAAAAAGGTCATTCATTTTTTTCTGCCCTGCGCTGGGGGCGCCGGTGCCCTAAGGCAGCCGTGCCCGCTTTATATGGTAGCGTGGCGCAGGCCCTGAGAGTCAGAGACTAACTGCGTCTGTGAGCTGTGTCGGGCGCCCCTGTTGTCATGGCGCCCTGTGCGGCCGCACAGTTCGCACACCCCAAAGGCCGGCCCTGGCTGCCTGGCATTGATCCCTTTCTGTATACACTTTGCTCAACATTTTACCATGTAAGTGAAGGGGTGAAATATGGATAATCTCCTTTTGCTTTGATTTGAAGGGTCTCCTGAAATAAACTAATAACAGGTTGTCCTGCTGCTGATAACTCTAGCTATCAAGGAGGGAACCCAGCAGCAAAGCGCCACCAACCTTTCAACAAGCTTAGCAATAATCAATAGTACAGTGTATGAGGAATAACACTTCCATTTGACATACCTAGCAGTTTTCATAGTGAATGTCTAGTTTGCAGTTCTCTTAGACATGGTGGGTGGAGAAAATCTGCCATCCACTGCACACAGAAAATAGAGGAGAATCTGCTTCCTAATCTTCTCTTGTGCACTCACAATCAGCCCCAGGATCATTAAGGACATTACAGAGAGGTACTGACCTGTATGGTTGTGAATAGTGTTGAGCGAATTCGTTTTTTTAAGTTCTGCATCCAAAGTTCGGGTTATCGAAGAATCCTGTTATGGATTCCGCTACCACGGACCGTAACGGAATTTGGAATCCATAACGGGATTCTTTGATAACCCGAACCCGAACTTTGGACCCAGAACTTAAAAAACAAGTTCTAGCTCAACACTAGCTGTGAATAAAGTACTTAGGAAGTTTATATCTCAGCCCATGTACGGTACGTAGCTCTACCAGTCTGCTTGTCTGTGTGTGCTCCTGCTCACTCCCCCTCCCCTTTCCATAGACTTGCTTACTAGTGTGTAATAAAATACTCCTGTGGAGAAGATCCATCTTGGATGGGATTATGGCACTTTTCAAAGTGAAAAGCAATAATACAAAGGCAAAATAAGGCATAATACAAAGATTCTTGTGGTCGCTTGTACTATTGATTTATGCAAAGTTATGTGAAAGGTTAGTGACCATTTAATTCTCCCACAGCACCACTGCAGGAGAAATGAAACATTACCACTGAATTTATTGGGCTGTCCATGAAATGCAAGGACCCATAAAGCGAGAGACTCTTTATAGACACCCGTTTCTCTAGCTTATAGATAAGGGAGGAGGAAGGAGGATGTGCTGCCACCATTATACAGTACGTTACGATTCATTAATATGTGTGGGTGTCTCATTATTACCTGTAAGTGCGCAATCGTTTTTCCGAAGGCTTTCCTCTGCTTCACATAATTCCTGGTTTCTTCGAACATGAATTCACAGCTAGCAAGCGCCATGTCTGCGATCAGAAGCCTCTCCTAAAATGTGAAAACCAAAAAAATATATTATAGCTTCTCATTCAACCGACTAGACTCTCACCATTCCACAAACACAGCAAATTCTGCACCAGGTATGGAAGGCTGAGCACCCTGGTTATTGCTGGGGTCCAAAAGGTCAGATTCCCTATAAAGGTGCATTTACATGGCCTGAGAACACGGTCTTGAGGGGTCGTTCCCGACAATCTGCCCATGTGCCACCGATCACCCGATGAATGAGCAAAATACTTGTTCATCGAATGATCCTGTTGTTTATGCAGGCACCACCGATCATGGCATCTGTGCAGCAGATAGTGCTGTCTAGACAGAAATCATGATTCTGAATGAGGGATCATGCAGAGGTCTCCTTCAATAAGCGAGCAGCCAACTGTTGGGAAGGAACGCTTCCTTCACCACAATTGGCCGCTCGGCCGCTATAGATATGCCATAAGAGTCCTTGGTGGGAACACCACATGAACATTTTAGAAGAGGGAAGAAATTTACAAAAACTCCCTTTGTTAAAGATTCCCCTTCTAGGATCTGTTCTCATTTTCAGAAGGGACCTTCTTGAGGCCTTGCACAGCAATTCCATAAGAATTCACAGACTTTTAGTGGCAAATCGTGTGGATTTTGGTGCAAATTTTCTTGCAGATTTTACCTACAGAAAACAGGAGAACAGAGAAATAAACAGAATATTTGCCTCCCCTGTTTCTTTCTTGGTCCCATACCGGTCAATGTACAACCCAGCCTCCGCCAATGATGTCTCATCCCAGGTGCCCACTGCAGTCTGTGACTGGCTTCAGTGGTAACATGGAATGAGACATCATCGCAAGATGTTGGGTTGTACAGTAACTGGCATGGGACCAGTGAAGAAAAAGGGGAGGGGAGTCTTCTATTTATTTTTTTAATTTGAACTTTTTGTTAAATTTAGGACTTACTGTGGACTCAGGGGTAATCCACAGAAGTTGGGGGTTTGTTGCAGACATTCACTTCACTACTGAACTCAACGGGAAAGTCCGCAAGAAGCCTGTGTCAATCACGCATCAGAAAACGACACGCTGCAGATTCCAAAATCCACATCCGAGATCAATTAAGGCATGGAAAATATACACAACAGCTGGACTTTGCTGGAACTGTATTATGCTGTGGATCTGCCTATTATATACAACATACTGCTAGTCTGCAAATGCACTTAAAGTGAAAGCTGCAGAAGAAAAAGGGTTAAACATTTTTAAAATAGACCGACTGAAAAATGATTTTTAGCCCAAAAAGAATTAAAATGCTATAATAAAATGTCCAAAGGTGTCCATAGCCTTTAAAGTGCACATCCACTTTTGAACACCAAACCTTTTAAAGGTTAAAGGGGTTCTCTCACTTCAGCAAATGGCATTTATTGTGTAGACAAAGTTAATACAAGGCACTTACTAATGTATTGTGTCTATATTGCCTCCTTTGCTATCTAGATTTATTTGTCCATCACATTATACACTGTTCATTTCCATGGTTACGACCACCGTGCAATAAAGCAGCGGTGGTCGTGCTTGCACACTACAGAAAAAAGTGCTGGACTATGTGTACTCCCGCGGTCCTGGCCATCAGAGAGACCGGCGCTTTCTCCTATATTGTGCAAGCACGACCACCGCTGCTGGATTACAGGGTGGTCGTAACTAGTGTTGATCATGAATACTCGAATTGCAAATTTTAATTGCGAATATCGGCACTTCGAGAATTCGAGAATATTTAGAATATCTCAAAACATATTCGTAATCGCGAATATTTTTTTTTTTTAAATATCAGTCTATGCGAATGTTTATGCAAATTTTATGCACATTTTTTAATGCAAATTTTCGCAATCAAGAAAGATGAAGATCAGGAATTTGCGAATATATGGCGAATATTCGCCCAAATATTCACGAAATATTGCAAATTCGAATATTGCCCCTGCCGCTCATCACTAGTTGTAACCATGGAAACGAGCAGTGTATAATGTGATGCAAAAATAAGTCAAGCCAGTAAAGGAGGCAATATGGACAATTACAATACATTAGTAAGTGCCTCATATTAACTTTGTCTACATAAGTGCCGCTTGTTGAAGTAAGACAACCTCTTTAAGGGTTAGGAGTTAGTGCCTGTATATCGTCACAATTATGTGGCTTCCTAAACTGAAATTTCCTAAAATTTCTCTTGGCCAAGTATCCTACTTGATATTGCTGTACTATGCCTAGTGTAAACCAACTGCATTGTAGAAGCTGAGCTATTCGAGATGTGCACTGTCAAGCTTGTTGATGGTTTCCAATAGCAAGCAATATTGTTGAAATGACTGATGAAGTCAGCGAAGGTGATGTAATAATTTGCTGTCTCAAGTAGCCTTTTTTTCACATAAATCAGGCAACTTCATCTATTAATATACTAGTACAAACCCATCCTGAATATTATTTGTGGGTACGCTCACAGATGGTGGATACACTGCAGATTTTCTGCCACAGAACTGCATATTACAGTACCATCAATGCAGATCAAATCTCACTGACATGCTTCGGAAAAAATCTGACTCTCGAAGCGAGTTTTAAACCCACAACTTACCGTGTGGACTTGCAGTGCAGATTTCACCCACCCTTTGCAATCTATAGGCAAATCTGCAGCAAAATTGGTGACAAACGAGAATTTTCCTATGGAAAATCCAACTCTCGTGGGTAGACCCTAAATATTCTTCTTCCTACTACGCTGTGAAAAGCGACCCTCTTCTTCTGTGCCTCTTCCATCATGGCACCTGTTACATAACCCACCTGGGGAAGTTCTGCCATCAAGTAGTAGAAGCCCCTATTTTCCTCTCCCAGCAGAGCATCGGCGGGGAGCCTGACATCTTCAAAGAACAATTCGGCGGTGTCCTAGAATGAAAGCAGAGACCTTTATGTAGATGACAACAAATCCTGCATCACCAGTCAGAGAAAAAAAGTCAGCTTTTATGTTCTACAAGACGCTTTACAAACTGCTGGAGAGGAGCTGGTTAAAAGGAAATTTTTATCTGCCAGTCAAAACCAGGTAGCAGATTTCTTTATTCTATTTCCTGAACATGATTATGGGGGCGGCCGTCCTGGCTGAGCTGTTCTTAACAGCATTTAAAAGGCATTAAGAGAATTGCTTTACGGCAATCACATGGGCCATAGACAATGGTCAGGGGGGGACCTCGTTGACATCTATCGGACGTCCTAGGCATGTTGTGTGACCTGTGCAGAGGTAAGAATAGATAAGCTTTGACAATCACCTATTGTGAATGGTGGATCCTGTCTTATCTATACACAGAGGTGATATCATGACAGGCAAGGTTATAATGACAGATAAGCAGGTAACTGCAGTAAAGTGAGCTGTACAGACCAAGAAGTGGCGCCTATTATTAGTCTTAGTGACCAGAGCGAAAACTGCAGGATTTATTGTTTTTTTTCATTATAGATATTGACATGGAAAATGAAAAATAACCTCATCAAAAATTCTTTAAAAATATGTTAAACATTAAAATGTGATTTAAACACTAGGTCTTTTTCTGGTGACACATTCCCTTTAAGGATGTCAAGACCATTTGTAACCGAACCCGAGTTCAGGAAATGTTTTTTTACAGTACAAATTAATTTATGAAGTTATTACCGAAGTCTCGCGAGACTTCGCGAAGTAATAACTTCGGCTCATCGGAGCCAATACATTCTAATACTGTACGGAGCTCCTGCTCCGTATAGTATTGGAACAAAGTTTTATGCAAATCAACTTCGGATGTTTCATCCGAAGTCGATTCGCTCATCCCTAGTTGCGACCTCCTCACAGCATACCAAGCACAGCACTATATAAGGATGTATCGTGGAGGTGATTGGTATTGCAGCCAAGACTCATTCACTTGAATAGTACGGAGTTGCAAATAGGACAAATGGTCTAAGAAGAGGCTGCAGCCTCTTCAAACAACAGCTGATCGTGGTGGTGCCAGGAGTCGGACCCCCACAATGAGATACTGATGACCTATCCTGAATATAGGCCATCAATACTGAACTCCAGGAAAACGTCTTTTAAAAATGGCTGTTTTCCTGAACTAGTATTTAATGAATGATCAGATCACATAATTTCCTCTAAAGCTATGCCTCCTCCACAGTAATACAACTGCGTGCAAGTGCCTATGAGACAATCAGCGTATGACTGTCGTGTCATTTACCTGTGCCTTCAGACCAATTTTCTCTAGTTTTCTCCCTTTGACGAAACCTTTAGTGCCATTGTCCACGAGGAAGAGGCTAATGCCATGTGCCGGAGTTCGGGCTTCGCGGTTAGTCACTGCCACCACAATAACCACGTCACTCATCCATCCATTCGTAATAAATACCTAGAAAGAAGAATTTTGCAGAATGTCATTGTAAACTGGATTCCAGTGAGCAGAGAGGATCGTCAGCGACAGCCCTGTGTGTGCAACTTAGACAACAGCTGTAACATATGCTGTGCGGGAGGTCACACTAACAAATGGATTTGGCTAAACATTGACATTCTTTAACGGTAATTTTCGCCACCTACATGAGGCCACAAATACTAAATAATTCAGGAATTTCTTGATAATGCATTTCACCGATCAGATGCTCTCCAAAAGGAGATACAGTATAGTATTCCCTGACCTAGGCCCCAGTTAAGCCTCTACTCTTGGCTCTGATGAGGGACAATCACCCCGAAACAGCAGTTTGCAGATGTGGTGCTAGCTTAATTATTATTCAAGTCATGTCTCAAAGCCTGTTTGGAAGGTTGAACATTGACTTATAGGATAGGTAGCTTACATCTGGTGGCATAAGAGGAAGTTGCTAAGAACTCATTTGCATACCCTCTTCCTAGAATTCCTTAGGAGCGTTGCCTTGCCTATAAGAATCCTCATGCAAGTACTCTCTGCTTTGCACTAATGAGGGGCAATCACCCCAAAACTGCTGTCTGCAGATGAGGTGCTGGCTTATTTATTATCTATGTCTCAGGGCTGGTTTAAAAGGTCAAACACTGACTTATAGGATAGCTACCTTACATCTGGTGGCATTAGAGGCCACCATACCCTCTTCTTTGAAGGAAACGTTTAAGGTTAAAAAAACTAACTTCTTAGAAATTCAGAGCTTAGAACTCAGCAGGACCTTCTAGCACCAAGAGGTTAAAGGGGTTATCCCACAAAAAGTATTTACCACTTATCTCCAGGAATATCAGATCACAGGGAGCTCCGACCAATGGGACCCCCAGTGATTGAGAGAACGAGTGGTGATGGGTATTGGTCTACCGCTCCATTCATTAATATGAGACTGATGTAGATGGTGCACCGTCAGCCCCACAGAAGTGAATGGTGCAGTGGACTCCACTGAGAGAGGGGACCTCTCGTCCTCTGGATAGCTTGGGGCCCCAGCAGCTGGACCACCACCCTCTGATATTTATCACCTATAAATGGCAAATACTTTTTCTAGGATAACCCTTTTAAAGAAATGTTCAGTAGGTCAACTTACAACCCACCTTACTGCCATTTAGGATCCAATCACTTCCATCTTTCTTTGCATTTGTACGCACTCCCTGCAGATCACTAAAAGGAAGAATGAAGAAGCAGATCAGCACGTGAAACCACTAGGCACAAGATGGACAGTTCTAACTCTGCACAACCTACCTTCCAGCTCCTGGCTCAGTCATTGCAATGGCCCCAATGCATTTGCCAGCAGCCATCTGAGGGATATATTTCTCTATTTGGCTCTTACTACCATATCTTGAGATGTAAGGCATCACTATGTCAGAGTGGAGACTGAATCCTGGCCCTGTGCAATTTACGTACATCCTGTAGACCAGAGATAGAAGTGTTACACAAAGTACTGTATAAACCAATTGCTCAAGCATCAGTTACTACAGAGCTTACTGTTCCTCCCACACGATGGCAGAAGACAAGATATCACCACCAATGCCGCCATGTTCTTCTGGGATGTTAGGACCTAGAAGTCCCTGCTGACCAGCCTTCTCCCAGAGCTCCCGGCTCACCTGTCCAGCTTTCTCCCATCTGAAAAGTTCAAAATACATATTAGTGTGGTTCAATATAATGTGAACGCTCATTACATGTTGTCTAGTACATTACTACATACACATAGGGCCAGATTTATCATTACACTTACATCTTACTTCACTTTTACAGATGCCCAAAGTCACTTTAGGATAGTCAGATTTATTAATGGTCCTTTAATACTGCAATAAACGTGGTTTGACGGTAGCAGTTTATCCTTCAGTAAGCGGCTTTACAAAAGTCGCACGTCTTTACAAAAAAGTCGCATGTTCTATCAAAAAGTCGCATAAGATAAGCATATTGCATTTTTTTGCGACTTTTTAAATGGTCGCAATAGTAAATCTGTCTAGAGATTAATTTACATAAGAAAACACGCCCACTTTCACAAAACTGGAGAGCTTAGAGCAGAGCTTCAAAAAGTCGCAAAAAAATGCACAATTTTACTGATTGCACATTTTTTTGCGACTTTTTCACTCCAATAAAGTGACTTTAGCTAATGATAAATTTGGCCCAAAGAGATTTTCTGGTATTTATCATTGGGATCATGCTAGCTTTAAAATGGACTAAACACTAATACAGATGCTGAAAAATGATAGTCCTTTCCAAACAAAACACTTCCTTTCAGCTACGAGTCCAATGTTCCCAGCCTTAGGGGGTTATACAGGCTATGGACACCTTCAGGGCAATTTTTATGATTGCATTTTACTCATTTTTGACTAAAAAAAAAAAAAAATTCAACTGGTCTTTATAAAAAAAAAAATCTGTCTATTTGCAGACTGTCTCTCTTGAATTGTCACCTGACGGCTTATGTGAAGCCTTATCCCTCATCTCCTGACAGCTCATAAACACTCATTATAGCTAAAACTCTTATCAAACTGATAAGAATATGGCTTAAATGAGTATTTATAAGGTCAGGAGATCAGAGATAAGGCTTCATGTGAGCCGTCAGTTGATGAAACTCAGGAGGGACTTTTTTCAAACAGACTGATTTTTAAATTCATGTATCACAAAAACTGAAATCATTGAAAAAATTAGCCCAAAATGAGTAAAATGCAATCATAAAATATTGCCCTGAAGGTGTCAATAGCCTTTAAGGGCATAAATACTATAGAGGTTTCCCATTTGCCTGCTGTGAAGTCCCTAGAAAGAAAACCCATTCCCGTCTGGCCTGGTCCCCATTCAGTGGGAACCTGCACTGAAATGTGGTGTCCACAGGTTCTGCAAACAAGAAACACACAATGGATACATCTATGTTTTTCTCACAAAAAGTTGCCTATTTTTATGGACTTTCCATACATTTCTGGATGGTTGGCAACCCTGGTCCTGAATGGTTAGAAGAATGATGGCATCAAGCAGCACGTGAAAGGGACAGTTTCTGGAGCGTGGAAAACCAGAAGAAATGCCAAATTTATTAAGAAGCCAGTGTCTCTTAATAAATATGGTGCAGGTTACTCCAGAGCACTTTCTACTACCAGTGCACTTTACTAGTAGCGTAGGAAACGCTAATCTCAGTAAATCTCCTAATTCATTTTTATGTAACGTACAGGCCTCAGTCCTCTGACCACCCAGTTGTGCTGGGAACTGCAGATGACTCTACACAATGAAATGAGATCATGCAGGGTAAAAACAGTAATGTGCTTCATCTCCTTCCAAGATCAGTGGTGGTCTCAGAGGTCAGACCCCTACCGATCATGCCATATCCTAGTAATAGGCCATCACTTTATAAGATGAGCATACCCAAGGCAAGGTTCAGACCACGTTTTTTGACAAACAATAGAGCCATATATTTTCCCCTGCTACTGTAGACAATGTACACTGCTGAAACAGGATACAATTGTATACTTGTTACTTTTTTAAACAGAATAATGATCAATGGCAACAGGATATGTTTTTATAGATATATCTATATAGATATGTTTATATAGATGTATTCTATTTTAAATAGTATGCTTTTTTTTTTCTTTTGCAGTAACTAGTAAGAAAACACATGCCAAAGACATGGTGTAAACCTCGCCTAAAGCAGACATGATCAGTGTCTATGATTTATTACATATAACACTTTGTATTCCCGCTTTTGTGTAAAGAGTTTGATTCTGCTGCCCTCTAGTGGCTGTAGTGGAAAGGATTTCTAGTCAATCTTTTTTTTTTTAACATATTGCAGTTTTAACAGTCGGGGAGTAACAGTACAGTGTTGAAGACTTATGTAAGTATAAGTACAGAAGATACGTGTATGCATGACTTTAATTTTTCCAATAGGTAAAAACAATATTGGCACCATGTCTTGACGGTGGACATTACAGTAAAAGGTTATTTTTGCTTCCCTGTCCTCTCCTGCTCTATAACAAGCTATATTTAACAGCTCATGTTCTTAGAACAGCATCCTGCTCTACAGCCAGGATCGGAAAAGCCTCCAATCCCAGCTGTTTAACCATTTGATCACTTGTGATCATGGTCTGATCAAAGGGGATGAGGCCCTTTAATCGGGTCACCAAGTTTCCTGGTGACTAGATCAGACTGTGGGCGCCACTGCAGTCAGCCCTAGAGATCTAGAAAGAACCCCAGGGCTGCCAATTCAGAATGCCCGCTGTTAGGGCACTCTAACTTTTGCCTGTGTCATAGAGAGTCTAGACTGTAGTGGTGGTGCAGCATGATAACAGCTGACTACACTGCCACTACAATGGCGTGCGGGTAAACACTGAAGAGGACGCAGCGCCAGCACAAGGGCCACGGCCTCTCCAAACAGCGGATCAACGGAGGTGCCTAGAATCAGAACCCCACCGATCCGATATTGACAACCTATCCTGTAGCCAGTCTCTTTAATTATTATGAATTATATTAAGGGGTATTTTAAGTTAATTGTTTACTATCGCAATGCTTCTTAAAGAAGAGACTTTCTTTACCACCATGTTTCTGGACAGTACAAAGACTATGGGCCAGAGGTCTACATAATTTTCCATTAATCACTGACCCTGATATGCAGTGGAAATTGCTGCGGCGGTGACATAGAGATATACCTGCGTGCCAGTGCTACTTACTCTGCGTGGTAAGGTGCCACCTCTTGTTGGAAAAACTTCCCGACGCTCTCTCTGAAAATGTCACGGTCAGTGTTGAATATGCATCTCAAGCCAATTTTCATTTCTATTCCCATAGAAATGAATGGCGAGGCCGCATGAAAGCCTGACTATCCACTCCAATCCTTTGAAGGGGTACACGGTCCCTGTTCTCGTGTTTGTTGGGGGGGGTTAGGACCCTATCGATCTAGTATTTGCCCCCTATTCTGTGGATAATCTAATAACAAAATTTATGAGAAAGCTCACCTGAATATAGCTCACCCTGCTATACCACATAGCTGTTGTAATAAAATATATAATAATTGGCCGGCTCTTTATCAACAATATATTTCCATTTAATCCCTTTAAAAATATTTGCAATGTACATAAAATAATATATTATACATAAACCACAAAAATCTCTATGTACTTCATCTTATTGTTATTGACTTGCTCAAAGTAGCATTCTTGATTGATTTAGCATAGTCTTGTTATAGCTGTTTTATATCACATACTAGACATTAAGCCAATAACGTTAGTTACAATAACGGGCGCTAGAACAGTAGTGCATAAAGATTAGTAGGAACAGTCTATATTAAATGGCAGGGGAACTTGACCACATTGTATGGCTTAAGCCTCGTTCACACGTCAGTGTTTTACAAACGTGTGCGTTCTTCACGGACAGCACACTTCCCCATTCATTTTAATGTGTGTATTCAGACATCAGTGTTTTTAGCACAGATGCTATTTTGTCCGTGTTCACGGATCCATCACGTCCATTACAGTCTATGGGTCCGTGAAAACCACAGATGCAACACGGATGCCCTCAGAATGTCAGTATGTGGATTGTCCCTCTTGAGCCACCTTCTGGCGTGCGCTGCATTGTGGGTAGGCGAGCTGTGGATGAGGTGAGATACGGTCAGTTTGCTGGGATCAGCTGTCCTGAAAGGATTTGTATGAGTGTCGGTCGGTGGCGCTTGTTTTTTACTTACAGGGTTGCTGCCACATGTGAAGGCTGTGCGCAAATCTCACCCCAGTTACTGACAGCCACTGACACGCTGGTGTGGGGGCAGCGTGTGGTGCGGCACGTGTTGGTTGGCCGGCGCGCCATGTATTGCTTGTATGTATCGATCTGCTTCTCAGACCGCTTGTTTACACGCTCCGTGCGCGCGCTGGTGCTGGCACCGTGCGACGACTGTTTTACCAGCGCCACGACATGTCCTGCCTCCTCCCACAAGCCCCATAACGACAATGGTCACTCTTATTTCCATAGTTTATTATTTTTTTCAGTTAACTTTTTTCAATATAAACCGCTTTTTCTATATAAAGGTCTCAATGAGACATCAAGGAGTCTAAATTGAATGATTAGTATAGGTCAAGCTATATGCCCTAGAACCATATAGCATAGTATAGAAATGGGTACATTTATTATATAAATAGGTGTATTTATTATATTTTTTCTGTATATTTTTTCCCCTATTCTTGAGGCTGATGTCATATAAAACAGATAACTATGAAGTAAAATAAATATGTATAAGGCCTCTTGCACACGGGCGCCATGTTTGACGCCCGGATAAGAGGCGGGTGCGTTGCGGGAATCGCCACGATTCTTCCGCGCGTGTGCTAACGTTTGTAGTGCGTTTAGCACGCTCGTGAAAAAATCCGCATGCTTGGTACCCAGACCCGAAGTCAGACTTCATCACTGAAGTCCGGTTTCGGGATGAGTATTCTGTATATGTAATTATTTTCCTTTATAACATAGTTATAAGGGAAAATAATCGCATTCTAATTACAGAATGCAATGTTCCCCGGGCTATAGAGGGTTAAACATTTGTTGGATGAAGGACCTGCCGTGATGTCACAGGATCACATGGGTCACATGGTCCACTCAAATGCTTCTATGATTGGACCATGTGACCCTGTGACGTCACCACAGGTCCTGAAGCAAGCAATCATCAAGAGAGAAGACGTTCTGGGGCTCTGCGCGTACAATGGGAGAAGGTGAGTTAACTCTATTATTTTTAACCCTCTATAGCCCGGGGAACATTGCATTCTGTAATTAGAATGCGATTATTTTCCCTTATAACTATGTTATAAAGGAAAATAATAACGATCGGGTCCCCATCCCGATCGTATCCTAGCAACCATACGGGAACATCGCAACGCATCCGCACATGATTGCGGATGCTTGCGATTTTCCCGCATCCCCATTCACTTCTATGGGGCCTGCGTTGCGTGAAAATCGCAGAATATAGAACATGCTGCGATTTTCACGCAACGCAAAAGTGATGCCTGAAAATCACCGCTCATGTGCACAGCACCATAGAAGTGAATGGGTCCGGATTCAGTGCGGGTGCAATGCGTTCACTTCACGCATTGCACCCGCGCGGAAAACTCGCCAGTGTGAAAGGGGCCTAAAGATTCTGCACAAATCGCAAGGTCTGAATAAGACATAGAGCATTTTAAACATATAGGACAAGCTCTATAGTATAGAATAAAATGGGTGTATCTATAACTTGAAATATAATGCTATATAGGGCAATAGGGAACCTTATAGCATACAATAAAAATGTGTGTACTCATATGGATCATATGAAATATTAGGCTACCCAATAAAGTCTGGGTATATCAATCGCAATGTCTGAATGATGCTTAAAGAATAACAAACATTCTATGGTCCGGTCCACGGTTTTAAATATTGATACCGATTCAATGTAGTCCAGTTCAGGTTTTAGAGATCATGCTAACTAGGGATGTCCCGATACCGATACTAGTATCGGTATCGGGACCGATACCGGCATTTTCACGAATACTTGTACTCGTAAAAATGCCGCCGATACCACTGCCGATACCGGAAGTTCCGGTTCAGCAGCGGCTATATTCTGTTTTATTACCCCTAACTTACTGTGCCCGTGATTACTAACTATTAATGCGCAGTCCCTCCATGCTCCTGCCCCGCGTGCCTTTTGTAATCATAGAGTGGGCGGAGCGGGCAGGCGGGACATGAGGCGCATGGAGGAACTGAGAGCTCAAGCTGCCCGATTCCTCCATGCGCCTCATGTCCCGCCTGCCCGATCCGCCCACTTTATGATTACAGAAGCGCGCGGGGCAGGAGCATGGAGGGACTGCGCATATAGTTAGTAATCACGGGCACAGTAAGTTAGGGTAATGAAACAGAATATAGCAGCTGCGAGGCCGGTGTATGAGTCAAGCTGCACCGGCCCCCGCAAGTGTAATCTGGATGACACTAATGGGGGATCTGTGGATGACATGTATATAGCATAAGATGCTATATATGTGTCATCCACAGATCCCCCATTACAGCCTCATCCACAGATCCCCCCATAACAGTGATGTCCACAGGTGTCCCCTCCCATAACAGTGATGTCCACAGGTGTCCCCTCTCCCATAACAGTGATGTCCACAGGTCCCCCCATAACAGTGATGTCCACAGGTGTCCCCCCATAACAGTGATGTCCACAGGTCCCCCTCCCCCATAACAGTGACGTCCACAGGTCCCCCCATAACAGTGACGTCCACAGGTCCCCCCATAACAGTGACGTCCACAGGTCCCCCCATAACAGTGACGTCCACAGGTCCCCCCATAACAGTGACGTCCACAGGTCCCCCATAACGGTGGCGTCCACAGGTCCCCCCATAACGGTGACGTCCACAGGTCCCCCCATAACGGTGCCATCCACAGATCTCCCCATAACGGTGCCATCCACAGATTCCCCATAACGGTGCCATCCACAGATCCCCCATAACGGTGACATCCACAGATCCCCCATAACAGTGTGTCATCCACAGATCCCCCCATAACAGTGCGTCATCCACAGATCCCCCATAACAGTGTCATCCGCAGATCCCCCATAACAGTGTGTCATCCACAGATCCCCCATAACAGTGTGTCATCCACAGATCCCCCATAACAGTGTCATCCACAGATCCCCCATAACAGTGTCATCCACAGATCCCCCATAACAGTGCGTCATCCACAGATCCCCCATAACAGTGCGTCATCCACAGATCCCCCATAACAGTGCGTCATCCACAGATCCCCATAACGGTGACATCCACAGATCCTCCATAACAGTGTGTCCTCCACAGATCCCCCAAAAACAGATCCCCCTGGAGGCACATTGGTTTGAAAACGCTATTATATTCCCATTTATTAATTTATTAACACTTGTACAAAGGAAAAGAAAAGCCGTTGTCCATAGCAACCAAATTCCAGCTTTAATTGTTTTCATTGCTATCAGTAACTGCGCCGCTGTTTATATGAGGTATCGGTAATTGGTATCGGCGAGTACTTAAATAAAAGTATCGGTACTCGTACTCGGTCTTAAAAAAATGGTATCGGGACATCCCTAATGCTAACTCTATACAAGTCACAACAGTCCCTTGTCTTTATTATATTTTTTAACAGCAGAAGAAGAAACCCAGAGGGTTTCAAAACGCGTTTGAGGAATATAAAATGCAACAATACATACACAGTGCAAGGACTTGTATCAAGAAGCCATCAACGCAGTTACGGAGCATGGTCAGCGTCTCAAAGCCTCTAAATCATAATCACGGTCAATTAACCACCCAATCCCTTTAGGGGTCCTCACTTGTGTATAATGTAAAACTACATACTTTATTTTAATTATTTTAAAATCTCAAAACCGAAAAAAATACCAGTTCCTCAGCTTAACCCTGGCTAAAAACTGACAGACACTAGCCAATCCGACATGTTTCACCGCTGGTGTGGCTTTGTCAGGGGAGTCAGGGTACTAGAGTCACTCTAATACCCCGACTCCCCTGACGAAGCCACACCAGCAGTGAAACATGTCGGGAGGGGTAGTGTCTGTCAGTTTTTAGCCAGGGTTAAGCTGAGGGACTGGTATTTTTTTCGGTTTTGAGTTTTTAAAATAATTAAAATAAAGTATGTAGTTTTACATTATACACAAGTGAGGACCCCTAAAGGGATTGGGTGGTTAATTGACCGTGATTGTGATTTGGTATTTATCCCGAGGGTCCCAACAAGGGCAAAGGAGTTTATTGTCAAAGCCTCTAACCCGCATGCGCCAGGTAATAGGTGTCGGCACCAGCGCGCGCACGGAGCATGTGAACAAGCTGTTACGGTATAACCCGGTATAGTGACGGTTAATACCGTTCGGGCGATTCCCCTGGAGAAGAGCACAGCAACCCACAACCACTCAAATCCACCGAACTGGAACCATACGAAGTCCTCCTTTCCTGGAACAGGCAAGAGACGTTCTGACGTAGCAATCCCCCCCCCCCCCAAGTACGAGACGAGGCTCCGTATTGATGGTTAAACAGGAATTCTAACTTTATTGAGGGCTACCTGCCCGGTATTTATCCAGGTCTCCCACCTGGTGGACACTCCCCTAGGGGACCAGAAGGAAGACTGAGACACAGGGGATACAGCAGCCAATCACACACAATGGGACAATAGGGACAACCACACCCATGTACATTGCATAAAATTTTTAAAGAGATTAAATGGAAATATATTGTTGATAAAGAGCCGGCCAATTATTGGATATCTTAATCCAACTTGAATACCCATATAAACGTGGAACAAAAAACACTGAGTAATGACACTTTTTTTTTTTCAATCTTTGATTTGTCATAGGGACATATCAGAAGTGTTAATCAGCGCGGGTCCAAGCTCTGAGACCCCCTCGGATCGCTAGAATGTGGGGTCAGAAGCGCTCAGCAAAGAGCAGCTTCTCCACACTGCTGAGGGAGACTGTAGACGGTTTCTATGAGCTCGTCTACAGTCTTGCGCTCAGCTGAGCACTTCTGACCCCTCGTTCTAGTGATCGGCGGTGACATAGAGATATACCTGCATGTCAGTGCTACTTACTCTGCATGGTAAGGGGCCACCTCTTGTTGGAAAAACTTCCTGACGCTCTCTCTGAAAATGTCATGGTCAGCGTTGAATATGCGTCTTGTGCCAATGTCCAATAAGCTCTTGGCCTGGCTCGTTTCTAGTCGTGGTCTCTCGTCTTCAGAGCTGGGCTGAGAGTGCTGGCATCTAGAAAATCAGGAAGGAAATACAAACATAATTTGAATTATTTAAAAAGGAATCCAAGCTTATATAAAAGGGGTTCCATAATTGATTGTCAAGATTCAGTTAGCATAGTGGGGGAGGTTATCCTCAGAAATAGTCTAAATTTATCACAAAGAAAAAGTACCTAAAAGGGGATTTCAGCAAAATAAAAAAAGACTTGCAAAGGAGTGAAAATAAACCAGGTTAGGCCCCATTCACAGGACTGTATTTTTGCTCCGCATCTGATCCACATTTTTTGCGGGTCGATGCAGACCCATTCATTTCAATAGACACAATTTCAATAGACACAAAAAATGTGGACAACACAATGTGTGCGTTCTGCATTTGTATGTCTGTTCCGCGGCTCCACAAAAAAGATAGAACATGTCCTATTCTTGTCTGTCTTGTGGACAAGAATAGGCATTGTTACAACGGTCCGCAAGAAAACAGATGCAACATGGACATCTTCAGTATTTTTTACGAATCCGCGTTTTAAGGAACGCAAAATACATATGGTTGTGTAAATGCACCCTTATACTCACCTAACTGAACCCTCGCTGTAGCAGTTCCAATGGTGCCCGGGTCTCTGCTGCTCACGTCCCAACATGGCAGGAAATGGCTGTGAATGACCCAGAGTCAATCACTGGCTGCAGCGATGACCTGACTCAGCCAGTAAGTCCCAGCCATTTCCTGCAGCAGGGACCTGGGCACCATTGCAACTGCTGCAGCGGCTGATCATTTTTACCTCATTGCTAGACTTTTGTTTTGCTGCAATACCCCTTTAAAAGACACTTCCAGGATTACAGCAACGGGGTCACATCTGTTCTCTGGCTGTATGGGGTAATTGCAGTTCTGCCTCATTCACTAAGACAATCATGGTGCCACTTTTAGACTAGAAGATGATCTTTTATTTCTAGTCCTGGACATCCCCTTTAATACTTTGCCACCCCTTACAAAATCAATATTGAAAAGTATCCTGTAGGCTAAGCTTGCAGCATTATAGATCTTTATGTTGCTGTGAGTTCGAGTTAGAGGAATAGTGTTCGGTCTGGGAAATGCAGCTGTTACTCAGAGTATGTTTGAAGCCTTAGGCTTTTTCATGCCCGTTTGATGTCAGTGGAGAAATCTGTCCGTGTTTTATCCATGAATATGTCTGAAGGATCCGTGTTTGGTCCATGTGTCTGTTTTTTGACCTCTGTGTATCATCCAGATCTCACGGACACTGCTCAGCTAATAATTAATTTCCAAAGCTCCTACCAATGCTCTGTGAAAAACCGATAAAACATGGATGTCATCCATGCTGTGTCAGTGGTTTTTCACAGACCCATAGACTTCAATCGGCGTGTTTGGTCTGCGTCACGGACTGTGTCTCCGTGATTTTTTTCACTGGCCCACAGTCAGTAAAAAACTACTGATTAGAGATGAGTGAATTTCTCAAAAATTTGATTCGGCAGGTTCGCCGAATTTTCCAAAAAGATTTAATCCAAATTTATTTGTGGCGAATCACGTTAAAAAAACAGCTATTTCCTGGCTGCAGAGAGCCTGTATAGGGGTGTAGAACACTGTGCATTGCAGTAACATGCATAGAGTCTGCTGTGGTGGTAAAACAATACTGCGAGTCAATATGACATGTAGATGACAGGCGTCGCTCTTAGAATCCCTGCATACTTCACTTATTTGGGCAGTTACGGGGCCAAAACTGACCAAATAACTCAAGTATCAACTCAGCCTTACAGGTCAATGTTAGCGCCAGGTATAAAGAACTGTGCATAGGCCTAAGATCCTACTGTAGCATGAAAGAGCGCACTGCTTTTATACCATCGTCAGCTGATTCCACATAGATGTCTACAAAACCTGTTCTATTAAACTCTTATACAAGTAGAGCCCCCCCCCTATTAAATCATAAGCAAATTCTTACAGCTGCTACACAGACAGGATCCGTTGTACATCTCATTTTTCCTTCCTTCTGACAGATCAGAAGAAGGGTCAAATAAATGATGATGTCAACCACGCCAAAAAGGCAAAATAGTGGCCCAGTCATGGAGTGGGGAGGGTGGGAAAACAGCTTAAGAAGTCCACAGAGTGACCCAATGACATACTATGTGTTCAGGTAGCAGCAGCATTAGGAGACCACAGAGTGGCCCAGTGACATAGTGGGGAGATGGCAGCAGCATGAAGAGACCACAGAGTGGCCCATTTACATAGTGTTGAGGTGACAGCAGCATGAGGAGACCACAGAGTGGCCCAGTGAAATAGTGTTGAGTTAGCAGCAGCATGAGGAGGCCATAGACTGGCAAGGTGACATGGTGTGGAGGTGGTGGCAGCAGCGGCATGTGGAGACCTGAGTGGTGAGGTGGCAGTAGCATCCGGAGACCACAGAGTGACCCGGTGACAGAGTGGGGATGTGGGTGGCAATAACATTACCTGCTGACGATGGTGGGTGTAAGAAGGAGCACTTGGCAGCATCAGAATAATAGCTGAGGCAGGTAGCCAGAAGAAACCGGTCTCTTTTGTCAAGGTTTGGGTGAGGCAGCATGGATGATCTAATCTGATGCATCAGGCATTGGTGGGTGGAAATCTTGGATGATCCACGCCTGATTCATCTTGACAAAAGGTCAGTCTTTCCACATTTTGGGTGGACAGGCAAGTTCTCCTTGGGATAACTATGGCCCCCATCGCACTAAACACCCGCTCTGATGCCACAATACTGGCTGGGCAGGACAGCTTTTCCAGGGCAAACTCGGACAGTTGCGGCCACAAATCCAGTTTGGCTGCCCAGTAGTCCAGCGGATCTTCAATGTGGGGTGGCAGAGTGCTGTCCAAGTATGCCACCACTGGACTAGACTCAAGCTGCTGCTGATAATGCTGGTACTGCTCCTACAAACCCCCCCCCCCCCACCACAGCAGCCATGGCATTGGAATGAGAGCACAGAGGGTCCCCCGGTCAGAGTCCAATGTCCTCCGCCTCCAGTTCAGCCCCCACAGGGCTTATGTGGCTGTGAGATGTAGGCGCCAAGTCTCCAGTCCCCTGACCAGCCAGATGTACCAGCATCTGCTCCAGGATATTCACACTTCTCTTGTTATGACGATATACTTCAGTGCTGAATGCAGTTATCGCAATGCTCGTTTCTGCCCATTATTCGATGCAGCCTTAAAGAGGACCTTTCACCTAAAAAAAAAAATATCCAAAAGTTATATCACCTTATAGGGGTCAAACCCCTGAGGTCTTCACCATTTTTCTTTTTTTAAAACGATCCCCCCATTCGCCCGCCTTGCTCCCCGATATCTTCTGCGCCTCATATGCAAATGAGGCGTCTTGGTTATAGTAGGCGTTATCTCCAAAGTTATGGTGGGCGTGTCCGGGCGTTCCTCCTCACTCCCTGGCTGCGAGCGCATCCAATAGCAGCGCTGGCTCTTAGCCAGGAGAAGAGCTCAAGTTCTCGCGAGAACCGCGAGAACTTGAGCTGCTGAGTCCCGAACCCGCGCCATCTTGGCACTCCTCACGCTCCTCTGATGCGCTGGCGAAGTCCAAGATGGCGCGGGTTCCGGGACTCGGCAAGCTCAAGTTCTCGCGAGAACTTGAGCTCCTTCCCTGGCTAAGAGCCGAGCGCTGCTATTGGATGCGCTCGCAGCCAGGGAGTGAGGAGGAACGCCCGGACACGCCCACCATAACTTTGGAGATAACGCCTACTATAACCAAGACGCCTCATTTGCATATGAGGCGCAGAAGATATCGGGGAGCAAGGCGGGCGAATGGGGGGTCGTTTTAAAAAAAGAAAAATGGTGAAGACATCAGGGGTTTGACCCCTATAAGGTGATATAACTTTTAGATATTTTTTTTTTTAGGTGAAAGGTCTACTTTAAGAAACGATGCATACATAGTGCTCACCATGTATAGATGAAAATATTCGCACTTTATTGTACTTACAAAGTTGTTGTCTTATTCAAATCACATAAAATATCACTGCCCGACCTGCGGTACCTGCATTCAGCACTGAAGTATATCGCCGTAATAAGAGAAGTATGAACACCCGTGGGCTAAGAGACAGCGCGCAGACTTTGTTAGTTGTGTTGAGCATATACTGACAGATTGCACTTTTGATTGTTTCACCTTTACCACTTGTTTAGTTTGCACAGATCCGCTACTTTTTTTCTTTTGCTTTCTATACGGAGGACTGAGATAACTCCAGATAGGATCTTGCAGCATACAATACGCATGTGCATTAAGAAATCACCAATAATAATCTTTGTTCCAGGATATGAAGCAGTGGAATGATGTTGTTCATCCCGTAGTCCTGGTGACTGACAAATAACGTGGCATCCTTAAAGGGCCTGAGCAAACGGCAGGTGTCACACTTGAGCTGCCACTGGCTGACATCGAAGTTACACAGGGGAGTACTCCTGTCCGCTTGGATCATCAAGAAATCGCTTATGGCCTCTCTCTGTTTGCATAGTCGGTCCAACATATGGAGGGTGGAATTCCAACAGGTGGAAACATCGCATATCAGCCTATGTTGGGAGACCCGGTTCTGCCGCTGCAGGTCAAGGAAGGTGTGCTTGGTGGTGTAAGTGTCTTGCAGATTGGTGAAAGACTTCAGGAACCGCTTGACAACCAGATTAAACACATGCACCATGCAGGGCGCATAGCTCAGCCTTCCTTGACGCAGCGCCGAAACCATGTTCCTCCCGTTGTCGGTCACCATGGTTTCCGATTTAAAGTTGTCGCAGAGAAATCCAGAATTTGATTCCTTGATGAAGGACACGGATAAGTACTCCCCTGTGTGACTCAGTTCGCCCAGGCAAACGAGGTATAGAACAGCGTGACACTGCCGTGCCCTGCACATGTGGTATGCTGGAGGAGCACTGCGAATTGTCCCTGCAGTGGAGGCTGAGGACACGGCGGAGGATGAGGAGGCAGAGGCGGACATTGTCGCAGGACCAACGGCATAAGAACGAGGCGGAAGCGGCGTCACCTGGCAAAGTTGCTGGTTTGGCTGGGCAGGAACCACATTTACTCAGTGGGCCGTAAAGAATATATATTGTCCTTGACCAAATTTGCGGAGCGGGTGCGAACGTAGATTGCAGATGTGTGAATTAGGATTTATTGTAAAGAAAATCTGCCGCCTCTTTGTAAAAATAAGGTAGGGCCCGATGCAAAGGCCCATAACACTCTAGATACGCCACTGGTTTCTATGTACCATACAGAAGGGGTAGGGTTCAAATCTTGACCTGTTATATGATTTCATTAGTAAGAACCTATGGGGGTCATTTACGACAAGCGCTACAACAGTTTTTGTCGTAAAGAAAACTGCAAAACCCTTTTTTGTAACTTTTTAAACGCCCATGTGTTTTTACGCCAGCCTCACCACTTGGGAAAAGCGGGGACCAGGCCTGGGCTGGGACATTGGGTTGATACATTTACAAATTTCTATTCCTCAAAACAGGTGTAAAAGTAGAGTTAAAAATACTCCTGCCAGGGGCTACATTAGTTTTTACTCCATGCACATGGGCTGCCAGTGCTGCACCTAATTTATGACAAGGCACAGGCCTAGTCATAAATTTGGTGAATTCACTGGCAGCGCATGGAGGAATTCACTGGCAGCGCATGGAGGAAAAAGACTGGTGTCTTTATAAATGACCCCTCATGTTTGATGATAGGATGCGGGTGCGTTGTGGGAATATGCGCGATTTTTCCGTGCGTGTGCAAACCGTTTGTAATGCGTTTTGCACGCGCGTTGGAAAAATCGCCATGTTTGGTACCCAGACCCGAATCCGGACTTCATCATTAAAGCCCGGTTTCAGGTTGAGTATTCTGGAGAATTTATTATTTCTTATAATTTTAATAAAGAATGTTTTATAAAATGGGGATTAAGGGGTTAAAAAAATAAACTTAACTTACCTTAGCCACTTGATCGCGTAGTTGGCGATCTCTCTTCTCTCTTCAAGCTTTAGCTGCATTCTAAAGGACCTGTGATGACGTCACATAACATGGTCCAATCACATGGGTGAATGGGTGCAATGCGTCCACGTCACGCGCGGAAATCACGCCCGTGTGAAAGAGGCCTAATTCTCTCAGAACTTCATCATCTTATATAACGCAGAAAAATTGTATGCCAATATTATTTATTTCTTTAGTGTAACCGGAAAACCCCTTTAAGAGATTAAATTAATATATTTGTTTTTAGCAGATGTACACAGAAATTAGAGTAGAGTAACCCAACGCTATTTATTATAAGCAAGTGATGAGTTCATCTCGACAACATACATGCCCAAGGCACAGTCAACTTGGTGATGACTCTCTGCACTGTTTGAGCACTGGCAGCATCCCCAAGGTCACCAATGAAGAATGACCGAGGGCTGACGTTACCAGGATAGCGTGCCAATTCTAAGGAGGCAGCTGGTCACCTTTGCAATAACGAATTTATTTATGTGGGAACACCTTTTTCTGTAAGTAGATAAACCTGTTTCTAAGATTACTAATCACTTTTTTAATGGCATGTCACCTATTATAACTTGAAGTGGTTTCCCAACTGGACAAACCCTTCTTTACACGAGCAGGTTTGGTCCAGGAAACACGCTTTGTGTGATGGCTGCATTTCCCAGACTGAACACTGCTCTTCTGACCTGACCTCATAGCATCATAGTGACTTATGGTGCTGTGAGTTCCTGCCTATCCACAGGTCTACTGCAGTAACTGCACAGTGTTCATGGCATTACGAGGGAGATTTATCTCCTATAGAAATCAATCAGATTTCAACCTTTCATTTTTCAGAGCTCCTTTTGAAAACGAAAGGTGGAATCTGATTAGTTGCTATGTGCAAGCAAGCCAGTTTTCCTTTGCACCACACTTGATACATCTCTCTCTATGTTTCTGTTTCTAAGGGCCCTTTCACACTGGCTCTATGCCGGATGAATACTGATCAGGATTATCCCCATGCATTCTGAATGGAGAGAAATCCGTTCAGGATGCATCAGGATTAGAGGTGAACGAACTTGTGTTTTAAGTTCGGCGTCCAAAGTTCGGGTTCGGGTTATCCAAGCATCCCTTTATGGATTCCGCTACCACGGACCATAACGGCATTTGGAACACGGGATGAAGGACCTGGGGTGATGTCACTGTCATGTGATCAGTGCAGGGGGCGTGTCTCAGTACTGGATTGGATAAGAGGTCGTAGGCTACCACCTTATCTAATCCAGTACTGAGCCTCGCCCCCTGCACTGATCACATGACGGTGACGTCACCCCAGGTCCTCCGTGTTGTCCAAGGTTCGGGTTCATTGAAGAATCCCCTTATGGATTCCAAATGCCGTTATGGTCCATGGTAGCGGAATCCATAACGGGATGCTTGGATAACCCGAACTTTGGACGCCGAACTTAAAACACAAGTTCGCCTACCTCTAATCAGGGTGTCTTCAGTTCAGTCACTGTACGTTTTTTGGACGGAGAAAATACTGCAGCATGCTACGTCCTGGGATGCGGAGCATTTTCTCTGGCACAATCTGCCACAATAGAAAATGGATCCGTCCTCCATTGACTTTCAATAGAGTACAAAAGGGATACGTTTTGGCAATGTTAAAAAAATAGTTAAAGCTAATACAAGCGGATCTGTTCAAACGGATGCATGCGGTTGTATTATCTGTAACTTAAGCGTTTTTTTCCGGCATAGAGCCCGACGACGCAACTCTATGCCGGAAAACAAAAACGCAAGTGTGAAGGTACCCTAAGCCCAATGCATAACAATGGTAGGTTATAAAATCAAGGTCAAATCAGGTCATGAATAGTGTGTTGACTGCCGCCCTGAGCCTTTAAAGTAGTGCAGGCAAAGGGTTAAGGTGCGATTACAAGTCTACTCCTATTACACTCAGAAGTAGAGCAAAGTTCACAGGAGACACCATGCAGGACATACACAGACTTTAGAACCTACTTTCTCTTCTTTGACATTGGTCACATTTGGAGGAAAATAGAATTTACATAGAAATAGAAATTACAAAAGGAACGCACTTTGTGCACCCATTCGACCTTCATACAGCATATCATTGAGTCTGTAGCGATAAAAGCGCAATGTGAGTGACTGCTCAGAGTCATGTCCCTTTAACTATGACCAGAATATACATATTTATATAATAAAACATTAATATAATAAAGCAATTTAGATAATTATATCACGTCGTCTGTGGTGACCAATAGAAAGACATCAACATTGATAAAGGGTAATAGGACATTCTATGAAATGTTTACATAACGATATATATATTTACATAACATAAACCATTTATTACATGCATTGTCCATTTAGGAACATTGACTCTAATATTTTAAGGTCAGGCGTGTCCTAGACCATGTACCTCTGACATAACAAAGGATTCATAGAGGTATACACCACACACAGCTGACAATATCGTTATGCCCTGTTAGAACAGGTTTACCTGATGCTGGCGCAGACAGGGACTCTGGCATTGGAGATGTTGCCAAGTTGTTGGAGGGATCTCCCAAGGAGTCTCAGACCTGCAGCCATTGTAAGGACGTGTGTGATACCCACTGCAGAAGCCACAAGCAGGAAGTAGGAAAAAAAAAAAAAAAACAGAATGGGTGGTATCAATGACTGTGTCCTGAAACACAAGACTGCCCTCTAGTGGCATGTAACAATTACTAGCAGCAATTCGTATTACTATTGATTTGCTAAATTAAAAAAATATACCGTATATGTTTGTACTTTGTTAGTAGGGATGAGCGAGCTTGTGTTTCAAATTTGGATTACAAGGTTCGGGTTATCTAAGAATTCCGTTATGGATTTTGCTGGACCGCTACCACGGACCATAACTTATGGACCGTGGTAGCGGAATCCATAACAAAATTCTTTGATAACCCGAACTTTGTACGCCGAACTTGAAACACAAGTTCGCTCAACTGTATTAGCCAGTAAATAGAAGATAAAAAAAAGAAATGAGATTCCTCAGTGGTTGATTCCTTTTAATGGCCAAGACTACATGCACACGACCGTTGTGTGTTTTGCGCTCCGCAAATTGCGGATCCGCAAAACACGGATGGCGTCCTTTCCGCAATTTGCAGAATGGACCGGGCGGCCCATTATAGAGATGCCTATTCTTGTCCGCAAAACGGACAAGAACAGGATATGTTATTTTTTTTTGTGGGGCCATGGAACGAAGCAACGGATGTGGACAGCACACTGAGTGCTGTCCGCATCTTTTTCAGCCCCATTGAGGTGAATAGGTCCGCACCCGAGCCGCAAAAACTGCGGCTAGGATGCGAATCAGAGCAACGGTCGCGAGGCCTAACTGAAAATTGCAAGCTTTCGAGGCTACTTGGACCTCTTCATCAGGCGTCTCTGTCTGACAAAGAGGCCCAAGTAACCTCGAAAGCTTGCAATTTTGTCATCCTCTTTTAGTTAGCCATTAATATGTATCAACCACTGAGGAATCTCATTTCCTTTTCTTTTCTTTTCTTTTTTTTTTTTATCTAGTATTGATTTGGATACGATTATTATTTATTATTAAACCAACCATTCATTCTGTGGAGCTGTACATATGAAAAGGGATGTAAATACATAATGCAAAACAATTGCTATAAGCATGAACAAGACAAGTTACAAATTGGTACAGAAGGAGAGAGGACCCTGCCCGCGAGCGCTCACAATCTACAGTAGTTTAACCATGAATACGAGCAGTGTATAATGCGATGGAAAAATGAATGGAGCAAGCAACGGAGGCAATATGAACAATCACAATACATTAGTAAGTGACTTGTATTAACTTTCTCTAAATAATAAATACCATTTGCTGAAGTGAGACAACCCCTTTAAAATAAATAATAATAAACATAAATAAGACGGTTGCACACACTTCTGCATCAAAACTGCATTTTAATTCTCCCTAACAGGACATGCCTTGAGGATTTACTTTTTATTGCAGATGTGTAGCATCCCCAAGTCAGGGCAATGTATGGAACTAACCTGGGGAATGCCAGTGATGGAGAGGCCGGCACGCTGTTCCTCTGGGGCACTCTCTGGGTTCTTGCGGGACACAGCCAGGTGGAATGTGAGGTGCCCTTGGTGTTGTAGTTTAACGTGCCTATGGCTGGGTCCCTGATGTGTCGTGACGCCAGTGCCAGTAAACGGTGGCACACCGTATTTATAGTTGGAATAACAGAGGTGCAGACTTGTAACTTGAAAACAGAATTCCAACTTTACTGAAAACCGTAGAAAATACAGCAGGCAACCTCTTAACACAGTTCTTGTTGCAGAGAATAGACGTTTGTACAGTCGCAGTTACAGCAGGCTTACATCCAGCAAGGAATAACAGAGGGAAAGACAACAGGACTTAGAATTGCAGGTGAACCTTACTTTCTTCCTGACTTGTCCTGACTGGAATTGATGCTTCAAGGCCCCAATGCCCTACTTCTGGCTTATATCCTTGAATCTCCAGTAGACAGTGTACCTCCTCTTGGCATTTAGTACCTCTTGCTCTAGGGATTGCCTCTGCTTGACTTCTGCTGACTCGCTTAGGCCTGAGACATGTGGCCTTCACAGACTCCAGGGTCTGCACTCCTTCCCAGGCCCAGGGCCTGGTGTAGACCTCACAGGCTCATGGCCTGGAGTAGACTGAGCTGAGCTGTCTGACTGAGCTTTCTTTCCCTGACTGGGCCTTATATAGACTAGGGCTACCTAGCTCCCTCTAGTGACTAGAGCTGGAATTACATCCCTAGCCGGCCTGCACATGGCACATTTCACAGTAACAGGGAATTAAATACAATAAATTACATTGCATTGTACAAATAGGACCTTTACCAGCCTCCCCATAAATGAGAGGAGCGACAGCAGCCAAGTGACCCTTCTGTAGTGACGGGCAGTACAACTCCCGTACACTACATACCCCGCTGCTTTAAGCTGAGTACGCCCTCGTACTCTACCAGGGTACCGCCCAACTGGAATTTTCACCTGAAAGAGACAAAAGAAAACATGCAGGGATACATACATATCAGTAATCAATTCCATCTGCATTGACAATTATGATCAGGTCCAGCTGGTTGACGGAGAAGTGCGGTGACAAGGGGCGTCGCTCTCTTTCTTCAGGATAAGGAATGGAACTGGGGCGCTGACCTGGCACAGCGGATGTTAGGGAATACCAGGATAGTCCATGACAATGAATGAGTCCATAAAAGCGATATCTCAGAGGCTCGCACATAGGAGTCCATCTCTGGGCACATAGACTTGAATAAAATATTTCTTGAGTAATAAATACGGTCAGCAGCACATACATAAAATGACAATACAGGACTCTGACAATACCAGGGTAACACCTTCCTGGCAAGTCCTGCGTATTTTTAAAGTGCTGACATAAAAGTACCCTTTTCAACCTGAAATGGGGGTTAAAAGGGGATAAGGTGCAAATATAAGCACAACTTGGAATTATTAAAGTACTTGACACCAAAATGGTAGCAGCAGGCAGGATGTCCCGGAACAGAAAGAGGCAGGCTGGGAGCAGTGGTTCCACAGTGGCAACTTATCTTCACAAACATGCCACCGGCCGTGGGGAACTGGCAGCAAGCTCCACCAGCCTGGCAAACTTAAAGGAACAGTTCCTGCAACATGTATGATGTCCCTGTGAGGATGAGCAAAAATGGCCTAGCAGGCCTGCTCACAGGTACGTATCAAAGGATCCCTGTTCATCAGAGGTAGTGCAGCCCTGTGCTGCTGGTAGTCTGGGCCATGCACCAGGGCCACTTGGAGGAGTGCCCACCAAAGAGAATGGGCTGGAAACATCACAGGTATTGGGCCTACCCACCTCACTGGCCCGCTGGGTTGCGGACACATAGGAGCTGCTGGTCTCGGGACACGGGCCGGCGCTGGGGTAGACACTTCCTCTGGCCGGGACATAACGCTCCCGTCAAGGCGGACTCGGCTCCTGGCATATGTCAATTTATCCGCTTTACACGGACCTTGGGTGGCTCAGCGCTAGCGGTAGGACTTGGTACTACGGGTTCAGGATGCACAGGGGGCACAGGTAACTCACCACCGCTGGACTGCTGCGCTGCCTTCTTAGACTCGGTCACTTGCCGCAGGCCATCCAGGTAAGCCTGTAAGGAAGCGATCCGCTCCTCCAGGGCGGAGATCTCACTGCTGGATTCCGGCACACTTGCAGCAGGCTCAGATGAGGTTCTATCATGGCGGTTCTTCCGCAGGTCATCCATCGCTTCACTGAACTGGGCCATCCGCGCCCGATCAGCGGCTGTCTTCTCTCGTCGCGGCAGCTCTGGAGAGGGATAAGGACTGGGAGGCTTGTCCAGGATCGTTGGCTGCCAGAAGATGTTCGGGCCGAGAAAGGAACTCTTCTCCTGGTATGTATTCCGGATGGGTCCCGGCGGGTCCTCTGCCTCCACCGGATCTTCTGTTTCTTCCCAGTCCTCCGGTACCGGTCCTGGACGGGTCACCGCAGTGGCATATGGGCCTCGCAGGCCCTCCGCGGGAGTGAACTCCACTTTCTCTCCGACTGCTAGATTATGCAGTCGCCCGGGAGATAGCTGCGCTTGACGGACCGGCGATTCACGTAATAGTCCCGGTTGGTGCCGGTTTCTTGGATGAATCCAAATCCTCTGACCTTGTCAAACTCCAGTACCACTCCGGTGCGGCGTTCGAGCTGGGGCTTGCTGTCCCTGGAATCCTCATAGATCCGCTTGGTGACTTCCTCGAAGTATTTCTTCTGAGTGGTGGTTTTTAAAGTTGCCGCCACTCGGATCTCGGCCATCAGGGCCGACCACGCGAGGTTCCGCGGGAGGAAGCCTTCTCGCTGCGGGTGGAAACGGCAGGGCTCGGCTTGTGGCCATGGACAGGTCTGGGCCATGTCGCTGGGAGTATACGCTGGGGCGCAGGGCGCTCCTTAGTTGCTCCTGGGGTCGCCTCCATTGCACCAACTACGGCTCCGGATCCCGCTGACATCACAGGTAGGAAGCCCCGTAGCAGGGTGAGCCACTGTTCCTGCAGGCTCCACCCCGTCGTTTCTTGCACGCCCCTAGGTATTCCAGTATAGGGTAGGCGGTGTCCATATTATAATCCTCAAAGGAAGGCGTTACCTCCAGGTCGTCTTCTCCTCCTTCTTGGAGGGTTTTGGCGCCAAATTTTCGCGCCACTGAGGACAGTGATGGCGCAAGAAGAAGTCCAATGGCGCCGGCGGCCATCTTGGACGCCATGATGCATCAATTCAATGACAGCAAGCAGTGGTAGTAAAACAGCATAAAAGTCCACAAAAATGCACTTTGAAGTGGCGATTTTCTTCCTCTTGATAGCGCAACACTGCCCAGCGCTTTCTGGAGGTTTTTGGGACACTTTTCTGTACGTTTTAGGTCCGCAAAGTTTACTTCAAATAAACAGGCGTTTTGTCACTTGGCAAACTGGTTAAGGCACAAAGTTCACGTTTTTGCTCACAGTCCGTAAAACGTGCGAATCCTGTTCGTGACGCCAAAATGTAGCATCCCCAAGTCAGGGCAATGTATGGAACTAACCTGGGGAATGCCAGTGATGGAGAGGCCGGCACGCTGTTCCTCTGGGGCACTCTCTGGGTTCTTGAGGGACACAGCCAGGTGGAATGCGAGGTGCCCTTGGTGTTGTAGTTTAACGTGCCTATGGCTGGGTCCCTGATGTGTCGTGACGCCAGTGCCAGTAAACGGTGGCACACCGTATTTATAGTAGGAATAACAGAGGTGCAGACTTGTAACTTGAAAACAGAATTCCAACTTTACTGAAAACCGTAGAAAATACAGCAGGCAACCTCTTAACACAGTTCTTGTTGCAGAGAATAGACGTTTGTACAGTCGCAGTTACAGCAGGCTTACATCCAGCAAGGAATAACAGAGGGAAAGACAACAGGACTTAGAATTGCAGGTGAACCTTACTTTCTTCCTGACTTGTCCTGACTGGAATTGATGCTTCAAGGCCCCAATGCCCTACTTCTGGCTTATATCCTTGAATCTCCAGTAGACAGTGTACCTCCTCTTGGCATTTAGTACCTCTTGCTCTAGGGATTGCCTCTGCTTGACTTCTGCTGACTCGCTTAGGCCTGAGACATGTGGCCTTCACAGACTCCAGGGTCTGCACTCCTTCCCAGGCCCAGGGCCTGGTGTAGACCTCACAGGCTCATGGCCTGGAGTAGACTGAGCTGAGCTGTCTGACTGAGCTTTCTTTCCCTGACTGGGCCTTATATAGACTAGGGCTACCTAGCTCCCTCTAGTGACTAGAGCTGGAATTACATCCCTAGCCGGCCTGCACATGGCACATTTCACAGTAACAGGGAATTAAATACAATAAATTACATTGCATTGTACAAATAGGACCTTTACCAGCCTCCCCATAAATGAGAGGAACGACAGCAGCCAAGTGACCCTTCTGTAGTGACGGGTAGTACAACTCCCGTACACTACAGATGTGATTACATTAGGTGCACTAAACCAATGATTGGCACATGTGTTTCTCAGTGGTAAGTCCTTACGCCACACGTGATCGACATATGCAAGCTAAAAACAGGAGTGAGTTAAAATACAGAATAGGCAAAAATCCTTCCAGGATAGGCTATCACTATCTGATTGGCTAGAGTCCGACACCCTACACCCCTGCCAATCAGCAGTTCTGCAGTAACTCCTGCACTGGAAGGTGAGCTGGAACTACACAGCTCCGTCCATTTTGCAGTAGACAGATCTGGTTACTGCAGCGCCGGAGCTACTGCAGAACAGCTAAAAGGCAGTGGTGTCGGACCCCCACCTTGGGATAGGCCATCACTTGAAAAGGACAACCCCTATTAAGGTCGGGCTCCAGCTACCAATCTAGCCTCCCCGCATGGGCAGTTTACCTGTAATCAGTAGCTGCAATATCTAAACCTGGCTTGAGTGTAAAGCCAACCAGGGTGGCACTGATGTGGCTGCTATGCAGTGTGGAAACTGAATGCTAAGTGGATGCTTCAGTTTCCCAGTAGACCGCCGATTCACCTGCAAAACTGCGTAGCTGAATGTAATGGCTCCGCGTCTTTTTGGGTGAACTGATGTCCCTTGTAAATGCACCCTAAGGGCTCATGCATGTGCTGGCCACCACAAATTGCAGTCCGCAATGCACGGGCACCGACCATGGGGCAGCCGCACGCGGATCGCGGACCCATTTACTTGAATGGGGTCCGCGATCTGCATCAGACGGTCCACACCGCAAAAAAGTAGTGCATGCACTACTTTTTTGCGGTGCGGAGGCACGACCAGAAACAAAACGGAGTGCTTCCGTAGTGCTTCCGTGGGGTTGCGATCTGTTGCGGGGTGCACACGGCCGGTGTTCCGTCCCGGTGCCGTGTGCATGAGCCCTAATGGAGACATATCTGAGATGCAGGAACTACGCAGCCATGTACAGATGTGCCAAATTTATCAAAGAACATGCGACTTTCGATAACTTTGGTGCATATTATGGTAATGCAGACTCTGGGAAAAACAACTTTTAAAAATGTCAACGTGACATATGGCGAGATTTACTAACTAAAAAAAATTTTCACTGCTCCTTTGGAAAATAAAAGGTGGAATCTGATTGGTTGCTATGGTCAACTAAGCCAGTTTTCCATTACACCAGTTTTGACAAATCTTCCCCTAGGAGTTTTAATACTTTTTTACTCCTCCTTCAACAGTGTTGAAAAATGTCTAGAGAAAGGGGTGTCAGAGGATTGAGCACCAATGAGATAAATTTGGCTTAGTCTCTGCCTGTCTAGTCTATTTTTATTGTGTCTATCTTTAGGACATTTTAGGACATATTAGTGAATCTGTCCTTTGTATCAGAATTTCCTCTGGTTCTGTTTTACTGTTCACTGGCTTGGGTCACATACACAGTAAAATGTACATTGGACCCATTTTTCACTGTGACAATTTCTGTACAGTTGGTTGAACGTTATGCATAAGTCCTTGAAAAATGTAAATGCAACTAATCTGATCTGTCATAGAAATTATTGATCTCTTAGACTTAGACCTGCCTGAAACCTTTGGATTCAACGCTAACCACAAAGGATGCTTATCACTAGAGGCCATAGGCTAAGCAGAGCTGAGTCATGGCCAAATGGGGTTATATCCAGTAGTGTGGATAACACTGCGAGCAGGCTTGATCTGGCCCACAGGGGTATAGGTGAATCCCCTGGTGGACCTCTGAGCAAGGCTGCACAAGTGGCACATAACACAGTAGACTTACTGCACTAAATACATATATTTAATGTGCAGCATCTCAATCAGTCTATTTTCATATAAAAAACGTGATAGATTATTCTATCCCCAGTAGTGCTGGGCGAGCACCAAAATGCTTGAGTAGAACACTTCGCGATGCTCAAGCACCCGAGCACAATAGAAGAACCCCAGGCACCCCCTTCTCTGAAGAGTGGAGGGTGTCGGGACTCTAGTTCGGCTTAGGAGTCCCTGCACTGACTCCATATACTCCATATATGGAGTCAGTGCTTGGGGACACCCCAGTGTATTTAAATCTATTTTCTGAAAAGTTTCTGCCAGCATTTGAACTCCAAACCTTGTACATTAGAGGTAAGGACCTTATCCACTCAGCTATAAAGCTGAATGCTAAACTGTGTCAGAAAAACCTCAGTAGTTTCTGATGTAGTTCGTATTCCTATTCAGCAGAAGACTTATTTTATATTTCTGTGCAGGTTAACATGTAACTCTATAGTGTAGTGGTTAACATCCTTGCCTCTAATGTACAAGTTTGGGAGTTCAAATCCCTGCAGAAACCTTTACAGTGGATATAAAAAGTCTACACTGTTAAAATGTCAGGTTTCTGTGCTGTAAAAAATGAAACAAAGATAAATTATTTCAGAACTTTTTCCACCTTTATTGTGACCTATAAACTGTACCACTCATTTGAAAAAGAAAATGAAATATTTAAGGTGGAGGGAAGAAAACAAAAAATACTAAAATAATGTGGCTGCATAAGTGTGCATAACCCTTTTATAACTGGGGATGTAGCTGTGTTCAGAATTAAGCAATCACATTCAAAATCATGTTAAATAGGAGTCAGCATACACCTGCCATCATTTACAGCGCCTCTGATTAACCCCAAATAAAGTTCAGCTGCTCTAGTTGGTCTTTCCTGAAATTTTCTTAGTCGCATCCCACAGCAAAAGCCATGGTCCACAGAGAGCTTCCAAAGCATCAGAGGGATCTCATTGTTAAAAGGTATCAGTCAGGAGAAGGGTGACAAAAGAATTTCCAAGGCATTAGATATACCATGGAACACAGTGAAGACAGTCATCATCAAGTGGAGAAAATATGGCACAACAGCGACATTACCAAGAACTGGACGTCCCTCCAAAATTGATGAAAAGACGAGAAGAAAACTGGTCTGGGAGGCGACCAAGAGGCCTACAGCAACATTAAAGGAGCTGCAGGAATATCTGGCAAGTACTGGCTGTGTGGTACATGTGACATGTCTGGGCTATGTGGTAGAGTGGCAAGATGTCTGGGCTATGGGCTAAAGTGGCAAGATGAAAGAAAAACATCAAAGCCAGGCTACATTTTGCAAAAACACATCTGAAGTCTCCCAAAAGCATGTGGGAAAAGGTGTTATGGTCTGATGAAACCAAGGTTGAACTTTTGGGCATAATTCCAAAAGATATGTTTGGCGCAAAAATAACACTGCATATCACCAAAAGAACACCATACCCACAGTGAAGCATGGTGGTGGCAGCATCATGCTTTGGGGCTGTTTTTCTTGAGCTGGAACTGGGGCCTTAGTTAAGATAAAGGGAATTATGAACAGTTCCAAATACCAGTCAATATTGGCACAAAACCTTCAGGCTTCTGCTGGAAAGCTGAACATGAAGAGGAAGTTTTTGGTTACTTACAGTTTTCGTAGTCCCTGGGCAGGCCTGCGTGAGTTGTGTGTGGGAGAACAACACAGGATTCTCCGGGGCACGCTCCGGTTACAGGGGACACCGGCCAGATGGTGGTTCGAGGTGCCCTTGATGTTGGTAGGGTTTTTAGTGTGCTTTGGCGGCTGGGCCCCTGGTCGTGAGGAGGAATGAAGGAGGCAATTATTGAATCCAACTTACAACTTTTACTATGCGTGGGTTCCTTTGGTAGCATGTACAGTCGTGGCCAAAAGTTTTGAGAATTACATAAATATTGGAAATTGGAAAAGTTGCTGCTTAAGTTTTTATAATAGCAATTTGCATATACTCCAGAATGTTATAAGGAGTGATCTGATCAGATGAATTGCATAGTCCTTCTTTGCCATGAAAATTAACTTAATCCAAAAAAAAACTTTCCACTGCATTTTATTGCTGTCATTAAAGGACCTGCTGAGATGATTTCAGTAATCGTCTTGTTAACTCAGATGAGAATGTTGACAAGCACAAGGCTGGAGATCATTATGTCAGGCTGATTGGGTTAAAATGGCAGACTTGACATGTTAAAAGGAGGGCGATACTTGAAATCATTGTTCTTCCATTGTTAACCATGGTGACCTGCAAAGAAACGCGTGCAGCCATCATTGTGTTGCATAAAAATGTTGCACCAGTGCAGAGCTTGCTCAGGAATGGCAGCAGGCAGGTGTGAGCGCATCTGCATGCACAGTGAGGCGAAGACTTTTGGAAGATGGCCAGGTGTCAAGAAGGGCAGCAAAGAAGCCACTTCTCTCCAAAAAAAAACATCAGGGACAGATTGATCTTCTGCAGAAAGTATGGTGAATGAACTGCTGAGGATTGGGGCAAAGTCATATTCTCCGATGAAGCCTCTTTCCGATTGTTTGGGGCATCTGGAAACAGGCTTGTCCGGAGAAGAAAAGGTGAGCGCTACCATCAGTCCTGTGTCATGCCAACAGTAAAGCATCCTGAGACCATTCATGTGTGGGGTTGCTTCTCATCCAAGGGAGTGGGCTCAACACAGCCATGAATAAAAAATGATACCAAAACACCCTCCAACAGCAACTTCTTCCAACAATCCAACAACAGTTTGGTGAAGAACAATGCATTTTCCAGCACGATGGAGCACCGTGCCATAAGGCAAAAGTGATAACTAAGTGGCTCGGGGACCAAAACGTTGACATTTTGTGTCCATGTCCTGGAAACTGCCCAGATCTTAATCCCATTGAGAACTTGTGGTCAATCCTCAATAGGCGGGTGGACAAACAAAAACCCACTAATTTTGACAAACTCCAAGAAGTGATTATGAAAGAATGGGTTGCTATCAGTCAGGAATTGGCCCAGAAGTTGATTGAGAGCATGCCCAGTCGAATTGCAGAGGTCCTGAAAAAGAAGGGCCAACACTGCAAATACTGACTCTTTGCATAAATGTCATGTAATTGTCGATAAAAGCCTTTGAAACGTATGAAGTGAGTGTAATTATATTTCACTACATCACAGAAACAACTGAAACAAAGATCTAAAAGCAGTTTAGCAACAAACTTTGTGAAAACTAATATTTGTGTCATTCTCAAAACTTTTGGCCACGACTGTACATCCAGATGAAACACAGTGTTTAAGCATAAAGAGGAACTCTGGAGATCCACTGTAGACAGGCTGTACTTGATCATAACTCAGGCTGTGGGTATGTAGTACTCTTCACTGGTGTTCTTAGTCCTTTGCCTCAATTTACAACCTCAGCAATAAACAATGGTTAAATTCCTTATCTTCTCCTCCCAAGCACTTCAGATGGCCTTTCTGTCTTTCAATACAGCGGTGGGGCTGCTGAAGGCTACATTGACCTCCACTGAACACAAAGTAGCCCAATAAGCCCTGAATAACGGCTGTTATCAATCCTTTGTCTCTTAATATTCATACAAATCAATTCAATACTCTCTTGGTTCCCCTCAAGGATAAAACTGGTAGACGAAAGGTCACCTAAGCCTCTTTCCTTTGGCTATAGAACGCTGAGTCTCTTAACTGGCTTCTCTAGACCGGTGTGGCCCAAGAGAGGACTAAGAGGACAGGGGCCTCTCCTTCCCCTGCTCCTCACACCATCCAAACTCCACTAAACTCCCTTGACTAGGCCTGACTTAAGGTATATATAGTAAGTGGTGCTATCCCCATCTAGTGGTCAATATATGTACTGCACCTAACCAGCCTGTGAACAGGGATACAACAGGTAATACAATGTCAAAAAGACATGCAATACCACATGACAGCTTTATAATAACTTTGCAGTACCCTCGTATCCTAGTGGCACGCTGCATTTGTACCACTGATTACCTAAACCTAAATACATTATTGGTTAAAATAAAAAAGAGGGCCTCCCTGATAAAATCACAAAACGCCGGCAGCAGTATTGACATCTTTCACCACCAGGTCCTAAAGGACATAACAGCTTTAATATACCCTATTGCTTATGATAATATTAACAAGGAGGGTCAATTCTGTATGGGTTGGGTAACACTCCACTTTTACTTGTGGATCACAGGAAAAGGTTCCCATACCAGGATGAGTATATAAGAAATAAGGTTCCTGGACAACACTTGATTGCTTTGTGATTTTATTAGAAGCTTGATATACAATATTGCGTTATGCACAATTTGTAAACATATAGTTTGCCAGTGACGTTTCGCCGTAGCCTTCATCAGGCAATATCTGGATGAGCCAGCACTAGTGTGATAGGTGATGTGCCTCAGTGGCGTGTAGGGGGGCTCTATGGCCCTGTGGGCGGATAGGTCTGTCTGTATTAGAGCAGTATGCCTGTTTGTAGTCCGCCATGGCGCCATGGAATTTGTTACATTTTTGAATGAGTAACGATATGGGCATGTATTTTACCCTCCATTTTGGGGGTTCTAGCCTAGAATTTTTGGACGTGGCTGTAGGGGTTGTGGGCGATGAGTTGGTCACTAGGGGGTATTGTAAACCCACGGCGACCAACTCCTTGCTACACCTCGACAGCTTTCATCCTGATAGCGTTAAGAGATCAGTCCCTTATGGACAATTCATCAGACTAAGGCCCCATTCACACGTCCGCAATTCTGTTCCGCATTTTGCGGAATGGAATTGCAGACCCATTAATTTCAATGGGGACAGACGATGTCCCGTCCGGGTCCGCAATTGCGGATCCGCACTTCCGGGTCCGCAATCGCGTTCCCGTTTTCCCCTGAAGAAGCCAGGTCACTGGCGAAACATGTCGGGGGGCAGATAGAATTATTTTAATCTCTGCTGTGTGACTGTGTGGAATACAATAATCCTAAATCCGGCTGGACTGGTTTATAGTGTCTATAGCAGCTAGCACTAGTACTATAGGAGCTTATAGTTTAGGGTGTCAGATTAGGAGCTGTTGCTCCGGTTAATCACTGGGAGAATCCACACAGCATTACTGTTCTAGGAGCGGATGTTCCTTGTGATTCAATTATAGCCCCTCATGGACTATACCTAGCGCTGTCATCCCACTCTAAGCTCCTTCTAGCTGGGACTCACGGGTAGCAGTGCACAGCCCCGTGTTTCCTATTTTCCTTCTCTATTCCCACAGCAAGCACCGCAGCGTTTTTAATATGTAATTATTGGGTTCTTTTATTAATACATTTATTATATTAAAAGTTATGTTTTAATACCCAAGATAAATAAAGGGATTAGTGCCTTATGGCAATTGTATATGTCTATTAGGATTAAATGACAGAAATGAATTAAGTGTTTTTCTATAGAAATTTGCATATTACTGTTTACATGCTTTTAATATCGCAATGTTGTGTGTTTTAATAGTTAAACCGAGGAACGGTGGCGCCATGTGTGTTGATGGCAACCGTACCTCTAGGTGTTTAAAAGGCAGCGCGAAAGTGCGTGCTGACGTCAGTGGCCTGAAGAAGCTCGTGTCTGCGCGAAACAACCGTCGCCGCTCTAATGCGTGGGAGGAATGCGTGCCACCCCGGTTTGCTGTATTAAAGTTTACCTTGCATAAATAAAGGAGTACTTTTAATGGATCTACAGTGGTGAGTTCCGCCCTATTTATTCCCTTACTCTATCGACGTTACATGTTTTTGGAGGGCTTGAGCACCACAACACTGTTTGTGGACGAAGAGGTACGGTGGACATTTGGTGGTTGTGGTGTGTGTATTTGAGAAGCTCATCAGCTGTGCCTCCGGATTTTTTTCTTCTTTTTTTGTTGGTATGCTTATGCGAATGTCTTTGAAAAGAAGGAGTCTGAGACGCTACCTCCTCACAGGCCGTATGACTGCCCCATTGACTTGGTTCCAGGCTCCTTGTCTCCTCGTGGATGCATCTATCCCCTGTCACCAGCAAAGACTCAATCCATGCCTGAGTATATCAAGGAGAACCTCGACAGAGGATTTATCCGCAAGTCTTCCTTTCCGGCTGGTTTCTTTTTTGTGAAGAAGAAAGATGGTTCTCTACGTCCATGCATCGATCACAGGGGCCTAAATAAAATCACAATCAAGAACAAATACCCTCTTCCCCTTATTCCAGAGTTGTTTAACCGCCTCAAAGGAGCTAAGATCTTCTCTAAATTAGATCTGTGTGGGGCCTCCAACTTGATACGAATTCGTCAAGGGGACGAGTGGAAGACCGCCTTCAACACCCGTGACAGTCACTATGAATATCTGGTGATGCCCTTTGGACTAAGCAATGCCCCTGCAGTGTTCCAAGAATTTGTTAACGATATTTTCAAAGACTTGTTATACCCTTGTGTTGGGGTTTATCTAAATGATATCCTTGTCTTTTCTCCAGATTTGGCTACTCACCAGAAGCAGGTTCGTCTGGTCCTTCAAAGGCTAAGAAAAATTTGTCTGTATGCCAAGTTTGAAAAATGTATCTTCGAACAAACCTCACTTCCATTTTTGGGGTACATAATATCTAATACTGGCCTACAGATGGATTCTGAAAAGCTGTCTGCGATTTTGAAGTCGCCTCGTCCTTCTGGTTTAAAGGCCATTCAACGTTTCCAGGGGTACGCCAACTACTACCGCCAGTTTGTGCCACACTTCTCTTCTTTGACAGCCCCCATCTCAGCCTTGACGCGTAAAGCGGCGAATCCCAAAAATTGGACTGCTGAGGCTAAACCAGCCTTTCAAGCCTTGAAACAGGCCTTCTCTGCGGCTTCAGTACTTCATCGTCCTGATGCCAGTAAGCAATTTTTCTTGGAGGTAGATGCATCGTCTATTGGAGCTGGGGTGGTACTTTCACAAAGATGTCCCTCAGGTAAGATGACAACATGTGGCTTCTTCTCCAGGGCCTTCTCCGCTCCTGAGCACAACTACTCGATTGAGGACAGAGAGTTGTTGGCCATCAAGATGGCATTGGAGGAATGACAATCCTTCTGAAAGGAGCCAGTCATCCCATAGTGATCTATACCGACCCCAAGAATTTCACCTACCTACAGTCTGCACAGAGACTTAATCCTCGAAAAGCTTGTGGTCCCAGTCCTTTGCTCATTTTGATTTTGTTCTTTACTTTCATGCTGCAGATAAGAACGTCAAAGCAGATGCTCTTTCTAGATCCTTTGATTCCACTGACCAGGAGGAGGAACCTCAATTCATCATTGATCCCGCTAAAATGTCGGCCTGTCCTGTCAAGCTATCCGAAATCCCTCCTGGAAAGACCTTTGTTGCAGAGTCTCTCAGAAAGCAAATCTTACTATGGTCAGCGAAAAACCTTAAAGTGCATTGCGCAGCGGTACTGGTGGCCATCCATACGACAAGACATTCATGAATTTGTAGCTGCTTGTCCATCCTGTGCGCAAAATAAGACTCCCAAACAATGTCCACCCGGCCTTCTGCTTCCTGTTCCTGAGGTTCCCTGGCAACAAATAGCCATGGACTTTATCACGGACTTTATCATTTCCTCTGGTTGTTCTGTAATTTGGGTAGTGGTTGACCTCTTCTCTAAAATGGCACATTTCGTTCCTCTGCCTGGACTTCCTTCTGCTCCCCAACTGGCAAAGAAATTTATCGAGCACATTTTACATCTCCATGGCTTCCCACTCCGTATAGTGTCCGATAGAGGAGTACAGTTCACATCTAAATTCTGTAGAGCTCTTTGTAAGCTATTAAATGTATCTCTGGACTTCTTGTCAGCGTATCATCCTCAGTCCAAGATCAGGTGGAGCGTCTCAACCAAATTCTTACTAACTTTTTGCGTCATTTCACTAACAGTCATCACGACAACTGAGTCAAACTATTGCCTTGGGCTTAGTTTTCGTACAACAATCATGTCAGCGAATGTTCTAAGAAATCAACATATTTTGTTGTTTATGGCCAACAACCGAATATCTCACTCCCGGAGTCTTCTTCTTCCGGTATCCCTGCTGCAGATGCCACCTCAAGAAGGTTCTCTAAAATCTTGGAGGAGACCAGGGGAGCTCTGAAAGAGGTTTCTGTGTGCATGAAGGAGGCCGCTGATAAAAGACGTAGAGATTCGCCTAAGTTCCGTCCTGGTGATAAAGTGTGGCTTGCTTCCAAATACATCCGGCTCATAATACCCTCTTACAAATTGGGCCCACGCTTCATCAGTCTATTTGAAATTCTTAAGCAAAGGTTCCCTACAAACTTAAGCTGCCGGCCTCCCTGCTGAAACCTGTCATCCTGAATCGTTTTTTCAAGAAACCTGTCTCAGCTCCTGTTCTGCTCAGTGATAAGAACGTTTATGAGGTAAAAGCCATTTTTTTTTTTTATATACTGTAGATTTTTATTAGCACATAGCGTGCAAATTTTCAATAATACAGAAAGGAAAAAAGGGAAAAACGTGAAATGGTACGACATAGCTCATACAGAGTCATTTGGCAGACCATAAAGATGGGAACACGCACAAAAAACATTGCGTACAGTAGTACAGGTCCCATAATTATATCCAAAGATGTAGCACATAAAACTAGGGACTAGGGATAAGACAACTGACAAGACACAAAAGGAAAGGAACAGGTAAGGGGGAGTAAGAGCAGGGATGGTAGGGTAGGAGGGGAGACCATTAGGGGGGGTGCCAGATATGTATCCCAGGAAAGCCATATTGCTTGGAATTGTTCCATTGTGTTGTTAAGGGACGCCGTGAGCCATTCCATGGACCTGAAGTCACGAACCTTGGCTATAAACAGGGGATCCAAAAAGGGAATGAGCCACATCCCACACCTCCTTGCAAAATGGGGTGATACTGGGGCATGTCCAGAAAATATGGTACAAAGAACCCACATCATTCAAGCACCGCCAGCAGACAGATGGAACAGTGGGGTTTATGGAATGTAGGAGTGCTGAGGTATGGAACCAGTGCATTAGCAGCTTATACTGCGTCTCCTTGTACGTGGTGCAAAAAGATGACTGGGCTGTCCTGTTTTATACAGTCTGCCAGGCACTGCGAGAAAGAAGTGATCCGAGGGCGGTAGCCCATTTATCCATGTATGCATGATGTGGGGTCTCGCCCTCCGCAGCTGTGGCCAAAAGGCGGTAGATGAGAGAGATCAGACCTCTCGTCCTAATTGATCTCCTGGTGATGACCCTTGGCTTTGTTTTGACCATGCCTCAGCTCCATCAGTTTTACTGCTACCAAGCCATGACTATTTTGGGGATGTGACTTCGGTATCCTTCTGCAGCAAAGTCTATATCTCCTGGCAGGGTTAAAGAAGTTGCCTCACCTCAGACATCGATGGCATAATGTTAGGATATGCCTCCTTTGCGTCCGCATGTCACATTCTTGTCCGTATTGTAGACAAGAATAGTAATTACTAGTAATGGGAGTAAGAAAAATGTCGATTGCACACGGATGGCGTCCGTATTTTGTGGATCCGTGGTTTACAGACCGCAATGCGGACACAGTCATGCGCATGAGGCCCAGCCTGATGTTCTTTTTGCAAAGGAAGCAGAAAACGGTAACTAAAAAGGAATATAAATCAGTAGACCAGCCAAGCAAAAGACAAACACAGTTCTCTGCCCAGTCATATTCATAAATGACATTATCGCATTTAGCAAGGGTTCAGCTACACGGCAATCTGTTTGTTATTGCACCGAGGGATCGCAGTGAGATCGCATAGTTGCATAGAAATGAATGCAGTTGCCGTGAACGTGAACCAAGAATTATAAAAAAATCCAGCAGTGCAACCCCATTCATTTCTATACTAGCACTGCAATCCCACTGAAATGCTTGGGTGAGACAGCTGTAGTACAACAAAGACTGTTGTGTAGCCAAACCCTTAGCCTTTGTGAAATTATACCAGATTTTCCATAAACAATTTTAGATATTCCAGCACAGATCATTGCTTGACCTCTTGTGATGACAATGTTTTCTCTTAAGGTTATTTCCTAGGATCACAGTGGAATTATCACTTCAGTCTGGCTTTGGTAGACACTTGGAATCAGCCACCGCATGTTTTGCAGTTCTAAATAATGACATCCAGCTATGTGAGACTTGCAGGATATTCTAATGAAGGATTATCTTTGTTCACTGCACGGACAATATATGTTGTCAGCTGTAAACATTTAAAGAGAGCCTATCACTACAAAATGCAATGCAGTCTGCTGGCAGCATATTATAGAACAGGAGAAGCAGAGCAGATTAATAATAATTAGATTAGATAATTAGATTAATAATACAGTTTTGTAGGTAAACATTCAGTAGAACTTTTTATTCATTTATATCTTTGGTCTTTCTGAATTCAGTTGTACATGGGGGAGGTATCAGCGATTGATAGAATTCTCTGTGTAAGTGTGTATACAGACATAGCTGTCAGTCACTGATAGCTGTACACGGGGAGGTGTTATCGGTGATTGATAGCATTCTCTGTGTAAGTGTGTATACAGAGATAGCTGTCAGTCACTGATAGCTGTACACAGGTGAGCTGTGATCAGTGATTGATAGAATTCTCTGTGTATATGTGTATACACACATAGCTGTCAGTCACTGATAGCTGTACATGGGGAGCTGTGATCAGTGATTGATAGAATTCTCTGTGTAAGTACGTATACAGACATAGCTGTCAGTCACTAATAGCTGTATATTGGGAGGTGTTATCAGTGATTGATAGTATTCTCTGTGTAAGTGTGTATACAGAGATAGCTGTCAGTCACTGATAGCTGTGCATGGGGAGCTGTGATCAGTGATTGATAGAATTCTCTGTGTAAGTATGTATACAGACATATGTAAAGAAATAAATAGAAATAAAACTGATATTGATATGAAAAAAGAGGGGCAGCTACAATAAAACTTAACTTTTACTCAGAATTATAGTAAAAACAAAAATGGCCCCTACAAACAAACTGGCACACTCAGTGCCAAGACAGATGTCAAACACAGTGATTAGGCTTAGGGTAGGTGGGAGGACTGTGTATTGACTCAGTCTATCCTCACATAATAGCGGAACTCAGTAAGGCTTGGAGGGTATAAAGGGGAAAGCCCAATGTTGGTAATATCCTAAACCCCCGTAAGCTGGGGAGAGGGGATGGGAGCTGACCCTACAGTAACCCTACTTCGCCTACCCAGCCCTAATGCCTACAACGGTGTCCGACCCCGCAAGGAGTGGCACCGTTACTGGAACCTCACCCTTCTCTAATTGCCCTGCTCCGTCCCTGAAATGGAAGGAGAGAACCAGGGCTAATGAGGAAAGGGTGGCAAAAACCTGGCAAAACAGGCAGAGTACCCCGAAATTGTAATATAGTGACCCTACGCGTTTCGTTAATGGCTATAGTCAGCCCGCCCTATAACTCATCAGGGGACACAGGGCTACAGGGTATATTGCAAATAGATATTACCAGTGATGGTGTCGAGATTCCAAAAGTCATCTAGAAAAAAATAGACAAGACAAAACAAGTGGATCCAATCAGGTCCAGAGGACAAGGTAAGACATAAAAACATCAACAGTCCTGTCCTGTGAGTGTGGAATGCGCTATATTGGTAAAACCCGTAGAGAATTCAGAAAGCGTATGGGTGAACACCTTAATGACATAAGGAATAATAAAGACACCTCAGTTGCAAGACACGTTCAGTCCCTCCATGAGGGCCGTACCTCGGCCATCAGGTTTAAGGGGATAGAACATGTCACTAGACCACAACGCGGGGGTGATTGGGACAGACTGATTCTACAGAGAGAATGCTGGTGGATCTTTAAATTAGATACGGCCAGTCCAAATGGTCTTAACGAACAGTTACAATTCGGATGTTTCCTTTAAATCCTTCCTGTATATATTTCTTTTCCTACCTGATTTGACATGTTTGTTTATCCCATGGTGGGGAAGTCTGTCACAAATGTCCTTATGCCTAGAGGGATCGGTTTGGGCACTCTCCCCCTCCCTTTCCCAATTATCTATATAGGAGACTTTGAGCGCTGTGTATACATATCACATTTTGTATGACCAGTTCTCACCTCAATATGGCTTGTGCTGCGTTTCCTTGGTGACTACTGTGTTAGAGGGAGTAGAGATCTGACCCGTCCCCCCTATCACCAAGATACGGGCCGCCATGTACTTCCGGAACGTTGCGTTCCACGTTTGCGCATGCGCACATGTCCGCTGACGTCATTACGTTCTGTGACGTCACACTGGAGACGAGCGGCAGACGCCGGGCCCCATCATAAAAGCGCCACCCTCCACGTGTGAGGCGATACCCCCCACAGCACAGCAAAGCAAATAAAAGGGGATACCGTTCCCCAAGCGGGCGCGACTATGCCTCATTACCTGGCCATACGCCGGTCGACCTGAGACCAAGTAAGTAATAGAGGGGCCTTTTTTAAAACACCACTGTTGATGTTTTTATGTCTTACCTTGTCCTCTGGACCTGACTGGATCCACTTGTTTTGTCTTGTCTATTTTTTTCTAGATGACTTTTGGAATCTCGACACCATCACTGGTAATATCTATTTGCAATATACCCTGTAGCCCTGTGTCCCCTGATGAGTTATAGGGCGGGCTGACTATAGCCATTAACGAAACGCGTAGGGTCACTATATTACAATTTCGGGGTACTCTGCCTGTTTTGCCAGGTTTTTGCCACCCTTTCCTCATTAGCCCTGGTTCTCTCCTTCCATTTCAGGGACGGAGCAGGGCAATTAGAGAAGGGTGAGGTTCCAGTAACGGTGCCACTCCTTGCGGGGTCGGACACCGTTGTAGGCATTAGGGCTGGGTAGGCGAAGTAGGGTTACTGTAGGGTCAGCTCCCATCCCCTCTCCCCAGCTTACGGGGGTTTAGGATATTACCAACATTGGGCTTTCCCCTTTATACCCTCCAAGCCTTACTGAGTTCCGCTATTATGTGAGGATAGACTGAGTCAATACACAGTCCTCCCACCTACCCTAAGCCTAATCACTGTGTTTGACATCTGTCTTGGCACTGAGTGTGCCAGTTTGTTTGTAGGGGCCATTTTTGTTTTTACTATAATTCTGAGTAAAAGTTAAGTTTTATTGTAGCTGCCCCTCTTTTTTCATATCAATGTATACAGACATAGCTGTCAGTCACTAATAGCTGTACATTGGGAGGTGTTACAGTGATTGATAGCATTCTCTGTGTAAGTGTGTATACAGACATAGCTGTCAGTCACTTATAGTTGTAAACAGGTGAGGTGTTATCAGTGATTGAAAGTATTCTCTGTGTAAGTGTGTATACAGAGAAAGCTGTCAGTCACTGATACAGTACCTGTACACAGAGGAGGTGCTATGAGGGATTGATAGGATTCTTTGTGTAAGTGTGTATACATAGATAGCTGTCAGTCACTGATACAGTACCTGTAGATGGAGGAGGTGTTATCAGTGATTGATAGCATTATACGTGTACATTTGTATACATAGATAACTGTCAGTCACTGATAGCTGTACACTGGGAGGTGTTATCGGCGATTGATAGCATTCTCTGTGTAAGTGTGTATACATAGATAACTGTCAGTCACTCTTAGCTGTACACAGGGAGGTGTTATCAGTGATTGATAGCATTCTCTGTGTAAGTGTGTATACATAGATAGCTGTCAGTCACTGATAGCTGTACACTGGGAGGTGTTATCAGTGATTGATAGCATTATATGTGTAAGTGTGTATACATAGATAGCTGTCAGTCAATGATAGCTGTACACAGGTGAGGTGTTATCAGTGATTGATAGCATTCTTTGTGTAAGTGTGTATACATAGATAACTGTCAGTCACTGATAGCTGTACACTGGGAGGTGTTATCAGTGATTGATAGCATTCTCTGTGGAAGTCTGTATACATAGATAACTGTCAGTCACTGATAGCTGTACACGGGGAGGTGTTATCGGTGATTGATAGCATTCTCTGTGTAAGTCTGTATACATAGATAACTGTCAGTCACTGATAGCTGTACACAGGGAGGTGTTATCAGTGATTGATAGCATTCTCTGTGTAAGTGTGTATACAGAGATAGCTGTCAGTCACTGATAGCTGTATACAGGGAGGTGTTATCAGTGATTGATAGCGTTCTCTGTGTAAGTGTGTATACAGAGATAGCTGTCAGTCACTGATAACTGAAATGCAGGGGTTTAAATGTATAAATGAGATGTTTTACCAAATGTTTTCCCACTATATATGAACCTGCTCAGCTCCTCCTGCTCTATAACCTGCTGCCTGCAGATTGCATTGCATTTTGTGGAGACAGGTGGAGACACATCTCTTAATTGCTTTCTAACAAATAACAAGGCATTATGTGAGAATTATAGAGGAAATTTAGGAAACTTGGTGCATCAGTAATTTGGCGTCAAAATGTCCCAAGTGATGTTGCACACAGCACCCCGCACAAAACTGTTGCAACATTTTGTTTGTAGCACAACGCTCATGTTTGCCGTGACCATGAACCCAGAATGACAAAAAATCCAGCAGTACAACTGTTGGAATAATGTGCAATGTGCTAAATGCCCTCCATACTGTGTCAAATAAAAATAACGCCTCTACAGTACCCTAGTAGTAATAATATAACCATAATGCTCCCACTGGCTCTAATGTCCCCCTGTAGTGCCCCCACTAGTTTTAATATATAATGCTCCCCACATAGTGCCAGTATCTATATATATATATATATATATATATATATATATAATGCTCCTCCATTCCTCTGCAGTAGTGCCAGGTATACTGTATATAATGATCTCCTTTCCCTCTTCCCTGGTGCCCCCAACGGTGTGGACGTTAAGTATAAAAAAAAAACTAAAAAATACATGCCTCCGTCCCTCCCGTCCCCCTGCCGCTGTCTGCGATGCAGACCACAATTTTATCTGAAGCTTGTGTTGCTGCGTCCTGATGACATTACCACTCCTGCTCTGGGTCTCACGTGATCATGTCATCATGCGAGACCCATTTCGGCTTCTTGCTCTGTTCTAATGCCTCACAGGCTTAAGGCCTAGAGGCCTGAGGCTTGTGAAGTTGGACGGCCATGAGTGCACCTCTTTTTATGGGGTGAAGTGGCGCCCTAGGCGGATGACTACCCTCCCCTATCCATCATCCTGGCCCTAATTCAGAGTACATTACTGCAGGAGGTATAACAGGGGAGGACTATAACTCCCAGCATGTCTAAGCCATTATTATCTAACATCAGAGCACATTACAGGGGGGCGTATAAGAGGATGGGACTATAACTCCCAGCATGTCCAAGTCGTTATTATGTAATATCAGAGTACATTACAAGAGGAGGTATAAGAGAAGACTACAACTCCCAGCATGTCCAAGCAGTTATTATGTAATATCAGAGTATATTATAAGAGAAGGTACACAACTCCCAGCATATCCAGGGTGATGTAATGTACCCTGATATTATGTAATAATGGCCGGGACATGCTGGGAGTTGTAGTCCTCTCCTCATACCTCCTCTTGTAATGTACTCTGATATTACATAACAGGAGGTATAAGAGGAGAGGACTACAACTCCCAGCATTTCCCTTGCACTTACATTGAATCCATACTTCTTCACATGCATGCTGCTCTTCTTCATTACTTTACTGCACTGCTAAGCTCCGCATCCTGTCTGGTCACATGTTGGTGAGGTCATCACGGGTCCTTCATCCCCTCTTCTCTGCTGAGCTCCGCCTCCTGCATCTGACATTATCGCAGGTCCTGTCAGCACTAGGGTAATGATTTCTCTTATATGTGAGGGAGGAGACAGTACACTGCATTGTAAAGTTGTAAAGTGCAGCTGTTCAGCTGTCCACCAGTTTGCTTCCTCGGACATTCAGCTGAACAGCAGCACTGAAGCAGGGGGCCCCTTGAACAATGGGGGCCCTGGGCAATTGCCCAGTTTGTACCCCCCCCCCCCCCCAACACTGGCCCTGCTTGTGATGACAATGTTTTCTCTTAAGGTTATTTCCTAGGATCACAGTGAAATTATCACTTCAGCCTGGCTTTGGTAGACGCACGGAATAAGCCACTGCATGTTTTGCAGGTCTATGACATCCAGCTATGTGAGACTTGCAGAATATTCTAATGAAGGATTATCTTTATTTACTGCACAGACAATATATGTTGTCAGCTGTAAACATTTGAAGAGAACCTATTACTACAAAACACAATGCAGACTGCAGGCAGAATAATATAGAACAGGAGAAGCAGAGCAGATTGATATACATTTTTGTGGGTAAACATTCAGTAGAACTTGCAATTTTTATAGATTTATATCTCTTGTCTTTCTGACTTCAGTTGTACATGGGTGAATAACACCTCCCAGTGTACAGCTATCATTGACTGATATCATTCTCTGTGTACACACTTACACAGAGAATGCTATCAATCACTGATAAAACCTCTCCGTGTACAGCTATCAGTGACTGACAGTTATCTATGAATACACACTTACACAGAGAATGCTATCAATCACTGATAACACCTCCCCGTGTACAGATATCAGTGACTTACAGTTATCTATGAATACACACTTACACAGAGAATGCTATCAATCACTGATAACACCTCCCCGTGTACAGATATCAGTGACTGACAGCTATCTGTGTATACACACTTACACAGAGAATGCTATCAATCTCTGATAACACCTGCCCATGTACAGCTATCAGTGACTGATATCATTCTCTGTGTACACACTTACACAGAGAATGCTATCAATCACTGATAACACCTCCCCGTGTACAGCTATCAGTGACTGACAGCTATCTCTGTATACACACTTACACAGAGAATGCTATCAATCACTGATAACACCTTCCCGTGTACAGCTATCAGTGACTGACAGCTATCTCTGTATACACACTTACACAGAGAATGCTATCAATCACTGTAACATCTCCCCGTGTACAGCCATCAGTGACTGACAGCTATCTCTGTATACACACTTACACAGAGAATGCTATCAATCACTGTAACATCTCCCTTTGTACAGCTATCAGTGACTGACAGCTATGTCTGTATACACACTTACACAGAGAATGCTATCAATCACTACAAGAATCGGATACAGTAAAATCCTACATAGTCCTACAGAACAATTAATCCATCTATTAAAAATAGTAGGAATATGACTTAACTTTAAAGGGAATGCATCGTCAGAAAATCACGTTTTTATCTTTAACATATTTTAAAGAAGTTTTGGTGATGTTATTTTAAATTTTCCATCTATATTTAAACAAAAACCATAAACTACTGCAGTTTTCACACTGGCCACACCTGCTCCTATCTCCAGGCCCTGAAGTGAGGGGAGAGCGAGCCGCACAACCTCAGCCACCCTCCATTCACTGCTATGGGATTTCTGAAAACAGTTAAGCAGGCTCAGATATTTTTGGTAGTCTCATACCAGTGAATGGAGAGGATGCAATGCATATGTAGTGCACTCTCTGTTCACTACTGGGCCCCATACTGGAGATAGGCACAGGTCCCAGAAGTGGGACCCACAGCTATCTGAAATTTATGGCATATTTTATGGACATGCCATACATTTCCCAGATGGCAGACCCCCTTTAACCACCTCTGGACCGCCTAACCGGCGGCGGCAGGTTTATTCCTCCTGGACGCATACGCGTGTCATCTCGCGAGACGCGAGATTTCCTGTGAACGCGTGCGCACTCACAGGATCACGTCGGGGAGAAGTTAAACTACAGCCTGCCAGCGCTAATCATGCAGGAAACATATGTAAGTGCACCAATCACCACACAGACCCCCCCATCCAACCCCCCCGTCACTGATCAACCCCCGATTAACCCCTGATCACCCCATGTCACCCCCCTGATCACCTCCTGTCACCCCCCCGTCACTAATCACCCCCCTGTAAGGCTCATTCAGACTTTCGCATGTGTTCTTCGGATCCATGGATCCACGGATCCGCAAAACACGGACACCGGCAATGTGCTTTCCGCATTTTGCGGATCCGCACATTGCCAGAACTATATAGAAAATGCCTTTTCTTGTCCGCAATTGCGTCCGCATCTATTCCGCATTTTTTTTTTTTTATAGCACATTTTTTGGCAGAGATTTTTTCATCCACAATGATTGATGCGAATGAAGAAATCTGTGCCGTTCATTTTTTTTTTTTCAGCCCAGAGGCTGAACGGAAAAAAAAAATCTCATTACCCGTATGCTCAATATAAGGAGAATAGCAGAAACTCCTAATGCTGGCCATACAGGTAATGATTGCGGAGACCCTCAAATGCCAGGGCAGTACAAACACCCCACATGTGACCCCATTTTAGAAAGAAGACACCCCAAGGTATTCTGTGAGGGGTATGGTGAGTTCATGTAAAATTTTATTTTTTGTCACAAGTTAGTGGAATATGAGACTTTGTAAGAAAAAAAAAAAGTCAATTTCCGCTAACTTGTGCCAAAAACAAAAACTTCTATGAACTCGCCATGCTCCTAACGAAATACCTGGGGGTGTCTTCTTTCCAAAATGGGGTCACATGTGGGGTATTTATACTGCCCTGGCATTTTAGGGGCCCTGAAGCGTGAGAAGAAGTCTGGAATCCAAATGCATAAAAATGCCCTGTGAAATCCTAAAGGTACTCATTGGAATTTGGGCCCCTTTTCGCACCTAGGCTGCAAAAAAGTGTCACACATGTGGTATCGCCGTACTCAGGAGAAGTAGGGCAATGTGTTTTGGGGTGCATTATAACATATACCCATGCTGGGTGAGAGAAATATCTCTGTAAATGACAACTTTTTAATTTTTTTTATACAAAGTTGACAATTTACAGAGATATTTCTCTCACCCTGCATGGGTATATGTAAAAATACACCCCAAAACACATTGCCCTACTTCTTCTGAGTACGGCGATACCACATGAGTGACCCTTTTTTGCAGCCTAGGTGCGCAAAGGGGCCCAAATTCCAACGAGTACCTTTAGCTTTTACATGGCTACTCACAATTTAGCCCCGCCCAAAATGTCAGAACAGTAAACACACCCCACAAATGACCCCATTTCGGAAAGTAGACATCCCAAGGTATTCACTAAGGGGCATAGTGAGTCTGTGGGAGATTTTATTTATTTTTTGCCAGAAGTTAGCAGAAATGGAAACTCTATTATTTTTTTTTTCCTCAGAAAGTGTCATTTTCCGCTAACTTGTGAAAAAAAATGAAATCATACATGAACTCACCATGCCCCTCCGCGAATACTTTGGGGTGTCTTCTTTCTAAAATGGTGTCAAAATTTATATAGAAATGTATTTTTTTTTTTTAAATTTGACAACAGCAAGTGAAAAATATCATTAATTTGCAAAAATTTCGGTTATTTTTGATTAATAGCAAAAAAAGTAAAAATGTCAGCAACAATGAAATACCACAAAATGAAAGCTCTATTAGTGTGAAGAAAAGGAGGTAAAATTCATTTGGGTGGTAAGTTGTATGACGGAGCAATAAACGGTGAAAGTAGTGTAGTGCGGAATTGTAAAAAGTGGCCTGGTCATTAAGGGTGTTTAAGCTAGGGGGGCTGAAGTGGTTAAAGGGGTTGTCCTCTCTGGGCAATCACTTTTGTTAGAAGAGTCCCCTAATGACAGGTTCATAACACTGTGTCCTGCTGCTGGCACTCCTAGTAATAAGCTGTAATACTGTATGTGGGGGAACCTGTCTGCAATATCACTGCAGGGAAAATGAGGTGTTACTCAGCTTCTGTAGAAACCAATTGGCTGCCCATGTAATACAAAGATACATGGGAATCTCCAGGGAAACACACAGTAAGGTCTCATTCACATGGCTGATTTTATCTGTGGATTTCCACATGGAGCCCACACTGAAAACTATGCAAATCTATGGCGAGTATGTCTAATGGGAGCTGGCGCTGCTGTTCTTGCACATGCCCATTATTTCTGCATGGCTTTCCAGACTACGTCAAGAACGAATATGTCCATGCGTGCGGACACTGCTGGAGAATGCGATAGGTGTCCACTTGAATGAGGTAGGTTTCCACTTGGATTAGCCGACTGACTGGGGCTAAGCTGTGAGTAGATCCACCACATTGAAAATGCAAAACTACTGAAGAAACCCTAGGGTCTCTGCTGCACTTTAGAATGAACCAAAATGGCTGGCAACAACCTTTCCTAGAATGTGAGCAGGACTGGTTGCCACCACTGGCAGAGCTGCCTAGAGGGGTGAAGGGACCTCACTACACTTCTCTACAGTAGATAGAAGTGATGTCATCCTGCCTATGATATGCCATCATGGCTGAACAGGAACGGTCACCAATAAATGCAAGTGGAGATAACCAGTCCTGCTTAAAGGGATTCTGTCACGGCATTTGACCCTATAGAGCTGCGGACATGCACGGCTAGATCGCCGCTAGCATGCCCGCAATATAGCAGTAGAATAGCTCTGGGTGCTTTTATTTTCTTTAAAAAAGGATTTTATTGATATGCAAATTAACCCGGGAAGGTGCCCAAGGGGCGGTACTAACCTTCCTGGTGCCCAGCCACGCCCCTATGTGAAGGAGCCCAGCACCGCCTGCATCCGCCGAATCTCCTCCTTGCTTCAGTGAGATCGCCGTAAATCTCGTGATGCGCGAGATTGCGAATGCGCAGTTGCAACATAGTGTTCCTTCTCTGTGCTGGCATCAGCCTCAGGAAAGGAACTGCGCATGCGTGATCTCGCGCATCGCGAGATTTACGGCGATCTCAATGAAGCAAGGAGGAGATTCGGCGGACGCAGGCGGTGCTGGGCTCCTTCACATGGGGGCATGGCTGGGCACCAGGAAGGTTACTACCGACCCTTGGGCACCTTCCCGGGTTAATTTGCATATCAATAAAATCATTTTTCAAAGAAAATAAAAGCACCCAGAGCTATTCTACTGTGCATGTCCGCAGCTCTATAGGGTCAAATGCCGTGACAGAATCCATTTAACTTCTAGGACAGGTTGCTGGTGGCCATTGTAAATAATTTCCGGATAACCCCTCAAAAGCATGTGTAACCTCAAGCGAGAAAACAGTGATGTGACATTATAACTTTCCCTCCACAGTCTTTCTTTCTCTAAGGCTGGAAAATGTAATGGCTAGACTTTTGTAAACTAGGAGATTATCATAAAGAACATATTTTCATCACTCAGTTAATTTGATAATGTGTAGCTAGGTAATCAAACGTCTTCGAGGTCAAACTGAAAGATCAAATGTCCATCCCTGCATTGTTATTTATCTCATCACTGTGAAAAACTGCCCAGCTTTTAACCCACTTGAAAATGCTTTGCATGAGAGAGTCATATTTCTTAGACTGTCTTGTCCGTCTCCTCGTCTTGTACCTGGGACCAGTCCAAAATTGTTTTCTCACTCTTTTCCCAGTCTGTAGACACAGATACAGTTTACGGTGTGTTCTAGCTCGTGAGTGGTGCTTACAGAGTTTTGCAGAATGTAGTGATAAACAGTAGTTTTTATTTCTTTTTAAGCTCGGAGCACAGTAAGCTTGATTGTTGCAGAACAGTCTTAAAGGGTCGCTGATTTTTAAGAAAAGCTTTTGATATTTCATAGAGACAAATAGAAGACATTTTATTGGTGGGGTTCTGAGTTCTGAGACCCTTACCAATCAATAGAATGAGGAGAAAGAAGTGCCTCTATGACATATCAAAAGTTTTCTCAAAGCTGTGTGACCCTTTGAAGGCACAGAATGTTAAGTGGTTGCAGATAACTCTTAAAGGCACAGCACTACAACATTATTAAATGTAACTTGGCAGTTTTCATTCTTAAATGGTTCCTCATTGGGGCCAAGGACCATGCAATACTCTTGGTGTCCATTGAGAGTCGAGTTGCAAAAGGAGTTACTACAAACTTTTGCTTCTCCTACACTAATGCTGTAAGTCCTCAGAGAGGCTACATCTTATTTTCAGCCTGTTCCATCCAGGCTTGGATTGGCCCACCGGGTACCAGATGATCCTCCAGTGGGCACAGTCTCTAAAGCCAAGTGAGCCTCAAAGGTCCACGGAAAAAAAATCCAATATGGAGCTGACTTTGGAGACAATCAGTTGGAACTAGGGTCTACTTCTTTGATTCAAAACATGTTAGGCTTTATTGATGATATAGGGGTTTGGCGCTGAGAATAGTTTCTTCTGGTGGGCCCAAGTCAGTCGACTTGGTAACAGACCTGGATTATAATCAAGCCACTTTACAGGCCACAGAGCAAGTAGCCAACCTTCAGTTATGCACAGGCCACAGGCTTACATTGATACAGTCCTTACACCAGCTTCTCACAGGGCTGAAGGTATCACACAACCGACAGTTCCACTGACTCAGTTCCTCCCAGAACTGACATTATCACACAGTCCACACAGTTGTCTTCACACTATACTGAATGTCTTACACTACACTGGACTCTATCCTCAGCCAGCTCACCAACTTTCTCTCCATGAGGATACGCAGGGCCTTGTTTTGCCATACAACTTTGGCACTTCTCTATCTTTGGGTCTCTGTCGGAACTTCAGCAGACCCACGCACAACTGTTACTCAAACACCTCGTAAATCAGCTTCCAGCCTACCGAGGGATCCTTGGTTGACAGGCTCAGGTCTACTCACTCTCACAGACCACAACAGGTCTCTCAGGCACCTCATGCAGTTCCTCTATCACTTCCCATATGGTGCCAAACACTGCTCCCTATAGCCACCTCCTATTGTTGTGGTGCAGTGTTTAAATGCCATAATGCTGGCACATACGGAAATGCCAGTGTCACGGTATGGTTCACCATGACAGTTTTGGGCATGTAGGCTGGCTGCATTCTCTCTTGCGTACTGGCTGCAGGCCAAAACCTGTGTATGCTGGTTGCTTGGGGCTGCGTGCTGGCTGCGGTGTCTTGTATGAACTATGCCCGTGTTTGGGTGCACTCCCTGTGTCTGTATCTCTGTGCAGTTCTTGTCTCGGTTGCTGTGTAGGCTGGCAGCAGGCTCCCTTGCATACTGGCTGCAGGCCGTCACCTGTGTATGCTGTTTGCTTGGGACTGCGTGCTGGCTTCGGTGGTGTGTGTGAACTGCGGCCTGTAATTGTGGCTTCCATGTCTGCATCTCTGTGGCTCCTACCTCTGGTGCAGTGCAGACTGGCTGCATGCGCTTTGTGTACTGGCTGTGGGTGTTCCCTTGTATGCTTGTTCTGCAATGCGTGCTCTTGAGTGTGAACAGGGAATGAGTATGTATGCATTTCTGTTGTCACTGTGACTCGGGTTGTTTGTGCTCTGGCGTACTGACTGCGGTGGTCTCCGTGTATGCTGTTTGCCAGGGGCAACGTCTTGTACTGCAGCCTGTGTGTTCTCTATTCATGCAGGTTCCCCTCCATGTTTGGTTCTGATGGGGTTAACAGTCCCTGATCTGTTTCTGGGTGTGTCTTATCAGGTGCCCTCATTATGCAGCTATATCTACCTGTAAGCTGTGGGGCTTGTGGTCAGTCTATCTTGTGTCTTGCTGGGTGTAGCACCTTGCTGCTGACCCAGGTTTTTTTTTTTTACCATCTGCCCTTTTGTGTGGTGTCGCCTGGTATGTTGTGTTGATGTTATTCCTTTGCCTGATCTTCTGTATCTGTTCTGTGTCCTGATCCTGTCTGTATCATGTTTAGCCTAGCAGGCTCTAACTGCGTCTGATAGCTTAGTAGTGCTAAACTGCTTCTGATTCTGCCTGTCCTATGTCCATCCTGGCAGTGCCTCCTGCTTCTGATCTGGTCCATCCTTTGTCTGTCCTGCAGTGCCTTACTGCTTCTGTTCCTGTGTTTGTCCTGGCTTCGTGAGAGGGCCCCTGGGTTCTCCGGAGGAAGGATCTCTAGTCAGTGTGCAGCTCTGCCTGAGACCGCCATGCTTCCTTTCCGCTTGGGGTGCAGATATCTGCTTCTGTGCTGGTTCCCGTTTATCTTGGTGTCTGTTCCAAGTCCTGTTTGCTTGGGTTCCAGTCTTGTTGTCTGTTCCGCTGGTAGTTTCACCAGTGTGGTTCACTGCAGTTAGGGGCCAAGTGTATTGGGACCTTCCTGGAGATGCGACCAGTGAGCTCTCGGCCCACTTTATCCCCACAACCAGGGGCTCTGTTAAGAACGGGACTCGCTGGCTCTCTGCTCTCTGGGTTTTGCCTCTGGTCTGCCGATGCACTTGGTTCTGTGGTAGTGCTACCATTATTGCCTACCTGCATATCAGTACTGTCATATTCTTTAATTACATGTGTAATAATGTAGTCTGTTGGTCCCTGGTCTGTTTCTGCCTGTAACCTGTTTGCTTGACGTCCTGGAGGTCTTGCTTGGACCTCCGACACGTTACAGCCAGGCTCTTCTTGGGCCTACGACACCAACACCTGTTGCAAACTGGCAGCTAGAAAAATTACCAGTTCTGCTGCCAAGCTACTCTGCCAGGGACTGAGGCATACATAATATCCCAGCATATACATATTTACATGACAAATATATTTAATATGCAATAAAATGTCCATAAACATACCATAATATTTTCCCATTGTCACCCAAAACACCTATAACTAGCTTCAAGTTGGATAAATTACGAGTTCTCCCAACTTTTGCAATAATATTTCTTTTTTCCATGGGCTATACATACTACTTCAGGACCAGTCAATTATATAGAAGTTAATACCAGGATTTCAGATAATTCATATGTGAAATAAAAAAGATGCAGTGTATTGCGCCTTATTGGAATACAGTAGAAAATAACTCAAATACTTATTATTGTTTCACATGGGAAGTCACAAGCTGTTATTAACCACTACAGGACCGCCTAACGCACGGATGCGTCCTGCGGGCGGTCCTATAGTTCTGGGTTGACGCATCGGCGCGTCATCTCGCGAGACTTCCTGTGAACGCGCGTCTCAGGAGTTGTACTACAGCCTGCCAGCGATGATCAATCGCTGGCAGGCTGTAGATGCAAAATAAATCGCATCAAACAGGTATATCAGACGCTGTTTTGTTAACAGCATCTGATATACCTGCTACCTGGTCCTCTGGTGGTCCCATTTGCTGGGATCGACCACCAGAGGACCAGGTAGCTATGTAAAGTTTCACCAAACACTACACAAACCCCCCCCCCTCCCCCTCACTTATTAACCCCTTGATCACCCCATCTAGATTCCCTGATCACCCCCCTGTCACTGATCACCCCCCTGTCATTGATCACACACCTTGTAAGGCTCCATTCAGACGTCCATATGTGTTTTGTGGATCCGTGGATTCACAGATCCGCGGATCTGATCCACGGATCCGTGGATCTGCAGATCCTCAAAACACGGACACCGGCAATGTGCTTTCCACATTTTGCAGATCCGCACATTGCCAGAACTATATAGAAAATGCTTTTTCTTGTCCGCAATTGCGGACAAGAATAGGACATGTTCTATATTTTTGCGGAACGGAAGTGCAGACCCGGAAGCGCGGATCCGTAATTCTGGATCCGAGCGGGACAAAGTCTGTCCCCATAGAAATAAATGGGTCCGCAATTCCGTTCCGCAAACAGAATTGCGGACGTGTGAATGGGGCATAAGGGTCTCTTATCACCGCCAGTTAGTTAGCTACTTGTTAGGTAGTTAGCGCCCAGCCCACCGCACTGCAGTCACTGATTTTGCAATTTTTATATATACCCATACTTTGTGTGAGAAATATCTCTGTAAACGACAACTTTTTAAAAAATTTTTATACAAAGTTGACAATTTACAGAGATATTTCTCTCACCCAACATGGGTATATGTAAAAATACACCCCAAAACACATTGCCCTACTTCTCCTGAGTACGGCGATACCACATAAGTGACACTTTTTTGCAGCCTGGGTGCGCAAAGGGGTTCAAATTCCAACGAGTACCTTTAGGCTTTACAGGGTTGCTCACAATTTAGCCCCACCCAAAATGCCAGAACAGTAAACACACCCCACAAATGACTCCATTTCGGAAAGTAAACACCCCAAGGTATTCACTGAGGGGCATAGTGAGTCCGTCTGAGATTTTTTATTTTTTTTGTCAGAGGTTAGCATAAATGGAAACTTTATTATTATTTTTTTTTCCTCAGAAAGTGTAATTTTCCGCTAAAATGAAATTACACATGCACTCATCATGCCCCTCCGCGAATACTTTTAATGTGTCTTATTTCTAAAATGGTGTCATTTAGGGGGTATTTATACTATCCTGGCATTCTAGCACCTGAAGAAACATGACAGGTGCTCAGAAAGTCAGAGCTGCTTCAAAATGCGGAAATTCACTTTTTTGCACCATCGTTTGTAAACGCTATAACTTTTACCCAAACCAATAAATATACACTTATTGGATTTTTTTTTTATCAAAGACATGTAGAACAATAAATTTAGAGAAAAATTTATATAGAAATGTAGTTTTTTTTGAAAAATTTTAGAAAGTGAAAAATGTCATTTTTTTGCAAAAAATGTCGTTAAATTTTTATTAATAGCAAAAAAAGTAAAAATGTCAGCAACAATGACATAGCACCAAATGAAAGCTCTATTAGTGAGAAAAAAGGAGGTAAAATTCATTTGGGTGGTAAGTTGCATGACGGAGCAATAAACGGTGAAAGTAGTGTAGTGCAGAATTGTAAAAAGTGGCCTGGTCATTAACCACTTCAGCCCCCCTAGCTTAAACACCCTTAATGACCAGGCCACTTTTTACAATTCCGCACTACACTACTTTCACCGTTTATTGCTCCGTCATGCAACTTACCACCCAAATGAATTTTACCTCCTTTTCTTCTCACTAATAGAGCTTTCATTTGGTGGTATTTCATTGCTGCTGACATTTTTACTTTTTTTTGCTATTAATCAAAAATGACCGAAATTTTTGCAAAAAATGACATTTTTCACTTTCTGTTGTAAAATTTTTCAAAAAAACTACATTTCTATATAAATTTTTCTCTAAATTTATTGTTCTACATGTCTTTGATAAAAAAATCCAATAAGTGTATATTTATTGGTTTGGGTAAAAGTTATAGCGTTTACAAACTATGGTGCAAAAAGTGAATTTCGGCATTTTGAAGCAGCTCTGACTTTCTGAGCGCCTGTCATGTTTCTTCAGGTGCTAGAATGCCAGGAAAGTATAAATACCCCCAAATCACACCATTTTAGAAAGAAGACACCCCAAAGTATTCGCGGAGGGGCTTGGTGAGTTCATGTATCATTTCATTTTTTTCACAAGTTAGCGGAAAATGACACTTTCTGAGAAAAAAAAAAAAAAAAGTTTCAATTTCTGATAACTTCTGGCAAAAAAAAAAAATCTCAGACGGACTCACTATGCCCCTCAGTGAATACCTTGGGGTGTCTACTTTCCGAAATGGGGTCATTTGTGGGGTGTGTTTACTGTTCTGGCATTTTGGGCGGGCTAAATTGTGAGCCGCCATGTATAACCTAAAGGTACTCGTTGAATTTGGGCCCTTGCGCACCCAGGCTGCAAAAAGTGTCACTCATGTGGTATCGCCGTACTCAGGAGAAGTAGGGCAATGTGTTTTGGGGTGTATTTTTACATACACCCATGTTAGGTGAGAGAAATATCTCTGTAAATTGTCAACTTTGTATAAAAATTTTTAAAAGTTGTCGTTACAGAGATATTTTTCACACAAAGTATGGGTATATATAAAAATACACCCCAAAACACATTGCCCTACTTCTCCTGAGTACGGCGATACCACATGTGTGCCACTTTTTGCAGCCTGGGTGCGCAAAGGGCCCTAAAACCAATGAGTACCTTTAGGATTTCACAGGGCATTTTTACGCATTTGGATTCCAGACTTCTTCTCACGCTTTAGGGGCCCCTAAAATGCCAGGGCAGTATAAATACCCCACATGTGACCCCATTTTGGAAAGAAGACACCCCAAGGTATTCTGTGAGGGGTATGGTGAGTTCATGTAAAATTTTATTTTTGTCACAAGTTAGTGGAATATGAGACTTTGTAAAAAAAACAAAAAAAAAAAAAAACAATTTCCGCTGACTTGTGCCAAAAATAAAAATTCTGTGGACTCACCATGCCCCTCACAGAATACCTAGGGGTGTCTTCTTTCCAAAATGGGGTCACATGTGGGGTATTTATACTCACCTGGCATTTTAGGGGCCCCTAAAGTGTGAGAATCCAAATGCATAAAATGGCTCATGAAATCCTAAAGGTACTCATTGGTTTTAGGGCCCCTTTGCGCACTCAGGCTGCAAAAAGTGTCACTCATGTGGTATCGCCGTACTCAGGAGAAGTAGGGCAAGTGGTTTGGGGTGTATTTTACATATACCCATGCTGCGTGTGAGAAATATCACTGTAAACGACAACTTTTAAATTTTTTTATTCAAAGTTGTCAATTTACAGAGATATTTCTCTCACCCAGCATGGGTATATGTAAAAATACACCCCAAAACACATTGCCCTACTTCTCCTGAGTACGGCGATACCACATGTGTGACACTTTTTGCAGCCAAGATGCGCAAAGGGCCCTAATTCCAATGAGTACCTTTTAGGAGGGCATTTTTACGCATTTTCTTCTCACGCTTTAGGGCTCCTAAAATGCCAGGGCAGTATAAATACCCCACATGTGACCCCATTTTGGAAAGAAGACACCCCAAGGTATTCCATGAGGGGCATGGCGAGTTCATAGAAGATTTTTTTGGCACAAGTTAGTGGAAATTGATTTTTTATTGTTTTTCTCACAAAGTCTCCCTTTCCGCTAACTTTTGACAAAAAGTTTAATTTTCATGGACTCATTATGCCCCTCAGCGAATACCTTGGGGTGTCTTCTTTCCAAAATGGGGTCACATGTGGGGTATTTATACTGCCCTGGCATTTTAGGGCCCTAAAGCGTGAGAAGAAAATGCGTAAAATGTGCCTCCTAAAAGGTACTCGTTAATTTGGGCCTTTAGCATCTTGGCTGCAAAGTGTCACTCATGTGGTATCGCCGTACTCAGGAGAGTAGGCAATGTGTTTTGGGTGTATTTTTACATATACCATGCTGGGTGAGAGAAATATCTCTGTAAATTGACAACTTTGAATAAAATTTTTAAAAAGTTGTCGTTTACAGCGATATTTCTCACACCCAGCATGGGTATATGTAAAAATACACCCCAAAACACATTGCCCTACTTCTCCTGAGTTCGGCGATACCACATGAGTGACACTTTTTGCAGCCAAGATGCGCAAGGGGCCCTAAAACCAATGAGTACCTTTAGGATTTCACAGGCCATTTTTACGCATTTGGATTCTCACGCTTTAGGACCCCTAAATTGCCAGGGCAGTATAAATACCCACATGTGACCCCATTTTGGAATGAAGACACCCCAAGGTATTCCGTGAGGGGCATGGCGAGTTCACATAAAAAAAAAATTTGGCACAAGTTAGCGGAAATTGTTTTTTTTTTTTTTTTTACAGTCTCATATTCCACTAACTTGCGAAAAAAAATAAAATTTTACATGAACTCCCCATACCCCTCACGGAATACCTTGGGGTGTCTTCTTTCTAAAATGGGGTCACATGTGGGTTTTTGTACTGCCCTGGCATTTTAGGGTCTTCGCAATCATTACACGTATGGCCAGCATTAGGAGTTTCTGCGATTCTCCGTATATTGAGCATACGGGTAATGAGATTTTTTTCCGTTCAGCCTCTGCGCTGAAAAAAAAAAATGAACGGCACAGATTTTCTCATTCGCATCGGTCAATGTGGATGAAAAAATCTCTGCCAAAATCAGTGACTGCGGTGCGGAGGGCTGGGCGCTAGCTACCTAACAAGTAGCTAACTAACTGGCGGTGATAGGGGACCCTTATGCCCCATTCACACGTCCGAAATTCTGTTTGTGGAACGGAATTGCGGACCCATTCATTTCTATGGGGACAGACTTTGTCCCGCTCGGATCCGGAATTACGGATCCGCGCTTCCGGGTCTGCACTTCCGTTCCGCAAAAATATAGAACATGTCCTATTCTTGTCCGCAATTGCGGACAAGAAAAGCATTTTCTATATAGTTCTGGCAATGTGCGGATCTGCAAAATGCGGAAAGCACATTGCCGGTGTCCGTGTTTTGAGGATCTGCGGATCGGATCCGCGGATCCGCAAAAACACATATGGACGTCTGAATGGAGCCTTACAAGGGGTGTGATCAATGACAGGGGGGTGATCAGGGGGTCTAGATGGGGTGATCAAGGGGTTAATAGGTGAGGGGGGGTGGGGGTGGGGGGGGGTTAGTGTAGTGTTTGGTGCAACTTTACTGTGTTACCTGGTCCTCTGGTGGTCGATCCCAGTAAATGGGACCACCAGAGGACCAGGTAGCAGCTATATCAGACGCTGTTCATAAAACAGCGTCTGATATAGCAGTTTGATGCGATTTTATTCGCATCTACAGCCTGCCTGATCACAGGAAATCTCGCCTCTCGCGAGATGACGCGCCGATGCGTCGTATCAGAGCTACAGGGCCGCCCGCAGGACGCATCCCTGCGTTAGGCGGTCCTGTAGCGGTTAAGGGTGTTTAAGCTAGGGGGGGCTGAGGTGGTTAAACGGTAACTAAACTTTTGTTGAAAAACCATGTGGCTTATGAATCCCATATACTTTTAATGGATCCGTAGTCTACATAATCGAAAAGGCGAGCAGAGACAGTGAAAGCCAAAGTGGCAGATTGCTCAGAGCTGCTTTACTGCACCTGCATTTTTTCAACATAGGTTTTAGTTTCCCTTTAACAATATAATTTGCAGTTTCATGATCTCCAGGAAGCAAGCTCCAAACCTTTACTATGTATACTTGCCATTTTAGAAATGCCACCCTTCCTTACCAGCCCTAATAGTGCTGCTTCAGAAGCCTCTGTCTAAAGTACTGGGCTGTGACTTGTTGTCATGGTCTGACTGTGGTCCTTGGGCCCACCAGAGAAAATGATGCTCAGGGTCCAACTCCCATATCACCAAAAGAGTCTAATGGGTAAAGTCAGCTCCATATTTATTTTCCTCTGGAACTTTGTGGCCCAATATGGTATCAGAGCCTGGGCCGACCAGAGGATCCTCTGATACACTGGTGGGCCAGTCTGATGTTGCTTGTTGTCCATTGTCCATTGCAATATATCATGTGATTGTGTCAACCAAAGACAGCACAGAACTGTAACTTATCTTATAGCTAGTGGCATATATAGGTGTTCCTGATAGTGTGAGGCACACAGATAAAGACATACACCTGCAAATACACAATACAATTAGAAACTGAGATCTTTCTGGCCACTGACCTACAAACCATCCTGCTGAGTCAGAGGCCACAGGAAACAGGGAGAAAGTCCTTCGGGAAGGTATAAAATATTATCATAAAAATTCTCTTAAGTCATTTCTTAAAGCGAACCTGCGATTGCATAAAAATATATTCTACCAAGGATCTGCCAATTCCTAGTTCCATCTGCATTCGCCTAAAATGGCCATCAACTACCCAGACTGGCATTTGTACAGTGGAGGTTATTTACTAAAGACTGGCATTTCACACACTAGTCTTAAAGTGTTATAGTCGTTTCAGTTTATTTTTAATATAGTGTAGGGACAGGGATGTTAAACATTTTAGTAATACACTTAATGTGGTAAGGATGTTCCTTTCTACTAGAAAACAGGGTGTAAGAGTCTACTTGGCAAAGCTGTTGCTCAGAGTTGCTAAGGATAATCTGTCTTCAGTCTTCAGCATTCTACTGAGCGCTGAAGATGCCTGTGTGTCACATACAGAAGCTTCCAGCCTGTGTCTTGTCACTACCCCAGTCCAGGGGTCAAGTCCTGGGAAAAAAAGTGTGGGAACTCACCCAAGATCCAGTGCCTCCGCGTGACGTCACTGCGTGCTTCGTACGCAAAGGGCAGGGGAGTTCGGGAGGAGGAGCAAGCACCGTATTTTTCACCCTATAAGACGCACCTAGTTTTATCTGCATCCTCCTGCTGTCGGCTGTGCTGTGAAGGCTGCGCACAGTGTGACGTCAGAGTGCCTCAGCCCTCATGCCCGTGCGTAGCCCTGCACAGCCGACAGCAGGAAGCAGTGAGTACAAAGCCTAGTTCACTTCTTCCTGGTCCTTTTGCCTGGCGTTAAAGACGGCCCTGAAAGGGAACGGCGTTCCTACTATGAAAAAAAGTACAAGAACGCCGTTCCCACACATTCCTGCAGGACTCGTGCCCTGTAATACATCTCTCATTATAACTTTCCCCCCAATAGCACATTTCTCCAGTATATTTCTCATTATAACCCCCACCCCCCAATAGTACATTTCTTCAGTACATCCATGATCCCTCATTATAAGTTATAATGAGAGATGTACTGGAGAAATGTGCTATTGGGGGAAAGTTATAATGAGAGATGTAACAGGGCACGAGTCCTGCAGGAATGTGTGGGAAGGGAGATCGTTTTATAAAACTTATAATGTAGAAATGTACTGGAGAAATGTGGTATTGGGGGTGGGGGTTATAATTTATAACCCCCCAATAGCACATTTCTCCAGTACATCTGTCATTATAACTTTTATAAAACGACCCCCTTACTCATTCCCTCCTTAATAGGACATTTCTCCAGCACTGTACTATAACCCCCGCCCCCCGGGCAAGGCTTGGCAAGTACAGTGTGTGGTGGGCACTGGGCAGCCGCAGCAGAACTTACTTTAACTGCCGTCTGGTTGGCGCGCCTCGGCTCGCTCCTTCTTCTCTGGCTGGGGCGGAGCTCGCTGGCAACGTCACATGCGAAGACGTGCCTGTGCGGCGGCACGCTCCCCAGCACAGCCAGCCACTCAGCCTCTTTCTTAGTCTGGCCGCTTATCCCTGTTAGCCGAAGGCCCGCCCACCACAACGTCCCACCACCACCGCATGAGAGGACCAGGAAGCGGTAAGTACAAAGCCTAGTTCACCGCTTCCTGGTTCTTTTGCCAGCGTTAAAGACGGGGGGGCCCTGAAAGGGAACGGCGTTCCTGCTATGAAAAAAGTGCAGGAACGCCGTTCCCACGCGTTCCCCCTCGACTCGACCCCTGCCCCAGTCCCAGACTATGTACTTGTGCACTATCACTGCTCATCACTCTGCCTATCTGACTTGTTACACACAGGATTTTCAGCAGATATTGGTGCAGAAACACTGCAGATTTGCCTCAGATTTCACAATATGATTTGCAAAGAATGCAATCTGTGGCAGATATTAGCAAACATAAATTGACATGCTGCGGATTTTAAATCTGTATCATATGTCTAGTTATATGCAGATTACACTGCAGAAACTCTCCACAGCATGTGGATGAGGTGGCATATCCTTTTGCAAGGATATGCCACCAATGTCAGACAGGTTTGGGTTCCACCTCTGGGACCAGGGACGGACTGGGACTGAAATTCAGCCCTGAGATTTCAAAACAGACAGGCTCATTTGCTGTGTGGGGAATGTGAAATAAGTTTGTGCATACACTGCCATAGTGATAATGGCAAATTTGGATGGACATTACATTCAGCACTACCAAACATATTGGAGTATACAGCACTACATACATATTATATCCAGTGATGCATCCTCTCACCTTTTCCCCTATTGTTTTTCTGCTGCTACCCCAATCCTGTGCCTGCTGTGCCACCCCCATGACCCCAAATACTGTAATGCAGAATAACAGTACCATACAGATAGTACCCCACATACTAATAGTGTTCCCAAAAGAAAACACCAATTGTAATTCTCTCCCAAAGACCCGTAATAATTAATAGTTCCCCCAAAAGTGATAATCCTCTCTGAGAGTGCCCCAATTAGTAGTAGTGCCCTACATTGTGCTCAATAATAATACTTGCTCTCACAATACCACCAGTAGTAACAATGCTCCATAGTGCCCTCAGCATTGATAAAGTTCCCCAGCAGTAATAAAGCCCCAGTAGTAATATTGCCCCATGAAATGTCCCCAGTAATAATAATGCTCCCTAAAGTGCCACCAGTAGTAAAAAGGTCCACTATGGAGCCACCGTAGTAATGAGGCCCTTCTATAGTTAAAATGCCCTTTATAGAACTCCAGTGCTTATGTCCCTTGTAGTGCCCCCCGAAGTTATAATGCCCTCTCTAATGCCTCAGTACTTATAATATCCCCATGTAACGGCCCAGTATTTATAGTGTCCCCCAGTAGTAATAAGGACCCTCTATACTTCCCCAGTAGTTATGTGCCCTCTATAGTGCCCCAGTAGTTATAATGTGCCCCTGTAGTGCTCCCAGTAGTTATGTCCCCCTGTATTGCCTCAAAAGTAAGGAAAAAATACTCATCGGAGTCTTGTGGCCTGAGTTGCCTGCATTCTGGTACTGGCAGTCGCTATGAAGTAGTTGCAGATGCAAAGATGGCATTGCTTGTAACTACCTGCGCTGCCTCACAGGCTTCAGGCCTAGTGGCATATAAGAGTAGATGTGAGGCCCAGAACCACACTATGCAACTGTATTGCCATTCTGAGGACAGCGATACAGTTGTATCTGCTGTGGCCATTACTTTCAAGGCACTGGGCAAAACATCCCAAAACCACCCAGGAACAAGCAGCCCACTCTGGCACTGGCCCCTCTGGTATTTGCCAGGATTGCCAAATGGGTAGTCCATGCCTGTCTGGGACCCGCACCTACCTCCAGAATGAGACCTTAGAAGTGAGCAGAGAGCAGCTGCGCATGTACAACACGCTCGGCTATATCCGGCAGTCCCATAGAAGTCAATAGAATGCTGGCTCAGCTATTTTAGCAACACCCATAGAGGTAGGTGGGGGGCCCATTTTAGAGGTAGGTGTGGGTCTCAGAAATGGGACCTGCACCTATCTGACTTGTATACTGATTGTATATCCAAGCGAAACTACATCAAAGTCCCAGATGAAATAATCCCTTTAACCACTTAAGCCCCCCTAGCTTAAACACCCTTAATGACCAGGCCACTTTTTACAATTCTGCACTACACTACTTTCACCGTTTATTGTTCCGTCATGCAACTTACCACCCAAATGAATTTTACCTCCTTTTCTTCTCACTAATAGAGCTTTCATTTGGTGGTATTTCATTGTTGCTGACATTTTTACTTTTTTTGCCATTAATACAAATTTAACGATATTTTTGCAAAAAAATGACATTTTTCACTTTCTGTTGTAAAATTTTTCAAAAAAAACTACATTTCTATATAAATTTTTCTCTAAATTTATTGTTCTACATGTCTTTGATAAAAAAAGTCCAATAAGTGTATATTTATTGGTTTGGGTAAAAGTTATAGCGTTTACAAACTATGGTGCAAAAAGTGAATTTCTGCATTTTGAAGCAGCTCTGACATTCTGAGCGCCTGTCATGTTTCTTCAGGTGCTAGAATGTCAGGAAAGTATAAATACCCCCAAATCACACCATTTTAGAAAGAAGACACCCCAAAGTATTCGCGGAGGGGCATGGTGAGTTCATGTATCATTTCATTTTTTTCACAAGTTAGCGGAAAATGACACTTTCTGAGAAAAAAAAAAAAAAAAGTTTCAATTTCTGCTAACTTCTGGCAAAAAAAAAGAAATCTCAGACGGACTCACTATGCCCCTCAGTGAATACCTTGGGGTGTCTACTTTCGAAAGGGGTCATTTGTGGGGTGTGTTTACTGTTCTGGCATTTTGGGCGGGGCTAAATTGTGAGCCGCCATGTAAAACCTAAAGGTACTCGTTGGAATTTGGGCCCCTTTGCGCACCCAGGCTGCAAAAAGTGTCACTTATGTGGTATCGCCGTACTCAGGAGAAGTAGGGCAATGTGTTTTGGGGTGTATTTTTACATATACCCATGTTGGGTGAGAGAAATATCTCTGTAAACTGACAACTTTGTATAAAATTTTTTAAAAGTTGTCGTTTACAGAGATATTTTCACACACAGTATAGGTATATATAAAAATACACCCCAGCACTGCCCTACTCTCCTAGTGCGGCGACTACCATGTGTGCACTTTTGCAGCCTGAGTGCACAAAGACTCATAATGAGTACCTTTAGAATTTCACAGGGCATTTTTACGCATTTGGATTCCAGACTTCTTCTCACGCTTTAGGGGCCCCTAAAATGCCAGGACAGTATAAATACCCCACATGTGACCCCATTTTAGAAAGAAGACACCCCAAGGTATTCCGTGAGGGGTATGGTGAGTTCATGTAAAATTTTATTTTTGTCACAAGTTAGTGGAATATGAGACTTTGTAAAAACAAAATAAAAAATAAAAAAATATATCAATTTCCGCTAACTTGTGCCAAAAAATAAAAATTCTGTGAACTCGCCATGCCCCTCACGGAATACCTTGGGGTGTCTTCTTTCCAAAATGGGGTCACATGTGGGGTATTTATACTCACCTGGCATTTAGGGGCTCCTAAAGCGTGAGAATCCAAATGCGTAAAAATGGCCTGTGAAATCCTAAAGGTACTCATTGGTTTTAGGGCCCTTTGCGCATCTTGGCTGCAAAAAGTGTCACTCATGTGGTATCGCCGTACTCAGGAGAAGTAGGGCAATGTGTTTTGGGGTGTATTTTTACATATACCCATGCTGCGTTTGAGAAATATTGCTGTAAACGACAACTTTTTACATTTTTTATTCAAAGTTGTCAATTTACAGAGATATTTCTCACACAAGTATGGGTATATGTAAAATACACCTAAACACTTGCCTACTTCTCTGAGTCGGCGATACCACATGAGTGACACTTTTGCAGCCAAGATGCGCAAAGGCCCTAAACCAATGAGTACCTTCTAGGAGGGCATTTTTACGCATTTTTCTTCTCACGCTTTAGGGCCCCTAAAATGCCAGGGCAGTATAAATACCCCACGTGTGACCCCATTTTGGAAGAAGACACCCCAAGGTATTCTGTGAGGGGCATGGCGAGTTCATAGAAGATTTTTTTGGCACAAGTTAGCGGAAATTGATTTTTATTGTTTTTCTCATAAAGTCTACCTTTCTGCTAACTTTTGACAAAAAGTAAAATTTTCATGGACTCACTATGCCCCTCAGCGAATACCTTGGGGTGTCTTCTTTCCAAAATGGGGTCATTTGTGGGGTGTTTGTACTGTTCTGGCATTTTGGGCGGGGCTAAATTGTGAGCAGCCATGTAAATCCTAAAGGTACTCGTTGGAATTTGGGCCCCTTTGCGCACCCAGGCTGTAAAAAGTGTCACTCATGTGGTATCGCCGTACTCAGGAGAAGTAGGGCAATGTGTTTTAGGGTGTATTTTTACATATACCCATGCTGGGTGAGAGAAATATCTCTGTAAATTGACAACTTTGAATAAAAATATTTTAAAAGTTGTCGTTTACAGTGATATTTCTCACACACAGTAATGGGTATATGTAAATACACCCCAAACTTGCCCTACTTCTCTGAGTTAGCGATACCATGGTGACACTTTGCAGCCAAGATGCGCAAAGGGCCCTAAAACCAATGTGTACCTTTAGGATTTCACAGAGCCATTTTTACGCATTTGGATTCTCACACTTTAGGACCCCTAAAATGCCAGGGCAGTATAAATACCCCACATGTGACCCCATTGTGGAAAGAAGACACCCCAAGGTATTCCGTGAGGGGTATGGCGAGTTCACAGAAAAAAAAATTTGGCACAAGTTAGCGGAAATTGATTTTTTTTTTTTTTACAGTCTCATATTCCACTAACTTGTGACAAAAAATAATATTTTACATGAACTCCCCATACCCCTCACGGAATACCTTGGGAGTCTTCTTTCTAAAATGGGGTCACATGTGGGGTATTTATACTGTCCTGGCATTTGAGGGTCTCCATAATCATTACACGTATGGCCAGCATTAGGAGTTTCTGCGATTCTCCGTATATTGAGCATACGGGTAATGAGATTTTTCCCGTTCAGCCTCTGGGCTGAAAAGAAAAAAAAATGAACGGCACAGATTTTTCATTCGCATCAATCAATGTGGATGAAAAAATCTCTACTAAAAATGTGCAAAAAAAACAAAACGGCACAGATTTTTTCATTCGCATCGATCAATGTGGATGAATAAATCTCTGCCAAATATGCAAAAAAAAAAGTAGTAAGGCCCCATTCACACGTCCGCAAAAATTCTGCGGAATAGATGCCGACCCATTCAGTGTGAATGGGGCTGGCGGTGATGCGGAGAGCACACTATGTGCTCGCCGCATCAGCATTTGCGGAGCTGCGGCCACAAACTTCCGGGTTTCGGCCCCCAAGCATCCGGCCGCAGCTCCGCAAAAGATAGAGCATGTCCTATTCTTGTCCGCAATTGCGGACAAGAAAAGGCATTTTCTATATAGTTCTGGCAATGTGCGGATCCGTCAAAATGTGGAAAGCACATTGCTGGTGTCCGTGTTTTGCGGATCCGTGGATCCATGGATCCGCAAAACACATACGGACGTCTGAATGAGTCTTACAGGGGGTAATTAGTGTCAGGGGGTGACAGGGGGTGACATGGGGTGATCGGGGTTAATCAGGGGTTAATCAGTAACGGGGTGGGGGGTGGGGTGGATGGGTGGGGGGTCTGTGTGGTGTTTTGGTGCACTTACAAAAGTTTCTTTGGTGGTCCCAAGCAAAGGGACCACCAAAGGAACGATCAGCAAGCATATCAGACGCTGTTAACAAAACAGCGTCTGATATGCCATTTCTGACTTCTACAGCCTGCCAGCGCACGATCAGCGCTGGCAGGCTGCTACCTTCTCCCGACGTGATCCTGTGAACGCGCGCACGCGCGCGCGCGCGTTCACAGGAAATCTCGCCTCTCGCGAGATGACGCGCGGGCGCGTCAACGAGGAACAGACCGACCGCCCGCAGGACGCAATCCTGCGTGAGGCGGTCGGCAAGAAGTTAAGGAAACAAAACTGAACCAGTTACTCTTTATCATGATGATCATGAAAAGTCGCTCTGTTGTTGATGTGAATTATTATTTCCCCATAAAAGGGGAGGATTTGCAGGCCCCATTTTGAACCTTCCAAAATAAAAATATTCATAAATACATAAATTCGACATAGGCTAAAAATAAGGTCATGAGATTGGAGTCTAATTCTGTACTCATAAACGTCATTTTTATTCATTGTCCTTCCACATAACTGTTTCTGATGAAATAATATATATGTGGGCATATTAATACGTGTACATTGATAATAATCGCATGTAAATATTGAGAGAACTGAGTCAGTGAACTGACCTTCCAGGAAAGATGGTCAATGATCTGGCCCTGCTTAGAACCATCTTATATTCACTATAACAAAAGGTCAAGGATCAATCAGGGTAGGAGGTAAAGGGCAGGCAGGATTGGCCAAATGAGTTCTGTCTAATACTATGTTGAAGACTGTCCCACAGCCATTTGGAGAGATTCCCTCTCCTTGCCGGTGTGACATGACAACCTGGACGTGTTTCTGAAAATAATGGCAGCAGCTGAGGAAACTATAGCCCTGGGAGCAGCTGGCCTGCGCTCTTCAGCCTCCCCTCACCCCATGTTCACTGCTTCTTTGCTTATGACTCTCATGCTCCTTACAAGGGTTTATTTTAGCTCCTGAGTAAAGGGAGGGTAGTATGTACCTCACAGTTTAAATATATAACAGGATCATTCATTCATTGGGACCCTGTAGAAAGTTTAAGATTCCACCAGGGAGGATCGATATTGAATATGTATGAAATTATTTGTTGGAAGGAGCTGATCAAAAATAAATCACTTAAAGTTGATAAATATGATGTTTCTATAGTAAAAATGTGTCTGGATTTTCTAGGTGTATGGCGACAGTAGGTTCAGTCATTTAGGGTTTGCAAGAAAAATAGGAACATGTGTCAAAAGGAGGAGAACAATTATTATTTTTATGTTACCATAAAAAAAAACTGCAATGGAAAATTACGACTTTACCAGGTATGTGAACCCAGGATTAGGGTGTGCAACTTTTATGGTGCCCCAGAAACTATGCAGTGAACCTTACAGCATCAATTTTATAAGGGTTAAAGGTGTTTTCCAAAAAGAGTTGAAGGCCTAGCAGCTGAGATACCCCAAAAAGGAGCAGGAAATTACCAAAATCTACGAGTGGGAGCACTTGTAGCCTAATGTAACGCCCATCCATTTCAATTGGTCATAGCTACACATGGGCGCACTCCTCTCATTTTAAAACTAGATTGAGCCCCACCTTTCTAAGGATCAGTTGAGGTCACAAATGATATAGACCCACCAATAAGATGGACATGCCTGAATGATCTACAGTATATGTAATTTACGGAAAACAATCTTTAAAAATGTATTTCATCCTAGGCGTCTGTCTAAGGCTAGTTTCACATTAGCGTTTTCAATTCTATGACGGATCTCAATAGCGGAAGAAAATGCTTCAGTTTTGTCCCCATTCATTGTCAATGGAGACAAAACTGAACTGAACGAAATGGAGTGCACCAAGCAGTGTTTTTCTGTCCGCGATGTGGTGCGGAGAAAGACAGATCCGTCATGACACACAATGTAAGTCAATGAGGACGGATCCGTTTTCTCTGACACAATAGAAAACGGATTTGTCCCCCATTGACTTTCAATGGTGTTCATGACGGATCTGTCATGGCTATAGAAGACATAATACAACTGGATCCGTTCATGATGGGTGCATGCAGTTGTATTATGGTAACGGAAGCGTTTTTGCAGATCCATGACAGATCCACAAAAAAACGCTGGATAAGGATCCGTTCAGAATGCATCAGTTCGGCTTCATTCCGTCTCTATTCCGCTTTGGAGGCGGACACCAAAACGCAGCAGGCAGCATTTTGGTGTCCGTCTGAAGAGGCGGAGCCTAACGGATCCGTTTTTAATTACAATGTAAGTCAATGGGGACGGATCCGTTTTCAATGACACAATATGGTGCATGGATCCGTTTTGGACTTTGTCATTTTTCTTTTAACTAATGCAAACGGATCCGTTCTGAACGGATACAAACATTTGCATTATAGGTGCGGATCCGTCTGTGCAAATAAACAGACGGATCCGCACCAACGCAAGTGTGAAAGTACCCTTACATGCATGTATAAAGTATTCTCTTAGGAGCCATATAACAATAACTTTTGATCTTACTGTCTTCTTTGTTCAAATCCACTAAGGAATACATTGGTCGAAAAACACAAACCTGACACTTGCACAAATTAGGCACAATTGTAACCATGTATCGTATATGAACACCCTATTCTACATCAATCTATCACATGGACGCCATTACCAGTCTGAAGAGTCTCTTGCTTTTCAAAAGATCGATATTACCACATAGCTACTTCTAATAGAAGACATGTCCTATAGTTGATTGCCAAGAATCCCGTTCTCTGCTGAGAACACAACACATTAAAATTTATGCACTAATTGACAAGTTATTTCTTTGCTAAGTTCTTCAAAATCGAGATGTAAGATGTCTGCTAGAACATGGCCAACTATAAAATAAGACCTCATTCTCCTACAATCTCATGTTTATTGGTTAAACACCAGTAGCAGTAGAACCCAAACTTCTTCAAGCTGGGGAACCTCACTACTGAACCTCGCAAGCTATGGTGATGGATTGGTAGTCGATGAACGTCAATACAAAAGCCTGGCCAAAGGCAATAGAAGACATATATATATAATGGCCTGCCATTGTATCCTTTGCTGTTGCAATTTCCTAGTTTCCATTATGTTATATGACTCTAGAACCTGAGATAAAATTAACAAAACCCCCTTCTGTAATATTATAATGTGTTGGTAGATATAGGGTTGTGTGGCTGTGTCTTGGATCTTTTGAGGACATAGTAATGTCACTGACATGCTGATCTTATTGCTGAACCTTCATCCCAATGACTTCGCTTTGACACCCATGAAGCAGTCTATACTATCCGACATGGTACAGCTATGAGGGTAAATCTAATACCAGCAATAATATGACCAAAAACTCACTAGCCACTGTACCAGCCTTAGCCTGACTTGCATGTCACCCACAGTGTCACACTAAAGTCAACACTTGTCCATGTAAGGATATGGTCCCAAATAGATACAGCCCATATGTTTTACACATGCTTTAACACGTTATATATATCAGTTTCTATGTAACGGGTTCTATGGTAGTGTTGACACCAAATTTTCAGCCTGCTACTAAGGGCTCATTCAGACGATTGTATCTGTTTTTGCAGTCCGCAAATTGCGGATCCGTTAAACACAGATACCGGCCGTGTGTGTTCCACATTTTGCAGAATGGAAAGGCCAGCCCTATGATAGAAAAGTGGATAAGAAAAGAATATGTTCTATCTTTTTCCGGGGCCGGGGAGAACGGAAGTACGGATGCACCTCAGTTTTCCGATGCATATCAAACCACCTCTTATAACACAATTTATTAGATAAATGTGTCCCTCTGTTATTCAATTACTTGCTATACCATGACAGAATACAAACTGCCATAGATGGCCACCAGTGGGCTGTTGAAAGGTTCTCAGGGCAATGCTGGGGAATATGAATTTACCGCTGCTGCACTTTTCTATTCATAGACTCCATCTGCCTATGCAGAAGGAGTAAACCTAGACTGCATTTAAGATGGATTTCCCCAGCAGTGCTGTGCTCCCGGGGCCTAAATGTCTCCCTGTGGCAATCTTAGGAGCCGTTTGTTATCTGTGGTAGCCTAGAGCCTGCTAGAGGTTACTAGGCTTACCACAGAGATGTTCCTATGGCATAGGACCACAATGAAAATGCCATAGGCTGCAATGGTAAATCATTGCAGTGTATGGGAAAAGTAATCTAAAGATCGCGAGTGCATGGCCCCTAGGGAGACTTTCTAAAAAATGATCTATCATTTGTTGTTCAAATACTTTTATTGAACTGATCCATCATTTGCCCATCACTTCAAACCCTTCCCCAAAAAATTTATAACAAGTGATAAAAAAAAGTCTTACACAATTCAAAATGGTATATTATTTCTTTTTTATTTTTACTGTCTCTAAGTTTAAGCGCCACAAACTTCTGTAATAGCTGAATAAGTGAAAAGACGCTGATTCCAAATATGTAATTTGTATCTTGTACTCACTGGCATTCCTAGTTCACATTGAGCCCACAAAGGGTCTCTGTTATGCTAATGCATGCCTGGGGCTCAACGAAATAATGGAAAGGACACCTAAGTGCTTCAGTGCACAGATTCTTTGGGGGACAACTGAGGGAGAATGCAAGAAATTACCGAGATACAAATCATTTATTTGGAATCAGCATTTGTCGGCTTGTCGCCTATTTAGCCATTATAGCAGTTTAATTCCCTGATCCTTGAGCTCAATGGCAGATGATTGGCTGAATTTGGCCAATCATGCCATGAACATACAGTTTCCGGTGACAACAGCCGAAATTTTTCCAATTTTTCTACTATTCCTGTAAACGTGGACAAATCAATGCAGAACAGTAGAACAGAACACCCAGTAGTTTAGGAGCATTATAAAAACTTGGTAAATGGTCCCAAATATATAACATAGTTACACAAGTTAAATAAAGACAAAGGTCCATCAAGTTCCATCTTCCTTGAACGGTTATTCATCATCAGTTACATAGTAACATAGTAACATAGTATATAAGACCGAAAAAAGACATCTGTCCATCCAGTTCAGCCTGTTATCCTGCTAGTTGATCCAGAGGAAGGCAAAAAAACAACTGTGAGGTAGAAGCCAATTTTCCCCACTTAAGAGGGAAAAAAATTCCTTCCCGACTCCAATCAGGCAATCAGAATAACTCCCTGGATCAATGACCCCTCTCTAGTAGCTGTTGCCTGTAATATTATTACACTCCAGAAATACATCCAGGCCCCTCTTGAATTCCTTTATTGTACTCACCATCGCCACCTCCTCAGACAGAGAGTTCCATAGTCTCACTGCTCTTACCGTAAAGAATCCTCTTCTATGTCTGTGTACAAACCTTCTTTCCTCCAGACGCAGAGGATGTCCCCTCGTCACAGTCCTGGGGATAAATAGATGATGGGACAGATCTCTGTACTGACCCCTGATATATTTCTACATAGTTATTAGATCTCCCCTCAGTCGTCTTTTTTCTAAAGTGAATAACCCTATTTTTAATAACCTTTCAGGGTACTGTAGATCCCTTATTCCAGTTATTACTTTAGTTGCCCTCCTCTGAACCCTCTCCAGCTCTGCTATGTCTGCCTTGTTCACAGGAGACCAGAACTATACACAGTACTCCATGTGTGGTCTGACTAGTTGAGTTTATTATAACCCTCAAAAACATTTGCTGTTAGATAAGTATCTAGCCCTTTTTAAATGCACAGTAGCATAGTATCATAGTATTTGACATTACTACCTCTTGGGATAGGGTATTCCATAGTTTAACCACTCTAACTGTAAAGAATCCTTTCCTGTATTTATGTCTAATCATCATTCACAAGTAAGAAATGTCCCCTGATCCTTTGTAGAGTCCTTGGAACAAATAAATCAAGTGCATATTCTGTAGAGGCCCAATTTATTAAGCCTTTCATTATAAGACACCTTCCATCCCATTTAAAAATGTGGTCACGGGCTGGTAAACAATTTTTAGCTCTCCTATATCCTTTATAATATGTACAGCCCAAAACTGAATCCCATATTCAAGAAGTGGTCTTGCAAGGGATTTGAAAGGGTTAATATTACACTAGGATAACAGGCTTTATCTATCTTTTTATACAACCTAGAATGTTATTGGCTTTTGCAGCTGCCACTTGACAATGAGTAACACTACTTAGCTTACTTGTAACCAAAATACCCAAGTCCTTTTCTTATTATTATTTTGTTGTCCAGGTGACATCTGGCTCAAGAACATATAATAAGCACTATTGGGGTCATTTATTAAGACCGGCGATTTAGACGCTGCTCTTAATACCCCTGCGTTCGTGGTAGATGCGCCGTAGTTATGTAGAGGAGTTGGTCTCTACATAACTTCTGCGCATAATTCGCTGGTATACACCAAAGTTAAATCTATGCAAGCTCCCTTGCTGGTGCACATTTAAAGGGGTTCTCAGGGCTCTCTTATATTGACCTATCCTCAGGATAGGCCAATTTTACATTGGCTGGGGTCCGACACCTGGCACCCCATTTCTCCAAAATCAGGCCCCCTATGTTCAACCCTGTACACCTAGACCAGTGATGGCTAACCTCCAGCACTCCAGCTGTGGTGAAACTATGACTCCCAGCATGCTCCATTCATTTCTAAGAAGGTCTGAGAACAGCCAAGCAAGTGTACATCTTGGGAGTCGTAGTTTTACCACAGCTGGAGTGCCAAAGGTTAGCCATCACAGACCTAGACTGTGCACCAGCACAATCTCACTCCCACTTGGCATTTACACATATTTTTTTCTGTTTGGCCGTTTTCTATGACCTTATTAGTAATTGGATGTAAATTGTTTTTACATTTAATATATGCAAATTATATAGGAAGCAAAATGTTGCTTTGGTTTGCAGTACTGCTTGCACGTTTTCTTGATTTCCAAGTGGACAACATGTTTGTTTCATACTGGAATTTTAGGCCAATAAAGTGGCTGAACGTGGACAAATCAAAGTTCTGATTGGCCACTTTTGCTTAGCAACATATGTATTTTACAACTTGGAACTTCTGTGGTATGTGTCACCCATGAGGCCAGCCAGTGTTCATTTTCACAGTAGTTATGGTTTCCAAGAAATGTCATTTCATCATTTCTAGCGGTGTACCAAGAGCCAATATTGAGCCTGGAGATGAAGGAGCAATTACTTGATAGAGTATGTGGAGGACACTACATACTGTGGCTGAACTGGTATATTAAATAAAATAGAGCAGCCTCACAATTATTTTCTATTTTCAGGAGGTGGAAAAGTAAATTGTATGACTAGACTTTTTGCAGATAATTTAGTAATTTTAACAATGCTGACTATACACAAGACCGCAGAACTGGATTTTATCTGTAACGTTCATCTTTCCCTAGTCCTAAAATGGCTCTTGGTACTCAAACACCCCTAAGACTTAGGGTCCAGTCACACGTCTGTAGGTGTTTTGCGGTCCGCAAATTGCGGATTTGCAAAGCACGGACACTGGCAATTTGCGTTCACCGCACATCGCCGACACTATAATACAAAAAGGCCTTTTCTTGTCCGCGGTCCAGAAGTGCAGATCCGGAAATGTGGATGCGGATGTCCGCATCCGTTCCGGCCCCATTGAAAATGAATGGGTCCGCACCCAAGTTGCGGACGTGTGAATGGACCCTTATAGTAGCAATGAACAAGGCCCTGAAACAAACTCACTGGTGGATGACAGGAACTAAATGCTGAGAGTCAGGATGGAAGGAGAAGATGATCCAGCAATGGAGTGGATGGTAGGTGTATGGCATACAGGTAAATAGTGGATGAATGACTATATACAGAGATGGAGCAATACTAAACTGACCCTATGTGAACTAAAGTCAGCAAACGGTTTAGCCCAAATAGCAGCACAGCAAAACAAACAAAGCTCAAAACACAGAACAAAGTACAAAATATCTGGAAGGGAATACATCTTGCAAACACTATGCCTGACAACTAAAATGGAGTAAGGCCTGGATATATGAGGGCTAAACAATCAGCAACTTCACCATAATAAACCAGGCAAAGCTAAACAATAACTAAACCGAGATTCAGATGCAAGGCATCTGCCCAAACAAAGTAACTAGATGAACATGAAGCAACTAAGAGACTCCTGTTGTTCATAACAGTAATATGTACAATATGTAATTAGATTTTTAAAAATTGAATAAAGGAAGTACAAAAGGGAGGATTTATTCAGCTCTGCATTTCAGACTTTGTGGACCTATTTACTCAAACATTTTGAGACATTTTTTAATTTTTAATTCTCTCAGTTCAGTTTGAAAAGTTGGCGGACAGATGGTGTGGCTAGCCTGTCGAGCCGATATATAACAGATTTATGAATTGCTACTTAAAAAAACAACATAAAAAAACCCCACTCAATATCTCAATTGTATGCCAGTACAGAGGTGGTGTAGAAAGTGAAACCTCAAGGTACTGTGCTGTTTCCATCCATTCCTGCCCCATAGAGAATGAATGGGTTGGCACCCGTTCCGCATAATTGCGGAACGGGTGCGGACACATTCACAGACATGTGAATGGACCCTAATGGTGCCCCTGATCACCCGATGAATGAGCAAAATGCTCGTTCATAGGGTGAGATGACCTTTCATATGGACATCTCATTCATCGTTTCTGGTCATCAGCTCATGCTGTGTAATCTTCTGTCCAGAAACAATGAATTTGTATGAAGACACCCACACAGTGGAGGTGCTCTCTGCATGTAAATGCAGCTCTTTCCTCCACAGAGGAGCATGCAGTGTTTGTGAAGGAACTATCCCTTCCCAATAATTGTCTGCTTGCTCGGCATGTATAAATGCACCTTGAAGGGGTTGTCCTATGAGTAAGGTAAAAAATAAAAATCAGACATTATATACTACATAACAATCTCTTTATTACAAAGCTAGAACTAGCCCTGTACCTCACATGGATCCAGAGTTCTCCTCATTTATTGCTCCAATTCCTCTGCTAGATTTATTTCAAGCTGGAAGCTTAGGGAGTGTGTACTTTCTCAGGAGGTGTGTCCTTCAGTTCTCTTCTTATCACAGCTCAGAAGATGTGTCCTTCCTGCTGCAGCTCTTTCCCTGCAACTGTCACAGCTTCGAACAGTAGATATGGCTGGTGGCAGTTGGGGGATGGAACTGAGCATGTGTGACCACCTCAGCCAGGTGACAGAGAAATAAAGAAAAGAACAAACACTACACTGTACAGATACATTTTATTGAATAAGACAGTGGCTATACTAAATTACGCAAGTATTCAGATCCAGGTGCTGCTTTAAAAATGTAGAATATTTTTCATGGGACAACCCATTTAACAATGGAGCCTGTCAGGGATTGTTGCTGTTCATGGTTCATTTTAATGTCTTTAAATAAAAAAAAAACAAGAAAGGGGTTGCATGGGACGAAATACAAGAACTCCTTTATAATAAGGAGTAGGTTAGGAGGTAATTGGAGCTTTTTCATACTTAGGCACACAAACGTATTCTGTTTCCGTTCCTTTTCTTTTGCGGATAGGATGTGGACCTATTCATTTCAATGGGTCCGCAAAAAATGCTGATAGCACACCATGTACTATCTGCATCCATATGTCCGTTCCGTTAGCCCCGTAAAAAAATAGAGCATGTCCTATTCTTGTCTGTTTTGCGGACAATGGATCCGCAAAAAAAACGGATGCCATCCTTTTTTTTTACGGATTGCAAAACAAATATGCATGTAGCCTTATACTGGAGTTTCACTCTGTGTATAAACGTAGTGGGGGACATTTATTAAAGCGTTTACACCGCTATTGTGGCATAAAAAAGTCCCAAATTATGGTGCACACCATATTTGCTCCATAATGCGCTAATTTTCAAAGGGTAGGGGGCTTAGTGTGAGGGGGCGTGGCTTCCCACTGCCCGACGGATTTACTATAGCCTGCTTACAGTTTCCGTAGTAGGAATGTGTCACGAGAAAATGAGCTATTGTTTAAATCAAGTTTTTATGTTACGCCACTTTCACACTTGCAGTAGCCTTTTCCGGTAGGATGTATCGGTGGGGGAACAGCCAGCCGGATCTGTGCTACTGCAAGTCCACCGTGCTGCCACAAGTCCGCTCCGACCCCATTCACTATAATGCCAAGGCCAATGCCAAACATGCCAGGTACGGGCGGACATAAAACTCTCGAAATGTTTGCTGTGCTGCTTTTAGTGAATGGTGCCGGAGCGGACTACCGGTGGCACGGTGGGCTTGCGGTAGCACGGATCCGGCAGGCTGTTCCCCTGCCGGAACAGCATCGCAAGTGTGAAAGTGGCCTTAAACATATTTTTAGAATTCTTGATGATTTTTTTTATAATGTCTCTATCTATATATTTTTTTTAAATCCTGAAATTGACACTGGTCACTAGGCCAAAAATATGTCAAGACTTCCTGTTCTTTGAAAGCAGTCACGTGGCCCATAGACACAATAGACAGGAGGGGACTACTCTGTTGACTTCTATGGGAGATTTTTTCAAGCATGCTCTGTGATATGTGCAGAGGTCAGCATTCCTATTGTGAATGGTGGATCCTATGATATCTCTCTACAAAGGTGACAACTGTTGTTGTGATAATAATATGATAGCTACTGAAAAGTTACCTGAACAAAACAAGAAATCCCAACATATTATAAGGCCTAGTGGCCAGTGTGAAAACTGCACAATATCCTTTTTAATATAGATAGTGATACGGAAAATTAGAACAAAAATCACCAAACATTCTATGAAAAATCTGTTTAATATAAAAGCATAATTTTAACAATAGATCATTTTCTGATGTCACATTCCCTTTAGTTGACATCAGGGACTCTGGTTTATGTAATTCACTAATATGAAAGTTACATCCTTACCTGCCAGACAGAAAGTTAAGCCTGTCATCGTTAAGAGAAGTGGTAGATAGTGTGTGGTATTAATATGGAAACCAAAATGTCATGGAACCCACATTTACCACAAGAACAATAGATGATTGGACCAATAATCTATTTTTCTTGTGGTAAATGTGGGTTCCATGACATTTTGGTTTCCACATTAATACCACACACTATCTACCGCTATTCACGTGCAAGGTTCTACCTGGACCACTTGAGCAGCCCTTTTTCCCTTACTTTTCTCGATATTTTTGGCTGTAGTCCATCTTTTCCACCCTCTTGGCGCCCTTGGTATATATCATATATATTTTGGGTCTCCACCCAAAATATCTTTGATTAACCCTCTTCTCATGTTTTATTTTTCTCTTTTTGCACATTGTTCAGAGACGACTTAAGGCAAGAGGCACCCACAGCTTTAAAGATTCCTAAAATAAGCTGCATCACTTATCTGTCTCTTCATATTCAAATCTAGACGCTCTAGCTGGAAATGGTCATTAGGAAAGTGCATACATGTCATACAGTGTACAAATGATCATGCTATACAGTGCCAATTGTAATGCCATACATTGGTTAAATAATGCTTCCAGGGTATTCCAGGATTATTATACTGACAGGCTATCAATATCTAACCTCTGTGCTGATAAGCATTTTCAGTGGCACTGGTATTGGTAGTTTACTTTAGAAACTCCTCCTCAATTCCTTAGACTGGAAGTCAGCTCCGAAAATACACATTTCTGTCCATTGTGTAGGTGACAAAGCTGGTAACTGCTGTGCTGCTCCCAATCACTTCAACAGGAGCAGCACTGCAGTTACCAGCCCTGTCCCCTTCACTATGGACAGAGCTGTGTAGGTCAAGTGCTAGTGCTACTCTGAAATAGCTGATTGCTGGGAGTGTGGGGTGTTGGACCCCCACCGCTCAGATATTGGTGGACAATACTGAAGATCCTGGAATAACCCTTTAATTAGGCTCCTTTCACCCGACGGAACAGCCTGTTGGATCTTTCCTGCAGCAAGTGAACGTGTGCCCCCGAACTACCATTCTGGCCTTTGACTATAATGGGGACGGGGCGGAGTTCCAGCGGAGGCACGGCGAGAGTCTGCCGGAATAAAACTACGACATATCCGACATTTATTCCGGCAGCCTCTCGCCGTGCCTCCGCTGGAACTCCAACCCGTCCCCATTATTGTCAATGGGGCCGGAGCGGTAGTCCGGGGGCACACGTTCACTAGTGGCAGGACGGATCCAACAGGCTGTTCCGTTGGGTGAACAGCCTGTCGGATCCGTCCTGCCGCTAGTGTGAAACTAGCCTTAACAATGCAGTATCCCATAAAAGGGTCGCTACAAAAGGTTAACTGTTATAATGTTGTACTGTTGAGTAAAAGTGTTACGGACAGTGGACCCACAGCGCTAACTAACTGGTTTGACTTTGTCCTAAACCTAAGGGCGTTGTCCCGGTGGTCCCCTGGTATTCACGCTCTAACCCCTGTATCCGGATCTGGACTTTGCTGCAGGGGACCAACCAGGCTACTACCTCCTGGAGTAGTCCTTGTGTAGTTGGCAGCTGACCCACAGGATTTAGATGTGGAAACAAAAGAGCCACAGCAGCATCTCCGGTTATCTTCTTTATTGCGAGTACTTCATAGCATGTATACAAATAAAGTGCAACGTTTCGGCTGTGATTAGCCTTTGTCAAGCATGAACACAAGTGACAATTGCTGACATTTAAGTAGTATAGCCACCACCCTTCTCATAACACAATCCTCCAATCCCTTACCTCTAGGTGACCAGCTCCTACAGCTCAGCCAATCATAACATCTACCACTTGCAATACCTCCTTTGCATATACAAGTATATTTACCTGTGTAAAGATTACCTCAAGGCATTCCATTAAATGCATTCCTGCACAGTGTCCGCAGCTGTATACTTCCATTGCGCATGCTCGTGCTCAAGCACACAGTATACAGATGCGGATGCTATGCAGGAATGTGGAGGAATCAGGGCAGCAGCGGATACGGATTGCCGTGTGATACTGTATTTGTGCATCCGACAGCTTAAAAAAGAGAAAAGAAGATTAGAAGGTCCGGAATCTGCAAGGCTGTGCACTGGAGTGAGTCAACAAGGTATTGTGCTCGTTTATGGCAGAAAGAGACTTTGTTGATGTGAGAGGGAACATTACTAACATAACTTTCCACACTTTGAGATAGTTTTGCCAGCCATAACTTAATTCTGTACCCCTCAGGCGGAGAATTACAAAAACATCTACTAAACAGCTCAAGAGCCTAAAGTTCTGCAGATAGACTTTAGAAAGACTTCACTTTCGCTTGCTTTCTGACTCTCTTCTGCCGCTGGCACACCAACCTGACCAAAAAACTCAGACAAGCTTCTAGGGCTGCTGAGCGGCAATGGAAAAATCCCATTCTAAAGATCAATTCAACGCATACAAGCAATCCCTCAGCCCTCAAAACAGGCCTACTTCTCATCTCTCATATCTTTCCTGTCCCACAAACCTAAACAACTTTTTAACACGTTTAATTCCCTTCTCTGTCCCCCAGCGCCCCCACCCTCTCCTCTCATCTCAGCTGAGGATTTTGCCACATACATCAAACAAAAGCTAGTCAACATCAGAGAAAGCACAGTCAACACACAGTCCCCACAGACCCTACACAAAGCTGCTCAGTCCTCTTCCCCCAAACCCCGCTTCTCCGCCAGTACAGAAGAAAAACTCTCCACTCTACTCTCCAGATCACATCTCACTACCTGTGCACTTGACCCAATCCCATCCCACCTCATCCCTAACCTCACCACAGTGTTTATGCCAGCCCTAACTCATCTCTTCAACATATCACTAATCTCTGGCGTCTTCCCCTCTGCTTTTAAACATGCTACCATTACACCCATCCTCAAAAAAGGTTCACTTGTTGACGCATCTTCTTTGTCCAGTTATCGCCCCATATCACTTCTTCCATATGCCTCAAAGCTACTTGAGCAACACATCCATTCTGAACTGTCCCCTCACCTTCTCCTCCTGCTCCCTCTTTGACCGGCTACAATCTGGATTCCGACCCCACCACTCAACTGAGACTGCCCTTACCAAAGTCACAAATGACCTACTAACAGCCAAAACCAAAAAACATTACTCTGTCCTCTGCCTTTGACACTGTCGACCACTCCCTTCTGTTACAAACTCTATCATCTCTTGGTATCACTGACCTGGCCCTCTCCTGGATCACATCATACCTCACAGACCGGACGTTTAGCATCTCCCACTCTCACACCACCTCCTCGTCTCATTCCCTCTCTGTTGGTGTCCCACAAGGCTCCGTCCTAGGACCCCTGCTCTTTTCTATCTACACTTTCGGCCTGGGACAGCTCATAGAGTTCCATAGCTTTCAGTATCACTTTTATGCTAACGACACACAAATCTACCTCTCTGGTCCAGACATCACCACCTTACTATCCAGAATCCCACAATGCCTATCTTCCATATCATCCTTTTCTCTCGCTTTCTAAAACTTAACATGGATAAAACAGAATTCATCATCTTTCCCCCATCTTGCTCAACCACCCCACCAGACCTATCGATCACAATGAATGGCTGCACACTCTGCCCGGTCAACCAAGTGCGCTGCCTTGGAGTGACCTTGGATTCTGCCCTCTCGTTCCGAACGCACATCCAAGCCCTTTCCACCACATGCCGCCTCCAACTTAAAAACATCTCACACATTCGTGCTTTCCTCAACTTTGAGTCTGCAAAAATACTTGTACATAACCTCATCATCTCCCACTTAGACTACTGCAACATTCTCCTCTGTGGCCTTCTATCTAGCACTCTTGCACCCCTCCAATCTATCCTCAACTCTGCTGCCCGACTAATCCCCCATCCCCTCATCCTGTTATTCCTCTGCCTCTCCCCTCTGCCAGTCTCTTCACTGGCTCCCCATTGCCCAGCGAATTCAGTTCAAAATACTAACCAATACAAACAAGGCTGTCCACAACCTGTGCCCTCCCTACATCTCTGAGCTACTTTCCCGATACAGCCCCACACGCAATCTCCGATCCTCACAAGATCTCCTCCTCTCCTCTTATCACCTCTTCCCACAATCGTCTCCAAGATTTCTCCCATGCATCCACCATACTCTGGAACTAGCTACCCCAACATATCAGACTCTCACCTGCAGTGGAATTCTTCAAAAGAAACCTGAAAACCCACCTCTTCAGACAAGCCTACAACCAGTGACCCTGTTGCCCATATACTGCCATAACTAGCCCTACCCTCTCCTACTGTGTCCTCCTCCCATACCATGTAGATTGTAAGCCCTCACGGGCAGGGCCCTCTCTCCCTCTGTACCAGTTTGTAACTCATCTTGTTCATGCTTAGTGCAATTGTCTGTATTATGTATGTATACCCCTTTTCATATGTACAGCACTATGGAATGAATGGCGTTTTAATAATAAATAATATTAAAGACAGAGAGGAATAGTACCACAAACCCCATCATGGCTGCTATCCATACATTGCTACTGGGGAAGATCTACCCTATAATTTACTTGGAATTATGCCTTGCGACTATCAGTTGTACCACTACTCCTATTCTGCACATGCTAGCAAATATTGTCACTGCAATTTAAGGAGATATGTATAATGGCGGGCTTACAACGCACAATTGACCAATACTAGTTCCTGATAATCGGCCTGTGTAAACGTGCCACCGATCACCCGATGGACAAGCATCGAAATGCAGCACATTAAACCATTGTTTATGGGTAGGAGATCATGCTGTGTAAAGGGATCTGCTGCCCAGAAACAATCTGTTTGAGGACAAGCGATAGCAGTAGCCGGACCTCCCAAGTGTCCCTCTTTTGGAGGGACAGTCCCTCTTTTTGACCCAAATCCCTCTGTCCCTTTGTTCGTTAACTGTCCCTCTTTTTGATCCGAGGTATAGATTTGCATTTTAACCTTCACACTATTGACCCATAAAGTGTTGCTCTGGTTCCTCTCTGTATATTTCAGCCTATTTTGTATATTTTTCGATTATTTGATGATGGATTTTAGAAATTTTTATATTCATATTTTTGCGCCATTTCATAAGAGAAAATGATTAAAGTGTATAGATCTATGTATAGGAAAATTGATCTTTTACATAATGAACCATAAGTGTCCCTCTTTAATCGTCCAAAAAGATGGGAGGTATGCAGTAGCCATCACTGGTCATCAAACAGTGGAGATGATCGCTGTATGTAAATGCAGCTGTTCCCTTGACTGATGAGCAGGCAGTTATCAGGAATGAATAGTCCCTTCCCAATAATTGCTGCCCGTCCGATGCATGTAAATACGCCTTAACTATTACTGTATACAACTACAGAATTAAATCCCTGTGCAATTTTAATCTCATTCCTCGCCATTAGTTTAATAAATTAGAAACAGAAAAGTTATTTCAACCCATTACATCATCAAAGTTGGTCACGAAGCCCCCGGTAATGACGAGGTTAAGCAGACCTTTTTGTTTTAGCCTATGAGATTAGTTAGACAGTTGGTACAGTCCATCGAAGTGAAGACTGCAGCAAAGGAGAAACAACTGGCAAAGCCCATAATAGCTCACATCTTGCGTAGTACTCATGGCTGATCCTCTCAAGTTCTAATCCAGTCCTGCAGAAATGTCTCCAGGAAATATGTACTTGCGGACAATCAGGCTATTCCCTGCTTGTGTATAAGTGAAATTCTCTGCTCATTGTCCAGTGAGGTTAAAAATCCCACACTAAAATATAATTTGTCGTTATATATATATATATATATATATATATATACAGGGGTCAAGTCCTGGGAAAAAAAGTGTGGGAACTCACCCAAGTGCCTCCGTGTAACGTCACGGCGCGTGGCGTACGCAAAGGGCAGGGGAGGTCAGGAGGAGGAGCAAGCACCATATTTTTCGCCCTATAAGATGCACCTAGGTTTTAGAGGGGGACAATAGGAAAAAAAATATTTTTTATTACACCTCAGGTCAGACCACCAATCAGACCCCCAATGTTAATCAGACCTCAGCTAACAGCCCCAATAAGATGCCCAATGTTAATAAGACCCCAGATCACACCTCAGCTCAGACCCTAATATGAATGACCACCAATCAGACCTCAGATAAGACCTCTCCACCAGCCCCCAGTGCCTCTCCACCAGCCCCATCAGCCCCCAGTGCCTCTCCACCAGCCCCCAGTGCCTCTCCACCAGCCCCCAGTGCCTCTCCACCAGCCCCCAGTGCCTCCCCACCAGCCTCCAGTGCCTCTCCACCAGCCCCAGTGCCTCCTCACCAGCCCCCAGTGCCTCTCCACCAGCCCCCAGTGCCTCTCCACCAGCCCCCAGTGCCCCATCAATCAGCCCCCAGTGCCTCTCCACCAGCCCCCAGTGCCTCTCCACCAGCCCCCAGTGACCAGTCAATCAGCCCCCAGTGACCAGTCAATCAGCCCCCAGTGCCCCCTCCATCAGCCACCAGTGCCCCCTCCATCAGCCCTTAGTGACCCCCTCCATCAGCCCCCAGTGCCTCTCCACCAGCCCCCAGTGACCAGTCAATCAGCCCCCAGTGACCAGTCAATAAGCCCCCAGTGCCCCCTCCATCAGGCCCAGTGACCCCTCCATCAGCCACCAGTGCCTCCTCCATCAGCCACCAGTGACCCCTCCATCAGCCCCCAGTGACCCCTCCATCAGCCACTAGTGACCCCTCCATCAGCCACCAGTGACCCCCTCCATCAGCCACCAGTACCCCCTCCATCAGCCACCAGTACCCCCTCCATCAGCCACCAGTGCCCCCTCCATCAGCCCCCAGTGACCCCCTCCATCAGCCCCCAGTGCCCCCTCCATTAGCCCCCAGTCAGTGCCTCTCACCAGCCATAAAATCTAAAACAAAAAAAACACTTACCCTCTCCTGCTCCTGGGCGCAGCCAACAGCCGATAACCAGGAAGCGGTGAGTACAAAGTCTTCATCGCTTCCTGGTCATTTTGCCCTGAAAGGGAACGGCGTTCCTGCTGTGAAAAAAGTGCAGGAACTACGTTCCCACCCGTTCCCCCTGGACTCGAGCCCTGTATATATATATATATATATATACACACACCAACCATACCATGAACTCCTTCAAGACACAGCCAGTTTTCACCTTAAGGACTGTGCCTAATTTAGAAATGTAACATGTGTCACTTCACGTGCTAATAACTATTGAATGCGTTTACTTATCCATTAGGTTCTGGGAATGGTTCATGATAATGGTGAATTTGAGTAAATATGTTTTACCTTTACTTGCAAAAAATAAATAAAAAATGTGCTATTTTAAAGATTTGAATTTCTCTGTTTTTAAGACTGAGTGATACCTCTAAACTAGTTATTAACGTTTACCATAGGTCTCTTTTATATTGGCATTATTTTGTAAATGTATTTCCCCTACAGTGGAAACCCCTAAAAAGTGACTGACCTTATTTTGGAAACTACACCCCTTAAGGATTTTTTTTAATGCCACAGGCATTTCATAGAATTTTAAAAACACTTGGCTGTGAAAATGAAAATTTTTATATTTTCCAATATAATGTTGTGTTAGCCCCAGATTATTCATTTTCACAAGAGGTAAAAGGAGAAAAAGAACCCACAATGTATTTACCATTTCCTCTTGAAAACAGCAACACCCCATATGTGGCCGTAAACTGCTGTTTGGGCACACCACAGGGCTCAGAACAGAAAGAACACCATGTGCATTTGAGGACTAGTTTGGTGATTTATACAGCACTGGCCGACAACTGCAAAGGCTCTGAGGTTAAATTTTTTTTAAAAAATGCTAAATCACAGTATTTACCAAGGGGTGTAATGCGCATTTTGACATTTTGTGCATGTAGCCTTAGGGTTCATTCACACGTTCGTAGTTCTGGGCCCGCATGTGTTCTGCAATTTTGCGGAACAGGTGCAGAACCATTCATTTCAATGGGACCGCGAAAGATGCGAACAGCACACATCCATAGTTCCGTTACGCAGTCCCGCAAAAAAGATACAGCATGTCCTATTCTTGTCTGCAATAGAAGACAAGAATAGGCATTTCTATAGGGGTGCCGGCTGGGTGTATTGCAGATCCGCAATACACAACGGACGTGTGAATGGACCCCAAGCCTGATAAAAGAAAAAATGAAAGGCATCCTATTAGCCTATAATGTAATTGGAAAGTCTTCAGTCCCTTTCGCTGTTTTCACATTTTGTTATGTTGTGACCTTGAGCCAAAATAAAAAAAAATTCAAGTTTTTCGCCAGCATTCTGCATTCATTACCCCATAATGAGAAAGTGAAAACATAATACTCAAAATCATTTTTAATTTATTAAAAATGAAAAATTAAAGTCTTGCATTGACATATTTATTCAGATCCTTTACTCAGGAATTAGATGAAGCACTTTTGGCAGCGATTACAGCCTCCAGTCTTCTTGGGCAAGATGCCGCAAAGTTTGCACATCTGGATTTGGGGATGTTCTGCCATTCTTCTTTGCAGATCCTCTCAAGCTCTGGGAGGATGGATGGAGACCATTGGTGGATGGCCATTCTCATGTTTGATTGGGTTTAATTCAGGCTCTGGCTGGGCTACTGAAGGACATTCACACAGTTGTTCCTAAACCACTCCCTGTGTTGTCTTGGCTGTGTGGTTAGGGCCAGTCCTCTTGGTAGGTGAACATTTGGCCTAGAGCACTCTGGATCAGGTTTTCATTAAGAATATCTGTACTTTGTGCCATTAAGATTTTCTTCAACTCTGACCAGTCTCCCTGTCCCAGCCACTGAAAAACACCCCACATCATAATGCTGCCACTATCATATTTCATTGTAGGGACCGTATGAGACAGGTGATGAGCAGTGCCTTGTTTTCTTCATACATGATGCTTAGAATTAAGGCCTAAAGGTTCAATCTTCGTTTCACCAGACCAGATAATCTCATTTCTCGCAGTCTGAGAGTCCTTTAGGTGCTCTTTAGCAAATTCCAGGTAGGCATTTCTATCATAGGGCCGGCCATGTGCGGTCCGCAAAATGCGGAATGCACGCGGCCAGTATCTGTGTTTTGCTGATACGCAATTTGCGGACCGCAAAACACTTACGGACGTGTGAATAGAGCCTTAGAAGCCTAGAATAAAGCTATTGGTTACTGAAATAATATCTCCACATGTATCAACCCCATGGTACGCTATTGTAAGTTATTATCGCAATAGTATTTCTGCCCTGTTACACTGAACAATGTGTTTTCTAATCAATCTAAGCTATGTTGGAGAGGTTGGGGGCAGATAGCACATTATTACACATGTGGTGGGAGTGCACACTATTATTGCTTTTCTGGAACTCATTCTACAGGTTCTACACTGGTGAGATTCTACACTAGTGAGATTACTAGAATTAAGCACTACTTAAAGGCTATGGAAACCTTCAGGTCAATTTTCTTTATGACTTCATTTTACTCATTTTGGGCTAAAAAAATCATATTTTTGAAATGGTCTTTATTAAAAATGTTAATTAGTTTCTGAGATACAGGGGTTTAAAATCCGTCTATTTGAAGGCTTTCATGGTTTTCTTTGAATCCCATCATCTGACGGCTCATGTGTAGCTCTTATCTCTGATCTCCTGACCTTATAAACTTGTAGCTCAATTCTTATCAAACTGATAAGAATATGACTTAAAGGGGTTGTCTAGGTTCAGAGCTGAACCTGGACATACCCATACTTTCACCCAGGCAGCACCCCTGATGTTAGCATCGGAGCAGCTCATGCTCCAATGCGCTCCCTTGCCCTGCGCTAGATCGCGCAGGGCAAGGGCTCTTTTGTTTACAATAACACACTGCCGGTCGGAAGCCTCCACCCGGCAGTGTGTTCGGTGACGTCACCGGCTCTGATGGGCGAGCTTTAGCGCTGTCCTAGCCGTTTTACAGGAACTCCGGAAAATGCCTTTGCCCTGCACGATTTAACGCAGGGCAAAGGACAGCATCGGAGCATGAACTGCTCTGATGCTCAAGTCAGGGGTACTTCCTGGGTGAAAATGGAGGTATGTCCGGGTTCAGCTCTGAACCCGGACAACCCCTTTAAACAACCGTTTATAAGGTCAGGAGATCAGATCCACACATGAGCTGTCAGATAACAGGATTCGAAGAAAACAAAAAAGTGACAGCTTTCAAATAGACTGATTTAACCCTGTATCTCAGAAACGGCCAAACATTGTTATCAAAGAACAATTGAAAAATTATTATTTTTAGCCCACAGTGAATAAAATGCAATCATTAAAAAATTGTCTCCAAAGGTCTACATAGCCTATAAAACATGGGCTAATCACATTTTTGATGCATAACATAGAACATGTTTCTTGCAGCCTGATTATGTATAGCTGTTAGGTAAATCAGTGGCTCACCCAAATACACAGGGAGTCATAGATACTATTAATCAGAATATGTTACAAAAGATTCCACTTTCATGGGATCATAAAGCATATAGTAGAAAATTAAGGGGCTGGCTGCCCTGGACGCAAACCAGATTCACCAGGATATCTGCAAACTGAGATTCTTTCACTGTTTACTTATATTTCTATTTTTCGGGTTCCCTCATTCCTTTGGATATAAAACAAATGTATATTATTTATATGATGAATTTGCCTAGTAGCTGGATGTTTTGTATTTTTGTTTTGTTTGTTTGCTGTACTAAAATCAAATAAAAAGATCGTTAAAAAAATGGATGCTATCTTAGAAAGACGTAGGAAAAAGGGCTTTACCACCTAACTGTTTTGCCAGGTCTTGCTTGGGCTCTGGGAAAAGCACTTAAAGGGGTTTTGTCCCTCCAGCAAATAACATTTATTATGTAGAGAAAGTTAATACAAGGCACTTATGTAATGTATTATGATTGTCCATATTGCTTCCTATACTGGCTGGATTCATTTTTCCATTGCATTAAACACTGCTTGTTTCCATTGTTACAGCCCCCTTGCAATCCAGCAGCGGTGGCCATGCTTGCATACTATAAAAAAAATCACCAGCCTATGTGAGCCCCCACGGTCCCGGCCACCAGAAAGGCTGGCATTTTTTTGGCCTATATTGTGCAAACACGACCACTGCTGCAGAGTGGTTGTAACCATGGAAACAAGCAGCGTATAATTTGATGGAAAAATGTATCTAGCCAGCAAAGGAGGCAATATGGGTAATAGCAATACATTAATAAGTGGCTTGCATTAAATTTCATAAATCATATATCCCACTAGCTGAAGTGACAAAGCCCCTTTAATGTTCTGTCAGAGTCCAAGCCCTGACAGAAGGGAAAGGAGGGGGGTCTGCTTTAACTGCTTATATCTTCTGATTGGTACCAGTTAGATCAGGCATGGCCAACTTGCGGCTCTCCAGCTGTTGTAAAACTACAACTCCCACCATGCCCTGCTGTAGGCTGATAGTTGTAGGCAGTCTGGGCATGCTGGGCATTGTAGTTTTACAACAGCTAGAGAGCCTCAGGTTGGCCAGCCCTGAGCTAGACCAAAATGACAGCATTAGCAGATTTCCCAATTCAAGTTGGGAATAATCATGGGTAAAACCTACTTTTACTTTCACTTTCAGCTGCACTCACTGCATTCCGATTTCTGACAGTGATATCTTCCCATGTAGTGAAGATAATGCTGTAATGCCAGCTTTCAAACAATACAAAGCCCATATTTCTAGCTGCTACCAATTCAGAATTATGAGCAGCTAAAGCAGGGGGAGGGAGGGCGGAAGTTGGGTTGCTGACAGCCTGTAAGAGAAAAGGAAAAATAGTAAAAAAAAAATATATATATATATATATATATATATATAAATATGGCATTATCATCATTGTACTGACCCACATAATAAAATTATGTTATTTTTACCACACAGTGAACGCCATAAATTCCACAAAATATTGTAAAAATTGCAGTTTTTTATATTTCCCCTAAAAATAAATTTAGAAAAGTTATTTAATACGCTATATGTATACCCCAATGGTTCCTAAAAAACCTACAGCTAATACCACAAACTAAAAAATATTAGCAGGAAAAAATTAAAAAGTTATGACTGCTGGAACAAGAAGGGGGAAAATGTTACTGGTCCTTAAGCCTAAATGAATTATGTCACTAAAGGGTTAAAATGCAATTGTGTCCCCTGAAGATTTGCTTCAGACACACATTAAAAATCGATAAAAAAAGTGCCATTTTTGGAAGGAATTTAATGTGACTGTTAGGAGGTTAACCAGGTCAGAAAACATTTTTGGGGCATCCGATTGCTGTAGCCCCCACCATTGCTGAGAGTGAAGGGAATCAATTTCCTATCTTTAACTGAAAAACAGAATGAACATGCATCGCTGCCCTCCATAGATAATAGTTAAAAATAGCCACCCATTTTGTATGAAAAGAGAATATATGATTTCCATAGAAAGTGGTGAGCAATAAGCATAAAATACTAACTTTTCATAAAACTAATGGTAAACGATACTTTTACCATTATATTGTACTATGACTTTTATACACTTGAAGCGCATGGACATTTAGGATATTTTGATTTACTTAGAAACCATTTCCCCCACCACTTGTCTTTACCAGAAGTCACACTATGGCTCAGCAGCCTTCTGCCGCATAGACCATTTGTTCAACATCTAGCATTCCCCAGAAGCATCTCTACAGCTATTTATGGGCCCTGCTCCAAAAAGCTTCTGAGCTAGATGACCAAATCCCAGATTAAGTTACTGTCAAGCCGCACAGGCCCCCCTCTGTGTAACTGCAATGGGCTGCGACAAAACCCATTGACTGCAAAGCGACACAAGAAGACCAATCACAGGCCCTCAGAACTAAACCACAAATTCCCCATCAGTAGAGGTCTCCTCCCATGCAAGTGGTAAATGTAGAGGGCAGACGTTTAACCAATTCATAGACATACAGCTTTGCAGAACAACAAGTAACCTTCAGATAACATCCTCAGGTTCATACATGAGATGAAAGTGGATCACATAATTTAACAGAAAAATGTTCAAGGCTGGGCTGTGTTCACAATTCTTATGATATATATGTTAAAGAGGTTTCCTGAGAGGTCCTCAGGATAGGTCATCAGTATCTGATCAGTGGGGGTCCGACACCCAGGAACCAGACGATCAGCTGTTTGAGAAGGCACCAGCGTTTGCAGTAGCCATGACCTTCTCCAGCTTTGACTAGGTCATGTAACGTAATGTTCATCGGTCACGTGCCCTAGGCACAGCTCGACCCCATTGAAGTAAATGGGGCTGAGTGAGATACCAAGCACAGCCACTATACTATGTACGTTGCTGTGCAGAAGGGGTTCCGGGTGTTGGACCCCCACCGATCAGATACTGATGAGCTATCCAGAGCATGGGTCATTAGTAGAAAAAAAAACTCTCAGAAAACCACTTTAAACAGATGCCTCCAAAAGATGCGACACTGTGGCACCCATCACAGGTCCAGGCAGATGCTCCTATCTAACCTGGGAACTACACCATTCTTTGTGCAATTCCTTTACTAGCTGTACAGGACCTCTGATGACATCATCACAGGTCCTTTAGCTTTTACCCCTGATGACAGGGATACTATACTGGAGCTGGACAGTAATGAGTGTAATTAGGGGACGGGCACCTTTTTCCCACGGGCCCCATAGCAGCTGCATGGTCTGCCTCATTTGGAGGTACACCACTGGGCTAATGCCATGGGTAGTGTACAGCCATACAGGTCAGTGTTTACACAGTCAAATTCGGGACAAATCAATTAGCAAAATCCACAAAACCTACATGTGGATTTGTCACAGATTTTGCTGTGAATTCAATGCGATTTTTGCCCAGTTCATTGCAAAGATTAAAATCTGCAGCACATTGTGTTACTATAATGCGGCAAGATATAAATCTGTTCTTTAGCACTATAAATCTTTATGTATTTTAGCTTTCAGTCAACTTTATGAAAACTGAGTTTTTCTTTCCATTTCTATAGGATTTCCCATAGAACCATATACATGTACTGTGGAATCTGCAGACTTATGTGTGGTATCTCATAGCAGTGTTGGGTGCAGCAGAAAGAGAATACATATACATTACCAGAAAGTTTTAAAAGTTGCTTGAAAGGGTTCTCCAGGAATGAATAAAATAAAATTACTGAAAATACTTCATTATAAATATATTCCTAAATACCTTTCATTAGTTATAATGGCACGTTTTGTCTGGAGAGCAATCAACAACAGAAAAAAAATGGCCGCCATCCTATTAGTACACACGGAACCTGTCCTAATTACACAGCAGGACAAGTTATTTCAGAGAACTGAGGTAAAGAGCCACCTCATCCTCCTCTCTGCTCTACTTTTCAAGGATTATGATCCTTAATAATAGATAAGATCTTCAGCTGAATCTCTGTAGGAATGGAGTTCATGAGGAGACATTTAGTACAGAGAGGATGAACAGGACCTACTGTGGTAATACAAGAGCTGCTTATTAGCCCCATCCCCACCCTCCTCTCTGTATTTCAGCAGTCTCCTCATGAACTCCATAAAGGCCAGATTTGTGGAGCACACAACTAATAGTTGTCCTTTGGACAGATTCTCCATACTGAGCTGTGGGTCTCTGCAGTTCCTTCAGAGTGACTAAGAGCCTCTTGGCTGCTTCTCTAATTAGTGCTCTGCTTACCTGGGCTTTCAGTTTAGGTGGACCATATCTTGGTAGGTTTGCAGTTGTGCCATACCCCTTCCATTTTCGGATGATAGATTGAACAGTGGACATGTACAGACCTTGAGATATTTTTTATAACCTAACCCTGCCTTTCACTTCTCCACAGCTTTATCCCTGACCTGTCTGGTGTGTTCCTTGGTTTTAATGATGCTGTTTTATCACTAATGTTCTCTATCAAACCTCTGAGGCCTTCACAGAACAACTGTAGTTATACTGACAATAAATTACACACACTATTTACTAATTAGGTGACTTCTGAAGGCAGTTGGTCACACTGGATTTTATTTAGGGGTTTTAGAGTAAAAGGAGCCAAATACAAATGAACACCCCACCTTTCAGATTTTTATAAAAAAATTTGAAATGATGTATCATTTTCTTTTCACTTGACACTTACTTGCTACTTTGTGTTGGTCTGTCGCAGAAAATCCCAATAAAATACAGTTAAGTTTGTGAGCGTAATGTGAAAAAAATGCAGAAAAGTTCAAGGGGGATGAATACTTTTTCAAGGCACTTGTATATGTGACCTAACGAAATCACCACCCATTAGAAGAACATCATTATTGTGCACCCTGTACTATAAAATGGGGTAACTAATCATGTACATTACCTCATTAAGCATTATTAATGGCAGTCTAAAGTGAGACTCCGGACTTCACTGTATCACAAAACAACAGTGGGAACATTTCCTATAGAGGTGGCCACCAGCTTTAATGAAACTACAAGTCTCAGAATGAACAAGGTAGTTGCGCCACAGCTTGACAGTCTGCAGCTTGGAGCCTGCTGTCCTATACAGGCTGGCGAGTCTTCTCCTGGCCTTGGCTTTAATGGCAGGGAAAACAATGCATTGTCAGAATCGTGGCATGTAGTAAAACTTTTAACCCAGGCAAGGCTCCTTTCCTGTTTTATTAAAGCAACTTATCAGTGAATACATAAAAAAAAAAAAACATTTGGCTGAATGGGTTAAAGGGGTTGTCCATCAAGAAACCAGATAACACGGGGGAATAGACTGAAATAAAGTGAGCAGTACTCACCAAGAAGATCCAATGTCAATGCTTCAGTTTTGAAAAATGGAGCATTGGCTAGATGAGGGCTGCTCAATTCTTTATTTTAGGCTATTCCCCAGTGGTGTCTGGTTTCTTGGTGAAACTGGACACCCCCTTTAAAAATAACAATCTTCACCCACCTTACCGATCCCCTGATGATGCTCAGTTCCCTGCTGGTCTTTGCTTCCTTGTCTCAACACATAGTAAATGGCTTGGACTGCTCTCTAAACCAAGCAATGGCTGAGGCGGTTCACCTCTTAAGTCAGTAAGTGGCTAATTGGATAGTCCAAGCCGTTTCCTGTGTGTTAAGCCCAAAACCAGGAAGTGGAGAGCAGCAGGGACTAGAGCAAGGGTCAGGGGATTGGTGAGGTGAGTAATGATTGTTATTTTTAACTAATTCTGCCCATTTTTTTTTCAAGTGTTCTCAAAAAAAACTTTAAAAGGGTTTTCTGGGATTTTAATATTGATGACCTGTCCTCAGGATAGGTCATCAATATCAGATCTGCTGGTTAAGGGCGAAGGACGCGCTTTGTGTCTCTTGTTTGTTTACCTGCTCGCTGTCAACAACGCAACGTTGAGCAAGTTTAATTAAATTCATTTTAATGAGACAGCTTCTTCCTATACATTTGAATAAGAACGATCCGTCCCACTGAAACGAATGGGATGGCTTGTAGTAACACCTGCTCACTGCTGAAATGTCGACCATGAGCAGGTAAACAGACAAGGGAAGGCTGTGCTCGCACGGAGCGCGGTCTTCCCTTCAACCAGTTGATCAGCAGGGCTGATGGGTGCCTGCTGTTTTACACAGAAGTCACCCAGTGGAAGAGTCCGTGGTCAGAGACAACGCTAATCACCGACTTTTAACCACTTCAGCCCCCCTAGCTTAAACACCCTTAATGACCAGGCCACTTTTTACAATTCCGCACTACACTACTTTCACCGTTTATTGCTCCGTCATACAACTTACCACCCAAATGAATTTTACCTCCTTTTCTTCTCACTAATAGAGCTTTCATTTGGTGGTATTTCATTGTTGCTGACATTTTTACTTTTTTTGCTATTAATCAAAAATTACCGAAATTTTTGCAAAGAAATGACATTTTTCACTTTCTGTTGTAAAATTTTTCAAAAAAACTACATTTCTATATAAATTTTTCTCTAAATTTATTGTTCTACATGTCTTTGATAAAAAAAAATCCAATAAGTGTATATTTATTGGTTTGGGTAAAAGTTATAGCGTTTACAAACTATGGTGCAAAAAAGTGAATTTCGGCATTTTGGAAGCAGCTCTGACTTTCTGAGCGCCTGTCATGTTTCTTCAGGTGCTAGAATGCCAGGATAGTATAAATATCCCCCAAATTACACCATTTTAGAAAGAAGACACCCCAAAGTATTCGCGGAGGGGCTTGGTGAGTTCATGTATCATTTCATTTTTTCACAAGTTAGCGGAAAATGACACTTTCTGAGAAAAAAAAAAAAAAAGTTTCAATTTCTGATAACTTCTGGCAAAAAAAAAAAAATCTCAGACGGACTCACTATGCCCCTCAGTGAATACCTTGGGGTGTCTACTTTCCGAAATGGAGTCATTTGTGGGGTGTGTTTACTGTTCTGGCATTTTGGGCGGGGCTAAATTGTGAGCCGCCATGTAAAACCTAAAGGTACTCGTTGGAATTTGGGCCCCTTTGCGCACCAGGCTGCAAAAGCGGCACTTATGTGGTATCGCCGTACTCAGGAGAAGTAGGGCAATGTGTTTTAGGGTGTATTTTTACATATACCCATGTTGGGTGAGAGAAATATCTCTGTAAATTGTCAACTTTGTATAAAAATTTTTAAAAGTTGTCGTTTACAGAGATATTTTTCACACAAAGTATGGTATATATAAAAATACACCCCAAACCTTGCCCTACTTCTCCTGAGTACGACGATACCATGTGTGCCACTTTTTGCAGCCTGAATGCAAAGGCCCTAAACCAAAGAGTACCTTTAGAATTTCATAGGGCATTTTTACGCATTTGGATTCCAGACTTCTTCTCACCCTTTAGGGGCCCCTAAAATGCCAGGACAGTATAAATACCCCACATGTGACCCCATTTTGGAAAGAAGACACCCCAAGGTATTCTGTGAGGGGTATGGTGAGTTCATGTAAAATTTTATTTTTGTCACAAGTTAGTGGAATATGAGACTTTGTAAAAAACAAAATTAAAAAAAAAAAAAAAAAATTTCCGCTGACTTGTGCCAAAAATAAAAATTCTGTGGACTCACCATGCCCCTCACGGAATACCTTGGGGTGTCTTCTTTCCAAAATGGGGTCACATGTGGGGTATTTATACTCACCTGGCATTTTAGGGGCCCCTAAAGTGTGAGAATCCAAATGCATAAAAATGGCCTGTGAAATCCTAAAGGTACTCATTGGTTTTAGGGCCCCTTTGCGCATCTTGGCTGCAAAAAGTGTCACTCATGTGGTATCGCCGTACTCAGGAGAAGTAGGGCAATGTGTTTTAGGGTGTATTTTTACATATACCCATGCTGCGTGTGAGAAATATCGCTGTAGCGACAACTTTTTACATTTTTTATTCAAAGTTGTCAATATACAGAGATATTTCTCTCACCCAGCATGGGTATATGTAAAAATACACCCTAAACACATCCTACTTCTCCTGAGTCTGGCGATACTACATGTGTGACACTTTTGCAGCCTAGATGCAAAGGCCCAAATTCAATGAGTACCTTTAGGAGGGCATTTTTACGCATTTTTCTTCTCACGCTTTAGGGCCCTAAATGCCAGGGCAGTAGAAATACCCCACGTGTGACCCCATTTTGAAAGAAGACACCCCAAGGTATTCCATGAGGGCATGGCGAGTTCATAGAATATTTTTTTGGCACAAGTTAGTGGAAATTGATTTTTATTGTTTTTCTCACAAAGTCTCCCTTTCCGCTAACTTTTGACAAAAGTTTAATTTTCATGAACTCATTATGCCCCTCAGCGAATACCTTGGGGTGTCTTCTTTCCAAAATGGGGTCACATGTGGGGTATTTATACTGCCCTGGCATTTAGGGGCCCTAAAGCGTGAGAAGAAAATGCGTAAAAATACCCTCCTAAAAGGTACTCGTTGGAATTTGGGCCCCTTTGCGCATCTTGGCTGCAAAAAGTGTCACACATGTGGCATCGCCGTACTCAGGAGAAGTAGGGCGATGTGTTTTGGGAGTGTATTTTTACATATACCCATGCTGGGTGAGAGAAATATCTCTGTATATTGACAACTTTGAATAAAAAATGTAAAAAGTTGTCGTTTACAGCGATATTTCTCACACCCAATATGAGTATATGTAAAATACACCCCAAACACATGCCCTACTTCTCCTGAGTCTGGCGATACCATGAGTGACACTTTGCAGCCAAGATGCAAAGGCCTAAAACCAATGAGTACCTTTAGAGATTTCACAGGCCATTTTTACGCATTTGGATTCTCACGCTTTAGGACCCCTAAAATGCCAGGGCAGTATAAATACCCCACATGTGACCCCATTGTGGAAAGAAGACACCCCAAGGTATTCTGTGAGGGGTATGGCGAGTTCACAGAAAAAAAAATTTGGCACAAGTTAGCGGAAATTGTTTTTTTTTTTTTTTTTACAGTCTCATATTCCACTAACTTGTGACAAAAATAAAATTTTGCATGAACTCGCCATACCCCTCACGGAATACCTTGGGGTGTCTTCTTTCTAAAATGGGGTCACATGTGGGGTATTTATACTGCCCTGGCATTTGAGGGTCTCCGCAGTCATTACACGTATGGCCAGCATTAGGAGTTTCTGCGATTCTCCGTATATTGAGCACACGGGTAATGAGATTTTTCCGTTCAGCCTCTGCGCTGAAAAAAAAAAAAATGAACGGCACAGATTTTTCATTCGCATCGATCAATGTGGATGAAAAAATCTCTGCCAAATCAGTGACTGCGGTGCGGTGGGCTGGGCGCTAGCTACCTAACAAGTAGCTAACTAACTGGCGGTGATAAGGGACCCTTATGCCCCATTCACACGTCCGAAATTCTGTTTGCGGAGCGGAATTGCGGACCCATTCATTTCTATGGGGACAGACTTTGTCCTGCTCGGATCCGAATTACGGATCCGCGCTTCCGAGTCTGCACTTCCGTTCCGCAAAAATATAGAACATGTCCTATTCTTGTCCGCAATTGCGGACAAGAAAAAGCATTTTCTATATAGTTCTGGCAATGTGCGGATCTGCAAAATGCGGAAAGCACATTGCCGGTGTCCGTGTTTTGAGGATCCACGGATCCGTGAATCCACGGATCCGCAAAACACATATGGACGTCTGAATGGAGCCTTACAAGGGGTGTGATCAATGACAGGGGGGTGATCAGGGGGTCTAGATGGGGTGATCAAGGGGTTAATAGGTGAGGGTGGGGTGGGGGGGGGGTTAGTGTAGTGTTTGGTGCAACTTTTACTGTGTTACCTGGTCCTCTGGTGGTCGATCCCAGAAAATGGGACCACTAGAGGACCAGGTAGCAGCTATATCAGACGCTGTTCATAAAACAGCGTCTGATATAGCTGTTTGATGCTGTAGTCCAACTCTCGAGGCGCGTTCACAGGAACTCTCGCGTCTCGCGAGATGACGCCCCGGCGCGTCCAAACAGAAGATCCCGGCCGCCCGCAGGACGCAATCCTGCGTAGGGCGGTCGGGGACTGGTTAACCTCTTAGATGCCATGGTCAATGGCATCTGAGGAGCTAATTACTGGGAGTGCGGCACTCCCAATGACCAAATGGTTCTCCCCATTACAAGACTGTGGGAGCCATACGAGGCCATAGTAAAGTTCATAGCAAACCATTGCAGTCTATGGTATATGTGATCTAATGATCACATATTGAAGTTCCCTAGGAGGAATTTAATTCAATTCACCCCTTTTCCTGCAGTCCATCAGTGGTGGCCGTGCTTGCACACTATAGGAAAAAGCACCATGGTCCCAGCCACCAGAGAGGCTACCACTTTTTCCTATAGTGTGCAAACATGACTACCACTGATGGATTGCAGGGTGGACATAACCATGGAAACGAGCAGTGTATAATGTGATGGAAAAATGAATCCAGCCAGCAAAGAAAGCAATTTGGACAATCACAATACATTAGGAAGTGCCTTGTATAAATTTTCTCTGCATGATAAATGTCATTTGCTGAAGTGAGACAACCCCTTTAACGTACACCCATAAAATTCTTTGGCATGGCTGTAGTGATTTTAGTACAGAAAAAAAATCAGTGATGCCTTGTAAAAGGTGAATGTCTAGGAGCTCAGCTTCTCTGATGTGCCATACTTAACCACATCTACTTTCTTCTGCCACCTGCTGGCTAAAGAACAGAGCAGAAGCCACAGAATAATAAATCACAGCTAATCCTACTAACCCATGACCTAGAAGGCAATTTTGAAAACAGATAAAGGAATGATCCACACAAGATATACACATTGTAGTCATCGGATCCCTCTCGGCAAGAGCTCAAGCTACCTTATTTATATAGAGGATATGTAATATGTTAGATGAGCACCCACTCCTTTCCCTAATTTTCAATACAGGTCAATGTAAGAACCACATATTTTTTGATCAACTATTTTTATACAATAAAAATGGGGTAATAAAAATATTACCAAAGTAGGTCAATGAATGACAAAAAGATGATAATTATACTTACCGGTAATTGGATTTTCCATTTAGCCTCCACAATGGCACTAAGCAGGAGGGTACCCTGCCTTCCAGGGACAGGAAACAACGTGGAGAAATAAAGGTTTACCTTGTTTAGTAAGTATCCAAGGAAACATAGGTGATGCCGAGTAGGACTATTTATATATTTTTCTGATAAAAAGGTATACATCATTATAAAAACACAACAAAAACAATATCAAATATACAACATAACATAGGGTGGGAACACCCAGTGCCGTTGTGGATTACCGGTTAGTGTAATTATCATCTTTTCCATACGCCTCCCCAACGGCACTAAGCAGGAGGATTAATAAAGAAAACAACAATTTAGAGCGGGACCACGGCAGATAAGACTTTACGGCCGAAGGAAAGGTCCCTATCTGAGACAACATCCAGTCTGTAATGTTTAAAGAAAGTGGATGCAACCTAGGGACTGAAGGACGTCTCTGACGTCTCTTTTTGATGAAGAAATCCTTAAACCTCCGCCATGAGCTTTGTAGAAACTCTGGGAGCAGATGACAGACAGAAAGGGAGCGCTTGAAATTGTAAGTGAACCAGGCAATTTTTCCAGGTAGACTGGAAAACTTAGATACTTCTGATGATCTTTGTGTATGGGGACATGGTAGTAAGTGTCCGCCAAGTCTAGCATTACCATATAACAGTCCTGGGGCAGTAGGCTGATTGTTGACTTGACAGTCTCCATCTTGAATTTTTTGTAAGTGATATGTTTGTTGAGACCCTTTAGGTTTAATATGGCTCTGAATGTACCATTCGTTTTTTTATTAGGAGAATTGGGGAGTTAAATCCTTTCCCTCTCTGGTCTAGTGGTGCTGGAACAATGACTTATTTTTCTAGTAATGTCAGAATCTGTGACTCTAGAAGATATTGTCTTTCATTCTTTAGTTTTTTGGAGGGGGGGGGGGGGGGGGTATTCTAGCCTGCAGCCATGATGAATTAAATCTAAATTTTCTTAACCTTCCCCCCACCGGGTCCCTAGCATCATTGACTGGGCTGTTTTGATGACTTCTGGTTAAACAGGAAACTTTTTCTGATCTGGCCTACCCTTTCATTTGGTTACGAAAGGATCGGCGTTGGCGGAGGAACCTAGACTCTGCTGTGAATCTCTTCTTTCTATCAGATGCTTTATCTAAAATATCATCTAGTACTGACCCAAAGAGTCTGTCGCCTTCACAGGGAATACTACACAGTTTGCGATTCACATATTTTATCCATAGAATCTCTTAAAAGCCCTACATCTTCAAAAGGTAAGGAGGACTTCCTGGAGATTCTAGCTATAGGGGCATCAACCCTAGGAGTTTTATCCCAGGGGGCAGAATCAGATTCACTGAAGGGATATTTTCTTTTAAAACCCTTGAGACTCGATCTTTTTTCTGGGTCTCTCCACTCATCAGCAATTAGTTTATTTATACTTTCATGAATGGGAAAAACTTGTTTTTCACGAGACCTCTAAACATTTGGTCCTGAATGGAATGTGTTTATCTGGATTCTTCAATATTCATGGTAGCCCTGATAGTCTTAAGCAAAGATTTGGTTTCTTCCACAGAACACAAGGGTCTACCAGACTCGTCGTCAGAAGAAACAGAGTCTGATTCTGATGTAACTTCACCGTCATCCGGGTCAAAATCCATATCCAAGTGCGGTTCAGGATTTGATCTGGAGGTAGATGAATTTTGAGGGAAAACTGCCATTTTTGTTTCAATGGCGGAGGTTACTTTCTCTTTGATAATAGACTTTAGACTATCCACCAGAGATTGCACATTTTTTCTTTAGTGACGGTTCCCCACTTTTGCTGGCATAAAGAATAAGGGGCTAGATTTTAAAAGAAAAGGAACCTCCACCATTAAAATAACTCCCTAGTGCAGGCATCCTCAAACTGCGGCCCTCCAGCTGTTGCTAAACTACAACTCCCAGCATGCCCGAACAGCCTACAGGTATCAGCCTACAGCAGGGCATTGTGGGAGTTGTAGTTTTACAACAGCTGGAGGGCTGCAGTTTGAGGATGCTTGCCCTAGTGCTTAAGACCTGGATTGGTGCATAAAACAAAAAAACTTTTCACCCAGGAGGAGGCTTACCGGGCTGAGGGCCTTAGGAGCATCTGATGATTTCTCTGCAGGAAGGGACCTGCCTGTTTACGCCCAGACACGAGCTCCGATGAGCAACGCCATTCCCCGTACTGAGCCGGCATTTTAACCCGAAATCCTGGGTCACGTGGGGCGCGGCCGCACGCCGCGTCAATGCACACCCCCACGTGACCCAGTATCGAGAGACTCCGGGCCCTGGAGTGCTGCAAATGCAGGCCCACGCTCCCAGCCACCTTAACGGAAGGCGCATAGACACCCGGGGCAGCCTGCACTGCAGGACTTATGCCTAGGCAGACGGAAGGACCCATCTCTTGTCCCGTAGACCGTCGCTCTGCATCAGCCCTCCTGACTCAATCAGGGCAACTTACACCAAGGCTGAGCGAATCTTTAAGCAGGAGAGAACACTTGCCGCATTTCTCCACTTCATCCCAAGGGACAGGAAACAACTGGACAAGGTAAAGGGAAGGAGGCTTTTAAACCTGTTTCTCCACGTTGTTTCCTGTCCCTGGGAGGCGGGGTACCCTCTTGCTTAGTGCCGATGGGGAGGCTATAAAAATGGGGTAAATAAAATATTACCAAAGTAGGTCAATGAATGACAAAAATGGATACTTGCTTGCAACATTAACAAGTTGATCGGATGAGCAAGTCCCGTTCATATGCTGTTAGGGGAGTCATCCTTAGAGCGACTGTTTAGTCAGAAACTTACATTATTAAAATCAAGTTTTTACTGCAAATATATATTTTTTGTTGATTTTGAGGGCTTTTTAAAGTGATTATCCACAAAAAACCTCAATGTATTACTGTGCACGTTGGCCATTGGAGCAGTCACATCAAGATTATATTTCCTCCTCTGTGTGTTTCAATTGCCAGCTTGCTGTATACAGTACTGTGCAAAAATTTTAGGCAGGTGTGGAAAAGATGCTGCACAGTAAGTATACTTTCAAAAATAGAACTGAAGAACAAAGGGAATGAGAGATTTGAGAAATCTAAATCACATCAATATCTGGTGTGACCACCCTTTGCCTTTAAAACTGCATCCATTCTTTTAGGTACACTTACACACAGTTTTTGAAGGAGGCAGGGAGGTTGTTCCAGACATCTTGGAGAACCACAAATCTTCTGTGGATGAAGGCTTGCTCAAATCCTTCTCTCTCTACATGCAATCCCCAGACAGACTCTATGTTGAGATCAGGGATCTGTGGCAGCTATATCATCACTTCCATGACTCCTTGTTTTTCATTACTCTGCAGATAGTTCTTGAAGGGGTTTTCCAACAATTCTTTTTTTTTTTTTTTTTTTTACTGATGATCTATCCTCTGGATAGGTAATCAGTATCTGATCAGCTGTTTGAAAAGGCAGTGGCTCTCCTGCCTTCTCTCTGCTTTTCCTAGGCCAGTGACGACATGTTCATCGATCACATGGCCTAGTTACAGCTCAGCCCCATTCACTTGAACACCATTTCTGGCCAGACTTCTAGTTGGGTTACCTGGGTCGCACTGGTTTCTGCCACTTCTAAGCACTGCTGAACATCTTTTGATTTGTACTGGAAGTAAGCAGGATGTGCCTTTCTCTATTGCTCAGTCACTCTGCATTTTGTTCACTGATTATTTTTGAAAGTATTCTTAATTTGCAGCATTTTTTCCACGCCTACCTATAACATTTGTATACAGGCACAGAAGAGGGTGGTCACATTAATGATGATATTTCTGAATTCTAGATAAGCCAGCAACACTATACACTCTGTATGCTGCTCTCTGTAAGGACAGCCTGTATTATCTCTTTTCCTGGAGGGTGTAATCTGTGATATTTCTTTATCAATGGACTTCCAATTTTTTCAGCTGCCATAAGGCATACAAACACTGTTGTACTGTCTATGAAAGAAATACAGGAAGGACGTGTCTCCGATGCCTAGGAGGGTGGTGGGTATTATATCAGGTAGGCAGATTACATTTCTTAAACTCAATGACAGGCTCTCTTTTATCATATGTCTCTTTCTGAAGGTAAAGGATCCCTCTGTTGTGGTTGACTCTTTTAAAGTTGGTTAAAATATACATGCAGCCTAAGGGCTTATCAATGTGAAAATATAAGGCTATCTTCATATCAACGTTCACTTTTAACGCAGGACTTTTGTCTCTGCTTCAAAAACTTTCCTCGAACATAAACCTAACTGACCCACTTGTAGTTTATGGGGTCCGTAGGCTCCATTATGTGCCCGATCCGTCCTTTCCGTTCCTCTGCTCCTACAATGATGTCCATATGACTCCAACTTTACACATGAATTTATATAAAGACTGAGTAAAAAGTGCGGCAGGCTGAATTTGAATACAATAGGATGATCATGGACAGCCATATGTCTACACGATCCCTTAAACGAGTTGTCCCCATTTTTTTTTAACCTAACCCTCAGATATTGGGACCTGTGGAGAAATCCATACTCATCTGGACCCACTGCTTGATTCTGGCTCCTGAGCATCCCTGTTTCTCAACTTCCGCAAGCACGAGGTCATGTTCAAAGACTGCTGGGACAAGTGCCAACTGGGGACACTGGTAGCCCTATCTGTGCAGGAAGTTGACAGACCGGAACTGAAAGCCCAGTTAGGACAGCCCCGGAACTGGAACAGAGCATCGGGGACCAAGTGAGTATAGATTTCTCCGCAAGGTCCAATGAATGCAGTAAGATTTAAAAAAACAACAAAAAACTAGACAACCCTTTTAAACAGCATACAGCTTTGACATAGGAGGCTCTTTATGCATATACTTCAATTAGAACAAAGAAGGACACAGAGGCTATCACAAATATCCATGTCGTATTTTATATTTATTACCGGAATTTCTCTATAATAAATGGATATTTAGTTCCATTTTTTCTGAACAACACAGGAGATGTAACACTGTTAGATCACATTGTACGTTAAAAGATCTATTAACCCAATACGTTCAGAAAGAAAAATTAGTTGGAATAAGCTGACCTTTCCGGTTCTATTTGGCCTTCTACATACTATTATACAAAAGCTGAATCTCATGTATTCCAAACATATGATCAAATAAATCTTGCACATCACATTAATGTTTTTTGTTTTTTCTTTTTGAGTGCTGCTTCTCCATTCACATACACGGTCAGTATTTCAAATACAAATATCATCCATTGCTCAACTATTTGTACAGTTTTTCTCTTGCATCATATTACCCTTATTATACTTTACTATGCATCAGTAAGCCCATGGACGGTGCAGGAAAAAGCAAGTAACATCTAAATACCATAACATTCATCTCTTTTTCAGCAGAGAAAAAAAGATGACGTAGCCGTTCCACTAAGCAGAAGAATCACTGCTCGACATCTTCCCTACTGTAAGGGGAAAGAAAGCTGCAGCTGTGCGGTAGGCAAATTTATCGACAAGCATTGTCATGCTAACAAAGAGATGCAAAATGACATCACTTGTCATATCCACTGAAAAACATGACATCAATATCTTCTCGTCAAGATGTAGAAGGAAGTATTATAAGTGCTGGACATTTCAAGTACTCCTTGAAGCAAACCAACAGAAACTATATCTCAAAGGCGGGAAATCTCGCTTTTGCAGGATCCAGTAAGTCTGCCAAAAAGTAGATGGTGCCAGCCAGCCCTGTAGGAAAAGCATCGAAAAGAATAAAAAGATAAAAGAAAAAGAAGAAAGAAACAATTTATGGATTAATTATATTTGAAATCATGTTCTTTCCATTGCAAATTAGAAGAATATATCACTTCTGCAACTTTATGAAAGCATGTGGCAGAGTGCATTATGGAGCTCCAAGGTATTCTCAGACATGCATTGGATCATTCACCATAAGGCACATCCTAGAAGCTGCAGAATATCTTTACGGAGAGTGAGGCTCTTTACACGTTGCATTTTGGTATACATCAGGAGGATTTCCCAAGATACATCTCCAGAGTATACTACCAATGGATGACGCTGTACTTGCATTCAGTAGCATCCATCACCCATAGGTGTCTTGTGGCAGCTAAGGCCTGTTTCACACTTGCCGATCCGTTTTTTCTCCGGTGTTTAAACCGTAGCTTGAAGCGGTTTTTCGTCCGGTCACAAAGCGGAATGCTGACAGAACGGAAGGCAACCTGATCCTGAACGGATTTCTTTCCATTCAGAATGCATTAGGACTAAATGGAATAGTTTTTTTTTCCGGTTTTGAGATCCTCTGTCGGATCTCAATACTGGAAAACAACAGCGCAAGTGTAAAACAGGCCTTACTCCCTTCTCCTCATTGAGAATGCTCGCACACTCGGCCAAGGTGAGCATGCATGTGTATGGAGGAGAAGGAAAGATAACTGTTTAATCGACAACTATTAAAGGGCACCACCTTCACATATTTCTATATGCATGTATTTACCACAGCTAAAACCAGATGTCAGGATACATTTCTGATTAAGACTAGGGATAATAACATAAGTAAGTACTCATGGTCTTTCTCCGTTACTAGAAAAAGGACCCCCCTTTCATGTGACAATCAGAAAATACATTATTTCCGATCCGTAGGTAGAGAGCGGTAAAGACCCGAATTAAGGTCCATATCACTGGACTACGTACAGGGAAGATGCGTCAGTACCAGTACCACCAGTACCAGGCCATCATGTTTTTTCTCTATGTAACTTGCAGCTTCCCCCTCTCATATATTAAAGGAAAACAGGAATTACAACTTTTCATGCTGTTCTAAATCTGGCTATATCTGCCTGCTGGGTGGACAATCCAATTATCCTTCCCTCTATTTTCTCTGAACAATTGTTCCCAATTAACGCCCCATGTAAGCATGGTTCCCACCAAACGCATCTTTTTTACAAACACCATCCTTGGTCAGCAGCACATCCTCCCACGTATGTGCTGCTGACAGTAGTGCAAACTGTGAAGAGGAACAATAGTATGAACAATGCTGTTCTCAACTTACTGCTGATGATTGCGCCATGTAAAAGGAAGTAAACAAGCACCAACGACTTGTAATACTGTCAACCCTACGGGAAGATTTTCTGGCCCTAAGAGGCCACATGAAGGCTGAAATATCACCTTCTCCATTAAAACTGTGTGACAGGAGCTGTCTATTCATCAACAGCAACTGTGACAGGAGTGTGTGCGTCCCCCCCTCTCGCTTTTGGTGCCAATATTGAAGTCTGTTGAAAATAGCAACTAATCACAGTGCAGCGTTCATTCATCATAAGCAGAATCTGAAACGTAAGCCGTTTTTATTTTAGACACTTTCATAAATCTGCCCCATGTGCCCGACACATGGAATTCCTGCAAATGCTGCTTGGTGGGAGCCCCTAGGCTACCCTTTTACATGGGCCAATGATTATGGCAATTATCAGGGAGAAGCCTTCCTAGGAGGTGCCTCTGATCACCCAATCAATGAGAAAACGCTTGTTCCTCAGGTAAAAGCCTCACAATGAAACAATGAATCTCTAGGGGACAAGTGATGGCAGTAGTGATCCCTCGCCCCCATGCAGTGGAGGTGACTGCTGCGTGTAAATGTGGCTCTCACACCCTCTGATGAGCAGGCAATTATGGGACACAAACAAATGGTGAGAAATAACCAGGATGAGGATGTGTATATATGTATATAAAATAATAATCTATTTTACGTACCTTCAAAAAGGGAAAATGGAGTATCCGGAGTCCTGCAACCATGCTCTCCAAAATCCATGCACCACTCTGCAAACTGGTAGAAGAACACAATGTCAAAAGTGATGTTAAGCCCTTCAGGACTAGGCCAATTTTAGTTTTGTTTATTTCCTTCTTGCCTTCCATGAGACTTTTTTTTTTTTTTACTTTTCCGTTTACATGAGTGCTTGTTTTTGAGAGAGGGAGCAAGTAGTATTTATAATACAATCTATAAATGGTACATCTACGTTAGTCTCTCATAGTAGCCTATGCTGCACTATACGGGCAAAAAAATGTGAAGGAGTATCTTTTTTAAAGATATGTTATAAAAGCTTGTTCCCCAGAAAACCCCTGTAGCATACCATGCCATACATGTACATCACGGACTGTCCTGACTAAATACTCTATGCCAGGCATGCTCAACCTGCGGCCCTCCAGCTGTTGCAAAACTACAACTTCCATGATTCCCGGACAGCATACAGCTATCAGCCTGCAGCAGGGCATGGTGGGGGTTGTAGTTTTACAACAGCTGGAGGGCCGCAGGATGAGCATCCCTGCTCTATGCCATACATAGACATCACGGACTGTCCTGACTAAAGGCTCTATGTCATACATAGACATCACGGACTGTCCTGACTAAAGGCTCTATGCCATACATGTACATCCCAGACTGTCCTGACTAAAGGCTCTATACCATACATGTACATCACGGACTGTGCTAACTAAAGGCTCTATACCATACATGTACATCACAGACTGTCCTGACTAAAGGCTCTATGCCATACATGCTCATCACTGACTGTCCTGACTAAAGGCTCTATACCATACATGTACATCACGGACTGTCCTGAATAAAGGCTCTATACCATACATGTACATCACGGACTGTCCTGACTAAAGGCTCTTTGCCATGCATAGACATCACGGACTGTCCTGACTAAAGGCTCTATACCATACATGTACATCACAGACTGTCCTGACTAAAGGCTCTATACCATACATGTACATCACAGACTGTCCTGACTAAAGGCTCTATGCCATGCATAGACATCATGGACTGTCCTGACTAAAGGCTCTATGCCATACATAGACATCACGGACTGTCCTGACTAAAGGCTCTATGCCATACATAGACATCACGGACTGTCCTGACTAAAGGCTCTAGGCCATACATGTACATCACGGACTGTCCTGACTAAAGGCTCTATACCATACATGTACATCACGGACTGTCCTGACTAAAGGCTCTATACCATACATGTACATCACGGACTGTCCTGACTAAAGGCTCTATACCATACATGTTCATCACAGACTGTCCTGACTAAAGGCTCTATACCATACATGTACATCATGGACTGTCCTGACTAAAGGCTCTATACCATACATGTTCATCACAGACTGTCCTGACTAAAGGCTCTATACCATACATGTACATCACGGACTGTCCTGACTAAAGGCTCTATACCATACATGTACATCACGGACTGTCCTGACTAAAGGCTCTATACCATACATGTACATCATGGACTGTCCTGACTAAAGGCTCTATACCATACATGTTCATCACAGACTGTCCTGACTAAAGGCTCTAGGCCATACATAGACATCATGGACTGTCCTGACTAAAGGCTCTATGCCATACATGTTTATCATGCTGATTGCACAGGCATAGATTCTATATCTGTGCGATCATCAACAGAAGCTTGGCGAGGATTGAGAGGCTCCCACTGTAATGGCCGGTATTATGAAAAATCTCATCCTGGCCACCTGACATTCGAAATAGAAACAGCAGAGCCCTGTGGGATATGCCATAAATGTCTGTCGCAAAATACCTCTTAAATGGAGAACTGGGGGTTAAAAAAAAATATAAACTACTGTATTTTTCGCTTTATAACCCACTTTTTACCCCCAAAGCAGGGGGAAAATGTCAGCATGTCTTATAAAGAGAATTCTAATGAGCGATTCCATTATCGAAGAGCTTCCTGGTCTTCTTATGGGCCCCACGCTGCACTGTCCTGACCTTGTATAGCATGCGTCATCCAGTCACAGTAAAGCCCGGGCCTGGAAGAAGACCAGGGGGGGAGTAGGAGAGGTAAGTTCACTTATTTATCTTATGTCTGATCTGAGTTCTGATGAGGATTGGGGGTCTGATTGGGGAGTCTCATCTGAGATCTAAAAGTTTGGGTGTCTGATTGGGGGCTCTAATACAGACTGGGATCTTATCTGAGGGTTGACAAAGTTTGGGGGCTTGCTTGGAGAGTCTAATAAAGATTGGGTGGTCTCATAAAGATTGGGGTCTGATTGGAAGATATGAGGTAGAAAGTTTTGGGGTCTGCTATGAGGTCTGATATCATTTGGGGGTCTAGTCTGAGGTCTGATAAAGATTAGGGGCCTGATTGGGAGTCTGATGAAGATTGGGGGTCTGATGCGTGGTCCAATGAAAAATTTATTTTCCTGTTTTTACTCCCCTCAAACCTAGGTCTTATAATCAGGTGCGTCTTATAAAGCGAAAAACATGGTATGTGTGAGCACTCAGGATAGGATAATAGCATAACACATCAGTGGAATACACACTTTGTAAACCAGTTTTGTAAAAGTCTCCATACTGCCAAACCACTCACCTTACATGCTCTGTACAAATATTTCAAATCATGTGTCAGGTTGTACATTGCAAGGAAAGTATAGGCATTTCCTGCCACTCCATGGCATATTCCATATCCTTTCTTCAGTAATCCACGTTGCCAACAGATCTCAGCGCACTGAGCGGCATCTGCTAGGTAGGCACTGGCCTTAAAAATCTGATATTAAAAGTAATAAATTATACAAGGGTTAAATTCAGTGAAACAGCAGCGCAGTGGCATCAAACATTATATCACAGCCTCAGCAATCCAACTATCCTCTCTGATGGGGCATCTAGCACTGCAGATTGCACATTTCTGGGGGAAATGCAACTAGTAGTAAAGATCACAGAACAAAATGCACTGTTGCATGAAACGGCCTTCGCTCTAATTCACATCTTATGCTCTTGCACAAGTTTTACTGGAGGGTGAGAGCTGTAGTTTTAAATTTCTTCTCTGCTACACTGGGAGTTGTAGTTTCAAAGCAACTGGAGTGCTGAAGGCTGCTGAACCCTGGCATACGGGCACCTGCGCATTTATTTCTTTTTATGGGATGTCCCTGCCATCTTTATTTGTGTATATCTAGATCAATTGCTTAATATAAATGCATTATACAGTATAGAGCATTCAGTTGTATTTTCAACAATAATATATAACTGTTTTTGATTTTTCCCTAGTACACCATGATTTCAAGGCTGTTAAAAGTTTGGAAGCCAATTTTCTTGTGTGTGCCAGCAACTTTCACAATTATTAAAATATCAATAAAATATTGGATTAATCTGTATAAGGATACATCCATTCCACATGCGACTGCCATTTTCAAAGCCATTGCAGTCTATGGGGCTATTCACATAGTTCTTTTATTAACAGCCAGTGAATATCACCCGTCAAAAAAATAGGACGTCCCATTTTTGGCTGTTTGATGGCCAGACGGACGCCTCTGAAAAAAATGGGCCCGTTTTTTAACAGCTGTTTATACTGAAATGCACACGTCTAACTGGCGATAAAAATGGGTACGCTGTGAAAAAAATAAATACCTTGCCACAGGCACGTCGGGAACACTTGCGCTGAAATAGAGGCAGCTGACAGAAGGTGTACCTTTTGAAACGCGTAGGATTGCTATCTCCACTCTGTGGGCAGAGTCCCAAATGCGCTGACGTCACCAATCAGGTAGCCAGTTTTATATTTGTTTTGGAGCGTGCCGCCGGTTTGAAGCACATTGTACACCAGCGTGTGTATCGACTGTGAAGAGGAGCGAACACACAGCAGGGGTGCACTTGATTTGGAGACTGGAATGTAAGGTAATCGGCCTCCATTACTGCACTCATTGTGCTGTGTAATCATATACCCTGTATGGTGTGAAGAGAAGCTATCACACACCAGGAGGAATCGAGGAGTGCACTCCCTCCAGCAACCGCATGCTAACAGTGAGCATATCTGTGATCTGTTTTTTGTATTTTCCTCAGAATTAGGGAGCACGAGCCATATTGATTTTACTTATTTAGGAATTGACAGGCTACACTTACAGCACCAACTTTTAGTGTGACTGATCGCGTCCCATACTGGAATTGAACCAGTGGTTTTACCCTTAGGACCCGACACACCAAGTGTGATCATGTTCCTGCAGCCTCTAGTGCAAAGTAATAATAATACTAGTAATAAGTATTTTTTTACATAGCGCCAACATATTCCGCAGCGCCTAACAATCAGGGAGTTTATGTACAATCAGAGTCATAAATAACATAGCAACAACTCAAACAAGAGGAATGAGGGTCCTGCTCGCAAGAGCACACAATCTTTGAGGAAACAGGGTGCCAAGCATGTTTTGTACAATGGTCCGGCCAACCTAACTCAATAGGGCCTGTGTAGAGAGAAAAGAGGAGAGGACCTAGGACTGAACCCTGAGGAGCCCCAACAGCAAGAGGGAAAGGAGAAGAAGTGGAGCCAGCGAATGATACACTGAAAGAGCGGCCAGAGAGATATAAAGGAAACCAGGAGAGAACGGTGTCCTTAACGCCAATAGATTGGAGCATGGTAAGGAGGAGATGGTGGTCTACAATGTCAAATGCTGCAGAGAGAGAGGAGACTTAGTAAAGAGTAGTCACCGTTGCATTTAGCTGTCAGGAGATCATTTGTCGCTTTGGTGAGGGCAGTTTCTGTAGAATGTAGGGTGCGAAAACCAGACTGTAATGGATCGAGGAGAGAGTTAGCGGAGAGCTAGTGGATGAGGCGAACCAGGAGTTTAGAAGTAAGGGGGGGATTAGAGACAGGTCTGTAGTTAGTTGCGCAGGATGGGTCAAGAGAAGGTTTTTTTAATATTGGGGTTATGAAAGAGTGTTTAGATAGGAATTTGTTTGAAAATGGATCCTGCGTAATGAATGGGAAACAGAAATCCGATGTAAATATATTTGTAAATATGATGTGAAAAATGATGTTAATTAGTTTTGGAGATACAAGTAAAAGATCTGTAAAAAGGAGGAAGAGCTTTAACCTCTTAATGACCACTAATACGGGTTTCTATGGTGGCCATTACTGGGCTTAAGGGTCCATTCACGCGTCCGCAAAATGGGTCTTCTTCCGTTCCACAAGTGAGCTGTCCGCATCCGCACTTTCCTTCCACGGCCCCGCAAAAAAATAGAACATATGCTATTCTTGTCCGCAGACACGGACAAGAAAATGCATTTCTATTATAGTGCCGGCCATGTGCAGTCCGCAAAATGCCCACCGCAAAACACTTGCGGAGGTGTGAATGGACCCTTATTCAAAGTAGCCGTGTTTCCATGGCAGCCTGGAATAAGTGCTGCACGGATCTCCCGAGCACAGGAGAGCAGAGGATCGGCTCTCACTGAGAGCTGGGCTCTGGATCTAGACAGTTTAACCCCTTGGACTGGCATCAATAGCAACTGTGGCATCTAATTGGTTTAAAGGGAGGTAGCTCCCTCTGTCTCCCATGGGCACCCACAAATGAGATTGTGGGGTGCCGATGTCTTTGCATGGCAGCCTGGGGCCCAATGAAGGCCCCTAGCCTGCATGCAGGGTATGCTTAGCAGGCTGTGCCTCTCTGGTGAAGCCTGCTGGTGTCTGTCAAGTATAGCACTGAAAGTGCATAGGCATCATTATAGAAGCAATCAAAAGACTGCCTGTCAAAGTCACCTTGTGGGACTAGAAAAAAAAAAGCTTAAAAAAAGTTTTATTAAATAATAAAAGCTTTTCAATGCCAAAAATTACAACAATTAAATCCCCTCCACATATTTGGTATTGCTACAACTGTAACGACCCACACTAAAAAATTATCACAGAATTTATCCTGCACAGTGAACACATGCTAGAACTGCTGTTTTTTACTTATTCGCCACCAAAAAAACTGAATTAAAAGCAATTAAAGAGTGTTATGTACCCAAAAATTATACCAATGAAACATACAAGTCATCTAGCAAAACTGAAGCCCTCATACGGCTCCTTAGAAACAAAAATAAAAGGGTCTTAGGATGAGGCGATGCAAAAACATATTTATATATTATTTTCTGAAAAAACATAAAAAAAAAAACATTTAAAAAAGCATCTTGTATTTGGTATCGCTGTACCTTTTCTGAGCCAGAGGGATAAAGGGGCACATTTTAGACGCCGGTCTTAAACCCCTAAGTTGAAGTTATGAAGAGGCGATGGCCTCTTCCTAGATGTCTTACATTTAGGCTCCATTCACACGACCGTATGTTGTCCGCAGAAAAATGGATCAGTTTTTTTGCGGATTAGATGCTGTCCTATTCACTTCTATGGGGCCATTGCACAGCTCAGCAAAAAAAATGAAACACGTCCTATACTTGTCAGTGAAAATCAGGACATGGCCCTATGGATCAGCAAAAAAACGGAATGCAATCCGTTTTTTGCGGACATGCTGAACTGTCCGCAAAAAAAACGGATCCGTTTTTTTGCGGACAACATATGGTCGTGTGAATGGAGCCTTAGACCTTTTTCTACGCCTGAAATAGGAGTAGAATATGGTAAATGAGACAGGCCTACCGGCCCATCACCTTCCCCACCACATCCACCTTTTTAGACCTGGCGTGAGTGGGAAAAGTCACAGATTGCGGCACAACTGGCTTATGCGCCGCAATCTGCGCCTGAAATACGCCTAACATAGGCGTATTTCAGCGTAATAAATGACCGCCAAAGTTATCATGTTATTTAAGCCACAAAGTGAACACTGCTAAATTTGCAACGTAGAAACTCAAAGGCGGTATTAATGATTTTTCCCACACCCCCATAAAGAGTTAATAAAAGTTGACCAATGAGTTGTATGTACCACAAAATGGTGCCATTAAAAACTACAACTTGTCCTGCATAAAACAAGCTCCCATGTGGATAAATTGATGGAAAAATAAAGTTATAACTCTTAGGGCCTATTCACATCTGCATTTGAGGCTTTGTCACAGATTTTGTCAAAAATAGGGAAGAGAAAAGTCCTCCATGCAGGACTTTCTTCTCTGCAAAAAAAAAAATAAATGTTTTCCCGAATGGAAAACTAATGGATCCCATTATAGTCAATGGGATCTGTTAGGCTCCGCTCCTGTCAGTTACGAGTTGAATCTGTCACTTCCGTTATTTCTGTTCTTCTGCTCCTAAAATTGTTAAGAAGAATGGAAATACACAGCACTGATGTGTAAGGCCCCAAATGCCCGAAAAGGGAAAGGGGCTATAGATACACAACCTCATATTTACAGACTGTGATAAAACGGGGAATATATTCATGAAAGCACAGGAAAAGTGATCAGTACCTTGTAAGCTTGTGTTAACATATATATGATACCAGGAGCTCCATGACACCAGTGCACCAGAAGATCCCTGTTGTCCCCAATGCAGGCAGGATAGTTTCCGGAGGGATACCTGAGATGGCGGACAAATTCCACACTTGGTCCAATAAGGGTCTGTAGCTTTTCACTACTGACGTTACATTGAGGCTGAGGAGAATAATACAATATTAATTTGCACTAGTAAATCATAGTAGATGCACACACTGATCTATTCTCACTAAAGACTTAATTAAACAAATCCCTAGGTATGCCATCTAGGACTAACGATATACATATTGTTTATAGTGGACTAGCAATTAAAAAATTGTTAGTCTTTTCCTTTTTAGGTACAGAAAGTCTGGTCCACCTTCTCCTGCATTCAGTAATGGACTAACATACTCAGTAGCTTCGCTGCTCTCTACCCCCTCTCAGTGCCGGGGTAGTGCTCTCATAGTGAAGCATACAGCTATATCTCTCTAGACATAATATAGTGCAATTTATTAGTGGAATTGCTGGGGCTGTGTGTGCTATTTTCTATGCAGATGAAGAAGCCAGAAGAACAAAGCTTCTGCTGGAGGGTAGATTAGCAAGAGCTGACTGCAATGCACTCCTGGGAGATGCAGGTGCAGAAATGAGCTGCTGCCCACACACAGAAAGTAAAGAGACCACAGCTGCAGAGGGGGGAGTAAAAAGGGTGAAAATGATATTGAAAAGCAGCGCTTTTGCATTGATATAGTTAAAACAATGGTGTACATTTCTCCCCCCAAAATTTTTAATTTGTTAAATAACTTTTAAATTACTCAAAAATCTTTAGTCTTTTTTGGTTCTTTTTCTTCTTTTTTTTTAGCATTTCCTTACACAGTAAACTTACCTGCATTAAGAAGTAATAAATGCCAGCGAGGCCATGCGCTGGTCCTACATAGTACTCTCCGTACCATTCATACATTAACGGGCTTTGACTTTGCATGCGTTTGTGAGCAGCAAAGTTCTCACCAGACTTTATTACTACGTCACACACCTAAAAAAAAAAAGAGAAAAAATTGCTTTACAGAACAGGACTGCACTGTATATATTTCAACTATTGAATGTAGAATCAAGGTTGATTTAAAACTCTTGATTCACATTTCTCTTCAAGCAGATGTAGAAAGTAACCTCCTGAAGAAAAAATAAATGTTTATTTTCAATCACAACTTTGACCATTTACAACAGTCAGGCACTCACCTCTTGGATGCATCTGTAGGAAACCTTCTCTGCATTGTAACACTTGTTGATGAACAACAAGGTGTATAGGTAACCCATACGGCCATACAAGAGCTCATCTGGTAGTCGGGACTCCAATTTCAGCACAGAAGGGTGCATCTGGAGCACTCTGGGAAAAGAAAATAGCAGAAAGCACCGACTCATCAAGAGGCCTCATGCTCACAACTTTCTTTATTGCCCACATGTTTTACGATTTGCACACGGACCAATTCATTTCTATGGGACTGCAAATAATGCGGAAAGCACACAGATGTCCATCTTGTGCTGTCTAGATCCGTGTGTCCACCTCGCAAATTATAGAACATATGTCCATTTTGCGGACAAGAATAGGCATTTCTACTATTGGGCCTGTAAAAAATATGGCATGCACACAGCCGCTATCCGTATTTTGCGGATCCGTGGTTTGCAGACTGCAAAAGACATACAGTCGTGTGCATGAGACCAAACACTGTAAGAAAAGCATTGCTTTAATAAGAAAGTTCATTCCAGCCTCCAGATAAAAAACACAAGGTCCTATACTGAAGAATATTCATAAAACTGAAATGTAACAAACACATAGTGCACAAATAACTTCTCTTTTCTGCTGCGTTTCAGATGTATACACACCCTTAGCCATGACTAAGGGTCTGTACACATCCGAAACGCATCAGCGAAGGCGCATTATTTGTGCCCTATGGGGGTCATTTACGAACAGATATGTGCTGCAATCTGCGACTTTATCCCCTTTTCCAACACTCATGCCAGGTCTAAAAATGGGTGCATAGTGTGGGCGGGGAAAAGGGCGGGTAGGCAGGCCTGTCTGATTTATCATTTTCTACACCTGTTTTTGGTGTAGAAAATGGTCTAAATCTACGCCAGCAAGGGAGCCGGCATAGATTTAGACAAGTGTAAAGTTCGTTATGTAGAGGCCGGCGCCTCTAAATAACTTAGGCGGACGAACCATCAGTGCAGACGGGACAAAGACCGGCATCTAAATCACCGGTCTTCATAAACATCCCCCTATGTCTGTCACATTTGGATTTGATGAATATTCTGCAATAAAGGATTCAGTGTTTTTTTTATCTAGAGGCTGGAATGAACTTTCCTCTTCCGCTGGCATTTCTTTGAGCGCCATGCTCTTCCATGCCCCAGTCTCCCAGTTTCCTGTTTTTCGTCAAAGCACTGCTTTACACAAAGAACCTATTTGTACTGACACAGTAGATTAAATTAAACCCATACAATATAACGTAACAAAATATTAGCCCTGAAAAACGATACGGTTAGAACATAGTAAGCAAGCAATGTATGGACATAATGACCTGAACTGATAGAAAAGCAATAGTGTGGCTCTACGGTGTCCCCTAGTGGTGAAGAATACAAATTCACTAACATAATAGACTACAAAAAAAAAACGATTAAGTTAGTATGTGGTTGGATACAAAGAACCAAATCTCTCAAGGAGGCCATACATATTAGATAAACATTGGTTGAACATGCTGATTATGGAAGGATTGGCCAACACGTGGGGTTTACCCAAATCTCCCTCGAAGGCAGATGGTGGGGTATCAGACAGTAGCTTACTCCCCTCGCCCTTTGAGAACATATGCATGCTCAGCTGAAACAAAACAGAATGGGTACATTCCACAAAAAAGTCTGGTCCTTAAAGGGCTTGTGTCACTTCGGCAAGTGGCATTTATTATGTAGAGAAAGTTAATACAAGCCACTTACTAATGTATTGTGATTGTTCATATTGATTCCTTCGCAGGATGGATCAATTTTTCTATCCCATTATACACTGCTCATTTCCATGGTTACGACCACTCTGCAATCCATCTGTGGTGGTCGTGCTTGCAACGAGCAAGAAAACGAGCAGTGTATAATGGGATGAAAAAATAAATCCAAACTAACACAAACATGGTCACAAGTCCTTATCCATATGCTTGCTTTAAAAATAAATCCAGCCAGCAAAGGAGGCAATATGGATAGTCACTAGGGCTGAAACGATTACTCGATTTAATCGAGTAATTCGACACAAAAAAATCCTCGATGCAATTTTTTTGCATCGAGGATTTGTTTGTGTCATGTGACCACAGAGCGGAAGGGCAGCACTTGCTATTACTCCCCACTCCGTGGTCACCCGTCAGGTCATAGTGCACGTAAGCGCGCCCTATGACCCGACACTGTGCAGAGTGGCTGGCAGCAGCGGAGGTGGGGCGCACAGGGGGAGAAGGAGTCGCTCTCTCCCTCCCCCTGTGCTGCGCTGCCAGTGAGGAGAGACGGAGGGGGGGGGCGAAGGAGGGGCGGGCGCACTGCGCCACCAATGACAGGACCTTACATTGTCCGGCCTTACTAACTAGCAGCTAGCGGCGCCCGGGATGTCCCCGCACTTACAATTATCCCCGGGCGCCGCTCCGTTCTCCCCACGGTGGGTCAGTTACAGTTTCGTGCTCCATGTGCCAGTTACTAATATCGGACCAATGGGGAGGAGACATCACCTTCTCTGTGGGCGTTTCTTCTCCCTGCGCTGTCCAATCGCAGCAGAGAACGTCACAGTGCAGGGAGAAGGAACGCCCACAGAGCTGATGTCTCCTCCCTATTGCTCCGATATTAGTAATTAGCATATGGAGCAGGAGACTGTAACTGACCCACAGTGAGGAGAGCCGAGCGGCGCCCAGGATTAATTGTAAGTGCAGGGACATCCTGGGCGCCGCTCTACGTAGCTGCTAGTTAGTAAGGCCGGACCATGAAAGGTCCTTTGTAATCTTTAATACAGGAGGCAGGGAGCTGCGATCAGCGGCAGTTAACCCCTCAGGTGCCGCACTTGAGGGGTTAACTGCCGCTGATCTGCTGCCTGCCGCCTGTATTAAAGGTTAATTTTCATTGGTGGCGCAGTGCGCCCTCCCCCCACCCCCCAGTATTAAAATCGGTGGTGGCAGTGGCCACAGAGCAGAGTCCCCTCCCCCCTCATTGGTGGCAGTGGCTACAGAGCAGAGTCCCCTCCCTCATTGGTGGCAGTGGCCACAGAGCAGAGTCCCCTCCCCTCATTGGTGGCAGTGGCCACAGAGCAGAGTCCCCTTCCCCTCATTGGTGGCAGTGGCCACAGAGCAGAGTCCCTTCCCCCTCATTGGTGGCAGTGGCCACAGAGCAGAGTCCCCTCCCCCCTCATTTGTGGCAGTGGCCACAGAGCAGAGTCCCCCCCCTCATTGGTGGCAGTGGCCACAGAGCAGAGTCCCCTCCCCCCTCATTGGTGGAAGTTCTGATTGGAGCCACAGCAGTGTTATAACTGGGCTCCTATCGGTTACCATGGCAGCCAGGACGCTACTGAAGCCCTGGTTGCCATGGTAACATTCTTATTAGATTACTCGATTAATCGTAAAAAATAATCGATAGAATACTCGATTTCTAAAATAATCGTTTACTGCAGCCCTAATAGTCACAATACATCAGTGCCTTGTATTAACTTTCTCTACATAATAAATGCCATTTGCTGAAGTGACCCCCCCCCCCCCCCTTTAAAGAGAACCTGTCACCTATCCTGACATGTCGGTTTCAGTAAATATTCTATTCCACATGAAATGACCGTTCAGGAACATTTCTTCTTCTAACTCTATTTTACTATTCTTCTTCTATTCCTGCTAGTAGTTTAAGGATACAGATGAGTGTTACCAGTTGGTGTGTCCCTGCAGTCTAGAAGTGACCAATCAGTGCCAATCACACCCCCACTGGTAACCCCCATCTGTACCTGCATCCTTAAACTGCTAGCAGGAATAAGAGAAGAACGCCACAATATAGAGTCATAAGAAATGATTTCCCACATGGGGAATGCAAGTAACTACTAAAACAGACAGGTGAGGTGACGGGTCCTCTTTAAGGCCAAAACAGGCCTGATTCTTAAAGGGGTCTTCAAGGATTTTTATGTTGATGGCCTTATATTTTGAGGGAGTCCACCTCAGATGATCAGCTGTTCTCCGAGTAATTCCAGTGCGGGAACTATACAGCTCCATATACTGTGTGGTGGACAGAACGGATTACTGCTGTGCTGCTGCCATTTCAGTGAACGGGGGCAGTGCTGCAGTAACTATCCCCGTCCCCTACAAAGCTGATCAACAGGGGTGTGGGGTGTTGGACCCCCGACAATCATATCTCTCTTCACTGGTGAATGCATATGATAGAAGTAAAGCACTTACTAATAGAGTCTCTGTTTGGTAACTGGGCTCTTCTGTGGCACTCTTCTCCCCCTTCCTCATGCAGTCTGTCCGTGCAGCGAGAGGAGACGATATATCACACTTTCCCCAGGCCCCCTACCCCCCTCTGGCTCAAGTCAGAGATCACACTTGCATTTATGCACTGGGGATATGCAGTCATATGACTAAGAAATTAAACACTATTGATGACCTATCCTCAGGACATCAGTGTCATCAATATGAGATCAGTGGGGTCTGACACCTGGCCTCTCAGCGATCGGCTGTATAGACAGCCCCCGGGATCGGAACTACCACCGAGAGCCAGAAGCACAGCGCTGTTCAAAGTGTAGTGGCCGTGCCGAGTTACTGCAGCTCAGCTCCCATTCACCTGGATTCAATTAATATTCAATTGTAGGTGAAAAATTCCCAGCATATTATAGTACCAGCAAGGTGGATCAGATTTTATAAAATAACACACATGCGCTGAGAGGACAATCCAAGTCAATTTATGCTGCGCATTTATGCTAGTACGATCATTGATTCCCTAGGCAGCTTACATTATGTCAGCAGTACATCCTGTGTGTACATGGTGACATGTATCTGTTAAGAAGGGACAATCTGTGTTCTTACCAAAGCTCATCTGTTCCAACTATTGGTAAAAGTGCCTTAAGGCTACATTCACACGACCGTATTTTTCATTCCGCATCCGTTTCCGTTTTTTGCGGAATAAATACTGTCCCATTCATCTCTATGGCCTTTTAAAATTTGCGGACAACTTTCCGTAAGTTGTCCGCATCCGTGTGTCCGCATATTTCATCCGCAAAAATATGAAGCATGTCCTATAATTGTCCGCAAAAATCGGTCCGCAGCCCCATAGAAGTCAATGGGTCCGCAAAAAACGGATAACATACGGAAAGGTTTCCGTATGTTATTCGTATTTTGCGGATCCGTTTCCGTATTATTATTAGAATATTTTATTGAAGAACATTTTTTTTTTCCCTCCCTCCAGTTCAGTATTTTGCGGATCCGCAAAAAACGGAAGACATACGGAAGCCTTCTTCCGCAAAATGCGGACATACGGCTTCCGTTTTTTGCGTCCGTAAAATACGGATGAAAAAAATACGGTCGTGTGAATGTAGCCTAATACTGAGTAAAGGAGTATTCACAAGTGCCATTTTGGTGGCAGTTTTCAGATGCGATTTTTGCAAATCATAATGAAAAAAAAAAACAATAGTTTTGCAGAGACAAATAAAAACAAATATGCCCTTATGCGGTACAGAGCTGTGTAATGAGCAAGTGTCAGTCATCACATGGAATTTTGGAGAGGTATTAGGAGGGAAAGATACGGATCTCCCCAACCAAGTTATATGCAAAATTCCTTTATACTTCAGTGGAATCATATACTGTATACTGGCTAATAATTGCTTTGACAGGCACATACCCAGAGCTTCCCTTTAAAACTCAGCTATTGGTGAATACAAAGTTATTGTATAATAGATTTAAAGGGGTTACCCGGGAAATAATATTGATGGCCTAACCAAAGGATCAGCAGTTTCGGGAAGCTGCAGCATTCACCGGCGCTCTGGTTAGTGCGGCGGCCTCCTGGCCGTTTACCGAGCACAGTAGTGAACATCGTATAGCGGCTGTGCTTAGAACTGAATGGGACTGAGCTGCAACTAGGCCATGTGACCGATGTACGGTGACGACGCAAGAGGCGGTGGCGCTATTCTAACAGCTGATCGGCGGGGGTCCAGAACCCCGCTGATCTGATACTGAAGACCTATGCTGAGGATAGGTGATCAACACTTAGGCCTCATGCACACGGCCGTTGCCCATATTGCTGTCCGCAAACAGCGGGTCCACAATAAGCGGGCGCCGGCCATATGCTCACTGCATCACGGATGCGGACCCATTCACCTGAATGGGGTTCCTCTCCGTGCCTCCGCACCGCAAAAAAACAGAACTTGTTCTATTTTTTCACGGTGCAGATGGATCTCTGACCCATTCAATTTAAATGGGTCTGGATCCGTCGCGGAAGCAGCGTGGATAGTGCCCGTGCATTGGGGACAGCAATGCACGAAACGGATGTGTGCACGAGGCCTTATTCCCGGATAACCACTTTAAATCTTAAAGAAGATAAATTTTGCCTTAGCAGCGGAGAAATGCTTACCTTGAAATACATTCATCTGCTTCCTTATGAGAGCCAAGCCTATGCAAAATTACAGCAGCTACCGCATAGGGACCTGCATCTCCGCACAGGAAAGTGACGTCACGTTTGTTCAAGCAGTGCAATGCTTTGGAGGCATATTCTTGGGCTCTTATCAGGAATGACTGATCTCCAAACACTTCAGAGAGGTGAAGATACAAAAGGGCTATTCCTGGAAAAAAGAAAAAGGGATGCAAATAGTAGTTTTATAGAAAGTTCCATAAAATAATCACTTATTAGCATTTCCATCTCTAAAACCTGTACAACAGTCATATCATTGTGGAGACCCCCTTCTAGCTGCTAAAACAACTCTGACCCATCAAGCTATGGACTCCACAAGACCTTTGAAGGTGTCCCGTGGTAGCTGCTATAAAGCAGCAGATCCTTTAAATGGGGTATTCCAGCCAAATGAAAAAGGCTTGCAATGGGATACAAATGGAGGGGAGAAAAAGGAGCTTTAGTCACCTCACCAGTCCCGCACCACTGCCCAGGTCTCTGCTGCTCTACACTTCCTGCTCCTATCCCAACTGGGCAGGAAATAGCGGGTAATGCAGCTCAGGCGATCACTGTCTGCAGTGGTGACCCGCCTCAGCTAGGAGGAGGAGCCTGTTCCCACTGGACTGCCTCTGAGGCAGGATACAAAATAAGGGTCAATTTACATGGGCAGATTTCTGTCTTTGTAATGACTGCCAACCAATGATGTAGGTCACACGGGCAGATAATTGCCAGAACGACCTGCTGGTTTGTTTGGACGGGATCATATTTATGCCTTCATAGAAGATCTAATCGGGGAGCCTTTTACACAGGTCATTGGTCCATAGCCAAGCTGAGCCCTTAAACGGGTTGTCTCATGAAAAATATTCCACAGTTTTCAAACCAGCACCTGGATCTGAATTATTTTCTAATTGCATGTAATTCAAAATTTTGTATAGCCACAGGGTTATTCAATGAAATGTATCTGTATACAAAATAGAACAGAAAACCCCTTTATTGTCCCTCAGTGGGGACATTTTGGCATAACAGCAGCAATTACATTCACAACAGGAGCAAAAATAAGAGTAATTAGAAATTAAAGAGTAAAAATACAAGAAAAACATAGGACAGAATTTATGTCACTATTGGGTTTTTGGGAAGAGTGGTGGTTATAAATCCTCCCGCTGCTGGGAGGAAGGACCTACGATAACAAGAGGAAGGACCTACGATATAGGGCCACTTAATTTCTTATTTCTTTGCCCTGCTCACTGAGATGGCCGCACATGCTCAGTTTCATCTTTCTACTGCCTCCTGAGCTGTGATAGGGAGAGCTGAGACACGCCTCCTGAGCTGTGATAGGGAGAGCTGAGACACGCCTCCTGAGCTGTGATAGGGAGAGCTGAGACACGCCTCCTGAGCTGTGATAGGGAGAGCTGAGACAAAAAAAAAACATAAAGGGACATAAAACACACCAGGAAACTGTCTTAACCGCTTAATGACCTCCAATGTGGGTTTTCACAGTGGTCATTAATGGGCTTTACTCTTGGCTGTCTAATACCGTCTAATAAAGTTTTATTAAATAAAAAAATATCCAAGATAAAAAAAAACTTAACTTTTTTCCCATTTAAGAAACTTTTTATTGAAAAAATTGCAAATATAAAAACCTCTCCACATATTTGACATCATGGCATCCGTAACGACCACACAGTTATCATGCAATTTATCCCATACGGTGAATGCCATAAAAAATAAATTAATAATGCCAGAATTTGTTTTTTGCTTATTCACCACTAAAAAAAAAAACGGAATAAAAAGCAATCAATTGATCAAAAAATGATGTACCCCAATAAAAACTACAAGTCGACCCACAAAAATTAAGCCCTCATACAGCTCCATAGAAAGAAAAATAAAAAAGCTACGGTAAGTCTTGGGATGTGGCATTTTTTTTTAAAGGGTAGTAAAACGTCAAAAAAACTATATATATATATTTGGTATCACTATAATCATACTGCCCAATATGTAAGTTATCATGTTATTTATGCCGAAAATAAACGCCGCAAAATTTATAACATCAAAACTCAGCGGCAATATTGCTGTTATTGCCCATCCCCTCCAGAACTAGCTAATCAGTTATGTGTACTCCAAAATGTTGCCATTAAAAACTTCAAAAAATAAAAAATGTATGGGCGAAGATCAAAAAAAAAATTGAAAAAAAAGCTGTTTGTAGGGTGTTTTATAATTTCTCATTGGCCAGCATGTAGCATTTGAGCACAACTTTTTTTTTTTTTTGACAAAAAGATGCGCCATTTCTGATAAAAAATAACTAGTGTGCAAGCAGCCTAATATCAGCTATTACCATAAGAACTCCCTAAAAGAAATGATTCCCTGACCTCTCAAAAAGAACCATTGGTGTTATTAGTTCACAGGAGCCAAAAGTGGGGGGTCTAAAAGCCAGTGCTTGAGGGACAAACAAGCGGGTCCACAATAAACATGCACCAGCTGTTTGTGCACAGCTTCACGGATGCGGACCCATTTACTTGAGGTGCGGTGTGAAACGGAACCTCACGCAAGCATTACGGAGTGCTTCCGTGGGTTGTGTGTCCATGCCTCCACACTGCATAATTCAAGTGAACAGGTCCTGCGTATGCATACGGAGGCCCTATGGTCGGTGCCCGTGCACTGCAGACTGCAATTTGCGGTCCGCAGCATGGGCCCGGCCGGCACACATTGCGGATTCTGCGGGGTGGTTTTCCACGCGGATTTTCGTGTGGGAAAAAATGCAGCACGATACAGTACCAGGAAAGTGAATGAGATTTGACAAATCTCATGTAAACCTTGCTAATTTTTTTTACACTTGCAAATTAAAGAGGTATTCCCATCACAGACAATGGGGGTATATCGCTAGGAAATGCCCCCATTGTCTGATGGGTGCGGATCCCACCTCTAGGACCCGTACCTACAACGAGAATGGAGCGGGGAGAGCTGTGGCTGGAGGACTCTGGATTCCCCGGGGCCAGTCCACCACCAAGCGCTGCTCCCCGGTGCTCCTATAGAAGTGAATGGGAGCGCACGCGCGGCCCCTCCTCCAATTCATTTCTATGGGGCAGACGAAAATAGCCAAGCCAGCGCTCGGCCTATTTCAGCGGCTGCGCATGCACAGTGCGCCCTCCGTTCAATTTCCCGCTCTGTTCTCATTGTAGGTGCGGGTCCCAGAGGTAGGACCTGCACCTATCAGACAATGGGGGCATATCCTAGCGACATGCCCCCACTATCTGTGATGGGAATACCCCTTTAACCTGCAGCGCAGATTTTAAAATCCGTTGCATGACGTTCGTGCGATTTCACGCCTTATATATAATGATCTTCCCCATAAACTGTAAAAAATCTGCAACAAAAACTGCAAAATCAACCAAAACCACGATAGATACTGCAATATATGTGTGGTTTTGGGGTGGATTTCCCGCACACATATACACACCGTGTGAAGTACCCTAAGATTTGAAATCACAAGAAATAAGGGTCTGCAAGAAATTTATTAGAACCAATTGCTTTTAGTGACATCCACTTACACCAACAATTATAAAAGACAGACCAAACAAATCTTACGCGTTCTGGACACACACAGGGACCGTTATGAATAAGGACACAGTGCGTGTCCGAAACGCATAAGCTTTCTTTAGACCGTCTTTTGGCTTCTTGTACAGTTATGGATTTAGGTTTGAATAAAGCCCCAATTTTAGGATCCTTAAGACGCTTCTTTTTGTATTCTAAAAGTGACCGCATATACTCAGCAAATTCTTCATAGCTTTGACTTTCTCAAAAATGTATCTTACCAGACCAGCCAGTGTACACGGTGAAATCTCTGGGATCGGCAGATTTTAGTCCAGTTTCCATAAGCTGAAGTAGTTCTTTGATTTTATTTATCACGCGATTAACAAAGTCAGGTATCAGCTATAAAGGGGGAAAAAGATCATCATAGTTCCATCCAACAGGTATTGCAATAAAGGTGTACATTTTCCCTAATAAAGTGCATCACAAAAACACAATTGCCCCTACAAATGAGTTACGCTATAAGGGCAAAATAGGCCTGCTCCTGAAGGGGTTAAATGATAGGTGCATTTTAATTATTGGAATAAAATAACCTAGAATTTTGTTTTTAAAGGGAAATTCGCTGTTAAACCAGGCACAACGCCTTGTAGGTCTAGGTCAGATGAATGTAATGATTCGTTTACAGTTTTGTTTCATTCTTGAGAAAAAACTACTTGTAATCAATATGCAAATTAGAAGTTAAGTGCACCGAGGGCGGGGTCAAGCCACTCTGCGCACCTTTGCTCCCCCTGCTTCCTATGCCAGCCCCTTCTTTTTGATCCAGGCCCAAGTTCCTACATAGACATCTTGCCTGACCCCGTCAATCAAGAAGGTAAACTAGGGGCTGGTAGAAGAATTTGGAGGAGCGCAAGTGCACAGAATGACTTGGGAACGCCCTCAGTGGATTTAACTGCTCATTTGCATATGGACTAAGGCCTCATGCACACAGCCGTTGGTGTTTTGCGGTCCGCAAAGCATGGAAGCTGCTCCGCATTCCGTTCCGCAATTTGTGGAATGGAACGCGGCCCATTGTAGAAATGCCTATTCTTGTCCACAAGAATAGGACATGTTCTATTTTTTTTGCGGGGGCACGAAACGGAACAACGGATGTGGACAGCATACGGAGTGCTGTCCGCATCTTTTGCGGCCCCATTGAAGTGAATGGGTCCGCGCCCGAGCCAAAATATATGCGGCCCGGATGCAGACCACAACAACGGCCGTGTACATGAGGCCTAAAGGTACTTTTCTCCAGAATTAAGTAACAGATCACTAAGTGAAAGACTTCATTACATTCAGCTGAGCTGACCATTGGTCATTTACCAAGAAGGTTACGCCACCTTTTGGCCTAAATAAAGCCACACTGTGGACTTTTAAAACACTTGTGCGGGAACGTAGCAGGGGCCGGGCCAAGACCTCGGCTGCAGCAAACTTATTAAAATGTACGCATGGAAACAGGCGTAAATGACGACTGAAAACGACTCCAGTTAGGGACTGGAGTAGATTTCCCTTTACGCGCAAAGACTGCCGGAGGATGCACCCAAGGGTACTTTCACACTAGCGTTTTGGATTCCATTTGTGACATCCGTTTCAGGGCTCTCACAAACGCTCCAAAACGGATCAGTTAAGCCCCAATGCATTTTGAATGGATAAGGATCCGTTCAGAATGCATCAGTTCTGCTCCGTTCCGCTTCTATTCTGTTTTGGAGACGGACACCAAAACGCAGCATGCAGCATTTTGGTGTCCGTCTGAAGAGGTGGAGCCCAACGGATCCGTTTTGAATTACAATGTAAGTCAATGGGGACGGATCCGTTTTCAATGACACAATATGGTGCATTTGAAAACGGATCCGTTCCCCCATTGACTTTCAATGTAATTCAAAACGGATCCGTCATTTTTCTTTAAAACGAATGCAAACGGATCCGTTCTTTACGGATACAAACGTTTGCATTATAGGTGCGGATCCGTCCAACGCAAGTGTGAAAGTAGCCTAAGTTCTGACAACGAGTGCACCTCGACCCCCAAGGTTTTCTTGACCTAGCCTTAAAGGGGTTGTCTGTGATGATTTATCCCTAGGACGGGTGATCAATATTTGATTGTTGGGGGTCCGACTCTCAGAAACCCCTGCCAATGAGCTGTTTGAAGAAACTGTTGTGCTCTGGTGGTTGCCGCTGCCTCTTCATTGTTTACCGGGCACCTGTGGGTGGCACCTCAGTGTACTGCAGCTTCACTCCATTCAAGTACAGAGCCAGGGCCGCCTCCAAACCACCGCCACCCCCCCAACTAGTAACACCGAGACAGACCTGGCAATTCATTTGTTAACTTCTAACAGGAATAATGGAGGAAGGGCACAACATAGAGTTGCAAGAAAAGACACACCAGAATTGTTATTACAAGGGGCGTGCACACAGTTATTGCAAGAGACATGTCAGGAGAGGTGACGGGTCCGCTGTCGGGAATAAACTGCCCTCCGCTCACCTGTCCAGCCGAATTGAAGGGCGTGGAAGGATCTTTGCTGTAGTCCTGATATAAGTAAGGATTTGGAAAGCTTCTGGCGTCCATGGTGAATCGTTAACTAAAGAGAAAGAGAGAAATTTCATTGATGTAGTTGTAACTTTCCCTTCTTCTCCTGCAGATGGGGGATAACCTCAGAGGGTCTGTCCAAGATTTTTATATTGGTGGCCTACCCTCGGAATAGTCCATTAAAGGGGTTATCCAAGATATATTAAGTTAATCCAAACTTCTTTATCGATATATATAAAAAAAAATTGTAATTGACTTACTTTAAAAATAATGCACCGTTTACAGTCTGCAGAATGTTGTCATTTGTCCACTGACGTCACCCTGCTTGAGGATTTTGTGCCCGCCCTTTCTGATTCTCCGTCTTCATTCAGCACGGCTCTGGTAAGGATCGCGCATGCGCGATCCTTACCAGAGTCGCGCTAATAGAGCAGAGACCAAGAAGGGACGGGCTTCCAAAGCCTGAACGCTGTGGAATCTGTCAGCACGGCTCTGGTAAGGATCGCGCATGCGCGATCCTTACCAGAGCCGTGCTGAATAAAGACGGAGAATCAGAAAGGGCGGACACAAAATCCTCAAGCAGGGTGACGTCAGTGGACAAATGACAACATTCTGCAGACTGTAAACGGTGCATTATTTTTAAAGTAAGTCAATTACAAAAATGTTTTATATATATTGATAAAGAAGTTTGGATTAACTTAATATATCTCGGATAACCCCTTTAATATATGACGGGTGGGGGTCCGATCTGCAGGGGTCAGGGGTGCAGAAATCCTGGAACACCCCTTTAAAAGCTATGAACACAGGCAATTATTTATATTTCTGCATTTTACTCATTTTGGCCTAAAAATTATTTTTTCAGGTTGGTTTTCATTAACTATTTTCTACAGCTCTCCCTGCGTTGTGTGTCTGTTTATCTGCGGACCGGCAGGTAATCTGTCAGGGAGCTGCTCTGATGGCTGCATGATAGCCCTGGCCGCTGAACTCCTGACTGCTCATAAACACGCAGTATAAGGTTCCAGTATAAGGGCAAAACGCGGACACCGGCAATGTGCATTCCGCATTTTGCAGACCGCACATCGCCAGCACTCTCATAGAAAATGCTTTTTCTTGTCTGCAATTGCGGACAAGAATAGGACATGTTCTATTTTTTTTGGGAGCGCGATTGCGGACCCGGAAGTGCGGATCCGCAATTGCGGATGGGGGCGGACATAATGTGTCCCCATAGAAATGAATAGGTCCGCAAAATACGGAACAGAACTGCGGACGTGTGAATGGACCCTAACTACACCCTTATCAGTTTGATAACAACACGGCTTAGGGGCAGTTCACATCTTGTTTTTGGTGTATGTCAAGCAGGTATGTTAGACGTACAGTAAAAAAAAAACGTATACAAACGTATGCAATTTTGTGGTTATCCATCCTTTTTTACGTATACATTAGGGTTCATTCACACGTCCCTGATGTATTGCGGATCCGCAATACACCCGGCCGGCACCCCCATAGAACAGCCTATTCTTGTCCGCAGGACAAGAATAGGACATGTTCTATTTTTTTTCGGAGCCGCGGACCGGAAGTTCGGCGGCGCACTCCGGAAATGCATCCATTCCGGCCCCATTCAGAATGAATGGGTCCGTCCCGTCCCACATAATTGCGAAACGGGTGCGGACACCAAACACGGACGTGTGAATGGAGCCTTAGACGGATGTGCATAAGTGTCAATAAGTTTGTTTCTGTTTTTTTTAAAGAAAAAATTTATACATTTTTGTGAATAATTTCTTTTTTTAAATAAATTGTCTTTGCTTTACATCCATCTCCCATTCACTGCAATGTAAAAGGAAAAACGTATACATCTCCCCGTGTTTTTCTTTTTTTTTTTGGGAGGACAGAAATGCTACCTTAGGGGCTGTTCGCGTCTACTTTTTGCTGTATGTTTGTAAACAGAAAAAAACGTATAAAAACGTACGGCTTGACGTATCCATAAACTATGACTGGGCAAACATCATCGTTTATGTTTCTAAACTTTTTTTTTGCAGGATAGACTAACAGGGTGGGTTCACACTAGCGTTAGAGATTCCGTTATTGCTTTCCGTTATAACATGGTTATAACGGAAAATAACGGAATGCCAGACAGAATGCAAAACGGAAGCCTTTAAAAGGCATTCGGTTTGCTTTCCGTCCTAATAGAAGTCTATGGGAAAGCAGAACGGATCCGTCTGGTAAGTCCTTACTTTATTTTCCGTCTTGCATAACGGGAACCAGACGGATCCGTTCTGCTTTCCCATAGACTTCTATTAGGACGGAATGCCTTTTAAAGGCTTCCGTTTTGCATTCTGTCTGGGCATTCCATAAAGTCTATGGGCAGAAGAACGGATCCGTCCTTCCGTCTTATGGATTCCGTTATTTTCCGTTATAACAGAAAGCCATAACAGAATCCCTAACGCTAGTGTGAACACACCCTTAGCATACCTCGCTTTTCTGTCCTGTAAAAAAAAAAAAAAAGGCACAGAAACCTATACTTTTTTTTTTTTACATTGCAGTGAATGGGAGACGGATGGAAACATAAGACGTTTCCATCCATTAAATGTATCTTTTTTGGGGGATAATGCCTTCAAATCTTTATTTAAAAAAATAAAGGTTTTCCAAAAACATCAGTTTTTGTTAAAAAAAACGTATTTAAAGGCATGCACATCCGCGACAACCACAAAATTGCATACATTTGTGTCATTTTTTTTTTTTTACTGTATGTCTAAACGTATCCGCCTGATGTACAGCAAAAAACAGATGTGAACAATCCCTTATTCTGTCCGGCTCTATGTTGCGTCATTCCTTTATTATTCCTACTAGAAGTTATGAATACATTGCTAGCAGTCTGCCGTAAGGGTACAGAGGGGTGGTACTAGTTGGGTGTGTGTCCCTGCACAGTCTCATTCTATCCAGTCAGTGCTGCTAGTGTCAGACTGTACAGGGACACCCGCCCAACTGGTAACACCCCTCTGTACCCTTACGGCAGACTGCTAGCAATTCATTTATAACTTCTAGTAGGAATAATAAAAGGAATGACACAACATAGAACCATAAGATTAGATGCCCCAGAATTGTTATTACAGGGGGATGCAAGGAGCTATTAAAACAGACATGTCAGGAGCGGTGACCGCTCCTCTTTAAGGGCCAACTGGTCACGTTGCAGAATGCGTGCGAAAAGAAACCGCAGCATAGTACAGTACCAGCAAAGTGTGTGAAATGACACCGATCTGTGTTTTTTTTTCCGTGCAGATTTGACCTGCTGTGCGGTTTTCTAATTTAATAGCATGCCAATCAGGTTTGCGGTTTTAGCTGCAGATGTCACCCTTTTCAATGGAAGGATGAGATCTGCGCCAAATCTGCACCAAAAACCGCTGTTAGGCATTGCGGATATGCTGCGGAAACGCACATAAACCCACACAGAACCTATTTCTACTTGCACCTAAAGAGGTTTTCTGAGATTTTGAGGATCTCCGGGATAGCAGATGGGCGGGGGGCACGCCCCCACCCATCAGCTCCAGTAAGCCTCCTCACAGCTCAAGCACATACATTATGCGAATCCTCGGCACAAAGGCAGAAACAACCCTGGGGGGAGGGGGCCTGTAGTAAATGGCCCCCAGCGTTTCGGTTTTCACATCGGCAGAATAGTCTGCTGGTGAACAACAGCCCATGAGGGACTCACGCAGAACGGGTGCATTGGGCCAGCCTGGCATCGCCCAGATATATATATATATATATACACACACAGTGCCAGGGACAATGCGGCTCCCACCTCCCCGTATACCCCGCACAATGACGCAGTCAGTGAGCTCTAAGCGCTGGAGGATAACGCAGCTGCGTCTCACAGAGCGGGGGCCCTATAGAAAGAAGAGCCTGCGCCGCCGCCGCCACATGAACGTGCACAGGCCCGCGCGCCTCCGCAGCCGCCGTTACAAAGACTGAATCGCAAACCCGCGGAGCAGGCGTGCACAGCGAGCAGAGCCCGGTACAGCCACCGTACAGAGCATGCGCAGTACCTCACCGCGGACACAAGAGGCGAAACGACCACAGGAAGCACAACCTGCAAAGAGGGATCCGGAGCGACTGCTGCCTCAAGCTCCGCCCCCGTGTGACGTCCAGGCTGCGTCTCCGCCCCCAGCCCGCGGCCGAACGGTGGAGTTCTGTGTAGAGACAGAGTGCCCGGGGGCGCCGCTCCATGGACTGGATGGAGTAAGCCGTTCTCTCCCTATGCCTCGTGCACATGCTGGGGAGAGAGAAGAAAGCTGAACACTAGGATTGTGTGGGGACATTTTTAAATTTTTTATTTTCGTTTTTTATTCCCAGCCTTCCTAAAGCCATAACTTTTTATTTTTCCGTTCACACAGCCATATGAGGGCTTGTTTCTTGCGAGACAAGTTGTGCTTTCTAATGCCGCCAGTTATGATTGCATACAATCTAGTGGGAAGCAAATTCCAAATGGGGTGGAATTATAAAAAAAAAAAAAAACAATTCCACCACAGCTTTATGGTTTTACAGTGTTTTCTATGTGTTAAAATGTACCTGTTAGGCCCCTTGCACACGACCGTATGGCTTTTTCAGTATTTTGCGGTTCGCAAAAAAATCTGCAAAAAATACGGATGATGTCCGTGTGTATTCCTTTTTTTGTGGAACAGAACAGCTGGCCCCTGATAGAACATGTCCTATTATTGTCCATGTTACGGACAAGGATAGCAGTGTTCTATCTTGGAACAGAACGGAAACGGAAGGCATACGGAGTACCTTCCGTTTTTTTTGCGGATCCATTAAAATGAATGGTTCCGTATACAGAACGTATAAAACGGAACGTAAACGGGAAAAAAAAATGTTTGCGTGCAAGAGGCCTTACTTTCATTCTCTGGATCAGTACGATTATAACAATACCACATCTATACTAATAAAATCCCTATGTGTGTGGTGTCCGTGCGTGTGTGCCGATTTGTCAAGTGCGCATGCGCGGCGCACTGACCAGTCGGCACACACAGACACTACATGTGCGGCATCCTATTGTAATGGCAGCGGGGCCCGGTGCAGTCACTGTATTGCACCGGGCCCCGCTCAGAGTAGTAATACTTTGAGTAGCTGTAATAATAATAACGATCTTCTCTTCTTAACTTACTACATGGTGAGGCAGGAGGCAGGGCGGGCAGGCACTGGCAGCGTAACTGACTACGTCATGCACCTGCGCCGCAGTAGTCAGTTACGCTGCCAGTGCCTGCCCGCCCGCCCTGCCTCCTGGCTCACCATGTAGTAAGTTAAGAAGAGAAGATCGTTATTATTATTACAGCTACTCAAAGTATTACTACTCTGAGCGGGGCCCGGTGCAATACAGTGACTGCATCTGGCCCCGCTGCCATTACAGTCACACTAAACAGCGACACTGTTATGGGGGGATCTGTGGATAACACATAGCATAAGATACTATGCGTCATCCACAGATACCCGCATAACAGTGTCAGCCACAGACCCCCCCCAATAACAGTGTCAGCCACAGATCCCCCATAACAGTGCCATCCACAGACCCCCCCATAACAGTGCCATCCACAGACCCCCCCATAACAGTGCCATCCACAGACCCCCCCCCCCATAACAGTACCATCCACAGATCCCCCATAAAAGTGTCATCCACAGATCCCCCATAAAAGTGTCATCCACAGATCCCCCATAAAGTGTCATCCACAGATCCCCCATAAAGTGTTATTCCACAGATCCCCCATAAGTGTCCTCCACAGATCCCCATAAGTGTCCTCCACAGATCCCCCATAAGTGTCCTCCACAGATCCCCATAAGTGTCCTCCACAGATCCCCCATAAGTGTCCTCCACAGATCCCCCATAAGTGTCCTCCACAGATCCCCCATAAGTGTCCTCCACAGATCCCCTATAACAGTGTCATCCACAGATCCCCTATAACAGTGTCATCCACAGATCCCCCATAACAGTGTCATCCACAGATCCCCATAACAGGTTGCCATCCTCCGATCCCCATAACAGGTTGCCATCCCCCGATCCCCATAACAGTGTCCTCCACAGATCCCCCATAAGTGTCCTCCACAGATCCCCCATAAGTGTCCTCCACAGATTCCCCATAACAGTGTCATCCACAGATCTCCCATAACAGTGCCATCCACCCATAACAGTGCCATCCACAGATCCACCCATAACAGTGCCATCCACAGATTCACCCATAACAGTGCCATCCACAGATCCACCCATAACAGTGCCATCCACAGATCCACCCACAACAGTGTCCTCCACAGATCCCCCATAACAGTGTCCTCCACAGATCCCCCATAACAGTGTCCTCCACAGATCCCCCATAACAGTGTCATCCACAGATCCCCCATAACAGTGTCATCCACAGTTCCCCCATAACAGTGTCATCCACAGATCCCCCATAACAGTGCCATCCACAGATCCCCCCATAACAGTGTCCTCCACAGATCCCCCATAATAGTGTATCATCCACAGATTCCCGTGTGTCATCCACAGATCCCTATAACAGTTCGTCATCCACAGATCCCCTATAACAGTGTGTCCTCCACAGATGCCCCCATAACAGTGCCAGCAGTAATGTTCTAGCACCCGTTATTGTAACGGGCATAATGTCCAGTATGTATATATTTTTTCTGTTTTATTACTGAAATCTTTGGGAGAAAAATAATATTTTTCGTTGTATTACCATATTTTTTTTTTCCAGAACTTTTTTTTTTTTATGTGTACTGAGCTGTGTGAGGGCTCATTGATAGTCTCTGATAGCCGGGCCCCTGATGTATCCGCCGGTATCGCTGTTTACAACGAGGCTGGCGGTTAACCCTTTCTATGTCGCGGTCAGCGTTGACTGCGACCTAGATGAGGTTTGCTGCGGGTGAGGGAGCCCATCGGGTCCCCGTGCTGCTGTGTGTGTGTGTGGGAGGGGGGGGGGGACCCGATGGGTGAGACAGCAGCCCGATGCCTTACACGGCATCGGGACCTGCCTTCTACGGGTGCCCAGGAGATCCAGCCTCAGGCCCGTCTCCTAGGCAACCTGTTAGTGTAAGACTCTTTCGCAGGTGCCCGGATCTTTGGCACAAGTGAAGAACATCGCGCTTAGATTCTTCCTCACAGCGGCTCGCATGATGATCCCGAGATACTGGAAGTCCGACCGAGTACCCTCTCTCCGTGAATGGGCCAAGGAACTTAGGCATTTACTGAGAATGGAAGAGCTGATCGCACTTTCGCATGAACAGGGTGATAGATTTGACCATAGGTGGCGCCCTCTCTCTGAATTCCTTCCCTCCTCTGAATTCTCTGCAGCACTTGATGATGAGGCAGATGCTGATACATAGCTCGCTGGACCTTCTCTTGCTCTGGCTGATGGTTGGTGCTTTGACATTTGAAATGACTCAGAACTAGAGATGAGCGAACTTTAAAAAAAAGTTCGGCGTTTGGGTTGTGGTAATCGCCGCATCCCGTTATGGATTCCACTACCGCGGACTATCCCGGCATATGGAATCCATAAGGGCGGCTTCCACGAACCCGAACTGTTGGACAGCCGAAGGACCTGGGGTGACGTCACTGTCATGTGATCAGTGCAGGGGGCGTGGCTCAGCACAGGATCAAATCCAGTGCTGAGCCTTGCACCCTGCACTGATCACATGACTGTGACTTCACCCCAGGTCCTTCGGCTGTTCAACAGTTCGGGTTCGTGGAAGCACCACTTATGGATTCCATATGCCGGGATAGTCCGCGGTAGTGGAATCCATAACGGGATGCGGCGATTACCACAACCCAAACGCCGAACTTTTTAAGTTCGCTGACCTCTACTCAGAACCAGGGGCGTAACTACCATAGCGGCAAACCATGCGACTGCTATGGGGCCTAGGGCCAGAGGGTTCCAGCTGGGATCATCTTCTCTTCTACTGGGGGTGAAAACTTGGTCAGGACTCTACTCTCTAAAGAAACAATTTTAGCAAATGAGGCAGTGGAAAAAATGGCCCAGGGGTCATTGAAAGGGGTTTAGGTGGAAACCCTTCTGTCCTGTGTAGGGGGACAGATTACCCTTTACATCTTTCCCCTTTTTCCCTTCCCTCTCTCTTCCCTTCCCCTAGTACACTCTATCTTACCTGTGGCTTCATTCAGTGACATGCCTGAACCTTATGTTAGTATATGTGAAAATGCTTCAATAATATGACATGCTAAGTTGACTCAGAAAGGAGAGGTTATTACAGTTTGTAGTTTGCAACAATTTTCTGGTGGTTTCAATTGCAGAAATTGGAATGTTGCTTGAATGGCGTGACATGGTTGCCTTTGTCTTTCTGTGTCGTTAGGATCCTGCGCGATCCTATATGTTTTGTTCATTTTCAAAGAGCTTGTCTTGATGTTTTTGTCACTCTGTGAAAACAATAAAACTCAGAGTAAACATAAAAATATCACATGACCTAACCCCTCAGGTGAACACCATAAAAAAATAAAAACAGTGCCAAAAAAGCCATTGTTTGTCACATTACATCACAAAAATTGAAACACCAAGTGATCATAAAGGCGTATGCACCCCAAAATAGTACCAATCATACCGTTACCTCGCAGACAAAACTGAATGAACTTGCTTGCGAAATCGCGCATTTTTAACTGAACGCATCCGGACCTAATCCGTGACGCTCGTCTGCAAGGGGCCCTAGTGTGCAGCGGCTGTATATTCAGTATACATTTCTTTGCACAGTGCCTCTGTAACTCCTCAAGTGTGTGCGAGGACACGGTTTTGGCATATGTTGGCTCAGTAGGTGCTATGAAGAAGCTGTCTGTACATGGGCTAAGGGACATATTGTCTTCATATGTTTCTTTCTGTGTCTGGGTAAGGCTACTTTCACTCCAGCGTTTTCCCTTTCCGCTATTGAGTACCATCATAGGATCTCAATAGCTCAGGAAAACACTTCCGTTTTGTCCCCATTCATTGTCAATGGGGACAAAACTGAACGAAACTGAGTCACCAGAATGCATTCCGTTCTGTTTGGTTGCGTCCCCATCGCGGACAGATTAACGCTGCAAGCAGTGTTTTTCTGTCCGCGATGTGTTGCGGAGAAAGACGTCCTGATTCACAATGTACAGTAAGTCAATGGAGACGGATCAGTTTTCTCAGACACAATAGAAAACGGATCCATCCCCCATTGACTTTCAATGTAGTTCATGACGGATCCGTCATGGCTAGTTTAAATATAATACAACCGGATCCGTTCATGGCGGATGCACGCGGTTGTATATTGTAACTGGAAGCGTTTTTGCTGATCCGTGACAGATCCAGCAAAAACGCTGGTGTGAAAGTAGCCTAACTTTGTTGTATTGCACATATTTATTACATCAGATGAAATATGTGGATATTTATCATAATTTTATATTCACTATTGTACATTTTTGAAATTTAGCATTTGCATCCCTATGGTGATCACCAGTTAGGCCTCTTTCACACATCCCAAAAATTTATTAAACCGCGTTTGAAGTTCAATACAAAGCAAATTCAAGGCCAAAGTTCTAATTATTAGCATGTGCAGGCTTAGGCCTCATGCACAAGAACATATTTTCTTTCCGTGTCCGTTCCGTTGTTTTTGCGGAAAACGGAAGTTGCTCCGTGTGCATTCCGCTTCGATATGTCCATATTCCCGTTCCGCAAAAAAATAGAACATGTCCTATTATTGTCCGCATTACGGACAAGGATAGTACTGTTCTATTAGGAGCCAGCTGTTCTGCAAAATAGGGAATGCACATGGACGTCATCCATTTTGCGGGCCACAAAATACATATGGCGTGTTCATGAGGTCTTAGAAAGAAATATTCTGGAAACATACATAGTCCGGGTTCACATTAACGTTCAGAAGAACAGAGAAAAAAACAGGAATCCTGTGCATCGGTTGTGCACATGCCAGACTTTTTTCAGACTTCATATACAGTGGGGGCCAATACTTCTAATACAGAGGGGGTCATGATACTATTAATACAGAGGGGGCCATTACTTCTAATACAGAGGGGGTCATTATACTATTAATACAGAGGGGGGCATTACTTCTAATACAGAGGGGGTTATTATACTATTAATACAGAGGGGGGCATTACTTCTAATACAGAGGGGGTTATTATACTATTAATACAGAGGGGGCCATTACTTCTAATACAGAGGGAGTCATTTTACTATTAATGCAGAGGGGGGCATTACTTCTAATACAGAGGGGATCATTATACTATTAATACAGAAGGGGCTAATACTACTAATACAGAGGGCAATTATATATAATATTACAGAGGGGACACTGCAACGGGTCATTATAAATACTGCGGCTACTACAGGGGTCTTTATAAATGCTTGGACCACTATAGGACCACTTATAGGTTTACCTTACAGAGGGGCCTTCTTACTGCTGGGGGCACTATAGTTGGCCTTATTTCTACTAGGAGCCCTATGGGGACATTATTAATACTGGGGTGCTGAGTTTTTTTTATTATTGAGCACAATATGAAGGACATTACTACTAATGGGGTTGCTTTTGAGGGGGATGCAGGTGACACTATTACCATTGAGGATAGTTTGGGAGTGTATTATTATGGGGGACTATCTGTATGGTACTAGCACAGTATTGGGGGTAGCAGCAGGATGACAGTGTTGAGGCACCAGGAGGGGGAGGATGATGGTAAAGTGAGGAATCTAAAAAATGTTTTCTGTGATAAACTCTGCAGAGATGAGACACGGCTAAAAGAAGGTATCATGGCGGTCTTATCTCTGAATGAAGACGTTGAGGAAAGAGCGTACCTCAGAGGAGAAGTGACTGAATCTAAGAGGTATATGCTGCTGTATTCCACTGTATTTTTTGTACCAATATATGTAATGTCCATCCACATATTTCTTTCTTGGTAGGGTTGGGGGGGAGGACTTCAGGCCACACTGTGCGTTTCCTGAATTCTAGGGCCTCCCATCCATCTACTAGATTATCTGTACTCAGAGAGTTATCACTGTGTTATGTGTGGTGTTACTGTGGTTGACATCTACTACATTATCTGTAAAAAAGGGGCCGTTTCGACAGGTTGGGGGTGGGCGCAATAATTGGCTTGCCCCGGGTGCTGGTAAACCACGCTACATCACTGGCAATACGGGCACGGCCGTGTGCTTGAGGCCTAAGAATTACTCTCTTAATTCATTAGTCCCTTCATGATATCTGCCATACCTGCACAGCAGATGTTGCCACTTTAAAGATTGCACCTGCTCATAGCTGCAGGGTTTCTTTCACATAGCAGACACCCAGAGCTAATGTCTGCGATCGGCGATGATGCCAGTCGCAGACATTTCACCCACCAGATGCCGTGGTTAATTGTGACCATGACATCTGAGGCGGCTTTCCCCAGGAGTGCTGTGCTCCCAGTGCTTGAATAGCTTCCTCGCAATGAGACTGGAGAGCTGTTCGTTGGTGGTGATAGGCTGGAGGCTACCAGGCCTATCACAGGTATATTCTTATGGATGTCTGCAGGTGGCAGAATGTACTGAATTTCCCATACACTACTGTACAAAATCACAGTAGTATATGGAAGAAGCTCCTGCACCCGCCCGATCACATCATCTACTGTACAGTGCATGCACATGGGAATGCGGTAAGCCACCACATTCCCCCACGTTCATGTACGTGAAAATGCGGGAAGGGGTTAATATTATGAGCTGCAGCCGAGGATCGTGGTATCTTCAGAAGATATAATCAGTGGTAGAGGATTGCAGTGCTTTCAGTATTACCACATGTAATACATTAAAGAACTGCGTGAAGACGCCTGTTGATGAAGGGCTGGTGAGTCAGCCTTGGGAGTCCAAACCTTGGCATCCACCCTTTTCAGATAAGAGCCACGATGAGTGCTGTAAAGGTGGATAAGTGAGGAATGAACTGCCCACTAGATAGAACCGCTGGATACCTAGTACTGTGGACAATTTCTCGGGGTTCATTTGCATGCCTTGATTGGATATTATGTACCCTAAAAAAGGGAAGCGAGAATTTCCAGGATGTCCCTCATGAGAGAACATGGGGGGTTGTCCTGATAGGCCTCTGTAGGGACAGGAAGCAAGAGAGTTTAAAAGGCCCCTCCCCACCCCCCTATCTAGTGTCCTTCCTGTCCCTACAGGGAGTTGCAAGAGAGGCCCTCTTGAGGGTGAAGAAAGGAAAATGGAAGTAGCCGCAAGGTTACTAGGGCTGGAACTGGGTCGGGTGGTGTTCGGCCAATTCTCCCAGTTTCGTCAAGGCCATGCTAGTACCTCTTTGTGAGGTTCCCTAGCCTTCCCAGCTTACCTTTCTCCCACATGGCCGCGGTATCTGGGAGCCAAAGCCGTTTCCCCTCCGGGCTGGGCTCAGCAGTGCGCATTCCTCCTCGCGTGGGTGCATAGCAGTGACGTCACTTCCGGGGAACAGTCCGTGTACAGGAAGTGATGCTGCTCAGCCAGGATCCAAGCGTTCCATGCTGGAGGCCTGGTGATGGGCCCCGCATGAGGGGTCAACTCTCCCCTAGGGGATAGAGTCCCCAAGAAGGAAGGTGGAGCGCAGTGCTAGCAGGGGGGTGGACCCTTAAGGTAAAATTATAAAATGGAACCCGCAAGCAGTTAGGCTTGTCTGCTGTTCCAAATGGAGTCCCAGATGTCTACCAAGCCTGAAATGTCTGGCGATACCCCTGCTCAGGGCTATGTAAGTTAATTCTTAAGCCCTGCTTTATTCTGTTTATTGGTGTACACTAGTACTAAGGGAGAGTTCCTTTGTTTGTTCCTAGGGGAAAAGGATCCGGGACATAGATCCCAGACAGAACCTAAAAAGAAAACAAGGAAATGTATTTCCTGTACTAGAAAGTTACAGGAATCATACAAAAAACAGCCGTGCCCTGATTATATTGCCAAACTTCTGAAGGAGGAACAGCCGTCCTTCCTCTCTGATCTGAGGTCTATGATAAAAGATGAAGTACAGGCTTCAGTTTCTAGCTTGATTCCTCCTCCACCAGTTTCTCCGCCATTTTCAAGGAAACTTAGAATCCAACTGGAGTCAGATTCAGACAAACAGGGCGAAAATACTTATTCGGACGGGGAGTTAGAAGAAGAAGAGTTCATCTTTCCCTCAGGTTCTTCTGAAGACCAGAAAAAATACCTCTTTTCTTTGGAAGACTTTGATTTGTTACTATCGGCGTTAAGGGAAACTATGGAGGTGGAGGAGGTTCAGCAACCAAGACGAGATGTTTGGAGGATTAAGGGCAAAGAAAAGGAAACTGTTTCCAGTTAATTTCGATCTGAAAGAGATGATATTGGAGGAATGGGAAGGTGCAGAAAAGTAACTTTCCATTCCTCAAGAATTCAGAAGTTGCCTTTTCTTTAATCCTGTGGTATCGCCGTACTCAGGAAAGGTAGGGCAATGTGTTTTGTGGTGTATTTTTACATTTACCCATGCTGGATAAGAGAAATATCTCTGTAAATTGACAACTTTGTATAAAAAAATTTAAAAAGTTGTCGTTTACACACAAAGTATGGGTATATATAAAAATACACCCCAAAACACATTGCCCTACTTCTCCTGAGTACGGCGATACCACGTGTGCCACTTTTTTGCAGCCAAGATGCGCAAAGGGGCCCAAATTCCAATGAGTACCTTTAGGATTTCACAGGCCATTTTTACGCATTTTGATTCTCACGCTTTGGGGCCCCTAAAATGCCAGGGCAGTATAAATACCCCACATGTGACCCCATTTTGGAAAGAAGACACCCCAAGGTATTCCATGAGGGGCATGACGAGCTCACAGAAAAAAAATTTTTTGGCACAAGTTAGCGGAAATTGATATTTTTTTATTTATTTTATTTTTTTACAACGTCTCATATTCCACTAACTTATGACAAAAAATAAAATTTTACATGAACTCACCATACCCCTCACGGAATACCTTGGGGTGTTTTCTTTCCAAAATGGGGTCACTTGTGGGGTGTTTGTACTGCCCTGGCATTTGAGGGTCTCCGCAATCATTACACGTATGGCCAGCATTAGGAGTTTCTGCGATTCTCCTTATATTGAGCATACGGGTAATGAGTTTTTTTTTTCCGTACAGCCTTTGGGCTGAAAGAAAAAATGAACAGCACAGATTTCTTTATTCGCATCGATCAATGTGGATGAAAAAATCTCTGCCAAAATCAGTGACTGCGGTGCGGTGGGCTGGGCGCTAACTACCTAACAAGTAGCTAACTAACTGGCGGTGATAAGGGACCCTTATGCCCCATTCACACGTCCGAAATTCTGTTTGCGGAACGGAATTGCGGACCCATTCATTTCTATGGGGACAGACTTTGTCCCGCTTGAGTCCGGAATTGCGGATCCGCACTTCCGGGTCTGCACTTCTGTTCCGCAAAAATATAGAACATGTCCTATTCTTGTCCGCAATTGCGGACAAGAAAAGGCATTTTCTATATAGTTCTGGCAATGTGCGGATCTGCAAAATGCGGAAAGCACATTGCCAGTGTCCATGTTTTGCATATCCGTGGATCCGCAAAACACATATGGACGTCTGAATGGAGCCTGACTGGGGTGATCAATGACAGGGGGGTGATCAGGGAGTCTATATGGGTGATCAGGGGTTAATCAGGGGTTAATAAGTGGCGGGGGGGGGGGGGTGTAGTGTGGTGCTTGGTGCTACTTTACAGAGCTACCTGGTCCTCTGGTGATCCTCAATCATTGCAGCCCAGGCCTTGAAAAGAGTCAAATCTACCTGAGAAGAGTCCTGGTTATCCATAATCTCCTGCTCTCCCGCCCATCTGCTGATGATTGTCAGTTCTCTCCTAGAGAGAAAGGGAAAAAACTAGGGAGAAGACTGTCAATCATCAGCAGGTGGGCGGGAGAGCAGGAATTCATGAATAACCGTGACTCTTCTCAGGTGGCCGGGACTCTTTTCCAGGCCCAGTCTGCAATGATTGTGATGTTGGTTCTCGGCAACCACTTACTTTCAACTTTTAAATGACAGACCGCTGAAATCAACTCACCTGTCTCTACTCTATACTGCCGTTAGTATGGGCAGCATAAAGGTGATGACAGGTTCCCTTTAATTCTAAAATGAATAATGTGCAGTATGAATAGTGAGCAGGTGCATTTGGAAAACTAAGGTGCTATTCACACGGAGTCTTTTGACAGCCTAATTTAATGCTGACTCCACTAAAAAAAGCCAGGCTGCCACATGGAAAATGCATTTCTTTGGTATAAATGAGAGGCCACAGTTTATTGACTGTGTAAAAAGTAGAAGGGTCCAGCTTCTGATAAAACGATATCCTTTATACTATGCGGTAAAATCCATACAAAACAAGACAGATGCAAAATCGACGCGTTTCGGATCTCAAGTTAACGATCCTTACTCAATTCATGCTCCTGCTCTGAAATAGATAGTAATGGAACAATTTTGTGGAGACAACCCATTTCCAGTCCTCAATAATCCAGACATCTGCATGATTTCTGCTCCAGGTTCACGTGCATGGGATGCAAAAATGGCAGCTCTATGGGTGAGCAAAGGATGCAGTGCAAAGTCAAATCAGAGAATTAAGTCCATGTGGTGGCCGCATTTTCCGTACTAACCTTCTCTGACCCAAACTCACTGCATCATAATGACCTACAGATGTAGCAGGGGTTTGCAATCAAGGTTTGCGCAAAGTGTTAATAACGACTAGCGATTTCATCCCCTTTCAGTTTCACATCGCGAAAGAAAAAGGTCGGTTTAGCTGCAATTTTTCAGTCTTCCAGAAGAAGGCAGTGCTACAGAACAAAAGTAAATGTACTGCACAGTATTTCATTCACTTCAGCGTGTGGAGTACCAAACAGTAAATACTGTACATGTGATTAAGTCAGTAAGCTGGCGGCTGTACAAGATGGCTGAAGGAATGACATACTGTAACTGTACAGTTCAGTATTACTATAATACCAGTGTTTATTTATGTTTTATTTTATGCAGTTATATAGCGCTACTATATTCCAGGGCGCTTTACAGACATTAGCATCACGCTGTCTCCAATGGGGCTTACAATCTAAGTTCTCTATCAGTATGTATTTGGAGTGTGGAAGAAGCTGGAGTACCCGGAGGACAGCTATCAAACACGGGAGAACATACAAACTCCATGCAGGTGTTGTCCTTGGTCGGATTCGACCAGTACTAAACAATGAGCCACAATGCTACCCAGTGTACAACTGTATCACAAAGACTCTTTTTAAAGCCAGCATCCTGTCCCTGAAAGAGCTATTTTTATCTTGTTTTTATAGTAATATTTATTTATGATTAATTTTGTTACATTGATTTAATGCATTTACAGTATTTTGTCTTGCTGATTATTCTTTCTTCTCTCCTCTCTATATTTCTCTATTTTTATATATAAATGTTTTAAATAGTATTTATTGGTAGTATTTTATTTATTTATTTATATGTATTTATTTAGTGATATCTTTTTGTCCATATTTGTTTTTATTCACATGAATATTAACCCTTTGCCTCTGACAGACAGTTTTGGCCTTACTGACCAAGCCCTATTTTTCAAATAAGACGTGTCACGTTATGCGGTAATAACTTTGGAACGCTTTTACTTATCTAAGCCATTCTAAAATGTTTTCTCGTGATACATTGTACTTCATGCTAATGGTAAGTTTGAGTTAATATGTTTTGCCTTTTTGTATTTAAAAAAATCCCAAATTTACAGAAAATTTTATAAAAATGATACATTTTTTAAAATTTTAATGTCTCTGCTTTCAAGACAGAGAGTAATACCTCATGAAATAGATATTACTTTCTATTCACCATACAGTATATCTACTTTATGTCGGTATCATTTTGTACATGCCGTTTTATTTTTTTAGAATTCTTAGAATTGTAGAAGCATTTTTTTACATTTTGAAGAAAAATTTCAAAAATACTTTTTTAAGGAACAGTTCACTTATGAAGTCACTTTGTGGGGCTTACATATTATAAATCACTCATAAATTACCCCATTTTAGAAATGAGCACTGAATGGTACTGACTGAGTTGCCGGTCAGCGCTCTTACTACATCATCGCTTCAGGTGTTTAGCAGCTGGAGGGATGATGAAACCCAGGGAAATATTGGAAAATGGCTCCATCACAGGGGAAACGGGTGGCCGTAGCAGGAGCGCTGGGCAGCCAGACTGCCCAAACAGCCCTGCCTGAAGAGAGCAAGCAGGGGGAAAGATGGCTGTAGCCATCCTTTCCTTTGCTGACCCTGCTGGAGCAGGAGTGATGGCCAGCGCTTCCGGGTGCCAATCAGCGCTCCTGACCAGCAGCCAAGCTACTCAAACATGGGTAAAAGGAGCTGGTTTATAATCAGGGAAGAGAACACTCCCTGGAGACAGTGATGGAAAAGGGCCACCACTTCCTCTGGCCGGTCACTGGTCCTTCTCCATCAGCTCATCTACCACTGATGGCACAAAAGGTGGCTGTATTGTGCAGGGACATGGAAGAACTATGGTCCTTCGCAATGCAGGCTTGTTTGTGGGGAGGAGAGCAGGGATGAGAGCCGTTTTATAAAAAGGACCGACAACATCCCTGCTCCCCAAAACAATGAAACTGAGCTGAAAAGAAACAAAATCAAATGAAAAAAATAAAAATATATATAGTATCTCACAAAAATGAGTACACCCCTCATATTTTTGTAAATATTTTGTTATATCTTTTAATGGGACAACACTGAAGATCTGACACTTTGATACAATGTAAAGTAGTCAGTGTGAGCTTGAATAACAGTGTAAAGTTGGTGTGTCCTAAAAAAATCTCAACACATATAGCGATTAATGTCTAAACCGCTGGCAACAAAAGTGAGTACACCCCTAAGTAAAAATGGCAGAGAAAGTTAATACAAGGCACTTACTAATGTATTGTTATTGTCCCTATTGCTTCCTTTGCGGGCTGGATTCATTTTTCTATCACATTATATACTGCTCGTTTCCATGGTTACAGACCACCCTGCAATCCATCAGCGATGGCCGTGCTTGCACAATATAGGAAAAAGCATCAGCCTATGTGTGCTCCCATGGTCCCGGTCACCAGAGAGGCTGATGCTTTTCCCTATAGTGTGCAAGCACAACCACCACTGATGGATTGCACGAGCAGTGTATAATGTGATGGAAAAATGAATCCAGCCAGCAAAGGAAACAATATGGATAATTACAATATACAGTCCTGATCAAAAGTTTAAGACCACTTAAAAAATGGCAAAAAATCATATTTCGCATGGCTGGATCTTAACAAGGTTCCAAGTAGAGCTTCAACATGCAACAAGAAGAAATGGGAGTGAGACAAAACATTTTTTGAGCATTCAATTTAATGAAAACAACGAATAAACTGAAACAGGCTGTTTTACAGCTGATCAAAAGTTTAGGACCACATCTCCAAATAAAACCTAAACCCCCCCAAAACAGAAATCAAACTTCCAAACATGTACTGAGTAGAGTACTCAGTACTGAGTAGCTCCACCGTTATTGTTGATCACTTAAAAAATTCGTTTCGGCATGCTTGATGCAAGCATTTCCATGAGGTGAGTGGGAACATTTCTCCAAGTGGTGAAGACGGCCGCACGAAGGCCATCTACTGCCTGGAACTGTTGTCCATTTTTGTAAACTTCCCTTGCCATCCATCCCCAAAGGTTCTCAATTGGATTTAGATCAGGGGAACACGCAAGATGGGCCAAAAGAGTGATGTTATTCTCTTGGAAAAAGTCCCTTGTCCTGCGGGCATTGTGTACTGTAGTCGTTACCACACAGACGAGGGCCCTCAGTCATGAGGAATGCTCTCTGCAACATCTGGACATAGCCAGCGGCCGTTTAATGCCCCTGCACTTCTTCAAGCTCAATTGTTCCACTGAAGGAAAAAGCACCCCAGACCATTATGGCGCCCCCTCCACTGTGGCGCGTAGAAAACATCTCAGATGGGATCTGCTTGTCATGCCAGTAACGTTGGAAACCATCAGGACCATCAAAGTTAAATTTTTTCTCATCAGAGAATAAAACTTTCTTCCACCTTTGAAGGTCTCATGTTTGGTGCTCTCTTGCAAAGTCCAAACGAGCAGTTCTGTGGCGTTCAAGGAGACGAGGTCTTTTGAAGACGTTTTTTGTTTTTGAAGCCCTTCAGTCTCAGATGCCATCTGATGGTTATGGGGCTGCAATCAGCACCAGTAAGGGCCTTAATTTGGGTTGAGAATCGTCCAGTGTCTTGATGGACAGTCAATTGGATCCTTCGGCTCAGTGCTGGTGAAATTTTTTTGGGTCTTCCACTTGACTTTTTTGTTCCATAACCCTCAGGATCATTTAAGAACATCCAAATGACGATGGCGCGCTGAGAGAGACCCTGCTTATGCAGTTCAACAACCCGAACACGTTCAAAAAGGGAGAGTTTTTTTATCTTTGCCATCACAACGTGTGACTACCTGACAGAAAATGACAATGAATCCACATATTTGCACAGATTTGGCCTTTTAAAGGCATGTGGTCCTAAAATTTGGATCAACTGAAAAACAGCCTGTTTCAGTTTAAACGTTATTTTCAATTAATTGAATGCTCAAAAAATGTTTTGTCTCACTCTCATTTCTTCTTGTTGCATGTTGAAGCTCTACTTGGAACCTTGTTACGATCCAACAATGTAAAATATGATTTTTTGCCATTTTTCAAGTGGTCTTAAACTTTTGATCAGGACGATATTAGTAAGTGTCTTCTATTTTACTAAAGTGAGACAGCCCCTTTAATTGTGTGGGAGATTGCTTTATTCTATTGGTAAAACATAGCTGTAGCTCCGTTTAGGAGCAGGGGAACGGAAAGGATGGATTCGGCACATAACTGAGCCGAACGGAATCTGAGGACCCCATAGACTATAATGGGGTCCGTTAGGTTTCCGCTCAGAGGAAGATTTTAAAAGTGGAGACAAAAGTCCTGCATGCATAACTTTTGTCTCCGCTCCAAAATCATCTTCTGAGCGGAAACCTAACGGACCCCATTATAGTCTATGGGGTCCTTAGGCTCCGTTCGGCTCAGTTATGTGCTGAATCCGTTCTCCTGCTCCTAAACGGAGCTGGAGTTTACATCGATGCTCCTGCCTGTGGCTTGATTCTGGCACAGCACATCAGTACCATGTGTCCTGTGCAGATGTGCTATGCCAGGATTTAGCTGAGAGGAGCGGGCTTCACTTAGCGCAGGGATGCTTAACCTGCGACCCTCCAGCTGTTGCAAAACTACAACTCCCAGCATGCACAGACAGTCTACAGCTATCAGCCTACAGCAGGGCCTGGTGGGAGTTGTAGTTTTACAACAGCTGGAGGGCCGCAGGTTGAGCATCCCTGGCTTAGCGCATAGCTCTCCTGTAAGGATGTGCTATGGAGATCCTTGAGCTGAGTGGCGTGGGCCCAGGCTATTTTGAACAGTTGAAAAGAGAATTATAAAAAGGTTTAATTGCAGTACTGTAAACTGGGATTTGGGTATGGTAGGGCACCATTAACTAATGAGGTGTCTATCGCTAAAATATACCTTTTATTACTTGTCCTTAAAAACGTGGATGATTCTACTTAGGTGAAGGCAAAAAATAAGCCTACGTTTGTCCTGGATCACAATAGTCCCAGGTGTGAGTGTTGTATAACACCCTGAGACAAGATCCTGGGTTAGCCAGGGGGCCAAATGAATGTCAGTAGGTGTGTGGGACTCTATTCACACAGCCCCAACACACTATTAAGTCCACTGACCAACACTAGGGTGCAGATATTTAAAACGATCTGTCATTTAACCCTATGTTGCTCCCCTGGGTAAAGCACATGCATTGGCTACTCTGTAATGCTGCTTCCTAGCTAATGGTTGTGTCAAGAGAGGCTAGTGTGCCCCTGCTAATATCACATGCTCGACGCGTTTCTTATCTGCTATATAATGCAGCATAATCATTAGGAGCATTTAACGTTAGGAAGCCGGCACACACAAACAAACATACAGATATAGCTGCACGTTCTATTGTCTTGGCGTCCAGGTACGTAGTCTGCGGCACTGGGACGGCCGTAGCGCGGCCACCCTGTGCTACTCCTGTGTTGTGTCAGTGTTGTCCTAATAAAATGAATTGTTATACTATTGGATGTGCATTTATGTGATTGTCTCTGGGATTTACTTTAAATCCATAGTTGTTTGGTTTAGCCGCTTTTTGACCACAGTTGCACTCCTCACTTACTGTAGTGTGCCCCCTTGCCTTTTATTTAAGCAGCCAATTGAAGAAACAGCCACGCCCCCTGGGCTGACCAGAGCATCGTGGGAGCCAATCAATCAGGGACATTGCCGGAGACCAGCCCGCCCCTATCCCGCCTCATAACATCGCTGAAAGGAGCGCTGAGGTATGTGTGTAATATGGAGTGACTACAGGCAGCTTATAATTAACCCTATGACATCTGTCCCACTGGGAAGTGGGGAAAAGTAACCACCTCAAAAGGAGAGGTATAAGAAAAATCATGCAGTCCCATTGTTTATTAACTGCAGTAGCGCTGCATATCTATAATTGGGATAGAACAAGCCTTAACAATAAAAACATGCTACATGTAGAAAACATGGCTGAGTACAATAAGGCATAATATATATAGATGCCTAATTAACATGAAAGAGCCTGCTGAATACACAAGTAGGTAAAGGGCCCAATTGTGAGAATCTGCTCTCCGATGAATGGCAGCAGCACGCAGGAGTGTCGCAAAAGTGACACTATAGGGAAAGAGCAGTATGTCAGCAATACCATTGAATATAACAGGATTTGGAAAGGGACAAAGCGGCCAGAAGAAAATGTTATCTGGCCATGATTTTCACTCAGTAAAACAATGGTAGGGCACCTTATAAGCTACCATATACTACCACTGTATACTGTAGTTCCATGAGCTATTTGCAATAGCACATTACACCCTTGATTTTTCTATAAAGTCTTATAACAGGGCTCGACAAATCCCAGACGCCAGGTCGCCATGGCAATCAGGAATTTGGTCCTGGCGCCTGGGTATTTGCCAGCCTGCGGCAGATGGGATCGTACCGCTGGGGGAGAAGAAGCGGCACTTGTGCTGCCCGCGGCTGCGAACTGCCAGAGCTCCGGCATCAACTCCGTGCTGCTGCTGAGGAGGAGATGGCGGCTGAAGAGGAATCTGTCAGCGAACAGGCTGGGCACGGCCGCCACCCCCGACTCTTCCTCCACCCTGGGGTCTGGCACCCACAGCCTGGACAGAAAGACCCTGCTGAAGTACCGGCAGTGGGTGCAGCCGCAGGAGTAGGAATGGGTGCGTGGAGGGGCTGCCTGCAGATCTACGACCGCCACTCATCCCCCCGGCCTCAGGAGGTGGCTCATCCGGGGTGCTGAGGGTGCTGGGCCAGGCACCAGCAACAAACGGGCTAAACTGTTCTCGGGGTCTGTCTGGAACCTGGGTGGGCACACCTCACAAGATGAGCAGCCCGGTCACGGACTGCTGGGACAGTGAGGAGGTGAATGGGCTGCACCCGGAGAACACGCGGCCCCGGTCACTGCGGGGCCGCCCTTCCTCCTCCTCCTCTGTGGAAGAGCTAAGCGCGGAGCCGCCGCCTGCAGTCACCGTCCCTGCCCGGCGTCGGAGCCATGGCCAGCCGCAGGGCACCCTGTACGTGTGGCGCCACGGGGAGAGCCGCACGAGAAGCTGGTGCAGAACGATTACCTCTTCCAGCTTGGCTTCCGAGACCTGTGTAGGGTGCAGGATGAGGGCAAGGAGCCCAAGATCGGCTGCCTCATCCGCTTCTATGCAGGTAGGTGGCAGATGCCATGCTGAGGATAGGGACTTGCGCTGACAGAAGGGAGCTACTATAGATTAGGTCCTCACACCTAGAGCAGTGCTGGGCATAACAACTCAGTGACTGGTATCAGATTATAAGAAGCATGAGGTGGCACAATGACTCCTGGAGTATTGAAAAGGATGCATGAGTTGGCATAACCATGGCTCCTAGAATATGCAGACTGGTTTTAGGGACCTGGCATGAGATAACATTGAGGGCAGTTCTACAATGAAGACAGGGGCCTTGCTTCTCCAAGTGACTGGCATGAAGTGACATGAACATTGCAGTGTAGTGAAGGAGACTTAGTGACCAGGTGGCACTGCCTGGAATCCTACAGTCAGGAAAGCTGGTGGGCACCTTCTGTTGATTATGTTGTGCCATTGACTTCTGGAATCTGGAGTCCAGGGTTACTCTACTCTAATGGCAGTAATAGTTATGATAATAATAATTTAATTTTTTATTCTATGGAGTTGATTGGGGGCTTTATTTTTGAGGGAAGACTTTAATTTTTATTGATATCAATTTGGAGTAAATGCTGCTTTTTGATCGCTTGTTATTACGTTTTTTTTTGGTGGAAACTAAGAATAAATTAGAAATTCTGTCCAGGTCGTTACGGACGCGTATGGGGGATATTTTCTTTTTGCAATTTTTTTCATTGAAAAGCGTATTTTAAATGGAAAAAAAAGCATATTTTTTATTTTATGGAATTTTTTAAATTTAATAAATGTGTATTTTTTCTATTTTTTTTACTACTTAATAGTCCCACAAGGGGACTATAATATACAGTATTTTGATTGATTTTAAAATGTAATGCATTATGTCTATAATGCATTACATTTTAATAGCAACGCTATTCCAACTTTGACCAGCAGGCTGCGCCAGAGAGGCACAGTCTGCTGGAGATGCCGGAAGACAGGCTCGGGGCCCTGATCGGAAGCCAGGTAAGCTTCCCAGCACATCAGCACCCCGCAATCGCATTTGCGGGGTGCTGATGGGAGACAGAGGGAGTCCGCTCCCTCTGTTACCACTGTACATGCAGCGGGCGCCATTGCGCCCGGCATGTAAAGTGTTAAACAGCCCGGATCGGCACTCCTGCCGGTTCGGGCTATTAGAGCAGGGCCCCGGCTCTCATGTGAGAGCCGGGTCCGTGCCCCCCGCTGCACGGGGGAGCCGTGCAGCGCTTAGACTGGGCCGCCGTAAAAACGCGGCGGCCCAGCCTAAGGCCCCTTTGTGACCGTCGTAAAAACACGTATGGGTGCTCACTAAGGGGTTAACTAAATAAAAAACTATTTCTGATCAATCAATAACTAGAGTGCCGTGGTCTATCTTCTATCATATGACCTCACCAATACCACTGAGCACCATCTGCATCAAAGAGGAGTGCTGTTCAATTTCTCTGTACTAATGGAACACCTGTAACTGGACTTCTGGATTGTAGACCAATGTCATGCAAAAATGCCTTCTGTTGGTTTGTGTAGACACTGTTTCCTGCCCTAGACTTGAGAGGTGACGTTCAATTTCACTTGCAGTACAAAGTGGATCACTGTGCGCCATTCTTCCAAACATACAATCCATCTGTGTGGAGGTTTGCCTCTGTACTTCTTTTGCTGTTATTCCAGTATGCCATTGTTCTCCCAACCATCGGGGACCACCACATTGAACAGTGGTGACATCTCGGCCTAGGCACGTATCGCTCTGCAGGAGTGATCAAACAAGGTCTCTCAGTTCAAAGATTCTGTCCCTCTCAGTTTGCTGGCGATAACTAGCATGCCAACAAACAGGAGACATCACACTATCATCGCACACGAGTTTATATGATTTATTTAGATTTAAAAAACAACAACTTTGCTTTCAATCTGTCTTTTATGTCCCACCCACATGTCACAAATTGGAGCAAGGTGCTTGAAAATGTGATCATTTGCAAATCTTAGGGTGGGTGCGCATCACGTTTTTCATCTACGTTTAGTGTGTACGTCAGGGAACCTCCAGATGTACACACTCAACATGTCAATTTGGCTTCACTCGTCAGACCGAGAACAGAAGAGTATCCTTTTGCCCTCAGTCTGGCTGTTATCCATTAGTATACTGCAAAAAAACAGCATGGAATAGCGTATAGACTGTGCGATTCTATCCTGCAGTGTCCTGAAAAAAAAAAAGGCTTGCCACATTAAGCCACACCCCAAAGGTGGTTTGGTTGTGGGGGCATGGCTTCACACGGGGTGTTAAGTCACTATGTCATAATGTGGCTCCCAGTATTAATTGGGCCCCCCAGTAATATTAATGCCTCCATTAGTGCCCCCCCAGAATTAAAAATGTCCCCATTTGCACCCCCAGAATTAGTAATGCCCCCATTAGTCCCCCAGTAATAGTAATGCCTCCATTAGTGCCCCCCAAAATTAATAATGCCCCATTAGTGCCCCAGTATTAGTAATGCCTCCATTAGTGCCCCTCAGAATTAATAATGCCCCTATTAGCGTCCCCCATTAGTGCCCTCCAATAATATTAATGCCCCAATTAGTGGCTCCCAGAATTAATAATTTTACTGGTGGGCCCTAGACAGCCCAGTCCAACACTGCGTAAGGCTCATAATGCGATGTGAACCCAGCCTTAGTGACACTAGATACTTACTTGATTTGCATAACGATTTGTCCTTCTGGAGTTACAATTTCAATGTTGTAGTGGATTATTGTCTTCATACTTTTCTGTGTTTAGATAACTTTGTTGTACATTATGTTACAATAGCTATTACATGCAGCGATCTCCTCCACAGTATGGGGAGGAGCAATCACTAATGCCATCACTCGTCCCCATAATGACTCGTTGTTTGCCAGCAGCAGATCGTGATTACACAACACAGTCTGCCGCTGACAAGCGATGATTTTTAACCGTGCTTAACGATCATTAGCGATAATCTGGCCAACCATTGGCCAGTGTAATAACGCCTTTAGACGTCTAGAACTGCATGGGAGCTGAAGAAGCAAACAACAGTAGGAACAATGGGAACGGCCTATTGATAAAAATATATTGCAAAGTTGCTTTAATTTGCAACTTAGATTAATTGCGAGAATAAAAAAAAAAATTCTTTTTTTTCTAGCCAGCCACATTATTGCAGGCATCAGTACTAAAATATAAGGCGGGGTTATGTGTAGCAAATAAAGCAATATCCCTGAAGAAAATTATTATAGTAAAAAAATATGATTATGCCTCCACACCCAGGTGCCTGTTGTACCTGCTGCCTTCCACTCCATTTCGGCACCCTGGCTCCGTTCCACAACCTGCTCTGGGGCCTGTAAGATTAAGAAATGAGGTCACATGCGCTAATGCAGCCAATAACTGGCCTCAGTGGTGACGTGCCCCAAAGTGATACTTGGCACAGCATTGATGTGCCACTTGGAGACAAGTCCAACCTCACACCAGTCATTGGGAGCAAACCAAAATAGAGGCTCAACCCTTAATGATAAAATTGAGAATTATCTCACGTTACGTAACTACCATGTATTGCTCGCTAATCATATGCCTATGGCAAAAAAACAACAATATAAATTCCTATAAAAGACTACCAGACCACATGAAGTCAATAGTACACTTCATTTGCTAAAATTCATAAGAAAAAAATCCATGTATTAAAAACAAGTGCAGGGAAATGGTGGCATCAACCGGAATGGAGCACAATGGTAACAATTCTTACTAATCCAACAAAATAAATTCCAAGTTAAAGTGCAAGTGCAAAATATGATAATACAAAATGTAAAGGACAGAATCAATTACCCATAATGTGCCTCCTCCGGGATGGCCCCAACCCCGACGCACGTTTCGAAGAACCTTCGTCTGGGGTGGCGTCATCACTGCAGGACACACACTAAATACTCACAAACACCAATCACAACGCTCGATACCCATTGTCAAAAATTATATACACTTGAATCTCAAAGCTCATACGGAGCGGGACGCATGTATGTGACCTAGTATCAGATCACATGATGATGCCGGCAATCCCGCGATACTATCATCGCGGGATAAATACCGGCGGCATCAGATATATAATTGCGCATGCACAGGCCTGGCATTACCCCGCTCAAGATATAATTAATTCAAACATACCTAATGTAAAATAAATTATTGCATAATAATGTGAATGAATGGCATATCAAAAATCGTGTACAAAGATTAAAGTGATAATACATTAATATAAAAAATAAGAAATACTTAAATACAGCAATGTAAATATGTGAATGACTAAATACTAAACCAATATATAATATATAAAGTTATTCATGTTAAGTATAAAAAAAAAATGAAAAAATGCAAAAAAATTTAGGGTGAAAAGAAAAGGAAAATCATTTTTATGAAGAAAGAAAAAGGGGAGAAATGCACAGGATCACATTGGGATAGAGCCTAAAAACATCAATTAATAAAGGTGATAATGGTATGTGAATTACATACCGTGATAACACAAGAGGAGAGGAGTGTCTATTAGGCTTTGTTCACATCACTGTTCAGCCTTTCTGTTCTCCTGCTTCGTTTAGGAGCAGGAGAACAGAAAGGACGGATTCGGCACATAACGGTGATGTGAATGAAGCCTAAGGACCCTGTAGACTATAAAGGGGTCCGTTAGGTTTCCGCTCAGAAGTCCTGCATGCACAACTTTTGTCTCCGCTCAAAAATCATCTTCTGAGCGGACACCCTAATGGACCCCATTATAGTCTATGTGGTTCTTGGCTTCGTTCACATCACCGTCATGTGCCGAATCCGTCCTTTCGGTTCTCCTGCTCCTAAGCGGAGCAGGAGAACAGAAAGGCTAAACGGTGATGTAAACGAAGCCTAAGACAGATAAAAAAACAGTGGACTCATTGAGTCCATTTGGACGTAGTATATTCAGTTTCCAAATCTACTTGCATTCCAAATGGGCAAGTTTCCTTGAGGTATCTTCGCCTCGAATATTTTTCGGTACACAGTCTATTTCCCGAACTTTCAGACCCCTAGGGTCACAGGCATGATACAATTTAAAATGTCTAGCAACAGGTTTCAGGTTGGTCACATCTTTCATCGATAGCAGATGGGATATCTTGAACATGCTCCCGCACTCTAACCTTCAGCTCCCTTGTAGTGAGACCCACATATACCTTTGGACAAGGGCATGTAGCGTAGTAAATAACTGCTGTACTGGAGCAGGTCAAGCGATGTGTAATTTGAAAGACCTTCTCACCGATGGCATCACAGAAGTCCGTAGTCCTCTCCATATTGGTGCCAGCCATGCACCTCCCACAAGGTGCAAAACCTTGTGCCCCTTTTGATAATTTTACAGCGATAAAGGATCTGCATATTTTTGCTTGTTTACTGCTTCTTAAAAGGTGGCATCATAAGGAGGGGGATTCTGGCATTTTTACTACTAATGAAGAACCGGAGGCTGTGCTCACTCTGGAGGTATTACTGGACGAAAGTGAACAGGTTAGGAGTGATGAGATACCTCCATCAATTAAATGTAAGTCAAAAAAATTTCCCCCACTCTCCTTATGTCCTTCTATTGATCTTTTTGTGAAACTCGTATCCAGAGAATCCGTGGATACTCCCACATCGGTGTCTAGGGATAGTTTGTCTAGAGCGCAACGTCAGAGCTTGAAAAATCTGTCTAAGCTCTCTGACGTAGTGTTTAAACCCTCAGACAATGGGGGTAATATTGTGGTTTGGCCCCATTCATTATAGGATAGGGAGGCATATAGACAAATAAGGGATAAAGAATGTTATAAAAAATTAACTTTCAATCTGTTACATTCATTTGAAGGGATTATAAGGCAGATCTTGGATAAACCCCTAGAAGATGATGTAATAAAATCTTTATATGATGCTCTAATTGTGAAGGAACCTACTACACCGACATTGTACCTTCTACCGAAGATCCACAAGAACGCAAAAGTACCTCCAGGTAGGCCTATCATCTCTGGTAGTGGTAATCTGACTGGAAAGGTTGGGCGATATTTGGATTCACAATTAAAAATCATAGTGGCTAATCTCCCATCTTCTATACAAGACACCACAGCTTTTCGGCAGATTGATAGGATCCACTTGGATGAGGATATGGTATTAGTGACATGTGACGTAGAGTCACATTATACCAGCATTAGGCACCAACATGGTATTCAGGCGGTAGATTTCTTTTTGAAAAATGGAAAATATGGATGATCGGAGAAGGAGGTTCCTAGTGGATTTGTTGGGTTTTGTCTTAACACATAATTTTTTCATATTTGATGGGTCCTTCTACCTACACCTCCAAAGTACCGTGATTGGGGCGCCTTGTGCACCCTCATACACTAATTTTTTCCTGGGGCTGTGGGAGAGGGACTTTTTCCTGTCAGATCAATACACATTGATGGACTGGCCATCTTCTGCCCAAAAGGGTGAGAATGGAATGGTAAGTTCGATTCTATCTAAAGATCTCTCTGCCATATATACGCTGCCATCTGCTGATGAACCAAGCACATTACATGAACATAACAGTTTCATAGCAACAGTATGAATGCACAGTGTAAGAGGACCTGAAATAAATACCAAATCAGATAACCGCGGACTAAACCGAGGCAATGGGAGACATTAAAACGTAACTTTTACTAAATAATGATAAAAATAGCGCATCAACATAAACAGAACAAACAAACAATTGATTATAGTGAAGCTTCCATTAAACCGTGCACAGTAATAAATGGAACAAGCTCACCACAATGTAAATCTCAGCACAGGTTTCCCGGTACACAAATGATGTGCAGGATGGCAGTTGCCGTCCTCTGGTGCAGATGAGGGGTCCTATGTGGATGGTAGGGAAGGCTAATGGCAAGGAGGGGGTCAAGGAAGGGAGATAGTAAACCCTAGGAAGCCCTGGTAGAAAGGGGAAGGGGCTAATTGCTCCCTGCCTATCTACACAGAGCACCCGCCCCGAAAGGGGCGACCTCGTCCGGATACCTGACCCTAAGTAGGGGGCCTGTCCCTTTAATAGCCCTCAATTAAAAAGATCTTGCTCCCGACGTGACACGTTTCTCCTGGGTAGTTCATCAGGGGACCAAGACGTGTAAAAATAAATGGCCAATAATATAATGGCTCCAAAAGTTTGTGTCAAATAGCCAAATAGGCTGGGTCCTTTAGCGAGGGTAAAAGGAAAAGAAGTCCATGATAGGTTACAATACCCTATGGGGCAGCGGTACAACGCTGCTATGCCGAAGGGGTAGCAAACACGCTCACCCCTATAGCAACAATGTCCCGGGTATCAAGTAGAAAAAATATTGGCTGTAGGCTATCACACCAGTGGGTGAGGAAAACCAAATCACCATGGCCAGTGTAGCTGCGTGTCAGTGCGCTTTAAATAGGCTACTTACTCATCGTAGATCGGCTCCACTTCCTGGACGCTGCACGTGGGGCCGGCTCCATGCTCCGGAACAAACAGGAGTCACGTGAGCCGCGCTCTATTCACGTGTGCGGAAGTGCGGGGCCGGAGCCTCGTTGCTAGGTTACCGGGACGCCCACAGATCGTGAGCGCCGAGGAAGCCCGCAAGTACAAAAATCAGGCTCAATGCGGAGTCCTGAACGTTAGAACAATAGTGACAATGCACCCAAATAATAGAGTATGTAAGTACAGGTTCTATACAATACTGGATATATTATCTAATCAAAGAATAGATACAGATATAGGCAATACGGTGACAAATGGATAGTGTAAGTAGTACAAACAAATATAAATATAAAGGAGGAAAGGGTTATGCAACGGTAAAGTGCAATAGTCGCACAACCAATATATGTAAGTGTAATAGGATCAAAGAAAGCTACTGAAGCTGAGCTGTTCATTGAGACCGTCCTGAGATAGTAGATCCAACGGGTCTCCCTTTGAAGGATCAATTGATCCCAATCACCCCCCCTGCGTGGAGGAGCAATTTTGTCGATGCCCATGAAGGTGAAACATAATTCACCACGGTGATAACTATGGGCATGTATCGCGATGGGCGTGTCTCTTTTGTGACAGATGTCATTCACATGCTCCCCCACTCTCCTACGGAGCTCCCGTTTAGTTTTGCCGATGTACTCAAGACCACAGATACAGACACCCCGATAGACGACACCTTTAGTCCTACAATTAATGAATTGTTTAATCATGTAAGTGCGACCGGTGTTGTTGCTAACAAAGGATTTCCCAACCGTCATAAAACTACAAGCCACACAGCCGCTGCAGCGGTAACATCCTACAACAGTGGTCTGTTGGGTTAACCACCTACATCCTGGTGGAGTGGATGGAACATACTCACTATGCACCAAACTATCCCTTAAGCTATGCCCCCGACGATATGTAATGTGAGGACGATCGCCCAAGACTGTACGGAGTTCTGGATCCATCGTGAGTATGTCCCAATGTTGGGAAATGATCTCCCATACTTGGGTCGATGCAACATCAAATGTAGTCACCAATCGAATCGGACCAGTGTCATGTCCTGTCTTTTGTCTGGGGGTGAGAAGAGTGGCCCTATCGGTCCTGGCAGCAGTCTGGAATGACCTACGTAAGATCGAGTCCGGGTATCCCCTTTGTAAGAATCTACCTCGCAAGTCTGCTGCCTGCTGTAAAAAGTCTCTGTCACTTGAGCAATTCCTGCGTAAATGCAGGTACTGGCCCTTAGGAATACCTCGTTTGAGAGGGCCAGGGTGTCCACTCTCCCATCGTAACAGAGAATTGGTAGAGGAGGGCTTACGATACACGCAAGTATCAATGGTGCCTGATTCAGTTTTCTTAATGAGTACATCTAAGAATGGAAGAGACTGTAAGTCCAACTCGAAGGTAAACCGTAGGTTAAAACTATTCTTGTTCAACCTGACCACAAATGACTCAAAAGTGGGCCTATCACTGTGCCAAATGACGAACACGTCGTCGATGTATCGTGCCCACATGCCAATGTGCTCCTGATAATGCTCCATGGGTTCAGAGAACACCACTGTCTCCTCCCACCAGCCCAGGAACAAATTTGCATACGACGGGGCACAAGAACTCCCCATCGCGGTGCCCCTGAGCTGGTGGTAAAGACGGCCATTAAAGGCGAAGACATTGTGGGTCAAGGTGAAATCCAGGAGTCGAAGAACAAATTGACTGTGGGCACGATACTGGCAACCACGAGAGCTTAAGAAATGGGATACTGCCTGTAAACCCAAGGAATGGGGAATACTGGAGTATAGGGCCTCCACATCAATGGAACAGAGCCAATGGCTCAGATCCAAGGATATGCCCTCCAGCCGCAATAACAAGTCCGTAGTATCACGTGTAAATGAAGGCAGAGTAGTAACAAAAGAGGCCAGAATCTGATCGATATAAATCCCAACATTCTGGCAAAGACCACCCACGCCTGATACTATGGGTCTCCCCTTTAAGGGGGAGGTGCCCTTGTGAATTTTGGGCAAGCAATAAAAGGTAGGTAGGCGTGGGTGGTTTGGTAACAGGAAATCATACTCCTCCTTTGATATGACTTTACAGAGTAAGCCATCATCAAGGATGTTTTTAAGTTCTACCAAGTGACCGGGTAGGGGGTCAGCGGTCAAAATGCTGTATGTGTCACGGTCCTTTAGTAGGTTTTCGCACATCGTACAATACTGTTCTGCAGCCATAACCACCACGTTGCCCCCTTTATCTGAGGGTTTAACCACAATCGTGTTATCTTTTTCGAGGTCAGCAATCGTGGTGGATAGGGCGCGATCAACATTGTAGGAGACCCTATTGAGAGTCATGTGTTCGATCTGCTTACTTACTCGATCCAAAAAAACATCAATACATGACACTTCCCCACTTTGTGGAGGCATCTTCCTGCTCTTCAAACGAAGGTCCGTGAATGGTCCCAGACCCTGATCCTGCTGAGGAACATTTTCAAGATTAAACAAAAGACGTACATCAGATAACATGTCTGTAGGTATACCCAGGTCTCGGCACTCCCTCCTATCCTGTTGTCGAAAATACTTATGCCACTTGAGTTTTCTCACAAATAAGTTTAAATCCTTGATCAGGTTAAATCGATCAAAATTAGGAGTGGGAACAAAAGAAAGACCTAGTCCCAGTATATGGCTTTCTGCTGAGCTGAGTACACGATTGGATAAATTGATAATCTGAGGTCCTTGAATCACGGCTGTGGGGGCTGGCCCCGATTGCGTAACTGATAAATTGGGGCCTGCTGGCCTGTCGTCTGACCCTGTTGTCCTGCCTGATTGGGGCCTAAAAAAAAAAAAAACGATCCTGTGTCGTAGAAGCTCCTCTACGTCGGCCCTCAATTAAAAAGATCTTGCTCCCGACGTGACACGTTTCTCCTGGGTAGTTCATCAGGGGACCAAGACGTGTAAAAATAAATGGCCAATAATATAATGGCTCCATATAATGGCTTCTACTTGATACCCGGGACATTGTTGCTATAGGGGTGAGCGTGTTTGCTACCCCTTCGGCATAGCAGCGTTGTACCGCTGCCCCATAGGGTATTGTAACCTATAATGGACTTCTTTTCCTTTTACCCTCGCTAAAGGACCCAGCCTATTTGGCTATTTGACACAAACTTTTGGAGCCATTATATTATTGGCCATTTATTTTTACACGTCTTGGTCCCCTGATGAACTACCCAGGAGAAACGTGTCACGTCGGGAGCAAGATCTTTTTAATTGAGGGCTATTAAAGGGACAGGCCCCCTACTTAGGGTCAGGTATCCGGACGAGGTCGCCCCTTTCGGGGCGGGTGCTCTGTGTAGATAGGCAGGGAGCAATTAGCCCCTTCCCCTTTCTACCAGGGCTTCCTAGGGTTTACTATCTCCCTTCCTTGACCCCCTCCTTGCCATTAGCCTTCCCTACCATCTGCATAGGACCCCTCATCTGCACCAGAGGACGGCAACTGCTATCCTGCACATTATTTGTGTACTGGGGAACCTGTGCTGAGATTTGCGTTGTGGTGAGCTTGTTCCATTTATTACTGTGCACGGTTTAATGGAAGCTTCACTATAATCAATTGTTTGTTTGTTCTGTTTATGTTGATGCGCTATTTTTATCATTATTTAGTAAAAGTTACGTTTTAATGTCTCCCATTGCCTCGGTTTAGTCCGCGGTTATCTGATTTGGTTTATATGACGTCATTGGGATTGTTGAGAACAGCATCATTGGCAGTTCTCCATTTTTGCTGACAGATCCTGAAATAAATACACAGAAGACATTATGGTTAGCCCATTAGAGACAGTAGCAGGGTGAAGGAATTTTAATACCACTCCTGGGTATTACAGAGGCATGCTCACTCACCAGTGCCATTCTCTAAGCTACATTAAATACCCCCATACACATTAGACTAATTTTATCCAAACCCAACATTTTAGTTGAAACTGACCATCAATCTAATGGATTAGTGTATGGGGAGCTCCTGACTCTCCTACAACAAATGATGTTGGAGAGCTGTCTTGCCTTCTCCTCTCTCCCCACTGAGAACACATAGACTCTTTGTCACTGACATTCCTGCGACAGGTGGTAGTAGATCGGTGAGACTGGCAACACGTGGTTTGATCTGACATGTTTTCTGTTTGGATCAAATGACGTCTGTGTTTTTTCTGGTGCTTGCCACACTTTCTTTCCCCAGGTGTGGCAATTATGGTCATTTAGCCTTCTCTATTTATTGTTGTTTCTCCCACTATGCTATGCGGTTTATAGCTTCTGTTGGAGTTGTGGATAGCTGGTGTGTGGATCTCGGCTGAGTTCCTGAAGCTGCCATAGCCACTTGAAGTTAAGTGTTTTCTTTCCCTTTTGTATTTTGTTTGGGTTATTTTGTGTGTTGCATTTCCCTGTCATTTGTATTAGGCCTGAGGGAGACTCCTGTTCATCCTTCCTTTTGGAAGAACAGGTTGTCTCAGTACTGACATTAGTACCAGGTTCCTATAGGGTGAGTTAGGACACTAGGTATTCCTGTGTATGAACTCACCTACCTCTGGGGTCTGTTCATACTGGTAGTTAGTCAGGACTTTGATTAGGGTTTTACTAGGAGGTGTCCACCTCTTTCCCTAGTGTCCAGGCCTTTTTCCCTCACCCCTTTCCCTCCTATGTTCGGTGTGGTGTTTCCCTCCCACACCTGAACGTGACGTTATAAACCGCCAAAATCGTAATTTTTTTGCTTTTTTCAGTACAGCCATGGATCCTATTGCTGCACTGGCTGGACAGCTGCACAGGCTGTCTTTGGAGGTAGCTAACCTCCGCACGACCATCTCGCAGATCCAGAGACCACAGGCTGCTGGTCCTAGTGGTGGTGGTGGTGGTCTCAAGCCTAAAGTTGCCCTCCCGGACAGATTTTTTGGGGGAAGTGATAATTTCATTTTGTTTAGGTCCACACTCATCTGGGGATGATATTTAGAGAGTTGGTGTGGTTATTTTGTTGCTTAAAGGGGAGGCTCAGTCATGGGCTTTTCTCTGCCAACCGGATCGCAGTCTCCTGGGATTATTTCTGGGGATGAAACCATGCAATTAGGGGGAGCTACTCCTAGATCTGCTTTTAAGCGTATTAGTCGTAGGAAGTGAGTGTTTTTTTTCCGGGGAAAAGGGATATTTTATCGATGTATGTCCATGAGTAGTTTAGCGTACATATAAGTCATCAAAAGTGACAGGTGCCCCGCCTCCATTTAGACGCCGCCCCCAGCTGCCAAAACCCCACTCGTCAACACGCCTTTTTGTCCTCTTGACAGGTCCCCTCCCACCTTCGCCCCCCTCCCAAATCTGAATAATGCATGCCTGGACATGTCTAGAGAGCAGTTCACCATACCCCTTAATGTAAGTATACAAATTGAACACAAACAAAAACGCAGAGCTTTAAAAAGTTTATTGAGCAGATAAACAACGTACAGAAATACGAAAAGAGATGCAGCGCTTTCTGTCCAGTAAAGACTGAATGGCAGCATGCACAGCCTCCAGAGCATCTACAAACGAATGTATATGTTCTAAATTCGTAAACCTAAAGTGATCGATATACTCAACACCGTTAAACCCGATTAGACTTCTCTCGTTATGAAACTGATGGTCTAGTATCACGGGGATGTCAACCGGATGAAGAACGCTATCTGGTGAAGGTTATATTGGGCAGGATGCCGGGTGTACAGATCTGTCGGGTGGTGCCCTCTGTGTGCTGTATTGTGCGGCACGCGAGGTAGTAGCGACATCTTCTAGAGATGTGTCATAACCACACGTACCAATCTCGGGTGTGTGTACTCTGTCATTCAAACATGCACCGCTAGGACCTTCTATTGGATCGTCATAGTCTTGTTCATGTTCTTGCGTCGTTGGTTGTTGCACTGTGTCTGGTGCTTTTGCTCTGTTAACCCTTCTGCGCCTCCTGGGAGCTAAAGATCTCTTAGACAACGTTTTCAGAGCCCTTTTTACAGGCTTTGACCTTTTAAAAAGGTGCTGTTCAGGTTTAGACATTTCATTCAAACCGCCACCGACCATATGTAGTCATAATGAATTATCAGGTCTTGTCAGAGCAGTCTGGAATGGAAACGGTGTCTCTGGGGTTCTCAGGAACGGACTCTCCGGCCTTCTCAGAGATGTCTCGAACAGAGAAGCGATATTTTGTTTCAACACAGACAATTTACTAATTTTATCCTTGTCTGGCATAGATAAACTTAATTCTGAGTGGGTATTTACTAAATAACTCAATTGGTTGCACAAATTGGTTAAGTAGAGACATACACCAGACAGTTCGCTTAATGTGAACAGCGACTCTCTCGGAGACTGTCCGTGATGGTGACCAATCACTACATGGTGTCGGTGTTGTGTGTAAATGCGTGTTTGGAGAAAGTTGATTGTGACAAACCCGATTACAGTTTGAATTTATGACTTGTTGCTTACCGGTATTGTATATGCTTTCGGCTACTTCAGGTATCGTAGCTAGCGTTGTAAGGTTATTACCAGTGTTTTCCTGCTGGAACAATGATTGTGCAACGACGAGGTCCTTCACCGTACTAAGTGTAATACATCTCTTGTGGCGTGTAGCTGTACGTGTAGTGTTGTTTTTGCCAGAGAGGCAAACTCTTGATAAAGGCGTAGATTTGTCGCGTGGTTCAGAAGGCGCCGATGCTGGGATGCTCTTTTTCATCGATGTGTCCTTGTACGGATGTGTCAACGGGTGCCGGTGTGACATCGATTTAGCTCTTCCTGTTATTACACCTAAAAGAGAGTCAAACTTTGTATTATGTATGAATTATAAACAAATGCTGAAACATACTGTAGAACCAACACCTCAGGAGATAACAATTTACCTATGGGTAAAACTAAAGCGAATTTAGGTCTCGAACCTGCGCGGATAATAACTCGGCAGCTTTTTATAACTTATGTATAGCACAGGCTAATTTTATATACTTACAAGCCTGGTTCGATGTGCTAGGACCAGAGGTTTCACAATTGTACGTGGCTGGGTTGGGTTGTATGTTCTCTTTAAAACAGTTCTTTCTTGATTTAGTAATGTTCCACTATGTCATCACAATTCGAAATGAGTAAATATAGATATTAAACTTATTTTACTATCACTCATTTTTTCATTTTAAACTACAATTTGCGCTAGTAACTTTTTTAGCCTGGGCGCTGGTTGCTGTCGTCTTTTTCCATGCGTTGTGAGAATAACAGTCGTTCAGCGCTACCGGTGTCTCGTCTACACTAGATGAATTGATCGCTGTATAAAATCAGCAAATAATGTTAGATTTTTGCATACATTTTGTTAGATGTTTATGTACATTTATGAAAAATACTCACAGTTGAGGAACGGTTCCAAAATTCTGTCGGCGATACTGATCTGCCCCGCCGTTATACCGCATTGCCCCGATGCTAGGTGTTCTTCATCAAGCGGAATTTCAAAAGCCTCAACTTAAAAAGAATAGGTTACCAACAGTGTATAGTGTTTGTGTGTGTAAAAGCATAAAACTGTAAATAAACTCTATTTACCTAGTTGAGAATCAGTCATTCCAGGAAACAAATCTTCAAAACCACATTGATTCATCTGCGACATCTAAAAATGAATATTTTATTAAAATAGGTTTACTACAGTGCTCATTTCACGAGTTAACTTTAAAATATTACCGAAAGTAAAACAATTAGCACGTGTGCAGTTATTTGATAATACCACAACGCATCACGAAATATAGAATAACAACGCGAAACGCTATGTTTCAATACATTTCTGCTGCAGGAAAAGACATCTAGGCCTTATACCATACACATTTCTAGCTCTACTCAAAATATTGTCACATTTGAGTTAAACTGCATAGTATCTGGTCACCGGATGTCTCGCAAAATACATTTTTACAAATCTAATTTTGTATACAGAAAGCACTGAAAACAAATATAAAACAATAACCATAAAATGATAAACTACTTACATTCAGGGATGATCCGCGACGAGGGTGTGTGTAAACTTGACAAGTATCTTGTGAGTCTGAAATAGACTACTGCTGGTTGATCTGTGCTAATCATAGACTGAGAGAGATGCAGCTTATATAACTTGTAACAGTAGACACCCACTAGGGGTGATAGTGATCAAACGTACACGCCCCCACCCCACCTCCCACCAGAACTCTACACACCATATTAATTTATTTATCAACGGATTATACCTCTATAGTGTAAAACTTTATATAAAAGCTGTGTTAGTATATACGCTGTGATGGCTTCACTGATATAGCACACACGTATGAAATAAACACGCGCAAGATATATTTTAATCCTAAAGCACCCGGCTCTTTTGGTGGCTTGGAGAGTTTATACAGATCTGTTAGAAAACAAGGTATAAAGAGAGCAACTATAGGCGCGTGGTTAAACAACCAAGACGCATACATGCTGCATAAACCGTAAGAATTTTTTTTTGTGAGAAATAAGGTCATAGTGGCAACCATCGACTCGCAATGGCAAAGCGACCTATGTGATATGTCAAACTATGCCAAAGAAAATGACGGTATAAAATATATTTTACCGTGATGGACCTATTATCAAAATATTCGTGGTGTGTTCCCCTGAAAGATAAGACCAGAGCGTCTGTAGCAAAAGCCTTTGAATTGATTTTCAAGAATGATCACCGTGTACCTAAAAAACTACAGACTGATCGGGGTCAGGAGTTTATGAACAATGCTATGAAGCGGCTTTGTAAAGAGCGCAATATCCACCATTTCTTTACTACAAACACGGTGAAAGCCGCTTTAGTGGAACGCTTTAACAGAACGTTAAAAACAAAAATGTGGAAATTTTTAAATAGATGCAATACATTTCGATATATAGATGTTCTAAATAATTTTTTAGACAGCTATAATCATACATACCACAATACAATCCGATGCAGACCTGTTGACATGACAAAAAAAAATTCTTTAAGAATATGGCGGACCATTTATGGCAAATGTATGAGTCTTAAACCAGCGAGACCTACTTTAAAAATTGGGGACCATGTCAGAATTAGGGCTCTTTCACACTTGCGTATTTCTTTTCCGGCATAGAGTTCCGTCGTCGGGGCTCTATGCCGGAAAAATCCTGATCAGGATTATCCCAATGCATTCTGAATGGAGAGAAATCCGTTCAGGATGCATCAGGATGTCTTCAGTTCAGGACCGGAACATTTTTTGGCCGGAGAAAATACCGCAGCATGCTGCGCCTTTTGCTCCGGCCAAAAATCCTGAACACTTGCCGCAAGGCCGGATCCGGAATTAATGCCCATTGAAAGGCATTAATCCGGATCCGGCCTTAAGCTAAATGTCCTTTCGGCGCATCGCCGGATCCGACGTTTAGCTTTTTCTGAATGGTTACCATGGCAGCCAGGACGCTAAAGTCCTGGTTGCCATGGTAAAGTGTAGTGGGGAGCGGGGGAGCAGTATACTTACCGCCGTGCGGCTCGGGCGCTCCAGAGTGACGTCAGGGCGCCCCACGCGCATGGATCACGTGATCCATGCGCATAGGGCGCTCTGACATCATTCTGGAGCGCCCCGGGAGCCGCACGGACGGTAAGTATACTGCTCCCCCGCTCCCCACTACTACTATGGCAACCAGGACTTTAATAGCGTCCTGGCTGCCATAGTAACACTGAAAGCATTTTGAAGACTGAACAGTCTTCAAATGCTTTCAGTTCACTTGCGTTGTTACGGATCCGGCGGGCACTTTCGGCGACAGAAGTGCACGCCGGATCCTAACAATTCAAGTGTGAAAGAGGCCTTAGTCAGAATAAAGGAACTTTCGCTAAAGGGTATGAGCAGTCTTGCACGGAGGAAATTTTCATCATATCGGGTGTTAACACAAGATCACAAAAGCCTATGTATAAACACGTTGATTTGGGTAATGATTTAATAGAAGGGTCATTTTACAAAGAAGAGTTACATAAAGTCCCGGCGGATGCTGAGCGTGTGTACAGAATAGAAAAGATACTGAGAAAAAGACGTGTGAGGGGTGAAACACATATTTTTGTAAAGTGGCGTGGCTACCCTGCAAAATTCAATAGCTGGATCGGTGAAGAGCAACTTACTTCTCTATAAGCCATGGAATCTGGGTCCTTTTATATACTGCTGCCTTGTAACGCATCTTCCAAAATTTACCCTGAAAATTCAATAGCCGTTTATACAACAAAACTCGCAAAAGCCGTTCATTTGTCGGGTCCATATGATGTCGCTATGAACGAAATTCAGTATCCGTATAGCTGGTATACCGTCGGATCGCAAGAAGGTAGCTTCTACTTTGGGAACTGAATACCGCATCAAATCTGTTTTTTATTCTACCGTAGCGGACGTTGTAAAAGCTATTAATGAGGCCCTTGAAAACTTAAAAATTTCAAGCGATCCCTTTAGATTGGAATATGACCCCATAAAAAGGTCTGTTTATATACCCGAATCACAGACACATATTTTCATGCCTGGTGAAAAGCTTGGGCCTATTTTAGGTCTACGCTGCTATGTTGAAGGCTCTATCGAAAACAATAAGATTGAGAGGAGCGGCATGTATGCAGACATACATTCGGGTTTTTATACGCTATTTGTTTATTCAGACATTGTTCAGCATTCGCTCATTGGAAATTCGTACACTCAACTTCTAAAAACTGTTAAAATTACCGGTAGAAACAACAAGATTGTCACCCTAATGTTTATGCGACCCGACTATATCCCTGTATCCAAGCATAATTTCGATACAATTTTAATAGCCATCCTAACAGACCAATCTGAGCCAGTTAAATTCAGGTACGGTAAAAAAATCGTGAGATTACATTTCAGACCATGCAAGGAGGTGACACGCTAAAAATGCTGTCCCAGGCCCCCTTCCTAATGCTGAATTCTATCTGCAACACGTTTTAGGCCTCCACTCATTGTGGCCAGTTCTGGAAAACATTGGCCTATTTCCTGGTCGGGCTCTTCTGCTACACAGGCTAGCTCACCAGGTCTGGGAGGCCTCCAAACTCAAGTCCTATGGAGATTTGCCGGAGTTGATACCTCTATGGCAGAATCCCATGTTTCAACATCTGGAAACTCATGAGAGCGCGGCATTGTGGAGGGAACATGGGATATGCAAACTGAGTGACCTATATGAAAAAGGATCCTTGAGATCTTTCTCTCAACTTCAGACACAATTTCAGGTACCTAGGCAGATGTTTTTTAGGTATCTGCAGGTTAGACATGCTCTGTCTGCTCAGTTCCAGGGAAGCGTCAGGAAAATTTCCAAATACCCGTTGATAGGAGTGCTCACCACGCAGGGTCCTCGTGGCCTAATATCCGCTATATACACACATCTTATAATTACCAAGATGAATACATCACCGCTGATAGTGGAGGATAAATGGAGGGAATGTATTTCCTCACTCTCAGAAACAGAATGGGCTGCTGCTTTAGCAGCCCCCACAAGAGTGTCCCCTCTACCAATAATAAACTGATTCAGCTGCATATTCTGCACAGGAGTTATCTTACCCCTACTAGATTGTACAAAATGGGGAGAGCGAGCAGTAGTGACTGTATTAGATGCCATCAGCCTAATGCCAATTTTTGGCACATGATATGGGAGTGTAGATATATACAAAGATTTTGGACGGAGGTCACTTCGTGCTTATCAGATCTAGTACCGGAGACAGTCCCCTATGCCCTAAAATGTGTATATTAGGTGTTGTAGATGATGAGTGTTGGTCTCATTACCATAGGATTTTCCTTGAAGAGTCTCTGTTCCTTGCACGGAAGGCTATAGCACTCAGGTGGATGGCGGATAGGCTGCCTAATTTACAGCAATGGAAGCAACTGATTAACCAGACCCTACCGTTTGAGAAAGTGGTATATACTCACAGGGGCTGCCCACAGAAATTCCAGAAGGTGTGGGGAGGGTGGTGTGAGTCCTCACACACGTTAACTGTTTAATATGTGACGCTCCAATCTGTGTGTTTATAACTCATGTCTAGATAGGGAGTAATATGAGGCGAAGATGGTCCTTTTCCTGACCGCTCTGATACACTTCACTAATGTATGAGCACTGATTGATATCTGCATTCACTCTGCCGAAAACCAGATTCAGAGACACTGTTTGTCTATCACGTACTATGCTTGCTGTATTTTTCTTTTGGTTTATTTTGTGTTTGTGACGCTACGTTTTATTGACATATGCATCATGACATGTAATGTACTATTTGCATTATTATACTCCAATAAAACGAGTTAAAAAAAAAAAATGCTGTCCCAGAGACTGTACAGTGATCCTGGTGTGTATGCCCAGTACTACGTTAAAGGGCTTCTGTCACCCCCACTGACGAATTTTCACTAGCTGACATTAGCTACTTGCTAATGTCAGCTGAGTTCAAACATATGTTTAATATCTTTTTTTCTGTTTGCAATCTTCTTAAAAACTTACTTTTGTCATATGTAAATTAGCTCGCTACCAGCAAGTTGGCGGTACTTGCTGGTAGCCGCATCTTCATGCCCTTGAACGCCCTCTTCTTTTGATAGACAGGCCAGTGCGCTCCTCCTCCCGCTGGCCCTGTCTGCAGCTGCAATCCGCGCCTGCGTCGTATCGGTCTTTAGTCGGCGCAGGCGCTCTGAGTGAAGGACGCTCGCTTAGGCGCTCCGTCCTCAGTGCGCCTGCGCCGATGACGTCAGCGCTACACCCGGAAGAAAGACGCCGGCATCGCCTAGATGCCGGCGTCTTCTTCCGGGTGTATCGCTGACGTCATCGGCGCAGGCGCACTGAGGACGGAGCGCCTAAGCGAGCGTCCTTCACTCAGAGCGCCTGCGCCGACTAAAGACCGATACTGGCGCAGGCGCGGATTGCAGCTGCAGACAGGGCCAGCGGGAGGAGGAGAGCGCGCTGGCCCTGTCTATCAAAAGAAGAGGGGGCGTTCCAAGGGCATGAAGATGCGGCGGCTACCAGCAAGTACCCGCCCAACTTGCTGGTAGCGAAGCTAATTTACATATGACAAAAGTAAGTTTTTAAGAAGATTGCAAACAGAAAAAAAGATATTAAACATATGTTTGAACTCAGCTGACATTAGCAAGTAGCTAATGTCAGCTAGTGAAAATTCGTCAGTGGGGGTGACAGAAGCCCTTTAAATCAGGCAGGTAGCGGGTTAGAGAGTTTCTCTAATACATGAATACATGTACGGATTTTAATTATAACAGTAAAAGTGACGCACAGGATTCACAGGAAAACAAATCGGGTGCTCTCAGTATGGTGGATACACCCTTACCACCACAAAAAGAGTATCAAAAATATAACAATATACTGGGCACTCCAAGGATATTAAGAAAAATAGTGAATTGATAAAATGACAATATCGAAAGTTTTTATTATTAAAACCAAATTATATACACATTAGTCTCCAGCAGAAATAAACTAGGGATTTGTCTCCAGTTCTCTATTGACCATCAATCCAACATGTTTTCCACTAGATATTCACAGGACCTATAGATATAACTCCTCCATTAGTCTGTCTGTTATGAACAATACTATTAATAGTGAAATATTCTCCTAAAATGACACTAAACGAAAACTAAATCCACAATTGTGCAGTCCAGCAATAGTTGTGCAAATAGCGTGCATGTGCAAATGAGCAAATCCAACTGTGCAAAAACGCAATATATATCCAGTGCCTCCTTAATTGATCCAATGCCACCGTTTTTAGTTAATAGTGATGATGATAATTAATTGTAGTCTCAATGTCCCTCTAAAATCAATCCAATAACACCATTTGTTAGTTAATGATAATGATAATTGATTGTCCAGTGTTCATATTTAACAGTCCTTATTTGAAGTCCAGCTTTTATAACTAAAATCCTCAGAGTCTCACCATTCAATCCTGCAGGTTGTATTAGCGGCGTCCCGCTATATTCCACATCAGCGGCGTCCCGCTGCAAAACAATTAGACACGTGTCTCTCCTACCTGAGTCTGCCGGCTGATACAGGAACGCTCTTACCCCCAGTATTGAGGTTCGGCTTTCAGGAGGTGTTTCACTTTCACTCCTGTTTGTTCAGCCTTCTCTCCTTTAATTTGCTGTAACACGTGGATCGCCCGACCGTAGTTCCAAAGTCCAGGCTTCCTTGTTCATTCAGCGTATAAATCGTTCCGCGGGGCATATACTTGAGAATTGGCGTTCTCTGTATTAATGCACTATTCAGGGGTCCGACCAGACGCGTTTCGGGGCTTTGGTCCCCTTCCTCAGTGGTAACTGACCCCTGTAGTGGACCCTCTTAAATAGGCTGATTGTTTGAGAAAAGAAAAAAAAAAAAACTTTATTGTTCATACTAAAAGTGACAAAAATCTTCCAAATGAGACAGATCAAAGTTCTCTATTTTCATAATAAGAGACTGTTCATATTTAATGTACAGGTTGCTCCATCTCAGAAACCTAAAACCATAATGGCTTAACAGTAAAGTCCCATTCATTAACTGGAATCCCATTCACTAAAAAAGTCGATAAATTCCAGCTGTGTATTCAAATCTTATTCTTTAATTATAAGCCGTTCGCTACATACATACAAATAATAACGTATGTAGCGAACGGCTTATAATTAAAGAATGAGATTTGAATACACAGCTGGAATTTATCTCAATACCGGGGGTAAGAGCGTTCCTGTATCAGCCGGCAGACTCAGGTAGGAGAGACATGTGTCTAATTGTTTTGCAGCGGGACGCCGCTGATGTGGAATATAGCGGGACGCCGCTAATACAACCTGCAGGATTGAATGGTGAGACTCTGAGGATTTTAGTTATAAAAGCTGGACTTCAAATAAGGACTGTTAAATATGAACACTGGACAATGAATTATCATTATCATTAACTAACAAATGGTGTTATTGGATTGATTTTAGAGGGACATTGAGACTACAATTAATTATCATCATCACTATTAACTAAAAACGGTGGCATTGGATCAATTAAGGAGGCACTGGATATATATTGCGTTTTTGCACAGTTGGATTTGCTCATTTGCACATGCACGCTATTTGCACAACTATTGCTGGACTGCACAATTGTGGATTTAGTTTTTGTTTAGTGTCATTTTAGGAGAATATTTCACTATTAATAGTATTGTTCATAACAGACAGACTAATGGAGGAGTTATATCTATAGGTCCTGTGAATATCTAGTGGAAAACATGTTGGATTGATGGTCAATAGAGAACTGGAGACAAATCCCTAGTTTATTTCTGCTGGAGACTAATGTGTATATAATTTGGTTTTAATAATAAAAACTTTCGATATTGTCATTTTATCAATTCACTATTTTTCTCAATATCCTTGGAGTGCCCAGTATATTGTTACATGTACGGATTTTGCCATGCTGGTTTGTTTAGAGGGCTTTTTAGGAGAGAAGTCCCTATTTTCAGGAGGCGTCTTGAGCTTGTGAAACTGCATGTAAAAACTGCGGCCAGAAATATCGCTAAAGACGCCGACACGAGTATATCAGCCTCTGTGATGGATTAATTAAACCAGCCCCCAAAAGATCAGAAAGGCTCGGGACTTGTTTATGTTGTGAAAAAATCCGCTAAAAGAAAATCACGCCCCGGTTCATCCTTCCCACCCATGCTCAAGAATAAAACACCGGCACGTAAAAGACGGAGACGTCAGAAAGCTGTTAGACGATCTAGAGACGACATCTTTTAGTGAAATACCATGGCCTTCATACACGACGGTTCTGCGGAATGTACCAAATCTGAGCTAGATATTTTTGATTTACCCCCGACACAGACGAGTATAGAAAAATCACTCTTTGTAGAAGTCCAGCCCATAGCCGCCTTGGCCGACATTGCCCCATTGGAGTTCTTCATTTCAGGCAGCGGTGAATATTTTTACGACCTGAACAACACACTCTTGTATATCAATTGTCGTATTGTGAAGTCGGATTATACCGCCATTCCCGTGGATGCCTGTGTTGGTTTGATTTATTACCCAATCGCCAGACTTTTTTGCCAGATAGACGTGACACTCGGTGACAGACTTATTTCACGCTCAGATAATTTGTATAGTTACATTGGGGACTATCCATATTGGCTAAGGTTGACTACGGGACGTATTACGAATGAGTGATGATACACCAATCGATGAGTACCACTCTATCATATACATTTTTCATATATACTGAATCATGCCATTGTTGTAAGGTGGTGGTGGCTGCTTTGCACCACCACCTTATTTTCTGTCCTTTCTTTTGCCATTTAGTTGCATGTCAGGAGGCTTGTTCTATCTGAGCAGTATTACAATAGGGAGAGTTGGCTCAGGGACAGGTTCCGGTAATGGTGCTATTCCTTGCGGGGTAGGACATTGTTTATATGTATAGGGTTTGTTAGGCCAAGTAGGGTGGCATTAGGGCCGGTGGGATCACCTACTCACCTTCTCTGCCATACCCCCCCCCCTTAGACGGGGTCATTCCCTTACCTATCCTGCACATGCATTTTTTGGTTGGAGTTCTTTGATCATATGCAACCAATGAGATAGTATTGTGCGGTTTTTTGCTGTCAATGCTCGCTATTGGATGATCAGCAATGTGTGGCGTGTTGGTCATGAAGGCATAGATTTACACAATATTTTATCTGACTTAGTAAAAGTTAAGTTTTAATAATATTGCCCCCCCTACATTTAATAGTTACATAGAGACTGTTTTAAATTACAGTCCGCAAGCACGGTCGTCGCAGTTTACGGCTGGCCTGTTCTATAAAGATACAGCGGGTCATCATCATGAAAGAGCTCTTGGTGGTAACAATTCGAGTTTTAACAAAAGGGTTAGGGCTACAGCCCGGTCTAGGCCTGTTGAGCTTTTGGGACCCATTTTTGGTGATATATTTAATCAAACGAAACTCATATTGAACAGCCTGGACCTGAAAATTTAACTGACCAGAAATAAAGATTATTTTTGCCTGCTGTCTACAGATTCCGAGCCGTTTAAAGTACAAATCTTACAGGCAGCTCTGTATGTAAAAAGAGTACGGGTATCACCGGCAGTCAGAATAAGCCACAGTCAGGCCCTTCTATCAGCTACCGCGAAATACGCCATCGATAGAGCCTGTCTCAAGGTGTACAGCATACCGGCTGGTAGGAGAATTATGAATCAGAAGAATCTGTTTCTAGGGCAGCTTCCTAAAACAGTAATAATAGGTTTTGTTGAAAATGAAGCCTTTAGCAGGTCATACAATCGTAATCCGCTATGCTTCCACCACTATAATGTGAATCAGGCATCGCTGTACCTGGACAGCCAACAGATACCGGCAAGACCATTCCAGGTGGTTTTTGAGACAGATTCGGCACTCAGGGAGTACGCGGCGCTTCTCCATATATCGAGAAAACAAAGAAGTGATATTGGGTTAGCCATAGACAGAGATGAATTTATGAATGGCTACAAATTTTTTGCATTTGATTTGTCACCAGATCAAGAACAGGCGGACATTTTTCGCTCATTAAAACTGGGAATCTTAGAGCGGAAGTGCGCTTTGCAGTGCCAACACCTCACACAGTAAATATGATAGTTTACTCTATAAATACAAATATAGTGGAAATTAATAATAGAAGGGAGATAGTGTGCGACTTTTAACTAAACCACCCTGCAACTTTGAGATATGAATAATCTACAACTCACGATCCTGGCTAAATCTGATCCGTATATGAGGTGCCTATGCAGGGGTATTTCCGAGCGATTTTCTTCCGGAGGAGCCTGTACAGAGGCCAGCTGCATACATCGTGAATACAGATGATTCCCATAAACAGGGCAGTCACTGGGTGTTAATTATACTGTATGATAAGGACGCTATATTCTTTGACTCTTATGGGTTATCACTGACTTTTGAAATGTACCCTCGAAGCTTTATTCAATTCATAAAAAGGAATTGTGAGAGATACATCTATCAAAATAGCCAATTACAAGACATGAACAGCACTGTTTGCGGGGAATACTGTATCTTTTTTTTATATCATCTAGAACGGGGTGCCTAATATAAGAATGCGCCGTAGCTCCGCCCCCCGCCCCTTTATAGTCAATAGGGACGGAGCGGCAGCACGGCAGTGCACGGCCACTTGCGGCAGGACAGGACGGGTCCTGCCGCAAGTGTAAAAGTACCTTTATCTGTGGTTTTACATAGGACTGCAGGTAACACTATCACATGCTCAGCACTAGTGTTATTTGTGGTCTTTACATATGACTGCGGGTAACACTACCACATTATCAGCACTAGTGTTATCTGTGGTTTTACATAGGACTGCAGGTGATATCTACTATTTTATCTGTACTCAGAGAGTTATCACTGTGTAAGGGGGCCCACTGAGACTTTATCGCCCAAGGGCCCACATGAACCTGAAGCCGGCCCTGCTCTTTTATATCTGATTTCGCCCATGTATTTTTTGAAAGTGGATGCTAGGATTTACCTCTGCATCAGGAATATGATTGTCCTATGAACCTTATTCCCGGAGCTAAGTTGCCCAAATCTAGGTTGTATAACCTTTCTGGACCTGAAAGAACGGCCATGAGAGAGTATATTACCGAGAGTTTGGCTAAAGGACACATAAGACCTTCCAAATCTCCAGTGGCAGCAGGGTTTTTCTTTGTTAAAAAAGGACAGAACTCTTAGGCCATGTCTGGATTTCCGTGAGCTCAATCGGATTACTGTTCGTGATCCTTACCCCTTTCCTTTGATTCCTGATTTGTTTAATCAGATTGTTGGTGCCAGGGTGTTCTCTAAGTTGGACTTAAGGGGGGCATATAATCTGGTCAGGATCAAGTAAGGGGATGAATGGAAAGCGGCTTTTAATACCCCGGGGGGTCACTTTGAGAACCTGGTCATGCCTTTCGGGTTAACCAATGCTCCTGCGGTTTTCCAGCATTTTGTGAATGACATTTTTCATCACCTGGTGGGGAGGTTTGTTGTCTTGTATTTGGATGACATACTAATTTATTCTCCAGATGTGGAGACTCATCGGTATCACGTTAGACAGGTGTTACAGATCCTAAGAGATAATAAATTGTACGCAAAATTAGAGAAGTGTGATTTTGCTGTACATGAGGTGCACTTCTTGGGCTACCTGCTGTCATCTTGAGGTTTTCGAATAGATCGAGAGAAAGTCCGGACTGGGATCGACCCGAAAATCTGAAGGCTCTTATACGGTTTTTGAGGTTCACTAACTATCACCAAAAATGTATTCAAAACTATTCGACAGTGGTGAAATCCTTAACGGACATGACTAAAAAAGGGACGGATTTTTCAGTGTGGTCTGATTCGGCGTTGCAAGCCTTTTCTGCGGTTAAGGAGTGCTTTGCTTCTGCCCCTATATTGGTGCAGCCGGATGCATCACAACCTTTCATTGTGGAAGTTGATGCATCCGAGGTGGGGGTAGGAGCAGGCTTATCACAGGGCCCGTCATCTGGCTAATGGCACCCATGTGGATTTTTCTCTAAAAAAAACTCTGCCGTAGAGAGAAATTACGATGTGGGTAGCAGAGAGTTGCTGGCCATTAAGTTGGCCTTTGAGGAGTGGCATAAAAAACTGAACTGAGCCATTAAGTTGGCCTTTGAGGAGTGGCCTAAAAAACTGAACTTAGCCATTAAGTTGGCTTTTGAGGATTCGGCTAAACGACTGAACCCGAGGCAGGCCAGATGGTCTTTGTTTTTCACCAGATTTAATTTCATTGTCACTTATCATCCTGGGGTTACGAACGTCAAGGCAGATGCCTGGTCACGTCGTTTTCCTGGAGGTGGTGATTTTGAAAATCCGAGTCCAATACTGTCGGAGGGGGTGGTGATACCTGCTCTATACCCTGACCTAGAGGTAAAGGTGTTAGAGGCTCAGGAAGACACACAGGAGTCTTGCCACTCTGGGAACTTGTTTGTTTCATCAGAATTGGTCATAAGGTGTTTGAGGAACGTCACTTTACAGTTCTTATGGAACACCCTGGGAGTAGATCCACTGCCGACCTCATCTCTCGTAGATTTTGGTGACCGGGGTTGCGTAAGTGTGTTGAGGACTATGTCTCGGCCTGTAGTATTTGTGCACACGCTAAGGTGACACATACTCGACCTTCTGTATCTCTACATCCGTTGCCCATACCGTCCAGACCATAGACTCACTTGTCTATGGATTTTATTACTGACTTGCCTAATTCGTCTGGAAAGACAGTTATTCTGGTGGTAGTTGATCATTTTAGTAAAATGGTGCACTTTATAGCACTGCCTGGCCTACCTAATGCTAAAACATTTGCGCAAGTGTTTGTTGACAACATTGTGAAAGTTCATGGCATTCCCTCTGACGTGGTCTCGGATCGTGGGACTCAGTTTGTGTCCAGATTCTGGAAGGCGTTCTGTACTTGCCTGGGGGTACAACTGTCTTTTTCTTCTGCTTTTCATCCTCAGACGAATGGACAGACTAAGCGCACTAATCAGAGTCTAGAATCGTAGACAGGAGTCCACTGGTAAGTCGCCATTTTTTGGGGCATATGGGTTTCAGCCACAATTTGCCACATTCTCTGGTTTGGATACTTTCGGTATCCCTAAGGAGGAACGTTTTTCGTCATCGTTGTCCTCTATATGGCGGAAAATTCAAAATAACTTGATGAATATGGGCAACAAGTGTAAACGTGTGGCTGACAGAAAACTTATAAATGTTTCAGAGCTAAGATTTTGTGTGGCTGTCCACAAGAAATATTAAGTTGAAGGTTCCTTTTTGGAAGTTGGGTCCAAGGTTTATTGTTCCATATATGATCACTGTCATTATTAATCCTGTAGCTTTTCATCTTGAACTTCCTCAGGCTCTGAAAATTCATAATGTTTTTCACAAATCTTTGTTGAAGAGATATGTTGAACTGGAGTCGTCCCCCTTGCCACTCGCTCCCGTCATGGTGGACGGCAAATTGGAATTCCAGATCGCCAAGATAATCGACTCTCGAGTTCTCCGCCGATCCCTTCTGTATCTTGTTCATTGAAAGGGTTATGGACCAGAGGAGAGGATGTCGGTACCGGTATCTGACGTGAATGCCAGTTGTTTGGTGAAAGCCTTTCACAGGCCTCATCCGGATAAGGTTGGTCCTGAGTGCCTGGTGGGGGGGTGGGGGGGTACTGTCAGGGACGTACCGAGACATACGGACGTTCCCGCTACAGGTGGCAGGAGATCTGTGAGACTGGCAACACGTGGTTTGATCTGATATGTTTTCCTTTTGGATCAAATGACGTCTGTGTTGTTTCTGGTGCTTGCCACATCTTCTTTCCCCAGGTGTGGCTATTGTGGTAATTTTACCTTCTCTATTTATTGTTATTTCTCCCGCTATGCTATGCGGTTTATAGCTTCTGTTGGACTTGTGGTTAGCTTGTGTTTGGTTCTCGGCTGAGTTCCTGGTACTACCAAAGTTTTATTGAAGATAAGTGTTTCCTCTCCCTTTTGTATTTTGTTTATATATGTGTGCGTTACCTTTCCCTGTTGTTTTTAATTGGGCCTGAGGGAGACTCTTCTTCGTCCTTCCCTTTGGAGGAACTGGTAGACTCAGTCCTGACATGAGTTCCAGGGTCCTACAGGGTGAGATAGGATTCTAGGTATCCTGTGTATGAACTTGCCTAACTTTGGGGCCTGTTCATACTAGTAGTCTGTCAGGACTGAAGTTAGGGTTTTCTCTAGAAGGTGTCCATTTTCCTTCCCTAGTTTCCAGGCCTTATTCCGGTATCCCCTTTTCCCTCCTATGCTTGGTGTGGTGTTTTTCTCCCACACACGAGCGTGACAGTGGCCCTGGAAAAAATATTAAAAGTGGCCCCATTTTGTAGTCGGGTCAAAGTTGATGGAAGGAAGGATAAGCAATACCATATTATGGCACATTATACCACCCTAGCAGAGCCAAATACCACAGTCCATAACAAAATACTGCCGCCAGCAGCACAAAACACATCCCCAAAACTTCCACTTGCCAGCCATGAGGAGGACTCAGGCGGCCCCCTGGGCATCGGCCCACCAGGAAAGTTCCCTGTAAGGTCTATGGACAAACCGTCCCTGCTTGGAGTCATGTCCTACTAGTGATTGACAGCTATCTGTTTGAATGCTCACACAGGAAAGGTTCACAGTCACTGGTGGGACTGCTGGCATGGCTTCTAAGCCCCTTTATGAGCAGTGATTTCCATCCAAGTTATTCTGAAGCTTTTACCACATAACTATATACAATATACATTAACAGTCTCCTCAGTACCTTTTGCTGTTTACAAATAATGACAGTAGATTGGACATTGACACAAAGCCTACCTGGATAGTATATCCTCTGGGTTGCCATGCACGGAGGTCAGCGTCTCTGGTGTGGAATCCATGAGCAATGGAGTAGAAACTTGTTCATGGTAGCAAAGGTGGGAGATAAAATTTGTAGTCCATCAAGTAAAAGTTGAGGGCTGGCAGAGCTCATGCAATACCATAATCCTCGCAGACTGGCAAGTGGTAGAATTTCAAAGTCAGAAGCCAATTCATGACAATCCAAGCACTATAAAAACCAACAAACCTATTGTTCAGGCAAGAAGCAGTATGTGTGTGTCCTTAAATAGCTATAGACCAGTACTGAAAGAGTTAAGGACCTTTTAGCTGCTGAACTGACTGTTGTCAGATAACATAATAGAGTCAGTAAAGACAGCGAAACTTATCATCCTGTCAGCAGCAGCAGCTGTAGTGAAAGGTGAACGTGATAGATAGCATTTTCATGGTGGTAGGTCTACTGTGAGGTCTTTACTAAGGAGGAGTCTGTTTTGGTTTCAGTATTAAGGGATAGTTTTCTCTGGCCCTGTATTAATTGGGAGTCTGGTCTGAAATCTGGTTTAGTTCAGGGACTCAGGAGGGTCTGTATTTATTTAAATGGTCTGTGATCTGTATTCATGTTGAGGTGTGATGAAGGTGGCCAGAGTCCACACAGCTGCAGTGTAAAGTCAAGAAGGAGGGAGAGAGCAGCACCGAACAACTGATAAGACAAGGGGCGGATTTAGAAATTCCAGAAATAAGAAACTGAAGGGGAGAAGTGGAGTAGAGTCTGCAGCTGCACTGCCTCCTTCTGATGCAGCCAGGAGACCCCAGGGCACCTCCTCCCCCACCAAGGGTTACATTGTTCGAAAGTGTACAGGCTTGTGATTGATGTCCATTGTGGGTGGGAAATAGTATGGGCAATGTATGCAGTGAGATACGCTGCTTCATTGATGGACATTATGTGACTAGGACTTTCACTCTTAGACACTGCTGTTGTGAATATTATTATTGTGTTACTTTTCTGACCCTCATTTTGCAGAACATCTTTGCTGGGTGACTGAAGAAGGAAAAGTCAGCAAACTGCAGCTTTCTCGTGTATCAGCAACATCAGTTCATTGCTCCAGCTAAAGAACAAGACTTGTTAGTAAGTGTTCCTACTCTGTTATAATCTGTTGGTATTTAACCACCTCAGCCCCCCTAGCTTAAACACCCTTAATGACCAGGCCACTTTTTACAATTCTGCACTACACTACTTTCCCCGTTTATTGCTCCGTCATGCAACTTACCACCCAAATGAATTTTACCTCCTTTTCTTCTCACTAATAGAGCTTTCATTTGGTGGTATTTCATTGCTGCTGACATTTTTACTTTTTTTTGCTATTAATCAAAAATGACCGAAAATGACATTTTTCACTTTCTGTTGTAAATTTTTTTTTAAAAAACTACATTTCTATATATTTTCTATACATTTATTGCTCTACATGTCTTTGATGAAAAATATCCGATACGTGTATATTTATTGGTTTGGGTAAAAGTTATAGCGTTTACAAACTATAGTGCAAAAAAGTGAATTTCCGCATTTTGAAGCAGCTCTGACTTTCTGAGCACCTGTCATGTTTTTTCAGGTGCTAGAATGCCAGGATAGTATAAATACCCCCCAAATGACACCATTTTAGAAAGAAGACACCCCAAATTATTCGCGGAGGGGCATGGTGAGTTCATGTATCATTTCATTTTTTTTTACAAGTTAGCGGAAAATGACACTTTTTGAGGAAAAAAAACAATAATAAAGTTTCCATTTCTGCTAACTTCTGGCAAAAAAAAATCTCCCACGGACTCACTATGCCCCTCAGTGAATACCTTGGGGTGGCTACTTTCCGAAATGGGGTCATTTGTGGGGTGTGTTTACTGTTCTGGCATTTTGGGCGGGGCTAAATTGTGAGCATCCCTGTAAAACCTAAAGGTACTCGTTGGAATTTGGGCCCCTTTGCGCACCCAGGCTGCAAAAAAGTGGCACACCTGTGGTATCACTGTACTCAGGAGAAGTAGGGCAATGTGTTTTGGGGTGTATTTTTACATATAACCATGTTGGGTGAGAGAAATATCTCTGTAAACTGACAACTTTGTATAAAAAAAATTAAAAAGTTGTCATTTACAGAGATATTTCTCACACCCAGCATGGGTATATGTAAAAATACACCCCAAAACACATTGCCCTACTTCTCCTAAGTACGGCGATACCACATATGTGACACTTTTTTGCAGCCTGGTGCGCAAAGGGGCCCAAATTCCAACGAGTACCTTTAGGATTTCACAGGGCATTTTTACGCATTTGGATTCTCACGCTTTAGGACCCCTAAAATGCCAGGGCAGTATAAATACCCCACATGTGACCCCATTTTGGAAAGAAGACACCCCAAGGTATTCCGTAAGGGGCATGGCGAGTTCACAGAAAAAAAAAAAATTTTGGCACAAGTTAGCGGAAATTCATATTTGTACTGCTCTGGCATTTGGGGGTCTCTGCAATCATTACACGTATGGCCAGCATTAGGAGTTTCTGCTATTCTCCTTATATTGAGCATACGGGTAATAAGATTTTTTTTTCCGTTCAGCCTCCGGGCTGAAAAAAAAATAAAAATGAACGGCACAGATTTTTTCATTCGCATCGATCAATGTGGATGAAAAAATCTGTGCCAAAATCAGTGACTGCGGTGCGGTGCGCTGGGCGCTATCTACCTAACAAGTAGCTAACTAACTGGCGGTGATAAGGGACCCTTATGCTCCGTTCACACGTCCGCAACTCTGTTTGCGGATAGGAATTGTGGACCCATTCATTTCTATGGGGACAGACTTTGTCCCGCTCGGATCCGGAATTGCGGATCCGCACTTCCGGGTCTGCACTTCCGTTCTGCAAAAATATAGAACATGTCCTAAAAGGCATTTTCTATATAGTTCTGGCAATGTGCGGATCTGCAAAATGCGGAAAGCACATTGCCGGTGTCCGTGTTTTGCGGATCCGTAGATCCGTGGATCCGCAAAACACATATGGACATGTGAATGGAGCCTTACAGGGGGGCGATCAGTGACAGGTGGGTGATCAGGGAGTCTATATGGGGTAATCAGGGGTTAACAAGGGGTTAATAATTGACAGGGGGGGGTAGTGTGGTGCTTGGTGCTACTTTACATAGCTACCTGGTCCTCTGGTGGTCGATCCCAGCAAATGGGACCACCAGAGGACCAGGTAGCAGGTATATCAGACGCTGTTAACAAAACAGCGTCTGATATACTTGTTTGATGTGATTTATTGATCATCGCTGGAAGGCTGTAGTATAACTGGTGAGACACGATCTGCTGTGAACGGGCGCGTTCACAGCAAATCTCGCCTCTCGCGAGATGACGCACCGCCGCGTCAAGGAGGAACTGACCTGCCGCCGTCTGGACGCAGCTCTGCGTTAGGCGGTCGGCAGGCGGTTAGAGGGCATCTGTCAGCAGATTTGTACCTATGACACTGGCTGACCTGTTACATGTGCACTTGGCAGCTGAAGGCATCTGTGTTGGTCCTATGTTTATATGTGCTCACATTGCTGAGAAAAATGATGTTTTATAATATGCATACTAGCCTCTAGGAGCAATGGGGGCATTGCTGTTACATCTAGAAGCTCTGCTTTCTCTGTAGCTCCTGTCCCCTCTGCACTTTAATTGACAGGGCCAGGCAGTGTAAACATTATCATACCTAGTCCAGTTATATAATATTTAATTATATAGCGCTACCATATTCCGCAGCGCTTTAGAAATTCATAGGGTTCATGTGCAAACAAAAGTAACTGGCTAAAATACAAACACTAGGAGTCAGGGCCCTGCTCGCAAGAGCTTACAATCTATGAGGAATTGGGGGTGACACATAAGATAGTTGATTGTGATAAGTAGGATTCGAGCCATTATTGAACTGAAAGGAGTGGTGCCGGACGATCTGCTTCGGGTTTGTGATTGTTAGGCTATGTTCACACGACGACAATTGTCGCGCGACAAAAAGTCGCGCGACAATTTGGGAACCACTACACTGCAACATTTGTAGCGCGACATTGATGTCACATTAATGTCGCGCGACAATTTTTATAATGGGAGTCTATGGTGGTGTCGCACGTGCAACATGCAACATGTTGCGACTGCGACACAACAGTCGCAAAAAATCCATCCCGGATGGATTTTTGCCGACTGTCGTGTCGCAGTCGCAGCATGTCGCATGTCGCACTGCGACACCATAGACTCCCATTATAAAAATTGTCGCGCGACAATAGTGCGACTTTTTGTCGCGCAACAATTGTCGTCGTCTGAACATACCCTTAGAGGATTGAGTTCAGGCCAGAGAAGTTTGTGGGAGAGAGGTTTAATTGGTGAAAAGTTATTTTAGGTGGCTTCATAAGCCTGACTGAGGAGATGTGTTTTTAAGGCACATTTAAAGGTGGAGATGTTGTGAATTGACCTAATATTCCAGGGCAGAGTATTCCAGAGAGTAGGTGCAGCCAGTGGCGTGCCTAGGGTGTTTGGCACTCGGGCGGGTCCCTTTTTTACCCCAAATGTCCCTATTGTGTCTACAGCAGCTATAATGTCCCCTAGAGTGCCCCCAGTAATAATAACACCCTATATTGTGCTCCAGGCAATAATCCCTGTATAGTGTCCAAAAAAAAATAGATTTGCTCACAGTGCTTCCCCAATAGCAACGCCCCCCCCATGCTGCCCCCATATAGTAATTTCTCCCACACTGCCCCCATAGTAATCCCCCCACAGTAATTTGCCCCCCACACAGTAATTTCCCCCACAATGCCCCCATATAGTAATTTGCAGCAAACAGTAGTTTTCCCCACACAGTAATTTCCCCCACACTGCCCTCATACAGTAGTGTCCCCCACACTGCCCGCACACAGTATTTTCCCCCACACAGTAATTTCTCCCACACTGCCCCCATACAGTAGTGTTCCCCATACAGTAATTTCCCCCACACTGCCCCCACACAGTAATTTCCCCCCCACTGCCCCCATACAGTAGTGTCCCCCCCACACAGTAATTTCCCCCACACTGCCCCCATACAGTAGTGTTCCCCATACAGTAATTTGCCCCACATTGCCCCATACAGTAGTGTCCCCCACACTGCCCCCATACAGTAGTGTCTCACACACTGCCCCCATACAGTAGTGTCCACGCAACACTGCCCCCCTACAGTAGTGTCCCCAATACTGCCCCCCTACAGTAGTTTCCCCCACACAGTAGTGTACCCCACACAATAGTTTCCTCCACACAGTAGTTTCTCCCACACAGTAGTGTACCCCACAATGCCCCTCACACAGTAGTGTCCCCCACACTGCCCCCACACAGTAGTGTCCCCCACACTGCCCCCACACAGTAGTGTCCCCCACACAGTAGAGTACACCACACTGCCCCCATATAGTAAAATTACTATATGGGGGCAGTGTGGGGGAAATTACTGTGTGGGGGTAACTACTGTGTCTGAGCAGTGTGGCCCCACACAGTAGTTTCCCCCATATTGCCCCCATTTAGTAATTTCCCCCACCCCACATAGTAATCCCTCCCATAATTATTGCCCCCACACAGTATCCCACCATAAAATTTTTCCCCCACATGTCCTCCTATGTCCCCCAAAGTTACTTGCCACATAAAAAAATAAATAATAAAATATAAAAACTCAACAATGTCCAGGCGCTTGCTCACAAAGGAAGGCGCGCACACTTCACTGTGCTGCTGCGTCCAGGCACAGGCGCGCCATCATGCATGCCTGCGCCAGGATTTTAGTATGTGGGCGTCAGCACACCAGCAATGAGCACTTCCATCTGTTTTGATTATGGAGGATATTAATCTTAGGTCGTTAACAGAACGGAGAGCATGAGTAGGGTGGTAGACGGAAATGAGAAAAGAGATGTATGGAGGTGCAGCACTGTGGAGAGCTTTTGTGGGTGAGGGTGAGAAGTTTGAACTGTATTCTGTGGTGGATGGGCAACCAGTGAAGTGACTGGCACAGACTAAAGGCATCAGTGTAGCAGTTGGATAGATAGATAGATGAGCCTGGCTGCAGCATTTAGGACAGACTGAAGGGGGGAGAGTGCGTCCCTGTGTGTGTGTCTGTCCCTGTCACCATTACCATTACCATGCCCACAGAAAATGAAAGAGTAGGCAGCGCCGTCAGCATGGAGTCCGTGGGAGAGACACAGGGAGGCACACTAAGGTTGTAGGTAACACTACCACATGATCTACACTAGTGTTATCTGTGGTTTTACATAGGACTGCAGGTAACACTACCACATTATTAGCACTAGTGTTATTTGTGGTTTTTACATAGGACTGCAGGGAACTCTACCAAATTATCACCGCTAGTGTTATCTGTGGTTTTACTTAGGACTGCATGTAACACTACCACATTTTCTGTACTCAGCTAGCCATCACTATGTTATCGGTGTTGTTACATAGGACTGCAGGTAATATCTACTATATTATCTGTACTCAGAGAGTTATCACTGTGTAAGGGGGCCCACTGAATCTTTATTACCCAAGGCCCAAATGAACCTGGAGCCGGCCCTGCTCTTTTATATCTGATTTCGCCCATGTATTTTTTGAAAGTGGATGCTGGGCTTTACCTCCGCATCGGGAATATGATTGTCCTATCAACCTTATTCCCGAAGCTAAGTTTCCTAAATCTAGGTTGTATAACCTTTCTGGACATGAAAGAACGGCCATGAGAGAGTATATTACCGAGAGTTTGGCTAAAGGACACATAAGACCTTCCAAATCTCCAGTGGCAGCAGGGTTTTTCTTTGTTAAAAAAAAGGACAGAACTCTTAGGCCATGTCTGGATTTCCGTGAGCTCAATCGGATTACTGTCCGTGATCCTTACCCCCTTTCTTTGATTTCTGATTATTTTTACCAGATTGTTGGTGCCAGGGTGTTCTCCAAGTTCGACTTAAGAGGGGCATATAATCTGGTCAGGATCAAGTAAGGGGATAAATGGACGACGGCTTTTAATACCCCAGAGGGTCACTTTGAGAACCTGTTTTACAGCATTTTGTGAATGACATTTTTCATCACCTGGTGGGAAGGTTTATTGTCGTGTATTTGGATGACATACTAATTTATTCTCCAGATGTGGAGACTCATCGGTATCACGTTAGACAGGTGTTACAGATCCTAAGAGATAATAAATTGTACACAAAATTAGAGAAGTGTGTTTTTGCTGTACATCAGGTGCAATTCTTGGGCTACCTGCTGTCATCTTCGGGTTTTCGAATGGATCGAGAGAAAGTCCATGCTGTATTGGACTGGGATTGACCCGAAAATCTGAAGGCTCTTATACGGTTTTTGAGGTTCACTAAATATTACCGAAAATGTATTCAGAACTAAATCCTCTGAGGTGGGAGTAGTCACGTGGTAAATGGCGCCCATGTGCATTTTTCTCTACAAAACAACTCTCTGGCACATAGAGAAATTACGATGTAAGCCATTAAGTTGGCTTTTAAGGAGTGGCATCATTGGTTAGAAGGGGCTATTCATCCGATAACGGTGTTCACAGATCACAAAAATCTGGCTTACCTGGAGTCCGCTAAACAACTGAACACGAGGCAGGCCAGATGGTCTTTGTTTTTCCACCAGATTTAATTTCATTGTCACTTATCGTCCTGGGGTTAAGAACGTCAAGGCAGATGCCTTGTCACGTAGTTTTCCTGGAGGTGGTGATTTTGAAAATCCAAGTCCAATACCGTCGGGGGGTTGGTGATATCCGCTCTATATTCTGACCAAGAGGTAAAGGTGTTAGAGGCTCAGGGAGACGCACCGGAGTCTTGCTCCTCTTGGAAATTGTCTGTTTCATCAAAATTGCGTCATAAGGTGTTTGAGGAACGTCACTTTACGGTTCTTCTGGGACACCCTTGGAGTAGATCCACTGCTGACCTCATCTCTCGTAGATTCTGGTGGCCGGAGTTGTATAAGTGTGTTGAGGACTATGTGTTGGCCTGTAGTATTTGTGCCCGCGCTAACATGACACATACTCGACCTTCTGGATCTCTACTTCTGTTGCCCATACCGTCCAGACCATGGACTCACTTGTCTATGCGTTTTATTACTGATCTGCCTAATTTGTCTGGAAAGACAGTTATTCTGGTGGTAGTTGATTATTTTAGTAAAATGGTGCACTTTATAGCATTGCCTGGCCTACCTAATACTAAAACACTTGTGAAAGTGTTTGTTGACAACATTGTGAAAGTTCATGGCATTCCCTCTGACGTGGTCTCGGATCATGGGACTTAGTTTGTGTCCAGATTCTGGAAGACATTCTGTACTCGGCTGGGGGTATAACTGCCTTTTTCTTCTGCTTTTCATCCTCAGACAAATGGACAGACGAAGCGCACTAATCAGAGTCGGGTGACTTACTTAAGATGTTTTGTTTCTGAGAACCAGTTGGGATGTTCCTCGTTTTTTTCTTTGGCAGAGTTTGCCATAAACAATCGTAGACAACAGTTCACTGGTAAGTCGCCGTTTTTTGGGGCATATGGGTTTCAACCTTAATTTGGCACATTCTCTGGTTCGGATACTTCCGGTATCCCTGAGGAGTATAGTTTTTCTTCATCATTGTCTTCTAAATGGCGTAAAAATGGGCAACAATTGTAAACGTGTGGCTGACAGGAAACTTATGAATGGTCCGGACCTAAGTATGGGTGATTTTGTGTGGCTGTTCACAAAAAATATTAAGTTGAAGGTTCCTTCTTGGAGGTTGGGTCCAAGGTTTATTGGTCCATATAAAACCACTGCCATTATTAATCCTGTAGTCTTGAACTTCCTCAGGCTCTGAAAATTCATAATGTGTTTCACAAATCTTTGTTGAAGAGATATGTTGAACTGGAGTCGTCACCCTTGCCACCCGCTCCCGTCATGGTGGACGGCAGTTTGGAATTCCAGATCGCCAAGATTATTGACTCTCGAGTTCTTTGTAGATCTCTTCAGTATCTTGTTCTTTGGAAGGGTTATGGACCAGAGGAGAGGATGTGGGTACAGACATCTGACGTGAATGCCAGTTGTTTGATGAAAGCCTTTTACAGGCCTCATCCGGATAAGGTTGGTCCTGAGTGCCTGGGGGGGGGGAGGGGGGGGTACTGACAGGGACGTACCGAGACATAAGGACGTTCCCGCTACAGGTGGCAGGAGATCTGTGAGACTGGCAACAGGTGGTTTGATCTGATATGTTTTCCTTTTGGATCAAATGACGTCTGTTATTTCTGGTGCTTGCCACACCTTCTTTCCCCAGTTGTGGCTATTCTGGTCATTTTACCTTCTCTATTTATTGTTATTTCTCTCACTATGCTATGCGGTTTATAGCTTCTGTTGGACTTGTGGTTAGCTTGTGTTTGGTTCTCGGCTGAGTTCCTGGTGCTACCAAAGCTTTACTGAAGATAAGTGTTTCCTCTCCCTTTTGTATTTTGTTTATATATTTGTGTGTCTTGCTTTTCCCTGTTGTTTGTCATTAGGCCTGAGGGAGACTCCTCTTTGTCCTTCCCTTTGGAAGAAAAGGTAGACTCGGTCCTCACATTAGTTCCAGGGTCCTATAGGGTGAGATAGGATTCTAGGTATCCTGTGTATGAACTTTCCTACCTTTAGGGCCTGTTCATACTAGTAGTCTGTCAGGACAGGAGTTAGAGTTTTCTCTGGAAGGTGTCCATTTTCCTTCCCTAGTTTCCAGGTCTTATTCCGGTATCCCCCTTTCCCTCCTATGCTCGGTGTGGTGTTTTCCTCCCACACAAGAGCGTGACAGTGGTCCTGGAAAAAATACTAAAAGTGGACCCATTTTGTAGGTAGTCGGGTCAAAGTTGACCACCCTAGCAGAGCCAAATACTACAGTTCATCACAAAATACTGCCGCCAGCAGCACAAAATACATCCCCAAAACTTCCACTGGCTGGCTGTGAGACAGACTCAGGCGGCCCCCTGGGAAAGTTCCCTGTAAGGTCTATGGCCAATCCGTCCTTGCTTGGAGTCATGTCCTACTAGTGATTGACAGCTCTCTGTTTGAATGCTTATACAGGAAAGGTTCACACTCACTGGTGGGACTGCTGGCCTTATGAGTAGGTATGAGCGAACCCGAACTGTATAGTTAGGGACACGAACCCGAACATTTTTAAAAAAGTTCGGGTTCGTTGTTAAGCGATTTCTTCCCCCTTTCTGAAGGGCTGCACATCAGCCAATCAGCTAGCGTTTTACTTCTTGCCCTAAGAAGCCATCACAGCCATGCCTACTAATGGCATGGCTGTGATTGGCCAAGTGCAGCATGTGACCCAGCCTCTATTTAAGCTGGAGTCACGTAGCGCCGCACGTCACTCTGCTCTGATTAGTGTAGGGATAGGTTGCAGCTGCTGTGAGGGCGAGATTAGGCAGGGAAAACTCAGCAAAAACACCCAATGAAGTGATCGATCTACAGCTGTGAATCATTCAACTTCTGCTAGTTAATTGCTCACTGGTTTTTAGGCTGCACAGAGAGTTTTTCTGTCACTTTTTTCTGGGGTGATCGGCGGCCATTTTGTGTCTTGTGGTGCACCAGCACAAGCTGCCAACAAGTCCATCAATTCATCAATACTAGTTTTTTTTTTTTTGCTATATCCTACATCAGGGGCTTGGCTGTGCTTTTTGTCAGTCCTAGAAACTCAGGATAGAAATGTCTATATTTTATTTTATTGAGGGGTTAAATTCAATTGCCAAAATAGCAATCCCCTAAATCTGGTGTCCCAGCAGTGGCTGGCCAAGTTTAATAGTGTCCAGCAAAGGATATATTTTTTTCTCGGGTTAAATTCAATTGCCAAAATAGCAATACCTTAAATCAGTGGTTTCAGCTGTGACTGGACAAGTTTTATAGTGTCCGTCAAAGGATATATTATTTTCTGGGGTGAAATTCAATTGCCAAAATAGCAATACTGTAAAGCAGTGGTTTCAGCTGTGGCTGGCCAAGTTTAATAGTATCCGGCAAAGGGTAGATTTTGTTCTGGGGTGAAATTCAGTTGCCAAAATAGAAATGCCGTAAATCTGATGTCCCAGCAGTGGCTGGCCAAGTTTAATAGTGTCCGGCAAGGGATAGATTTTGTTCTGGCGTGAAATTCAATTGCCAAAATAGCAATACCGTTAATCAGTGGTTCCAGCTGTGGCTGGCCAAGTTTAATACTGTCCGGCAAAGGATAGATTTTAATTTGTTGGGTGAAATATTACCATTTTTGCCAGGTGCAAACCCCTGCACTGCATAACTGACAGGGAACAATCAGATGATTGTAAGTTATAGTTCCCTATATAAAAGTGTAAAAAAAATAAATAAATAAAAGTTTAAAAAATAAATAAAAAAAAAACATAAAAGTTCAAATCACCCCCCTTTTGCTAAAATTAAAAAAATTAAAAAATCAAAAAAATACACATCATGGGTGTTGCAATGTGCGAAAACGCCCATACTATAAAAATATAAAAAAATATTCCCCATACGTCAAACAGCAAAACGGAAAAAAGCATCCAAATAGCGGATTCGCCATTTTTGGTCGCCTCATTTTCCACAAAAAATTACATAAAAGGTGATAAAAAGTCATACACACCCCAAAATGGTATCAATAAAAAGATAAGATTATGACACAATAAATGAGCCCCCATATAGCTCTGTACATATAATTACAAAAAGGTTATAGGGGTCAAAACATGGTGACAAAAAAGTAAAACTGATTTTTTTTCCCACTTTAGAATTTTTTTTTCACTATCAAAACGTAAGAAAACCTATACATATAGGGTATCGCCGGATTCGTACTGACCTGTAGAGTAAAAGTAACCAGTCAGTTTTATTGCACATCGAACGTCGGAATTTAAAAACCTGCAAAACTGTAGTGGAATTGCATTTTTTTTTTGCAATTTCACCCCATTTGGAATTTTTTTTTCCGCTTCCCACTACATCATATGCAATATTAAGTACTGTGGAGTACTGGAGTAATAATGGAGTACTGTGTACAGTTCTGGGCTCCTGTGAACAAGGCAGACATAGCAGAGCTAGAGAGGGTTCAGAGGAGGGCAACTAAAGTAATAACTGGAATGGGGCAACTACAGTACCCTGAAAGGGTATCAAAATTAGGGTTATTCACTTTAGAAAAAAGATGACTGAGGGGAGATCTAATAACTATGTATAAATATATCAGGGGGTCAGTACAGAGATCTCTCCCATCATCTATTTATCCCCAGGACTGTGACTGTGACGAGGGGACATCCTCTGCGTCTAGAGGAAAGAAAGTTTGTACACAAACATAGAAAAGGGTTCTTCACGGTAAGAGCAGTGAGACTATGGAACTCTCTGCCTGAGGAGGTGGTGATGGTGAGTACAATAAAGGAATTCAAGAGGGGCCTGGATGTATTTCTGGAGCGTAATAATATTTCAGGCTATAGCTACTAGCGATAGGTCGTTGATCCAGGGAGTTGTTCTGACTGCCTGATTGGAGTCGGGAAGGAATTTTTTCCCCTTAAGTGGGGAAAATTGGCTCTACCTCACAGGGGTTTTTTGCCTTCCTCTGGATCAACTTGCAGGAAACAGGTCGAACTGGATGGACAAATGTTTTTTTCGGCCTTATATACTATGTTACTATGTTACTATGTTACTAAATGGTGGCGTTGGAAAGTACAACTTGTTCCGCAAAAAATAAGCCCTCATATGGCTATGTGAACCGAAAAATAAAAAAGTTATGGCTCTGGGAAGGCATGGAGCGCAAAACGAAAACTCAAAAAATAAAAAACCTCCGGTCCTTAAAGGGTTAATAAACGAAAGCTTGCCCACATTGTCTGCGGACAGGCGGCTTGTCTGTGATAATGCCACCAACCATGCTAAACAAACGTTCAGACAATACAGTGGCTGCAGGGTAGGCCAGCACCTCCAAGGCGTAAAGGGCAACCTCAGGACATGTGCCCAATTTGATGACCCAGAAGTTGAATGGGGCAGACCCAGTGGCGTAGCTAGAAATGATTGGGCACCACAGCAAATTTTTGAATGTGACCCCCTCCCCCAGTAATTTTTGCCTTCCTTTCATGCCGCTATGCCTGTGGCTACTAAAGATCGCTCTCTCAGACCAGGCCCAGCAGCTGTTCCATTCGCTTTCTACACTGTCTATACTGCCACTGTATATAATTTCATTGTATAATACTGTTAGTCCTCCTCCTCCTCCTGGATGGGCCCTTTCTAGGTCACGGCCCCAAAGCAGTTGCTTCCCCTGCAGCTATGCCCCTGGGCAGACCCATCAGTCAGTACGTGTACTGTTCCACCTTGTTGCTGAAATGCTGCCTCCTGCTAAGATGTTCCAGATTGTTGCGCAGGCACTGCAGCATGTAGTCGCTCATGTCTGCCAGGCTGCCCAGAGGCAAGGACAAGCTATCCTCTTTGAGGGAGGTATATCGTCTGTGTCCTCTGTATTCCCCAGCGTTCCTCCTACTCCTCTTCCTCATCCTCCAGAACTGTGCCCTGGCTGGACAATTGTGATCCAGGCCAGGGCCTATGTTGGTGCAGATACCCACCCTCCGAGCAACTTGTATTTGGTTGGCCTTAAGTTAAAGATAAGGCGTGTATATAGTTTTGTTTCTTTATATGGTTAGTTTAGCTGCCTTATAGTTATTTTAATATGTTTTTAAGTAAATTTGTAAATAGCTTGTTAATGGTTTGAGTTAAGGGGGGGGGGGTGTTCAATATGTGTAGGGTGTGAGGCTGTTTGGGTTTATTTTCCATCCGCTTTCTACACTGTCTATACTGCCACTGTATCTAATTTTATTGCATAATACTGTTGAGGGGGCCCTGACAAAGTCTTTTAGTCCTCCTCCTGGATGGGCCCCTTCTAGGTCAGGGACCCAAAACAGTGTGCTTCCCACATTTCCCTGTAGCTACGCCCCTGGGCAAACCCACCAGTAAGTACGTGTACTCTTCCACCATGTTGCTGAAATGCTGCCTGCTGCTAAGACGTTCCAGATCTGCTGGTTGTTGTGGCGTGATGAGAAAGCTTTCCCACATTTCTCCAATGCTAACCCAGCCTTCTGAGGTGCTGATGGTGACCCAGCTGCCCGTGAGCTGGCTTGGGTGCCACCCTGGTGAGAACACGGTTCCTCCTCATCCTACTTATCCTCCTCATCCTCCAGAACTGTGCCCTGGCTGGACAATTGTGTTCCAGGCCAGGGACTATGTTGGTGCAGGAACCCACCCTTCGAGCCACTTGTAATTGGCTGGTCTTAAGTTAAGGATAAGGCGTGTATATAGTTTTTTTGGTTTATATAGTAAGTTTAGCTGCATTATAGTTATTTTAATATGTTTTTAAGAAAATTTGTAAATAGTTTGTTAAGGGTTTGAGTGAAAGGGGGGGGGGGTGTTGTGTGTGTTCGATTAACTGAATTGATTTTCACTGTCTGGTGTTTAGGAATTTCTGCACCCCAAATTTAGCACATGTGGCAGGCAGGGGATGTGTGTCAAACCGGCTAGGCCCAGACCTGCTAGTATATTTCGCCCATTAGCGCACAACACAAGGCCGGGCTGGAGGCTCAGTGGCATCAACCAATGGTCGGTCTGTTGTTCCATGCCTGTCCACAGCTTCTGCGCAGTGCGGGGTTTGTCCCACAAACACACAAGTTTTAAAACAACCTGCTGTCGTTTCCCCCTGGCTGTGCTGCTGTGGGTGGTGAAGGTGTTACGCTGAGTGGATGAGGAGAAGGTAGAGGAGGAGGAAGCCGAGTAGGAGGAGGAGGTAACAGGATACAAAGAGAAATGCCCAGCAATCCTAGGGGGCGGAAGGACATTCGCAAAAATGCTATCCGCCTTTGGGCCAGCTGCTACATTTACCCACTGTGTTGTTGGTTATGTGGACGTTACCACAGATAGCGTTGCGCAGTGCACACTTGATTTTGTCCGCCACTTGGTTGTGCAGGGAAGGAATGGCTCGTCTGCAAAGTAGCGGCGGCTAGGATACACGTACTGTGGGACAGCCACCGCCATAAGGTTTTTAAAACTGTCCACCAGACAGAATGACAGGATTTCAAAGGACCAGGAAGTTTGAAATAAGGCATTCAGAGCCACGGGTAGGGGGGTACTTCCTCTTTCTATTTCTTTTTCTCTCCAGTGTTTGGGAGATGGACAGCTGATAGCTGAACACTTCCATGGGATTTGGTGGAGATGCGTGGTGACAATGATAGATGTGGTGGCGTTGCTGCCACATCCTCTGTTTGCTGGGTGAAAGGTGCCACTGTCACTCACTTGGGCTCAAGTTTAGAATGTTTATTTATTATTTTTCAGTATTTTATTTTATTTTAAGTCATTTCCCTATTCACATATGTTTGCAGGGCATTTACCTACATTTTGCTGCCTTTTGCAGCCCTCTAGCCCTTTCCAGGGCTATTTTACAGCCATTTAAGTGCCCAAAAGTTGGGGCCCCTATTGGGTTCGGGGTGAAGTTCGGGTCGAGTTCGGATCCCGAATCCGAACATTTTCGTGAAGTTCGGCCGAACTTCTCGAACCCGAACATCCAGGTGTTCGCTCAACTCTACTTATGAGCAGTGATTTCCATCCAAGTTATTCTGAAGCTTTTACCACATAACTATATACAATATACATTAGCAGTCTCCTCAGCACCTTTTGCTGTTCACAAATGATGACAGTAGATTGGACATTGACACAAAGCCTACCTGGATAGTATATCCCCTGGGTTGCCATGAACGGAGGTCAGCGTCTCTGGTGTGGAATCCATGTGCAATGGAGTAGAAACTTGTTCATGGTAGCAAAAGTGGGAGACAAAATTTGTTGTCCATCAAGCAAAAGGTGGGGGCTGGCAGAGCTCATGCAATACCATAATCCTTGCAGACTGGCAAGTGGCAGAAGTCCAAAGTCAGGAGCCAATTCATGACAATCCAAGCACTATAAAAACCAACAAACCTATTGTTCAGGCAAGAAGCAGTATATGTGTGTGTCCTTAAATAGCTATAGACCAGTACTGAAAGAGTTAAGGACTTTTTAGCTGCTGAACTGACTGTTGTCTGATAACATAGTAGAGTCAGTAAGGACAGCAGTTAATTAGAAACTTATCACATAGTGAAAGATGAATGTGATAGATAGCATTTTCATGATGGTAGGTCTACTGTGAGGTCTTTACTAAGGAGGAGTCTGTATTGGTTCCAATATTAAGGGATATTCTCTGCGCCTGTATTAATTGGATGTCTGATCTAAAATCTGGTTTAGTTCAGGGACTCAGGAGGGTCTGTATTTATTTAAATGGTCTGTGATCTGTATTCATGTTGAAGTGTGATAAAGGTGGCCAGAGTCCACACAGCTGCAGTGTAAAGTCAAGAAGGAGGGAGAGAGCAGCACCCAAGACAAGGGGTGGATTTAGAAATTCCAGAGATAATAAACTCAAGGGGAGAAGTGGAGTAGAGTCTGCAGCTGCACTGCAGCTTTCTCGTGTATCAGCAACATCAGTTCATTGCTCCAGCTAAAGAACAAGACTTGTTAGTAAGTGTTTTTACTCTGTTATAATCTGTTGGTATTTAACCCCTTAAGGACCGTTTTTTGTTTTTTTTTATTCGTTTTTGTTTTGCGCTCCCTGCCTTCCCAGAGCCATAACTTTTTTATTTTTTGGTTCACATAGCCATATGAGGGCTTATTTTTTGCGGGACAGGTTGTACTTTCCAACGACACCATTTAATATTGCATATGATGTAGTGGGAAAAAAAATTCCAAATGGGGTGAAATTGCAAAAGAAAAGCAATTACTACGTTCGATGTGCGATAAAACTGACTGGTTACTTTTACTCTACAGGTCAGTACGAATCCGGCAATACCCTATGTGTATAGGTTTTCTTGTGTTTTGATAGTGAAAAAAAAATTCAAAAGTGGGAAAAAAATCTGTTTTACTTTTATGGTCAGCATGTTTTGACCCCTATAACTTTTTTGTAATTATATGTACAGAGCTGTATGGGGGCTTATTTTCTGCGTCATAATCTTATCTTTTTACTAATACCATTCTAGGGGGTGTATGACTTTTTAATCACCTTTTATGTACTTTTTTGTGGAAAATGAAGCGACCAAAAATGGCGAATCCGCCATTTGGACTCTTTTTTCCGTTTTGCTGTTTGACGTATGGAGAATATATTTGTATATTTTTATAGTATGGGTGTTTTCGCACATTGCGACACCCATGATGTGTATTTTTTAAATTTTTTAATTTTTTTTTTTATTTTAGCAAAAGGGGGGTGATTTGAACTTTTTTTTTTTTTACACTTTTATATAGTTCCCATAGGGAACTATAACTTACAATCATTTGATTGCGATTATTATACATTCCAATGCAATAGCATTGGAATGTTTAAAAAAAATAGCATATTTTCTGTGAAGCCTATTACAGGCAAGGCTCCATAAGAAATACTTCAGAGCAGCCTGGGTTTCATTCATAAAGACCCAGGCTACTACAGGTGCGCTCCGGCTCCTCCGATCGCCACACGGGGGAGCCAGGGCGCAAACCGAAAGTAAAACTTTCGGTTTGTGCGCGCTCAGATGCCGTGATCAGGATTGACCACGGCATCTGAGGGGTTAAATGTCAGCGATCGGCATCGCTGCCGGTCGCGGACATTAGCCGCGGGTGTCTGCTACAAAAATCATGCGGACACCCGCGGCTAGGGCGCCCGCATGAAGCAGGAGCGGGCGCCATTTTTAAAGACCGGACACAGGACGTACGGTTACGTCGAGTAAGTGTGCTTGCTGGGAGTTGTGGAAGGTTGCTGCAGTGCCGGAGGTTGCTGATCCCTGATCTAGAAGCTCTGCTTTCTCTGTAGCTCCTGTCCCCTCTGCACTTTAATTGACAGGGCCAGGCAGTGTAAACATTATCATACCTGGTCCAGTTATATAATATTTAATCATATAGCGCAACCATATTCCTCAGCGTTTTACAAATTCATAGGGTTAATGTACAAAACAAAAGTAACTGGCTAATATACAAACACTAGGCGTCAGGGCCCTGCTCGCAAGAGCTTACAATCTATGAGGAATTGGGGGTGACACATAAAATAGTTGATTGTGATAAGTAGGATTCGAGCCACTGCCCGTGACAGTATACCCCGAACCCCGTACCTCCCGCAGCATCAGAAAACAGGTCAAAATCCACGTTGTCGATAGCCTCGTCCATGACCAGCGCCCTCCCGTTAAAAGACTGTAAGAAAACCGCCCACACCGCCAAATCATTTTTTTATTCCTTCCCCAGGCCGCCACCCCTGCTGTCGCAGCCGCCAGCCTTCGACAAAAAATTCTGCCCATGGGCATAATCCTGCATGCAAAATTCAACTTCCCCAACAAAGACTGAAGGTCATGCAAATTAATCTTAGGCGCTTTACTAGTACTAAGTACTGCCGCCTGCAGATCACACAGTTTGTCCTCAGGGAGGCGACATTCCATCCTCTGAGTAATAAGTTTAGTTGGGTTAGTAGATGGGGGAAAGACAAGGAGTTCCTTTTTTGAGAGGTTCAGTTTTAGATATAGAGAGGACATGATGTTAGAGACAGCTGCCAGGCAATTACTGGTGTTTTGGCGTAAAGCAGGGGTGATGTCAGGGGATGAAGTGTATAGGGTGTCGTCAGCGTAGAGGATGGTACCGAAAGCCAAATATACTGATAGTCTGTCCGATGGGGGCTGTATAGAAGGAGAAGAGTAGAGGACCTAGTATGAGCCCTGAGAAACGCCAACTTCAAGAGGAAGAGGAGAAAAAGAAGAGCCAGCGAATGATACACTAAAGGAGCGGCCAGAGAGATAGGAAGAGAACCAAGAGAGAGCATGGCGAGGAAGAGTTTATGGTCTACGGTATCAAACACTGCAGAGAGATCCAGAAGAATCAGTAGATTATAATCACCATTTCTTTTTGCTGTCAGAAGATGGTTAGACACTTTAGTAAGGGCAGATTCTGTAGAGTAAAGAGGGTGAAAGGCAGATTGTAAGGGGTCAAAAAGAGAGTTTGCAGAGAGTTAGCTTATTAAGTGAGAGTAGACAAGACGTTCAAGGAGTTTAGAGATGAAGGGGAGGTTAGAAACAGGTCGGTAGTTAGCAGCACAGGTCGTGTCTAGAGATGTTTTTTTTAGTAGTGGTGTTGTAACAGTGTGTTTGAAAGAGGAGGGAAGGTTACCAGAAGAGAGAGAGGGGTTAAAAATTGTAGTTAGGTGAGTAATGACAGCCGGGGAGAGGGACTGGAGGAGGTGTGATGGAATAGGATCACTGGGAGATTATTTCCTGCTGGATACAGCCAAACTTGTCTCTGAAGTAAGTGGCCATGCCATCAGCTCAGAGGTCAGTGACAGGTTCTGGAACTTTAGGGCTTAGAAGGGAATGAAAGGTGTCAAAGAGTCGTTTTTGGTTATTTGAGAGTGAGGAGATGAGAGAGGTGAGGTACTTTTGTTCGGCAATGTTGAGAACTGAATTGTATGTTTTGAGCATAAATTTATAATGTAGGAAGTCTGCTGATATTCGCGATTTTCTCCATAAGCGTTCTTAACATCTGGCTGGAGAAAACGTTTTTCAGATGTGTGCCAGGGTTTCCGTGTTCTGTATATATATATATATATATATATATATATATATATATATATATATATAGTATTTTAGAGGATATAGTTTGTGAACATGTAAATTCAGACTTTTTTTTAAAGTGGCGACAAGATAATGGTGCACATTAAACAACATTGCACATTATCTTTCATGAATGGTTGCAGGAATACTTTTAAACAGTTTTTTAAAGAGAATTTAAAGGCTATGTACACAGTGTTATTTTGGGGTGCAAGGGTTAAAAATCAATCTGTTTGCAAGCTATCAAAGTCTGATCAGCACTGGGATTAGATCGCTGCCTGACCGTTTATATATGTGCTGTCTGGAACGGGGTATGTGCAGATAGGACGTATATAGCCAGTGGGCAGTTAGGAAGGGGTTAAACAATTTCTTTGTTTCATTTGTCTTGCCCTATTAATCAATACAAAATTTTAGTTTTTTCCCACGATTGTTTGACATTTATGCCAAAATAATGTTAGAAACTATACTGCTGCAGAGTGATGTAATCATGAACATTTATTAATGATGAATTTTCTTTTATATTCCAGACATTTCATAAATGTGCTAATTTAGCACTTTCATTCTGTTCTTCTGAAGACATCCAGAAAGAAGACATCAGTAATCAATAAGGAGATGGATTGGACTTTGATGTCGTCATGTCATGAGGCGTGTTGGCCGATAATGACGATATGGGAGAGAATTAACCATGCGTGTACATCAGATTCTCCACCAAAGTCCTGGGGGTTCAGAAGAGGCGACTGTGGTTTCCAAATATGGTCTTTCAATTCCTACAATGAGAAATATTTTGTGGTTTGGGACACTTTTCGCTCATACTGGAAAGTGAAAACTCCTTTTGGCCCAACTTTAAATTTTATTGGACCTCTCTTTATAGACAGATCAGGTACAGGATTACATGTACCGCCATCACTTAGCGTCGCTGTATCAGACAGAGATAATCTATTGCCTGCTGAATCTTCAGTGGTGTGTAAACACATGTTACAAATTACCCGTTTTGTTATTAAACCTACATAAGGTTAACTTTCACACTAGCGTTAATATTTTCCGGTATTGAGATCCATCATAATGGATGCAAGTCAATGCAAGTTAATGGGGACGGATCCGTTTTCTCTGACACCATCTGACACAATAGAAAACGGATCCGTCCCCCATTGACTTTTAATGGAGTTCATAATGGATCCGTCTTGGGCATGTTAAAGATAATACAACTGGATCCGTTCATAACGGATGCAGATGGTTGTATTATCAGTAACAGAAGCGTTTTTGCTGAACCCTGCCGGATCCAGCAAAAAGGCTAGTGTGAAAGTGGCCTAAGATAGAGATTACCGTATTTTACTATACTATACTATACAATTCAGCAGCAGTGGTCGTGCTTGCATCCTATACGAAAAAGCGCCGGTACTGTCGGAGTGCACACAGGACGGCGCATTTTTCTTGCAATGTGCAAGCACAGTCACCGTTGCTGGATTGCAGGGTGGTCATAGCCATAGAAACGAGCAGTGATGCAAAAATGTGATGGAAAAATTTATGAAGCCAGCAAAGGAAGCAATATGGACAATCACAATACATTAGTAAGTGCCTTGTATTAACTTTCTCTATCTGATAAATGCCATTTGCTGAATGCTTCATCTACTAACCATTATAAAAAAAACAGCAATGGCGCATGTGGTCATTAAATGTACCCAAGTAAATGTGTCTCATGTCATTGCTGTGCCATGTTTGTTCTGCTAGCACGTACTAGTATGCACATATGCAGCTCTGAAGTACACACACATACACACATTTATCTTTAAAAAAAAATTACATTTCTCCTCTTCCTGGTCTGGCTCCTCCCACTGGTGATATTGTAAGCAGTTTACCGGGGCAGGCTGCCCAGGATACAGCGAAGTCACGAACGAGGAAAGCAACTCTGACACCAGCTTTAGTCAAAACGGAATTTTACTAACAAATCGTAATAAATAGTGATGAGCGAGCATGCTTGGCCGAATATCTGTTCGGCTCGAGCATCGCTATGCTCGGCACATGGCGGTACTCGAGTCTCCACCCCGCACGTTTGGCGGGTTTTAAGCAGCCAATAAAGGTGCAGGTAAATACTGTCCTCACTGTAATGCCAGGAGTGATGTTGGCTGCTGGCATTACAGTGATTGGCTGGTCGGAACGCGCTATCTGGTGCTATATAGCACCTGATTACGCATGTTCGGCTCAGATCATAGACAGGGAGTGTAGGAAGGGAAAGACAGTGTAGGGAGCGATTTTAACAGTTTTTATTCAGAGAAAGCTTTTCCAAGACCCAAAAGTCCTTTTAAGGACTACTGTGTGTGTGTGTGTGTTTTAGAGCAGCAATGTATTTACCTGCTGCAGTCTTAGGGACAGTGCTTCGAAATGGACAGATAGTGCAGGGAGAAACATTTTCTGTTTTTACTACCAAAAGCTTTTCAAAGACCCCAAAGTACTTTTAAGGACTACTGTATGTGTTTAACAGCAGCAAGATATTTTTATTTTATACCTATCAGTGATATATACTGTACATCATCTGCAGACTCTATCTTTAATAATCTGGGCCACATCTAGTGTCCATAATCCGTGGTGTTCTGTAACCAATAGTGTAGAACTTCTGCAAACAGTGTCTGTTTATCAAATTCCAATAATCTGGTCCACATCTAGTGTCCATAATCTGTGGTGTTCTGTAGCTAATAGTGTGGAACATCTGCAAACAGTGTCTGTATTACAAATTCCAATAATCTGGGACTAATATAGTGTCCATATTCTGTAGGTTTCTGTGACATATACTGTCCTGCATCCGAAAACTGTGTCTTTAGTGGACAGTAAAACAATCTGCGCCACATCTAGTGACAAAACCATTGATATGAAGAAGGCGAGCACTAACACTCAGTTCACACTTTCGCGTAAAACGCCGCTTTCGAACGCGCAAAAAAACGCACAACAGTACAGGAACCATGCATTCCAATGGAGGTGGTTCACACTTGCGCGTTTTAATGCGCGTTCGTAGGCGCCTAAAAACGTCCGACGCATAGGCAAGTATGTTCGCGTTACACTCAGTTCACACTTTCGCGTAAAACGCCGCTTTCGAACGCGCAAAAAAACGCACAACAGTACAGGAACCATGCATTCCAATGGAGGTGGTTCACACTTGCGCGTTTTAATGCGCGTTCGTAGGCGCCTAAAAACGTCCGACGCATAGGCAAGTATGTTCGCGTTAATTCGGGCGTTTATCCAGCGTTTGGTTCCAATAGACTTCAATGGGAAACGCGATAGGCGTGTTGTTCGGGCGTTTGTGCCGCGTAAAACGCGCCTATGGATGCGCGTTTTACAAAGTTTGCAACATGCTGAATCAGCCACCATGGAATGTCACACCTCTAAAGCACTCAGATTGGCCAAACTATATCATTGATCATTGGCCAACTATGCAGTCAATCACATAAACGCGCGTCAAACGCGCCTACACTATTTACCAAAACGCTTGAAAAAACGCGCCTAAACGCCCATCTTGAACGCGCATAAAACGCTAGGCTTCTAAACGCTCAGGTCTGAACCCAGTGTAAATTCGGGCGTTTATCCAGCGTTTGGTTCCAATAGACTTCAATGGGAAACGCCATAGGCGTGTTGTTCGGGCGTTTGTGCAGCGTAAAACGCGCCTATGGATGCGCGTTTTACAAAGTTTGCAACATGCTGAATCAGCCACCATGGAATGTCACACTCAGATTGGCCAAACTATATCATTGATCATTGGCCAACTATGCAGTCAATCACATAAACGCGCGTCAAACGCGCCTACACTATTTACCAAAACGCTTGAAAAAACGCGCCTACACGCCAGTCTTGAACGCACCAAAAACGCTAGGCTTCAAAACGCTCAGGTCTGAACCCAGTGTAAGGGTTTTAAAAAACTTTGATGGATCCACACAGATGGTTGGTGGCGATACGATAACGCTATTATCAGCGTAACCATCCCACTGCTGTGTTTACTCAAACGATCGCTGCTCACAATTAAGAAGGACGCTCTGAATGTGCCAGACCACCCACAGTTCGTCTTCTCAGCGCAAATTGGACCATGAAGAGGAGGAGGAGGAGCTGGAGACAATTGCCTCTGCTACAAAGTGTAGTACCCATGGAACTTTAATTCCATCTATTCAAGGTGGATGGGCAGAAGGGGTGCCTGGTTGTCTCTAGAGATGTCCCGAACTATTCGCTGGCGAACAGTTCCCGGCGAACATAGCTTGTTCGCGTCCGCCGTGGCGGGCGAACATATGCGATGTTCGCGTTCGCCCGTATACTTTATCATTGAGCAAACTTTGACCCTGTACCTCACAGTCAGCAGACACATTCCAGCCAATCAGCATACCCTCCCTCCCAGAACCTCCCACCTCCTATCTAAACGCAAGGACAGCATCCATCTTAGATTCATTCTGAAGCTGCAGTGTTAGTAATTGTAAATCGCAATGCAATTAATATAACCTGTATTATTCGCATTGCAATTACAACTTAGATCTGAGTTCCTAATGGTTGTATTGCTAGAATATAACGAAGATAACGAATATAGCACTATGTTCGCGACATCTCTAGTTGCGTGAAAATCGCAGCATGTTCTATATTCTGCATTTTTCACGCAGCCCTAGCCACATAGAAGTAAATGGGGCTGCGTTAAAAACGCATTGCATCCGCAAGCAAGTGCAGGTGCATTGCGTTTTTCACTGATGGTTGCTAGGATATGTTGTTTGTAAACCTTCAGTTTTTTATCACGCGCGTGAAAAACGCATCAAAACGCATTGCACCCGCGCAGAAAAAACTGAACAACTTAATGCAATCACAGGCAAAACTGAATGGCTTTGCCTGTGAAATCGCACAGTTTTCACTGAACGCATCCGGACCTAATCCGGACACGCTCGTGTGAACCCAGCCTTAGACTCCAGGATCGGACTAGCTGAAGTTTGTTGTCTGTTACCATGGAGATGAATAGATTTACATCGAAGCTTAACTATAAAGCACTCCTGCTTAAACTATAGGAGTGACCTATTGTATCAAGAGCTATTGCAAAGTTGCTTGAATTTGCATTTTAGATACACTAGGACAGTTTTTTTTTTAAAATGGTTCACTATTTTTTTTCTAGGTGGCCACATGGTCAACCATGATGGTTAAAAAGTAAAGCGGGGATTAGATGCGTTGCAAGTGACAGTATGGCCTCTTTCACACGAGCGTGTCCGGATTAGGTCCGGATGCGTTGCGGATGCGTTCAGTGAAAACTGTTCGATTTCACAGGCAAAGCCATTCAGTTTTACCTGCGATTGCGTTCAGTTGTTCAGTTTTTTCTGCGCGGGTGCAATGCGTTTTGATGCGTTTTTCACACGCGTGATAAAAAAACTGAAGGTTTACAAACAATATCTCCTAGCAACCGTCAGTGAAAAACGCAACGCACCCGCACTTGCTTGCGGATGCAATGCGTTTTTCACGCAGCCCCATTTACTTCTATGGGGCTAGGGCTGTGTGAAAAACGCAGAATATAGAACATGCTGCGATTTTCACGCAACGCACAAGTGATGCGTGAAAAAAAAACACTCATGTACACAGCCCCATTGAAATGAATGGGTCAGGATTCAGTGCGGATGCTATCCGTTCACGTCACGCATTGCACCCGCGCGGAAAAATCGCTCGTGTGAAAGGGGCCTATATCTTTGAAGAAAATTACTATGGTAAAAAAGACAAAAATGAGATTATGCCTCCACTTATTAAATAATATTTGGGTGATTTTAAAAGGGCTTTCCAGCATTTTGGCCTTTTTTTTTAAACTAGATCCAGCCCGCTCTGTTCCATGATCTTCTGGTCCCTGGATTGTAAACATCCGGATGGGGTCACTTGTGCTGCAGCTGTTAACTGGCCTCAGCGGTGACATGTTCCCAAGTACCTCAGTAGTTGGGGACATGTCACCGATGAGGTCAGTCATTGATAAAGGCAATGCACATGATCCTTTACAGGAACCAGAAGATCGTGCAATGAAGACAAGGCACCAAAGTAGAAAGGCAGGGAGCAGGTGAGTATGATTAGTAATCGGCATATATTTTCCAAATTGTCTGCTTTACTCACTTTTTCAAATTTTCACTGCAATGTAGCATCGATGGGCGCACGGAGCAGGGAAGGGTACCTGCATCTGAGGTGACCAGGAGTGCACATAGGCAGGAATGTGGAGTTAATATAGAACAGCTCCTGGGACATGTACAGCCTTAGAGCTGCTCTGCATAGGTTTGTGATAGGCTGTATGATAAAGTCTATCCCGGTTATGTAGCCCAGCTCCAAGTCCGCATTCCGCTTACTAGCCTTGGAGCTGATGGCAAATTGTAAAGTTCCAGTATTCGCACTGTAGACAAAACACTGCTTGATTCAGACAGTGGCCTTGCTCCAAAGAACTGTTATCTCCTATAGAACAACAGGAGTGATTTGTTCAAACTGTTTTGAATTGGAGGGGGAGGAGGGGATGGGGCTGCCAAGGACAGGGCTTGGGAGAAATTACTTCAGTAGCAGCCTCAGTGGAGCAGCAGGAGTTAAAGCGGTATTCCCATCATAATGATCACTGTTAAATCTGTTAATGATTTGAGTGATCATTTTTGTAAATATATTTAATACTTACCTATAGTTGTCATTCGGTCTCCCCTGGTTACGGCCATCGCTCTTCTCTGGAATCCCGGTGGCCGCGCTTGTGCAGAAGACTCCTTCTTTTCTCTGTTCTGAATGCACATGCCGCCGCGTATGCGCGATGGTGACTTCTTCCTGGCCAGAATAGTACAGAGCCGCGAACGCCGGCTCTGTACTATACTGGCCAGGAATAAGTCACTATGGCGCATGCGCGGCGGCGTGCGCATTCAGTGCAGCGCGCGGCCCTGCCATGAGAATACTTCAATCAAGAGGAAGTGAACGGCGTGCTGGCAGCAGGTAAGTATGAAAAGGCGCCGTGGGACAACCCTTTTAAGTCCAGGTCGGAAGTTCAGGGCTGCAGACAGGGCCGGTGCAAGGATTTTTGCCGCCCCCTCATGTCACTCACTCACTGGCAGAAACACATGCTGACACACATACACTCACTCACTGACACACACAGAAACTCACTGACAGACATACACTCACTCACTGACAGACATACACACACATTGACAGACAGACACACACTCACTGACAGACATGCACTCACTCAGACACTCAGTGAACGACATACACAGAAACTCATAGACAGACATACTCACTGACATACATACACTCACTCACTCACTGACAGACACACTCAGGCAGACACTCACTCAAACACTTAAACACTCACCTCCCTGGGGTCCAGTGCGGTGCAGCTCCTCAGTCCTCCAGCGCGCCGTTTAGTATGCCAGGGCCGGAATGACGTCATAATCCGGCTCCCGGCATCACAGAGGGCGCACAAGGGAGGAGTGGGGAGCTGTTGGAACAGCCTCCCTTGCCGCCCGCCTCCTCTCCTCTGTTAATTTAGGGTACATCAGGGTAAGCAGGTGCCCACTTTGCCATATTTAAGAAAGACCTCCACCTCCTGGCCCCCCTGTAACGGCACTGGGGGCGTCTCAAGAGCCGCTCACCCAGCGCTGCACAACCCACACAAGGGGGAGCCCAGCAGGCCGGCGACCTAGGCGAACGAATAGTTCACCTAACGGTGGTGCCGGCCCTGGCTGCAGACCAGCAGCAGCTCTGAACCAGGGACAACCCCTTCAAAACACAGATACCAGCCGTGTATGTTCCGCACATGCCCTGCCCTATGATAGAAATGCCTATTCTTGTCTGCGATTGAGGACAAGACTAGGACATGCTCTATCCTTTTTGTGGGGCCGGGGAATGGAGCTATGTGTGCTGTCCGCATCTTTTGCAGCCCCACTGAAATAAATAGGTCTGCACCCATTCCACAAAATTGTGGAACAGATGCAGACCCAGAACTACCCTAAAGCAAGTGACAAGCTCACAAATCATATGGACTTGCGGCCAGTACTTACCTTTTATTTATTATATTGCTCCTTGGCTGATTTGTAGCTCAGCTACAACTATAAGGCTACGTTCATGCGACGACATTTGTTGCGCGATAATAAGTCGTGAGACAAATAGGGCACAACTTCACTGCAACATTTGTCGCGCGACATTTTGTCGCACTATTGTCGCGCGTCAATTTTTATAATGGGAGTCTATGGTGTCGCATTGCGACATGCGACATGCTGCGACTGCGACGCGACAGTCGCAGAAAAACCCTTCTTGAATGGATTTTTTGTGACTGTCGCGTCGCAGTCGCAGCATGTTGCATGTCGCAATGCGACACCATAGACTCCCATTATAAAAATTGTAGCGCGACAATAGTGCGACAAATGTCGTCGTGTGAACGTAGCCTAATTCAGCTGCATGACCTCCAGGGAGTCTGAAGTAGTCAGATGCACCTGTCTCTTCATGGGTTTAAGCTGCTGCTCCCTTTTCTCCTCATCCCTACTGCAGTGACCTACTACAGGAGTACAGAGACAGGCAGGGGACCTGCGATGTGTTGGAACTGGAAGAGTGGGGAATCATCATAGTCATTACATTTTTAAAAATATTTTGAAGGATTCTGAATCTAACATTTTTAAGCGATCCGACATTTCCCTTTAGGGGCCGTACACATCAGACAAACAGCAGTCAGCCCCACTGATTTCAGCTGGTCTGAGCAACCATCAGCCATGGTGTCATGACATTTTCTCTGGCGTCATCCATTTTGGGCTGTGGTCGCAGGACCATGTCAACGCACCATTTTCTTATTTCCTGTTATGTTATTTCCATTAGTGTGTCAAAGCAGCAACAGGGGCAGTGATACGGAATGCCTATGTAACTAGCTGCACGTTGCTGAAGCTGTGACAAGGCGTGGGGGTGGAAAGGAGGATAGGAGGATAGTTTTGTGGAAGTGAAGGTGGTTGTAGTCCTCACAGTGGCTAATCCGTGCTCCTTCGTTCCCCTTGGACGCATGTGCAGTGATCAACATGGGCACAACCCTTCTTCCCTCAGACCACACCCCAGAGTTTGGGGTTTCCTGCCCTCAACTATAAGTAAAAATTAAATTCTTCTTCTTCTCAGAAGTTAGTTCTTAGCTAAGAACTTGCTGTTCTGGCATTTTTAAATGACATAGGGATGATGTCTCCCCCCAGACCCACACACAGGCTTCTCGTCTGGTCTACTTGTCAGAAGCACACACCAGACACATCCTCTCTCTTGCTTGTTAACCAGAAGACTCATTAACCTGGGTAAATGGGACCAGTCCAAGACATGGGAACTAACACTAAGAGTTGCCAGTTAACTGTTTTCTACCATTACATAGCCTTTTTGGACTACATAGTACATAGATCATAGTTAGCATCACAGTAAACATTAACCCTTTAGCAGTAAACCACCTAGTCACTGCAGGTCTACTCTGACGTCTTTATTAAGGAGGAGCCTGTTCTGGTTTCAATATTAAGGGATAGTCTTCTCTCGGTCTGTATTAATTGGAAGTCTGCTCTGGGGTCTGTATTAAGATGGAGTCTAGTGTGAAGTCTGGTTTAGTTCACAGACTCAGAATTTAAGCAAGTATGGCCTCTTTCTCACGAGTGACGCCCGGATAAGATAAGGGTGCGCTGCGGGAAAATGCGTGATTTTTCCATGCGAGTGCAAAGCGTTTTAATTGGCATGTTTGGTACCCAGACCTGAACACGGACTTCTTCACTGAAGTTCGGGTTTGGGTTGAATATTCTGTAGATTTTATTATTTCCCTTATAACATGGTTATAAGGGAAAATAATAGCATTCTCACTACAGAATGCTTAGTAAAATGTGGACTGAGGGGTTAAAAATAAAAAAAATTGCTCACCTTATCCACTTGATCGCGTAGTTGCGATCTCTTCTTCAATCATTAGCTGCCGGCTTAAGGACCTGTGATGACGTCACTGCGCTCATCACCTGGTCCAATCACATGGTCCATCAGGTGATGGACCATGTGATTGGACCATGTGATGTGACGTCACTACAGGTCCTTTATCCGGCTGCTAATGATTGAAGAAGAGAGAAGAGATAGGCAACTATGCGATCAAGTGGATAAGGTGAGTTAATTTATATTTTTAACCCCTTAATCCACATTTTACTAAGCATTCTGTAGTAAATTGTATGTAGTGTAGTGTAGTGTATGCTATTATTTTCCCTTACAACCATGTTATAAGGGAAAATAATAAAGATCAGGTCCCCATCCCTATTGTCTCTTAGCAACTTTGCGGGAAAATTGCACAGCATCCGCACTTGATTGCAGATTCTTGCGATTTTCACACAACCCCATTCACTTCTACGGGGCCTGCGTTGTGTGAAAAACACACAATATAGAGCATTCTGCGATTTTCACGCAACGCAGAAGTGATGCATGAAAATCACCGCTCATGTGCACAGCCCCATAGAAATGAATGGGTCCGGATTCAGTGCAAGTGTAATGCGTTCACCTCACGCATTGCAGCCGCGCGGAAAACTCACCCATGTGAAAGGGGTCTTTAAACAGCAAGCAATCTGATTTCACAGAGCTGCACTGTAAAGTCAAGAAGGAGGGAGAAAGCATCACCTTGAGCCACTGATAAGACAGGAGGTGGATTTAGAAACTTCAGGGATAAGAAACTCAAGGGGACAAGTAGAATACAGCCTGCATCTGCACTGCCTCCTTTTCATGCTGCCAGGATAGCCCACGGCACCTCCACCACGAAGAGCTCTAGTGTCCGGGGTTTATGCAGCGCTGGCTCACATGGGAGGCGTGGATGGCTGGAAACTGTAGAGGAGTGGTGGCGGTGGCAATGGTAGTGGCTGTAGTACTCACTGTGGCTAATCCCTCTTCCTCTTTCTCTAGTACTCCCTGTGCCGCACATGCAGTGAGTGGAGGGAGCACCCTTTCTTCCCCCGGGGCATACCCTATGGGCAGCATGGTGGCCTTGCAGCGCTGGAGTCCTAGGTTAGAATCCGACCAAGGAAAACATCTGCATGAAGTTTGTATGTTCTCCCCGTGGGTTTCCTCCAGGTACTCCAGTTTCCTCCCACACTCCAAAGACATACTGATAGGGAGCCTAGATTGTTAGTCCCATTGGAGATAGCTTGATGCTAATGTGTGTAAAATGCTGCGGAATATAGTAGCGCTATATACCGTAAGTGCATAAAATAATAATAATACCCTGTGTTTTTGAGGTCTCCTGGCTGGGGTGCCATTGACGGTGGATGGCAGAGCGTGAGGCAGGAGAGCAGGCATATGTAGGGGTCGGCAGATGATGGAGGCAATCCAGACCCATTTGCTTGTAATAAATAGAGTCTCTCATTTCTGAATAGATGATGCGAGTTGTTTTACATACATATATCAGCAATAGGAATAGGGCTGAGGTATATCACAAAGTAGGCTTTTCCTAATAGCTGTGTATAGTCAGTGGAAATGATGGTAGTGGTCTTCCCTGAGTTTCTCTTCAGATACACCATGCAATCCTTTCAAACGACTACAGGCACACAATAACTCTCAGTATACTTTCTGCCATGCCCAGTCTGCAGGGTAAAGAACTTAGATAAGATGGTCAGTCCAATTCAAAGTGTGGTAGGTGCCTGAGGCAATTAACCCTTTTCACATGCAGTAAAGTCTATTTTCAGCCCAGAACGGTCTCAACCATCTATAAATGTATTTTCTTTTTCTCCGAGAGGTAGTCTTTCAGACCAATTGCTTTTCTGGCAACTTTCAGTCTCTGGGATGAAGTTCCTTGGATCAAATCCAGTGCTGAGCCACGCCCCCTGCACTGATCACATGACGGTGACGTCACCCCAGGTCCTTCGGCTGTTCAACAGTTCGGGTTGGTGGAAGCCGCCCCTTATGGATTCCATATGCCGTGATAGTGGAATCCATAACGGGATGCGCGATTTACCACAACCCGAACGCCGAACTTTTTTTTAAAGTTCGCTCATCTCTATTCAGCAGCAAATACATACACGTCCTCACTCTTAGGCCTAAGGCTACATGCACACGACCGTTGCCTGCCTCTGCGTCCGCTCCTCCTGCAAATTTTGCGTCCATCAAAAAAAACCGATGACGGACCGTTTTTTTTGACGGATCCGATTTTTATGGCAGATCCATTGTAAAAATGCCTATCCTTGTCCGCAAACGTGAAAAAAATAGAACATGCACTCAAACAAAAACGGTTGACCATCCGCATTTTTTGACGGACCCATTGAAATGAATGGGGAAGCATCCTATCCGTGAAAAAAAACGGAACGGATGCGGAAATAAACAACGGTCGTGTGCATGAGGCCTAATTCACACGTCCGTATTTTTTCCCGCATTATTTCCGCAAAAATGCAAAAATAATGTTGAAGATATGCGGACCCATTCTCTTTATGCTCTCCGCATCCGCAAATCCTTTCATTTCCGCAATGCAGAACCGTAAAAAAAGTAGAGCATGTCCTACTTTTGTCCGCAAATTGCGGACCGTAGCCCCATTGAAGTGAATGGATCTGCATAAATCCGGATGACATGCGGAAAGGTTACAAAAGACATCCGCATGTCATCCGTATTTGCGGATCCGTAATTACGGATCCACAGGAAATGAAAAGTTTTACCCTGGAAACATATTTTTTTTTCTTGTTCTTTCAGATTTTTGCGGAAATACGGAAACACGGAAGGTATATGGAGACACTAAAAAACAAAAACGGAAGGATTTTGTGGAAACACAGATCCGCAAAAAAACCGACCGTGATTCTGGAAAGAAAAATTACTGACGTGTGAATAAGGCCTAAGGCCTCATGCACACGAACGTATTTTCCTTCCGTGTCCATTCCGTTTTTTTTGCCATATGTGGAACCATTCATTTCAATGGGTCCGCAAAAAAAATGGAAGGTACTCTTTGTGCCTTCCGTTTCCGTATGTCCGTTTTTCCGTTCCGCAAAAAAATAGAGCATGTGCTATTTTTTTCTAGTTTGCGGACAAGGATAGGCATTATTACAATGGATACGCAAAAATAATGGATCCGCAAAAAAAAGGATGCCATACGGAACGTCATAGTTTTTTTTTTGCGGATCCGCAATTTGCGGACCGTAAAACACATACGGTCGTGTGCATGAGGCCTTAGTCTACTCAGCAAAGGCTCCTAACCATGGGGGTATGGCCAGCCGATCACTCTGGCAACTGCACTAAGACTGCCAGTTTTAACTATTTACTGCCCATACGCAACCATTTGAGATACGCAGTGCGCAAGAGAAAGATTACTTTAACTATTTAGGTACTTTAGCAAAGAATCATAACATTAACTCTTTAGCTGTGATCCACTGGGTCACTGCATGTACAGGTTTGTGACTGATGCCCAAGGTGGGTGGGAGCCTCCATGGACAATGTATCTATTGGGATAAGTTGCTTCCTTAATGAACGTGATGTGAACCGGCCTTTCACTTTGATGAGGCACCCATTAGTGTGCTGTTGTTATAGTTGCATTTCCTTCCTGTACCTTGAAGAACTTCCTTTTTGCAGAACATCTGTGGAGGGTGACTGCTAAGAAGAAAAAGTCGTCAAACTGCAGCCGTCTCGTTCAGCAACATCAAGCCCATATAATTGCTCAAGCTAAAGAACAAGACTTGTTAGTAAGTTTCTGTATGTAATTGTATTATACGTATTATATGTATTGGCATTCAAATGTGGGAAAAATGTGTTTTCAAACCCTGCATCAGTGCAGCAGAATATTTATCATATGTGCTGTGCAACAAGGGAAACTGAAAGGAATAGATTTACAAGTGTAGAAGCAAAGCAGATTTGTGTGCTTAAAATCTGCAAGAAATCTGCACCAAAATCTGAACTATTTATCTCAGTTTTGGTGCGTTTTTAATAGCTTTTTGGTGCAGATTTTATGTTTATATAAACCCTTTTGAAGTCTTTGGGGAAAAACACTCTACAAAAGGTGCAGAATCGCAACAGCAATTTTACATTCAAGGCTGACCATAAGCAATGCGCCGCACAGACATGTGAGTTATCGGAAGAGAAAGAGCCCGGCGGCCACAGCGTATACGGTAAGAGACCGGCCGGCACTGTCTGGTGCTTTTTGACAGGGACCGGCCGGCAGATTTGCAGGGAGCTGTTGGTGGGAGCGCAAGATCAGGCAGATGAGGGGCAGAGCAGGCTTTCCTGCCACACATACCTGCTCTACCTCTAAGTTTTCATACTGACTGCTCCTGTGTATGGAGGGCAGATGAGAGGCTGGAGAGCTGATGAGAGGCTTGGGGCTAATGAGAGACTAGGGGCTGATGAGAGCCTGGGGAGTTGATGAGAGGCCGGGGGCTGATGAGAGGCTGGGGGGCTGATGAGAGGCTAGGGGGCTGATGAGAGGCTGGGGCTGATGATAGGCTGGGGAGTTGATGAGAGGATGGGGGCTGATGAGAGGCTGGGAAGCTAATGACAGGCTGGGAGCTGATGAGAGGCTGGGGCCTGATGAGAAACCAGGGGGCTGATGAGAGACTAGGGGGCTGATGAGAGGCTGGGAAGCTGATGAGAGGCTGGGAGCTGATTAGAGGCTGGGGGCTGATGAGAGACAAATGTAGCATCCCCAAGTCAGGGCAATGTGTGTGACTAACCTGGGGAATGCCAGTGATGGAGAGGCCGGCACGCTGTTCCTCTGGGGCACTCTCTGGGTTCTTGAGGGACACAGCCAGGTGGAATGTGAGGTGCCCTTGGTGTTGTAGTTTAACGTGCCTCTGGCTAAGTCCCTGATGTGTCGTGACGCCAGTGCCAGTAAACGGTGGCACACCGTATTTATAGTAGGAATAACAGAGGTGCAGACTTGTAACTTGAAAACAGAATTCCAACTTTACTGAAACAGTGGAAAATACAGCAGGCAACCTCTTAACACAGTTCTTGTTGCAGAAAATAGACTTTTGTATAGTCGCAGTCACAGCAGGCTTACATCCAGCAAGGTATAACAGAGGGTAAAATAAACAGGACTTAGAGTTGCAGGTGAACCTTACTTTCTTCCTGACTTGTCCTGACTGGAATTGATGCTTCAAGGCCCCAATGCCCTACTTCTGGCTTATATCCTTGAATCTCCAGTTGACAGTGTACCTCCTCTTGACATTTAGTACCTCTTGCTCTAGGGATTGCCTCTGCTTGACTTCTGCTGACTTGCTTAGGCCCGAGACATGTGGCCCTCACAGACTCCAGGGTCTGCACTAACACTAGCCTGCCTTGGCCTACCTATATATATCCCTGCTCACCAGTTCCCCTAGTGGTCTAACACCTACATGACAACCTTCACATTGCTGCAGGCAATTATATGAAACACTTAAAGGAACATAACAGATTGGTAGTAAACGGGTATTAAAGTGCCCGTATACTGCACTAGGGGGCTGATGAGAAGCTGGGGAGTTGATGAGAGGATGGGGGCTGATGAGAGACTAGGGGGCTGATGAGAGGATGGGAAGCTAATGACAGGCTGGGAGCTGATGAGAGGCTGGGGCTGATGAGAGGCTGGGGCTGATGAGAGGCTGGGGGCTGATGAGAGACTAGGGGGCTGATCAGAGGCTTGGGTAGTCTTATCTGGCGAGTATAGCCCAAACCCTATATTTTAACTGGAAAAGTTGGGGGTCATTTTATATGCCCAGTCGTCTTATACGCCGGAAAATACAGTAATCAGTTTCTATGAGGTAAGTTCTAGACTTGACAGCGGCGAATCAATGGATATCGTATATCTCGACTTCTCCAAAGCATTTGACACTGTACCACATAAAAGGTTAGTATATAAAATGAGGATGCTCGGACTGGGAGAAAATGTCTGTGGGTAAGTAACTGGCTGAGTGATAGAAAACAGAGGGTGGTTATTAACAGTACACACTCAGATTGGGTCACTGTCACTAGTGGGGTACCTCAGGGGTCAGTATTGGGCCCTATTCCTTCAATATATTTATTCATGATCTTGTAGAAGGCTTGCACAGTAAAATATTGTGAGAGTAATGGTCGATGCTAATCTTATACGCCTATATTTCATATATATATATATATATATATATATATATATATATATATATAGCTGAACCTTTATTTTGTTCTATTTGGATCCTTTATGAACTTTATCATCTATTCTACTGTTGCACAACATCTTGGCCCTAGAATACATTCTGAAGGTTATCTGTAATCCTGCTCAGAAAGAAGTTTGTAAGGAAAGGAGGAGTATTTCACTTGATATGTACAATGGTGAAAATTGCTCAAGATGGAGTGTGACCTGATATGTACCAAATGTTCTCAGGGATTCTAAGAAATGTTTTTCTTTTTTCCTAGAATAGAGGATCCAGATGGTCTGTATTTTTATCCAATTTGTGTCCAGTTTCAGACAAATGAACCTTTACCTATTTTCAAACCACAAGATATTGGCAATATGCTATCACATGTAATTATGTAATCTGCCACGTCTGATTTTAAGTAGAGATGAGCGAATCAAAGCTGATGAAGTGGAATTTCAGGAAATATTCGATTTGCAACGAATGCGAATTTCCTCGTGCTTCGTGCTAACGAATCACAATTTTCCTAAAATGGCGGCTACACGTGTGAGGACTGAGGACATGGGGCAAGGAACTCTGGGAAGGCGGGATCACCCAGATTGACATGCCTGCATGCAGCCAATCAGCAGCCAGCCCTGTGATGTCACAGCCCTATAAATACGGCTGTCATCTTACAGTCAGACATTTTCCAGCGCTCAGATTGCAGGGACAGGTGTGTGAAGGCGCTAGGGACAGCAAGTGGAAAAACAATTGTGGGGGGAAAAAAAGGCAGAAAAAATGATTTATAAGTGCAGGGAAAGGATAGGAAGGAATCATTTCACAGCATCTTAGTGCAGGGGGAGACGTCAGAAGGCGCTAGGGACAGTGCTAAAAAAGAGATTTACAAGTGCAGGGAAAGGATAAGGAGGAATCATTTCACAGCATCTTAGTGCTGGGAGAGACGTCTGAATGCGCTAGGGATAGTGATAGGAAAAACCCCACTGTTAAAAAAAAGGAATTTACAAGTGCAGGGAAACATTATTCTGCGTTCAGCTATGCAGTTATCTGTTCAAAAGCCTTTAGTGGCGAATATACGTGGAAAAAGAAAGATATATTCTGCGTTCAGCGCTGCAGTTATTTGTTCAAAAGCCTTTAGTGGCGAATATACGTGGAAAAAGAAAGATATATTCGGCATTCAGCGCTGCAGTATCTGTTCAAAAGCCTTTAGTGGCGTATTTCAGTTGAAAAAGAAAAATATATTCAGTGTTCACTGTTGACGTTATATCTGGTAAAGCCTTTACTGGCATATTGCAGTAGAAAAAGAAATATACATTCGTCATTCGCTGGTGCACTTATATGTAGAAAAACCTTTATTGACATATATCAGCAGAAAAAGAACTATACATTCGCCGCTGCACTTATATCTTGAAAAACCTTTATTGACGTATAGCAGTAGAAAAATAAAAATCTATTCAGTGTTCAGCGCTGCAGTTATATGTGGGAAAGCCCTTTTTGCGGTATGGACCGAATTACGTTGTGGTGAAATTTTTTATTTCAAACATGTTTTTTGGGAGGTAAATTGAGTGCTTGAAGAGCTCCTTTTGCTGTAAGGACCGAATTACGTTGTGGTGAAATTTTGTATTTACATTTCATACACTGCGCGTCTACGTGACGACGTCCATAAGAGCGGCGCACCAATACAGGTGAATACACTATGCACTAAGGCCTCTTTCACATCAGCGTTTTAGCTTTCCGTCCTAGAGATCCGTCCTCGGGTCTCTAGGACGGAAAGCTACTGATCAGGATTATCCCCATGCATCCTGAATGGAGAGAAATCCGTTCAGGATGCATCAGTTCAGTACAGTATGTCAACGTTTTTTGGACGTTGACAAAAGCGCAGCATGCTGCGGATTTGTCTCCGTCCAAAAATCCGGAAGACATGCCGCAACGCCGGATCCGGAATTAATGCCCATTGAAGGGCATTAGTCCGGATCCGGCCTTTAGCTAAACATCGTTTCCGCGCATCGCCGGATCCGACGTTTAGCTTTTTGTCAATGGTTACTATGGCAGCCTGGATGGTAAAGTCCTGGTTGCCATAGTAAAGAGTAGGGGGAGCGGCATACTTACATTCCATGCGGCTCCCGGGACGCTCCAGGATGACGTCAGGGCGCCCCAGTGCATAGATCACGTGATCACATGGATCACGTGATCCATGCGCGCGGGGCACTCTGACGTCATTCAGGAGCGCCCCGGGAGCCGCACGGAATGTAAGTATGCCGCTCCCCACTGCTACTATGGCAACCAGGACGCTAGTAGCGTCCTGGCTGCCATAGTAACACTGAAAGCATTTTGAAGACTAATCAGACCCTCTCCATCTCCGTGCTCCATTATATGTGGTAAAATCTTTACTGACGTATTTCGGTGGAAAAACAAATTTTATTCAGCGTTCAGCGCTGTAGTAATATGCGGTAAAATCTTTTGATACTTATCTTGATGAACTTCGTGGCTCTTTCGGGCTCAAAGCTAACTTGACGCTTTGTTTTCTCATTGTCTGTAGCTCCTAGAGGCCTGTTTATGCCAGGCAGGTTCCTCCAGAAGTATCTTGGTCGATCGACACTCTGTCATTGTGCCATTCTGTGGCTTCCTCATGCTGCTGCCACCTCCAGACTCGGTCATTGTGCCACTCGGTGGCCTACTCATGCTGCTGCCACCTCCAGACTCTGGAGGTGTCATTGTGCAGACTCTGGAGCTGTCATTGTGCTGCTCTGTGGTCTCCTCATACTGCTGCCACCTACAGACTTTTTCATTGTGCCGCTCTGTGGTCTTCTTATGCTGCTGCCACCTCCAGACTCGGTCATTGTGCCACTCTGTGGTCTCCTCATGCTTCCGCCACCTGCAGACTCGGTCATTGTGCCACTCTCTGGCAGACTCATGCTGCTGCCACCTACAGACTCTGTCATTGTGCCGCTCTGTGGTCTCCTCATGCTGCAGCCACCTCCAGACTCGGTCACTGTACCCCTTTGTTGCCTCCTTATGCTGCTGCCACCTCCAGACTCTGTTATTGTGCCGCTCTGTGGTTTCCTCATGCTGCTGCCACCTCCAGACTCGGTCATTGTGCCACTCAGTGGCCTCCTCATACTGCTTCCACCTCACCACTATGTCATAGCAGGTCCACTCTGTGGACTTCTCATGCTGTTCCCACCCTCCCCACTTCATGACTAGTCCACTATTTTAGCTTTCGGCCTGGCTGACATCATCATCATTTATTTGACACGTCTTCTGATCTGTCAGAAGAAAGGAAAAATGAGATGCACAACGGATCCTGTCTGTGTAGCAGCTTTAAGGCCTGTATGGTCTGATCAGAATTAGCTTATGATTTGGTAGCCAAAAGCAGGAGTGGGTAGAAAACACAGAAGACATGCAAATATTCCATTCACGTGTCATCTCTGTTTTAGATCCACTCCTGTTATTTTTTCTTTAGCAATACTAATGGTTTTTTGAGCAAATGCTGACCGAGTGAAGGCGGATGCTCCACAGACAGGATCCGTTTTTTTTTGGGTAATTGTTTTGACGGATCAGAAAATGGGAAAAATTAATTAGTGCCGCCAACACAAACTTCCTGCTGACACCCTCTCCACTCTGTCGGGGGCTCTACTTGTATAAGTGTTTAATAGAACAGGTTATGTAGGCATCTATGTGGAATCAGCTGGCGAGGGTGTAGAAGGAGTGTGCTTCTTCTGGACGCAAACATCGACCTGTAAGACTGAGTTGATACTTCAGTTATTTGGTCAGTTTTGGCCCTGTGACTGCCCAAATAAGTGAAGTATGCAGTGATTCTAAGAGCGACCCCTGTCATCTGCATGTCATACTGACTCACAGTATTATTTCACTACCACAGCAGACTCCCTATGCTTATTACTGCAAGGCACAGTGTTCTACAGCCCTATAAAGGCTCTCTGCAGCCCGGAAATAGCTGTTTTTTAACGTGACTTGCCGCAAAAAAATTCGGATCGAAGCGAATTGTTCCAAAAATTTGGCGACACAGCTGAATCGAATTTAAAAAAAATTTGCACATCTCTACTTTTAAGTATTGTAACTGCCTTGAAACTCCTAGTTACTCCTCTTATCAAAAGGTATATTAATAAAGATATTTGGGAGGGGTCTTTCAGATCTCCTTAGATACAGCAAGCATTGTCTGTGTCTTTGTTATCGGCCAATTTAATTCATTACTCTCTTTCTGACAATGTAACTACTCTGACAATTTGGAGGCACCAGCGAGATACCCGATCCTGCTGGTCCAGGACTGAACCACAAAAGAACAAGGAGGTCAAAGAACGCTAATCCTAGGTAAGTGAGCCATTGTCTCACTGCTTTCCTGAGCTGCGGGGTGCTTCTGGATCAGTCCAGATCACAGGTTCTGGGTATCATCTCAGGTAGTTTGTAATTGATTGATTTTCGATGTTTTCATTGTTGTTCATTTAGTGTGTCATTGTCATGTACATGATTTTGCTATTAACCTGCATTAATTGTAGAAGGCGTGTGTTTGATGACGTGAATTTTGTCTTGTCAACCTTTGTCTTGTGAAGGGTTAGCTGATCACAGTAACTCTGATCAAGAGTTTGAGTGAAGCGGCAGCTCTTGGCAACAGGAGAGGTCCATGTGATTCGGGATAGAGCTTCTGCAGTTCCCGGTGGTCAACCCGAAAGGGGGAATTGGCTCAGGAGTCAGTCTGTGTTGTTTGTCCTAAATCTGTTACCAAAAGACTCTGCTTGTATAAATTTAAAGGGTTAAGTGTGGAGGCTGACACTCTCTATACTCTGTGGCTGCTTTTGAAGCAGGCAGAACACGTGTCTATGTAAAGTACTAAGGCCTCTTTCACACTTGCGTTCTGATGATCCGGAGGGGACTTCCGTCCCGCCGGATCCATCAGAACGCAAGTCGCCTGAAAGCATTAGAAGACTGATCAGGATCCTGATCAGTCTTCTAATGCTTTCAGGTTACTATGGCAGCCAGGAGGCTATTAAAGTCCTGGTTGCCATAGTAGGAGCGGGGGAGCGGTATACTTACAGTCCGTGCGGCTCCCGGGGCGCTCCTGAATGATGTCAGAGCGCCCCATGCCCATGGATCACGTGATCCATGCGATCACGTGATCCATGCGTGTGGGGCGCCCTGACGTCACTCTGAGCGCCCGGGAGCCGCACGGATGGTAAGTAAACTGCTCCCCCGCTCCCCACTACATTTTACCATGGCAACCAGGACTTTAGCGTCCTGGCTGCCATGGTAACAATTGAGAAAAAGCTAAACGTCGGATCCGGCGATGCGCCGAAACGACGTTTAGCTTAAGGCCGGATCCGGATTAATGCACTTCAATGGGCATTAATTCCGGATCCGGCGTTACGGCATGTCTTCCGGATTTTTGGATGACTTTTGTCAACTTCCAAAAAACGTTCACATACTGAACGGAAGACATCCTGATGCATCCTGAACGGATTTCTTTCCATTTAGAATGCATTAGGATAATCCTGACCAGTATCTTTCCGTCCTAGAGCCCCGAGGACGGAACTCTAGGACGGAAAGCAAAAACGCTAGTGTGAAATGGGCCTAACTCACGATCCAGTAACTGAAGTTGCTGTATAGAATAGATCAGATTGGAATAATCCTCATTGGTTGTGCTGGTTGGTACACAGTATATAGGGGTGGTCGTCTGATGTATGAAGAGTATATAGGAATTACGATCGGTTTGTTTTTTTGGTGCTTTGTGTGCATCTATTTGTGGTACGGAATTTGCCAGCAGGCTAGAGAGACTCCCCATTCTGCGATTCAGCTTGTTTCCTATATAGAGTTTATAGATATCTAGCCTAACCTAACTAGAGAGTCTGTTAATTTAAGAGATTATACATAGCAGAATAACCAAAAAGTTCAGAGATCGCTACCAGTGGCGTACCTCCAATAGAGGCAGACTACGCAGCTGCTGTCGGGGCCCCTGAGGGAAGGGGGCCCACAGTGAAGGATAGGCCCCGCCCACTAATTGTATAGCTACTTGTGTGAAAAGATAATGTAAGAAGTGGAAAAGGACCTTTGGTGATTTCATTAACCATGTGACCAGTGCAGGAAGCCAAGAGATAGCAGAGCAGAAGATGTCTGAAAGACCTTTGGTGATGTCATCATCATGTGACCAGTGCAGAGGACTGGTGAAAGACCTATACAGGATGTCCCTGTGAGGGGGCGGAACTTCTGTGTGGTGGCTGGAGTAGAGGTTGGTGGTGTCCTGGGATAACCTACATAACATCCTGGGAAAGCTGGAAGTTGTAGTTCTGTCCTATTATATCCCTCTCCATGTAATTTCAATGTATGCCCTAGTACAGTCTGGTAATGCTGGGAGTTGTAGTTTTCTCCTCTTATACCCCCTCTCTGTAAAGTATACTGATGCCTGAAAGGGTCTATCACAGCTGTATTACAGTGGAGGGTCTATTTCTTATAAGCTTTAAGTTTCAATATATAGACAGAAGGTTGTAGTTTGTGTGGAGTGAACTTTGGACTGCAATGTAGCAGTAAAACTGGTTATATTGCAGTCCAATATCTATAAGCTGTACATCTTATCTGCATTCCTTATGTCACTGTAACAGGCACATGCGGGTTCTATTACGTGAGAACAAACTATTTTGTTGACATATAGGCACATGCGGGTTCTATCACGTGAGAACAAACTATTTTGTTGACATATGATGAGATGACAGAAAATGCACGAAAAGACGTATGTGATCTGTGATTGGTTAACTTAAACATCATGCCATTCGATTCCTGCTATATATACCTCATGCTGTTAACCCTTTAAGGACTCGGGGTTTTTTCATTTTTGCATTTTCGTTTTGCGCTCCATGCCTTCCGAGAGCCATAACTTTTTTATTTTTACGTTCACATGGCCATATGAGGGCTTTATTTTTGCGGGACAAGTTGTACTTTCCAACGCCACCATTTAATATTGCATACGATGTAGTGGGAAGCGGGAAAAAAAATCCAAATGGGGTGAAATTGCAAAAAAAAAACAATTCTACCACAATTTTACGGGTTTTTAAATTACGACGTTTGATGTGTGATAAAACTAACCATTTAGTTTTATTCTACAGGTCAGTACTGAATCCGCGATACCCAATATGTATAGTTTTTCTTGCGTTTTGATAGTGAAAAAAATTTAAAAGTGGGAAATTTTTTATTTTTTTATTTTTGTCGCCATATTTTGACCCCTATAACTTTTTTGTAATTAAGTGTATGGCATTGTATGGGGGCTTATTTTTTGCGGGCGATCTGAACTTTTAGTTGATACCATTATGGGGTGTGTAGGACTTTTGATCACTTTTTATTTAATTTTTTTGAGGAAATGAAGCGTTCAAAAATGGCGAATCCGCCATTTGGGCGCTTTTTCCGTTTTTCTGTTTACCGTATGGGGAATATATTTTTATATTTTTATACCACGGGCGTTTCGCACATTATGACACCCATGATGTGTATTTTTTTAAAAAATATTATTTTATTTTAATTTTGGGGAAAGGGGGTGATTTGAATTTTTAGGTTTTTTTATTTATTTTTTATTTTTTATTTCTTTTATTTTTCTTTTACACTGTTATATAGGTCCCATAGGGACCTATATAAATCAGTCATCTGATTGCTTCTAACATAAACTCCAATACACTTGTATTGGAGTTTATGAGGATTTTACTACTTTCCTATGAAGCCCTATTGCTAACAAGGGCTCCATAGGAAATAGTAAGTGATAGCCTCATGCTGAATGAAAGGCTTGAGGCTATCCCTTACAGCGCTCCGATTCTCCCGATCACCACTAGGGGGAGCCGGAGAGCTGCCGAAAGTTTTACAGGATTGACCACGGCATCTGCGGGGTTAAATGATTGCGATCGGCATCGCTGCCGGCCGCGATCATTAGCCGCGGGGGTCAGCTACAGGAAACAGCTGGACCCCCGCAGCGATCGCGCCCACAGAGGGCAGGAGCGGGCGCCATACTTAGGGATCGGACCCATGACGTACCCATACGTCATGGGTCCTTAAGGGGTTAAATAAAGATTTAGAGAGGATTTGATCCACACGGAAAGCGTGTCTTGATTGAATCTCTCTCTCCTGGCGCCAGAGAATCTAAAATGATGCCGAACACCAGAGTCTGCTAATAGGGGTCTCAATCAGAAAGAATAGTCCTAACAATGCCCGATAATAAGTCATACTGGGGATTATAGTTATTTCCTTTTAAAGCACTCGCCTAGTACAGCTGGATGATGCCCTATAATAATCTGGACATGCTGGGAATTGTAGTTATTATTGGATACAAGTGGATATTACACAGAGAGAGTATAAGCCTGGGTTCACATCAGCGTTTAGTTTTCCGTTTTGCGTGCAGGACTTTTTTCCATCTAAAATAATGGATCACAGGCGGAATTGGCTGAAACGGATGCCAAATATTCAGAACTTATGCTTGAAATGCAGGATCTGTTTTTTTTCTGTTCTTCTGACTGATCAGACTACGGAAAATTAAACAGAGATGTGAACCCGGCCTAATACTCTCTCTGTGTAATATCCACTTGTATCCAATAATAACGGCGTGGACATGCTGGGAGTTGTAGTTCTCTCCATTTTACCTCATCCTGCTATGGTGCATATTATGAGGTTCTGTAGCAGCTGATGTGTGTATTAGGACGTTCTGCAGCAGCTGAGGTGTGTATTAGGAAGTTCTGCAGCAGCTGATGTGTGTATTAGGAAGTTCTGCAGCAGCTGAGGTGTGTATTAGGAGGTTCTGCAGCAGCTGAGGTGTGTATTATGAGGTTCTGCAGCTGCTATGGTGTGTATTATGAGGTTCTGCAGCTGCTATGGTGCGTATTATGAGGTTCTGCAGCAGCTGATGTATGTATTAGGACATTCTGCAGCAGCTGATGTGTGTATTAGGAAGTTCTGCAGCAGCTGAGGTGTGTATTAGGAGGTTCTGCAGCAGCTGAGGTGTGTATTAGGAGGTTCTGCAGCAGCTGAGGTGTGTATTAGGAGGTTTTGCAGCAGCTTGGGTGTGTATTATGAGGTTCTGCAGCAGCTGAGGTGTGTAACAGGAGGTTCTACAGCAGCTGAGGTGTGTATTAGGAGGTTCTGCAGCTGCTATGGTGTGCATTATGAGGTTCTGCAGCAGCTGAAGTGTGTATTATGAGGTTCTGCAGCAGCTGAGGTGTGTATTATGAGGTTCTGTAGCTGCTATGGTGTGCATTATGAGGTTCTGCAGCAGCTGATGTGTGCATTATGAAGTTCTGCAGCAGCTGAGGTGTGTATTAGGAGGTTCTGCAGCAGTCAGAGAAACATCAGTTGTGACTGGATTAAATCCTTTAATTTTCAGTGTCTGTACTTTGTAAAGTGTCCCTGTTCTGTTCCTCTTCCAGCACATGTTGCACTGTGACCTGACTGACCAGTCCAGACCTGACCTGATCCCGCACCATCACCAGTCCAGGTCCGTAAAGATCTGCCCAAGGCCCTGACTGCGCCCAGCATTGGGGAGGAGGGGAAGCAGGAGCAGGCACAGTCCATGGGGGATGAATAACACACTAAGTGTATATGAAAAGTAGCAGCAGCGGGCACAGTTCATCGGGTAAGGCTAGGTACTCACTTGCTATCAGATTTTGGTACTCTGTTCCAGCATTCCAGCAAAATTCCAGAATCTCCAGATCCAGCATATGCCAAACACTGCTGGCACCTGCCGGATCCCATTCACAATAATGGGGTCATTCGAGATCCCACATGCAGCGTTTTTTTGCCCTTTGTTTTTGCCATAATCTGCAACAGAGGCCTCTGTTGGAACCTCTGCAGTAGATGTGCATGTATCCTAAGGGGTGCGATGGGTCATTCACAAGGGGGCCCAATTCAGATTCTTGCCATGGGGCCCAGTGTTTTGAATGTACGCCCCAGATCACTACCTGAACAGGTTGCTATGGGAGCAATTTGTACCAAGTCAGAAAGGGAAGAAGAGGTTATTCCCAAGACTACGATGAAGGACTTGATAAAAATAGAACATGGGAAATGGGCAGTTAAGGATGCTACTGCTATTCTTAGGAAAGCTGGGATGCCAAAAGTTGGGTGTCTGGATGCCAATAGATGGAGGAAATTTATGGTAAAAGATAAGGAGTGTATAGAGAAACATGGGTATGGAACTCAGCCAAAGGCATGGTTGACTACCTCAATGAGGCATGATTCCATATATAATACAAATAAGGATGAGAAGGAATATAGGGTTAGGAGAATATTAAGGCAAGCAACCAGGGGAGTAGGTTTTAGTGCTGATACTCCTTCTGCTGCTGCTCCCCCGTCCACACCATCTGTTAGGGTCAGGGCTGGGGGATTGGACATTACCCAGTACCAGCACTGAATATGGTGATATGACAGAATTAGAGAGGACACATTCCAGACCACCACCAGCATATACCAGTACAACAGAGTGAGAACCTTCTCAACCATCAACCCTCTCGAGTTCCTCCTTCAGGGAGGGCGAGGATGGTTGGAAATGTTCATTCTGTAGGAAGTGTAATCCTGAGAGTAGAAATCTATGTGAGCAATGTAGTACTCCCAGGAGTGAGTTTGCAAGGATGTGTTGGAGACTGGTTATGTCTTAAGACTCGTCCCCAAATCTCCTGCAAAGCTCTCCACAGAATACCTCTACCCCTACTCATAGTGCTCCCCTCTTTACTCCCGAGCATGTGGTTGCTTGTTTGGTAAAGGAGGGGAGACGCTGACGTACAGTGGAGGAAGTACCAGACAAAGAGAAACCAACTCTAAGTCTGCGGTCAGCAACATGGGTTTGCAAGTGTGGTGATTCTCACAGGCACACAGAGGGTGTTTAAAATGTGGGACAGTTACACCTAGACTACCACCCCCTGCATTAGGGACTTACCCAGTTGTAACTCAATTTACTATGGAATGTAATGAACAGGGTACCCCGCATAGATCCAACCACCAAGTAGAATGGTATAAGCCCTGGAGTAAGGGAGAGCAGCTTATGATGGTGGAAAAATTACCAGATCCATATAAAGATGCAAAGCAGGCTGCCCTGCTAGCCCTGGATGTGGGCCTTCTCCAGAAATGACAGGAACAAACCCCTAAACAGGAAAAAGAAGAGTGGGGAAAAAGAAAGGCCGAGAAGAACCAGGAGACGCTAAACTATGCCTTCCCAGGGTACTATACCCCATGATGTGTGCCCTATCACATGGCCTAACCCACCAGTCCAAAGAAGCAATGGTAAGGGAGTCAGGGATCGGTGGCCCCAGGATTTAACAATGCTGCTGCTAAATATGTCCAGGGGGGCATTGTCTGTGCTTGCCATAACATCGGAAGAATGGTCAAAGTGCCCCCTAGGTGCATTCCAAAGCCACTATACCCTTTTCAGAGACTGCAACTCGATTTCATTCAACTTCCAAAGGTAGGCACACATGAGTATGTTCTGGTATGTGTGGACCTTTTTTCAGGATGGCCAGAGGCCTGGCCTACGCCCAAAGCTAATGCAAAAACCATAGCAAAGAAAAGTTTGGACCGAAGTGGTATGTAGATTTGGGATTTCAGAAGTAATTGAGAGTGACAGGAACTAATTTCACGTCAGAAGTGTTACAAGAAATACTTCATGCTCTAGGCATAGAGCAGGCATTTCACATACCCCATCACCCACAAAGTAGCAGAAAGGTCAAACAACTGAACTACTCTGACAATATCAATTTTTGCAGATGACACAAAACTGTAAAGTAATTAAGGCTACTTTCACACTAGCACTTCTATTTTCCGGTATTGAGATCCGTCATAGGGTCTCAATACCGGAAAAAAATGCTTCCATTTTGTCCCCGTTCATTGTCAATGGGGAAAAAATGTAACTGAACAGAATGGAAGGCTCCGAAATGCATTCAGTTCCGTTCTCATACCAGAGAGCATAGACGCCCGTGATGAGAACATAGTCCCACCACTTTACAAATCACTAGTCAGACCACACACGTAGTATTGAGTACAGTTCTGGGCTCCTGTGAACAAGGCAGACATAGCAGAGCTGGAGAGGGTTCAGAGGAGGGCAACTAAAGTAATAACTGGGATTTTGATAGTATCAAAATTAGGGTTTTTCATTTTAGAAATAAGATGACTGAGGGGAGATCTAATAACTATGTATAAATATATCAGGGGTCAGTATAGAGATCTGTCCCATCATCTATTTATCCCCAGGACTGTGACTGTGACGAGGGGACATCCTCTGCGTCTGGAGGAAAGAAGGTTTGTACACAAACATAGAAGAGGATTCTTTACGGTAAGAGCAGTGAGACTATGGAACTCTCTGCCTGAGGAGATGGTGATGGTAAGTTCACTAAGAGAGTTCAAGAGGGGCCTGGATGTATTTCTGGAGTGTAATAATATTACAGGCTATAGCTACTAGAGAGGGGTCGTAGATCCCGGGAGTTATTCTGATTGCCTGATTGGAGTCGGGAAGGAATTTTTCCCCTAAAGTGAGAAAAATTGGCTTCTACCTCACAGGGGTTTTTTGCCTTCCTCTGGATAAACTGACAGGATAACAGGCTGAAGTGGATGGACAGATGTCTTTTTTCAGCCTTATAAACTATGATTATGCTGACAGAGGCTCTTTAAAATCCATACAACAGGTTCATTTCCGCACCTAAGAAAAAAAAGAAGTGTAATCAAATCTCATTCACTTTGCTGGTGCTGTATTACACTCTGGTTTTACTGCACAAAAACAGAAAAACCACGTGTAGTCCGCACCATGTGCAGTCACCCTAAAGAACAGATACAACTTCTCCTCTTTTTTGAATTCACTCCTGGTTTTGGTTTCCAAATCTGCATTCAGAAACCTGACCATGTGGCTATACTCGTAGTCACATATATAATTTTGTATAAACTCACTTAAAGAGAATCTGTCACCTATTTTTACTATATGAAATCGATGGCAATGCTATCTAGTGCTGTGTAACATGATTAAAATTATATCTTTGTCTCGGTTAGAGATCTTTTAAAATGGCAGAAAAATAACTTTTTTGGTTACAGATTAGGTCCAAAGTGGCCAGCGAGTGTCACCATTGGTTTAAGGAGCCCAAGCATTCCTCCTCCCTGAGCCCAAGCCCACCTCTACACTAAATCCCAAGACCACCCATTCACTTGTTCCCAGTACCTTGCCTTCTAGTCTGCCCTCTCACATACTTCTTTTGAACTCTGGCAGCATCGTTAGTTCTTACTGAGCTAAATTTCCCTGCTGTGGGCATTGGCTTCACTGTAGGTAGTCAGGGCCGGCGCTTTCATATATGAAAAGGGGGGCAATTGCGGACCCTGAGTCCGTAGAGGCCCCTAAGCCCACCACCCGCCCGACAATATTTGGGGGCCTGTGGCAGCAGGGCACAGGGAGATTAGCGCTTCCATTGTGGAAGCATTAATCTCCATAGTCATCTGTATCGCCGTCCTCAGGACAGCGATACAGATGGCTGTGCTATGGGGCAGGGGAGGGAGAGGCGTCTCCCTTCCCTGTTCCTCTAATAGGCTGCGGGCCTTGTGTCGGCAGCCTTTCGGAGGCCGGTGCAGGCGGCGCGATAGGCCGGAAGAGGCCTGCTTCACATTGCTGCCATGGAGGTAAGTAAAAGTGTTTTTTTCTTATTTTATACCAGACTATCTGTTACTGGCACATGGGGGTGGGGGGGGGGGTTAAAGAGGCACTTGTTACTGGCACATGGGGTGGGGGGTTAAAGAGGCACTTGTTACTGGCACATGGGGTGAGGGGTTAAAGAGGCACTTGTTACTGGCACATGGAGTGGGGGGGTTAAAGAGGCACTTGTTACTGGCACATGGGGTGGGGGGAGAGAGGCACTTGTTACTAGCACATGATTGGGGGGGGCAATGGGGGGCACTTCTTACTGGCACATTATTATGGGGGACTATGGGGGCTTCTACTGAGGCCACAAAGACGTGGTATTCTATATGGGGGGCTCTCTGAGGTAATAGTATTATCAGGGGTATTATCTGTTTCTGCAGTATAGTATTGGGGAGCACAGCGCACAGTATTGGGGGTAGTAGGATGATTTGTCCAGAAGATGGGAAGATGATGGAATAGTAGTAAATTAAGATTTTTTTTGTTGTCGAATTGCAGAGACGGAAAATGGTGACAAAATAGTGGTCTGGTCTGAAAGGAGAAGACGAGGACAGAGAACATCTACATCAAAGGAGACGTCACTGGATGTAAGAGGTATGGGGCGCTGTATTTCTGTATGCTGCCATTGAGGGGGGGGGGGAAATAATGTGACGCGAAGGGGGTGATGTAAAAAGGAGGGGTAATGACGTGACATGGAGGGGGGGGGCCCTTATTGTTTTTTGCCCCAGGGCCCCATTTCACCTAGAACCGGCCCTGTAGGTAGTTCACATACCCTAAGCCCTATGACGCAGGGAAGTCTCTGCACTTGCACAAGAATTTGCTGCTGCAAGTGCTCATGATGAGTGCAGAGTACAAACGGAGTATGTGACGTTGCAAAGGAGGGGGCAGACTAGAGGTTAGTAGCGAATAAGAAAAACATCAAAATACTTACCTGACTCTTGCTCCACACCGCCATCAGCAAATCAAGCCACAGGCCATTTCCAGCCTGAGTTGCCTGCATCTTTGTGCAGGTGGTTGCGATGACATCATTGCGGGGGGCTACATCCTGCACCAGCAGTTACCATGATGTCATAGCGCCAACTGCTTCATAGGCTTCAGGTCTAAAAAAATATAGAAAATATCAACCCACAAAAAAGTGTTGAACCTCTGCACCAGACTACCACCACCCTGAAGCACATTTCTTGGTCAGCTCCTTCAAGGGCTAATGAGATGTTGGCATATAGGCAGGCCTTATATAGGCAGAGCGGAGAAACAAACGCAAATGAGAAAATAGCAATACAAAATGATAGTGATACGTAGTTCAAATGAATCACTAGTGTAATAGAAATCACAAAATCATAAAAAAAATTTAATTGGCCATTTAAATATGTGTACATACGGTCCTGACTGAATATAAATCAAGCAGCACTCAGTATGTAGAGCATGTGTCACTGTGTACCATGCCACCACCCCAAATTCATCCAGAAGACGCAAAGTGCAGAAGGGAGGCTATGGAGGCTCGTCCCCTTCGCTGCCTGCTATTGGCTGCACCACCACAACCACACTGCCCCTGTTGGGAATATTCTTTTCTTTCCCTCTGATTGGGACCCCTAGTACCAGACTTCGGTATTCGGTTTCATTTGATTCTTATCTGGCCAGGAGAGAGAGATTGACACAGGACAGGTTTTATTTTTTTTCCCATAACTCGGATAACCCCTTTAAGTGTAGTTCAAAGTCTCTCTGAATTCTTTTATTTCTTACAGGAGACATATATAGTCGTAATCCAATGACATGATGTTTAAGTTAACCAATCACAAAGTAACACATGTCTTAGCTACACATTTCAGTTATCTTATCTTGAGGCTGGGTTCACACCTGAGCGTTTTACAGTGCGTTCCTACGCGCTGTAAAACGCTCAACAGGCGAAAACCCATGTTTTCCTATAGGCATGGTTCTCACCTGAGTGTTTTACAGCGCTGTAAAACGCCCTTCGCCCAAAGAAGTACAGGAGCTTCTTTGGGGCGTATTGTCGCGCGTATGGTGATTGACGCCACAGTGGTCAATCACACGAAAACGCGCATGACGCGTGTTTCCTATTTCCACAAAGACGCTGTAATACGCGCGACAAAAACGCACGTAAAACGCACGTGTCAAGTACGCTCAAGTGTGAACTCAGTGTCAGACTTGAGCGTTTTACAGCGCGTTCCTATGTGCTGTAAAACGCTCAACAGGCGAAAACCCATGTTTCCTTATGGGCATAGTTCTCACCTGAGCGTTTTACAGCGCGTACGAACGCGCTGTAAAACGCCCTATGCCCAAAGAAGTACAGAAGCTTCTTTGGGGCCTTTTGTCGCGTGTATTGTGATTGACGCCAGAGTGGTCAATCGCACGAATGCGTGTTTCCTATTTCCAAAAACGCGCTGTAATACGCACGACAAAAACGCGCGGATAAAATACGCTCAAGTGTGAACCCAGCCTTAGAGTCAAGGCTATATGTCAGCAAAATAGTTTCCCGAGAACTCTTTCACCTCCGTGTGCCTGATTTACTAATGTATATAGACCCTGGACTGCAATATAATCGTATTACAGCTACACTACAGTCCAAAGTCCACTCCACACAAGCTCCAAGCCCCATCCACACTAATGTATGGATGAAACTCAAAGCCCATACAAATAGATTCAGTAATAGAATCTTTCAGCCCCCGTCGCCGGATGTTTTGATCTGCGCAACGGGGAGATGCAGCGTTGCCTATGCGGAAATCAGGAGTGATGTGGGTGCCGAGTGAAGGGTTAAATCAAGCAAGCCATATGCTATGCAGTGAGGAGTTAAATAAAGAAATGCTATTTAATCTGTACCAAGGACATCAGTCAAGTATGTTTACATTAACCTATATAGGGAATAGTTTGTACTCGGCAACCTTGTATATGTAAACCACACCTGTTAATGTTTGTTAGAATGAATGTATATAAGACACAGATATTTGACTCAGTTATTTGTACTGAGACGAGAAGCGTGCGTCTGTGTCTCTTTGAAATATACTCTCCGGACGTCCGAAGGGAAAGCAGGGTGCAGAAGAAAGACCCTTTCACCGAGGAGCAGGGTAAAAAAAAACTATATGATGTGCACGGGCATTGGGGTGGGGGTTATATAGGGGTTGGATAACCCCTTTAAAGTGAAAAGACATGATATGGAATGAAAGAATGATATGGAATGAAATATATAAAAATGAAGATGAAAGCAAAAGAAAAAATACACAAGTAAAAAAAATACTTGAGATTACAAACGCATGCAAATACATGTAAAAAAAAATGCGATAATGTGAATAAAGTGAATGTGTATGAAAAAAATATTGAAAAATGAAAATATTCATGAATGAAAAAAATCATGTGAAAAATGATTTGAGTACGAAGATAGCACAGCAGGCGCCGTCCACTGTGTATATTCCAGTGCTGCGTTCTGCAGATCAGCTCCCAATTACTGGAATGTCAGTCATTACTCCATACACAGTATTGTTTCCAGTGCAGTGGCTTACAAGAACAGCTGATCAGTGGCGGTGCTGATCCCCACCATTCTGAAATTGTTAACCTTTCCCGAGGATAGGTCACCTGTATCTGGAGCCCTGAAAACCCCTTAAAGTCCAACAAAGATGATGTGAGACAGCAGGCCCTGTGCACTGTCTAGTTTCCGGTGCTATGTTCTATAGATCAGCTCCCAATCACTTGAATGGAAGCTGAGCTGCAGTACCCCCACACGGCCACTACAGAGTAGAAGGAGCCTTCTGCTTCCAGTTCAGTCTTCCTGAAACGGCTGATCAGTGGGGGTGTGGTGTGTCACCCCCACCAAACTGCTATTGATGACTTATCCTAAGAATGGGCTATCAATATCTAAATCTCGTAAAACTCCTTTAAATGAATGCCTCTTTGTTGCATGTGTCTTGTCCTATTACTCAATCAACATTTGTACGATTTTCTCACAACTGTTTGCCATTTAATATTGTATACCGAAATACTGTGAGTTAGAAATGATATTACTGCAGAGTGATATATTCATGGAGATTTATTAATGATTAATTTGTTTTATATTGCAGACCTACTTTATCTATGCTAATATAGCACTTTGATTCTGTTCATCTGAAGACATCCAGGAAGAAGACATCAGTAATCAATAAGGAGATGGATTGGACAATGATGCCGATACCTCTTGAGGCCTGTTGGCCGCTAACATTGATATGGGAGAGAATTAACCATGCGTGTACTTCAGACTCTCCACCAAGGTCTTGGGGGTACCGAAAAGGGGACAGTGGATTCCAAATATGGTTTTTTAATTCCTACGATGAGAGATATTACGTGGTCTGGGACAGCTTCCGCTCATACTGGAAAGTCAAAACTCCATTTGGGCCAATTTTGAATTTTATTGGACCTCTCTTTATAGACACAACAGGTAGAGGATTACATGTACCGCCATCACTTACCGTCACTGAATCAGATACACTTGTTTTGTTGCCTGTCACATCTTCAGCAGTGCATACACCAATGTTACAAATTGCCCGTTTTGTTTCTAAACCTACATAATATAGGGATTATAGGTCATATAAAAATGACTGAAAATGTGACCAGTCAAATAAGGCAAATACTACTTTGTTGTTAAAGAGGACCTGTCATGGGTTTATGTATTACAAACTAGTATGCGTACCAGACATTGTGGCCCCTATAGATGCAAACACTTTTTTTTTTCAAAAATACCACTCCGTTCCGCTGCCCTGCCCCCTGCTGTTTTTGGCGCCCGATATGCTAATTTAGACCATTTTGTAATCGCCTTATCCCTGGCTGTGACATGGTCTGCTGTAATTGGACGGTGTCACAGCCGGGGAGAAGGAGATGCCAACTGAGGAAACCCGATGTCTCCTCCTCAATGTATCGATGGTGTAAATTAGCATATCAGGTACCAAAAACTGGAAGGAAGGGAAACAGTGGCGGAACGGAGGGGTATTTGTGAAAAAAAATAAATAAGTGTTTGCATCTATAGGGGCCACACTATCTGGTAAGCTTACCAGTTTGTAATACTTGAACCCATGAAAGGCCCTATGGAGATTATAGGTGATATCAAACACATTTGAAAATGCGTACAAATACTATTTTGTTGCATATCTAGATCTTTCGCTGAATGTCAGGGTGTCCTTATCTGATTACACTGTAGAATCAGACAGCTTTCAGGTTGGTAAAAATGTGTTGGATAAATACAAGTCTTGCCCTTTTGCAATGTGAACTAGCCATGCCATGCTGACTTGTCAGTATATGGACAAAAGTCCTGGGACACCTACACATTGCCCCAACTGGAGCTTTGCCCCCCTCTCTTTCCAGCTAAAACAGCGTCCACTCTTCTGGGAAGACTTTCTACAAGGTTTTGGAGTGTATCTTTGGGAATTTTGCCTATTCATCCAATCTTTTAGATTGGAAGCCCTCACGGGCAGGGTCCTCTCTCCTTCTGTACTAGTTTGTGACTCATCTTGTTCATGCTTATTGCAGTTGTCTGTATTATGTATGTGTACCCCTTTTCATATGTACAGTGCCATGGAATGAATGGCACTTTAATAATAAATAATAATAATAAGAGGGCTTGATGTGAGAATGAATGGTGCTTTAATAATACATAGTAATAGGAGGGCTTGATGTGAGACGAGAGGGCCTGGCTCACACTCCCCATTCTAGTTCATCCCAAAGGTGTTTGTTTGATGGTGTTGAGGTCAGTGCTGTGTGGACAGTCAAGTTCTTCCACATCATACTCACCCAACCATGTCTTTATGGACCTTGCTTTGCTCACTGGGGAACAGTCATGCTGAAACAGAAAAGGACCATCCCCAAACTTTTCCCACACATTTGGAAGCATACAATTATCCAAAATGTCTTGGTCTGCTGAAGCATTACAACTGCACTTCACTGGAACTAAGGGGCCTAGGCCAACACCTGAAAGACACCGTCAAATGTCACAGTTGGCACAATGCAGTCAGGCAGGTAACGTGCTCCTGGCATTCATCAAACCCATGCATCAGACCATTGGTGCTTTATGCCCCTCTATCTGACGCTTGGCATTTTGCTTCATGATAAAACACTGCCTGACTGGGAAGCGCACCGTTTTGTGCTTATTATATAATCACAGAAAATGGTGCACTAAAATAAATGCAAACATTATGTGGAATAAGCCCTCATTCTAATAACGTCTGAGACACTTAGTCAACATATTTTGATCAAAACACATCTAAGCCCACCCACCACCCACGGTGGTCTCAGTCCAGGCGGGTAACTACGCTAAACCTATTAATGCTGTTGCGCATTTAACTTGTCTTGAAGGAGTGGCACCTTCATGTGTGAATACGCTCCTATACAGGGGTGAGATTCATGTGCACTAGTGTCCCGCCCATCTAATAGGCGACCTTGATTAAGGTGGTACATATAGGTGTGTGTGTCCCTCCTCCCACCGGTTGCTGAAGCACATGGAGGTAACAAGGGGCAACACACCATATGTGCGGGACTGCGCTCCTGTAGAAAAAATGCGCAACAGCATTAATAGGTTTAGCGTAGTTACCCGCCTGGACTGAGACCACCGTGTCGCTTGGTGGGTGGGCTTAGATGTGTTTTGATCAAAATATGTTGACTAAGTGTCTCAGACGTTATTAGAATGAGGGCTTATTCCACATAATGTTTGCATTTATTTTAGTGCACCATTTTCTGTGATTTGATAAATGCAGCCATGTTCATCCGCGCACGTAATATCATATCGCGCAGGATGTTTTATCTAGTTTTTTCTGTGAAGTGCTTATTATATACCAGAGGAGATCTGTAGCTGAGCAGTTAGTCAGGAGAACATTAGTGAACGTTGGTACCTCAGCCCTCGGTAATTTTACGTGGTCTCCACTTCATGGCTGAGTTGATCAGGTTTCTAAATTCTTCCACTTTGCAATAATACAACTCACAGTTAATGGTGGAATATCTAGAAGAGAAGAAATTCCATAAACTGGCTTAGTGCAATGGTGGCATCTTATTACAGTACCACACTGGAATACAGGAAGCTCTTTGGAACGAGCTATTCGTAAAGGCAGACTGCAGGCTAGGGGCAATGGGACCTGAATGAAATACCTGAATTCAGTGATTTAGAAGTGCGTCCCCATACCTTTGTTACTGTGCACCCTTTAGTTGCATAGGAGTTACCGCGCACTGCACGGGATTTCACGCAGGATCTTCAATCAAGGTGGCGGCCAGCTCTTCATGCTCAAACGGATGAGGTAAATATGATTTTTTTTTATTTTTTACCACCATTCAGGGAAAATCGATTCGTTATCATGAAGTACAAGGAAATTTGGCTTCAAGGTGAATCGAATTTTCCATGAAATTCAGATTGAATTCTACTTCGTCAGGTTCGATTCTCTCAACACTATTCACAGCCCTTGGAAACGAGCAGTGTATAATGTGATGGAAAAGTGAATCAAGTCAGCAATGGAAGCGATATGGAGAATCACAATACATTAGTAAGTGCCTTGTAGTAACTTTGTCTACATGATAATTGCTATTTGTTGAAGTGAGACAACCCTTCAAAGGTGTTGTCCCGCCATTCCACTCATCATATTCATTCTACAGAAAATAAAAATTAACAACGTTTGCTATTCACGTCATTTATGAAAATAATCCAGTGAAGAGTTATGATATTTTCTTACACAGTGTGGGGTAATGTTTTATTGAAAGCGTACAGTAAAATGCACGTCCACCTAATAAACAGAGAGCTGGTGGACACACATGTCCTGCCACTTTTTTCCACAGCCAGGGAAGGGACTATACTATCAGCTGCCAGATGTGGAAGGAAGAGTACTGATATAATCAGAGCCCAAACCCAGCAGCCTAGATTAGCAGCACCACCAAACATGAAATGATGAAAACTATTGGGGTCATTTATTAACCACTTCCAGACTGGGCCATTTACCCCCTTCCTGACCAGGCCTAATTTTGCAAATCGGAAATGTGTCACTTTATGTGGTAATAACTTTGGAACGCTTTTACTTATCCAAGCCATTCAGAGATTGTTTTCTCGTGACACATTGTACTTCATGTTAATGGTAAATTTAAGTCAATATATTTCACCTTTATTTATAAAAAAAATCCCAAAGTTAATGAAAATTTGAAAAAATTAAATTTTCTAAATTTGAATCTCTCTGTTAGTGATGCCTCATAAGACATTCCTTAATTAACATTCCCCATATGTATACTTTATTTTGGCATCATTTTGGTAATGTAATTTTATTCTTTTAGGATGTTAGAAAATTTAGAATTTTTGAATCAATTTTTGAAATTTTTAGAAAATTTCCAGTCAACTTTTTTAAGGACCAGTTCAGTTCTGAAGTCACTTTGTGGGGCTTACATAATAGAACCAACCCATAAATGACCTCATTTTAGAAACTTTACCCCTCAAACTGTTCTAAACTGGTTTTAGAAATGTTGTTAACCCTTTAGGTATCAATTTAAAAATTTCACTTTTTTTGCAGATTTTCCAATTTAATAATTTTTTTTCTGGAACACATTAAGGGTTAACAACAAAACAAACCTTAATATTTATTACCCTGATTCTGCAGTTTGCAGAAACGCCCCATATGTGGTCGTATATCACTGTTTGGGCACACGGCAGGGCACAGAAGGCAAGGAGTGCCATATGGTTTTTGGAGGGCAGATTTTGCTGGAATGGTCTTAGGGCGCCGTGTTGCATTTGAAGAGACCCTGAAGTATCCCCATAGTGAAAACCCCCAAAAAGTGACCACATTTTGTAAACTACACTACCCAAGAAAATTTTAAGGGGTGTAGCGAGCACTTCACTCAACAGGTGTTTCATAGAATTTTTAATACTTTGGTGTGAAAATGAAAAATTATTTTTTTACACGAAAAAACTTTTTTCACAAAAGATAACAGGGTAATATCCCCCCACAATTTGCTACCCACTTTCTCCTGAATACAGTAACACCTTAACTGTGTTCATATACTGTTATTTGGGGATACGGCAGGGCTCAGAAGGGAAGGAGCGGCATCTGGATTTTCTAACATGGAGTTTTCTGTCATGGTTTTTAGGAGCAATCATTTTTAAATTTTTTGTTGAATGCGCTGCATAAGGGCTTATTTTGTGTGGGACAATCTGTAGTTTTTATTGGCACCATTTTGGGGTACATTTGGCTTTCTGGTTGCTTTTTATCTCATTTTTTGGGAGGTGAAGTCACAAAAAAGCTGTTTGGTGTCATTTTTCTTTATTTTTTTTCTTGGACCAGGGGGTGTCAGTGCAAGGTACCAGAGGTACAGACATAAGCAGCAGGTCAAGTCATAACCAGGAGCAACAGTGCAGGACCGAAGGAAGAGGCAGAGCTGAAGTCAAACAAGCAATAGGTCAGGTCAGGCAACAAGAGAGTTGAGGCAAGCAGGCAGGGATCAAATGGGAAGCAGAGTCCAGAAACACAAGCACGGGTCAGGTGAACAGCGAAGCGGGTGCCATAGCAACCAGGTGCCTGCTGTTTCATACAGTAGGCCCCCATGGCTAATGTCCACAACTGGTGGTAATGCCAGTCGCGGACATTTAACCCCTCAGATGCCACGGTCAAACCTGACCACGGCATCTGAGCGTGCTGAAAACCGAAAGCACGCGCTTCCAGTGTTGTTCTGGCTCCCCCGTGCTGCAATCGGAGGAGCTGGAGCTTGTGTGTTGCAGCCCCTGTCATAGTCTATGACACGAGGCTGCTAAACAGTGTTTCCTATGGAGCCCTTACCTGTTTATCATAAAATTATCATAGACTCCAATGCTAGAGCAAATTGTTGATTTGTCATTTTTTGGTCACTTCTCCCACAACATTTTTTTTTAAAAAGTGATCAAAAAGTTGTATATGCCCCAGAATGGTATCAATTAAAAGTACAGATCGCCCCGCAAAAAATGAGCTTTCATACAGCGCCGCACACATAACTACAAAAACAACGTTTTTTTAAAGTTTTTATTTTATTTTATTTCAGCATAAAAATGCGAGGAAAAGTATACATATGTGGTATCACCGGATTCGTACTGTCTTGGAGAATGAAGATCACAAGTCAGTTTTAGTGCACAATGGAAAAAAAACTGTAAAACTGTGGCAAAATTGCTCTTTTTACCCCAATTCCACCACCTTTGGAATTTTTTTCCCACTTCTATGCAATAATAAATGGTGGTGTTGGAAAGTACAACTTGTCCCTCAAAAAATAAGCCCTCATATGACTATGTGAACTGAAAAATAAAAAAGTTCTGACGCTGGGAAGGAGGGGAGGGAAAAATGCAAAGTCAAAATAACCTCTGGGGTAGAAGGGGTTAAAGGGGTATTCCCATCACATACAATGGGGGAATATTTCTAGGATATGCCCCCATTGTTTAATAGGTGCGGTCCCACCTCTGGGACCCGCACCTACAACGAGAACGGAGCAGGGATAGTGGCTGGAGGACCCTGGATTTCCCAGGGTCCATCCATCACCAAGCGCTACTCCCCGCTGCTCCCATAGCAGTGAATGGGAGCTCACCGCGCACATGCGGCCCCTGCTCCCAGCCAGCACTCAGCTATTTTCGGCGGCCCCATAGAAATGAATGAAGGGTGGTTGCGCATGCAGTGCGCCCTCCGTTCATTTCACCGCTCCGTTCTCATTGTAGGTGCGATATGCCCCCATTGTCTGAGATAGGAAAACCCCTTTAATATTTTTATTTGTCAGCAGCAGGTTGTGCACTTTACTAGATAATCCTAGATAGGAAGGCACAGTTGCCCATAGCAACCAATCAGATTACTACTTTCATTTTCAAAGGGGCCTTGGATTAGTTTCGATGGGCCCCTGCCTCATTTTTCTTTTACACTAGTTTATATAAATCATCTCCCTTTGCATCTTTTGCTTTTTGGGCACATATTAAAGTTTCCAGGGGGTGGCAGCTGCCAGTTGATCTTCCTGACTTCAATGGGATCCTTTAGACTAAGTCTTGAAAAGTAAATCTTTACCCAGTGTACCGTAGGCCTAAAGCCACTCTGGCCACGAGATTTTGATACCATGTTTATTGGTCTTGGCCTCTAAGACGCGTTCACATCTCTGTTCTGGAGTAGGAACAGACTGCCGGAGTTCACTGTATCCGGCATAGTCACCGTGTACCGCCGGATCCCTATTCACTATAATGGGATCTGTCCACTTTCTGGCATACAGTATATGCCTGCTTTCGGCCAAACAAAGAATTCTGCGTGTAGTATATACCAGATACAGTGACCGCAACAACAGAGTGTCGGAGTTTACAATGCAGATGGGAACCCGGCCTAAGCCGCCATTACAGTTTCAGGATCTAAAGTCAAAAATTTGAAGTCAACTAATGATTAACTTCACTTTGAAAAATCTCACCTTGGAAGAAATTCAGTGAATAAATCGACACATTATGCCTGGGCAGTTCCGGGTACTTCTCATACTTACTAACGTTTCTGTTCGTAAAATCGGGGCATATAAGCCCATCCCTGACCCTGCCTGGGAACACCCACTTATGGGCGAGTTTATGCTAGCCCAGCCCATTTTTGGCTTGGGACAGAACAAATTTGATGGGACTGTTGGCAACTATGACTTCTTGAATGTAATATTCTCAACACATGGTTTTGTATTTTTATGTAACAGTTAGGCCCCTTTCACACGGGCAAGTTTTCCGCGCGGGTGCAATGCGTGAGGAGGACGCATTGCACCCGCACTGAATCCGGACCCATTCATTTCTATGGGGCTGTGCACATGAGCGGTGATTTTCACGCATCACTTCTGCGTTGCGTGAAAATCGCAGCATGCTCTATATTGTGCGTTTTTCACACAACGCAGGCCCTATAGAAGTGAATGGGGCTGCGGGAAAATCGCAAGCATCCGCAAGCAAGTGCGGATACAGTGCGATTTTCCCGCATGGTTGCTTAGCAACGGGACCAGATCTTACATATTTTCCCTTATAACATGGTTATAAGGGGAAATAATAGCATTCTTAATAAAGAATGCATAGTAAAATGAAGTGGAAGGGCTAGTAATAATAACAGTTAACTTACCTTAGCCACTTGATCGCGTAGTTGCGATCTGTCCTCTCTTTCCCAGCATCAGCTAAGAACTAAAGGACCTGTGATGACGTCACATGACATGGTCCAATCACATGGTAAGATGGACCATGTGATTGGACCATGTCATGTGACGTCATCACAGGTCCTTTAGTTCTTAGCTGATGCTGGAAAAGAGAGGACAGATCGCAACTACGCGATCAAGTGGCTAAGGTAAGTTAACTTTTATTATTTTTAACCCCTTCCACTTCATTTTACTATGCATTCTTTATTAAGAATGCTATTATTTTCCCTTATAACCATGTTATAAGGGAAAATAATCAATTCTCCAGAAGACCTGAAACCGGACTTCAGTGATGAAGTCCGGCTTCGGGTCTGGGTACCAAACATGGCGATTTTTCTCACGCGTGTGCAAAACGCATTACAAACGTTTGCAACCGCGCAGGAAAATCGCGCATATTCCCGCAACGCACCCGCCTCTTATCCGGGCGTCAAACATGACGCCCGTGTGAAAGAGGCCTTAGGCCTTTTCCTTTTCTGATCTGTCAGAAGAACAGAAAACAACAGAAAAAAAGAATCCTGTATTTTAACCCCTTCTTTAAAGATGGCATGTTTCACACAGCAGGCACCCGCAGCTAATGTCCGCGATCAGCGTTAATACGGACCGCGGACATTTAACCCCCCTGATCCTGCACTTTAACCCCTTACCGACATTCACTGTACATGTACGGCGGATATTGGGTCTTTAAAGGTGGCATGTTTCATACAGCAGGCACCCGCAGCTAATGTCCGTGATCAGTGGTAATTCCAACCGCGGACGTTTAACCCCTCAGATGCTGTGGTCAAATGTGACCACGGTGTCTGAGGAGGCTAAAGTCCGGGGCAGATGCGCTTTCCATCGGCGGAGGTTGGGGAAATCGTCCGGTTTTAATAATGAGCCGGAGTCTGTACTATGCTTGCAGGCTCATTATTCGTATATCCCAGTTCAGGCCAGCACGTGGTAGCACTGAACTGGGATATAGTGATTTCTGTACAGAATAATGGAGCAAATTCGATTATTCTGTACAAGATGTAATCTGCTGATTGCAAGTTGTGGTCCACTTGGGGACCTAACAAAAACTATCAGATCACAACCTTACCCTAACCCTGGGAACACACCTAAGCGTTTTTCAGCGCGTTCAAACGCGCTGGAAAACGCACAACAAGTGAAAACCCATGTATTCCAATGGACATGGTTCACACTTGAGCGTTTTACAGCGCGTTTGAACGCGCTGAAAAACGCCAAACGCAAACGCTTGTGCATGAGCTTCTTTGGGGCGTTTGCCCAAGCGTTTGCACCCATTGAAAAGCATGGGAACGCGCATATAAGAAAATATGCGCGTTTTCTGCTTCAAAAACGCGCATATGATTGCGCGTTTTTGTAGTAAAACCCAGCAGAAAGGCAGAATCTCCACCCACCTTTGCTGGGTGGGGATTCTTTTTTTCTGCAAACTGTAAGCTGTCAATCAAAAAATGCCCCAAATACGCGCGTTGCAAAAAATACAAAAACGCCTAAAAAAACGCAGTCGTGTGCAGGATCCCTTAGGCCCCTTTCACCCGAGCGAGAATTCCGAACGGGTGCAATGCGTGATGCGAACGCATTGTGCCCGCACGGAATCTAGACCCATGGGTCTGTGTGTATGAGCGGTGGTTATCACGCATCACTTTTGCATTGTGTGAAAATCGCAGCATGTTCTATATTCTGCGATTTTCACGCAACGCTGGCCCCATAGAAGTGCGTGAAAATCGCATTTCACGGATGGTTGCTAAGAGATGTTGTTTGTACACATTCAGTTTTTTATCATGCGTGTGCAAAACGCAGTAAATCGCATTGCAACCGCGAGATAAAAACTGAGCAACTGAACTCGATCGCAAACAAAACTGAATGACTTTGTTTGCGAAATCGCGCAGTTTTTACTGAACGCATCCGGACTTAATCCAGACACGCTCGTCTGCAATGGGCCTTATAGTTTTTCTGTGCAGGTTCCACTTTTGCCTTGCAAATACTGATGCATGTGTAAGGCTGGTTTCACACGAGCATGTCCGGATTAGGTTCGGATGCGTTGCGGATGCGTTCAGTGAAAACTGTGCGATTTCTCAGGCAAAGCCATTCAGTTTTGCCTGCGATTGCGTTCAGTTGTTCAGTTTTTTCCGCGCGGGTGCAATGCGTTTTGATGCATTTTTCACGCGCGTGATAAAAACTTGAAGGTTTACAAACAACATCTCCTAGCAACCATCAGCGAAAAATGCATCGCACCCGCACTTGCTTGCGGATGCAATACGTTTTTCACGCAGCCCCATTCACTTCTGTGGGGCCAGAGCTGCATGAAAAACGCAGAATATAGAACATGCTGCGATTTTCACGCAGCGCAGAACTGATGCGTGAAAAACAACGCTCATGTACACAGTCCCATAGAAATAAATGGGTCCGGATTCAGTGCGGGTGCAATGCGTTCACATCACGCATTGCACCCGCGCGGAAAACTCGCCCGTGTGAATGCAGCCTAAGTGTCCATAATCTCACACTCTAGATTTCTGAGGTCTGGCTAGGTCATTAAGGAGTTAAGTGCATCTGCATACAGTCACTTCCTGCTGACTTATCTATGCTTTCTTTCTGGTTTGGCTGCAGCTTCCCTGTGTCTTCCCTCCACAAATACTGCTGCGGTACGATCAAAGCCCTGCTGGTACGTACAGAATTTAATATCATTTCTGATGAACCTTAGCTGTTGTGTCTCTAAGCTTTTACAGAAGAAAACCACATTTATTAAGTGACTCTGAGTCAACGTCTTAGGTACCAGAAAGGTCTGAGGAGCATATGAGCAATGGAATGAATTGGGGGATGGGGGAAGGCATGTAAAGAATGCACACAGGAAACAGAGAGAGTGTAATTTTAGTAATTTTCTAAAACTATTTTCACAAGGGACCTTTTCCTCAGCTTGCCCCCTGCAGTGTGAACCTCTACTGTCTTTTCATGAGAACTTTTAGAAATGTTTGAAAAGATATCAGGAACTACCTGAAGTAAAGCTCCAGCATTGGTACTCCCGTGTATACAAAGGGTACGACTACATGTTTTAGGTTTCCTGACACAGATGTAAGGGTACTTTCACGCTTGCGGTAGGACGGATCCGGCAGGCTATTCAGCCTGCCGGATCCGTCCTGCCGCAAGTGCCCGTGCACAGCCGTGCTGCCGCTCTGTCCCCATTGACTATAATGGGGTGGGGGGCGGAGCTATGGCGCAGCACGGCAGTGCGCAGCCGGAGATCGCCGGACTAAAAGTCCTGCATGTCCGACTTTTCAGTCCGGTGATCTTTGCCGTGCTGCTCCGTAGCTCCGCCCCCCCGCCCCATTATAGTCAATGGGGCAGCACGGCAGTGCACGGGCACTTGCGGCAGGACGGATCCGGCCGGATCCGTCCTGCCGCAAGTGTGAAAGTACCCTAAGGCAGCTATCCTATAAGTCACTGTTTGACCCTTTAAATAGGCTTTGAGACATGACTCGGATATTAAATAAGCCAGCACCTCATCTGCAGACAGCAGTTTCAGGGTGATTGACACTCATCAGTGCAGTGCAGAGAGTACTGGCTTCACTAGTAGTGTTAAGCGTGAATATTCGAAAAGCAAATTTTTATTGCGAATATCGGCACTTCGCGATTTCACGAATATTTTGAATATCGCGCTATATATTAGTTTTTTTTTTTTTACACAGTACACATCACAATGCACATTACAGTGAAGTGCCGATAATCGCGTCACAATAAAAAATCGCGTTACGAATATTCGCCCTCTACACACTGACAGTGAGTGGAGCGCGAATAATCGTAACACGATTTTTTATTGTGATGCGAATATCGGCACTTCACTGATTTCTCCCTTCTTAGTTTGAAAACTGCACTACGCCCCCTTGTCACATGCGCATGCGATTTTTACATGAATGTTAATAATCGAATATAGCGAGTTTGCTAATATTTGACGAATATTCGCCCATATTTTCGTCAAATATCGCAAAATCGAATATAGCCGATGCCGCTCATCACTATTCACTAGATGAGAGGCCTAAGTCAGGATTTGGGGGGTACTGTCTCTTCTTGTGGAGAGAGCGCCTTAAGCCTACATGCACACGACAGTGGTTTTTTGCGGCCACCGTTCAGTTTTTTTTGCAGATCCGATAGTTTCCCATTCATTTTTATGGATCCGTTAAAAATGCGGATGCCTCTTCCGTTGCCTGTCCGCGTCCGCATTTCACATCCGCAAAAAAAAATATGGCATGTCCTATTCTTGTCCGCAAAAAACAGTTTGCGGACCCATAGAAGTCAATGTGTCCGCAAAAAATGCGGATGACCAACGAAAGCCATCCGTTTGTCATCCGCATCCATTTTTTTTTGCGGATGGTTGCTTGGAAACCAGGGCTCTTGTTACAGGTACTTTAGGAAACTGGTTCAAGCCTTCTGTTTTTTTTGCGGATCCGCAAAAAAAACGGAAGACACACGGAAACACAACCTACAAAATTTGCGGACACAGGGAACGGATGTGGATGTGAAAAAAAAAGGAAGACGGATCCGCGATTTGCGGACAGCAAAAAACAACTGTCGTGTGCATGTAGCCTAAAGGGGTTGTCTGGGCTTTTTCTACGGATGACCTATCCTTAGTCATCATTAGGGATGGACGAATCGACTTTGGATGCTTCACTCGAAGTTGATTTGCATAAAACTTTGTTTCTGTGTGGAGCGGGCTTTCCATACAGTATTAGAATGTATTGGCTCTGATGAGCCAAAGTTATTACTTCACGAAGTCTCGCGAGACTTTGTATAATAACTTCAGAAATTAATTTCTAATGTAAAAAATCTTTGTATCGAACTCGGGTTCGGTTCCAAGTGGTACCTTGGAACCGAACCTTCGGTACAAAGGTATTTTACAGTAGAAATTAAAGGGATTCTCAGTGAATTAAGAAAATGAAAATAAGTAAATATTACTTTACTAGACATTAGGCTCGTTACAATAACGGGCGCTAGAACATTAGTTCTGACACTGTTATGGGGGGGGTCTGTGGCTGACAATGTTATAGGGGGGGGTCTGTGGCTGACAATGTTATAGGGGGGGTCTGTGGCTGACACTGTTATTGCAGCGTACTCAAGTTAGGGTTAATAGTGTTCTTGGGTGTGGTAGTGCAATGGTGACCACTAACCTGAGACAGGCTGACTCTCTGGCAGGTAGTTGTAGATAGAGTTCGTGACGCCAGTGCCAATTAACGGTGGCACACCGTTTGCTGATTGTAGGAATAACTGAGGAACCACGTTGTAACAAAACAGAACTTGAACTTTACTAAAGTCTTTGATAATAAGCATGCACATAAATGGATGGAAGCGCAGTTCCTTAATACATAGCAGTTGCAGAGTAGTTTCAGATGAGCAGATAACAGATGCATATAAGTTGTAATTCCTCTTAGATCAAGCAGGTCTAATACTGCACAGGGATTTGACTCTCCACTATTTCCTCAGGTTCTATGTAGATACAGGTGACTCCAATTCTTCTGACCTGTCTACTCCTGGGTTACTTTATCATCCAAGGCCCAAATACCTCTTAGACGGCTTCTATCCTTGGTTCTTTACACTTGGAGGATTTCCCTTGCTACCTGCTGAGGACATTGCAGGAGTCCCACACAGACTACTCTGTCTGCACACACTTCACAGACTCACTGTCTGCACTGAACTAACTCTACTCTGCCTGGGCCTACCTATATATAGTGGGGCGTACTATCTCCCTCTAGTGGCTGTAGTAGACACTACCCCTGCAGGCCTGTACAAGGAAATAAATTAAAGGTACATACACATAATAAACCTTTGCAGTGTCGGGTATTGACACCCGTATGCTGCATACCCCCTTGCTTTGAAATGAGTACGGCCTCGTACTCTAGTGGGGTGTCCCTTCTACACAACAATAGGCATAAAGATACACATGCAATAATATAAAACATGAATAAGACATAGCATATCAATGGAAGGGAAACAGGGCGACGTTCTCTTCTTATCAGGAAACCACATGGAACAGGGGCGCTGACCTGGCACAGCATGTTCAAGTATAGAACCAGGATAGTCCATGACAAGTATATAAGTCCATAACAAAATAGAATCAAACGGAATGCAATATAATAGTGCATGGAGGCTCGCACTAGGGAGTCCATTCTGAGCACAAAGTTTACTTAACTGAAAACTTATACAGGAGTTTCCAGGGGGGCGATGCCACCAGCATAGTCAAAGTCTCCCAAACGGGCTGGCGGGCGCCCTTGGTTACCCGGGTGGATCTCCTTAGAATGGGGAGTCTCTTCCTCCCATGGTAACGGAATTGGAGGAAGAACAGAAGGAGCAGAAGGAGCAGGAGGGTCTCCCTCAGTGGGACCCTCGTCACTGGTACCCTGATCCGGCTCTTCTGAAGATGAAAGACCGGTGGGTGCTGGAGCAGGAACCAACAAGTTTAACCAGGGTGTGAGGAACCAATGGAGTGGTTCCGCATCATTCAATAGATCTGCTACAGCCTGCATAGGCTCCACAGGCTGAGCAGAAGGTTCTGGCACAGGAGACTGGGGTCCGGAGTCTCCAGCAATGGGCCCCTTTGTCATGCAGAGTTTTAGGCGGTTTCTGTGAACAATTTGGGAACCCTTACCCTCTCTGGTGATCTCATAGGTATGGGTTCCAACATTGGGGATGGCAGATACAACATAGGGAGTCCGCTCCCATTTACTGTCCAGCTTACTGGTGCGGTGGTTATTTTTTAACCATACAACATCCCCACGGCAAGAGGCTCTGCATGGGCTGCCAGATCATAGTCTCTTTGTTGCCGTTCTCGGGCACTTTCCATACGCTCCTGGACAATCTCTTTAGCATTTAACAGGCGCCTTTGGTGTTCAATTACCCAGTCAGTTTTAGGCAGGGGATTTATGGTGTCAGGCACTTGTACATCCAGGGAATGATCCGCAGGCAATTTACCCTGACGCCCAAACATCAGGTAAAAGGGAGTGTACCCGGTGGAACAATGAATGGTATTGTTGTAGGTATACATGAGCTGTGGTAGCAGGTTAGGCCAATCTCCTCTGGTCTCAGGAGGCACGGCTCTCAGCATTTCGATCAAGGTCTGATTCATCTTTTCACAGAGTCCATTACCTTGTGGATGATAGGCCGTGGTCCGGACCTTGTGGCAGTTGTGTAATCGGCACAGCTCCTGGAACAGATGAGACTCAAAGGCGGGTCCCTGGTCGGTGAGGATCTTTTCTGGACAACCGTAGGGCAGGAGGAAGTGTTTCCAGAACAACTCAGCTGTCGTCTTGGCTGTCAGGTCGTTCACAGGCACTGCTACGACAAACTTGGTGAAGTGATCAATAATAGTCATAGCATAGGTATACCCTGAGCGACTGGGCTCCAACTTTACATGATCAATAGCAACAAGTTCAAGAGGGGCGGTACTTACAATGGGATGCAGCGGTGCTCTCTGATCATGGTGTTCACCTCTCTTCAGGGCACAGGCTGTACATTCCCGACACCACCTCTCAATGTCCTCTCTCATTCCGACTCCAATAGAACCGCCTACGGACAGTGGCCTCAGTCTTTTGAACCCCAAAATGTCCAGACCTGTCATGATACATTTCCAAAACCATACCTGCATCTCGACGTGGGATGAGGATCTGGTGCACTCTGTCATTTGATACAGGATCCAGGCTTCTTCGCAGCAATAGGCCTTTTGAAGGAAAAGTTGTTGACGCTGCCTCCACAATTTGGTTAGTTCTGGGTCTGCGGTCTTTCGTCGAATTCTTTCAGGGGCTCTGCCACTGGTGAGGAAGTCCAGCAGTTCACCGAGAACTCTACTCTCTGATTGCAACTTAATCCACTTTTCCTCTCTGGGTTCAGGCTTGTTAGAGGATGGAGGATCAGTGGCTCTGTTATTGGCAGCTTGAGCCTGGTCCTGTTGAGCAAACCTGTTATAAAATGCTGGCATTTCTACATCTTCCCAGGCATCCCGCATGTCATCAGGTGCTATTTCAGTGGGGAGCCTTGACAGGGCATCAGCATTATCATTTGAACGGCCAGCCCGGTACTTTACAGTGAAATCGTAATTAGCAAGGCGGGAAGCCCATCTCTGTTCTAAGGCTCCCAGTTTAGCAGTATTCAGGTGAGCTAGAGGGTTATTATCAGTGAATGCAATAAATGGAGTAGCAGCCAGATAGTCCTTGAACTTTTCTGTTACCGCCCACACTAAGGCCAGAAACTCCAATTTGAAAGAGCTGTAGTTCTGATCATTCTTTTCAGCTCCCTTTAAGGACCGGCTGGCGTAAGCTATCACTCTCTCTTTCCCTCTTGCACTTGAGCCAGCACTGCTCCCAGGCCTTTCTTACTGGCATCTGTGTAAAGGTGAAATGGCTTACTGTAGTCTGGGTACCCCAGCACGGGAGGCTCAGTCAACTTTTTTTTAACAATTGGAATGCGATCTCTCTCTCTTCATTCCATTCAATGGGGACAGGAGTCCTTGGGCTCTTTTTTGGTTGCCCCTCAGGAGTTCCTGGATTGGATCCGCTATTTGAGCAAAGTGGGGGATAAAGCGCCGGTAATAGCCAGCAAAGCTAAGGAAACTCCTCACCTCTTTCACGGTGGTAGGGACTGGCCAATTTCGGACAGCAGCCAACTTATCAGGATCAGGCTGGACCCCTCTCCGCTTACAACATGTCCCAGGTATTTTACAGCAGGTTTAAGCAGGTGACATTTGGACGGTTTAATTTTGAGGCCATATTTAATAAGGATTTCAAACACCTCAGCTAAGTGCTTTAAATGGTCCTCATACGTTTTAGAATAGATGATAACGTCATCCAGATACAACAGCACCGTCTCAAAGTTCTTGTGGCCTAAACACCGCTCCATTAGTCTTTGGAAAGTCCCGGGGCATTGCACAGTCCGAAAGGCATACAGTTAAATTCGAACAGGCCCATAGGAGTGGTAAAAGCAGTCTTTTCTCTATCCTCAGGGGCCATGGGCACTTGCCAGTACCCGCTGGTTAAGTCTAATGTGGAGAAATAGGCTGAGGAGCCTAGAGCGGTTAGAGACTCCTCAATACGTGGCAATGGATAGGCATCTTTGTGAGTTATCTGATTTATCTTTCTGTAATCTACACAAAAACGGATGCCGCCATCTTTCTTTTTACTAGAACCAGGGGTGCAGCCCAGGGACTACGGCTGTCCCGGATTATGTTTGAGTCTTTCATTTCCTGGATCATCTCCTTAACAGTTTGGTATGAAGTAGGTGGTATGGGTCTATACCTCTCTTTGATGGGAGGATGAGAGCCAGTGGGTATGGTGTGTTGAATGACACTGACCTCTCCATAGTCCGTTGCATGTTTACTGAAGGCCTGATGGTGTTTCTTTACCAGATTCAGAATTCCCTCTAGTTGATGTTGGGGGTATCTTCGTCCCCGACATGGAGTTCCTCCCACCAGGGCACTTGTGAGTCGCTCACAGGAAGATGTCCTTGGGCTGCAGCTGGCGGCTTCTCGGTGACAGGCAGGCGGATGACATCCTGGAAGAATACCTGGGAAAGCTGGGCAACAGGGCAGTGCTTAGTAAGCGCAACAGGATGATCACTGAGGTTAATCAGACGGACAGGTACTTTACCTTGGGAGACGGTCACCAGGCACTTGGCAGCTCTCACATAAGGATAGTTCTCCATCTGGATAGGCTCCACCAGGGCTGGATAGTCTTGGCCCTGGACTCCAAGAACGGCACGACACCACAGGAGAGTTTGAGAGTTTGGCGGCAGAGTCACCGGCCTATTATCACGGATCCTGGCGGTACAGATCTCCCCTTTCTCATTAGCAAACCTCTGCTGAGCACACAGTACACTGATAGTCTTTTGGATGGCTCTCTTGGATGCAGAGGGGCAGTAGGCAGAGTCTGGTGCAGCGCTTCAAGCACCTCAGGGTAACAGTTTTTAAAGACATTGGTCCCTACAATTACAGGATGACCCCTCTATCTGCGGCATGTACCACGATCACTCCTTGTTGAGGCAAAGTAGCTTCTCCCACTTGGAGAGTGGGCTCCCAGTATCCATGAACTTTCACTGGCTTGCCATTACTTGCGATGATCTCCAGCCAGGACTCAGGTGGCTGGGTTAGTAGGCTGGAGTCCCAGTATTTTTCAAAGGTGGGCTGCTGAATAGTGGTGACTTGAGACCCAGTGTCCAACAAAGCTTCAAAAGGGATCCCATTGATCTTGACACTTATTTTAGGACGGGACCCTACATACCGGGGCATCCAGCTTGGGTCTTTTGGACCTATTGTTCTACCTCCCGAGGGGCGGTCCTCAGCCTCGAGGGTGGCCCGCTTAACTGCCAGCATGTAGATTCTGTGTGGCCCAACTTTTTGCAATAATTACAGACAGGCCGCTTGCGGTTCTTAAACCGGTCACTTATACTTCTCCCAGGATCTCTGGGGTGAAACTCCTGATAGGCAGGAGGAAACGGTTTTGGAGGTAGAAGCAATTCCTCTTCTAACATCACTGGTTTTTCCCACTCCTCTAATTTCCTGCACACTTTTTCCAGACTTTTAGTGAGATGATTAACCTGTTCCACTAACATAGCAACAGTATCGGAGGTTGGAGCCTGAGCTGCTTGGCTGGCCCCGAACTGGTTAATAGTAGGCAGCGTAGGTTTACAAGCTAGGGGCTCAGATGGGGCCACTGGTTCTGCAGGCAGGGTTTGACCCAAAATACTAATGGCCAGTTCCTTAAAGTCCAGAAAGGTACTGCTAGGATGTTGGGCAGATAACATTTTACATTGGGCTTTTAACTGTTCGTTGTATATCCCTGCAATGAACTGTTCCCTCAGGGTCTGGTCTTGGGTATCAGCCTCCCTGGGATCTATCTGAACAACAGCCTCCAAAGCTTCCTGGAGAGATAGAGCAAAATCGCGGAGCGACTCACCAGGTTTCTGTTTCTTCCCAAAGAAGCGCATCTTTACTTCAGACGCTGTCCGTGCTTCAAAAGTGGTTCTGAGGCGGCTAAAAATTTGGTCCATGGTGCTCCTCTCCGAGTTAGGCCAGGACATGACTTCTCTGCGGGCTGCCCCTTCTAGCTGGGCTAACAGTATCTCCATCTGCTGTTCTGCATTAACAGGGTATAGTTTGAACAACGCCATCATTTTGTCCTTAAAGTCTTTTAAAGTATGAGGCTCTCCTGTATAGCGGGGGAACCATGGGGCCCCGAAATAATATGGCATCGTTAGCGGCATCAGGCTGGTGGCTGTGGTACCGCCTGTGGCCACAGGCTCCCTGGGGGCAGGCTGCTCGGTTACTTCTGGATCCGACATGGTGGCGCAGCCTGAAAAAGTATTGAGTCGACTGGGGGTGTTGTTAGGAGCAACAGTCTGGCCGGTGCGGTCCCTTTAAGAATGACTCTGGGGGTGCGCGTTTTCTGCAGTGTACCCCCTATATATTCCCCGGCTCTCTCCAGTCCTCCTATAGTACTTTTTATGCCCTCCGGTGTATTCTTACCGGGTCCGCCGGCGGTGGAGTTTCAGTCCGGCACCCGCCGGGGTTCAACAGCCCAAATCCCGCGAGATCTCGGGCGCCGCACCCGCGCGATGACGTGCAGGGTTCAAAGGCCGGGCCGCGGCGGTGCGTACAGGCGACGTCCTGCCACTGAGCACAGGCAAGTGGGCGGGGCGAAGCTTCCCGCTCTTCAGGGGGTGGCACCCTGTACACTCCTCTAATGGTGCAGCAAATTTCAGTCCATGAGGTGGGCGGCCATCTTGGGCGCCATTCACCGACAGCAAGCAGGATTGTAAAGAGTTCACAAAAATCACTTTCAAGTACACAGTTCTTTTTCTTAGGGTGGCGCAACACTGCACAGCGCCTCCGGTCCACTTTAGGTACACTTTTCTGGCCCAACAATGCAAATAAAGTCCCAAAAGTCACTTTTCTCACAGGGCAAACTGGATAAGGCACAAAGTTCACGCTTTTGCACTAACAAGCGTGCGAATCCTGTTCGTGACGCCAAAAGAGAGGTGCAGCGTACTCAAGTTAGGGTTAATAGTGTTCTTGGGTGTGGTAGTGCAATGGTGACCACTAACCTGAGACAGGCTGACTCTCTGGCAGGTAGTTGTAGATAGAGTTCGTGACGCCAGTGCCAACTAACGGTGGCACACCGTTTGCTGATTGTAGGAATAACTGAGGAACCACGTTGTAACAAAACAGAACTTGAACTTTACTAAAGTCTTTGATAATAAGCATGCACATAAATGGATGGAAGCGCAGTTCCTTAATACATAGCAGTTGCAGAGTAGTTTCAGATGAGCAGATAACAGATGCATATAAGTTGTAATTCCTCTTAGATCAAGCAGGCCTAATACTGCACAGGGATTTGACTCTCCACTATTTCCTCAGGTTCTATGTAGATACAGGTGACTCCAATTCTTCTGACCTGTCTACTCCTGGGTTACTTTATCATCCAAGGCCCAAATACCTCTTAGACGGCTTCTATCCTTGGTTCTTTACACTTGGAGGATTTCCCTTGCTACCTGCTGAGGACATTGCAGGAGACCCACACAGACTACTCTGTCTGCACACACTTCACAGACTCACTGTCTGCACTGTACTAACTCTACTCTGCCTGGGCCTACCTATATATAGTGGGGCGTACTATCTCCCTCTAGTGGCTGTAGTAGACACTACCCCTGCAGGCCTGTACAAGGTAATAAATTAAAGGTACATACACATAATAAACCTTTGCAGTGTCGGGTATTAACACCCGTATGCTGCATTATTGGGGGGGAGGGGTCTGTGGCTGACACTGTTATGGGGGTCTGTGGCTGACACTTATGGGGGGTCTGTGGCTGACACTGTTATGGGGGTGTCTGTGGCTGACACTGTTATTGGGGGCTCTGTGGCTGACACTGTTATTGGGGGTCTGTGGCTGACACTGTTATTGGGGGGGGGGTCTGTGGCTGACACTGTTATTGGGGGGGGGGTCTGTGGCTGACCCTGCTATTGGGGGGGGGTCTGTGGCTGACACTATTATCTGTGGCTGACACTGTTATGGGGGGGGGGGGGTCTGTGGCTGACACTGTTATGTTATGCTATTTTTCATCCACAGATTCCCCCATAACAGTGTCGCTGTTTACTGCGACTGTAATGGCAGCGGGGCCGGTGCACTCACTGTATTGCATCGGGCCCCGCTCAGAGTAGAAATACTATGAATAACTGTACTAATAATAACGATAAGAGTTGAGCGAACACCTAGATGTTCGGATTTGGGGAGTTCGGCCGAACTTTAAAAAAAAGTTTGGGACCCGAATTTGATCCGAACTGATTGAAGTCAATGGGGTCCTGAACTTCACTTTATTATTTTCCGTTATAACATCTTTTTCAGATCTTAGTTTCCACAATGGTATATTCTAACATAGAGGCGTTCCCATGGTGATGGGGACGCCTGAAGTTAAAATATACCATTGGATCTGAGTTTTCTCCAATCCGATGGTATATTTTAACTTCAAGCATCCCCATCACCAGGGGAACGCCTCTATGTTAGAATATACCATCGGATCTGAGCTAGATCGTGAAAACTCAGATCCGACAGTATATTCTAACACAGAGGCGTTCCCATAGTGATGGGGGGCAGGTGTTAACCTGTGGCCACTGCCACCAATGATTTTAATTAGGGGGGGAGGAAGCCGCACCCTGGACATCAATGATTTTAATGGGGGGGGGGGGGAGAAGGGGAGTCCGGGGTTAATTGTGCGGATCACAGCCCCCTGTAAGAGGTCGGGTGCTGCCAGGCGGCAGAGGGCCGGTATATACAGACTTCTCAGTATATTCTAACTTGAAGTGTCCCCATCACTATGGGAACGCCTCTGTGTTAGAATATACTGTCGGATCTGAGTTTTCACGATCTAACTCGGATCCGATGGTATATTCTAACATAGAGACGTTCCCAGGGTTATTATTAGTACAGTTATTCATAGTATTTCTACTCTGAGCGGGGCCCGGTGTAATATAGTGAGTGCACCGGGCCCCGCTGCCCTTACAATAGGATTTTGCACAAGTAGTGTGTGCTGAATGCTCTGTGGGCCGCGCATGCGCACTTGAGTATTCGGCACACACGCACGGACAGCAGGGACACAGGGCTTTTATTAGTATAGATTATAAATATATTCCCAAATACCTTTCATTGGTTATAATGGCTCGTTTTTTCTAGGGAACAATGATTAGCAGAAACAAAATGGCCGCTGTCCTATTAGTGCACACTAAACCTGTCCTAATCACACAGCAGGACAAGTTACTTCACAACACTGAGGTAAAGAGCTGTCTCATCCTCCTCTCCTACTTGTCAGGGATTATGATCCTGAATACAGATGAGAAGATCTTCAGCTGAATCTCTGTAGGAATGGAGTTCATGAGAAAACATGAAGTACAGAGAGGACAGACAGGACAGACTGTGGTAATAGAGACTGCATACAAGTGCTGCTGCTCATTAGCCACATCTGCTCATGAACTCCATTCCTACAGAGATTTAGCTGATGACTGATGAGCGCAGTGCCGCCGGACTATTTAAATTCGCCGCCACTCACTCCCGAGCAGCCCGCACTGGCTGTATAACATCACTGTGCCGGCCCGTGCATCCCCGCACTTGCTGCCCGGAATCTGCAGCGCGCTTCCAGATGGGGATCACTTTGATCCTCCCACCTGTAAAGCTTCAGCATATCCCAGGTGCAGTAATGCAACAAACAAAGGGAGGGGAACTTTTGTTCCCCTATCTCTGTTATGTTAACCATTTCCAGCCCTGCTGGGGATGTTTAACAAAAGGCAAAAGGATCTATTGATCCTTTGCCTTTTGAAGTCACCAGAAGCCGGACAATTATGGCACTCTGGTGCCATCTCCTGGAGGCTGATTGGGAAACTTTATTTGGCCACATATATTCATATAGATGTTTGGGGCACATCTATATAGATATATAATTAAACCTGTGGCATAAATGGGCAAATATAAGCTCAGTCACCTATTTAAGGGTCCTTTCACACTTGCGTTCTGAGGATCCGGCAGGCACTTCCGTTCCGCTGGATACATCAGAACGCAAGTCGCCTGAAAGCATTAGAATACTGATCAGGATCCTGATCAGTCTTCAAAATGCTTTCAGGTTACTATGGCAGCCAGGATGCTATTAAAGTCCTGGTTGCCATAGTAGTAGTGGGGAGCGGTATACTTACAGTCCGTGCGGCTCCCGGAGCGCTCCAGAATGACGTCAGAGCGCCTCATGCGCATGGATCACGTGATCCATGCGATCACGTGATCCATGCGTGTAGGGCGCCCTGACGTCACTCTGGAGCGCCCCAGGAGCCGCACGGATGGTAAGTATACTGCTCCCCCGCTCCCCACTACATTTTACCATGGCAACCAGGACTTTAGCGTCCTGGCTGCCATGGTAACCATTGAGAAAAAGCTAAACGTCGGATCCGGCGATGCGCTGAAACGACGTTTAGCTTAAGGCCGGATCCGGATTAATGCCTTTCAATGAGCAATAATTCCGGATCCAGCCTTGCAGCAAGTGTTCCGGATTTTTGGACGGAACAAAAAGCGCAGCATGCTGCGGTATTTGCTGCGTCCAAAAAATGTTCCGGTCCTGAACTGAAGACATCCTGATGCATCCTGAACGGATTTCTCTCCATTCAGAATGCATGGGGATGATCCTGATCAGGATTTTTCCGGCATAGAGCGCCGAGGACGGAACTCTGGGCCGGAAAACAAAAAACGCCAGTGTGAAAGGACCCTTATATATACATGGATATGTATGCTGACAAAAGGGGCATACATACATGTGTGTGTGTGTGTGTATATATATATATATATATATATATACACACACACACATCACCTGGACAGGCCCATATACTGGGCTCACAAAATAAATATATAATAAACTCCACGGCACGTCCAGAAGTAGCAAAGGTAACAAAAATGTATTCACCAGATATACAGCAACGTTTCAGTCCACTCAGTGGGATCTTTCTCAAGCAAATGGTGATGACAAAATGGTGCTCACATATAGGGGCATATATACACACCCACAAATCAATTAACCAACAAAGGTAATTAATGTAAAACAGTATAAAGCATAAAAAGTCCATAGGTGTACATACAAAACTTTAGTATGCAAGTATAATAAATACAGTAAAAACATCCATAAAATGAATGTATAATATGCAAATGTACAAAGGCCCTAATACGGACAAAATTCATAAAGTGTCATAATTATCTAATCACATACATCTGTGAAAACCCATGTGAACATAATTAAAATCATTGATTGGCTAGGGGGGCAAGTTGTAAGTACTAACCAGCGTGGGAACATCTCGTTTGTCTGAGTGTCTTCCAGTGTGTACTGTGCATGTCAGAAAACAGTGTCGAGTCACGTGACCACCAGACGTCAGCTGGCTCAGGTCACGTGACTCACTAGACACCATCAACGCCCGCCTCCAAAGGTCCTTACAGCAAAAGTGAAAAACTAACATGCAGCAAAAGATCCTGGAGGCTCACATATCATGTGACCACATGTATTGGTCACATGATCGGACAATTGAAAAGACAGATTGGATATATTACGATATGATAACAGCAATGTGGCAGTTTAAATATGCTTTTTTTTTATATAGTGACACATTATAAACCAGTAAGGCATCTTAAATGTGTGTAGACGGTTATGTTGTGATTCACCTCTTTGAAAAAGAATAAAGATATTCTAAGCGCTGCGAGCAGATTGGAGTGGTGGAAGACTGTTGCAGAAAGACATCCTGGATCATTAGGGCCAACCGGTGCCATTTCAACAACCACGATGGATCTCTGTGTCACAGACAATCAAGTCCAACATCTTGTTAAGAGTTTGGACATACGCATCATCTGTGACTATATATAAAGGCAAAGGCAATAGGAAGAGCAACAGTCTAGCGGGATAATCATCAACTGACTGTGGGACCCCGCACATGTGGTGTAGGGTCCCCGGTCAGAAAAGGGGGGGGGGGGGAAGAGGAAAAGAGGGATATGGTGTTAGTTTAGAATCCACGGTCTGTATTAAACATTTAACCCATAAGGCTTAAATGTATTTAATTCAGTAATCCAATATAATTCCCGTTTTTTCAATAGCAGGTTTCTATTACCTCCCCTTCGAGGAGTAGGAATATGATCTAGAAGCATACATCTCAGGTTGCTTTCTTTGTGGTCACAATCAGTAAAGTGTTTGGATACTGGAAGATCCATTTGTTTTTTCCGAATGGTGTATCTATGTTGAACACATCTAGTTTTGAAGTCTAAGGATGTTTCACCCACATACAAAAAGTTGCAGGGGCACCATAACACATAAATAACAAAAGTCGAGTCACAAGTCAAAAAATGTCTAATCTTGTACCTCCTAGTTGTGGAAGGATGTATGAACGTATCCCCCTTGCAAATGTATCTACAATTGACGCACTTGCGACAGGGGAAACATCCCATCTTTTGCACCCGTAGGAAGCTCTGTGTATTCTTTTTTTGTGAACCAACATCAGTGTGTACCACTTTATCTCTTATATTGCTCGGTCTCCTGTATGATAGTGAAGGGGGAGATTTAAATTCCTCAATATTAGTATACTCACTCCTGAGGACCGCCCAATGTTTAATGATAATGTCTCTGATGTGATGACTATCCTCTGTGTACGTAGTAACCAATGGGATCCTGTGGGGGGACAACTTCTTATGTTTCTTATCTAGTAAGTCAGTTCTATTATGAGTGTGAACAGAGTCTAAATGTGAATCAAAAATGGTGTCAGGGAAACCTCTTATTTAAAAAGGATTTTTTTCATCTTATTCAATGTTCTTTCCAACTGTTGTTCATCACTTACTATTCGCCTCGCCCGTAGAAACTAGCTAAGGAGGAGTGATCTAACCATTGCTCAAGGGTGAAAGCTGTTAAACCTTAAAAGTGTATTTTTATCCGTAGGTTTGACATGTACATCTGTATCAAAATGGCCCTCACGAATCGTAACGCAGACATCCAGAAAGCTGATAGCTTCACTGGAATAATTCAGAGTGAATTTGATATTATCATCAATGGTATTGAGAAAAGTGTGAAATGCAAGTAATTGTACCTCAGTGGCTGTCCAGAGTACAAAAACGTCATCTATGTATCGCTACCACCTCAACACATGTGTGAAGTGGGGCGATAAATAGATGAACGTGTCCTCGAGGTATGTGACCGCCATATTAGCATAAGTTGGTGCCACATTTGACCCCATAGCGGTCCCTTGTGACTGCAAATAAAAATAATACCCAAACAAAAAGTAGTTAGAAGTCAATACAAGATGTAAGAGTGTCAAGATGAAATCCTGACAACCCAGTGTCAAGTCAGAGCCTCCAAGGGCCTTCTTGACCACACCAATCCCAAATTCGTGTCTAATGGAGGTGTACAGGCTGGTGACCTCAAAAGAGGCCATGATGATATTAGGTGGAATGTCAATGCCATGTAGTTTTTTTTAGGAAGTCAGTACTGTCAAGTATGTATGATCTAGCTGATGTAGCAAAATTGTGTAATACTTTATCAAGAAAGATGGATATATTACTCAATAGTGATCCTGTACCTGATAGAATGGGTCTACCTGGCGGGTTAATCAAATCCTTGTGGATTTTTGGAAGTAAATACAGCATAGGTGTAATGGGGTGTTTCACAATAAGAAAAACCCTAAGTTTATCATCAATGAAGCCAGCCTGTACGCCTTCACATAAAACACAATTGATGTTTCTCTCAATATCCCATCTGGGATCACTACATAACCGTTGGTATACTATCTTGTCATTAAGCTGACGATAGGCCTCAGCCATATATTGAGTCGTGTCCATGACAATGATACCAACACCCTTGTCAGCAGACTTGATGGTGATGTTGCGGTCATGGGCAAGCTCATAAAGTGTACGCCACTCCAACAGCGACATGTTGGGATGGCGAAAATTTTCAACAGGAATATTTTTTTGTACATCACGTAATACAGACTCAACAAACAATTCAATCGCAGGAGAAGAGACTGGAGCAGTGAAATCGCTTTTGATATACAAATCATAATCCCCAAGGTTCAGCTCTGAAGTCCTCAGAGTATCTGAACCCTTGGGATGTGTGGAGAACCAGGCCTTAAGCTTGATCCGCTGAAAAAACTGGTGCAGGTCATCATCTACCTGCAGCCAGTCAGTATGTACATTGGGACAAAAGCTAAGGCCCTTTTCCAATACGTTAAGTTGCCCAGAAGACAAAATATGGGATGAAATATTAATTACCATTTTAGTGTCCATCAATTCTTCTTTCGCTGTTGTTTTTTGTTGCTTTTGGTTTTTTTGGAATCGGCGTCTCCTGCATCCACTTCGCCTGGTGACTTTCCTTATGTCGCAGCAGGAAGATCTTCTAAAAAAGACTCAGCTGTACTCTGTGTGGGTGCATCTAATGTGGATTTTTTGAAGCTTGTCCTGTTACTTGTCCTAGGATTAAATGAGCGGGTTTGCTGGTTCTCCAATTTCCAATTGTATACATTTCCATTGTTGTAGTCAGAAGCATCTCGCTGCCATTTCGAACGTTTTGTGTCCTGAATGTCCTTTTTAATTTTGCCATAAAACGGTTTTGACTTTGATATCACATCTTGGTATTCATCCTCAGACAACAATCCTGTTAAAGTAGTGCTCAGTAGTGCTACTTAGCTTGCTTTTCTTTTGTCAACATTAAGTCTCTCTGCAAAAACTCCATATTGAGCAAAATAAGATCAAGCGAAAATTTATTGGCTATAGATTCATATTTTGAGCGAAAATCAATATCATGCATGTACATGGTCGGTTGTGCATGCGTTCGCATGCCTCTCAGTATGCGTTGTGATCTGTAGTACTCACTAAGCGTAATAAGGTGTAGTTCTAGTGCAATAATACGCTTAGACACATATTCCAAGTTTTTTTTAGTGTCCAAAATAGTGGGTGTGGATAAAAAACAGGAGTCCCCCTTGAAGGCATTCAAGATCCTATCTGCCTCATCACTTGTATAAGAAAAAATGTCTGGTGACGTTAAATCTCCAGCAAAGGAGAAATTGCCATGAGCTGTCATATTCACAAGTATCAAAAACAGAAAAAAAGAAAAGAAAAGCGTGCCAGCTCTAATGGATCAGATCAATGGAATACAAAACAAGGGCAGCACAGCAAAAAGACAAGAAAAATAGTATGGTAGAGTGCCAGTGGCTGTGGGGGCGATCCACCCACCTTACTTACAAAAATTATAAACTCCACGGCACGTCCAGAAGTAGCAAAAGTAACAAAAATTTATTCACCAGGCATACAGCAACGTTTCTCAAGCAAATGGTGATCACAAAATGGTGCTTACATATAGGGGCATATATACACACCCACAAATCAATCAATCAACAAAGGTTATTATACAAATGTGTGTGTGTGTGTGTGTGTATATATATGTATATATCCATGAAAAATCAACGCCGCACTCTTCTTATGAAAAAAACGCAGTGTCTTTATTCACACATGTGACTAGAGTTGTTTCGGTACCAAAATTTTGATTCGGTATCGATACCATAAAAAAGTATTGCGATACTCGATACCATTCGATACCACGCGAAAAAAATAAAAACGCCAAAAAAATCCGCGTGCATTCCACATTTTATGAAACCGCCGGCTCATAATACAACAGTCCTATCCTACTTTTTTGTGGGGACAAGACGACTAAAAGAAAATGGCGAATCGTGCATTTTTTCTTTTTCTTTTTTTTTCTTTTACGGCGTTCACCGCATAAAAGTGGATTTTTAATAGTTTGGACTTTTGAGACGTGGCGATATGTAATATTTTATTTATGTATTGTTTATATATTTTATATGTAAAATTGGGAAAGGGGGATTTATAATTAATATTTTGGTGTACTTTAACTTTTTTTTTTTTTTTTACAGTTTATTTATTAACTATTTCCACCCTAGGGGCTAGAACCTGGGATATTCTCATCCTATTCACCCTAATAGAGCTCTATCAGGGTGAATAGGATCTCACCCTCTCCCTGCTGCCCTGTGCACAGTGCACACAGCAGCAGGGAGCAGACCAAGGCAGCCAGGACTTCAGAAGCGTCCTGGTTACCATGGTAACCGATCGGAGCCCCAGCATTACAGTGCTGGGGCTCCGATCACTGCCACTGCCACCAATGAGGAGGAGGTGAGGGGACCCTGTGGCCACTGCCACCAATGATTTTATTACTGGGGGAAGGGGGGCACACTGCCCACTGCCCACCAATGTTTTAATACTGGGGGGCACACTGCCCACCAATGTTTTAATACTAGGGAGGGGAGGGGGCACACTGCCCACTGCCCACCAATGTTTTAATACTAGGGAGGGGGCGGAGCACTGGCCAGCAATGCCGAGTAGTTTCTTATATAAATGCAGGCAGAAGACACAGGCTGCCGGCACCTGCCTGTGAGCGAGCGCTGCGATCAGAGGCTATTAACCCCTCAGGTGCCGCACCTGAGGGGTTAATAGCCTCTGATTGCAGTGCTGGGTCACAGGCAGGTGCTGGCAGGCTGTGTCTTCTGCCTGCATTTATACAAGAAACTACTCGGCATTGCTGGCCAGTGCTCCCGTCCCCCAGCTCCGCCCCTCCTCCCGCCCCCGCTCCGCCCCCTCTCCCTCTATTGGTTGAAGCGGCAGCACAGGGGGAGGGAGAGACTGCCTCCTTCTCCCTGTGCTGCCGAGGAGAACATGGCCGCGCTGAGAGCATTGCAGCCATGCTCTCCTATACTGGGCTGTGCAGTAGTGCAGCCCAGTATCGATAAAATACTTTTCCTGGTATCGAGTGCGATACCAGAGAAAAGTATCGATCGGGTATCGAAAGTTCGATACCCGAAACAACCCTACATGTGACACAAAATAGGCAACGTTTCAATCCCCTTCCGGGATCCTTCTCAAGCCAAGTGTTGCCAATATATATATTTTTTTAATCCAACCCTTCCCTCTACATAACCACTAAAATAGTACCTTCTTTTATTTCAGATTTTTCTGATGTATTCTCTGAAAGTGGAGACCAGGAGTTACCTCCACATCGGGAGTATGATTGCCCCGTCAACCTTATTCCCGGAGCTAGGTTGCCCAAGTCTTGGTTGTATAATCTTTCTGAACCCGAAAGAGTAGACATGTGAGATTATATCACCGAGAGTTTGGCTAAAGGTCATATTAGACCATCCAAATCACCAGTGGCTGCAGGGTTCTTCTTTGTTAAAAAAAAAGGACGGAACTCTTAGGCCATGTTTGGACTTCCATGAGCTTAATTGCATTACTGTTCCTATCCCCGTCCTTTGATCCCAGATTTGTTCAATCAGATTGTCGGTGCCAAGGTGTTCTCTAAGTTGGATTTGAGGGGGTATATAATCTGGTAAGGATCAAAGAGGGGGACGAATAGAAGACGGCCTTTAATACCCCTGAAGGTCATTTTTAAATTTTGTCATGCCTTTTGAGTTGACCAATGCTCCTGCTGTTTTTCAATATCTCATCAATGACATCTTTCATTATCTGGTGGGAAGATTTGTGATGGTGTATCTGGATGATATTTTGATCTATTCCCCTGACATGGAGAAGCAGCAGGATCATGTGAAACAGGTCTTACAGATCCTAAGGGAGAATAAATTGTATGCTAAGATGGAGAAGTGTGTATTAGCAGTTACGGAAGTGCAATTTCTGGGTTACCTACTCTCATCTTCAGGTTTTCGTATGAATCCGTAAAACGTCCGTGCTGTGTTGGACTGAGATTGACCCAAAAATCTGAAAGCGCTCATTCGATTTTTGGGGTTCACAAACTACTACCGTAAATTTATCTTGAATTACTCGACATTAATATGACTAAGAAAGTTGTGGATTTCTCAGTCTGGTCTGATGAGGCATTACATGCCTTTTCAGCAGTAAAGGAATGTTTTGCTTCTCCTCCTAAACTGTTGCAACCTGATGTGTCACAGCCATTCATTGTGTAAGTTGACGCATCCGGGGAGGGGTGATTTAGAGGATCCTGGCCCGATATTAGCTGATGGGGTGGTTGTATCTGCCCTTTATCCTCAACGTGAGGCAAAGGTTTGGAGGCCCAGGGAGATGTACCTGATTCTTGTCCTCCAGAGAAGTTGTTTGTTCCTTCGGAACTACGGCACAAGGTGTCTGAAGAACATCACAGTACTGTTCTTACGGGAAGCCCTGGGAGCAGATCCACGGTAGATTCTGGTAGGCAGGGTTGCGTAAATGTATTGAGGGCTATGTGTCAGCTTGTGAGACTTGTGCGCGTGCCAAGGTGACACATACTCGGCCTTCAGAATCTGTACTTCCCTTGTCTATCCCGTCCTGACCGTGGACTCATTTTTCCATGGACTTTATCACAAATTTGCCTAATTCCTCAGGGAAAACTGTGATTCTGGTGGTTGTTGATCGCTTCAGCAAGATGTCGCACTTTGTAGCATTATCAGGTCTACCTAATGCTAAAACTCTCGCACAAGTGTTTGTTGATAACATCGTGAAACCACGCGGTATCCCCCCTGATGTGGTGTCTGATAGGGGGACTCAGTTTGTTTCCAGATTCTGGAAGGCGTTCTGTACTCGTTTGGGTGTCCAATTGTCCTTCTCTTCGGCTTTTCATCCTCAGTCGAACAGACAGACTGAACGCACTAACTAGAATCTGGAGACTTATTTGTAATATTTTGCCTTGGAGAATCAGGAGAAGTGGTCTTAATTTTTGTTGTTGGCCGAGTTTGACATAAATCACCGTTGACAGAAATCCACTTATAAGTCGCCGTTTTTTGGTGCATATGGGTTCCATCCGCAGTTTGGCACATTTTATGGTACTGAGACTTCTGGTATACCGGAAGAGGAAAGAGTTTCCTCTTCGTTGTCATCTATTTGGCGGAAAATTCAAAACCATTTTAAAAAAATAGGCAAAAAGTATAAACGTATGAGTGGTCCGGACCTGAGAGTGGGTGATTCTGTGTGGCTGTCCACTAGAAACATTAAGATGAAGGTACCTTCTTGGAAGTTGGGGCCAAGATTTATTGGGCCATATAAAATCTCTGCCATTATTAATCCGGTTGTTTTTGTCTTGAACTTCCGCAGGCTTTAAAAATTCATAATGTTTTTCACAAATCGTTGCTGAAAAGATATGTCAAACCTGCTGAACCATCCTCCTTACCTCCTGCTCCTGTCTTGGTGGACGGTAATCTTGAATTTCAAATTGGCAGGATAGTAAACTCACAAATTCTCCGTAGATCTCTCCAGTATCTCGTGCACTGGAAAGGTTACGGTTCAAAGGAAAGAATGTGGGTTCCTGCGACTGACATTAATGCCAGTCGCCTTGTGAAGGCCTTTCACGGGGCGCATCCTGATAAAGTCGGCCCTGGGTGTCCGGAGGTCATCCGTAGAGGGGGAGGGGGTACTGTCATGGTCCCTCCCATGACAGAGGTGAGAAGATCTGAGAGACTGGCGGCACGTGAGGGTATCTGACAGTTTCTGTTTTTATCTTGCGGTGTTGTTTGGTATTGACCACACCTCTTGTCAGGTGACCACACCTCTTAGTCATTACTGAGGCTCTATTTTGTTCTGACTCACACTGCTTACCATGCGGTTGATATTTCCTGCTGGAGTTGGTTGAGCTGGTGTGTTCTTCTATATAAAGAATGGCAGCACAGCCGGCCAAATAAAAATATGGTGGTGCAGGCCAGTGAATCCGGCAACAAATCCAGGACAATATTAGAAGAAAAAAATAGCAGAACTCTCACAAAAAATAAGGGAAAAGAAAAACATTTTATTCACCCATGTGGTCGCAACGTTTCAGCTGATTCATAGAGCTTGAAAATGTTGCGACCACATGGGTGAATTTTTCACTTATTTTTTGTGAGAATGCTGCCATTTTGTGTGTATATATATATATATATATATATATATATACATACACACACACATACGTATAGGAAAAATGTCGGCACCGTATCAAATGCTCAAATCCGGGTGCAATGCCTCGCCGGGACGAGCCAGTCGCAAATATAAAACAGAAAGATGAGGCAGCACTCCATATATAAAGGAGACATATCTTTTTATTCACCCATGTGGGCAGTGCGACGTTTCGGCTCCAAACAACTGGAGCCTTTCTCAAGCTTGAGAGATATATATATATATATATATATATATATATATATATATATATATTATACCGTGTGTGTGTATATAATATATTATATAGAAAGTTTGATAAAGGCTCCATTGAAAGAGCTGAAATGCTACATTGCTGTTTGGTGTAATAAAAGATCCACTTTTCACTTGAAGACCGGAGTGCTGCCTAATCCTTCGCTAGTATATATTTATCATCTTCATGCTCATAAATAACTACTTAGTGGAATTAGTAATAATAAGGAACTGTTAGTTTGCCCCCCTTGTATTTGCTAGTGCCCACATCCCACAGTGCATTCCTGTACAGGGCTTCAATGTGGTTGCTGAATGCTGCAGGAGCTGCTTCCGCTAGACTGAGTTCAGGGCACAGTGGAGGGAGTTTGGATGAGACGGCTTCCTTCTTCCCCAACCGCTTTAGTGCCAAGCACATCACACTGTACATTCCTGTATAACGCTCGATGTGGGCGCCTCTCCACCACACTGGTGAGTGGGTGGTGCAGCATCATTCTCCATCACCCCTCTGGCTGGTGAGTGCGAGCTACAATATGAACAAGTAGGAGTCAAATCCCCTCTTTTTGGTCCACAAATATAAAGGCCTTAGCGTGTCACATTGTCATTATCTTAGTATAATCTGTATGTGCAGTGTTTTGAACATAAACTGTTTCTTTTGCAGGTTTATTCCATCTTAAAATACAGCACTTGGAAAGAAGAATAAATATTGGTAGCCAACATGGAGACAATTGAAGCGTTGACTATTTTTAAAGATGCTTCTTGGCCAATAATGATGATATGGGAGCGAATCAACCATGCATATACATCAGATTCTCCTCCAAAGGACTGGGGGGTTCAAAAGACGACTGTGGCTTCCAGAACTGGATTTTTAGTTCCCACAATGAAAAATATACTGTGCTCTGGGACACTAGTCACTCCTACTGGAAAGTTAGCACTCCATTTGGGCAATGTCTGTATTTTGTTGGACCTCTTTTTATAGACAAATCAATGAAAGGATTAAAAGTACCTCCGTTATTTACGGTCATTGATTCAGATACAGATTTTTAATACCAGCTCGTGCTTCAAGGGTGATGAAAAAAATGCTCGAAATTACCCATTTTGTTGTTAAACTAAATCTCCACACCTCAAATAAAACAAAATAAAAATAAAATATTGTTTCCCATAGTCTTTATTGTCATAGATATCAAAAAGAGCAAAAAGGGGCGTGACGAAGGCAGAGCCATTGGCCCAGTATTATTCATTATTATTTATGCCATAAACTGGAGTAAATAATGACTGAAATCTGCGGCAGTTCCAAGCTGCCGTAGATTTCATTCCAGTGCACGGACTGCCAGAGGAGGCCTGTGCCTATATACCTGCCTCCTCTGGCAGTGGCGGCTCCATCAAGAGCAGTATAGCACACGCCAGTATTGAGAACTCAGGGCCTTTATTTATAAATACATGTATAAAAGCAGAACATTTATTTTAAAAAGGGGTAATTTTTATTTTTTGCAAAGTGGTACAAAATTCACAAAACGTGTCCAGCTTAAACAAGGCTTTTGTAACTGTTCTTTGCTGCCATAACTTCTAGGATACAATTCTGTTTAACCCTAAGGGACCACAATATCCAAGGCATAAAACTCAGGATTGGAGTTGTCTCAGCTCCAGAACCTGCACCACCAGCATGCTTATTGTGGCAGGCGCAGCACTATGAAGTGTCTTTTGCGCTGTGGCATTAGAAGAATTTTGATATCTCTAACTTTTTAGTCTAACCAGACTGTCTGTTACTCTGCTTTAATTCTTCTAGCGCTGTTCTATGTAAACAGTAGGCTTAAAGAGCACACCAAATGCTTAAGATAACTTCTTTATTAACTTCAACTTTTCTTCATATATAACACTGCCACCTCCACAGCAGATAGTCCATGTACAAAACACGTGTTGAAAAAGTATCGCAAAATGGCGGTTTAACCGTTCAATCTTGTCATTCAACGTAAATGGATGAATATATTTCTCTCTTCGGTATCTGTACTCTCACTTTAAGTTATTTAAGCACTTTATGATCTCTCTGAGAGGTATATCTGAGATTTGGTATTGGTTTGTCTGTATGCAGTTTGCACTATAGTTTGGTGCTTAATTTGCTTTCTATGGCTCAGTATGATCTGGTATGAGCAGTTCGTTTGAACTATTCGCAGATTGGTGGAACTGTAAGTAAACATACATAACTGGTTCAGTATACAGTTCTGATCACAATACTAAAAATAGAAACATTATTTAACTATTTTGGCCTCTTTGCTTCCATAAAACTCAACTCTAACTGGAACTGTGTGTCTGTTCAGCTCTTCTCTCTGGTGAATAATGATTTCAGCAGGGATTTCCCACCCAAGCTGAGTGTAGGATGGGCCAAGACTCCTGCTCATTGTGAGATTGGCTGTGATTGGTCAAGACTCCTGGGCAGTAGCAACAGTTTAACTCTATGCTTTCTGTTAATTCTGCTGTGCCATTGAGCTTACCTTACATTCATTTTACTGAATCTTAAAGGCATAGTATCTTTTCTGCTTATGTGAACACAATATATAACTGTTATGTGACATCCAAAAACATGAAGTCACAGTAAATAACGCTGCTTTTGTCTTTAACATATAAACATATGAACTGTATTAAGGTTATTATTAGCAGGTCTAGCTGTATAGACATATAAGCAATATTAGCAACCTAGGACAGGTCTTAGCTGGCCAGCTACACTTATGGCAGTACACAGGAATAACTGGCAAGCTGCGCAATACATTTTAGGAAGTAGCAGGAAGGGATTAAAATTTATGTTTTTTCCCATGTACTGCATTGTAATGATACTTATGACTTCTTAAGGTGTTTGACAATCTGATTCTGTTTAAAGAAAGATATGTGTACATTTTAAATAATCTAGAGATTGTGCCATTAAGGTCTCTTGCACACAGCTGTTGCTCGGCCATTCTAAGCATTGATAACCGCAATTTGCGGTCTCCAATGCACAGGCAACATCTGTGTGGCTGCCACAGATGGATCCAGACCCATTCACTCCAGACTGCGAAGTGCTTCATTTTTATAATGATAGTCAATGGTGTCGCACTGTGACCATGCTGTGACTGTGACATGACAGTCGCAAGAAATCCATCCAAATTGGAATTTTGTGTGATGTCGCATCACAGTCACAGCACAATACCATTGACTATCATTATAAAAAAAATGCTGCGTGCCACATGTTGCAGTGTAGTTGTTCCCTATTTGACGTACGACACACGTCGCTGTGTAGCCCTAGTCTAAAACCTCATTCACACGTCAGTGATTTCCATCACTGATTGTGAGCCAAAACCAGAAGTGGAGGCTTCACAGACATAAGTTGTAAGTTTTCATTCATGCGGCCATTGTACAGCCGTTCCGTGCATTGGGGGACGCAATTTTTGGTCCCTAATGCACGGGCACCATTTGTGTGGCTGCCACAACGGAGCCAGACCCATTCAACTTAAATGGGTCCGTGATCCGTCCGCACCGCAAAAAAACAAAACATGTTTTATTTATTTTTGCGGTGCAGAGACACGGACAGAAACCCCACGGAAGCACTCTGTAGTGGTTCCGTGCCTCCATTCCGCACCTACATTCTGGATTGCGGACCCATTCAATGCGACCACAAAAGATGCGGACATCCGTTCCTTGGCATCCAAAAAAATGTTGAATGTGTCGCATTACTGACAAGGGTTGGACTGCTCTGTTACGTTCCGCAAAATGTGGAATGCCCGCAGACGGTGTCCGTGTTTTGTGGGCCGCAAAAACGGCTATGGCTGTGAGCATGTGCCCTTATATGCATCCGAACTTGGTGCTGATTTAAAAAATGTAGTCAGTGAATGGAAGATCTTTGCATTTCAAAGGCTGCAGACGGAAACACCCAACATAATGCAAAACTGCAGGAGGTTAGATAGAGGGTGTTATTTACCATACATACTAAAAGTGAGCATAACAAAAGGGCAGCACACCCTGCAGGAGCCCAAGCCAGGACTTTGCCTTCAATCCCTTCTTCTGGGGCATATGCACTGTTTTGCACTATATTGAGCATTTGTGTTCGCAGCCTCTGAGATGCAAAGATCTTCTACCACTGATTGCATATGGCTGAATATAAGAGAGGTTGGAAGAAGACGGGTGTTCACACTGGGAGTAGAGCGCTGTGGTGTGTTTTCTTCATGTGATTTGGAAGAACATTCAGGACACTTGGAAACGGAGATCGATGTGAAATGGTGAGGTTTAGGCCCCTTTCGCACGAGCGAGAATTGCGCCCGCACGGAATCCGGACCCATTCATTTAAATGAGTCTGTGTACATGAGCGGTGGTTTTCATGCATCACTTTTGGGTTGCGTGAAAATCACATCATGTTCTATATTCTGCGATTTTCACACAACACTGGCCCCATAGAAGTGAAAATCACATCGCATCCGCAAGCAAGTGCAGATGTGATTTTCACGGATGGTTGCTAAGAGATGTTGTTTGTACACATTCAGTTTTTATCACAGCGTGCAAACCACAGTAAAACGCGTTGCACCGTTGCACCCATTGCACCGTGATAAAAACTGAACAACTGAATGTGATCGCAAACAACACTAAATGACTTTGTTTGCGAAATCGCGCAGTTTTCACTGAATGCATCCGCAACGCATTCAGACATAATGCGGACACGCTTGTCTGCAAGGGGCTTTACTTGGACATATTTTGACTATTAGGGTAGATTCACACACAGGTATTTTGTGGTGTTTTTCTATACTTTTATGTTTTTGGTGGTGTGTTTTGCATCTGTGTGTTTTATTGGCTACAAAAATGCCAGATATTAGCTGAAAATCTTTGGTAAATAGGAAATACTGGACATGCAGGGATTTTTTGGAAACTGGCATTTATGTTTGTATCTTGGGTTGGCATGTTGAAGAGTAAAAAGCCTGATTACAACGGTCTTATTTTTAAAGTCTCATTTACCAACTGTTTTTGCAACAGTTTTAGAGGCATTTGCCCCTGTTGCGCTTATTTAGACCAGTTTTAGTGATTTTCAACCTCTTACAAGAAAACCACTAGAGGTCAGACTTAAACAAAAAAAGACAAACAACATTTATGAAAGGATAATAAATGAGGCACAAATTGAAGACAACCTTACATCAGACTTAGGCCCCTTTCATATGGGCGTTGCAGAATGGGGCCAGATAGGATGCGGGTGCGTGGCGGGAGTGCAAAGCATTTTAATGCGTTTTGCAAGCACGTGGGAAAAATCGGCATGTTTACTACCCAGACCCGAACCCGGACTTCTTCACTGAAGTTCTGGTTTGGGTTGAGTATTCTGTAGATTTTATTATTTTCCCTTATAACATGGTTATAAGGGAAAATAATAGCATTCTCAATACAGAATGCTTAGTAAAATGTGGATTGAGGGGTTAAAAAAATAATAATTAACTCACCTTATCCACTTGATCGCGTAGTTTTACATATTTTACTAAGCATTCTGTATTGAGAATGCTATTATTTTCCCTATAACCATGTTATAAGGGAAAATAATAAAGATCGGGTCCCCATCCCGATCGTCTCTTAGCAACCATGCGGGTAAATTGTACTTGCTTGCGGATGCTTGCGATTTTCACGCAGCCCCATTCACTTCTATGGGGCCTGTGTTGCGGGAAAAACGCAGAATATAGAGCATGCTGCGATTTTCACGCGATTTTCAGTGATGCGTGAAAATCACCGCTCATGTACAAAGTCCCATTGAAGTGAATAGGTCAGGATTCAGTGCGGGTGCAATGCGTTCACGTCACGCATTGCACCCACGTGGAAAACTCGCCCGTGTGAAAAGAGCCTTAGGCAAGCTTAGTAAATCTGCTCCAATTACTTTTTTCTGCCGTTTTATCACCTTATTCTCTGTAAAAAAAAAAAAAACCTGATAAAATGTGTGTGTGAGGGAGCCCTTCATACAGTACATAGATTGTGAAGGTTTTTTACAGCACTTTTGTGTTTTTAGCTAAAAAAATAAATAAATAAACAAAATGCCAGCCCCAGATGTTAGTTGAAAGTCTCTGAAATCTGAAAGCTTTTTTTCCTAGTGGCATTTTTTAAACACAGCTGGTGAGATTTATCAAACTGGTGCAAAGGAAGCCTGGTTTAGTTGCCCATAGCAACCAGTCAGATTCCACCTGTCATTTTGAAAGGAGCTGTGAAAAATGAAAGTTAGAATCTTATTGGTTGCCCCACTGGAGTCATTTATCAAAACTGGTGTAAAGGAAAAATACTTTCACATTAGTGTTTTTTTTTTTTTTTTGCTGGGTCCGTCATGGATCTGCAAACATGCTTCCGTTATAATAATACGACCGCATGCATCTGTCATGAACGGATCCGGTGGTATTATGTCTTATATAGCCATGACTGATCCGTCATGAACACCATGGATCCCTTTTCTATTGTGTCAGAGAAAACGGATCCGTCCCCATTGACTTGCATTGTGTGTCAGGATGGATACGTCTTGCTCTGCACCACATCGCGGACAGAAAAATGCTGCTTGCAGCGTTATTCTGTCTGCGATGGGGACGCAACCAAACGAAACGGGATGCATTTTGGAGCATTCCGTTTCGTTCAGTTCAGTTTTGTCCCCATTGACAATGAATGGGGACAAAACGGAAGCGTTTTCATACGCTTTTGAGAGCCTATGACGGATCTCAATAGCAGAATTGAAAACGCTAGTGTGAAAGGAGCCTTAGTTGTCCATAGCAACCAATCAGATTCCGCCTTTCATTTTTCAGAACCGCTTTGGAAAATGAAAGGTGGAATTTGATTGGTTGCTATGGGCAACTAAACCAGTATCTCTTTACACGAGCTTTGATAAATCTACCTCAGCATGTTCAGTCAATAGCATTTTTTTCATCTTCTTCTCTATAGGAAAAAAAAGTCTGGAAAAAAAGCTATTCTAATATATTGTAACACGAAAACGCCACCAAAAAGCGCTTGTTGTATGCAAAAAAACGCAAGTGATTTTTAGGACTATTATTAGTGGTAAAAATTGCCAGACAAAATTTATGTGTGAAGACTAATGTGGGGACTAATCCTCAGTGGCACTAATTTGTATTTTACCTTCTGTTTATTTGCATTTATTGTTAGCTAACTCTTTTGTTTCTACCTCTCTGTATTTCTGTGTGTGAGGCCTTTTTTGGAGAAAAATTGAGAAATTCCATTTTTTTTTTTTGCAGCTGTTTGGTTGGACATTTAAATAACTACTGCAAAAAAAAATATATTTCTGTCATTATCTTTTGTTGATTTTTTTTTTTTTTTTTACTACTGGTTATGCCTCACAATGAATAGCCTGGTAAATTAATTCTTTCAGTAATTGCTGCTATGCGAATACCTAATAATTAAAATGAGGGACATCTTAACCAATGGTTTTAATAAGGCAATCAATAAGATAAAATAGATAAAATTAATGAAATGAACTACAATGCAAAACCACAACCTAAAAACAAATAAATCACATCCAAATTATGGACCTGCTAGGCAAATGCATACATAGACCAATGATGGAGATATCTGCAAGGCCTCTGCACGTCTAGAAGCAAAGATGAGCGGTCCTTTCTCAATAAAGTTCGTATAATAGAGAAAAATAGCAATCCCAGAGGTGTAGCTGGACAATATACCTAGGCGAAACTGTTAATAGTCCATTAGAAAACGTGGTGTGGTGTTTAACAAGCAGGATATGCTCAACCCATATGCAGTTGTGCATGTATCTAGGGAGCACATCCTGCACTTGTAGTCCGTTGCTAGGGGCAAAAAATGCATACAATGGAAGATGCCAGCAACGGACTACAAGTACCACAATAACCATCCTACATACGATAATGTGGATGTGGAGAACAATCAAAAACATAACTATAGCAAAGGCAGGTGCACTCTGCGGCAATACTAAACCCTCACACTGATGTAAAATTGAGAGGTTAGTTCGACATATCCTACTAGGAGGACATGTCTTAAGCTCGGACACCACGTCAAAGTCTCTCAAGTAGCCCGAGGCCCTACCACTCAACCTACCTGTGCCGTATGGGCGATACCAGGGGCCACTGGGCATTACGGGAGCGCAAGGCCTGACTCACAAACAGCTCACCAGTGACCTCCAGCATGTAACCATGCTTGCAATGGGAGGTGGGAGGTGCCTGTGAGCCCCACCCGAGACCGGCTGATATGGCCCAGAGCCTACCAGGTGCACCTGAATGTAGCCTGTAGATGAAAAGCAGGCACATTTAAATCAGAGTTTATACACCTCCAAACATATTATACAAATCATTAGAAAACGGGGTGTGGTGTTTAACAAGCAGGATATGCTCAACCCATATGCAGTTGTGCATGTATCTAGGGAGCACATCCTGCACTTGTAGTCCGTTGCTAGGGGCAATCAACAGCAAAAAATGCATACAATGGAAGATGCCACTGTTAATAGTCAGTCTTGCTAACAGCGATATATAATCGATTCCCCAATAGTCTCAGTAGAACATAAAACTTGAAAATGTGCCCTCATTTTATTAATTTTATCTTATTGATTGCCTTATTAAAACCATTGGTTTATATACCATATTGCGGTCCACAGTTTCCTTGATAACTGAGTGCCCCTCATCTTATCATTTTATTTATCTGTTTGGTGGCTTGGGTGAACCGAGAGGTGAGCACCAGATTCTCATTTCAACCTGCAGGAGTAGCCGCTATCTAGCACATTTTAAGAATACCTAATAATGTTTTAGTTTTTTTGTTTTTACATGATGTATACACTTGATTTAATGCAAAATAATAATTTTTATTAGGCCTCATGCACACAACCGTTGTTTTGGTCCACGTCCAAGCCTTATTTTTGCGGCTCTGGTTCAGACCCATTCACTTCAATGGGGACGCTAAAGATGCAGACAGCACTCCGTGTGTTGTCCGCATCCGTTGCTCCATTCCATGGCCCCGCAACAAAAATAGAGCATGTCCTATTCTTGTCCATTTTGCAGAAAAGAATATGCATTCCTACAATGGGCGCTCACGTTCCGCAAATTACGGAACGCGGAGCAGCTTCCGTGTTTTGTGGATCCGCGGTTTGCTGACTGCAAAACACATACGGTCGTGTGCATGAGGCCTTAATCTTATTTTGTGGCCATTTTTTTTTTATTCCTTTTCATTTTATTTTTACTACCTTTTAGGGTGGGCTCATATGGGCGAGTTTCCGTGCGGGTGCAATGCGTAAGGTGAACGCATTGCACCCGCACTGAATCTGGACCTATTCATTTCAATGGGGTTGTGCAGATGAGCGGTGATTTTCCCGCTTCACTTTTGCGTTGCGTGAAAATCGCAGCGTGCTCTTTATTCTGCATTTTTCACGCAACGTAGGCCCCATGAATGGGTCTGCGTGAAAATCGCAACCAAGTGCGGATTGCGGTGCGATTTTCAGGCAGGGTTGCTAGGAGATAAACGTCTATTCACTGTATTATCTTCCTTTATAACATGGTAAAAAAAAAATTTAACTCACCTCTTCCACTTGTTCGCACAGCCCGGCTGGTCTTCTGCCTTTGGTTGGTGATGGACCATGTGACGAGCGCAGTGACGTCACCAAAGGCCATTTGCCTCCTAGGTCCTCAACCAACGGAAGACCACCCAGGCTGCGCGAACAAGTGGAAGAGGTGAGTTTAATTAAAAAATTTTTTTAACTCCCTCAACCCATATTTTGTTAAGCATTCTATAACCATGTTATAAGGGAAAATAATACAATCTACACTACAAGTAACCCACATTCAGTTTTTCTCACGCACGTACAAAACGCTTGCACTCGCACGGAAAACTCGCAACGCAATCGCAGTCAAAACTGACTGAAATTGTGCGCGAGTCGCACGATTTCCCGCCACGCACCCGCCTCCTATCCGGCCCCAACCTGCAACTCCCGTGTGAACCCAGCCTTATAATCCATTTATGGGATCACTATTTCACAACTTTATTTTATACTTGGGTCTAGTTCAGGGTTTCTCAACTCCGGTCCTCGGGAGCCCCCACCGGTCAGGATTTGAGAATATCCCACAGAATGAATACCTGTGGTAAGTCCTGATGCATGGACACTAATAATAATAAGAAACCCTGGTCTAGTTCACACTTCAGTGTTTGGTCAGTGATTTCCATCAGTGATTTTGAGCCAAAACCAGGTGCGGTTCTAAACACAGAACAGGTGCAGATCTTTCCTTATACCTTATGTCTGTGGAGGCTCCAATCCTGGTTTTGGCTCACAATCACTGATGAAAATCATTGATCAAAACACTGATGTGTGAACTAAGATTTGGGGCCCATGCACATGAACGTATTTTTGGTCCGCATTTTTGCGAGTCAGATACGGACCCATTCTCTTCAATCCATATGTCCGTCCTGCAGCCCCGCAAAAAATAGAACATGTACTATTCTTGTCTGTTTTACGGACAATGATAGGGCAGGTCTATAGAGAGCAGGACATTCCGCTTTGCAAAATGCGAATGCACATGGCTGGTATCTGTGTTTCGCGGATCCGCCATTTGCGGACCGCAAAATGTAAACGGCCGTGTGTATAAGCCCTTATAATGTATTAGTATACTCATGTATGCCAATACATTGATTTGTGTCTTTAAGCTAGGCCTTCTGCACATTAATGTATCCGTATTTTGGTCTGCAATCTTTCGTGTGATTCTGCATTTTTCTCACTCCCATAAATAGAAATTCTATTTTTGTATGCAAAAGGGATCAGAATAGGACGCTTTATAATTCTATGGATCGGCCATACAGATGTGTGCATGGCCCCATAGGAAAGAATAGATCAGTGTGCCGCTCACCAAAAATACGTATGTTTGTGTGTATGAGCTCTTAGGCGGCTGTTAGGGCAACAATAGTGTGTCCTAAGAGCAGGCTTTCTGAACAGATAGCCCTGGGGTCCTTTCTAAAAGTGACATCACTTCTTATGATAGAAATAACCCTTTAAAGCTGAACTGAATCCACCAATACAGGGGGCAAGATTCGAGGGCAGAGCATAGGCAAACGTCTCAGAATTATGTGCAAATGGTCTTCCTGTATACCCCACCCCCAACCTAGTGTACTACTTAATTTACATTAAGACCCTAGACAAACTCCACAGCAATCTAAAGGTAGCCATACACATTAGACTAAAGTTAATGAAAATTGTTGATTTCAACCAAAATGATAATTGGAAAGATGGAATTTAACCATTGTTGTTCCCCATTGTTGTTACATCATCTGTCGCTTGGAATGTATGGCCAGTTTCAACAATTGTAATGGTCAATATGGCTTGCATGTGTATAGCTGTGTCTGCAAAATGATCATTCACTCGACAATCATTTGATCAATGGTTCTTAAACCTACATCCATCTAATGTGTGTGGCCAAATTAAAGAAGTTGTCCAGGATTTTTTTTTTTTTTTTATTTAAATCCCACTCCCAGACATTGGGACCTGTGAAGAGAAGCATACTCACCTGCTCCCCGCTCTCTGGCTCTGGCTTCCTGACTACACCACTGAGGCCAGTCACTGGCTGCAGCTGTTCACGTGACCCTTTCTGAGCAGATGTAGACAGATGGGGACCGGAAGTGCAATGCAGGGAGCCAGGTAGCTGAAACCAAGCGGCAGGGAGCAGGTAAGTCTACTTTCACACTAGCATTAAACTTTTCCGGTATTGAGTACCGTCCTAGGGGCTCAATACCGGAAAAAACGCATCAGTTTTATCCCAATGCATTCTAAATGGAAAGCAATCTGCTCAGTATGCATCAGGATGTCTTCAGTTCAGTCACTTTTACAGAGTTTGGCCGGAGAAAATACCGCAGCATGCTGTAGTATTTTCTCCAGCCAAAATTCATTGAAATGTGTTAATGCCGGATCTGGTACTAGTGTTCCTGAAAACCAGATCCGGTTTTCCAGACTGCGCATGTGCAGACCTTTAAATCTGTGAAAAGATATTGCAATGCAGCCGAATTCGCATCCGGAAACAAATGATATCCGCTTGCATCCAGATTTTCAGATCCGACAGGCAGTTCTGGGAACGAAACTACCTGCCGGATCCAGTGTGAAAAAAATGTTACATGCAAGGTTTTTTTGTCCATCTGACAGCCAGCATTTGCGCCAGTATCTCGAAACGGACATGTGAATGCAGCCTAAAAATATAGATATCCTTAGTATAATCTGTATGTGCAGTGTTTTGAACATGAACTGTTTCTTTTTGCAGGTTTATTCCATCTTAAAATACAAGACTTGGAAAGAAGAATAAATATCGGTAGCCAACATGGAGGCAATAGATGTGTTGCCTATTTTTAAAGACGCTTCTTGGCCAATAATGATGATATGGGAGCGAATCAACCATGCATATACATCGGATTCTCCTCCGAAGGACTGGGGGATTCAAAAAGACGACTGTGGCTTCCAGAACTGGATTTTTAGTTCCCACAATGAAAAATATACTGTGCTCTGGGACACTAGTCACTCCTACTGGAAAGTCAACACTCCATTTGGGCGATGTCTACATTTTGTTGGACCTCTTTTTATAGACAAATCAATGAAAGGATTAAAAGTACCTCCGTTATTTACGGTCATTGATTCAGATACAGATTTATTAATACCAGCCCGTGCTTCAAAGGTGAGGGACAAAATGCTCGAAATTATTGTTGTTAAACTACATTGTCCACACCTCAAATAAAACAAAATAAAAAAATATTGTTTACCATAGTCTTTATTGTCATAGATATTAAAAAGAGCAAAAAAAGGGGGCGTGTATCATTCATTATCATTTATGCCATAAACAGGAGTAAATAATCACTGAAATCTCATGGCGCTGCCGTAGATATTATTCCAGTGCATGAACTTTCCAGAGGAGGCCTGTGCCTATATAACCTGCCTCCTCTGGCAGTGGCGGCTCCATCAGGAGCAGTATAGCACACGCCGGTATTGAGAACTCAGGGCCTTTATTTATAAATACATGTATAAAAACGGAACATTTATAAAAAAAAAAGGGGGTTCATTTATTTTTGTTTGCAAAGTGGTACAAAATTCACAAAACATGTCCAGCTTAACCCCTTAAGGACTCAGCCCTATTTCACCCTAAGGACCCGGCCATTTTTGCAAATCTGACCAGTGTCACTTTATGTGGTGATAACTTTAAAACGCTTTTTCTTATCCAGGCCATTCTGAGATTGTTTTTTCGTCACATATTATACTTCATAACAGTGGTAAAATAAAGTCAAAAATTTCATTTTTATTTATAAAAAATACAAAATTTACTAAAAATTTTGAAAAATTTGCAATTTTCCAAGTTTCAATTTCTCTACTTCTATAATACATAGTAATACCACCAAAAAGTTATTGATTTACATTCCCATATGTCTACTTCATGTATCAATCATTTTGGGAATGCTATTTCATTTTTTGGGGACGTTACAAGGCTTAGAAGTTTAGAAGAAAATCTTGAAATTTTTCAGAAATTTTCAAAACCCACTTTTTAGGGACCAGTTCAGGTCTGAAGTCACTTTGTGAGGCTTACATAATAGAAACCACCCAAAAATTACCCCATTCTAGAAACTACACCCCTCAAGGTATTCAAAACTGATTTTACAAACGTAATTACCCCTTTAGGTTTTCCACAAGAGTTAATGGCAAATGGAGATAAGATTTCAGAATTTCGATTTTTTGAATTTTTTCCATTTTAATCCATTTTTTCCAGTAACAAAGCAAGGGTTAACAGCCAAACAAATCTTAATATTTATTCCCCGATTCTGTAGTTTGCACGAACACCCAATATGTGGTCGTAAACTGCTGTATGGCCAAACTGCAGGCCGCAGAAGGAAAGGAACGCCATATGGTTTTTGGAAGGTGGATTTTGCTGGACTGGTTTTTTGACACCATGTCCCATTTGAAGCCCCCCGATGCACCCCTAGAGTAGAAACTCCATAAAAGTGACTCCATCTAAGAAACTACACCCTTCAAGGTATTCAAAACCAGTTTTACAAACTTTGTTAACTCTTTAGGTGTTTCTCAAGAGTTATTGGCAAATGGAGATGAAATTTCAGAATTTCTATTTTTGTTACCTTGTCTCAAAAAAGTGTAATATAGAGCAACCAAAAATCATATTTACCCTAAAATAGTACCAACAAAACTGACACCTTATCCCATAGTTTCCAAAATGGGGTCACTTTTTTGGAGTTTCTACTGTAGGGGTGCATCAGGGGGGCTTCAAATGGGACATAGTGTCAAAAAACCAGTCCAGCAAAATCTGCCTTCCAAAAACCATATGGCGTTCCCTTCCTTCTGTGCCCTGCCGCTTGGCCATACAGCAGTTTACAACCACATATGGGGTGTTTGTGCAAACAAGAGAATCAGGGCAATAAATATTGAGTTTTGTTTGGCTGTTAACCCTTGCTTTGTTACTGGAAAAATGGATTAAAATGGAAAATTTGCAAAAAAATAGCTGTTTTGGGACCGTTTTTATTTTTTGCTATTTACATTGTTGAACTGATAGGTTAGATTGTGTGCTATTTCTATAGAGCAGGTTGTAATGGACGCGACAATACCAAATATGACTACTTTTTAGGGGTTTTTGTTTCAGTTTTACATAATAAAGAATTTTTGAAAAAAATTATTTTTTAGTGTCTCCACATTCTGAGACACTAAAAAATAGTTTGGCCATAGTTTATTTTTTATTTTTTGGGCGACTGTCTTATGTAGGGGCTCATTTTTTGCGGGATGAGATGGCGGTTTGATTGGCACTATCTTGGGGTGCATATGACATTTTGGTCGCTTGCTATTACACTTTTTGTGATGTAAGGTGACAAAAATGGCTTTTGACACCGTATTTATTATTTTTTTGATGTGTTCAGCTGAGGGGTTAGGTCATGTGTTATTTTTATAGAGCAGGTTGTGATGGACGCGGCAATACCTAATATGTATACTTTTTATTTATTTATATAAGTTTTACACAATAATATCATTTTTAAAACAAAAATAAATCATGTTTTAGTGTCTCCATAGTTTGAGAGCCATATTTTTTTTTTTTTTTGAGCGATTATCCTATGTAGGGGCTCATTTTTGCGGGATTAGGTGACGGTTAGATTGACACTATTTGGGGGTCATATGACTTTTTGATCGCTTGCTATTACACTTTTTGTGATGTAAGGTGACAAAAATGGCTTTTTGACAAAGTTTTTATTTAATTTTTTTACAGTTTTAACTTGAGGGGTTAGGTCAGGTGATATTTTTATAGAGCAGATTCTTACGGACGTGGAGATGCCCAATATGTCTACTTTTAGTTTTTTTACATTTAACACTAAAAGCATTTTTGAAACAAAAAAAATAATGTTTTAGTCTGAGAAGCATAGTTTATTTATTTTTTGGCCAATTGTTTTAGGTAGGGGCTCATTTTTTGCGGGATGAGATGGCGGTTTGAATGGTACTATTTTGGGAGGCATACGCTTTTTTGATCGCTTTGTATTACACTTTTAGTGATGTAAGTTGCTAAAAAATGGCTTATTTACACCATTTTTTTTTTTTTTTATGGCGTTCACCTTACGAGTTCAGTCATGTAATATTTTTATAGAGCAGATTTTTACGGACGCGGCGATAACTAATATGTGTAGTGTATTTTATTTTTTTTAATTTTTAGGCCTCTTGCACACGGGCGTCATGTTTGACGCCCGGATAAGAGGCAGGTGCGTTGCGGGAATCGCCACGATTTTTCCGCACGTATGCTAACGTTTGTAGTGCGTTTAGCACGCGCGTGAAAAAATCCGCATGCTTGGTACCCAGACCCGAAGTCAGACTTCATCACTGAAGTCTGGTTTCGGGATGAGTATTCTGTATATGTAATTATTTTCCTTTATAACATAGTTAGGCCTCATGCTCACGACCGTTGTTTGATTCCGTGTCCGTTGCTCCGTTTTTCGTGATTTTCTGCGGACCCATTGGTTTTCAATGGGTCCGAAGAAATCTCAGCAAATGCACCGTTTGTCCTCCGCGTCCGTGGTCCGTGATTCCAGTCCGTCAAAAAATATAACCTGTCCTATTCTTGTCCGTGAAGAACGGTTCCACGGACCCATTCAAGTCAATGGGTCCGTGAAAATGCGGATGGCCATCCGTGTGTCATCCGCGTTCCGTGTCCGCTTTTTTGCGGATCCCTTGGCAGGCACTTGGGAAACATTGTCAGCCTGTCTTTTGGTAAAATCTTTTGGGTCATGTCCGCTAAAAAAAACGGAAGACACACGGAAACACAACGGAAGGCAAAAACGGACACGGATCACTGAACAACGGAACCCCTTTTTGCGGACAGCATAAAAAAACGGTCGTGTGCATGAGGCCTTATACGGGAAAATAAACGCATTCTAATTACAGAATGCAATGTTCCCCGGGCTATAGAGGGTTAAAAATAATAAAGAGTTAACTTACCTTCTCTCATTGTACGCGCAGAGCCCCAGAACGTCTTCTCTCTTGATGGTTGGGATGCTTCAGGACCTGTGGTGACGTCACAGGGTCACATGGTCCAATCATAGAAGCATTTGAGTGGACCATGTGACCCATGTGATCCTGTGACGTCACCAAAGGTCCTTCATCCAACAGATGCAAAAACGCAAAAGTGATGCGTGAAAATCACCGCTCATGTGCACAGCCCCATAGAAATGAATGGGTCCGGATTCAGTGCGGGTGCAATGCGTCCTCCTCACGCATTGCACCCGCGCGGAAAACTCGCCCGTGTGAAAGGGGCCTTATTCAGTGATATATTTTTTTTTTTCATTTTTACTTTTTTTTCACTTTTTTACATTTTTTTTGACCCAGACCCACTTTGTTCTGAAAGATTCAGTGGATCTGGTGTCTGTATAATACAGTACAGTACACTATATAGTGCACTGTGCTGTATTTTGTACTTTACAAAGTCTGAATAGACCTTTAGGAGGTCTATTCAGACTTTCAGCACCATGGAGACAGGACACTTCTGAAAGCGTCCTGTCTCCATGGCAACCATCACCCGCTGCCATAAGAGGGCAGCGGGTAATTGAAGGAGAGGGAGTGGAGCCCTCCTCTGCGATCCCATCCTGTTGAGGGGCTGCAAAGGCACAGCAGCCCCCAATGGGAGAGGGAGGGAGCTCCCTCCCTGTTAACCCTTCCATACCGCGGTCCGTACGGACCACGGTACGGAAGGGGTTAAACGGCTGGCATCTGATCAAGCACAGATGCCAGCCGTTTCTATCAGAGTGTCAGCAATGTGCTGACACTCTGATAGATCCACTAGACACCAGGGATACATTACAGAGGAGGCGGGCGGGGGATCGCAATCGCGATCCCACCGCACCGCCCGCCGCCCGCAACCACCCCCCCTGCATCCCCGCAGCCACAATATGATTGGGGGCTGCAGGGGGGGTTAAAAATAAACACTTTGGGGGCATTAACCCTCTGATCCCAGCAGTCACAGACCGCGGGGATCAGAGATCGCACAAAGCGCTGGAAACCGCAGGTCTGAATTGACCTGCGGTTTGCAGCGATCGCCGATATGGGGGGGGGTCACAAGACCCCCCAGGGCATTGTAACAAGGTACCTGCTGAATGATTTCAGCAGGTACCTTGTTCCGATCACAGCCGGCTGAGCAGCAGTGATCGGAACTACTCATGACGTATCGGTACGTCATGTGTCCTTAAGGGGTTAAACAAGGCTTCTGCAACTGTTCTTTGCTGCCATAACTTCTAGGATACAATTCTGTTTAAAGAGGACCTTTCACTGTTCCACAGTTTATGAGTTAAAGCTATGTACATGGAGATCAGCACCCAGGGATGTCCCTGCACTTACTTGTATCCCTGGGTGCCGCTCCGTTCGTCCTCTGTAGCCCCAGGTACCGGCGCACGTGCTGCTCTAATTTTGCCTGGGGCGGAGACTTCTTCTTCTGCCCTGGGCGTCTCCTTCTCCCAGGGCTGGAGCACTGGCCAATCGCAGCGCTCAGCTCATATTTAGGGAGGGCTCATCATAGTTCAGGAAGGGAGGGTACATGATTCCAGCCATGTCAGATCAGAGAGTCCTGCAAGGAGCAGGTGGGCTGCACGGCTGCCCTTATATCAGCCTGTTATAGCAGGCGCCTTACTTTTACCCTAGGTACACACCTAAGCGTTTTACGCGCTGTAAAACGCACAACATGTGAAAAGCCATGCTTCCCTATGGGCATGGTTCACATTTGGGCGTTTTACAGCGCGTTTGAACGCGCTGGAAAACGCCTAACGCTGTCGCTTCTACTTGAGCTTCTTTAGGGCGTTTTTGCCCGCGTTTCCGTCCATAGGATTGTATTAGAACGCGCAAAGATGAAGAAATGCGCGTTTTCTGTTCCAAAAACGTCGCCGGGTCGTTCTCCGACGACGCATCCGCAAGAGCAACACTCCACACACCATTGCTGCCACTTGCGTTTGTCTCCTAAACTCCATAGAAATCCACCAAATTAACCACACCAAACTCCAACACTACAACACTCTCAAACACACCTAATCAATAAAAATCTCAATTTGGCAAACATTCAACACCTTTCATATAGGTAGGCCTGCATTTTTAGTGGATCTTGCACCTGTCAATCACAAAAACGCGCGGAAAACGCGCGTTCATTAATGACAAAAACGCGCATACAATCGCGCGTTTGTCGCGCGTAAAAACGCTTGAAAAAAACGCACGCCTGCAAAACGCTTAGGTGTGTTCCCAGCCTTAACGACCGGCAGCCCTGCAGCCTAACTCCTTCACTACCAGCCACACTTACGCTGGGTTCAGACCTGAGCGTTTCTGAGACGTGCGTTTTCCACGCGTTTTTGTCGCGCATTTTACTCGCGTTTTTGTGCGCGTTTTTGGCAATAGTAAACGTGCGTTTTACGCGCGTTTGTATGATTGACTGCAGTGTTGTCCGTAGACCAAATATACCTGTCTATATGAAGTTTGGCTTTTCCAGCATGTTGCAAATTCCTAAACGCGCGTTTTCAGTGTCAAAAACGCGCAAAATACAAGCGTTGCGCGTTCCCATTGAAGTCTATGGGCCAAAACGCGCGACAAACGCCCCAAAAAAGCTCAAGTACTTGTTTATGCATCGGGCGTTATTCAGCGCGTTCGAACGCGCTGTAAACGCTGAAATGTGAACCAGTCCCATAGGGAAGCATTGGTTATGCGTTTTACAGCGCGTTCGACGCGCAAGTGTGAACTGAGGTTTAAGCCTCCCCAGCGTAGTGACATCTCCGCACTTACTGACAACTAGACTGATGGCACCCCCGGTCCCTCATACGCACGTGTGGCAACAGATGGATCTGGCCCCAATCGCACTTCGGGCTCACACCAGAGAAGCCCCCCTCCCCCCACAGGTCAGCATAAAATTGGAGGCGCTCATAGAGAAGTAGGCAAGTGTGTGGGGGAAATCAGTGGCAGCATAGAATTGTTGGCACACAGAGAGAGAGAGAGGGGGGGGGGAATACTGGGCAGTGGCAGCCAGCAAAGTGAAGTCTTAGTGGCAAGCTAACCTGTTGGAGCGAGCAGTTGGCGTGGAGAAGTTTCATAAAGACAAGCCTCTGCAGGGTTCAGCGCGGGAGAATGGAGGTGGTGTGAGAGGAGCAGCAGCCAATGGCAGCGCAGTGTGTGATACTAGGACCAATCAGCAGCCTCCTCACTAATAACAGAGCTCTGTACTGTGCAGAGCTCTGTTGTTGGCGTCTGCTGCATGAAATCCGGTTCTTCTTAAAGCGGCAGAGCAACGGAGGGTCTAGGCGCAAATGGCGACAAGACTACAAAGTCTTGTCGCCATTTTGCAATTCAAAGTCGCATTGGCGACCATTTTGGCTGCCATCTGGAGCCCTGCAAAGTGGTACAAAATTCACAAAACGTGTCCAGCTTAAACAAGGCTTTTGCAACTGTTCTTTGCTGCCATAACTTCTAGGATACAATTCTGTTTAACCCCTAAGGGACCACAATATCCAAGGCATGAAACTCTCAGGATTGGAGTTGTCTCAGCTCCAGAACCTGCACCACCAGCATGCTTATTGTGGCAGGCGTAGCACTATGAAGTGTCTTTTGCGCTGTGGCATTAGAAGAATTTTGATATCTCTAACTTTTAGACTGTCTGTTACTCCGCTTTAATTCTTCTAGCGCCATTTTATGTAAACAGTAGGCTTAAAGAGCACACCAAATTCTTAAGATAACTTCTTTATTAACTTCAACTTTTCTTCATATAAAACACTGCCGCCACCGCAGCAGAGAGTCCATGTACAAAACACGTGTAGAATAAAGGATCACAAAATGGCGGTTCAAGTGTTTAATCTTGTCATTCAACATAAATGGATGAATGTATTTCTCCTTCAGTATCTGTACTCTCACTTTAAGTTATTTAAGCACATTATGATCTCTCTGAGAGGTATATCTGAGATTTGGTATTGGTTTGTCTAACTGGCAAGCTGTGCAATACATTTTAGGAAATAGCAAGTTACTTAATGATACTTATGACCTCATAAGGTGTTTGATAGTCTGATTCTGTTTAAGGAAACATATAAGCATACATTTTAAATCTAGAGATTATGCCATTAAGGGCTCATGCACATGGCCATTGCCGGGCCGTTCCTTGCATTGGGGACCGCAATGTGCGTTCCTAATGCATCGGGCAACATCCGTGCTGTTGCCACAGACGGATCTTGACCCATTCAACTTGAACATGTTCTATATTTATGCGGTGCAGAGGCACGAGAGAAACCCCACAGAAGCACTCTGTTGTGCTTCCGTGGGGTTTTTCTCCATGCCTCTGTTCCACACCGCACCTTCCGTATTGCGGACCTATTAAAGTGAATGGGTCCGCTTCTCTGATGCGGTGCAAAACGTCCCAGGCCATTAATGGTTTTTTCCCATATACTGCATTGTAATGATACTTATGACCTCATAAGGTGTTTGACAATCTGATTCTGTTTAAAGAAAGATATAAGTGTACATTTTAAATAATCTAGAGATTGTGCCATTAAGATCTCTTGCACACGGCTGTTGCTCGGCCGTTGCATGCATTGAGAACCGCAATTTGCGGTCTCCAATGCACAGGCAACATCTGTGTGGCTGCCGCAGACGGATCCAGACCCATTCACGCCAGACTGCGGAGTGCTTCATTTTTATAATGATAGTCAATGGTTTCGCACTGCGACCATGCTGTGACTGTGACACAACAGTCGCAAGAAATCCATCCAAATTGGAATTTTGTGTGATGTCGCATCACAGTCACAGCGCGACACCATTGACTATCATTATAAAAAAAATGCTGCGTGCCACATGTTGCAGTGTAGTTGTTCCCTATTTGTCGTACGACACATGTCGCTGTGTAGCCCTAGTCTAAAACCTCATTCACACGTCAGTGATTTCCATCAGTGACTGTAAGACAAAACCAGAAGTGGAGGCTTCACAGACATAAGGTTTAAGGGCTCATTCATACGGCTGTTGTACAGCCGTTCCGTGACATTGGGGACGCAATTTGTGGTCCCTAATGCATGGGCATCATCCGTGTGGCTGCCACAACAGAGCCAGACCCATTCAAATTGAATGGGTCTGTGATCCGTCTGCACCGCAAAAAAAAAAACGTGTTCTATTTATTTTTGCGCTGCGGAGGCACGGACAGAAACCCCACGGAAGCACTCTGTAGTGGTTCTGTGCCTCCATTCCGCACCTACAGACCCATTCAATGCGACCACAAAAGATGTGGACATCTGTTCCGTGGCATCCACAAAAATATTGAATGTGTCGCATTACTGACAAGGGTTGGACTGCTCTGTTACGTTCTGCAAAATGTGGAATGTACGCGGACGGTGTCCCTGTTTTGTGGACCGCAAAAACAGCTATGGCCATGAGCATGTGCCCTTATGTGCATCCGAACTTGGTGCTGATTTAAAAAGTGTAGTCAGTGAATGGAAGATATTTGCATCTCAAAGGCTGCGGACGGAAACACGCAACGTAGTGCAAAACTGCAGGAGGTTAGATAAAGGTGTTATTTACCATACATACTAAGGCCTCTTGCACACGAACGTATTTTTTTTCAGTGTTTTGCAGTCCATTTATAACGGATCCGTGGTTCCGTTTTTGTTTCTCGTTTCGGTTCCGTTGTTCCGTTCCGCTTTCCGTATGGCATATACAGTATACATTAATTCCATAATAAAATTGGGCTGGTCTTAACATTTTCAATAGATTGTTCTGCAAAAGCGGAACGGATATGGAAGACATACGGATGCCTTTCCGTATGCTTTCCGCTTTTTGCGGATCCATTGACTTGAATGGAGCCACTGAACGTGATTTGCGGACAAGAATAGGACATGGTCTATATTTAAACGGTACAGAAAAACGGAAAACGGAAACGGAAGGCATATGGAGACACTTCAGTATTTTTGCAGACCCATTGAAGTGAATGGTTCAGTATACTGTCAGTATACTGAACTGAAAAAACTGCCAGTATACGGTCCGCAAAATACTGTCATGTACAAGGGGCTTAAGGGTCCATTCACACATGTACATTATCTGCAGACAGAAAGTTATCACTGTTATCTGGGCTGTTACATAGGACTGCAGGTGAAAAATTTAAATTTGAGGTGCCAAATTTAAAATACATATGATTATGATAAAGACTTGGAGGAGAAGATGAGACGCAGGTCACAGCAGTGAGGATACAGCACCACATACCTCTTACATCCAGGGACTTTTCCTGTCATGTAGCTCTTCTCTTTCCTCTTCTCCTCCGTTTGACCCAGACCGCCATGACTAATTCCTCCCGCCGCATCTCGTCCCTACAGAGTTTGTTACACAGACACGTTAGATTTCTCATTATTGGGGTCATTTATCAAACTGGTGTAAATTAGAACTGGCTTAGTTGCCCATAGCAACCAATCAGATTCCACCTTTCATTTTCCAGAGGAGCTGTCAAAAATGAAAGGTGGAACCTGTTTCTATGGACAACTAAGCCAGGTCTACTACAACAGTTTGATAAATGACCCTAAAGATCCCTATAGTGTCTACAGCAGTTATAATGTCCCATAGAGTGCCCCCAGTAATACTAACATCCTATATTGTGCTCCAGGTAACAATACCTGTATAGTGTCCCCCAATACCCCACACTGCCCCCATATAGTATTTTCCCTCAACTGCCCCCATATAGTATTTTCCCTTCACACTGCCCCCATACAGTAATTTCCCCACACTGCCCCCATACAGTAATTTCCCCCACACTGTCATCCATTAATTAATTTGCCCCCACACTGCCATCTATTAATTAATTTGCCCCCACACTGTCATCCATTAATTTGCCCCCACACTGTCATCCATTAATTTGCCCCCACACGGTCATCCATTAATTTGCCCCCACACTGTCATCCATTAATTTTCCCCACACTGCCATCCATTAATTAGTTTGCCCCCACAACTGCCATTCATTAATTTGCCCCCACAACTGCCATTCATTAATTTGCCCCCACACTGCCATCCATTAATTTTCCCCACAACTGCCATTCATTAATTTGCCCCCACAACTGCCATCCATTATTTTGCCCCCACAACTGCCATCCATTAATTAATTTCCCCCACACTGCCATCCATTAATTAATTTGCCCCCACAACTGCCATCCATTAATTTTCCCCACAACTGCCATTCATTAATTTGCCCCCACAACTGCCATCCATTATTTTGCCCCCACAACTGCCATTCATTAATTTGCCCCCACAACTGCCATCCATTATTTTGCCCCCACAACTGCCATTCATTAATTTGCCCCCACAACTGCCATCCATTATTTTGCCCCCACAACTGCCATCCATTATTTTGCCCCCACAACTGTCATCCATTAACTAATGTGCCCCCATGGAAACATGCCCCACTGTCCCTTAATATCTCCCCCAAGTTAGCACACACACACAAAAAATAAAAAGCTAATACTTACCTGTATGCTGAATGGTGTGGCAGGCGCGCGTACATCAGAGCGTGCGTGCGCCACTATACAGGCGCACGATGATGTCATCACGCGCGCCGCGCGATGATGTCATCGCGCACGCCGGGCTTATACCACCACATAGGCCTCAGGCCTACTAGGCCTGAAGCCTATGGCGGTGATAGGCGGCGGCGCAGGGAACTATACGCTCCCGTGCCCCGCCGCAGTATGTGGGCGCTCGGGTCGGCATTGGGCCCCCCAGTGATGCCGGGCCCGGGGCTGCCGACCCGAACGCCCCTATGTTAATCCGCCACTGGTGTTCACACTGAATAGAGCGCTGTGGTGTGTTTTCTTCATGTGATTTGGAAGAACATTCAGGACACTTGGAAAAGGAGATCGATGTGAAATAGTGAGGTTTAGGCCTCTTTTACATGAGCGAGAATTCCGCGCGGGTGCAATACGTGATGCGAGCGCATTGCGCCCACACGGAATCCGGACCCATTCATTTAAATGGGTCTGTGTGCATGAGCGGTGGTATTCACGCATCACTTTTGCGTTGCGTGAAAATCACAGCATGTTCTATATTCTGCGATTTCACGCAACGCTGGCCCCATAAAAGTGAATGGGGCTGCGTGAAAATCGCATCTGCAAGCAAGTGCGGATGCGATGAGATTTTCACGGATGGTTGCTAAGAGATGTTTGTACACGTTCAGTTTTTTATCACGTCATGTTCAAAACGCGGTAAATCGCATTGCACCCGCGTGATAAAAACTGAATGTGATCGCAAACAACACTGTATGACTTTGTTTGCGAAATCGCGCAGTTTTCACTGAATGCATCCGCAACGCATCTGGACACACTCGTCTGCACGAGGCCTTACTTGGACATATTTTGACTATTAGGGTGGATTCACACACAGGTATTTTGTGGAGTTTTTCTATACTTTTATGTTTTTGGTGGTGTGTTTTGCATCTTTGTTTTTTGTTTTTGTTTTCTTTGGCTACAAAAATGCCAGATATTAGCTGAAAATCTTTGGTAGATAGGAAATAGTGGACATGCAGGCATTTTTTGAGTATCTTGGGTTGGCATGTTGAAGCAATGTGGCACATTTACTAAAGTTTTGCCGCCTGTTTTTATAAGTAAAAAGCCTGATTACGACGGTCTTATTTTAAAAGTGTCATTTACCAACAGTTTTTTTTGCAGCTGTTTGGTTGGACATATAAATCACTACTGCAAAAAAAGCTATTTTTGTCATTGTCTTTTGTTGATTTTTTAAATTTTTTTTTATAGTGGTTATGCTTCACAATGAATAGCCTGTTAAATTAATTCTTACACTAATCGCTGTTATGAGGATACCTAATAATGTTTTTTTTTGTTTTGTTTTTACATGATTTATACACCTGATTTAATGCAAAATAATCATTTTTTATTCATCTTATTTTGTGGCCATTTTTTTTTTATTCCTTTTCTTTTTTACTACCTTTTTAGGCTGGGTTCACATGGGTGAGTTTTCAGTGCGGGTGCAATGCGTGAGGTGAACGCACTGCACCCGCACTGAATCCGGACCCATTCATTTTAATGGGGCTGTGAAGATAAGAGGTGATTTTCCTGCATCACTTTTGCTTTGCATGAAAATCGCAGCATGCTTTATATTATGCGTTTTTCACGCAACGCAGGCCCCATAGAAATAAATAAATCTGCTTGAAAATCGCAAGTTAGTGCGGTGCGATTTTCAGGCAGGGTTGCTAGGAAATAAACGTCTATTCACTGTATTATTTTTCCTTATAACATGGTTATAAGGGAAAACAATAGCATTCTTAATACAAAATGCTTAGTAAAATGTGGGTTGAGGGGGTTAAAAAATAAAATAAAAATTAAACTTACCTCTTCCACTTGTTCACACAGCCCGGCTGGTCTTCTGCTTTTGGTTGAGGACCTGGGAGGCAAAGGACCTTTGGTGATGTCACTGCGCTTGTCACATGGTCCATCATCATGGTGATGGACCATGTGATGAAGTGCAGTGATGTCACCAAAGGTCCTGAGTTTTATACTTTATGGAGCCTTCCCCAGGCGGCCGAAGTTTCTCTGGGAGAGCCGCTGCCCGAGCATGCTTTTCTCTTGCATTCCGGCACTGATCCCGAGGGAGCCGCTGTGGCCATGTTCAGGCGGCAGCCCTCTCACTTGATCGGCATCCTGCCCTCTTCCAAAATGGCGGCCGTGCGTCGGAGGGCGTCTGTACATGCGCGGGAGCGCGCGCGATCCTCTCTGACTTCACCTTCTGCACGCGGCAGGTATGGGTGGGGCTAAAAACCAGGAAGCGCCGGGAAAAAGCACCAGAATGTCCCGGGCTTTCCGGTTCCCCAGCGTACTTCTTTTTTCTTCAAAAATCCGCCAGGATTTAAAAGGCAGAGAGGGAGGCAATATGACAAAGGAAAAGGACAGGTTTCCAAAACGATCAGGAAGGTTCCTGTTAAGTCCCAGGATTCTAAATCCAAAGAGAAACAACAATGACGCTCGAGTCCCAGGTGGGTGGAAGGCTATCTGTTTTTCCCGACCTGGAAAAAGGGGCCTATATTTAGTTTAATCGCTTGCTGCATTGATGGGAGACATTAAACTCTTTATACTATCAAATGACCTCCCCATTGTCTGGTTGTCAGGGGCCTATATTTTGTTTCATCGCCTGCTGTATTGGTGGGAGAAATGAACCTCTTTTTACTGTCGAATGACCTCTCCTCTGTCTGGGTGTCAGGGGCCTACATAAATGATAATGGCCTGTTCCATTGCAGGTTGACCTGAGGCCTGTGTTGCTGTTATGAGACCTCTCTCCTCTTTGCGGGTGCATGGTCCTGAATTAGTGAATAAGACCTGTGGCACCACTGGGTGAAATTAATACTGTTTTGGCATGATTGTAACTCTCCTCTTTGTGGGTGCCATGGGTCTGAATCTGTGAATGAGGCCTGTGGCATTGCTGGGTGAAATCAATACTGTCTTGGCATGATTTTAACTCTTCTCTTTGTGGGTCCCGTGGGCCTGAATGTTTAAATGAGGCCTGTGGCCCTGCAGGCAGACATGATTCATTCTTGGCTGTAATGACAACTTCAACTCCCATGTATAGTTGCCATTGGCCTGAGTCTGTGAGTGAGGCCTGTGACACTGCTGGCAGACATGAATCCTTCTTGGCTGTGATGTGAACTTCAACTCCCATGTATGGTTGCCATGGCCCTGAGTCTGTGAATGAGGCCTGTGGCACTGCAGGCAGACATGAATCCTTTTTGGCTGTGATGAGAACCTTAACTCCCATAGCATTCCCACCTGACGCCACCCCAACCTCCTATTCCACCTCCTCCTCCAAGTTGCCAATTAATATTGGTTAATTGGTTTATTTTATTTTATTTTAAGTCATTTTCATATCCACATTTGTTTGCACGGGATTTACCTACATTTTTATGCCTTTTGCAGCCCTCTAGCCCTTTCCAGGGCTATTTTACAGACATTTTAGTGCCCAAAAGTTCGGGTCTCCGTTGACTTCAATAGAGTTCGGGGTCAAGTTCGGATCCCGAACCCGAATATTTTTCATTAGGTTCGGCCGAACTTCTCGAACCCGAACATCCAAGTGTCTGCTTATAATGGACCTCCTGGAAGGAGAGGAATGGAACTCAGCTGCGGAGTCACGTACGCCCAACGTGTTCTACAGTGATACGTGATGGTACGGTGAACGAACCAAAGTGATCAAGGCATCATTGTTCCGCCCTAATGCTCTGATCCTAATCCTGGGTGTTGAGGGTAAATGGCACTGCTGCCTAATAATTGCTGCGAGTGCAGGTACAGAGAAGCCTAAGATTAGGTGAATGGTGTGGAGCTGGGTGATACACCCACAGACTGGTTAGGGTTGTGGTTGTGTCTTCAGCCTTGCAGCCAGGGCTGCGGGAGTTTCCGCAGGGTGCTTTTAATTAAGGTGAATCCCTACTCCAGCTAAGTTATGGACCCCTCAACAAGTGTGGCTTGAAGTGTCCCGCAATGTCCCCAACAAAGTCTGGTCACACAAGTCCTGACAGCCGCCAGGGATGGGGCCCTGAGTCTGTGAATGAGGCCTGTGGCACTGCAGGCAGACATGAATCCTTTTGGCTGTGATGAGAACCTTAACTCCCATAGCATTCCCACCTGACGCCACCCCAACCTCCTATTTGTAACGCACCAAATTGATCAGTTAGGATCTCAACTGCGGAGTCCTTTGACATCCACTCCTATCACACTACTTGAGTGTTGATGGAGTCTTTGCGACTGCTCAGTGTGTACCCCAGGCGGCTCTCTCAGTCTTAAGCGGAGAGTATGGGGTAACAAAATCATGTACCGCGTACTAAAGATAGAGTGTAAAACTAATAGTGAGGAGAGTTTGTTTTAGGAATCAGAGTACAGATTAAAGTTCATGAATAACAGCTCTAGGCAATGTTCAGAAATCCCAGGCCTGCAGTACTAATAGTCACCAGCGCGTGTCCCTTCCTTTCAGTGAGCAATGTCAGTGAACAAAATGACAGGCTGATACTTGCTGTTAGAAGTCATGCAGGGATCCTGCTGTGGTGGAGCTGGATAAGGTAGGTGAGGGTTTCTCCTGGAGGTTCAGAGTTGCAGGTAGTTAGAAGCTTGCGTCCTCGTGGTGAATGGAGCAGGCAGGGTGCGCACTCCATTAGTGGAACACCCTGTGCAGCACCTGGCTCCTATTTATTGACCAAGTGTGGATGGGCGGAGCCACCTTAGACGGCCCAGCGGCCACTGCTTCCAGCCTGGGAGGCAAACAGCTATCGTTGTCATGGTTACACAGGGCATGGATCCAGGCTGGAGCGCAAACCACCGTATCCTTACAGTACCCCCTTAAGGGGACCCTCTCCGGGGTACCCCAGTAGGGGAGGGTCGGTCGGGAAATCTCCTGTGGAACAACCTTTGGAGTCTGGGTGCATGGACGTCTCGCACATCTTCCCAAGAGTCATCCTGAGACCCGTAACCCTTCCATCTAACGAGGTACTGGATCCTCCCCGTCTTCTTCTGGAGTCGAGAAGCTGCTCAACCTCAAATTCCTCCTCACCACGGACATCTATCGGGGGAGGGTTGAGGAACCCGTGAGGGAACGGGCTAGGTCTAAACGGTTTTAGCAACGATACATGGAATGTGGGATGTACCTGTAGTCGAGGAGGAAGGGTAAGTCTCACCGTGTTGGGGTTGATAATTCTTTCTATCAGAAACGGACCCAAAATTGCCTACCCAGTTTCTTAGCAGGTACCCCCAACCGAAGGTTTCTCGTTGACAGCCATACCGAGTCTCCAACCTGATAAGGAGGATTTTCTCTTCTGTGACGGTCGTAGTAGATCTTCTGCCTTTCCTTTGCCCGTTGGAGGTTGTCTTTCAGCATCATGAGGGTTGTTTGCAAGGTAGTTACATAATCATCTGTGGCAGGAACGTTTGTAGGAAGGCTGATTTCAGGGAGAGACCTAGGGTGGAATCCATAATTAGCAAAGAATGGACTATGTAGAGTGGAGGAATTTACAGAATTGTTGTAAGCGAATTCGGCAAGAGGAGTAGGCTTTCCCAGTCATCTTGAAGGAATGAGCAGTGACATCTGAGAAATTGTTCCAGACATTGGTTCACCCTTTCCGTCTGCCCGTTAGTTTGGGGGTGGTAGGCGGTAGACATTCTATGGTCGATTTGGAGTCTAAGACAAAGTGCTCTCCAAAATTTGGATATAAATTGTGAACCCCTGTCTGATATAACTTGGGTAGGGATTCCATGTAGTTTTATGACATTGGACAGAAAGGCCTCGGCAGTTTCACTGGAGGAAGGTAATTTTTGAGGGCGATGAAGTGTGCCATCTTAGTTAGTAGGTCTACTACAACCATGATGGTGTTGTTTCCTCTGGAGCGGGGAGTTCTACAATGAAGTCCATTGAAACCCATTCCCAGGGTCTGTTGGGGATAGGAAGACTCATAAGAAGGCCATATGGTCGATTTCTATCACTTTTGCATGAGGCACATGTCTCACATGTGGAAACATATTGCTTAATTTCTTTGGTCATTTTTGGCCACCAGAAGTTCCTGCGTATCAGGTTTATGGTTTTGGCAATGCCAGGGTGTCCCGCGAGGGTGTGTCATGGCAGAGTTTGATTACCTGGGTGGTGAGAGGAGTTGGTATGTACAGTAGGTTGTTTTTGTAGAGAAACCCCGTTGGTCTTTCCGAAGTTCCGGGGGATGTTAGCACAGTCAATTTTCAGAGCATCCTTAAGCTGGGTTTCCAATTCGATGGTGGCGAGGATAATTTTGTTAGGTGGTATAATGCATGTGGGGGCTGTAACTGCGGCGCGGCATTCAGCCAGACGTGATAAGGCGTCAGCCTTCCCATTTTGAGCCTGGTCGATAAGTAATTTGAAAGTCGAATCTGTCAAAAAAAAACTCCACCGTACCTGACGTGCTGACAGTGTTTTACTGGTTTTCAGGTATTGTAAATTACGGTGATCCGTGTATATTGTGATGGGGTGTGTTGAACCTTCAAGTAGGTGCCTCCAGTTCTCTAGGGAACATTTTATGGCAAGAAGTTCCTTTTCCCCTATGGGGTAGTTGATTTCAGCTGTGTTTAGAGTCTGGGAGTAAAACCCGACAGGATGTAGTGGGGATGAGAAGGAGCTCCGCTGGGACAGAACAGCTCCTATGGCTGCCTGTGATGCATCTACTTCCAGCACAAAGTGATAGTTTGGATTCGGAATGGTCAGAATTGGTGCTGAAGTGAATTTGTCTTTAAGTAACTCAAAAGCTGATTGGGCCTCCATGGACCAAACAAATTTCGTATTGACACTAGTTAATCTGGTTAGGGGTTTGATGGTAGCGGAGAAGTCTTTGATGAATTTCCTGTAGAAGTTCGAGAACCCTATGAAACGCTGGAGGGCTTTCCTAGAGTCCGGAATCGGCCAGTTTTGGATGCAGGTGATCTTTGACTGATCCATCTGAATTCCCTTGGGTGAGATTATATAACCAAGGAACGGAAGGGTAGTAGTCTCGAATATACACTTTTCCGGTTTGACATATAAGTGATGGGCGCTTAATCGCGCAAGTACCCAACGGACGTGTTTCCTGTGATCTTGTAGGTTATCGGAGTAGACCAATATGTCATCTAGATAGATGACAACACATACATCTAGTAGATCCCTAAATATGTCGTTGATAAAGTTTTGGAATGTGGCAGGGGCATTGCACAAGCCGAAAGGCATTACCATATACTCAAAGAGTCCGTGCCGGGTGCGGAAAGCAGTTTTCCATTCATCCCGGTTCTAATCCTAATCAAGTTGTATGCGCCTCTCAAGTCCAGTTTAGTGTAGATAGTTGATGTTTGAAGTCTTTCAATAAGCTCGGATATTAGCGGCAGGGGTACCGGTTTTTGATTGTTATTTTATTTAATGCTCTGTAATCAATGATGGGTCTGAGGCTCAAGTCTTTGTTCCTTACGAAGAACATACCTGCGGCTGCAGGGGAGGTTGAAGGCCGAATGAATCCCTTCCTTAAGTTCTCTTCGAGATACTGTTTGAGGTGGTCAAGTTCTGGTTGTGCCAATGGGTAGATTCTTCCTGTGGGTATTTCACTGCCCGGCAGCAGGTCTATGGGGCAATCGTAGGGTCTATGGGGCGGTAGGGTTTCCGCCATCTTTGCACTAAATACCTCCGAAAACTCTGAGTATTGGGTAGGGACCTGGTTCACCCCTACATGCATGAGAGTTTTAATAGGGAAACAGGTCTCCCTGCAATAACGTGAGGTAAACCCAATTCTCCCCTGTTCCCATAGGAGAACTGGTTGATGTAACCGGAGCCATGGCAAGCCTAAAATGATGGGGAACGAAGGGAGTGTATGACATCAAAGGATAAAAATTCTGTGTGGTTATTTTCGCTTGTCACCAAAAGGGGTTGAGTCTGGCTATGGATAGGTCTAGAGGTTGTACCATCAATAAAACTCACGGATATCGATACATCTTTCCTTGTATGGGAATTTTATTTCTCTCTACTAGATGCTTATCGATAAAATTCCCTGAAGCTCCCGTGTCCACCATTGCATCAACGATAGTTCGGTTTTGGTCCCACTGTAAGGTAAGAGACGTATAAATGTAACCACTTGTGTTGTTATCTTTTCTGCCTAAGTTACAGAACGTCATCATTTTACCTTCATGTTTCTTTCTTATGGCAGGACATCCATCGACCGAATGATCAGCCGGCGCTACAGTATAAGCAGAGGTTGAGGTTCCGTCTCGGGTCTTCTCTCTCTCAGTCAGAGGACCACGAATTGCCCCAATCTCCATCATCTCTGCTACAGGATCCGGGCTGGTCTGTCTCGGGGTGGGTGTAAACCCTGAGACTCTCTCGACCCTACGTTCCCTTAAGCGTCTGTCAATGGTGGTGACCTTCTGCATCAAGGCGTCGAGTGTATGTGGCAGCTCTCCGCGGGCTAACTCATCCTTCAGGGCCTCAGATAGACCGAGACGGAACTGATTTCTAAGAGTGAGATCATTCCATTCAGTCTCACGGGCCCAGCGAGTGTATTCCGCAATAAAGTCCTCAGCGGTCGTCTCCCTTGCTTTAGGGTGCGAATGGCGGTCTCCGCAGTCAGCTGCTTGTTGTGGTCCTCGTAAAGGAGGGCCATTGTTTCAAGAAATTGCGGAAAGGAATTCAAGACCGGGTCTTCCTTTTCTAAATAGGTGTTAGCCCATGCTCTGGCCTCCCCCTGAGGTAAGAGATCATGGTGAGTACTTTGGTTCTATCGGTAGGATAGGTCCGGGCGTAACTGAAACATCAGCTTGCACGCATTCAGGAATTCGTGGAACTGCTTCCGGTCTCCTGAGAAAAGTTCAGGTGGACTGACCTTGGGTTCCGGTCCATCGTGGTGGTGTCCTGTGCTTGCGACGAGGCGAGATCTCGCAGCGTCTGATTTTCCAATTGGAGATTCTGTACGGTCACGTTAAGGGTTTCCACCCTCTCAGTGAGGGCGACCATGTGCCGCGCGAGCTCCGCTGGATCCATGAGGGTTCCACTAATATGTAACGCACCAAATTGATCAGTTAGGATCTCAACTGCGGAGTCCTTTGACATCCACTCCTATCACACTACTTGAGTGTTGATGGAGTCTTTGCGACTGCTCAGTGTGTACCCCAGGCGGCTCTCTCAGTCTTAAGCGGAGAGTATGGGGTAACAAAATCATGTACCGCGTACTAAAGATAGAGTGTAAAACTAATAGTGAGGAGAGTTTGTTTTAGGAATCAGAGTACAGATTAAAGTTCATGAATAACAGCTCTAGGCAATGTTCAGAAATCCCAGGCCTGCAGTACTAATAGTCACCAGCGCGTGTCCCTTCCTTTCAGTGAGCAATGTCAGTGAACAAAATGACAGGCTGATACTTGCTGTTAGAAGTCATGCAGGGATCCTGCTGTGGTGGAGCTGGATAAGGTAGGTGAGGGTTTCTCCTGGAGGTTCAGAGTTGCAGGTAGTTAGAAGCTTGCGTCCTCGTGGTGAATGGAGCAGGCAGGGTGCGCACTCCATTAGTGGAACACCCTGTGCAGCACCTGGCTCCTATTTATTGACCAAGTGTGGATGGGCGGAGCCACCTTAGACGGCCCAGCGGCCACTGCTTCCAGCCTGGGAGGCAAACAGCTATCGTTGTCATGGTTACACAGGGCATGGATCCAGGCTGGAGCGCAAACCACCGTATCCTTACACTATTCCACCTCCTCCTCCAAGTTGCCAATTAATATTGGTTAATTGGTTTATTTTATTTTAAGTCATTTTCATATCCACATTTGTTTGCACGGTATTTACCTACATTTTTATGCCTTTTGCAGCCCTCTAGCCCTTTCCAGGGCTATTTTACAGCCATTTTAGTGCCCAAAAGTTCGGGTCTCCGTTGACTTCAATGGGGTTCGGGGTCAAGTTCGGATCCCGAACCCGAATATTTTTCATTAGGTTCGGCCGAACTTCTCGAACCCGAACATCCAAGTGTCTGCTTATAATGGACCTCCTGGAAGGAGAGGAATGGAACTCAGCTGCGGAGTCACGTACGCCCAACGTGTTCTACAGTGATACGTGATGGTACGGTAAACGAACCAAAGTGATCAAGGCATCATTGTTCCGCCCTAATGCTCTGATCCTAATCCTGGGTGTTGAGGGTAAATGGCACTGCTGCCTAATAATTGCTGCGAGTGCAGGTACAGAGAAGCCTAAGATTAGGTGAATGGTGTGGAGCTGGGTGATACACCCACAGACTGGTTAGGGTTGTGGTTGTGTCTTCAGCCTTGCAGCCAGGGCTGCGGGAGTTTCCGCAGGGTGCTTTTAATTAAGGTGAATCCCTACTCCAGCTAAGTTATGGACCCCTCAACAAGTGTGGCTTGAAGTGTCCCGCAATGTCCCCAACAAAGTCTGGTCACACAAGTCCTGACAGCCGCCAGGGATGGGAATACTTGCGGTTAGCTGGGCTTCCTCCAGGAGGTGGAGCCGTGATGCAGCTATGGTCCTGCAGTGAAGGTATGTCCCGCTGAAGTGAGCAGGTGTAATTAGGTGGTGTTGCTCCGGTCAGCTGAGTAGGAAGGTCCCGCAGCGTGCGGTGAGTAGGAGCTGGGAATTCCGCTAGAGAGGAAGGTCCGGCTGTGGAGAGTAACATAGAAACATAGAAACATAGAATGTGTCGGCAGATAAGAACCATTTGGCCCATCTAGTCTGCCCAATATACTGAATACTATGAATAGCCCCAGGCCCTATCTTATACTAAGGATGGCCTTATGCCTATCCCATGCATGCTTAAACTCCTTCACTGTATTTGCAGCTACCACTTCTGCAGGAAGGCTATTCCATGCGTCCACTACTCTCTCAGTAAAGTCATTCTTCTTGATGTTACTTTTAAACCTTTGCCCCTCTAATTTAAAACTATGTCCTCTTGTAGCAGTTTTTCTTCTTTTAAATATTCTCTCCCCTTTTACCGTGATGCTTCCCTTTATGTATTTAAAAGTTTCTATCATATCCCCTCTGTCTCTTCTTACTTCCAAGCTATACATGTTAAGGTCCTTTAACCTTTCCTGGTAAGTTTTGTCCTGCAATCCATGTACTAGTTTAGTAGCTCTTCTCTGAACTCTCTCCAAAGTTTCAATATCCTTCTGCAGATATGGTCTCCAGTACTGCACACAATACTCCAAATGAGGTCTCACTAGTGCTCTGTAGAGCGGCACGAGCACCTCCCTCTTTCTACTGTTAATGCCTCTCCCTATACACCCAAGCATTCTGCTGGCATTACCTGCTGCTCTATGACATTGTCTGCCCACCTTTAGGTCGTCTGATATAATGACCCTAAATCCCTTTCCTCAGATACTGAGGTTAGTACTGTATCACTGATTTTATATTCTGCTCTTGGGTTTTACGCCCCAGGTGCATTATCTTGCACTTATCAACATTAAATTTTAGTTGCCAGATTTTTGACCATTCCTCTAGTTTTCCTAAATCCTTTTCCATTTGGTGTATCCCTCCAGGAACATCAACCCTGTTACAAATCTTTGTGTCATCAGCAAAAGACACACCTTACCATTGAGGCCTTCTGCAATTTCGCTGATAAAGATATTAAACAATATGGGTCCCAGAACAGATCCCTGAGGTACCCCACTGGTAACAATACCATGGTCTGAATATACTCCATTGACTACAACCCTCTGTTTTCTGTCCTTCAGCCACTGCCTAATCCATTCAACAATATGTGAGCCCAAGCTCAAAGACTGCAGTTTATTGATAAGCCTTCTATGTGGGTCAGTATCAAAAGCCTTACTAAAGTCCAGATAAGCGATGTCTACTGCACCTCCGCCATCTATTATATTAGTCACCCAATCAAAAAGTCAATAAGATTAGTTTGACATGATCTCCCTGAAGTAAACCCATGCTGTTTTTTATCAATCAACCCATGGGTTTTTAGATGTTCCACAATCCTCTCCTTGAGTATGGTTTCCATTAATTTCCCCACTATTGATGTCAGGCTTACCGGCCTATAGTTGCCCGATTCCTCTCTACTACCCTTCTTGTGAATTGGCACAACGTTTGCTAATTTCCAATCTTCTGGGATGACACCTGTTACCAGTGATTGGTTAAATAAATCTGTTAATGGTTCTGCTAGTACACCTCTAAGCTCTTTTAATAGCTTTGGGTGTATCCCATCAGGCCCCTGTGATTTATTTGTATTAATTTTAGACAGCTGACTTAGAACCTCTTCTTCTGTAAAGACACATGCATCAAAGGATTCATTAGTCTCCCTCCTAACTGAGGTCCTTCTCCTTCATTTTCCTTTGTAAAAACTGAACAGAAGTATTCATTGAGGCAGTCAGCTAGTTCTTTATCCTCTTCCATATACCTTCCTTCTTTTGTTTTTAATTTGGTAATTCCTTTATTTAATTTCCTTTTTTCATTTATGTATCTGAAGAATGTCTTATCACCTTTTTTCACTGACTGAGCTAATTTCTCTTCTGCCTGAGCTTTAGAAGCTCTTATAACTTGCTTGGCCTCTCTCTGCCTCATCTTATAGATTTCCGGTCATCCTCGTTTTGGGTGTTTTTATACTTACTAAATGCCATCTTTTTGTTTTTAATAATTTTGGCCACTTCTGCTGAGTACCACAGTGGTCTCTTCCTTTTTTTGCTTTTACTGACGAGCCTAATGCACTTTTCTGTTGCCTTCAGAGTAGCAGTTGGAATTCCACTGAGGTCCGCTGTATGGAGGAAGGGTCCTGCAGCAAGGTGTGTGCAGGTCCGGTCAGTAGCAGCCGGCTGGGAGTCTCCTCAGGAGCCACATGTGTGTCGCTCCTGCAAGTTTGTTAGAACGCCGGCTCTCAGCTGTGCCGACGCTTATGATGCGGCAGTGGGCGTTCCACTAGATGACGGCCTCTGTGGGTGGAGTCAGGGGTGGATCGCGTCTTCCACCAGCTCTGGCATGTAAGTGGCTCCTTACATTACCCCCCACCAATGGAACGCACTCCGTGTGTTGCAGGTTTATGAGGATAGCGGCGATGAAAGCGCTTAACAAGAAGAGGGGCGTGAACCCCTGCAGCATCCTCCCATGAATCTTCCGAAGGACCATACGACTTCCATCGTATGAGATACTGAAGTCTATTTCTGGATTTTCTTGAATCAAGAATCCCCTCCACTTCATACTCCTCCTGGCCATCTACCAGAACTGGAGCGGCCCTTGAAGGTTGTCGCTTGTCAAATGGGTCATGGAGGTGAGGTTTTAATAAAGAGACATGGAAGGTTGGATGGATCTTGAGATTTTTTGGTAGAGTTAAGCGCAGGCACTTGATAACCTTTGTTCCAACTGCAGTCGGGAACATAGAGCTCTCCAAAATTTAGATATAAATTGGGAACCTCTATCTGAAATTAGGATCTTGGGTATCCCATGTAATCTAATGATTTGAGCAATGAAGGCCTGAGCAGTCTCCATGGCAGTGGGTAATTTACATAGTGGAACAAAATGTGCCATCTTCGTTAGCAAGTCCACTGCTACCATAATAGTGGTGTATTTTGCAGAAGGGGAAGATCGACAATAAAGTCGATAGAAACGGACTGCCAGGGTTCATCTGGAATTGGTAGACTGAGTAAGAGGCCATAGGGACGACCAACACTCCCTTTGCCCAAGCACAGGTCTCACAGGTGGAGACATATTTCTGGACTGTCTTCTTCATTTGAGGCCACCAGAATTGCCTTTGAAGCAGTTGTAGAGTTTTCTTTACCCCAGGATGTCCTACCAACGGATTATCGTGACAATTCTTTAGGATCTGCCCATGAAGTGGAGGTGGAATATACAATTTATTCCCCTTATACCAAAATCCTTCATAGTGTACCTGCATGTCTGGGTATGGCGCTTCTGTTTCTAAAGCTTCTTTCAGTTGCTCCTTTAATGTGAAGGTGGCATTGATAATCTTCTCTGGATGAATTACACTATTTGGGACTGACGTCAACACCGAATTTTCATCCTTACGTGATAGTGCATCGGCCTTTCCGTTTCTCGACCCGGGTCTATAAGTAATAAAGAAATTAAATCTCTCAAAAAAAATGCCCACCGTATTTGCCCTGCAGAAAGGGTCTTGCTCTTTTGAATATACTGAAGGTTTTGATGGTCAGTATAAATAATAATCGGTAAGATTGTACCTTCTAGGAGGTGTCTCCAGTGCTCTAGCGCATCCTTAATTGCTAATAATTCTTTTTCTCCAATGGTGTAATTTATCTCTGCCGGAGTTAGAGATCTTGAGTGGAATGCGACTGGATGCAAAGGAAGAGAAACAGTCTCCTTTTGTGATAAGACCGCATCCAATGCAAATTGTGATGCATCCACTTCCAGGGTATATTGTAAATGTGCGTCCGGGAGTCTGAGGATGGGAGCACTGGTGAATTGGGACTTTAGATTGTCAAAAGCATTTTGGGCTTGTTGACACAAAAAAAAAACGTTTACTTGTTTTGGTTAGTTGTGTCATAGGTTTCACCAAAGCAGAAAAAATTTTAATGAATTTTCCATAATAATTTGCGAGAGACCTTTTTTGGGTCCATTTGGATACCTTCTTTAGAGATGATGTATCCCAAAAACGTGACCGAAGGGGTCTCAAAAATGCATTACTCCAACTTTGCGTAGAGGTTATGGGTCCTTAACCTCGCCAATACCCACCTAACATGTTTCCTATGTGTTTCTATGCAGGTTGAGTAAATCAGTATATCATCAAGATATACCACTACGCACACATCCAATAAGTCTCTAAAGATGTCGTTTATGAAATATTGGAATGTGGCAGGGGCATTGCAGAGGCCGAATGGCATCACGAGGTATTCATATAACACATACCTGGTTTTGAAGGCAGTTTTCCACTCATCGCCTGCCCTCATGCGAATGAGATTATATGCACCCTTTAGGTCTAATTTTGTAAAGACGGTAGCTGTTTGTAGTCTTTCCAAGAGTTCGGAGATAAGCGGTAGCGGGTACCTGTTATGTTTAACTCTCTATAATCTATAATGGGGCGTAGGGAGTTATCCTTGTTTCTGACAAAAAACATCCCGGATGCTACGGGGGATATCGAAGGTCTAATGAACCCCTTTTTCAGGTTTTCCGCCAGGTACGTTTTTAGATGGGTTAACTCCGGTTCTGAGAGTGAATAAATTCTGCCTGTAGGGGTCTTGCAGTTAGGTAAGAGATCTATTGGGCAGTCATAAGGTCTGTGAGGAGGAAGGGATTCAGCATTTTTCAGGCTCCTTACACTGCTCAACTCTAGTACAGAGGTTTTTACTCCCCTCTTTTTCTAGTAAGGAAGCCCAACGGTTCCTTCAGGATAACCTTGAATTTAAAGAGGCTAAACAAGTTTCTAACATACAAGAAATTTCGTATGGAGACCATAAGATCAACCATAGAACTTCTGGCCAAAGATTGCTGGGTGGTAACCTTAGACTTAGAGGACGCATATTACCATGTGCCAATACACGCGTCCTCCCAAAAGATTTAAAGGACGGCAGTCTGGGTGCGAGGCAAGTGTCTACATCTCCAGTACAAAGCTCTGCCATTTGGGGTTTCTCAAGCCCCCAGAATCTTCACAAAGGTGATCGCAGAGGTAGCCTCCTTTCTCAGGTTGTCTGGGGTCGCCTTACTACCATACCTGGACGACTTCCTATTCATATCTCAAACAAGGAAAAATTTGGAAAACAACATCAGGGTCACCTGTTCTCTGTTAAAAGACCTTGGCTGGAAAATAAACTGGGAGAAGTCCTGTCTAATGCCATCTCAGACTTGTGTATTTTTAGGTATCCTTTTAGATTCCCGGTTAGAGAGAACGTTTCTTCCTCCTGCCAAGAGAGAATCCATCATGGATCACGTATGGACTCTATTCAGAGCTTACCATTGCTTCTTCAGAAAAGCGATGGCAGTCCTGGGTCACCTCACAACGACAATTCCTGCAGTACCTTATGCGCAGACTCACACAAGGAAGCTACAGTCCTGTATCCTTCATCAGTGGGACGGTCGTCCTCAATCCCTAGATCAGACCTTCCATTTGTCTTCAGAGGCAAGGATGTCCCTTTTTTGGTGGACAGTCCCGGAAAATCTATCAACAGGAGTCCCCTGGTCCTTCCAAGATTCAATCCTAATCACAACAGATGCCAGCCCCTGGGGTTGGGGGGCTCATTCCGGAACAAGTGTTGGCAGGGGAGGTGGGATTTGAACACCAGAAAAGCCACCTCAAACTTCAAAGAGCTAAAAGCAGTGGAGATGGCGTTGAGGTCAGCAATTCCGGACATATCCCAAAGGAAAGTCATATTTTACTCGGACAACTCTACAAAAGTGGCATATGTCAATCATCAAGGGAGAACAAGAGTACCCCCCCTAGCAAAATTCTGTCAGGACATCTTCCAGCTGGCAGAACAGAGACATTTGTGGCTATCAGCAATTCATTTAAAGGGGAAGGAGAACATAGTAGCCGACTTCCTGAGTCGAGTTCAGCTAAGGCAAGGGGAGTGGTGCCTAAACCCAGACAAACCCAGTTGACTCTAAGATTTGGTCTCCCACAGTGGACCTCTTTGCCTCCAAAAAAAACTAAAAGGTAGAGAGATTCTTCTCCCTCAACCGCTCAGACAAACCAACAGCCCTGGACGGTCTGACTCAGGACTGGTCGCAGAAGGGGCTGTGCCTTCCCTCCGTTTTCCCTCATCCTGCAAGTTTTAAAGAAAATCCAGAGGAGAAAGCCACAGTCACCTTGGTGGCCCCAATGTGGCCAAAGAGGTCCTGGTATTCCAACCTGGTGAGCCTGGCGATAGATCCCCCCTGGGTTCTGCCACCCTGGGAGGACCTACTTTTCCAGGGTCCAATTCTACATCCCAACCCAGAAAACATGCACCTAGCAGTATGGAGGATTGAAAGGGGGATCTGGATAGGGAGAGGCCTATCTCATACAGTAGTTACCACCATCTTAGGTAGTAGAAATTCTTCTACGGCTAAAAGTATAATAGGGTCTGGGAAGTGTTCTCTTCCTTTTTAGGAGTTAGTCCTGACCCCTTTTCTCCTCCAGAGGTCTCCAAGATTCTAGATTTTTGCAGGCAGGATTGGACAAGGGGATTAAGGCCTCCGCCTTAAATGTTCAGGTGGTTCGCCTTAAGTTATTTCTTTGATGTGCAGCTGGCCCTTCATCCTTGGGTTAAGTGGTTTCTGTCAGCAGCCTCCAGGACCCATCCTTTGGTAAGACCCCTGTCCCCTCCTTGGGACTTAAACACGGTCTTGACAGCCCTGACTCAGAAACCAATCGAACCCTTGTTAGAAATCCCATTAGACTTGCTCTCCTTTAAAATGTCTTTTTATTAGCAATCACATCTGCTAGAAGAGTGACAGAGATTCAGGCATTCTCTGCCTTTCCCCCGTACACCACTATTTTGGATGATAAGGTGATCATCAGGCCCCTTCCTTCTTTTCAACCAAAAGTGGTGACAGACTTTCACAGGAGCCAAGACATTGTTTAACCCGCCTTCTGCCCCAATCCATCTAATAACCTAGAAAGGGGTTTTCACTGCCTTGACATTAAGAGTTGCTTAATGGCCTATTTGGAAACTACTTCAGCTTGGAGGATAGACGAAAACCTATTAATCCAGTTTTGGGGCAAAAATAAGGGGTGTAAAGTGTCCACGGCAGTCATCGCAAGGTGGGTCAAGGGGGTCATTTCCAAATCTTACATAGCTCAGGGCTGAGTCCCCCCATCGGGGTTTGGGGCACATTCCACCAGAGCGGTAGCCACATCCTGGGCTGAAAGAGTGGACGCCTCCTGGCCCAAATCTGTAGGGCGTTCCCCATACATTTTTGAGACATTATAGGCTTCATCTTCATTCAGATGCCGCCTTCGGGAGGAAAGTACTTCAGGCGGTGGTCCCCCCCCCCTAACCCTTTCACATTAATAGTCTATCTCGCATGGGGTGCCGTCATGGGTGAGGGGAAAACAACATTGCTTACTGGTAATCGTTTTTCTCGATACCCATAACAGCACCCCCCAAAAAAAATCCCCGTCCCAAAAAAAAAAAAAAATAATAATAATGATTGTATATTTCTGGTATATAGAGAGATAACCTTTTTCAAGCAGATCGAGGTTGATTTCCCTAAATAGTCTTCCGGGAAGGAGATATAATTTACCGTACCGGATCTCCCTCCTGCTTGTATTTTTGTTGTGTATTATGTCTTTGTGTTCACCTCCGGAGTACTGTTTATTGCTATCACTGGTGCTTGGTGGGGGTGTGAACCTTTTATCTTCTCAGGTGTCCTGTCCTGGATGGGACGTCCCTGGTCGCATGGGGAGCCGACATGGGTATTGAGAAAAATGATTACCGGTAAGCAATGTTGTTTTCCCTTATAACCATGTTATAAGGGAAAATAATACAATCTACACTACAACTAACCCAAACCCGAACTTCATTGAAGAAGTTCGGGTATGGGTACCACATTCAGTTTTTCTCACGCACCCGCCTCCTATCCGGCACCAATCTGCAACTCCCGTGTGAACCCAGCCTTATAATCCATTTATGGGATCACTATTTCACAACTTTATTTTATACTTAGGTCTAGTTCAGGGTTTCTCAACTCCGGTCCTCGGGACCCACCTACGGTTAGGATTTGAGAATATCCCACAGAATGAATACCTGTGGTAAGTCCTGATGCATGGACACTAATTATATCACCTGCTCAATACTAAGAAAATCCTGAAAACATGACTGGTAGGTGGGTCCCGAGGACCGCAGTTGAGAAACCCCGGTCTAGTTCACACTTTAGTGTTTGGTCAGTGATTTCCATTAGTGTCGGGGGTAGTGCTGCGAGCTTTTATAATCAATCGTTTTTTATTGATTTTTCAAGAAAAGCACAAAGATATGCAATGCAACACATGAATTCCCTGAGACCTGTCACAGCAGGCGAAATCAGGAGTACAAGAATACAAAGTATAAGAGTACAAGAGGGTGAGGCACAAAACCCTCAATTAGCCTCAGTACATGGTAGAGATCAGGTATATAAGACACCAATAAAGAGGGATAATAAGGACAGCGACAAAATCAGTAGGCACAAAATAAACAAAAGAAAGAAAACTAGCGAGCACCAGCGAGCACCACAGCAGTCAACACCTAGGCTAATATCAAATTATTCAAGGTTGATATCCGGGGTACAACTTCCAAGGGGACCATGTTTGATCTCTCACTTTCGGGTTTAATATAGTTGATGGAAGGACATGTTCATAGCGACATGTGGAGTTCAGGGATCGTACAATTTCTGAGAAGGAGGGGAGTGAACCGACTTCCAGTGTCTCGTGAGAACCAACTTAGCATTGAGCAATATATGCCCTACAAGGCGTCTGTATGCCACAGGAAGATCATGGATGTTCAAAAATAAAAGAGCAAGAGCCGGAGATGCTTCAACTTGCAATCCAGTAATTTGTGATACAAGTGCAAATACCGACCTCCAATAGGGAAGGATTTTTGGGCATGACCATAGTATGTGCAACAGGGACCCGGTGGATCCACACTGTCTCCAACAGCACGCGGAAGAGGTGGGATACATAATGCTTAAGCGATAAGGGGTGAAATACCAACGCAAGACAGTTTTTACACCTGCTTCATAATGGGTTACACATTTGAAAGTAGATCCAATGAAACTTATTGCTCTTTCCCAAGAGTCAGCGGAGAAAGTGCAATGGAGGTCAGATTCCCACTTCGCAATAGGTGGAGACTTGACAAATTTGGTTTTTGCTTGGAAAGCATCATAAATGAAACGTGTGGTTTGTCTTTTAAATAGACACGGGAAACGAAATAATCTGAGAACTTCTAGGTGTACTATAGGTGGTGAAGACAAAATTGCCTGAATGCAATGCCTCAATCTCAAATAAGCCAAAAATTGCGAAGGTGGAATCTGAAAGTTAAGACACAGGTGTTCAAAAGTAACCACTTTCTTGTTGCTCAATAATTGGTTCAATGACCCAATACCTGCAGCGTACCACGAAGACAGATCAATGTCACCAATAAGCGCAGCTAAAGTGTGTAACGGGATATAGGTAAGAAACTGAGTATCACACAACCCTTGCGTTTTATGAAGTAGCGACCATATTTGTAGAGCATGATTAGCTAAGATAAGAGGGTGATTTACCGCCTTGGCAGATATCAGAGACAAATACATAAGATCTTTCAATGGTAACCCAGGAGACAGATGAGCCTCCAAACCTAGCCACGCCTTCTCAGAAGAGTCATTCCACCATTCCCTAAGGAAGGAAAGGCAAATAGCCTTATGATAATCTTTAATGGAAGGGAGACCTACCCCGCCAGCTTGTCTGCGTCTAAACATGATAGGTTGCGCCACTCTTGGACGTCCCCCTTCCAAATGTACTTATTCAAGATGGCTTGGGCCTCTTTAAAAAATAACTCAGGAGGCGGGATTGGTAATGCTCTGAAAATATAAATCAATTTGGGCAGGGTCATCATTTGAAAAGAGGCAATTCTCCCGACCCATGAGATCTCTTGCATATTAAACTGGGCGAGGTCAGTTCTCATAGTTGAAAGTAAAGGTAAGTAGTTAACCTGATATGCGAGTGAACAGAGGTACGTAAGTCTAATCCCCAAGTACGGTAGGGATGATTCCTGCCAGTCTAACGGGAATAGATTTTGTAAAGTCCTCCACTCCGCCCTAGGGATATTGATTGGCAAAGCTTGAGATTTGGAGTTATTGATTTTATAATAGGAAAGGCTACCAAAATGTGTTATAATATCGAAGGCGTGTTTCAGGGAATGCTCAGGATTTGCCACTGTGATGATAATGTCATCTGCATACAGTGAGATCACATGGGTTACATCTCCAATACATACCCTTTCGATGTCAGGAGATAATCGAATGTGTTGCGCCAGGGGTTCCAATGCCAGAATGAAAAGCAATGGAGAAAGGGGACATCCCTGTCGCGACCCATTGGATATGTGTAGGCTCTCAGACAACACCCCGTCTACAAAAATCTTTGCCACAGGATTAGCGTAGAGGCCATGTATGGCATGAATAAAAGAACCTGTAAAGCCCATGTGTTCCAACACAGAAAAGGCGTATGTCCAATGGAGGCGGTCGAACGCCTTTTCAGCGTCAAGTGTCACAGCAACCAGAGGTATGTTTCTCAGTTCCGCTGCATTAAAAATATTAAATAAACGCCTGGTGTTGTCTGAGGCCTGACGGTGTTTAACAAATCCTGCCTGGTCTTCTTTAATCAGATAGGACAAAACAGGGGATAGTCTAGATGCGAGAATTTTTGCGAACAGCTTAATATCAGAATTAAGAAGGGAAATAGGGCGGAAATTCTGGGGTGAGTCAGGGATTTTCCCGGTTTGGGCAGCGTTACAATTAGGGCCATTAACATGTCCGATGGAAACGGGGTTCCAGACATGGTTCGTTGGTATATATTGAGTAAAAAGGGGCAAGGATCGTATAGTTCAGTTTATAATATTCGTTGGAGAGTCCATCAGGACCGGGGATTTGCCTGAAGGGAGAGAGTTAACTAATTTTTGCAGTTCTGCATCATGGATGGGGCGTTTAACGTCTCTAATTGAGCAGTAGATAGTTGGGGCAAGTTAGCTTTTTGTAAAAATCCCGAATTAGGGTTTCGTAATCTAATGGTGGGGAAATGTGATCCTTTAAGTTATAAAGTGCTTCATAATATAGGCGGAACTGTTCGGCTATGTCCCTGGGATCAATCAATTTGGTTCCAGTAGTGGGGTGGAGGATATACGGTATTTTGGATTTAACCTGTTGCTGTTTGAGTTTGGACGCTAATAACTTCCCCGCCTTATTACCCTGGGCATAATACCTAGCTTTAGAATATAGGAGTTTTTATGATAATCCTTATCCAGGAGACACATGAGTTTGTCTCTAGCAGCTTTAAGGTCATTCCAAGTAGAACTATTTGGATTGCATTTGTTGCTGATTTCCAATTCCTTAATCTTATCAACTGTGGCTAACAATTCCCTTTCACGGTTTCTCTTTTCTGTGAGGCCTAGCTTAATCAAAATCCCTCTGATGTAGGCCTTATGGGCCTGCCATACTATTAGGGGATCAGAGACGGAGTCTTTATTATGTTGGAAGTATTCCACTAATGCTTTCTCTATAGTTAACTTGTGTTTAGGATGGGAGAGTAGGTATGTGTTATTCCTCCATATCGGAGGTGTAGAGTGTTGGTATTGATCCTCAAGCTGTAATATGACGGGAGCATGGTCCGACCATTTAATCAGGCCAATAGAGGATGTACGGGAGTGAAATAGGGCAGTCTGATCTACCAAAAACATGTCGATCCTAGAGTAGGAATGATGTATGGGAGAAAAGAAGGTGAAATCTTTCTCATGACCGTGTTGAGCACGCCATACATCAAACAAACCTTCGGAATGCAAAAGGAGGGGAAAAGCTAGGGGCGAAACGTCTATTTGGATTGGTAGAATCAAATGATGGGTCTAAAATAGTATTAAAGTCGCCACAAATAATCAGTTTACCTTGCTGAATAGGGCGGGTCTTCCGTAACACTTTGCGCAGAAAAGAGACTTGGCGGACGGCGGGGGCATAGATATTTACAATAGTGTACTGGATGTTGTTCACGTTACATACCAGGATCACATACCTGCCGTGAGGATCAATAACCTGGGAGATCAGAGAAAATGAGACAGTATTTTTACTGCAATAAAGACTCCCTTTTTTCTTACCAAAGTGAGAGTGAATGACCACTGGAAATAAGCGGTGTTTAATCCGGTACGCATCAGACCGCAACAGGTGGGTCTCCTGGATGCAGATTATATCAGCCTTACCAGACAACGCCTCTTTCCAGAGATAATACCTCTTTTGAGGGCAATTCAATCCCTTGGAGTTGAGGGATAGTATTGTCAATCCCATGACCTCGCTAAAAGTCGCTGATATAGACTGCCGCGGTGCTCGCAGGACACTAAAAGATAAAGCAATATATTAAACACAATATAAGGAAAAATAAAACAAAATTGTGGGTAATGCCAGGAGAAAAGATAAAGAAGGCAAGATAGAGCTGAAACTCTATCTGCTCCTTGGGGCACCAAAATCTGCATGAAACCAGGTGTAAGAACAGTGTGTGGAAAAGAACGCATAGCAGAACACAAACTGCACATTATGAAGGCAAACAGAGAAACGCAACTTAGCCTTATTGAGAGCCTCCTGCTAAGAAACGTGACGGAAACTTTTGAACAGTCAATAAAGAACTGAAGAAGTCATGTAGGTTCAGAACACTTGGGGATCGCAATCCATGCGGTCTTCTCGGCTTGACCACGACGGTGTCTTCCCAGGAACAGGCATTGAAGAAAAAGTCCAACAAGGTATACGACACCCTCAAATCACCTCATGTTACTACAGATGAGCCCCGTTGTTGAGGAGGGCGAGTCTCAATAACAGTGGCAGAAATGTGCCAGGAATGGAGTAGAGATTTACCATCTTCAAGGGATCTTATAGGGTACGTGCGGTTATCCTTGGAAACAACCAGCTTCATGGGATATCCCCATTTATAGGGTATTCCGTGCTTCCGCAGGGAAAGAGTAACTGGAAGCAGGTCTCTGCGTAACTTAAGTGTGGCAGCAGATAGGTCAGTGTACAACTTCACAGATTGATAAGGGGTAGGAAGGGGCCCCATCTTCCTTGCAGCTGACATCACAGCTTCTTTGGTGGAATAAAAGTGAACTCTTGCTAAAGTGTCCCTAGGGACTTCAGCGTCCAGGTATTTGGGTTTGGGTACCCTGTGAGCCCGGTCTATAAGATCTTGTGGAGAGAGGTCAGGCAGCAAGGTTAAAAATAACTCCTGAATGTATGAGGACAGTTCAGAATTGGAGATATTTTCTGGAATGCCGCGGAATTTAATATTGTTCCGACGCGATCTGTCCTCCATGTCAGCAATTTTCAGCTTAACATTTTCCATCTCATCAGCAAGATTATTATGTGCATCAATAACCTCATTCTGAGAGGAGGCAAACGACGCCATTTTAGACTCGACATGTTGAATTTTATGATCCACCTCTTGCACTTTAGAGGACAAAGGGGCAATCATGGCCGCCAAATCCCCTGCATTGATGCTCTTAGCGCTAACAGCATTTGCTTCAGAGCGTCTTCTGACACTAGTTTGTCTGAGGCAGGATAATTAGAGAAAAGTCCTCCGGTGGGTGGTGAGGTGCTGCACTGACCTGAATTGCCGTGGAGAAGTCTGTCCTCGGCTTCCTTTTCACAGGGCTGGAAGAAGGTGAGTGAGCCACGGTTCCTGCATGTCCTTGTGCCGCTCCGTGGATAGAGGATGTATCCCCTGAGTCCTCTGGTGTGGCTGGGAGTGAAGGGTGTGGAGAGTTCGGAAATTCTGCAGGGTTCAGAGGAGGAGGTGAAGGGTGAGGGTCGGGGATTGCAGCAGGAGACATAGGAAGAAGCGGTGAGGCGGTAGACGGAGTTTCACTGCCAAGAGGCCGGGCGCCATCTTGTAATCCTCCTCGGTCAAAATATTTCTCCAAGCCCTCAGTGTTCACTCTCGGGAGCAATCTCTTCGACTTCCCCATCTCAACAGGATAGCAGGCAGACAAATTATTCTTGAAAAGAAGCTGCTGGGCAGTTGCTTTGCTGAGCACTAGTCGCTGGTGTGCAGGAGCTGCACGTTCAGGCGTCCATTACACTCGGCGGCCAAGCCACGCCCCGTGCTGCGAGCTTTTAAACAGTTGGATCGCAATCATTATCCAACAAATAAAGTCAGAATCGTGGTGGTGAATAGGAGATAGCGGGCGGCGAGCAGTCTAGCATCTCCAAGCCTAGTTCAATTGTTGGTGACATAACAGTGGAGCGGGATTGCATCCAACAATTTTAATTTTAGCCATAGATAATATTAATATAGAAAAATTAACAGCTAAGTTTTATGTGCAGAGTCAAACCGGATGGCAAGAGTAGGCTAAAAGTCAAGTTGTAAATATAAAACCCTGGTCTAGTTCACACTTCAGTGTTTGGTCAGTGATTTCCATTAGGCCTTATTCACACATCCGCAATGTAGTCCGCATGTATTCCGCAATTTTGCGGAATACATGCGGACCCATTGACTGTGAATGGGGCCGGGAACGATGCGGAGAGCACACACTGTGCTCTCCGCATCCGATTTTGCGGAGCGCGCCGCCGATTTTCCGGTCCGCGGCGCCGCAAAAAAAATAGAGCATGTCCTATTCTTGTCTGCAATTGCGGACAAGAAGAGGCATTTTCTATGGAGTTCGGGCAATGTGCGGTCCGCAAAAATGCGGAATGCACATTGCCGGTGTGTCCGTGTTTTGCGGATCCGCGGCTCCGTGGATCCGCAAAACACTTGCGGATGTGTGAATAAGGCCTTAGTGATTTTGAGCCAAAACCAGGTGAGCTCTAAACACAGAACAGATGTAGATCTTTCCCTTATACCTTATGTCTGTGGAGGCAACAATCCTGGTTTTGGCTTACAATCACTGATGAAAATCATTGATCAAAACAATGATGTGTGAACTAGGACTTAGGGCCCATGCACATGAACGTATTTTTGGTCCGCATTTTTTGCGGCCCCGCAAAAAATAGAACATGTACTATTCTTGTCTGTTTTATGGACAATGATAGGGCAGTTCTATATGATTTGTGTCTCTAACTTAAGCCTTCTGCACATTACTGTATCTGTATTTTGGTCTGTAATTGATGGATCCACAAAATACGGTTACCTTATGTGTGATTCTGCATTTTTTTCACTCCCATAAATAGAAATTCTTATTCTTGTCTGCAAAAGGGATCAGAATGGGACGTTTTATAATTTGCGGAACGGCCATACAGATGTGTGCATGGCCCCATAGGAAAGAATAGATCAGTGTGCCATTCACCAAAAAATACGTATGTTTGTGTGTGTGAGCCCTTAGGCGGCTGTTAGGGCAACAATAGTGTGTCCTAAGAGCAGGCTTTCTGAACAGATAACCCTGGGGTCCTTTCTAAAAAGTGACATCACTTCTTATGATAGAAATAACCCTTTAAAGCTGAACTGAATCCACTAATACAGGGGGCAAGATTCGAGGGCAGAGCATAGGCAAACGTCTCAGAATCATGTGCAAAAGGTCTGCCTGTATACCCCCCCCCCCCCCAACCTAGTGTACTACTTAATTTACATTAAGACCCTAGACAAACTCCACAGCAATCTAAAGGTAGCCATACACATTAGACTAAAGTTGATGAAAATGGTTGATTTTAAAGAAAAATGATAATTGCAAAGATGGAATTTAACCATTGTTGTTACATCATCTGTCGCTTGATGTAAATGTATGGCCAGTTTGAACAATTGTAATGGTCAATATGGCTTACACGTGTATAGCTGTGTCTGCAAAATGATCATTCACTGGACAATCATTTGATCAATGGTTGTTGTTTAACCTACATCCATCTAATGTGTGTGGCCAAATTAAAGAAGTTGTCCAGGATTTTTTTTTTTTATTCAAATCCCACTCCCAGACATTGGGACCTGTGAAGAGAAGCATACTCACCTGCTCCCCGCTCTCTGGCTCTGGCTTCCTGACTACACCACTGAGGCCAGTCACTGGCTGCAGCTGTGCACGTGACCCCTTCTGAGCAGATGTAGACAGATGGGGACCGGAAGTGCAATGCAGGGAGCCAGGTAGCTGAAACCAAGCGGCAGGGAGCAGGTAAGACTACTTTCACACTAGCATTAAAGTTTTCCGGTATCGAGTTCCGTCCTAGGGGCTCAATACCAGGAAAAAAAACGCATCAGTTTTATCCCAATGCATTCTGAATGGAAAGCAATCCGTTCAGTATGCATCAGGATGTCTTCAGTTCAGTTACTTTTAAGGTATTTGGCCGGAGAAAATACCGCAGCATGCTGCGGTATTTTCTCCAGCCAAAATTAATTGAAATGTATTAATGCCGGATCCGGTACCAAGTGTTTTTTCCGGACTGTGCATGCGCAGACCTTTAAATCTGTGAAAAAGATAAATACCGGATCCGGTTTTCCGGATGACACCGGAATGCCGGATCTGGTATTGCAATGCATTTGTCAGCCGGATTCGCATTCAGAAACAAATGATATCCGTTTACATCCAGATTTCTAGATCCGGCAGGCAGTTCCGGGAACGGAACTACCTGCCGGATTCATCTAACGCTAGTGTGAAAAAAACCTTAGACTTAGTTCACATCCGTCAGAAGAACAGAAAATAAACAAACAAAAAACATCCTGTATTTTAAGCATCAGTTCTGCACAGTTAGTATCAATTTGCACTAAAGCCTTGTTCTCATCGTTGCTGGATCCCCAATGACTACAATGAGGTCTGATAGTGATCTGGGCGATTTCTGGCATAAATGCCCGGTTTCAGCTGCAAAAAAACGTTGCATGCAAGGTTTTTTGGCCATCTGACAGCCAGCATTTGCGCCTTATCTCCGAAATGGACATGTGAATGCAGCCCAAAAATAACTGATTTGTTTATTGAGCATCAGTTATGATCCATTACTTCGATCAGAATTCAATCATTTTTGAGAGAAGTTAAAGTCCTGCATGCAAAAATAATTTATCTCTGACGGAAGGAACACAAACTGATGCTCAAATTAATGGATCTAGCTAGACTGCTGAGTGGTTGCTCAGGGCTTCAATGTGGTTGCTGAATGCTGCAGGAGCTGCTTTCCGCTAGACTGAGTTCAGGGCGCAGTGGAGGGAGTTTGGATGAGACGGCTTCCTTCTTCCTCAACTGCTTTGTACCAAGCACATCACACTGTACATTCCTGTATAACGCTTTGATGTGGGCGCCTCTCTCCGCTACACTGGTGAGTGGGTGGCGCGGCATCATTCTCCATCAACTCCCACCCTCCGGCTGGTGAGTGCGGGCTACAGTATAAACAAGTAGGAGTCAAGTCCCCCTTATTTGGTCCACAAATATAAATGCCTTAGCGTGTCACGTTGTCATCCAACCACTGACACAGGACATGCTAAGGCATACATATATATTAGATATCCTTAGTATAAAATCTATATGTGCAGTGTTTTGAACATGAACTGTTTCTTTTTTCGGGTTTATTCCATCTTAGGGTACTTTCACACTAGCGTTAGTGTGATCCGGCAGGCAGTTCCGTTTTTGGAGCTGCCAGCCGGATCTGCCGTTCCGTGTGACAACTGACAGCATTTGTAGACGGATCCGGGTGCGGATCAGTCTACAAATGCATTGTAAGAACGGATCCGTCTCTCCGCTTGTCATGCTGATGGACGGATCCGTCTTGCAGTCTTTTTCACATGCGCAGACCAGAAGGACGGATCCGTCCTTCAGTTGTTACACAATGCCGGATCCGGCACTAATGCAAGTCAATGTAAATTAATGCCAGATCCGGCATTCCGGCGACTGATCAGGCATTTTGGACGGACATAATACCGCAGCGTGCTGCGGTATTATGTCCAGCCAAAACGCCTGACAGTGACTGAACGGAAGGCACACTGATGCAGACTGAAAAGGGATTTCTATCCATTCAGATTGTATGGGAGTATGCCTGATCCGTTCTTTTCCGGCATAGAGCCCTTTTGAAGGAACTCTATGCCGGAAAAGAATAACGCAAGTGTGAAAGTACCTTAAAATACAGCACTTCGAAAGAAGAATAAATATTGGTAGCCAATATGGAGACAATTATAGCGTTGCCTATTTTTAAAGACACTTCTTGGCCAATAATGATGATATGGGAGCGAATCAACCATGCATATACATCAGATTCTCCTCCGAAGGACTGGGGGATTCAAAAAGACGGCTGTGGCTTCTAGAACTGGATTTTTAGTTCCCACAATGAAAAATATACTGTGCTCTGGGACACTAGTCACTCCTACTGGAAAGTTAACACTTCATTTGGGCGATGTCTACATTTTGTTGGACCTCTTTTTATAGACAAATCAATGAAAGGATTAAAAGTACCTCCGTTATTTACTGTCATTGATTCAGATACAGATTTATTAATACCAGCCCGTGCTTCAAAGGTGAGGGACAAAATGCTCGAAATTATTGTTGTTAAACTACATTGTCCACACCTCAAATAAAACAAAATAAAAAAATATTGTTTACCATAGTCTTTATTGTCATAGATATCAAAAAGAGCAAAAAAAGGGGGGCGTGTATCATTCATTATTATTTATGCCATAAACTGGAGTAGATAATCACTAAAATCTGCGGCGCTGCCGTAGATTTCATTCCAGTGCATGAACTTTCCAGAGGAGGCCTGTGCCTATATTACCTGCCTCCTCTGGCAGTGCCGTCTCCATCAAGAGCAGTATGGCACACGCCGGTATTGAGAACTCAGGGCCTTTATTTATAAATACATGTATAAAAAACGGAACATTTATAAAAAAAAGGGTTAATTTATTTTTGTTTGCAAAGTGGTACAAAATTCACAAAACGTGTCCAGCTTAAACAAGGCTTCTGCAACTGTTCTTTGCTGCCATAACTTCTAGGATACAATTCTGTGTAAACCCTAAGGGACCACAATATCCAAGGCATTAAACTCTCAGGGTTGGAATTGTCTCTGATCCTAGCATGGTGCAGGCTCAGCTCCAGAACCTGCACCACCAGCATGCTTATGGCAGTACATAGGAATAACTGGCAAGCTGCTCAATACATTTAAGGTGGTGGCAGGAAGGGATTAAAATTAATGTATTTTTCCCATGTACTGCATTGTAATGATACTTATGACCTCGTAAAGTGTTTGACAATCTGATTCTGTTTAAAGAAACATATAAGCATACATTTTAAATAATCTAGAGATTATGCCATTAGGGACTCATACACACGGCCATTGCCCGGCCGTTCCTTGTATTGGGGACCACAATGTGCGTTCCCCAATGCACGGGTAATATCCGTGCGGCTGCCGCAGACGGATCCAGATCCATTCAACTTAAACATGTTCTATATTTTGCGGTGGAGAGGCACGGAGTGCTTCCAGGGGATTTCTTTCCGTGCCTCCGTTCCATACCGCACTTTCTGGATTGCGGACCTATTCAAGTGAAAAACGGCCGGGGCCCGTATTTTGTGTACCCGCTGTTTGCAGGCCGCAATATGGGCCCAGTCGGCAAACGTTCATGCGCATGAGCCCTGAATGGAACCTGTCTGCCGCACTGTGCTGTCCTCACTGAGACCCACTGACTTCAACGATTTGTCACTTCTGTGGTGGCAGCCAGAGATGATTCTGATGAGGCTCGCTGCCCGGCCCCCCTCCTCCTGACAATAAGTAACAGGTTTCTTTCCTATGCATATCGGACAAGAATAGGACATGTTCGATTTTTTTTGCGGGGCTACAGAGCTGACATACGGATGTGGACAGCACACAGTGTGCTGTCCGCATTTTTTGTGGACCCATTGAAAAGAATGGGTCCTCATCCAATCCGCAAAAAAAACGGAACGGACACGGAAAAAAAATACGTTCATGTAGCCTTAGACGCAGTTTTATTCTTTGCAATGAAAAGGATAAAATCTATAGTATAAATTGACATGCTGCAGATTTCAAATCTGCAATCTGCAACATGGTGTGCTGTCTGTATCTTTTGCAGCCCCATTGAAGGGAATGGGTCTGCATCCGAACGACAAAAAATGCAGATTGGATGCAGACGGGCTCATGTACAAAAAAAAATGTTTTTTCCGTGTCTGTTCCGTTTGTTTGTTTTTTTTTCCTTGCGCCCCATTCACTTCGATGTGGCCGCAAAAAACCTCAGAAATGACGTGTGCATTCCATGACCTTATGTCCGCTCCATAAAAGAATAGAACATGCCCTATTATTATCTGCATTACAGACAAGGGTTGGACTGCTCTATTAGGGGCCGGCTATTTAGTTCTGCAAAATGTGGCATGCACATGGCTGGTATCCGTGTTTTGCGGATCCACTATTTGCAGACTACAAAGCATCCACGGTCGTTTACATGAGCCCTTAGGCTGGGTTCACACGGGCATCATGTTTGACGCCCGGATAAGAGGCGGGTGCGTTGCGGGAAAATGCACGATTTTTCCGCACGTGTGCAAACTGTTGTAATGCGTTTTGCACGCGTGTGAGAAAAATCTGCAAAAATCAGACTGAAGTCCGGTTTCGGGTTGAGTATTCTGTATATTTTATTTTTTTCCCTTATAACATGGTTATAAGGGAAAATAATAGCATTCTCACTACAGAATGCTTAGGCGGGTGCGTTGCGGGAAAATGCACGATTTTTCCGCGCGTGTGCAAACTGTTGTAATGCGTTTTGCACGCGTGTGAGAAAAATCGGCAAAAATCGGACTGAAGTCCGGTTTCGGGTTGAGTATTCTGTATATTTTATTTTTTTCCCTTATAACATGGTTATACGGGAAAATATCAGCATTCTCACTACAGAATGCTTAGGCGGGTGCGTTGCGGGAAAATGCACGATTTTTCCGCGCGTGTGCAAACTGTTGTAATGCGTTTTGCACGCGTGTGAGAAAAATCAGCAAAAATCGGACTGAAGTCCGGTTTCGGGTTGAGTATTCTGTATATTTTATTTTTTTCTCTTATAACATGGTTATAAGGGAAAATAATAGCATTCTCACTACAGAATGCTTAGTAAAATGTGCATTAAGGGGTTAAAAATAATAAAAATAAACTCACCTTATGCACTTGATTATGTAGTTGCCGATCTCTTCTCTCTTCTTCAAGCATTAGCTGCCAGCTAAAGGATCTGTGGTCATGTCACTGCGCTCATCACATGGTCCAATCACATGGACCTGCAGTACTTTTACACTCAGTTCACACTTTCGCGTAAAACGCCGCTTTTGAACGCACATAAAAACGCACAACAGTAAAGGAACCATGCATTCCAATGAGGGTGGTTCACACTTGCGCGTTTTTATGCGCGTTCATAGGCGCCTATAAACGTCCGACGCATAAGCAAGTATGTTCGCGTTAATTCGGGCTTTTTTCGAGCGTTTGGTGCTAATAGACTTCAATGGGAAACGCGATAGGCGTGTTGTTCGGGCGTTTGTGCAGCGTAAAACGCGCCTATGGACGCGCGTTTTTCAAAATTCACACCTCAGATTGGCCAAACTATATAGGGAGGGCTGTTTGGTCATTGGCCAACTATGCAGTCAATCACATAAACGCGCGTCAAACGCGCCTACACTATTTACCAAAACGCTTGAAAAAACGCGCCTACACGCCAGTCTTGAACGCACCAAAAACGCTAGGCTTCAAAACGCTCAGGTCTGAACCCAGTGTTAGTCTGACGATCTCCGGCCACGCACTGTCGTGCTTATAGTCAATGGGGACGGAGCGGCAGCACGGCAGTGCACGGGTACTTGCAGCATGGCGGATCCGGCAGGCTGTTCACCCGTAGGACTGGTGTAAAGGAAAACTGCTTTAGTTGCTCATAATGACCAACCAGATCCCACCTTTTATTTTTGAGAGCTCCTTTCGGAAAATGAAAGGTGGAATCTGATTGGTTGCTATGGGCAATTGCTTTGAAAGCCCACTCTTAATATGCAAATGTATTAATTGCAATAAATACCCTACAATATGTCTGGGGGGGAAGGGTGACCTCTTTTTAAAGACCTTCAATCAGATGGCCGTTCCTTCCCTGAACAGCTGCAGGAAGTGGTGGCCTGGTCAGAATGCCTTATTAAGCTGCAGCTGTCCTCAGGGCCCAGAGGAGAAGCCATAGGAACAACGTATGTACAAAGTTTTCCATTCACTTTTTTGAGAATTTGCTAATCAAACCATTTATCTATAATCCATTGTTTCCTGCTGTCCTGGTGGCATGTGGAGTAATGAGGTTATAACGTGGGTTGTAGACATGAACCTTGCTGGAAAATAAAAATTTGAATTCCAGTCTAGCACAGGAAGAGACATATGGGTACATAGTCAGGGCTCATGCACAAGGCTTTGCGGTCCTGCAAAACACGGATACCGGCCGTGTGCGTTCTGCATTTTGCAGAACGGAACATCCGGCCTATAATAAAACAGTCCTATCATTGTCCGTGGATGCTCAGCCCTATTGAAGTGAATGGGTCCGCATCCAACCCGCAGTAAATGTGGAGCGGATGCGGACAAAAAATATGTTTGTGTGCATGAGGTCTAAAGCTAGGGCTACACAGCGACATTTTTATAACAATAGTTGAAGAGTTCTATTACATTTCAAAGTCTATTTTGTAAATAAGCTTTAAATTCCATCACTATCTATACATCAGTACATCACGTGCACAGGAACACATAGGGGTAAAGAGTTCTTGGAAAACTATTTCATAAGAACTAAGTGTTTTGCCCACATATAGCCTTGACTCTGATAAAAGATAAGATAACTGAAATATGTAGCTGGGTAAGATGTGTGTTACTCTGTCACTCTGTGTGTCCTGTGTCAACGTCGCTCTCTCTGAGAGCTGAAATCAAGCTGAATACCGAAGTCTGGTACCAGGGGTACCAATAAGAGGGAAAGAAAAGAATATTCCTAACAATCTGGGGGCTCGTCCAGGGATCGAGAAGGTCATCCTTGGGTCTGGTGAGAAAAGACACCAATTTTGTCCTCTGGCCGATCCGAGGGCACTGGCCACGTCTCGATTCAAGTAAGTACATAATGGATCCTTAGATAGACTTTGGGTAAAGTACTGTGTCAGGGATACAGTAAGCATAACTCAGATACTGGGGGATACATCTGATGTTTTTTATCATTTTCCTTCTTAGTCTGTATCTCATGTAGTTTTCTATCGTCTTTTGATCTTTTTAAACCTTTTGTCTTGCACATGTTGGGGTCATAATAGTGGGGAGCTACAGTTGTGTTCAAAATTATTCAACCCCACTGAAATTGAGTGTTTTGGCCAGTTTGACATTGATTTTGATCATTTCAGTCATCTTGTTAACAATTAAATCAAAGAGGCACTTGTAAGTCAGACAAATATAACATAACATTTATAATGAAATAACCACAAATGTCTTTTCTGTGCTCAGATCATTATCAGTTTTATTCAACCCCCAAGTGACATTCAATCTTAGTACCAGGGACGTGCACACATAGGGCTAAAAGGGGGCTTGAGCCCCTGCCCCCTTCTGCCCCTGTCCCTTTAATGCCCTTTTTTTTTTTATTGTCAGGCAAGCAACGGCACTTTTTTTTTAAAATGTGCTGAAACCACCGAAAACAGCCGGGCCCGTGCGGCGCAACAGTATTTAGCATCGAGTCACGTGACGTGGCTAGAGCAGAGAAGAGCTGCCTGCAGTGCACTGTGCGACTGCTGCTTTGCTCAGTCACTCACAGCCGGGCGCCGGTCAATCTACCCCAGGCCCAGGCCCAGATCCAGTCCACCCCACGCCACCATGAGTCCAGTCTGGTGTGAAGAGCCTGCTGCCTGGGTGAGACCTGCACTGCACTGTCTGACTACACCGCACCCGCACCGCCACCTGTCAGTGCCATTCCGGCTCAGCATTGTATGTGGGCACTGGCAGGCAGTGTGAACTGTGACCAGTGGCGTACACACAATCCATGGGGCCCCGGTGCGAAACTGATCCATGGGGCCCCCTTCCCTGTCGCCAACCCCCATCCCCCCCACACCAACCCGCCGCTGCCCGCCCCCCCAATGAAGGGGCTGCAAGCCGGGGGGGTGAATGAAGGGGCTGCACACAGGGGGGGTGAAAAAAGGGGCGGTGAATAAAGGGGCTGCACACAGGGGGGGTGAATGAAGGTGCTGCACACAGGGGGGGGGGGTGAATGAAGGGGCTGCACATGGGGGGGGGGTGAATGAAGGTGCTGCACATGGGGGGGGTGAATGAAAGGGCTGCACACAGGGGAGGTGAATGAAGGTGCTGCACACAGGAAGGTGAAGGTGCTGCACACAAGGGGGTGAAGGTGCTGCACACAGGGGGGAGGTGAATGAAGGTGCTGCACACAGGAAGGTGAAGGTGCTGCACACAGGGGGGGGGGTGAAGGTGCTGCACACAGGGGGGGAGGTGAATGAAGGTGCTGCACACAGGAAGGTGAAGGTGCTGCACACAGGGGGGTGAAGGTGCTGCACACAGGGGGGAGGTGAATGAAGGGGCTGCATACAGGGGGGTGAAGATAGCTGCAGATAGGGGGAAGGGCTTCCACAGAGAGGGGGTATGGAGCAGGCTGGCAGCACACCAGGACATACAAATACTTTGATGCCTCCTCCCTCTCCCTCCCTTTGGCTTACCTTGTTGCTGGACCAGAGAGGGGAGGGAGACAATTCCGGACCCACGTTTCCTCCTGCTGACGACCGCCGTCACCGCCACCAGCAACAAGGTTTGTGGCCGTGCTAACTTCCTGCTGGTGGCGCCTCCCAGCGGGCCCTCCGCAAGTTTGCTCCGTCCCGCCGCGAAAGAGATCACACACGGCAGTGACGGCACAACCGCACTGCAGGGGCCCGGGTGGTCCACAGGCGGCCGGGCCCCCTGGAGGTCCGGGCCCGGTCGCAAGTGCGACCCCTGTATGTACGCCACTGGACATACAAATACTTTGATGCCTCCTCCCTCTCCCTCCCTTTGGCTTACCTTGTTGCTGGACCAGAGAGGGGACGGAGACAATTCCGGACCCACGTTTCCTCCTGCTGACGACCGCCGTCACCGCCACCAGCAACAAGGTTTGTGGCCGTGCTAACTTCCTGCTGGTGGCGCCTCCCAGCGGGCCCTCCGCAAGTTTGCTCCGTCCCGCCGCGAAAGAGATCACACACGGCAGTGACGGCACAACCGCACTGCAGGGGCCCGGGTGGTCCACAGGCGGCCGGGCCCCCTGGAGGTCCGGGCCCGGTCGCAAGTGCGACCCCTGCGACCCCTGTATGTACGCCACTGACTGTGATGTCATGTCTGTGGGGGCACTGGGCAGAGGCAGACACTGACAGTGAGTGTTGCATTTATGCATTATGTATGTGGTCAATCATAATCAAATGAGGGGTGGCTGACATGTGGCCTTATGTATGTGGGCAGGCAGTGTGACATTATGTGAGGCAGACAGTGTGGCCTTATGTATGTGGCCATAATCAAATGTGGGGTGGCTGACATGTGGCCTTATGTATGTGGGCAGGCAGTGTGACATCATGTGAGGCAGACAGTGTGGCCTTATCTATGTGGCCATAATCAAATGTGGGGTGGCTGACATGTGGCCTTATGTATGTGGGCAGGCAGTGTGACATTATGTGAGGCAGACAGTGTGGCCTTATGTATGTGGCCATAATCAAATGTGGAGTGGCTGACATGTGGCCTTATGTATGTGGGCAGGCAGTGTGACATCATGTGAGGCAGACAGTGTGGCCTTATGTATGTGGCCATAATCAAATGTGGGGTGGCTGACATGTGGCCTTATGTATGTGGGCAGGCAGTGTGACATCATGTGAGGATGACATCTGCCTCACATGATGTCACACTGCCTGCCCACATACATAAGGCCACACTGTCTGCCTCACATGATGTCACACTGCCTGCCCACATACATAAGGCCACATGTCAGCCACCCCACATTTGATTATTTTGTTTTTATAGGAAATTTTGTTAGTTACAAAGTTGTATTTAAAGGAATATACATTACAATATCAACGAATTAATGGAGAACAAGGTAAGACTTTTAGAAAAGTAAGCTTCGTGGTACAAACAATTTTTCAAATTATGTCAAGTGCCCTTTTTTTTTTAACATAAGCCCCTGCCCTTCAAAATGTCTCTGCACGTCCCTGCTTAGTACAACATCCTTTTCCAGATATAACAGCTTTTAAACGTGAAGCATAGCTTGACACAAGTGTCTTGCAGCGATCTACGGGTATCTTCGCCCATTCTTCATGGGCAAAAGCCTCCAGTTCAGTCACATTCTTAGGCTTGTGCGCTGCAACTGCTTTCTTTAAGTCCCACCAGAGGTTCTCAATCGGATTTAAGTCTGGTGACTGCGATGGCCACTTCAAAATGTTCCAGCCTTTAATCTGCAACCATGCTCTAGTGGACTTGGAGGTATGCTTGGGATCATTGTCCTGTTGAAAGGTCCAACGTCTCCCAAGCCTCAGGTTTGTGACGGACTGCATCACATTTTCATCCAATATCTCCTGGTACTGAAGAGAATTCATGGTACCTTGCACACGCTGAAGCTTCCCTGTACCTGTAGAAGCAAAACAGCCCCAAAGCATGATTGACCCCCCGCCATGCTTCACAGTAGGCAAGGTGTTCCTTTCTTCATAGGCATTGTTCTTCCTCCTCCAAACATAGCGTTGATCCATGGGCCCAAACAGTTCTAATCAGTCCACAGAACACTATCCCAAAACTTTTGTGGTTTGTCCACATGACTTTTGGCATACTGCAGTCGACTCTTCTTATTCTTTGGAGACAGCAAGGGGGTGCGCCTGGGAGTTCTGGCATGGAGGCCTTCATTACGCAGTGTGCGCCTTATTGTCTGAGCTGAAACTTCAGTACCCGCATCTGACAAATCTTTTTTCAGTTCCTCAGCAGTCACATGGGGACTTTTCTCCACTTTGCGCTTCAGGTAGCGCACAGCAGTCAAAGTCAGCATCTTCTTTCTGCCACGACCAGGTAGCGTTTCAACAGTGCCCTTTGCCTTGAATTTGCGAATGATGCTTCCTATGGTGTCTCTTGGTATGTTTAACATCTTTGCAATCTTCTTATAGCCATTGTCCTTCCTGTGAAGAGAAATCACTTCTTCTTTTGTCTTCCTGGACCATTCTCTTGACTTCACCATGTTTGTAAACACACCAGTAAATGTCTACAAGGAGCTGAGTATCACAGTCATTTTACATCTGCCTAATTGGTGCTTATTCTGCTTGATTGCTGCTCCTTGACATCCACAGGTATTTTCAATACCTGATCGAAAACACTTGAATGAACCTCTGTTCTTAAGAGTAGTCGTCTTTAAGGGGTTGAATAATTGTGTCAATGAAGAAATCACAAAAAAAACATTTAATACTGTATTACAAAAACAATTGATGTCATTTTAGTTGCATTTGGTTCTTTAAAAAGTCCTTGTAAGATTTCATTCTGAACACAATTACAAATGTACACTAAATTCCCTAAAACCCTTTACAGCATTGGGGGTTGAATAATTTTGAATTTTGAGGCTTTTGCCCATGAAGAATGGGCGAAGATACCCGTAGATCGCTGCAAGACACTTGTGTCAAGCTATGCTTCACGTTTAAAAGCTGTTATAACTGGAAAAGAATGTTGTACTTTTTTTCTTTGCAGCTGTTTGGTTGTACATATAAATCACTACTGCAAAAAAAGCTATTTCTGTAATTCTTTTGTTGATGATTTTTTATTTTTTTTTATACTGGTTATGCTAGACAATGAAAAGCCTGTTAAATTAATTCTTCCGATAATTACTGTTATGCGGATACCTAATAATATTTTTTTTTTGTATTTACATGATGTATACACATGATTTAATCCAAAATAATCATTTTTTATGAATCTTATTTGGTGGGCAGTTATTTTTTTTAATTCCTTTTCTTTTTCACTACATTTTTATGATCCATTTATGGGATTACTATTTCACAACTTTATTTTATATTTAGGTGTAGTTCGGGGTTTCTCAACTCCGGTCCGCTGTGTTTTACGGATCCGCTATTTGCCCGCAAAAACGTCAACGGCTGTGTCTATAAGCCCTTATAATGTATTAGTATACTTATGTATGCCAATACATTATGATTTGTGTCTCTGACTTAGGCCTTCTGCACATTACTGTATCCGTATTTTGGTCTGTAATCTATGGATCCACAAAATACGGTTACCTTTCGTGTGATTCTGCATTTTTTCTCACTCCCATAAATAGAAATTCCTATTCTTGTCCGCAAAAGGGATCAGAATAGGACGTTTTATAATCTGCGAAACCATAGGAAAGAATAGATCAGTGTGCCATTCACAAAAAATACGGATGTTTGTGTGTATGAGCTCTTAGGCTGCTGTTAGGGCAACAACAGTGTGGGTGAGTTTTCCGTGTGGGTGCAATGCGTGAGGTGAACACATTGCACCCGCACTGAATCCGGACCCATTCATTTCTATAGTGCTATGCGCATGAGTGGTGATTTTCACGCATCACTTCTGCGTTGCATGAAAATCGCAGCATGCTCTAGTTTCTGCGGTTTTTACTCAACGCAGGCCCCATAGAAGTGAATGGGGCTACAGGAAAATCGCAAGCATCCACAAGCAAGTGCGGATGCGGTGCGATTTTTCTGCATGGTTGCTAGGAGATGAGGGCCCAATCTTTATTATTTTCCCTTATAACATGGTTATAAGGGAAAATAATAGCATTCTTTAATACAGAATGCTTAGTAAAAGGACAATTGAGGGTTAAAAAAAAAGAAAAATAACTCCCCTCCTCCAATTGATTGCGTATGTGACGGTCTCCTGTTCTCTCTTCAGCTGTTGGTAAAGGACCTGTGGTGATGTCTCTGAGCTCATCACATGGTCCATCACATGATCCATCACCATGGTGATGGACCATGTGATGAGCTCAGTGACATCACCAAAGGTCCTTTACCCAAAGCTGAAGAGAGAACAGGAGTCCGGCACCTACGCGATTAATTGGAGGAGGTAAGTAATTTTTTTTTTTAACCCTCAATTGTCCTTTTACTAAGCATTCTGTATTAAAGAATGCTATTATTTTCCCTTATAACCATGTTATAAGGGAAAATAATAAAATCAACATAACACCAAACCCAAACCTGTACTTCAGTGATGAAGTCTGGGTTCGGGTCTGGGTACCAAACATGCCGATTTTTCTCACGAGCGTGCAAAACGCATTAAAACAGTTTGCACTTGCGTGGAAAAATTGCGCATTTTCCCGCAACGCACCCGCATCTTATCCAGGCGTCAAACTTGACCTCCGTGTGAAAGAGGCCTAAGAGCAGGCTTTCTGAACAGATAGCCCTGGGGTCCTTTCTAAAAAATGACATCTCTTCGTATGATAGAAATAACCCTTTAAAGCAGAACTGAATCCACCAATACAGGGGGCAAGATTCGAGGGCCGACCATAGGCAAATGTCTTAACAGAATCATGTGCAAAAGGTCTGCCTGTATACCCCACCTCCCCAACCTATTGTACTTAATTTACATTAAGACCCTAGACAAACTCCACAGCAACCTAAAGGTAGCCATACACATTAGACTAATCATTGGTTGATTTCAACCAAATTGATAATTGGAAAGATGGAATTTAACCATTGTTGTTCCCTAAACAGACATTCTTTGGGCTCATGCACACGACCCTTGTTCTGGTCCGCATCTGTGCCGCAGTTTTTGCGGCTCGGGTGCAGACCCATTCACTTAAATTGGGCCGCAAAAGATTTGTACAGCACTCTGTGTGCTGTCCGCATCCGTTGCTCCGTTCCCTAGCCCCGCAAAAAAAATATAACATGTCCTATTCTTGTCTGTTTTGGGGACCGCAAAAAACAGAACGGTCGTGTGCATGAGGCCTTTGAAAGATCTTTCATCTGTCACTTGATGTAAATGTATGGCCAGTTTGAACAATTGTAATAGTCAATATCGCTTACCTGTGTATAGCTGTGTCTGCAAAATGATCATTCACTGGACAATCATTTGATCAATGGTTGTTCAACCTACATCCATCTAATGTGTATGGCCAAATTAAAGAAGTTGTCCAGGATTTATTTATTTTTTTTTAAATTTAAATCCCACTTACAGACATTGGGACCTGTGAAGAGAAGCATACTCACCGGATCGCCACTTTCTGGCTCTGGCTTCCTGACTATTAGGACACACCACCACTGAGGACAGTCATTGGCTGCAACTTTGCACGTGACCCCTTCTGAGCAGATGTAGACAGATGGGGACCGGAAGTGCAATGAAGGGAGCCAGGTAGCTGAAGCCAAGCGGCAGGGAGCAGGTAGGTCTACTTTCACACTAGCGTTAAAGTTTTCCCGTATTGAGTTCCTTCCTAGGGGCTCAATACCGGAAATAAAAGCGCATCTGTTTTATACCAATGCATTCTGAATGTCTTCAATTCAGTCACTTTTACGGTATTTGGAACACTTACCTGATTGCCGGATCCGGCATTAATTTCCATTGAAATGTACTAATGCCGGATCCGGTACCAAGTGTTCCGGAAAACCGGATCCGGTTTACCGGTCTGCGCATGCGCAGAACTTTAAATCCAGAGAGCCGGATCCGGTATTGCAATGCATTTGTCAGCCAGATCCATCCGGAAACAAATGATATCCGTTTGCATCCAGATTTCTAGATCCGGCAGGCAGTTCTGGCAACTGAACTGCCTGCCGGATTCTTCTAACGCTAGTGGTGAAAAAAACCTTAGACTTAGTTCACATCCGTCAGAAGAACAGAAAATAAACAAACAAAAAACATCCTGTATTTTAAGCATCAGTTCTGCACAGTTAGTATCAATTTGCACTAAAGCCTCGTTCTCATCGTTGCTGGATCCCCATTGACTACAATAAGGTCTGACAGTGATCTGGGCGATTTCTGGCATAAATGCCTGGTTTTAGCTGGGAGAAAAGGTGTCTTTGTCCATCTGACAGCCAGCATTTGCGCCGTATCTCTGAAACGGACATGTGAATGCGGTCTAAAAATAACTGATTTGTCTTTTATTGTGCATCAGTTGTATATCAGTCACTTACATCAGAATTCAATTATTTTTGAGAGAGAAAAAGTCCTGCATGCAAAATTAATTTATCTCTGACGGAAGGGACACAAACTGATGCTCAAATTAACGGATCTAGGTAGACTGCTGAGTGCAGGGCACAGTGGAGTGAGTTTGGATGAGACGGCTTCCTTCTTCCCCAACCGCTTTGTACCAAGCACATCACACTGTACATTCCTGTATAACGCTTGATGTGGGCGCCTCTCTCCGCTACACTGGTGAGTGGGTGGCGCGGCATCATTCTCCATCAACTCCCACCCTCGGGCTGGGAGTGCGGGCTGCAGTATAAACAAGTAGGAGTCAAGTCCCCCTCTTTTGGTCCACAAATATAAATGCCTTAGCGTGTCACATTGTCATCCAACCACTGACACAGGACATGCTAACGCATACATATATATTAGATATCCTTAGTATAATCTATATGTGCAGTGTTTCTTTTTACAGGTTTATTCTATCTTAAAATACTGCACTTGGAAAGAAGAATAAATATTGGTAGCCAACATGGAGACAATTGAATTGTTGCCTATTTTTAAAGACGCTTCTTGGCCAATAATGATGATATGGGAGCGAATCAACCATGCATATACATCGGATTCTCCTCCGAAGGACTGGGGGATTCAAAAAGACGGCTATGGCTGCCAGAACTGGATTTTTAGTTCCCACAATGAAAAATATACTGTTCTCTGGGACACTAGTCACTCCTACTGGCAAGTTAACACTCCATTTGGGCGATGTCTATATTTTGTTGGACCTCTTTTTATAGACAAATCAATGAAAGGATTAAAAGTACCTCCGTTATTTACTGTCATTGATTCAGATACAGATTTTTTAATACCAGCCCGTGCTTCAAGGGTGAGGAAAAAATGCTCGAAATTACCCATTTTGTTGTTAAACTACCTTTTCACACCTTAAATAGAACAAAATAAACAGAAAATATTGTTTCCCATGGTCTTTATTGTCATAGATATCAAAAAGAGCAAAAAGGGAACGTGACGAGGGCAGAGCCATTGGCCCAGTATCCTTCATTATTATTTATGCCATAAACTGGAGTAAATAATGACTGAAATCTGCGGCAGTTCCAAGCTGCCGTAGATTTCATTCCAGTGCATGGACTGCCTGTTGCAGGCACAGCACTATGAAGTGCCTTTTGCGCTATGGCATTAAAAGAATTTTGAAATCTCTGACCTTTAGTCTAACCAGACTGTCTATTAGGTCTCATGCACACGACCGTATATGTTTTGCAGTCTGCAAATTGCGGATCCACAAAAAAGAGGATGACATCCGTATGGCATCCATTTTTTTTTTTTTTGCGGATCCATTGTAATAATGTTATTGTCTGCAAACTAGAAAAAACTAGGACATGCTTTATTTTTTTGGCGGGGCTACGGAACAGACATACTGATGCGGATAGCACATGGTGTGCTGTCCGCATTTTTTGCGGACCCATTGAAATGAATGGGTCCGCATCCTATCAGCAAAAAAATGGAATGGACAAGGAAACAAAATACGTTCATGTGCATGAGCCCTTACTCTGTAATTCCTCATAGCGCCGTTCTATGGAAAAATAAGTTTAAAGAGCACACCAAATGCTTGAAATAACTTCTTTATTAACTTCAACTTTTCTTCATATATAACACTGCCACTTCCGCAGCAGATAGGCCATGTACAAAACACGTGTTGAATAAAGTATCACAAAATAATGGTTCAACTGTTCAATCTTGTCATTCAACATAAAATGGTGGATATATTTCTCTCTTCAGTATCTGTACCCTCACTTTAAGTTATTTAAGCACTTTATGATCTCTCTGAGAGGTATATCTGAGGTTTAACCAATAGTTCTACTTGCTCTACTTGGTTTTCAGTTTGGTCTATACAATTGCTTTTAGCAGTTTGGATGCTTTTATGCAATTTGGTCGCAATTTGGTGGAACTGTAAGTAAACACATATAACTAGTTCAGTATACAGTTCTAATCACTACATTAACATTAGGAACATTATATAAATGTTCTAAATACCTATTTTGGCCTCTTTGCTTCCATAAAACTCAGCTCTGACTGGAGTGAAAGTCTGTTCAGCTTTTCTCCTCTGGTGTAATGAATTCTAGCAGCTCCTGCTAGGGAATTTCCCACACAGGCTGGCTGTGTGAGGCTGGCTGTGATTGGCCAAGACTCCTGCTCAATAACAACAGCTTAACTTTATGCTTTCTGTTAATAATTGTGCTGTGTCATTGAGCTTACCTTACAGTCATATAATGAATCTTAAAGGCATATTATATTTTCTGCTTCTGTGAACACAATATATAACTGTTACATGACATCCAAAACATGAAGTCACAGTAAATAAGTCTGATTTTGTCTTTAAATATAAACATATGAACTGTATTAAGGTTATTAGCAGGTCTAGCTGTATATACATGTAAGTCATATTAACAACCTAGGACAGGTCTCCTCTGATAGTGCTGGCTCCATCAAGAGCAGTATAGCACACGCCGGTATTGAGAACTCAGGGCCTTTATTTATAAATACACGTATAAAAAGTGGAACATTAATTTAAAAAAAAAGGGTTTATTTATTTTTGTTTGCAAAGTGGTACAAAATTCACAAAATGTGTCCAACTTAAATAAGGCTTCTGCAATAGTGATGAGCGAGCACCAAAGTGTACTCGGGTACTCGGTCCGAACACATAGCGATATTCGTGCACTCGGCCGAGAACCCGAGTATAATGGAAGTCTATGGGAGACAATCAGGCACCCCCCTGCTCGGATGAGGGAGGGTGCCTGGTCCATTGGAAAAGGTCAGAAAGTGACAGAAACACCACCGAAATGGATCGGAAACAGCCTGGGGAACACGTCTGAGTGCATTTTGGACTCCATGGTCGCTGCTGGGAACCAAATTGTCCCATTTGTCCGCCACTTTTACATAGCGACAAAATCATGCCCACAATCCCGCCCCCTCAAAAAAAAAAAAAGACATTTTTAGAGGTAAAATTGTTAGGAAACGGTCTTTCCTGTATTTTCAATTGTATATACAGTTCAAATGCTGGCAAAAATTACAAGGAAGAAGCACTCCGATACAGCCTGTATATCACATAAAGGAGGGCTTCATTCACATGGTGCTACAATTGTTCAGGTACACTGATACACTCATAATACCTATGGACTAAGTGAAAGGGCTGGCAAAAATTACAAGGAACTGGCACTCCAATACACCCTTTATTACACATAAAAGAGGGCATCATACACACCCTTGAAAAATTATCATTGATGGCCTGCTGGTGACCCTTAAAAACATTTGGGGCAAGGGCCTGCTGCATACCCTCTAAAAAATTATAGTTGAGAGCCTGAAGGTGAGCGGACCCTCTAAAAAATTGTAGTGGGGGCCTGAAGGTGAGCGAACCCCATAAAACATTGCAGTGAAGGCCTACAGGTGAGCAGACCGTATAAAACATTGGAGGTGAGGGACTGAAGGTGAGCGAAACCCATTAAACATTGCAGTGATGGCCTAAAGGAGAGCAGACCGTATAAAACATTAGAGGTGAGGGCCTAAAGCCAAGCAAATTACGTAAAACATTGCAGTGATGGCCTACAGGTGAGCAGACCGTATAAAGCATTGGAGGTGAGAGCCTGAAGCCGAGCGAACCCTACAAAACATTGTAGTGAATGCATATATATTCTGGATGGAAGAGGAGGTGGAGGAGGATGCGGATGAGAAAGCAAGATTCAAACATATACCCTTTTTTTTTGCGGTGAAAAGGGTGCATCTGAATCTTGTAGATTAAGTACATTATAAAGCATACATTTAAATAGCGTTTTTGTTTCTCATTAGCTCAGCTTTCTTCTGGTGGAGTGGAGAAGTCAGGGGCAATCCAGGACTTGTTAATTTTGTCAACCTGTCAGCATTGTCAGTGGACAAGCGGATACACTTATCTGTTATAATGCCACCAGCAGCACTAAATACACGCTCAGACAATACTCTGGCGGCAGGGCAGGCCAGCACCTCCAAGGCGTAGAGCGCAAGTTCATGCCACATGTCCAGTTTGGACATCCAGTAGTTGTAAGGCACTGAGGGATCATTTAGGACGCTGACACGGTCTGCAATGTATTCCTTCACCATCTTCCAAAACTTTTCCCTCCTTGTACCACTAGGCCGCGCTTCAGGGTGAGGTTGCTGGTGGGGTGTTATGAAAGTGTCCCATGCCTTGGAAAGTGTTGCCCTGCCTCTGTTGGAACTACTGTGTGTTCCCCTTGTCTCCCTTCCTCGGTTGCCTAAGGAAGTATGGACTCTGGTGGCCGCATTGTCAGATGGAAAATTTTGGGGCAATCTGTCAACAAGTACCTTCTGGTATTGCACGGTTTTACTCATCCTCTTCACCACAGGAATGAGAGATCAGAAGTTATCTTTGTAGCGGGGGTCGAGAAGGGTGAACACCCAGTAATCTGTGTTACCTAAAATGCGTAAAACGCGAGGGTCGCGGGAAAAGCAGCCTAACATGAAGTCAGCCATGTGTGCCAGAGTACCAACAGGCAAGATGTCGATGTCAACTTCAGGATAACTCTCCATACCCTCATCCTCCTCCTCTTCTGCCCATCCACGCTGAACAGATGGAATTAAAGTTCTATGGGTACTAGCCTCTGTAGCAGAGGCAAGTGTCTCCAGCTCCTCCTCCTCCTCCTCTTCATGGCCCAATTCACGCTGAGAAGACGAACTGGGGGAGTTCTGGCTATCACCCTGTATCATCTCCTCCCCCATTACCTTGTCTGCCACATTCAAAGCATCCTCCTTAATTGTGAGCAGTGATCGTTTGAGTAGACACAGCAGTGGGATGGTTACACTGATAATAGCGTTATCGCCACTAACCATCTGTGTGGATTCATCAAAGTTTTTTAAAACCTCACATAGGTCTGACATCAATGCCCACTTCTCGCTTGTGACTAATGGCAGTTGACTGGAAAGGCGACGACCATGTTGCAGCTGGTATTCCACAACTGCCCTCTGCTGCTCACAAAGCCTGGCCAACATGTAGAATGTAGAGTTCCACCGCGTACTCACGTCGCACAACAGTCAGTGAGCTGGAAGCCGCAAGCGCTGCTGCAGCATTGACAGACCGGCTGAAGCTGTGGACAGCTTTCGGAAATGGGCACACAAGCGACTCGCATTCATTAGTAGCTCCTGCAAATTGGGGTAGGTTTTGATAAACCGCTGAACCATTAAGTTTAAGACGTGGGCTAGGCATTGAATGTGTGTCAGGTTGCTGAGCTCCAAAGCCGCCATCAAGTTACGGCCATTGTCAGACACAACCATGCCTGTTTCTAGGTTGAGTGGCGAGAGCTACAGCTCGGTCTGGTCCCTTTCCCTTATTCCCGGCCACAGCTCCGCGGTGGTGGGCTGTTTGTCCCCTAAGCAGATCAGCTTCAACACGGCCTGTTGACACTTACCCCCAGCAGTGCTACACTGCTTCCAGCTAGCAACTGATGGCTGACTGCTGTTGGAGCTGGAAGTGGAGGAGGAGGCAGCAGAGGAGGAGAAGTGGGGGTTGGAGCCAGTAACATAGCTGCTGACGGAGACCCTGATGGATATAGGGCCCGCAATCCTGGGTGTGGGTAGCACCTGTGCCATCCCAGGGTACGACTCACTCCAGGCCTCCACAACATTCACCCAGTGTGCAGTCAGGGAAATGTAGCGTCCCTGGCCACCAGCACTTGTCCATGTGTCCGTGGTGAGGTGGACCTTCCCAGTAAGTGCGTTGGTCAGGGCACAGGTCATGTTCTGGGACACATGCTGGTGTAAGGCGGGCACGGAACACCGTGAAAAATAGTGGCGGCTGAGGACTGCGTACCAAGGGACGGCCGCCGACATCAGGCTGCGGAAGGCCTCAGTGTACACAAGCCTAAATGGCAACATTTCAAGTGCCAGTAATTTTGAAAGTTGAGGATTTAGTGCTATGGCCTGTGGGTGTGTGGGGTGTATTTGCGCTTGCGTTATTGACATTTGGACGCTGCTTTGGGACAGGGAAGTGGATGTTGTTGCTGGCGGTTTATGCGAAGGTCCAGGTGCAGGGCGAGGGGCATCTGGGCCTGCGCCTTCGACAGGGGATTGGCCAGCAGTGCGTAACACAGGGGAAGAGGAGACAGTGGTGGGACCCGCAGACCCAGAGTGTGGACCCAGGCGTTTGGCCCACTTATTAGGGTGCTTGGATGCCATGTGGCGGATCATGCAGGTGGTGGTGAGGTTGCTAGTGTTTACGCCCCGGCTCATTTTGGTACGGCACAGGTTGCAAACTACCACTCTTTTGTCGTCTGCACTTTTCTCAAAAAAGCGCCATACTGCAGAACACCTACCATTTGGCAAGGTAGATTTACGCATGGGGTTGCTCGGTGTAACCGTTGTGGGCCTGTTTGGTGTTGGCCGACATCTCCCTTTTGCAACCCCACTGCCTCTTCCACACTGTTGCGGTGCTGCGGATCCCTTCCCCTCTGTACTGCTGTGCTCGCTCGGCTTTTCACCTTCCCATGTTGAGTCAGTGACCTCATCAGCCACCACCTCCTCTTTTACTTCCTCACTCTGCTTATCCTCCTGACTTGACCTAACCACCACGTCAGTGATTGGCAACTGTGTCTCATCATCATCCACCTTGTGAACGAATGATTGCCATTCACCACCGTCATCTTCTTGAGACTGTGAAGGCTCAAGAGGATGGGAATCAGGGCACTATATCTCAGGTACCTCTTCAAGCGTGCTTGGCGAGAGAGCTAAACCAAGTACTGGTGATGAAAAGAGGTCATGTGAATATCCGAGTGTGGGATCACTTGTTTGGCCAGATGCAACATGGTGGGAGGAAGGAGGATCAGAGTGAGGATTCGGTTGACCAGACTCTTGGCTACAGAGACTGGACTTTGTGGAAGACAGGGTGGTGCTTAACCGACTGGAAGCATTATCTTCTGCAATTAAACCGACCACCTGTTCACACTGGTCCGACTTGGACAGTGTTGTCCTCAGCCGTCCAGCTAACTTGAACATGAAGCTGGTTAAGGTGGATTTTTTCTGGTGCACAGCAGGCACAATTTCATTGCGCCCAGGGCCACAGCCTCTGCTTGCACCATCAGCATCACGCCCAGGGCCACGGCCTCTGCTTGCACCATCAGCATCACGCCCAGGGCCATGGCCTCTGCTTGCACAATCAGCATCACGCCCACTTCCCCCTCCCTTTGTGCTCGCCTTCTTCATATTAATGGTTTTGTCTATAGATGTGGCGCAGATTGTTTTACTGTCCGCTAAAGACACAGTTTTCTGATGCAGGACAGCACTGGATACAGAAAAATACAGATTTTTGGCACTACACTAGCCCAGAGATAATGTAATTTTGACAATAAACACTCTATTGGCTTCCATTAAGGTACTGGATACAGAAAAATAAAGATTTAGAGATACAGGGAGTGCAGAATTATTAGGCAAGTTGTATTTTTGAGGATTCATTTTATTATTGAACAACAACCATGTTCTCAATGAACCCAAAAAACTCATTAATATCAAAGCTGAATATTTTTGGAAGTAGTTTTTAGTTTGTTTTTAGTTTTAGCTATTTTAGGGCGATATCTGTGTGTGCAGGTGACTATTACTGTGCATAATTATTAGGCAACTTAACAAAAAACTAATATATACCCATTTCAATTATTTATTTTTACCAGTGAAACCAATATAACATCTCAACATTCACAAATATACATTTCTGACATTCAAAAACAAAACAAAAACAAATCAGTGACCAATATAGCCACCTTTCTTTGCAAGGACACTCAAAAGCCTGCCATCCATGGATTCTGTCAGTGTTTTGATCTGTTCACCATCAACATTGCGTGCAGCAGCAACCACAGCCTCCCAGACACTGTTCAGAGAGGTGTACTGTTTTCCCTTCTTGTAAATCTCACATTTGATGATGGACCACAGGTTCTCAATGGGGTTCAGATCAGGTGAACAAGGAGGCCATGTCATTAGATTTTCTTCTTTTATACCCTTTCTTGCCAGCCACGCTGTGGAGTACTTGGACGCGTGTGATGGAGCATTGTCCTGCATGAAAATCATGTTTTTCTTGAAGGATGCAGACTTCTTCCTGTACCACTGCTTGAAGAAGGTGTCTTCAAGAAACTGGCAGTAGGACTAGGAGTTGAGCTTGACTCCATCCTCAACCCGAAAAGGGCCCACAAGCTCATCTTTGATGATACCAGCCCAAACCAGTACTCCACCTCCACCTTGCTGGCGTCTGAGTCGGACTGGAGCTCTCTGCCCTTTACCAATCCAGCCACGGGCCCATTCATCTGGCCCATCAAGACTCACTCTCATTTCATCAGTCCATAAAACCTTAGAAAAATCAGTCTTGAGATATTTCTTGGCCCAGTCTTGACGTTTCAGCTTGTGTGTCTTGTTCAGTGGTGGTCGTCTTTCAGCCTTTCTTACCTTGGCCATGTCTCTGAGTATTGCACACCTTGTGCTTTTGGGCACTCCAGTGATGTTGCAGCTCTGAAATATGGCCAAACTGGTGGCAAGTGGCATCTTGGCAGCTGCACGCTGACTTTTCTCAGTTCATGGGCAGTTATTCTGCCCCTTGGTTTTTCCACACGCTTCTTGCGACCCTGTTGACTATTTTGAATGAAACGCTTGATTGTTTGATGATCACGCTTCAGAAGCTTTGCAATTTTAAGAGTGCTGCATCCCTCTGCAAGATATCTCACTATTTTTGACTTTTCTGAGCCTGTCAAGTCCTTCTTTTGACCCATTTTGCCAAAGGAAAGGAAGTTGCCTAATAATTATGCACACCTGATATAGGGTGTTGATGTAATTAAACCACACCCCTTCTCATTACAGAGATGCACATCACCTAATATGCTTAATTGGTAGTAGGCTTTCGAGCCTATACAGCTTGGAGTAAGACAACATGCATAAAGAGGATGATGTGGTCAAAATACTCATTTGCCTAATAATTCTGCACTCCCTGTAGAGATTTTTTCATCCACATTGATCGATGCGAATAAAGAAATCTGTGCCGTTCATTTTTTTTTTAGCCCAGAGGCTGTACGGAGAAAAAAAATCTCATTACCCATATGCTCAATATAAGGAGAATAGCAGAAACTCCTAATGCTGGCCATACATGTAATGATTGCGGAGACCTTCAAATGCCAGAGCAGTACAAACACCTCACATGTGACCCCATTTTGGAAAGAAAACACCCCAAGGTATTCGCTGAGGGGCATATTGAGTCCATGAAAGATTGAACTTTTTGTCACAAGTTAGCGGAAAGGGAGACTTTGTGAGAAAAAAAAAAAGACAATTTCCGCTAACTTGTGCCAAAAAAAAAATCTTCTATGAACTCGCCATGCCCCTCACAGAATACCTTGGGGTCTTCTTTCCAAAATGGGGTCACATGTGGGGTATTTATACTGCCCTGGCATTTTAGGGGCCCTAAAGCGTGAGAAGAAGGGCATTTTTACGCATTTGGATTCCAAACTACTTTTCACGCTTTAGGGCCCCTAAAATGTCAGGGCAATATAAATACCCCACATGTGACCCCATTTGAGAAAGAAGACACCCCAAGGTATTCCGTGAGGGGTATGGTGAGTTCATGTAAAATTTTATTTTTTGGCACAAGTTAGTGGAATATGAGACTTTGTAAGAAAAGAAAAAAAAGTCAATTTCCGCTAACTTGTGGCAAAAAAAATATCTTCTATGAACTCGCCATGCCCCTCACGGAATACCTTGGTGGTGTCTTCTTTCCAAAATGGGGTCACTTGTGGGGTATTTATACTACCCTAGCAGGCTTTAGGCTTTACAGGGTTTCTCACAATTTAGCCCCGCCCAAAATGCCAGAAAAGTAAACACACCCCACAAATGACCCCATTTCGGAAAGAAGACACCCCACGTTATTCACTGAGGGGCATAGTGAGTCCGTGGGAAATTTTTTTTTTTGCCAGAAGTTAGCAGAAATAGAAACTTTATTATTATTTTTTTTCCCTCAGAAAGTGTCATTTTCCGCTAACTTGTGAAAAAAAATGAATCATACATGAACTCACCATGCCCCTCCGCGAATACTTTGGGGTGTCTTCTTTCTAAAATGGTGTCATTTGGGGGGTATTTATACTATCCTGGCATTCTAGCACCTGAAGAAACATGACAGGTGCTCAGAAAGTCAGAGCTGCTTCAAAATGCAGAAATACACTTTTTTGCACCATAGTTTGTAAACACTATAACTTTTACCCAAACCAATAAATATACACTTATTGCATTTTTTTTTATCAAAGACATGTAGAACAATAAAGTCTGAGAAAAATTTATATAGAAGTGTAGTTTTTAAAAAAAAAAAATTACAACAGAAAGCAAAAAATGAAATTTTTTTTCAAAAATTTCTGCAATTTTTTATTAATATAAAAAAAAAAAAAAAATGTCAGCAACAATGAAATACCACCAAATGAAAACTCTATTAGTGAGAAAAGAAAGTAAAATTCATTTGGGTGGTAAGTTGTATGACCGAGCAATAAACGGTGAAAGTAGTGTAGTGCAGAATTGTAAAAAGTGGTCTGGTCATTAAAGGGCTTCTGTCACCCCTGATTTAGCAATTTTGAGTAGTGGACATTAGCTATTTGCTAATGTCCGCTGAGTTCATACATATTACTATTACCTCTGTCTGTGCTCTAAATTCTGTAAAAATCGCACTTTTATGTTATGCTAATTTCTTCACTACCAGCAAGTAGGGCGGTTACTTGCTGGTAGCCGCCGCATCCTCGCTTTCAAAACACGCCCCTCCTCCTGTTGAGTGACAGGGCCAGCGAGCGCTCTTCTCCTCCCGCTGGCCCTGTCTTCCCATGAAATCCCGCGCCTGCGCTGTAACGGTCTTCATTCGGCACAGGCGTTCTGAGGGGGAGGCGACCATGACGGGGGGTAGTTTAGGGAGACCCTGGGTTAGGGATTGGTGAAATTCGTAGGGAGGGGTGGAGTTGTAGGGATTATAAGGCAGGTGCGGCCGGTAAAGGGGGCTATTTTGTTGGTAAAGCATCTCCCACCCACCCTCTCCTTCTTTGTGGCGGGGGCCTACAGTAGTCTAGCGGAAAAAATGTAATTATAAAAAAAAAGGGGCATAGGTTTTGTTTCATATGGTGGGGAATTACAGATTTGGGGTTGCAGTGGGGGACTTCTGGGGGTACTTGTCACGGCGGCGCGGCGGGGAGGTCCTTGGAGTCGGTGAGTTTATCAGGTGATGAGGATGGGAGGGCCCCATGGTGGGGGCTGGACTCTCATTGGTTGGTGGGCGGCTGTGGCTGAATTGTTGGGGTGTCAGCAGGGGTGCCTCAAGCCAGTGGTCAACGGCTGGGGTAAGTGAGCTTACCCGATATGGTTATTCAGTGGTTTGGGGCTTCAAGGACCTCCCCTCGGTGACGGAACATTTTTGGTACAAGTTAATAATGTTGATATTAAAAGGTTATTTTTGTATGTTTATAAATAAAAGGCTGCTGTGGCCATATTAATCCAAAATGTGGTGTCTGTGTCATTATTGAAGGGAGGTTGGAAGTAAGGAAGGAAAGAGGGGTGGGAGAGATAGTGTTAATGGGTGAGAAGGGTGAACATAACCAGTCCCCGTCAAGAAAAGCGGACTGTGAGCTATAGCCTTGGGGGAGGCGACCATGACGGGGGGTAGTTTAGGGAGACCCTGGGTTAGGGATTGGTGAAATTCGTAGGGAGGGGTGGAGTTGTAGGGATTATAAGGCAGGTGCGGCCGGTAAAGGGGGCTATTTTGTTGGTAAAGCATCTCCCACCCACCCTCTCCTTCTTTGTGGCGGGGGCCTACAGTAGTCTAGCGGAAAAAATGTAATTATAAAAAAAAAGGGGGCATAGGTTTTGTTTCATATGGTGGGGGAATTACAGATTTGGGGGTTGCAGTGGGGGACTTCTGGGGGGTACTTGTCACGGCGGCGCGGGCGGGGGGAGGTCCTTGGAGTCGGTGAGTTTATCAGGTGATGAGGATGGGAGGGCCCCATGGTGGGGGCTGGACTCTCATTGGTTGGTGGGCGGCTGTGGCTGAATTGTTGGGGTGTCAGCAGGGGTGCCTCCAAGCCAGTGGTCAACGGCTGGGGGTAAGTGGCTTACCCCGATATGGTTATTCAGTGGTTTGGGGCTTCAAGGACCTCCCCCTCGGTGACGGAACATTTTTGGTACAAGTTAATAATGTTGATATTAAAAAGGTTATTTTTGTATGTTTATAAATAAAAGGCTGCTGTGGCCATATTAATCCAAAATGTGGTGTCTGTGTCATTATTGAAGGGAGGTTGGAAGTAAGGAAGGAAAGAGGGGTGGGAGAGATAGTGTTAATGGGTGAGAAGGGTGAACATAACCAGTCCCCCCGTCATACATATCGGACACGAATAGGACATGTTTTTAGTTTTTTTTGCGGGACTACAGAACAGACATACGCATTTTTGGCGGACCCATTGAAAAGATTGGGTCCTCATCCAATCCTCAAAAAAAACATAAAGGACACGGAAACAAAATACTTTCATGTGCATGTAGCCTTAGACGCAGTTTTATTCTTTGCGTTGAAAAGGGTAAAATCCATAGTATAAATTGACATGCTGCAGATTTCAAATTCGCAATCTGCAACACAGTGTGCTGTCTGTATCTGTTGAAGGGTATGGGTCCGCATCCGAACCACAAAAAATGCAGATCGGATGCAGACAAAAACCACGCAAGGAAAACTAGTGTATGCACAGGTCTTTGTCAGTGTATCCCATTGTGTCTAGTAGGTGACAGCATCACACAGTGGGGGAGATTTATCAAAACTGGTGTAAAGGAAAACTGCTTTAGTTGCTCATAATGACCAACTAGATCCCACCTTTCATTTTTGAGAGCTCCTGTGGAAAAGGAATGGTGGAATCTGATTGGTTGCTATGGGCAACAATGCCAGTTTTCCTTTACAACAATTTTGATAAATCTCCCCCGTGTGATCATAGAAGTACAGTCCTCGCTAAATTTTAATACGTTTTTGCAGGCAAGTGTGAATATTGCATGCATATAATTGCTTTGAAAGGCCACTCTTAATATGCAAATGTATTAATTGCAATAAATACCCTACAATATGTCTGGGGGGAAGGGTGACCTCTTTTCAAAGACCTTCAATCAGATGGCCGTTCCTTCCCTGAACAGCTGCAGGAAGTGGTGGCCTGGTCAGAATGCCTTATTCAGCTGCAGCTGTCCTCAGGGCCCAGAGGAGAAGCCATAGGAACACCGTATGTACAAAGTTTTCCATTCACTTTTTTGAGAATTTGCTAATCAAACCAGTTATCTATAATTAGGATTGCTTGAAACATACAAGCATGTCAGTCTAGTAAAGGAAGAGATGTATGGGTACAGAGTGAGGGCTCATGCACAAGGCTGTAGCCAGTTTTGTGGTCCACAAATTGCGGATCTGCAAAACACGGATACCGGCCTTGTGCGTTCCGCATTTTTCAGAATGGAACATCCGGCCTATAATAAAACAGTCCCATCCTTGTCCGTGATGCAATTTTTTTTTTGCTGAGCCGCGGAATGGGTGTTCAGCCCTATTGAAGTGAATGGGTCCGCATCCGACCTGCAGTAAATGTGGAACGGTTGCGGACAAAAAATATGTTTGTGTGCATGAGGCCTAAGGCTAGGGCTACATGGTGACATTTTTATAATGATAGTCAATGGTGTTGCACTGCGACCATGCTGTGACTGTGACACGACAGTCGCAAAAAATCCATCCAAATTGGAATTTTGTACGACTGTCGCAGCGCAATACCATTGACTATTATTATAAAAAATACTGCGTGCCACATGTTGCAGTGTAGTTGTTCCCTATTTGTCAGGCGGCACATGTTGCTGTGTAGCCCTAGTCTAAAACCTCATTCACACCTCAGTGATTTCCTTCAGTGATTGTGAGCAAAAAACAGGAGTGGAGGCTTCACAGACATAAGGTGTAAGGGCTCATTCATACGGCTGTTGTACAGCTGTTCCGTGCATTGGGGGCCGCAATTTGTGGTCCCCAATGCACAGGCACCATCCGTGTGGCTGCCGCAACAGAGCCAGACCCATTCAACTTGAATGGGTCCGTGATCAGTCCGCACCATAAAAAAAAAAACATGTTCTACTTTTTTGCTGTGCGAAGGCACGGACAGAAACCCCACGGAAACACTCCGTAGTGCTTCCGTAGTGGTCTGTGGCTCCATTTCGCACCTACATTCTGGATTGCAGACCCATTCAATGCGACCACAAAAGATGCAGACATCCGTTCCGTGGCATCCACAAAGATATTGAACATGTCGCATTACGGACAAGGGTTGAACTGCTCTGTTACGTTCTGCAAAATATGGAATGCACACGAACTGTGTCTATGTTTTGTGGACCGCAAAAACGGCTATGGCCATGAGCATGTGCCCTTATGTGCATCCGAACTTGGTGCTGATTTAAAAAGTGTAGTCAGTGAATGGAAGATCTTTGCATCTCAAAGGCTGCAGACGGAAACACCCAACATAATGCAAAACTGCAGGAGGTTAGATAAAAGGTGTTATTTACCATACATACTAAAAGTGAGCATAACAAAAGGGCAGCACACCCTGCAGGAGCCCAACCCAGGACTTCGCCTTCAATCCCTTCTTCTGGGGCATATGCATTGTTTTGCACTATATTGAGCATTTGCGTCCGCAGCCTCTGAGATGCAAAGATCTTCTACCACTGATTGCATATGGCTGAATATAAGAGAGGTTGGAAGAAGACGGGTGTTCACACTGTGAGTAGAGCGCTGTGGTGTGTTTTCTTCATGTGATTTGGAAGAACGTTCAGGACACTTGGAAACGGAGATCGATGTGAAACCGTGAGGTTTAGGCCCCTTTCACACGAGCGAGAATTCCACTAGGGTTCAATGCGTGATGCGAATGCATTGCGGCCGCACGGAATACGGACCCATTTATTTAAATGGGTCTGTGTACATAAACGGTGGTTTTCACGCATAACTTTTGCGTTGCATGAAAATCGCAGCATGTTTTATATTCTGCGATTTTCACGCAAACCTGGCCCCATAGAAGTAAATGGTGCTGCGTGAAAATCGCATTACATCCCCAAGCAAGTGCGGATGTGATTTTTCACGGATGGTTGCTAAGATATGTTGTTTGTACACATTCAGTTTTTATCACAGCGTGCAAAACGCAGTAAATCGCATTGCACCAACACGGAAAAAAAACCTGAACGCGATCGCAAACAAAACTGAATGACTTTGTTTGCGAAATCGCGCAGTTTTCACTGAACGCATCCGCAATTTTCTATACTTTTATGTTTTTGGTGGTGTGTTTTGCATCTGTGCATTGGTTGCTATGATGCCGTGCACTTTCTGCAGTACAGTAATGCACTAGTATTGGAAGCGCACGGTGTCATGGCAACCAATGACGCCGTGCGCTCCTGCTCTAAGCAGGAATCCAGCCCAGGTTACCATGGACAGTTCACGTCCGTGTTAAGCAGACGTGTGGCGGGCTAATCCTCAGTGGTACTCATTTGTATTTTATCTTCTGTTTATTTGCATTTATTGTTAGCTAAGGCTACATGCACACGACAGTTGTTTTTTGCTGTCCGCAAATCGGGATCCGCAAAAAAAACTGATGGTCCATCATGGCAGGGGGCGTGGCTCAGTACTGGATTTGATCCCGTGCTGAGCCACGCCCCCTGCACTGATCACATGACGGTGACGTCACCCCAGGTCCTTCGGCTGTTCAACAGTTCAGGTTGGTGGCAGCCGCCCCTTATGGATTCCATATGCCGCGATAGTGGAATCCATAACAGGATGCGCGAGTTACCACAACCCGAACGCCGAACTTTTTTTTAAAGTTCGCTCATCTCTACACACGACCGTTATTTGTTTCCGCGTCCGTTCCGTTTTTTTCACAGATGGGATGCTTCCCCATTCATTTCAATGGATCCGTCAAAAAATGCGGATGGTCAACCGTTTTTGTTCCGTGGTCCGTGTTTACATTGCGTCAAAAAAATAGAGCATGTCCTATTTTTTTCACGTTTGCGGACAAGAGTAGGCATTATTACAATGGATCTGCCATAAAAATGGATCCGTCAAAAAAAACGGTCCATCATCAGTTTTTTTTGGCGGATGCAAAATTTGCGGACGGAACAGACACGGAAACAAACAACTGTCGTGTGCATGAGGCCTAACTCTTTTGTTTCTACCTCTCTGTATTTCTGTGTGTGAGGCCTTTTTGGGAGAAAAATGGAGAAATTCTAATTTTTATTTTTTTTTGCAGCTTTTTGGTTGTACATATAAATCACTACTGCAAGAAAAGCTATTTCTGTCACTGTCTTTTGTTATTTTTTCTTTATTTTTATACTGGTTATGCTTCACAATGAATAGCCTGTTAAATTAATTTTTCCGGTAATTACTGTTATGCGGATTCCTAATAATGTTTTTGTTTTTACATGATGTATACACACGATTTAATGCAAAATAATAATTTTTTATTAATCTTATTTTGTGGCCAGTTTTTTTTTTTTTTTCTTTTTTATTCCTTTTCTTTTTATTTTATTATTTACTACATTTTTATAATCCATTTATTTGATTACTATTTCACAACTTTATTTTATACTTGGGTCTAGTTTGGGGTTTCTCAACTCCGGTCCTCAGGACCCCCACTGGTCGGGATTTGAGAATATCCCACAGAATGAATACCTGTGGTAGGTCCTGATGCATGGACATTAATTATATCACCTGCTCGAAACTAAGGAGATCCTGAAAACATGACTGGTAGGTGGGTCCCGAGGACGGGAGTTGAAAAACCCTGGTCTAGTTCACACTTCAGTATTCGGTCAGTGATTTCCATCAGTGATCTTGAGTAAAAACCAGGTGCGGCTCTAAACACAGAACAGGAGAAGCTCTTTCCCTTATACCCTATGTCTGTGGAGGCTCCAATGCTGGTTTTGGTTTACAATTATTGATGAAAATCATTGATCAAAACACTGATGTGTGAACTAGGACTTAGGGCCCATGCACATGAACTTATTTTTGGTCCGCATTTTTTGCTGGTCCGTTCCGCGGCCCCACAAACAATAGAACATGCACTATTCTTGTCTGTTTTACGGACAATGATAGGGCAGTTCTATAGAGAGCAGGACGTTCTGTTTTGAAAAAATACGAATGCACATGACTGGTATCTGTGTTTCGTGGATCCGCCATTTGCGAACCGCAAAAACGTCAACGGCCGTGTGTATAAGCCCTTTTAATGTATTAGTATACTCATGTATGCCAATAAATTATGATTTGTGTCTCTATCTTAGGCCTTCTGCACATTACTGTATCCATATTTTGGTCTGTAATCCATGGATCCACAAAATACGGTTACCTGTCGTGTGATTCTGCATTTTTTCTCACTCCCATAAATAGAAATTCCTATTCTTGTCCCCAAAAGGGATCAGAATAGGACGTTTTATAATTTGCGGAACAGCCATACAGATGTGTGCATGGCCCCATAGGAAAGAATAGATCAGTGTTCCATTCACAAAAAATACGTATGTTTGTGTGTATGAGCCCTAAACTGCTGTTAGGGCAACAATAGTGTGTCCTAAGAGCAGGCTTTCTGAACAGATAGCCCTGGGGTCCTTTCTAAAAAGTGACATCACTTCTTATGATAGAAATAACCCTTTAAAGCTGAACTGAAACCACCAATACAGGGGGCAAGATTTGAGGGCAGAGCATAGGCAAACGTCTCAGAATCATGTGCAAATGGTCTGCCTGTATCCCCCAACCTAGCAGCAAGTTTGTTCCTCCTGGACGCATCCGTGCGTCATCTCGCGAGAGGCGAGATTTGCTGTGAGCGCGCGCACGCGTTCACAACAGAGCGCGGCTCTGCAGTGATACTACAGCCTGCCAGCGATGATCAATCGCTGGCAGGCTGTAAATGTAAAATAAATTAGATCAAACAAGTATATCAGACGCTGTTTTGTTAACAGCGTCTGATATAGCTGCTACCTGGTCCTCTGGTGGTCCCATTTACTGGGATCGACCACCAGAGGACCAGGTAACTCTGTTGAGTTGCACCAAACACTACACTAACCCCCACCCCCTCACTTTATAACCACTATTAACCCCTTGTTAACCCCTGATCACCCCATATAAACTCCCTGATCACCCACCTGTCACTGATCACCCCCCTGTAAGGCTCTATTCACATGTCCATATGTGTTTTGCGGATCCACGGATCTGCAAAACACGGACACCGTCAATGTGCTTTCCGCATTTTGCAGATCCGCACATTGCCAGAACTATATAGAAAATGCTTTTTCTTCTCCGCAATTGCGGACAAGAAAAGGGCATGTTCTATATTTTTGCGGAACGGAAATGCAGACCCGTAAGTGCGGATCCGCAATTCTGGATCCGAGCGGGACAAAGTCTGTCCCCATAGAAATGAATGGGTCCGCAATTCCGTTCCGCAAACAGAATTTCGGACGTGTGAATGGGGCATAAGGGTCCAGTTAGTTAGCTACTTGTTAGGTAGCTAGCACCCAGCCCACCGCACCGCAGTCACTGATTTTGGCAGAGATTTTTTCATCTACGATGATCGATGCGAATGAAAAAATCTGTGCGGTTAATTTTTTTTCTTTTTTCAGCCCAGAGGCTGAACGGAAAAAAAAAATCTCATTACCCGTATGCTCAATATACGGAGAATCGCAGAAACTCCTAATGCTGGCCATACGTGTAATGATTGCGGAGACCCTCAAATGCCAGGGCAGTACAAACACCTAACATGTGACCCCATTTTAGAAGATACCCCAAGGTATTCCGTGAGGGGTATGGTGAGTTCATGCAAAATTTAATTTTTTGTCACAAGTTAGTGGAATATGAGACTTTGTAAAAAAAAAAAAAAAAAATATCAATTTCCGCTAACTTGTGCCAAAATTTTTTTTTTCTGTGAACTCACCATGCCCCTCACGGAATACCTTGGGGTGTCTTCTTTCCAAAATACGGTCACAAGTGGGGTATTTATACTGCCCTGGCATTTTAGGGGTCCTAAAGCGTGAGAATCCAAATGCGTAAAAATGCCCTGTGAAATCCTAAAGGTACTCATTGGTTTTAGGGCCCCTTTGCGCATCTTGGCTGCAAAAAAGTGTCACTCATGTGGTATCGCCGTACTCAGGAGAAGTAGGGCAATGTGTTTTGGGGTGTATTTTTATATATTCCCATACTGGGTGAGAGAAATATCTCTGTAAATGACAACTTTTTACATTTTTTTTATACAAAGTTGTCACTTTACAGCGATATTTCTCACACAAAGTATGGGTATATGTAAAAATACACCCCAAAACACATTGCCCTACTTCTCCTGAGTACGGCGATACCACATGAGTGACACTTTTTTGCAGCCTGGGTGCGCAAAGGGGCCCAAATTCCAACGAGTACCTTTAGCTTTTACATGGCTGCTCACAATTTAGCCCTGCTCAAAATGCCAGAACAGTACAAACACCCCACAAATGACCCCATTTTGGAAAGAAGACACCCCAAGGTATTCGCTGAGGGGCATAGTGAGTCCATGAAAAATTGAACTTTTTGTCAAAAGTTAGCAGAAAGGGAGACTTTATGAGAAATAACAATAAAAAATCAATTTCCACTAACTTGTGCCAAAAAAAAAAATCTTCTATGAACTCGCCATGCCCCTCACGGAATACCTTGTGGTGTCTTCTTTCCAAAATGGGGTCACATGTGGGGTATTTATACTGCCCTGGCAATTTAGGGGTCCTAAAGCGTGAGAATCCAAATGCGTAAAAATGCCCTGTGAAATCCTAAAGGTACTCATTGGTTTTAGGGCCCCTTTGCGCATCTCTGTAAATTGACAACTTTGTATACATTTTTTTTAAAAGTTGTCATTTACAGAGATATTTCTCACACCCAGCATGGGTATATGTAAAAATACACCCCAAAACACATTGCCCTACTTCTCCTGGGTACGGCGATGCCACATGAGTGACACTTTTTTGCAGCCAAGATGCGCAAAGGGGCCCAAATTCCCATGAGTACCTTTAGGATTTCACAGGGCATTTTTACGCATTTTGGATTCTCACGCTTTAGGGCCCCTAAAATGCCAGGGCAGTATAAATACCCCACATGTGACCCCATTTTGGAAAGAAGACACCCCAAGGTATTCTGTGAGGGGCATGGCAAGTTCACCGAATTTTTATTTTTTTTGGCACAAGTTAGCGGAAATTGATATATTTTATTATTATTATTTTTTTTTAAAAGTCTCATATTTCACTAACTTGTGACAAAAAATAAAATTTTACATGAACTCACCATACCCCTCACAGAATACCTTGGGGTGTCTTCTTTCTAAAATGGGGTCACATGTGGGGTATTTATACTGTCCTGGCATTTTAGGGGCCCCTAAAGCGTGAGAATAAGTTTGGAATCTAAATGCGTAAAAATGCCCTGTGAAATCCTAAAGGTACTCATTGGTTTTAGGGTCCCTTTGCGCATCTTGACTGCAAAAAAGTGTCACTCATGTGGTATCGCCGTACTCAGGAGAAGTAGGGCAATACGTTTTGGGGTGTATTTTTATATATACCCATACTTTGTGTGAGAAATATCGCTGTAAACGACATTTTTTTAAAAATTTTTTTTTATACAAAGTTGTCAGTTTACAGAGATATTTCTCTCACCCAACATGGGTATATGTAAAAATACACCCCAAAACACATTGCCCTACTTCTCCTGAGTACGGCGATACCACATAAGTGACACTTTTTTGCAGCCTGGGTGCGCAAAGGGGCCTAAATTCCAATGAGTACCTTTAGGTTTTACATGGCGGCTCACAATTTAGCCCCGCCCAAAATGCCATAACAGTGAACACACCACACAAGTGACCCCATTTCGGAAAGTAGACACCCCAAGGTATTCACTGAGGGGCATAGTTAGTCCGTGGGAGATTTATTTTTTTTTGCCAGAAGTTAGCAGAAATGGAAACTTTATTATTTTTATTTTTTTCCTCAGAAAGTGTCATTTTCCGCTAACTTGTGAAAAAAAATAAAATGATACATGAACTCACCATGCCCCTCCGTGAATACTTTGGGGTGTCCTCTTTCTAAAATGGTGTCATTTGGGGGGTATTTATACTATCCTGCCATTCTAGCACCTGAAGAAACAGGTGCTCAGAAAGTCAGAGCTGCTTCAAAATGCCGAAATTCACTTTTTTGCACCATAGTTTGTAAACGCTATAACTTTTACCCAAACCAATAAATATACACTTATTGGATTTTTTTTTTTATCAAAGACATGTAGAACAATAAATTTTGCGAAAAATTTATATAGAAATGTAGTTTTTAAAAAAAAAAAAAATTACAACAGAAAGTGAAAAATGAAATTTTTTTGAAAAAATTTCGGTAATTTTTGATTAATAGCAAAAAAAGTAAAAATGTCAGCAGCAATGAAATACCACCAAATGAAAGCTCTATTAGTGAGAAGAAAAGGAGGTAAAACTCATTTGGGTGGTAAGTTGCATGACCAAGCAATAAACGGTGAAAGTAGTGTAGTGCGGAATTGTAAAAAGTGGCCTGGTCATTAAGGGTGTTTAAGCTAGGGGGGCTGAAGTGGTTAAAGGGAACGTGTCACCGGGATTTTGTGTACAGAGCTGAGGACATGGGCTGCTAGATGGCCGCTAGCACGTCCACAATATCGAGTCCCCATAGCTCTGTGTGCTTTTATTGTGTAAAAAAAACGATTTGATACATATGCAAATGAACCTGAGATGAGTCCTGTCCCTGAGATGAGTCCAGGTGGACCACAAAAAACGTAACGAATGTGTGCATGAGGCCTTTGAAAGTTCTTTCATCTGTCACTTGATGTAAATGTATGGCAAGTTTGAACAATTGTAATGGTCAATATCGCTTACCTGTGTATAGCTGTGTCTGCAAAATGATCATTCACTGGACAATCATTTGATCAATGGCTGTTCAACCTACATCCATCTAATGTGTATGGCCAAATTAAAGAAGTTGTCCAGGATTTTTTATTTTTTTTTATTTAAATCCCACTCCCAGACATTGGGACCTGTGAAGAGAAGCATACTCACCTGCTCCCTGCTCTCCGGCTCTGGCTTCCTGACTATTAGGACACAACACCACTGAGGACAGTCATTGGCTGCAGCTGTGCACGTGACCCCTTCTGAGCAGATGTAGACAGATGGGGATCGGAAGTGCAATGCCGGGAGACGGATAGCTGAAACCGAGCAGCAGGGAGCAGGTAAGTCTACTTTCACACTAGCATTAAAGTTTTCCAGTATTGAGTTCCGTCCTAGGGGTTCAATACCGGAAATAAAAATGCATCAGTTTTATCCCAATGCATTCTGAATGTCTTCAGTTCAGTCACTTTTACGATATTTGCTTGCGGTATTTTCTCCGGCCAAAATTACGGAACACTTGCCTGATTGCTGAATCCGGCATTCATTTCCATTGAAGTGTATTAATGCCGGATCCGGTTTCCGGAGAGCCGGATACGGTATTGCAATTCATTTGTCAGCCGGATCCGGAAACAAATTATATCTGTTTGCATCTGGATTTCTGGATCCAGCAGGCAGTTTGGGCAATGGAACTGCCTGCCAGATTCTTCTAACGCTATCGTGTGATAAAACCTTAGGCTACATGCACACGACAGTGAAATAAAACGTCCGTTCAAAATGGACACACTGTCAGTTTTTCATGGCCATTTTGCATCAGTGTGTGCATCCATTTTCTGGCTGTGTGTTTGTTTTTTAATGTCCGTTTTGCATCAGTTTTTCATGTCCGTTAAAAACTTAAATAATGCCTCCCCATATAGACCCCCAGTTAAATAAATGTCCCCCACAGTGTGTGTAATTTTTTAACAGTGCCCTCGGCTTTAATAATGTCCCCCCAAAAAAATTCCTACTCTATGGGGGACATTATTTAAGATAGGGGTATCTTAAATAATGCCCCCCATAGTGTAGGAATTTTTTTTTTTAACACCCCCAGCTTTAATAATGTCCCCCATTGTTTTAATTATGCCATGTGTCCCACAGCTATAAAAAAAAAATAACCTTATCCACTTGCTCGCACTGCAGTCTCTTCTCTCTTCACAGAACGGAAGGTGCGCGATGACGTCACTGCGCACTCCCACGTGGTTACGTCACCACGCACAATGCAGGTCCTTCTGAATGAAGAGAGAAGAGACTGCCGCACCGCAAGCATCTGGATGAGTTGAGTGCTTCGGGAGACCATGGGGGAATTATTTCAACTAGGGGGCATTATTTGAAATATTAGGCATTTCCATAGCGTCACCACGACGGCATTACAATGAGATTGACCCCTGACCTCTGTAGGGGCAGGAACAGAGAAAAGTTTAAAACACTCCTCCCACCACCTTAACACCAGTGTTTCCTGTCCCTACAGAGGGCAGGACGGAGAAAGGTCTCCTTGCATGCCGAGGAGATGAAGTTTTCACCAGACTGGACTTTTTCCCCTACCCTCCTGCGGTCCTGTACTAAAGCTGGGTAGGGGATGGATGGGAAGACTCGCTCTGGACCCCAGAGCCTGCTCCCGGGGCTTTAAAAAATACCTCCCCTCTCTTTTTGTGTATTGGAGAGCTATGCCCAGCGCCTTTATGCGCTATATAAATTACCTTTCCCCGGTCTCCCCTGTGACATACCGGCGGAGTGTGAAGGAAGTCGGACCGCGCCATCTTCGGGCCGCTCTGCATCCAGAGCTCTATGGTCTCCCCTTCCGGCCTCCCGCGTGGCGTAACCGGAGTAACGGCTGAGACTCTCGGCCGGATCAGACGCTGGCTCCTCGTCCCGACCTCTAGGTTTTCTCTTCCGGTCTCCTGAGGGCGCGACCGGAAGCAGTGGCTGAGGTGTTCAGGACGGGGGAATTGTTCATCTGACCCGGATCTCCCGCGTGACATGGGGAGGAGTTAAGGTAAGCAGGAAGCTATACCTATTTAAACTGGCAGATCAGCTCACGCTCTGGTAGCTGCAGCATGTCGGGTCAGGAGCAGTCCCCAGGCCACACGCCGGCACCTCAGTCCGTAAGTCTCCGGTGGGAGAAATATTTCCTTCCTTCTAAAAACTTCAGGAAGTTTTATTGACATATTCCGTTATTATTTACTTTTACCTACAGAATAAGGACCCTCAAAAGAAAGCTAAAAAATCGGCTAAATGTGTATCTTGTTTCTCAAGACTTCCTGAAGATTATTCAAAAAACTTTGTAAATCATGCATTTCAAATGTGATTCGGGAGGAACAACCATCCCTGATGGAGGATTTCAGAGTCATGATGAGAGAGGAGATTAAATCCTCCATTTCTCAACTTTCCCTTCAGAAAGATCCTCACTCTGTACCTGAACCACCTCCAAAACGTCAAAACGTTAGGGATGTTTTTTCTTCTGATTCTGAAGAGTTTGTGGATGATACCTCCTCCTCTAGACTCATTGACGAGGATGATATATCATCAGAAATATTGGACTCGGATACTGCTAGGAGATTTTTATTCTCCTCTGAAGACATGCCCGAACTCCTCAAGGCGGTAAGGGCAACGATGGGGGTTGAAGAAATTCAAAAACCTCACTCAGTTCAAGAAGAATTGTTTGGGGGACTCCGTATTAAAAAATCCAGGGTTTTTCCCATCAATGAAAACATTCGTAATATGGTTCTCGACGAATGGGCTGAACCTGAAAAAAGATTGGGGGTTTCTAAGTCTTATAGAAACCGCCTGTTGTTTGATCCGGAAGAATCAAAAATTTTTGACACCATTCCCAAAATAGACGCCCAGGTGGCGAAAGTTAACAAGAAGATTTCACTTCCCTTTGAGGATACCTCCCAGTTAAAGGACCCTTTAGATAGGAAGGCCGATAGCTTACTCCGTAGAGCATGGGAGGCGGCTATGTACAATTTAAAATCAAATATTGCGGCCACTTCTGTGGCCAGATCTATGTCAAGATGGCTTAGTGAAATAGAAGACCGTCTATCTAATAATTCCTCAGCCGAGGAACTCATAGAATCTCTTCCATTACTGAGATCAGCCACCGCCTTCCTAGCCGACGCGTCAGCAGAATCGGTTCGTTTTGCAGCAAAGGATGCAGGCTTCTCAAATGCCGCCAGAAGAGCCTTATGGGTCAAGTGCTGGGGGGGTGATAAACTCTCAAAATCAAAATTATGCTCCATTCCCTTCTCGGGAGAAAATGTCTTCGGCCCTGAACTGGAGAAAATCTTAGAAAAGGCTTCAGACAGGAAGAAAAATTTTCCAATGGAAAGACCTTTTAAACGAAAGTATCCTTTTCGTAATCCCTCCAACCAGGAAAGATCTTATAGGGGGAAGGGAAAAACGGGCCGTTGGAGCTACCCTAAAGGGGGAAGAGATAAAGGGTTTCTTTCCTTCTCTTCCTCGCAAAAACCCACCGAAAGGCAGTGATTTTAAAGTGGGGGGAAGACTGAAATTTTTTCGGTCCTCATGGGAAAAAATAACCCAAAACCAATGGGCCCTAAATATTATCAACCTAGGTTACCAAATTCAGTTCACCTCCCCCCCACCATCACGGTTTCTCATTTCAAATTTTGCCGACCCAGACCACTTACACCCTGTTTGGCAGGAAGTTCTGGAACTCTGGGAAAAAGATGCAATCTCTCGGGTCCCCCCTCAGGAGGAAGGGGAGGGTTTTTATTCTAACCTCTTTCTAATAAAGAAAAAAGATGGTCCGTTCAGGGTTATAATAAATTTAAAACTCCTGAACAAATACGTTGTTTACAAAAATTTCGTATGGAAACCTTAAAAACCATTATTCCCCTCCTCCAGGGAGATTCCCTGATGTGTTCGGTCGACCTATCCGATGCGTATTATCATATTCCGATTCTCCCAGAGTCCCAGAAATTCCTCCGTTTCGCTCTTGAAGACCCAGCGGGAAAATAAATCATTTTCAATTTACCTGCCTACCATTTGGTATCTCCTCCGCTCCTAGAATTTTCACTAAAATAGTGATTGAAATGATAGGTCACCTAAGACAAAAAACATAAAAATCTACCCTTATTTAGATGACTTTTTAATAACTAATTCACATTTGGGGGCCTTCAAAAAGACCTAGAAATATTTCTCTCTACCCTAAAAGATCTGGGGTGGTTAATTAACCTAAAAAATCTACTCTCATTCCCTCTAATCAAATACATTTTTAGGGATGCTCTTAGACTCCCAACAAAAATGTACCTCTCTTCCAGAGAAGAAGGTACAGAGTCTAATTACTAAGATTAAAAGCTTTACTGCCAAGAAATCGTGTACCATTAGGGAAGCCATGAGTCTCCTAGGTACCTTAACATCCTGCATTCCAGGGGTGCAATGGACTCAGCTCCATACCAGGAAATTCCAATCCTGGATTTTATCAAAATGGGACAGAAGACAAATGTCTCTAGATTACAGAATTCAAATTCCTCCTACAATATCTTCATCCCTTCACTGGTGGACTCAGGAGAAAAATCTTACCAAGGGAATCCCATGGGAAAGATCGCCTCTAGTTTACCTAACTACAGACGCAAGTCAGACAGGCTGGGGGGCAAAAATAGGCTCCCAATTCTGGCAGGGCACATGGTCTCAAACCATAAGTCAGAAATCTTCAAATTTCAGAGAACTTCTTGCAATATGGAAGGCCCTGCAAACAGCATCTTCTATCCTAAAGGACCACCATGTTCAAATCCTTTCAGACAACACCACAGCAGTGGCCTACTTAAACCACCAGGGAGGCACGAGATCTCAAGATCTGCTGGATCTATCCCTCAAAATATTTTTTTGGACAGAAAAAAACCTGAAATCATTATCAGCAGTTCATCTGAAGGGAAATCTGAACACAGAAGCGGATTTTCTAAGCAGGAGGAAAATAGACCAAACCGAATGGTCCCTAAATCAGGAGGTATTCAAGATTCTGACAAAAAAATGGGGCACACCCATCATGGACTTATTTGCCACTCGGGAAAATTCAAAAACCCCAAACTTTTGTTCCCTCAATCCAAGAGACAGACCCTGGGAACTGGATGCTTTCTCCATGATATGGAATCAAGGCCTTTACTATGCCTTTCCGCCCCTACCATTGATCTCAAAAGTGATCCAGAAAATAAAACAGGATCAAACAGAAGTAATTTTGATAGCTCCGTTCTGGACAAAGAAGAACTGGTTTCCGATTCTGAAAAGTATGTCGAAGTCGGATCCATGGGCCCTCCCGATCCAGAGGGACCTTCTACATCAGGGTCCAATCCTCCACCAGGACCCAGAATTTCTGAACCTTCATGCCTGGATCCTGAGACCCAAATACTAAAGAAACAAGGCTTATCAGACAGGGTAATTAATACCTTAAAAGCTTCTAGAAAGAAGGTGACGTTCTCCATCTATCTTAAAATCTGGAAGAGGTATTGTTCATGGTCGGGAATCGAACATCCAAACTTGACAGGACCCAATATACAGTCCATACTGGATTTCCTGCAAAAGGGCTTTGAATTAGGCCTGAGACCTTCCACTCTCAGGGTACAGGTTTCAGCGCTCAGCTGTTTTTTGATACAAATCTGGCTGACCATAAATGGATAAGCAGATTTATGAGAGCAGTATCACGTCTCAGACCTACGCTATATTCCCGTACCCCTTCCTGGGACCTCAATATCGTTCTAAAGGGACTAACCCTTTCCCCTTTGAACCAATTGAGAGTAGTTCCATCAAGATCAAATCCTTAAAAACAGCGCTGTTAATCGCAGTCACTTCGGCTAGAAGGATTAGCGAAATACAGGCTCTCTCCATTAGAGAACCTTACCTAAAGATTCTGGAAGATAAAATAATACTCAAACTAGACCCCGCTTTCCTGCCGAAAGTGGTATCGGATTTTCATAGAAACCAGGAAATCATTCTGCCGTCCTTCTGTGATCACCCATCAAACACCAAGGAAGCTTCTTTTCACACTTTGGATGTGAGACGCTCTGTACTTGATTACCTAGAGTCTACAAAATCCTTTAGGAAATCGGACACACTTTTCGTTCAGTTCGGGGCCGTAATAAAGGTCACAAGATATCGAAAGCTTCTATTGCCCGCTGGATCAAAGAGGCCATTTCTACATGCTACAAGATCCAGAAGTTAGATAGTCCTCAGAATCTAAATGCCCATTCTACCAGAGCAGTTTCATCAACTCAAGCTGAACGAGCGGGCACCTCTTTGGAGGAGATCTGTAAAGCAGCCTCATGGTCTAGTTCTCACACCTTTATAAAGCACTATAGACTGGACCTTCAGAAAAATTCTGATCAAAAATTTGGACGCTAGCGTCCTTCAAGCTGTTGTCCCTCCCTAATTAATATTTTGTATATCTCATTGTAATGCCGTCGTGGTGACGCTATGGAAAGCCGGAATTAGACTTACCGGTAATTCTTTTCCATGAGCTCACCACGACGGCATGGAGTTTCCCACCCTGGAAATCTTATCCTTTCACTTATTCACTCTTCTCCAGGAAGATATGACGTAATATTCTTCCTACTTTACTTGTCTCTGTAAATCACCATCCTTATCTGTATATTTTGGAATCACTGGTGTTAAGGTGGTGGGAGGAGTGTTTTAAACTTTTCTCTGTTCCTGCCCCTACAGAGGTCAGGGGTCAATCTCATTGTAATGCCGTCGTGGTGAGCTCATGGAAAAAGAATTACCGGTAAGTCTAATTCCGGCTTTTTCACTGTCGTGTGCATGAGGCCTTAGACTAAGTTCACATCCGTTAGAAGAACAGAAAATAAACAAACAAAAAACATCCTGTATTTTAAGCATCAGTTCTGCACAGTTAGTATCAGTTTGCACTAAAGCCTCGTTCTCATCGTTGCTGGATCCCCATTGACTCCAATGAGGTCTGACAGTGATGTGGGCGATTTCTGGCATAAATGCCCGGTTTCAGCTGGAAAAAACGTTGCATGCAAGGTTTTTTTGTCTATCTGACAGCCAGCATTTGCGCCATATCTACAAAACGGACATGTGAATGCAGCCTAAAAATAACTGATTTGTCTTTTATTGAGCATCAGTTATGATCCGTCACTTCCATCAGAATTCAATTATTTTTGAGAGAAGGAAAAGTCCTGCATGCAAAAATAATTGATCTCTGACGGAAGGAACACAAACTGATGCTCAGATTAATGGATCTAGCTAGACTGCTGAGTGCAGGGCGCAGTGGAAGAAGTTTGGATGAGACGGCTTCCTTCTTCCCCCAACCGCTTTGTACCAAGCACATCACACTGTACATTCCTGTATAACGCTTCGATGTGGGCGCCTCTCTCCGCTACACTGGTGAGTGGGTGGCGCGGCATCATTCTCCATCAACTCCCACCCTCTGGCTGGTGAGTGCGGGCTACAGTATAAACAAGTAGGAGTCAAGTCCCCATCTTTTGGTCCACGAATATAAATGCCTTAGCGTGTCACGTTGTCATCCAACCACTGACACAGGACATGCTAAGGCATACATATATATTAGATCTCGTTAGTATAATCTATATGTGCAGTGTTTTGAACATGAACTGTTTCTTTTTGCAGGTTTATTCCATCTTAAAATATAACACTTGGAAAGAAGAATAAATATTGGTAGCCAACATGGAGACAATGGATGTGTTGCCTATTTTGAAAGACGCTTCTTGGCCAATAATGATGATATGGGAGCGAATCAACCATGCATATACATCAGATTCTCCTCCGAAGGACTGGGGGATTCAAAAAGACGGCTGTGGCTTCCAGAACTGGATTTTTAGTTCCCACAATGAAAAATATACTGTGCTCTGGGACACTAGTCACTCCTACTGGCAAGTTAACACTCCATTTGGGCGATGTCTATATTTTGTTGGACCTCTTTTTATAGACAAATCAATGAAAGGATTAAAAGTACCTCCGTTATTTACGGTCATTGATTCAGATACAGATGTTTTAATACCAGCCCGTGCTTCAAGGGTGAGGGAAAAAATGTTCGAAATTACCCATTTTGTTGTTAAACTACATTTTCCACACTTCAAATAAAACAAAATAAACAGAAAATATTGTTTCCCATGGTCTTTATTGTCATAGATATCAAAAAGGGCAAAAAAGGGTGGCGTGACGAGGGCAGAGCCATTGGCCCAGTATCATTCATTATTATTTATGCCATAAACTGGAGTAAATAATGTCTGAAATCTGCGGCAGTTCCAAGCTGCCGTAGATTTTATTCCAGTGCATGGACTGCCTGTGGCAGGCACAGCACTATGAAGTGCCTTTTGCGCTATGGCATTAAAAGAATTTTGATATATCTGACTCTTTAGTCTAACCAGACTGTCTATTAGGCCTCATGCACACGACTATGTGTTTTGCAGTCCGCAGATTTCGGATCAGCAGAAAAAACGGATGACGTCCGTATGGCATCCGTGTGTTTTTTTTTTTTTTTTTTTTTGCGGATCTGTTGTAATAATGCCTATCCTTATCCGCAAACTAGAAAAAAATAGGACATGCTTTATCTTTTTTTTGCGGGCTACGGAACGGACATTTATCCCTTCGTCCAATGACAGCACCAGGAGAGAGGGATCCTCCTCCCAGGACAGGAAACCACAGGTATAAGTTCTTCAAAGATGCCCCTCCTCCTCAGTGGTTTCCTGTCCTAGGAGGGACAACTACAGGTTTGTTATTTTCTGGGGAGTAGTTTCTCCCTTATGCGGATTTGGGGCTGGCTGGAGGTGTGCGCCGGGTGATGTCCCCGCTACGCACACTGCGAAGAAGCATCGGAGGCACAGTTTCTCCCCCCCCACCACTCCCTTCCCTACTTACTTCTGCTCTGCCGGTCTGCGGGAGGGAGCACGGCCGCGGCCTTGCTGCCGCGCGGCAGGGAAGCCGCAACCCGGAAGTAGCCGGGTGACGTACGGGGGGGGGGCGGAGCTTAGCCGGAGCGCGGCAAATTCAAAAATAAAGCGCTCGGTACACAGGGCAGAGCGTTCAGCGTTGTGTGGCCCTGTTCAAGCGCTCCTCCTGGTATTCCTTCTTGGCTTGTTGCTCTGTGTCACTGCCCACTCTGCCAGGTGCTCTGCTCTACCAGGTATCCTGCTCTGCTCTACCTGCTTTGCACAACTTTGAACCAGCCAGCCTCCCCCTGGGATCTTTGCAGTGACCTTCCAGATCCAGGGGACTAGGGGAGGTCTTCCAGTATGGAAAGCTCTGGAGAGAACCCCAGGGACCCAGTTACCCCAGCACCTACGGTATGATTGGTATGGGTCTGAAGTTATGTAAGTAACCCACTTTTATCTTTTTTAGATCCCTGATCGTATGTTATTAAAAATTCCAGGGAAGAAGCGATAAACCGAAAAAGGCCACTACAAAAGCACGTCACAAAGAATGTGGTATTTTTAAAACCAGACTTGATGCCTCGTACACCAAACCATTATGTAAGGCTTGCATTGAAAGTACCCTAGCTGAGGAATCTCCCAGTATGGTTAAATGCATGAAGAAGATGATTAGGGAAGAGCTAAGCGCCTTGACAAGTAAGGAACGTAGACGGAGGAGTGTTAAAGATGGCACGTCAGGATCCATGGAATTGTCTGACATCTCTAGTGCAGAAGAGGGGCTAGAGAGTGGCGAGAGAAATTCCGGGACATCATCCTCAGATGAGGTAGATAGTGGCAGGCCTTTTTTTCCAGTACAAGATGTAGACCAGTTGATTAAGGCGGTAAGGGCGACCATGAATCTAGAGGAAGCTAAAGAGGTCCGCTCTATACAGGACATAATGTTTGGTGGATTACAGACCAGGAAAAAGAGACTTTTTTTATTCATAAAAATGTAGAGGCCATGATGAATAGGGAATGGAGACATCCAGACAAAAGAAGTTTTATTCCATCCATGGTTAAGAGAAAGTACCCATTTGAAGAGGGAGAGTGTTCCGTATGGGATAAAGCCCCTAAAATAGATGTACCCATCGCAAAAGTATCAAGGAAAACTTCCCTACCCTTTGATGACCTGGGGATTCTAAAAGATCCTATGGATAGGAAAGCGGACACCTTTTTGAAAAGAACATGGGAGTCTATTGGTGCATCTTTTAAGCCGAACATAGCCTCCACCTGTACGGCTAGGGCCCAGATTCTGTGGATCAAACAGTTAGAGGCTCAGATCCGGGATAAGACACCAAGGGATAAATTGCTGGAGTCAGTCGAGTCTATTGGAAAAGCGGCTGATTTTTTGGCCGATGCCTCGGTGGATGCGGTACGCTTGTCCGCTAGGGCCTCATCCATGGCTAACTCCGCCCGTAGGGCTATTTGGCTCAAGAGTTGGTCAGGGACGTGGCATCTAAGAACCGACTGTGTGGTCTTCCATGCGAAGGGAAATATTTGTTTGGCTCCTCTCTAGATGATATTCTAGAAAAAGCAGGAGACAGAAAGAAAGGATTTCCATCCTCCTTTCAGTCTTCCTTTCGCAAGCGGGACCGTTTTTCCCAAGGGAATAAATACACCAGAGACAGAAATAGGAGCCCGACAAATAGAAATGACAGATGGAAATTTTCCCGATCCAAGGGTCTCTTGTTTAAAAATCAGTCTAGAGAGCCCCCTAAAAAGATAGCTCCCAATGACGCCAGGGTGGGAGGAAGGCTTCAATTTTTCCTCCCAGCTTGGTCCAAAATATCAAGCAGCTCCTGGATCCTGAGCTCACTAAAAGAAGGGTTCAGAATAGAATTTCAGAGGGTTCCCCGAGCACTTCAAAATAACGCAAGTAGACCATACGACTCAAACAGCGCTCGAAAAAGAGGTGATGAAGCTTCTTCAAAAGGGGCTCTCATTCAGTGTCCAGAGGAAGAGAAAGGCAGAGGCTATTATTCCACTCTATTCTTGGTGAAGAAACCAAGTGGGGAATTCAGGACTATCATAAATCTGAAATCCTTAAACAAATACCTGGTGTATCAGCGGTTCAAAATGGAGACGGTGAAAACGGTAACCCAGCTTCTGTACAAAGACTGTTTTATGGCTGTTTTGGATGTCAAAGACGCCTATTATCACCTTCCGATTTTTTCAGGACACCAGAAATACCTCAGGGTGGCCTTAAGATTCCAGGGGGAACTGAGACACTTCCAATTCCAGGTACTCCTGCTTGGAATCTCCATGGCTCCGAGAATATTTACGAGCTAGTGTCGGAAATGGCAGCACATATCAGGGAAAGGGATATTCTATTTGTCCCTTACCTGGACGATTTTTAATTGTGGCAAAATCTCATCAGGAATGCTTTTTCCAGGTCCAACAGGTGAGAGAAATTCTGGCAACCCTGGGCTGGATACTGAACGAGGAGAAGTCAAGATTGATTCCAGAAAAAGGCAACGGTTTCTGGGAATCTTGCTGGATTCGACGGTACAGAAATCCTTCCTGACTCCGGAGAAAGTTCAGAAAGTAAGGTCAGTAGTTCACACCCTGATGATCAATCCAGGAGTATCTTTGAGGAAAGCAATGTCAGTACTGGGAACCTTAACTGCGTGCATGCCAGCAGTCCAGTGGGCCCAGATTCATTCCAGGGCCCTTCAGGAGGAGATCTTGAACAACGGGTCAGGAGAAGTAGAGAGCCTGGACGTCAGCCTTGTAATATCAGCACAGACCTGCCGGACACTGGAATGGTGGCTTTCGATAGAAAACCTGGAGCAGGGGGTGCCATGGAGGATCGAAGATCCCCTTATAATCACCACAGATGCCAGCCCGAGGGGGTGGGGGGCTCATGTTGGGGAGACCTTGCTTCAAGGATTATGGAACTACCAGATGTTGGACAGTTCTTCAAATCTCAAAGGGCTAATGGCAGTTTTTTTGGTTCTTCAGAGACTGCTTCCTCAGATCAGGGATCGGCACGTAAGGATTCTTTCCGACAATACGTCTGTTGTAGCCTATCTGAATCATCAGGGAGGTACCCGTTCGAGAACCCTGTTGTCCCTGACAACTCAGATTTTCTCCCTAGTAGAGGGGTAGCCTTGTCTCTCTCAGCCCTGCACATCAGGGGGTCAGAGAATTGGAAAGCCGATTTTTGAGTCGCCGATCCCTAGATCAGAGGGAGTGGTCGCTGAATCCTTCCGTCTTCCGCAAAATAGTAACCCTGTGGGGGTCCCTCAAATAGACCTTTTTGCTACCAGAGAGAACAGGAAGGTAAGAAGATTTTATTCCCTATCTCCCCGAGATCAGCCAGAGGCGGTAGATGCCTTAGTTCAACCCTGGGGTCAGGGGCTATTGTACGCCTTTCCGCCCCTCCAATTGATTCCGAGAGTCCTCAAGAAAATCAGGGAGGACAGAGCTCAGGTCATCATGATTGCCCCCTTCTGGCCACGTCGAGCATGGTTCTATTGGCTGAGGGTGTTGTCGGCAGCAGACCCGTGGGTTCTTCCAGAGATCCCCGACCTTCTCTATCAGGGCCCTTTATTACACCCTCCGATGAAAAGACTCCATTTGACGGCATGGCTTTTGAACGGCGCATGTTACTAGACAGGGGTCTCTCTGAATCAGTTGTTGCCACCATGCTGTCAAGTAGGAAGCCAGTTACAACAAATATCTATGCTAGGACCTGGATCACCTTCTTTAGATTTCTAGGCATTGCTCCTTGCACTGATTGCCCTCTGAAGTTAAGTGAAGTTTTGGATTTCCTGCAGAAAGGGGTGGAGAAGGGCCTTGCGTTGAGTACTATTAAGGTCCAGATAGCCGCACTCAGTGTCCTGTTCGACTACAGGCTAGCGTGTCACCCTTGGCTTATAAGATTCTGTAAAGCTTTATCTAGGGGTATTCCTGCTAGGAATTTCAGGGCTCCCCTGGGATCTCAATTTAGTTCTCAGGGCTTTAGAAAAGCCTCCTTTTGAACCTCTGGACGCTTTACCGATTAAGTTTTTGACTTTAAAGTGTATCTTTTTAGTGGCTATTACATCCGCAAGGAGGGTAAGTGAGCTACAGGCCCTTTCAATTAGTCCACCCTATACGGTCATCCAGGATGATTGTATTCGGCTTAGACCAGACCCGGCTTTCTTGCCCAAGGTGGTCTCCGGATTCCATAAAAGTCAGGAAGTGATTCTTCCTTCCTTTTATGAGGATGAGGGAAAGCAGAACGTCATTCCCTGGATGTTAGGAGTTGTGTCCTGCAATACTTAGAAGCTACCAGATCCTGGAGGAAGTGTTCTTCCCTGTTTGTCTTGCATTCAGGCCCTAATAAGGGTAAAGTTGCCAGTAAAGGTACTTTGGCCCGCTGGATAAAGCAGGCCATTTCTTTAGCATATGTTTCTATGCAGGAACCTGTCCCGTCTGGTTGGTCGGCCCATTCCACTAGAGCAGTAGCAACTTCCTGGGCAGAGAGAGCGGAAGTTTCAATTCAAGAGATTTGCAGAGCAGCAACTTGGACTTCTGCTTCCACCTTCTTTAGGCACTACAGGTTAAACCTGTCGGAAGTGTCTGATCTTTCCTTTGGACGTAAAGTCCTTCAGGCTGTGGGCCCTCCCTGAATTTCACTCTCTGGGATATCTCCTGGTGCTGTCATTGGACGAAGGGATAAATGATCATTACATACCGGTAATGTTGTTTTCCGGAGTCCATGACAGCACCACCTTAATCCCCCTATTTTTCCTTTCCGTTTTCTTGTCTTCCACTCTGTTCTCTGGGTGTTGGTTCTGCTTCACGGGTGTGCAGAAAAAAAAAAAAAAAAGTCTTGTTATGATGCTAAACTCGAAAAATGACCGAAAATATGGGACAGAGCTGTTCCAGGAATGGTGAAGATGTCCTTAAGTCTCGTCTATGATAACCACTGAGGAGGAGGGGCATCTTTGAAGAACTTATACCTGTGGTTTCCTGTCCTGGGAGGAGGATCCCTCTCTCCTGGTGCTGTCATGGACTCCGGAAAACAACATTACCGGTATGTAATGATCATTTTTTGCAGACCCATTGAAATGAATGGGTCCGCATCCTATCAGCAAAAAAATGAACGGACAAGGAAACAAAATGCGGTCATGTGCATGAGGCCTTACTCTGTAATTCCTCTAGCACGGTTCTGTGGAAGCAGTAGGTTTAAATAGCACACCAAATGCTTTAAATAACTTCTTTATTAACTTTTCTTCATATATAACACTGCCACTTCCGCAGCAGATAGTCCATGTACAGAACACGTGTTGAATAAAGTATCACAAAATGGTGGTTCAACTGTTCAATCTTGTCATTCAACATAAAATGGTGGATATATTTCTCTCTTCAGTATCTGTATGCTCACTTTAAGTTATTTAAGCACTTCATGATCTCTCTCAGAGGTATATCTGAGGTTTAACCAATAGTTCTATTTGGTTTGCAGTTTGGTCTATACAATTGCTTTGAGCAGTTTGGATGCTTTTATGCAATTTGGTGGAACTGTAAGTAAACACATATAACTAGTTCAGTATACAGTTCTAATCACTACATTAACAATAGGAACATTATATAACTATCCCAAATACCTATGTTGCCTCTTTGCTTCCATAAAACTCAGCTCTGACTGGAGTGAAAGTCTGTTCAGCTTCTCTCCTCTGGTGTAATGAATTCTAGCAGCTCCTGCTAGGGAATTTCCCACACAGGCTGAGTGTGAGGCTAGCTGTGATTGGCCAAGACTCCTGCTCAAGAACAACAGCTTAACTCTATGCTTTCTGTTAATAATTTAGCTGTGTCATTGAGCTTACCTTACAGTCATATAATGAATCTTAAAGGCATATTATCATTTTCCATACGCCTCCCCAACGGCACTGAGCAGGAGGATACCCCGCCTCCCCAGGGACAGGAAACAACATGGAGAACTAACCTTTAAAAGCCTTCTCCCCTTACCTTCTCCAGTTGTTGCCTGTCCCTCGGGAAAGAAGTGGAGAATGGAGCGGGGATCCTTCCTGCTCTTTACCTTGGAACCTGCGCACAGCCTGAGGGTCCGTCTAGGAATCTCTCTCCCTCTTCTGCCCTAGCTCACATGTTAGGAGGGCTGTTGCGGGATGCCGGGTTGCGGTGCAAAGATAAAGGCCCTTCCGTCCAGGTGTAAGTCCTGCGGCACCCCAGGCAACCCCGGGCTTTCAGCTTCCATTCCAGAGCTGTGCGGAGCCAGTCAGCGTCAGCGAGACTTCCGGGGCCGTAGTCTTGCAAGAGTGGCCTCGTGGTTGCGCGCGCGCCGACGTCAGCATGCGCGCGGTACCACGTGACCTGGAAATGCATTCAAATCGCCGGCGGGACATCAATTTGGCATCCAGTAACTTGGATTCGGCCTGCAGCAGGTCGACTGCATCAGAGATGTCCCTAGAGCCTCCAAAGGCCCCCAGCCCGGTAAGCCTCCTCCTGTGGGAGTCATCTTTTTCTGCTGTACCTGCTGCACTTGTCTTCGATGCCTAAATCACTGGGTTATAACAGGTGAAGGTTCCCCCTCCTCAGTAATCCTCCTTCCTGGCTTCAGGTTGAAGCTTGTCCTTTTCTTTTTTTTTTTTATAGGGAAGATCTGGCAGGACTGGGGAACCTTCTGCTAAAAAGAAGTGTGGCATATGCAAAAAACACTTGGCAAGCCACCATAAAAAACCACTATGTACCAAATGCACGGAAAAAGTAATGGCGGATGAGACTCCATCCTTAGTGGACAGCTTAAAAGCCATAATTAAGGAAGAAGTCAGCTCGGCAATTGAATCCAAAATGTCAACTCTTCCCGTAGCCCCCTCCACCTCAAAGTCAGTTATGGAATTTTCCCAGGACTTGGAGTTGGATTCTGACGAAGGCGAAATACCCTCTGATGCAGACTCTTCCTCCTCAGAGGATAATTCGGGTAAACCCCTATTCTCAATTGAGGACACTGACTCCCTCCTCAAAACAAAGTCACCAATGACCTACTACTTGCCAAAACCAAAAAACATTATTCTGTCCTCCTCCTCCTTGACTTGTCCTCTGCCTTTGACACTGTCGACCACTCCCTTCTGTTGCAAACTCTCTCATCTCTTGGCATCACTGACCTGGCCCTCTCTTGGATCACATCATACCTCACAGACCGGACATTTAGCGTCTCTCACACCACCTCCTTGCTTCATTCCCTCTCTATTGGTGTCCCGCAAGGCTCTGTCCTAGGACCCCTGCTCTTCTCTATCTACACCTTCAGCCTGGGACAGCTTATAGAGTCCCATGGCTTTAAGTATCACTTTTATGCTGATGACACACAAATCTACCTCTCTGGTCCAGACATCACCACCTTACTATCCAGAATCCCACAATGCCTATCTCGCATATCCTCCTTCTTCTCCTCTCGCTTTCTAAAACTTAACATGGAGAAAACAGAATTCATCATCTTTCCCCTATCTTGCTCACCTCCCCCAACAGACCTATCTATCACAATCAATGACTGCACACTCTCCCCGGTCAACCAAGTCCGCTGCCTTGGAGTGACCTTGGATTCTGCCCTCTCCTTCCGACCACACATCCAAGCCCTTTCCACCACCTGCCGCTTCCAACTCAAAAACATCTCCCGCATCCGCCCTTTCCTCAACTTTGAATCGCCAAAAATGCTTGTACATTCCCTCATCATCTCCCGCCTAGACTACTGCAACATTCTCCTCTGTGGCCTTCCATCTAGCTCTCTCACACCCCTACAATCTATTAGTGATGAGCGGCAGGTGCCATATTCGATTTCGACGAAATTCGCGAATATTCGAAAGAATATTCGTTTTATATTCGTCGAAATCGAATATTCGTCATTATTCTAGTTATCGCGATTAATATGCGATTTAAATAATCGCGTATTGCGATTTTAACTTAAGGCTACTTTCCTATTGGTTTAATGGTTTCATATCTAGAATTATAGCGAAGATGACGGATATGACGAATGTATTCGTCATATTCCTCAAAACGAAGATAACGAAGTATTCTACATCTTCCTTTTAGCAACCTATTCGTCAACTTCGCTAATTCTAGCAATCAAATAGGAAGGTTGACTATGGAGACAACTGTGTTTAATTCGCTATGCGATTATATATATATATTTTTTCTAAATAGAATAATTATAATAATTATATCAAGTAATATAATTATTCTATTAAAAAAAAAATCGCATAGCGAATTTAACACAGTTGTCTCTTTAGTCAACCTTCCTATTTGATTGCTAGAATTAGCGAGGTTGACGAATAGGTTGCTAAAACGAAGATGTAGAATACTCGTTATCTTCGTTTTGAGGAATATGACGAATACATTCGTCATATTCGCTATTCGCTAATTCTACCAAGCCAACCATAAACTTCCGTGCTCATGGAGCGTCCCCATCACCATGGGAACGTCTCCATATACTAAAATGTACTGTCGGATTTGAGGAATTACGTTGAAATCGCAATGCAATTAATTCAAGTTATATTAATCGCATTGCGATTTCAACTTAGAGCTGGGTTTATAATGGGTCAGCCTGCTAGAATGAACGAAGTTAACGAATATGGAATATAGCAGCAGTGCTAAGTTGAAATCGCAATGCGATTACTTCAAGTTAAATTAATCGCATTGCGGGAATGTACATTGAGGGAATGTACAAGCATTTTTGGCGATTCAAAGTTGAGGAAAGGGCGGATGCGGGAGATGTTTTTGAGTTGGAAGCGGCAGGTGGTGGAAAGGGCTTGGATGTGTGGTCGGAAGGAGAGGGCAGAATCCAAGGTCACTCCAAGGCAGCGGACTTGGTTGACCGGGGAGAGTGTGCAGTCATTGATTGTGATAGATAGGTCTGTTGGGGGAGGTGAGCAAGATGGGGGAAAGATGATGAATTCTGTTTTCTCCATGTTAAGTTTTAGAAAGCGAGAGGAGAAGAAGGAGGATATGCGAGATAGGCATTGTGGGATTCTGCTAGTGCTATATTCCATATTCGTTAATTCTAGCCTATGTAAGATAGCAGTGCTAAGTTGTAATCGCAATTCGATTAATATAACTTGAATTAATCGCATTGCGATTTTAACGTAATTCCTCAAATCCGACAGTACATTTTAGTATATGGAGACGTTCCATGAGCTCCATGAGCACGGAAGTCGGCAGAAGCGGCAACGGGCACTGACTAGAGCAGCCAGGAAGCCAGGAATCCTCAGGACAGGTAAGAACTACTTTTGGGAAGTGGGAAAGAAAAAAATATAACTAAAAAAAAACAAAAAAAAAACGAATATTCGAAATAGCGAATTTATAGCGCTATATTCGAAATATTCGCGAATTAGTGAAGTGCCGATATTCGCTAAAAAAATTCGCTATTCGAATATTCGCGCTCAACACTACAATCTATCCTCAACTCTGCTGCCCGAGTAATCCACCTCTCCCCCCGTTACTTCTCTGCCTCTCCCCTCTGCCAGTCCCTGCACTGGCTCCCCATTGCCCAGCGAATTCAGTTTAAAATACTAACCAACACATACAAGGCCGTCCACAATCAGTCCCCTCCCTATATCTCTGAGCTACTTTCCCGATATATCCCCACACGCAATCTTCGATCCTCACAGGACCTCCTTCTCCTCTTATCACCTCTTCCCACACTCGCCTCCAGGATTTCTCCCGTGCATCCCCTATACTCTGGAACACGCTACTCCGAAATATTAGACTCTCACCTACAGTGGAATCCTTCAAAAGAAACCTGAAAACCCACCTCTTCAGACAAGCCTAGGACCAGTGACACTGCTGCCTCTATACCGCCATGACCAGCTTCACCCTCGCCTACTGTCTCCTTCCCCCATACCATGTAGATTGTAAGCCCTCACGGGCAGGGCCCTCTATCCCTCTGTACCAGTCTGTAACTTGTCTCGTTCATGCTTAAAGCAATTGCCTGTATTATGTATGTGCACCGCTTATGATATGTACAGCGCTATGGAATAAATGGTGCTCTAAAAATCAATAATAATAATAATAATAATAATAATAACTATCCAGGCAACCATGAACATTGAGCAGGCAAAAGAACCACAGTCCATCCAGGACCAGATGTTCAGAGGGTTAGGGTACTTTCACACTAGCGTTTTGGATTCCGTTTGTGAGATCCGTTTCAGGGCTCTCACAAACGGTCCAAAACGGATCAGTTAAGCCCCAATGCATTCTGAATGGATAAGGATCCGTTCAGAATGCATCAGTTAGGCTCCGTTCCGCCTCTATTCCGTTTTGGAGGCGGACACCAAAACGCAGCATGCAGCATTTGAAAATGGATCCGTTCCCCATTGACTTTCAATGTAATTCAAAACAGATCCATTTTGGACTTTGTCATTTTTCTTTAAACCTAATGCAAACGGATCCGTTCTGAACGGATACAAACGTTTGCATTATAGGTCTGGATCCGTCTGTGCAAATAAACAGACGGATCCGCACCAACGCAAGTGTGAAAGTACCCTTAGCCGACAGAAAAAGAAAAAAATTAATCTCTGATAAATAAAGAGACTCAGAAAAGAGATCGGAGTATCCAGAGTTTTTAAAAGAAAATATCCCTTCAGCGACACCGACTCGGCTCATTGGGATAAGGCTCCCCGGGTCGATGCATCGGTGGCGAGGATATCTAAGAAATCTTCCTTGCTTCATTTGAAGATATCGGCTTACTTAGAGACCCTATGGATAAGAGGTGTGAGTCCATCCTAAAAAGATCTTGGCACACCTGTACCTCCATGCTAAGACCCAGCATCGCAGCCACCTGTATGGCCAGAACCCTTGCTCTCTGGCTATCCCAGCAAGAAGAGCATTTTCATAGCTGGTAACCCCCCATGAAGATATTCTTACTTCTTCCAGTGCTTCTTCTCAATAACACCAGAGGTCCGGTGGGCGGAAGGCTTCAGGAATTCTACACGGATTGGAAAAAAATTACCAATTCTCCCTGTGTTCTAGATCTCATCCACTCGGGATACAGAATAGAATTTTCCTCTCCGCCACCAAGAAGATTCCTAATAAACAAAAAATTACCGAAATCCAGTCAGATACTAATGGAATCACAGATTCAGTCTCTTCTGGAAAAACAAGCTGTCATCCCAGTACCTCCGAATCAAGAAGAAGGATTCTACTATCCAGTATTCCTGGTAAAAAAAAACAACGGATCCCACAGGGCAATCATAAATCTGAAGGATCTGAACAAACACGTCACGTACAAAAAGTTCAAAATAGAAACGATCAGCTCTACCATCAGTCTTTTGTTCAAAAATTGTTGCATGGTATCGCTAGACCTAGCAGATGCCTATTATCACGTCCCCATCTACGCAAGTCATCAGAAATATCTACGATTTGCAGTATTTCTACAAAACCAGCTATGTCATCTGCAATTCAGAGTCCTTCCATTCGGCCTTTCATCCGCTCCTCGCGTATTCACCAAGGTAATGTCGGAAGTCTCCGCCCACCTTCATCAACAAGAGATTGTCTTCATCCCATATCTAGACAATTTTCTGCTAGCAGCCCCGTCTCCGGAAATTCTCTAGAAAAATCTCTTTTCCGTAGCAAACACGCTTTATTCGACAGGGTGGAAACCTAGAAAAATCGGACATAGTTCCGTCCCAGAAGAAAAAATTCCTAGGCATACTCTTAGATTCAAAGCTGATGCCATCCTTTCTTCCAGACTCGAAGATCCAGGATCTAACCTCCAGAATCCGGATTTTCAGTCGCCTTCACAAAGTATCATTCAGACAGATCATGGTCATTCTTTGATTAATGACCTCCACCATTCCAGCAGTGAAGTGGGCACAATTTCACAGCAGACCACTCCAAAATGATCTCCTGTCATCTTGGAACAAAAGTCCCCTGTCACTGGACAAGAAAGTATCTCTTCCCTTTCAGGTAAAACTGACATTACATTGGTGGCTAAAAAGAGAAAACCTGAGTTATGGTGTCCAGTGGAGACCGTCGAATATGGTAGTGATCACAACCGATGCAAGCGGAGCAGGTTGGGGGTCTCACAGTGGAAGCCAGATCGTTCAAGGCAGATGGGGACCCAACACTATTCCACTATCCTCCAATGCGAAGGGACTTCAGGCAGTGTTTCTAGCATTGAAAGCCTTTTGATCCTATGTCCGCCACAAAAATGTAAAAATCCTCTCGGACATCTTTACGACAGTCGCTTACATAAAAAAACAGGGGGGCACAAGAAGCAAAGCCCTAGGTCAGACAGCGTCCAGCCTATTCTCTTGGGCACAAACTCAAATACTCTCTATATCAGCGGTCCATGTAAAAGGGAAAGAGAACCTTCTGGCAGATTACCTCAGCAGAAGTCCACTAAAATCGGGAGAATGGTCCCTGAACAAGACAATCTTCAGAGAGTTGACCAAGAAATGGGGCGTCCCAGTTCTGGACCTATTTGCAACAAAAATGAATATGCAAACAGAACAATTCTTTTCCCTATCTAACCGGGACAATCCGCTGAGAGTGGACGCCTTCTCGGGTCCCTGGCCAAAGGACCTGCTGTATGCGTTCCCACCGATATCTCTGCGATCCCGAGGACCATAGCAAAAATTGTGGAGGACAGATGCGATGCCATCCTGATAGCACCCTACTGGCTAAAAAGGACCTGGTTTCCTTTACTGTTGAAAACTGTGAACGGGGGTTTTTGCCATCTTCCACAAGTCCCAGATCTGCTACTACAGGGCCCAGTCCAACACCCAAAGATCCATCAGCTGAATCTGACCGCTTGGAAGCTGAACGCGGCATCCTAAGAACCAAAGGACTTTCAAATGCGGTAATTCATACAATCCTAAGCAGTCGTAAACCGATCACTTCAAAAATTTATCAGAGAGTGTGGAATGTTTTTTTTGCATTTTTCACAGGCCTCCTGGGATCCCTCAGGGAAACCTGATGTGACCATAATTTTTGAATTGCTCCAAAAAGGCCTAGAAAATGGTCTTCGGGTTAGTACCCTCAAAGTTCAGATGGCAGCCCTTAGCACCTTTCTTCATCTTAAAATCGCTGTAATTGCCCTAATTAAACTTTTTTTTAAGGGCACAGCTAGATTAAGGCCTACAGTCAGATCCACTGTCCCACCTTTGGATCTAAATTTAGTACTCTCTGTTCTTACAGACCATCCTTTTGAGCCCATATCTGAAATTCCCCTTAGCCTGCTCTCTCAAAAAGCAGCCTTGGGAAGCTAAGTTCCACAATCTTGATGTCAAAAGATGCATCCTCGCTTACCTGAAGGCCACAGAAACCATAAGACAGACAAATCGCCCTTTTGTCCAGTTCGTCGGAGCTAACAAGGGCCAAGGCGCATCTAAGTCAACCATCTCTCGCTAGATAAGGATGACTATTACTAGAGCCTACAAAGAAAAGGAACACTCTCCACCATTACGATTGACAACCCACTCTACTAGGGCAATTTCCACCTCTTGTGCAGAATGTGCTTTAGCTTCTCTAAACCAAGTTTGTCAAGCAGCCACTTGGTCCAATCCTAACACGTTCTTTAGACATTACAGGCTGGACGTGGCTTCCAACAGGAACCTTTCCTTCGGCCGTAAAGTGCTGTCCGCTGTAGTCCCACCCTAAGGGCTAGTGTTTTTTTCTCTGCAAGTCCTCCTGCTCAGTGCCGTTGGGGAGGCGTATGGAAAAGATGATAATTATTTACCGGTAATTGGTTTTTTAGCCTCCACAACGGCACTGGGATTTTTCCCACCCTTCTTTTTTGTAGTTTTTGACATTCTGGTCTGTATTCTTGGTTTAATGCCTTGCTGGACTTATTATGTGCTTGCTTGTTTGTTTCTTTTCTTCTCTTGTTTTGATCAAGGTGTCAAAATAAAATCATTTTCAGCATCATCTTGAGTTCTCGGATAAAGGGGAAGGTAAAGAGGAGGAGGCTTTTAAAGGTTAGTTCTTCACGTTGTTTCCTGTCCCTGGGGAGGCGGGGTATCCTCCTGCTCAGTGCCGTTGTGGAGGCTAAATGGAAAAACCAATTAACGGTAAGTAATTATCATCTTTCTGCTTCTGTGAACACAATATATAACTGTTACAGGACATCCAAAACATCAAGTCACAGTAAATAAGTCTGCGTTTGTCTTTAACATATAAACATATGAACTGTATTAAGGTTATTAGCAGGTCAAGCTGTATATACATGTAAGTCATATTAGCAACCTAGGGCAGGTATTAGCTGGACAGCTACACTGCCAGAGGAGGCCTGTGCCTATATTACCTGCCTGCTCTGGCGGTGCCGGCACCAACAAGAGCAGTATAGCACACGCCGGTATTGAGAACTTGGGGTCTTTATAAATACACGAATAAAAAGCGGAACATTTATAAAAAAAAAATAAAAAAATGGGTTTATTTATTTTTGTTTGCAAAGTGGTGCAAAATTCACAAAACGTGTCCAGCTTAAACAAGGCTTCTGCAACTGTTCTTTGCTGCCATAACTTCTAGGATACAATTCTGTGTAACCCCTAAGGGACCACAATATCCAAGACATTAAACTCTCAGGATTGGAGTTGTCTCTGATCCTAGCATGTTTGAACGCGCTGTAAAACGCCCTACGCTCAAAGAAGTTCTTGAGCTTCTTTGGGGCATTTTGTCGCGCGTTTGCACCCATAGACTTCAATGGGAACGCGCGTAAAACGCGCGTTTAACACGCGTTAAAGTGTAGATATGCCTTTTTCAATTGGTCTCCATAGTCACAAACGCGCGTATGACGCGTGTTTCCTATTTGAAAAAACGCTCTGTAATATGCGCGACTAAAACGCTCAGGTGTGAACCCAGGGTTAAGGCGGTGGCAGAAAGAGATTAAATTAAAGTTTTTTTCCCATGTACTGCATTGTAATGATATTACAATTAAATAATCTAGAGATTATGCCATTAGGCGCTCATGCCCAGCCGTTCCTTGTATTGGGGACCACAATGTGCGTTCCCTAATGCACGGGTAACAGCCGTGCGGCTGCCGCAGGCGGATCCAGATCCATTCAACTTGAACATGTTCTATATTTTGCGGTGCAGAGGCACGGAGAGAAACCCCACGGAAGCACTCTGTTGTGCTTCAGTGGGGTTTTTCTCCATGCCTCTGTTCCACACCGCACCTTCCGTATTGCGGACCTATTCAAGTGAATGGGTCGGCTTCCCTGATGCGGTGCAAAAATGGCCCGGGGCCATTGATGTTTTTTTCCCCATATACTGCATTGCAATAATACTCATGACCTCATAAGATGTTTGACAATCTGATTCTGTTTAAAGAAAGATATAAGTGTACATTTTAAATAACCTAGAGATTATGCCATTAAGGCCTCTTGCACACGGCTGTTGCTCGGCCGTTCCATGCATTGAGAACCGCAATTTGTGGTCCCTAATGCACAGGCCCATATATTGCGGACCCGCTGTTTGCAGGCCGCAATATGGGTCCAGCCGACACACGTTCATGTGCATGAGCCCTAAATGGAACATGTCAGCTGCACTGTGCTGTCCTCACTGAGACCCACTGACTTCAACGATTTGTCACGTCTGTGGTGGCAGTCAGAGATGATTCCGATGAGGCAACTACGCCAGTTTTCCTTTAAACCAATTTTGATAACTCTCCCCCGTGTGATCATAGAAGTACAGTCCTTGCAAAATTTTAACATGTTTTTGCAGGCAAGTGTGAATATTGCATGCATATAATTGCTTTGAAAGGCCACTCTTAATATGCAAATGTATTCATTGCAATAAATACCCTACAATATGTCTGGGGGGAAGGGTGACCTCTTTTCAAGACTTTCAGTCAGATGGCCGTTCCTTCCCTGAACAGCTGCAGGAAGTGGTGGCCTGGTCAGAATGCCTTATTCAGCTGCAGCTGTCCTCAGGGCCCAGAGGAGAAGCCATAGGAACAACGTATGTACAAAGTTTTCCATTCACTTTTTTTTGCAAATTTGCTATTCAAACCATTTATCTGTAATCCATTGTTTCCTGCTGTCTTGGTGGCATGTAGCGTAATGAGGTTATAACGTGGGTTGTAGACATGAACCTTGCTGGAAAACAAAAACTAGGATTGCTTGAAACATACAAGCATGTCAGTCTAGCAAAGGAAGAGACGTATGGGTACAGAGTGAGGGCTCATGCACAAGGCTGTAGCCGTTTTTGCTGTCTGCAAAACGGGGATACTGGCCGTGTGAGTTCCGCATTTTGCAGAATGGAACGTCCGTCCGGCCTATGGCCTATAATAAAACCGTCCTATCCTTGTCCGTGATACTATTTTTTTTGTGGGGCTGCGGAATTGATGTACAGTCCTTTTGAAGTGAATGGGTCCCCATCCGACCCGTAGTAAATGTGGAGCGGATGTGGACGAAAAATATGTTTGTGTGCATGAGGTCTAAGGCTAGGGCTACATGGTGACATTTTTATAATGATAGTCAATGGTGTCGCACTGGCAAGCTGCGCAATACATTTGCTTGCCAAAAAATCCATCTAAAACTGGAATTTGGTACGACTGCCGCATCACAGTCGGAGCGAGACAACATTGACTATCATTATAAAAAAATGCTGTGTGCCACTTGTTGCAGTGTAGTTGTTCCCTATTTGTCGTGCGACACATGTCGCTGTGTAGCCCTAGTCTAAAACCTCATTCACACGTCTGTGATTTCCATCAGTGATTGTGAGCCAAAACCAGAAGGAGGTTTCTCAGACATAAGGTCAGGGGTCAAGTCCTGGGAAAAAAAAGTGTGGGAACTCACCCAAGATCCAGTGCCTTCGCGTGACGTCACTGCGTACTTCATATGCAAAGGGCAGGGGAGGTCGGGAGGAGGAGCAAGCCAGTATTTTTCGCCCTATAACATGCGCCGGCCCATAAGACGCACCTAGGTTTTAGAGGGGGACAATAAGAAAAAAATATTTTTTATCTGCATCCTCCTGCTATCGGCTGTGCTGTAAAGGCTGCGCACAGTGTGACGTCACAGAGAAAATTACACCTGTGTGCAGCCCTGCACAGCCGACAGCCGCGGACCAGGAAGCGGTGAGTACAAAGCCTAGTTCACTTCTTCCTGGTCCTTTTGCCCGGCGTTAAAGACGGCCCTGAACGGCGCTCCTGCTATGAAAGAAGTGCAAGAACGCCGTTCCTACACATTCCTGCAGGACTCGAGCCCTGTTGCGTCTCTCATTATAACTTTCCCCCCAATAGCACATTCCTACAGTACATTTCTCATTATAACCCCACCCCCAATAGCACATCTCTCCAGTACATTTCTCATTATAACCCCCCCAATAGCACATTTCTCCAGTACATTTCTCATTATAACCCCCCCCCCCAATAGCACATTTCTCCAGTACATTTCTCATTATAACCCCCCCCCCCAAATAGCACATTTCTCCTGTACATCTCTCATTATAAGTTTTATAAAACAACCCCCCCCTTCCTCCTTCCCTCCTTGGGCACTGGGCAGCCGCAGCAGAACTTACTTTTACTGTCAGAGAACCATTGCCGCCTGGTTGGCGCTCGGCTGGCTCCTTCTTCTTCTCTGGCTGGGGGCAGAGCTTGCTGGCAACGTCACATACGAAGACGTGCCTGTGCGGAGGCACGCTCCCCAGCACAGCCAGCGTAGCCTCTTTCTTGATCTGGCCGGCGGCCGCTTATCCCTGCTAGCCGGAGGCCCGCCCGCCACAGCGTCCCACCACCACTGCATAAGAGGACCAGGAAGCGGTAAGTACAAAGCCTAGTACACCGCGTCCTGGTCCTTTTGCCGGCGTTAAAGACGGGCGGCCCTGAAAGGGAACGGCGTTCCTGCTATGAAAAAAGTGCAGGAACGCCGTTCCCACGCGTTCCTGCAGGACTCGAGCCCTGCATAAGGTATAAGGGCTCATTCATACGGCCGTTGTACAGCCGTTCTGTGCATTTGGGGACACAATTTGTGGTCCCTATTGCACGGGCACCATCCGTGTGGCTGCCACAACGGAGCCAAACCCATGCAACTTGAATGGGTCCGTGATCCGTTCCCACCGCAAAAAAAACAAAACATGTTCTATTTTTTTGACCGACATTCTGGATTGCAGACCCATTCAATGCGACTACAAAAAATGCGGACATCCGTTCCGTGGCAGCCACAAAAATATTGAATGTTTCGCATTACGGACAAGGGTTGGACTGCTCTGTTACATTCCACATTTTGCGATGATGTCCGTGTTTTGTGGACCGCAAAAATGGCCATGGCCATGAGCATGTGCCCTTATGTGCATCCAAACTTGGTGCTGATTTAAAAAGTGTAGTCAGTGAATGGAAGATCTTTGCATCTCAAAGGCTGCAGACGGAAACACCCAACATAGTGCAAAACTGCAGGAGGTTAGAGAAAAGGTGTTATTTACCATACATAAATACTAAGAGTGAGCATAACAAAAGGGCAGCACACCCTGGAGGAACCCGACCCAGGACTTCGCCTTCAATCCCTTCTTCTGGGGCATATGCACTGTTTTGCACTATATTGGGCATTTGTGTCCGCAGCCTTTGAGATGCAAAGATCTTCTACCACCGATTGCATATGGCTGAATATAAAAGAGGTTGAAAGAAGACGGGTGTTCACACTGGGAGTAGAGCGCTGTGGTGTTTTTTCTTCATGTGATTTGGAAGAACGTTCAGGACACTTGGAAAATGAGATCGATGTGAAATGGTGAGGTTTACTTGGACATATTTTGACTATTAGGCCTATTGTACACGGCCGTTGCCCCGCTGTGGCCGTATTACAGCTCATACGGCGGAGTCCGCAATACACGGACACGGCCGTGTGCATTCCCCATCATGGATGTGGACCCATTTACTTGAATGGGTCCGCAAACCCGGAGATGCGGTGCGGAACGTAAGGGAAGCTAGGGAGTGCTTCCGTGGGGTTCCGTTCCGTGCTTCCGTTCCGAAAAAAAATAGAACTTGCTCTATCTTTTTGCGGAATTGACGGATCCCGGACCCCATTCAAGGGAATAGGTCTGCGATCTGCATGCGGCTGCCCCATGGTCGGTGCCTGTGCATTGCAGACCGCAGCATGGGCCCCGGCCAGCACGCGGTCGTGTGCAAGAGGCCTTAGGGTGGATTCACACACAGGGATTTTGTGGTGTTTTTTTATACTTTTATGTTTGGTGGTGTGTTGTGCATCTGTGTTTTTTGTTTTTGTTTTTTTTGCCTACAAAAACGCCAGATATTAGCTGAAAATCTTTGGTAAATAGGAACTACTGGACATCCAGGCTATTTTTGGAAACTGGCATTTTTTTTTGTATCCCGGGTTGGCATGTTGAAGCAATGTGCCACATTTACTAAAGTTTTGCCGCCTGTTTTTATGAGTAAAAAGCCTGATTACGACGGTCTTATTTTTTAAGTCTCATTTACCAACTGTTTTTGCAACTGTTTTAGAGGCATTTGCCCCTGTTGCGCTAATTTAGACCAGTTTTAGTGATTTTTCAGGAAAACCACTAGAGATCAGACTTAGGCCTCATGCACACGACCGTTGTTTGATTCCGTGTCCGTTGCTCCGTTTTTCGTGATTTTCTGCGGACCCATTGGTTTTCAATGGGTCCGTGGAAACCTCGGCAAATGCACCGTTTGTCCTCCGTGTCCGTGGTCCGTGATTCCAGTCCGTCAAAAAAATATAACCTGTCCTATTCTTGTCCGTGAAAAACGGTTCACGGACCCATTCAAGTCAATGGGTCCGTGAAAAATGCGGATGGCCATCCGTGTGTCATCCGCGTTCCGTGTCCGTTTTTTATGCAGATCCCTTGGCAGGCACTTGCGAAAAATTGTCAGCCTGTCTTTTGGTAAAATCTTTTGGGTCATGTCCGCTAAAAAAACGGAAGACACACGGAAACACAACGGAAGGCAAAAACGGACACGGATCACTGAACAACGGAACCCCTTTTTGCGGACAGCATAAAAAAACGGTCGTGTGCATGAGGCCTTAAAGAGGACCTTTCACTGGTCCACAGCTTATCAGTTAAAGCTATGTACATTGAGAGCGGCACCCAGGGATGTCCCTGCACTTACTTGTATCCCTGGGTGCCGCTCCGTTCGTCCTCTGTAGCCCCCGGTACCGGCGCTCCTGCTGCTCTAATTTTGCCTGGGGCGGAGACTTCTTCTTCTGCCCTGGGCGTCTCCTTCTCCCAGGGCTGGAGCGCTGGCCATCGCAGCGCTCAGCTCATATTCAGGATACTGAGCTGAGCGCTGCGATTTGCCAGCGCTCCAGCCCTGGGAGAAGGAGACGCCCAGGGCAGAAGTAGAAGTCTCCGCCTGCGCTAAACCTAACAGGAGGAGCGCTGGTACCGGGGCTGCAGAGCAACGGAGCGGCACCCAGGGATACAAGTAGTGCAGGACATCCTGGCCGCTCTCCATGTAAATAGCTTTAAGGCCTCATTCACACGACCGTATGGCTTTTTCAGTATTTTGCGGTCCGTATTTTGCGGATCCGTGGTTCCGTTTTTGCTTCCGTTGTGTTTCCAGTATAGGTTCCGTTTTTCCGTTCTGCTTTCCGTATGGCATATACAGTATACAGTAATAACATAGAAAAAAATGGGCTGGTCTTAACATTTTCAATAGATGGTTCCGCAAAAACGGAAAGGATACGGAAGACATACGGATGCACTTCCGTATGCTTTCCGTTTTTTTTGCGGACCCATTGACTTGAATGGAGCCACTGAACGTGATTTGCGGACAAGAATAGGACATGTTCTATATTTAAACAGAATGGAAAAACGGAAAAACGGAAACGGAAGGCATACGGAGACACTTCAGTATTTTTTGCAGTCCCATTGAAGTGAATGGTTCAGTATACTGTCAGTATACTGAACTGAAAAAACGGCCAGTATACGGTCCGCAAAATACTGTCGTGTGAATGAGGCCTAACTGATAAGCTGTGGACCAGTGAAAGGTCCTCTTTAAACCAAAAAAGACAAACAACATTTATGAAAGGATAAGGCCTAATTCACACGTCCGTCGTGTTTTGCGGATCCACGGATCCGCGGATCCGCAAAACACGGACATCGGCGATGTGCTCCGCAATTTGCGGACCGCACATCGCCGGCACTCTCATAGAAATGCCTTTCTTGTCCGCAATTGCGGACAAGAATAGGACATGCTCTATTTTTTCGGGAACGCAATTGCGACTCGAAGTGCGGATCCGCAATTGCGGACCCGGCCGACATCGTCTGTCCCCATTGAAACTAATGGGTCTCAATTCTGTTCCGCAAAATGCGGAACAGAATTGCGGACGTGTGAATAAGGCCTAATAAAGTACTTTCACACTTGCGTTATTCTTTTCTGGCATAGAGTTCCGTCAAAAGGGCTCTATGCCGGAAAATAACTGATCAGGCATATCCCCATGCAATCTGAATGGATAGAAATCCGTTCAGTTTGCATCAGTATGCCTTCCGTTCAGTCAGTGCATGCTGCGGTATTATGTCCGTCCAAAATGCCTGATCAGTCGACGGAATGCAGGCATTAATTTACATTGACTTGTATTAGTGCCGGATCCGGCATTGCGAAACAACTGAAGGACGTATCCGTCCTTCCGGTCTGCGCATGTGCAGACCGGGAAAACTGTAAGAAAGACTGCAAGACGGATCCGTCCATCCGCATAACAAGCGGAGGGACGGATCCGTTCTTGCAATGCATTTGTAGACGGATCCGCATCAGGATCCGTCTACAAATGCTGTCAGTTGTAACACTAAACGGTGGATCCGGCAGGCAGCTCCGATGGCGGAACTGCCTGCCTGATCACACGAACGCAAGTGTGAAAGTACCCTTAGTAAATCTTCCCCAGTTACTTTTTTTCTGCTGTTTTACCACCTTATTTTCTATAAAAAAAAGTTTTTGGCCCAAAACACCAGACAAAATGTGTGTGTGAGGGATCCCTTCATACAGTTCATAGATTGTGTTGGCATTTTTCTGCACTTTTGCGTTTTAGCTAAAAAAAAAAAAATGCCAGCTCCAGATGTTAGTTGAAAGTCTCGGAAACCTGAAATGCAGGACATACAAGCTTTTTTTGCTAGTGGCATTTTTTTTCCAATTGGGGGAGGGGGTGTTGTGTCTCACAGCTGGTGAGATTTATCAAACTGGTGCAAAGGAAGCCTGGTTTAGTTGCCCATAGCAACCAGTCAGATTCCACCTGTCATTTTGAAAGGAGCTGTGAAAAATGAAAGTTAGAATCTGATTGGTTGCCCCACTGGAGTCATTTTTCAAAACTGGTGTAAAGGAAAACTGGTTTAGGCTTTTTTTTACAATAGCGTTTTTTGCGGATCTGTCATGGATCTGCAAAAACGCTTCAGTTACAATAATACGACCGCATGCATCCGTCATAAATGGATCCGGTTGTATTATGTCTTCTATAGCCATGACGGATCTGTCTTGAACATCATTGAAAGTCAATGGGGGATGCATCCGTTTTCTATTGTGTCAGAGAAAACATTGTGTGTCAGGATGGATCCGTCTTGCTGTGCACCACAACGTGGACAGAAGAACGCTGCTTGCAGCGTTATTCTGTCCGCGATGGGGACGCAACCAAACGGAACGGAATGCATTTTGGAGCATTCCGTTTCGTTCAGTTCAGTTTTGTCCCTATTGACAATGAATGGGGACAAAACGGAAGTGTTATAGTAATTTTCCCTTACCCCGCGCTCCCAAGCACGTGTATCAGCTCCTTTGTGTAAGGAAAGGCCGCACTATCCCAGTAATGAGTTAAGATGTTTCATGGTTGAGATCTGTTGAGAGACTGCCCTCTCAGACCCTTTCTTTATTTACATAGACCAAGGGATAACAATAGGAAGTGGGCGGGCCCAACACCTGACCACTCCCTTCAGGTACAGTACAGACATACAGGAAGTGATGACACACACACCCACAGAAAGAATACCACAACATGTCTCTCAGTCACCACAAGGGGGAGTCTTGTTCAGCACCGATCAGGGATCAATGCTCAACAAGGCTCACCAGGATTCTTATGTGGGCCTACTTATAGGAACAGCGTCACCATCTCCAGCGGTTGATCAGGCACACTGGAAATAACGAATGCACGTTCCTTTCCGTATATTGTTCTCTTAATAAATGCATACACGCCAAGCCAATAAATCCGCCTTTTGGGCGGAGGGCCCCAGCCGGCATCCATCCATTCGCCAAGAAAACACTGCTTGCTGCGTCTCTATATCCGCAGCAAGATATCCACTTCCAGTGGTTTACACACTGAGAGACACGATGACAATATTAGAAAACACATCATAATAATTTCCACAACACTGCTAAACTACGTCAAAGGATGAGGAGTATCACTTTTGTTTACTTGTTTACTTTCATTCTTAGGAAGGGAAGGCACCTCAAATTGGCAAGGGCCACAAGAAGACATTTGTTAGTAGCACATCCCAGAGGGTAATATCAGCTATAGGTTTAATAGTAGCTCCGGCTCCTTGTTTGTTAATCCTGTATGGGTGTCCGGCAGCTAGGCGACCCGCAGATGAGGTAAAGGAGATAGGTTGGTGGGGTCCTCCAGTTGTGCAGTTATTACTGGAGGCCCGTGACTGTCAGAAGTTCTTGTTTGGAGTTGACAGGTCTGTACTTTTTCCTATGCGGGTTAGCCATTTATAAGGTAATTTCCCCTAATGTCAGAGGGTCATGTGTCCTGGTAAAGCTTGTCTCGTAATCTTACGTTGCAGCTGATTGGGAGGTTTTAGGGCTCCTTGGTTTTCCATTGGATCCGGGCATGTACTTATGTTTTTTTGTTTCCATTAATTCTATATGCCTGATGTATAACCAACCAAGTACGAGATGCCCTGAAGACCAAACCATCGACCAGATGCTGAGGAATAATCATCGAAGAACACTGAGCAGTATATGACAAAGAGGAGGGACTGTTGTGGAAATTATTATGATGTGTTTTCTAATATTGTCATCGTGTCTCTCAGTGTGTAAACCACTGGAAGTGGATATCTTGCTGCGGATATAGAGACGCAGCAAGCAGTGTTTTCTTGGCGAATGGATGGATGCCGGCTGGGGCCCTCCGCCCAAAAGGCGGATTTATTGGCTTGGCGTGTATGCATTTATTAAGAGAACAATATACGGAAAGGAACGTGCATTCGTTATTTCCAGTGTGCCTGATCAACCGCTGGAGATGGTGACGCTGTTCCTATAAGTAGGCCCACATAGAATCCTGGTGAGCCTTGTTGAGCATTGATCACTGATCGGTGCTGAACAAGACTCTCCCTAGTGGTGACTGAGAGACATGTTGTGGTATTCTTTCTGTGGGTGTGTGTGTCATCACTTCCTGTATGTCTGTACTGTACCTGAAGGGAGTGGTCAGGTGTTGGGCCCGCCCACTTCCTATTGTTATCCCTTGGTCTATGTAAATAAAGAAAGGGTCTGAGAGGGCAGTCTCTCAACAGATCTCAACCATGAAACATCTTAACTCATTACTGGGATAGTGCGGCCTTTCCTTACACAAAGGAGCTGATACACGTGCTTGGGAGCGCGGGGTAAGGGAAAATTACTATAACAGATGTGTTTTCATGCGCTTTTGAGATCCTATGACGGATCTCAAAAGCAGAATTGAAAACGCTAGTGTTAAAGGAGCCTGAGTTGTCCATAGCAACCAATCAGATTCCGCCTTTCATTTTTCAGAACCGCTTTGGAAAATGAAAGGTGGAATTTGATTGGTTGCTATGGGCAACTAAACCAGTATTTCTTTACACGAGCTTTGATAAATCTACCTCAGCATGTTCAGTCAATAGCATTTTTTTCATCTTCTCTATAGGAAAAAAAAAGTTTGGAAAAAAAGACTATTCTAATATATTGTAACACAAAAACGCCACCAAAAAGCACTTGTTGTATGCAAAAAAACGCAAGTGATTTTCAGGACTATTATTAGTGGTAAAAATTGCCAGACAAAATTTATGTGTGAAGACTAATGTGGGGACTAATCCTCAGTGGCACTAATTTGTATTTTATCTTCTGTTTATTTGCATTTATTGTTAGCTAAGGCTACTTTCACACTTGCGTTGTTGGATTCCGGCAGGCAATTCCGTCGCTAGATCCGGAAATCCGTATGCAAACAGATCGCATTTGCATCTGGATGCGGATCTGGCTGACAAATGCATTGAAACACCAGATATGTCTCTCCGGTGTCAGCCGTAAAAACGGATCATGTATTTTTTTTTTTCACATTTTTAAAGGTCTGCGCATGCGCAGATTGGGAAACCGGATCCGGTTTCCGGAACACTTGGTACCACATCCGGCATTAATACATTTTAATGGAAATTAATGCCGGATCCAGCATTCCGGCATGTGTTCCAGAATTTTTGCCGGAGAAAATACCGCAGCAGAATTGTGGAAAGGGTGAGGACCACATTCACGGATGTGTAAATAGACCCTTATTGTGCGCATAACGGAAAAGGATAGTAATGTTCTATCAGGGACCAGCTGTTGCGTTCCGCAAAAAAACGGACCCGCAAAAAATATGGATAACATCCGTGTGCATTCCGTTTTTCAATCTGTATGTCCGTTCCGTGTCCCCGCAAAAATGTTCTATTCTTGTCTGTTTTACGGACAGTTATAGGCCAGTTCTATAGAGAGCAGGACGTTCAGTTTTGAAAAATGCGAATGCACATGGCTGGTATCTGTGTTTTGCGGATCCGCCATTTGTGGACCGCAAAAACGTCAACGGCCGTGTGTAATGTATTAGTATACTCATGTATGCCAATACATTATGATTTGTGTCTCTGACTTAGGCCTTCTGCACATTACTGTATCTGTATTTTGATCTGTAATCCATGGATCCACAAAATACGGTTACCTGTCGTGTGATTCTGCATTTTTTTTTTTCACTCCGATAAATAGAAATTCCTATTCTTGTCCCCAAAAGGGATCAGAATAGGACATTTTATAATCTGTGGAACAGCCATACAGATGTGTGCATGGCCCTATAGGAAAGAATAGATCAGTGTGCCATTCACCAAAAATACGTATGTTTGTGTGTATGAGCCCTAAACTGCTGTTAGGGCAACAATAGTGTGTCCTAAGAGCAGGCTTTCTGAACAGATAGCCCTGGGGTCCTTTCTAAAAAGTGACATCACTTCTTATGATAGAAATAACCCTTTAAAGCTGAACTGAATTCACCAATACAGGGGGCAAGATTCGAGGGCAGAGCATAGGCAAACGTCTCAGAATTATGTGCAAATGGTCTGCCTGTATACCCCACCCCCCCAACCTAGTGTACTACTTAATTCACATTAAGACCCTAGACAAACTCCACAGCAATCTAAAGGTAGTCATACACATTAGACTAAAGTTGATGAAAATGGTTGATTTTAATAACCAAAATGATAATTGGAAAGATGGAATTTAACCATTGTTGTTCCCCAAACAGTCAATCTTTGAAAGATCTTTCATCTGTCGCTTGATGTAAATGTATGGCCAGTTTGAACAATTGTAATGGTCAATATGGCTTACATGTGTATAGCTGTGTCTGCGATATGATCATTCACTGGACAATCATTTGATCAATGGTTCTTAAACCTACATCCATCTAATGTGTGTGCGGCCAAATTAAAGAAGTTGTCCAGGATTTTTTTTTTTTTTTAAATATAAATCCCACTCCCAGACATTGGGACCTGTGAAGAGAAGCATACTCACCTGCTCCCCGCTCTCCGTCTCTGGCTGACTATTAGGACACAACACCACTGAGGCCAGTGATTGGCTGCAGCTGGTCACATCACGTATCCCCGTCTGTGCAGATGTAGACAGATGGGGACCGGAAGTACAATGCAGGGAGCCAGGTAGCTGAAACCAAGCGGCAGGGAGCAGGTACGGATTCGTTCACATCACTGTTCAGCCTTTCCGTTCTTCTGCTCCAATTAGGAGAAGAAGTTTTTTTTTTTAGCTTTCTGTTAGGCTGCATTCACACGTCCGTGGAACACGGACCGTGTGATACCGGACTGGCACCCAGCTTACTGCAGGAACGCACGGCGTCATTCGTTACTATGAAACCGTGCGCTTCCTGCATACATTCGTGTGCATGAACCCTAATGGTCTGTGAAACACGGATGGCATCTGTGTTGCGTCCATATTTTTCGCTGACCCATAGACTATAATGGGCGTGATGGTTCCATGAACACAGACAAAATAGAGCATGCATCCGAGCTAAAACCATGGACACGTTGTTCGGCTGTGCCCGTATTGCAGCCTGCAAACAGCAAGTCCGCAATATGTGGGCACCGGCTGTGTGCACCCTGCATCACGGATGTGGACCCACTTGAATGGGTCCGCAATCCAAAAGGTTGGTGCGGAACGGAGGCACGGAACCACACGAAAGCACTATGGAGTGCTTCCGTGGGGTTTCTGTCAGTGCCTCCGCACCGCTATATTTTTTTGCGGTGCGGACGGATCACGGACCTCTTCAAGTTTAATGGGTCTAGATCTGTCGTGGCAGCCTCACGGATGGTGTCAGTGCATTGGGGACAGCAATTTGCGGCCCCCAATGCACGCAACGGCTGAACAACGTGTGTGTGAATGAGCCCTAAAATGAATATGTACGTGTGATGTCCATAGAGAGCAAGTATGTGAAGTTTGTGAATCACTGACGTGCGAATGAGGCGTAGGTCTGTTTCTCTTCAAAGGTCCTGATGGCTGGGGTGAGATAAAAAAAAAAAAAAAGAAAACCCTTTTAACCCTAGGTACACACCTAAGCGTTTTACATCGCGTTCAAACGCGCTGTAAAACGCACAACATGTGAAAAGCCATGCTTCCCTATGGGCATGGTTCACATTTGGACGTTTTACAACGCGTTTGAACGCACTGTAAAACGGCCAACGCCCAAACAAGTATATGAGCTTCTTTGGGGCGTTTTTACGCGCCTATGGACAATGATGCCATAGGGGAGAGTCACTCAATCGCGCGCATGACGCGCGTTTCTTAGTTTCAAAAACGTGCATCCAAAAACGCGCGTAAAACGCGCGTCATACGCGCGATTCAGAAACGCTTAGGTGTGTTCCCAGCCTAAGAGCTAAATCAGAGCTCACAGTGATCTCAGATCCCAAACTTTCCCCGAGTTGATGTGATCTCAGGCGCCAGAGCACTTTGCAGTAGATTGTATGTTGTATTATGATGAGCTCATGATGAGCAGTGGTACAAGGAAACATATTAATTACAAATTACGTCTTATATTCCAGTTTTATCATCTCTATAACAATCTTCTAGTTTGGTCTTGGACGTCAGACGACCTGAAGAGTTTATGTCCAAGATGGATTTAATATCAATGCCTGAATTTCAAGAAGCTTGCTGGCCAATGGCAGTCATATGGGAGCGGATTAACCATGCAAATACATCAGATACTCCCCCTTTGAACTGGGGACTTCAAAAAGAAGACTGTGGTTTTCAATACTGGATTCTTTGTTCTGAAAGTTATTTTGTGGTTTGGGACACTAAGCGCTCGTACTGGAAAGTGAAAACTCCATTTGGACCATTGTTATTTCTTATTGGCCCTAGGTTCATTGATAAATCAGGGAAAGGATTGCAAGTACCACCGCTAACTTCAGTCACTCAGTCTGATACAGATGTATTAATGCCTGCAGCGCCTTCAAAGGTGAAGAAAAAAATGCTAAAGATTTCCCATTTTGTTTCAGCATGAGGCTCTAACAGTTCTGAGTTTTTAATATATCGATTATCCATATAACAATGAAGACCTTTCTCTGTAAAAAATGGTCTACAATATATAGGACCATCAGAGTATTGTGTTTTACACACATTTAGATGCAGTAACTTTAACATTGAGACAATAAACCGTATCGCTATACAAATTTTATTTGTGATTTTAACCATTTTTGTCGAAAATACTGTGTCCACATGTTACTGGAAAGTGTATCTAAAACTACTAAAAATACTGTACACTTCTTTTTTTTGTTGTTTCTTCGAGGACTTTTAGGGGTTTGCGCCATTTTTTTTCTTGCAGCATGCTCTGAGCATGGCATGTATTTGCGTCATTTTTTTTCATGCAGTTCTCTATAGCTGTGTTTCCCAACCAGTGTGCCTCCAGCTGTTGCGAAACTACAACTCCCAGCATGCCTGCACAGCCAAAGGCTGGGAGTTGTAGTTTTGCAAAAGCTGGAGGCACACTGGTTGGGAAACACTGCTCTATAGAACTGGAAAAAACTTGAGAAAAATAAAATGCACACAAAAATTGTCACAAAAAACACTTGTAAAAATTTATATAGAAAGCTTTTGAAATGAAGGATTTTACAAAAATTTAAAAACACTAAAAATTTTGTTTGTGAAGGAGACTAACCCTTTTGTGTGTGTAAGTGTATATATATATATATTGTGGTAAGGTGCAGGGTGCCGTCGTGGATGGCAGGTACGTGTCACCGAGGTTCCTGGCCTCGGTGAGGTAAGAGCCGGGTTTTTGTGTGTCAGCAGCAGCTAGTGTTGCTTTACAGCTTGATATTTAGTTTGGCTGCAAAGCCAATCCGGGCCGGCTCTTACTGGGAGTAGGCAAAGAGTTGGGTGGGTGCCTATTCCCCACGGTACAGGCCGGTTTTCCCGGGCCTTTAAAAGACAGCCAGCACCAGCAGGTGTGTGTGATTGTCCTGGAGCTGTTGTTAGGCTGTGGAATCATTTGAGTTTGGGAGTTCTCTGGGCTGGAAGCAAGAGCCCAACAAGGAGGAGTGCAGACAGCCTGGAAACCTGACGTCGACTGTCTTGCGGCTGGACTGACAGCCAGGTGCGAACCTGCACCTAAAACCTCCCAGGTGACTGAAACCTGTACGGGACTGTTTTGTTTTGCCTCTTTACTTCTGATGTGTGTGAATTAACACCAAGAGACTGTTTGTCGTTTATTTTGTGCAAGTGTGAATAAAACACTGTTTATTGCACTTTCTGGACTCCCTGTTTTGCCTCTGTACTGCACCCGCACCGCTATCTACCAGAGCGACTCCCCACAATATATATAGGCTACTTGGTGCTCTACGACAGATATAGACATTTTCAGTGATCTCATGGGCAGTGCCACTGTACCCACAAGATCAGTGTCAGGAATGCAGCTGATACACAGTCGGACTCCTGCCAATAAATATATAAATGCTGGTACTAGTCTGCTACAGCCTCGCCCCAATATCAATAAGAACAGTTTAGTGTTAACTCTTTGAGGGAGCTTCACCAGCCAGTGTGGAGCCCAGTCAACTGTTCACCCCACGGTACCAAAAATGCATATAATTCACTAATGAGACTGTCTCTCAACACATCCCCTGTATTTTATTAATCTACGTAAAAACATGCATTAAAATATTAAAGTACATTATTTAATGATCCAGGCCTATAATATACGGAGCTCATGCATAAAACAAAATAAAAAATAAAAAAATGGCTAAACTGGTATATTAAGACTTTTGCTATTATCCACGTGAATGAGCATACTAACGCACGAATATAGGCAACATCTGAATATGAAATTAAACGTATCAGAAATATAACAATATACTGGGCACTCCAAGGATATTGTGAAAAATAGTGAATTGATAAAATGACAATATCGAAAGTTTTTATTATTAAAACCAAATTATATACACATTAGTCTCCAGCAGAAATAAACTAGGGATTTGTCTCCAGTTCTCTATTGACCATCAATCCAACATGTTCTCCACTAGATATTCGCAGGTCCTATAGATATAACTCCTCCAATAGTCTGTCTG